>JAECWU010000154.1:0-2400000 GCA_018150985.1 Chymomyza costata
TAGTGAATTCAATTCACTAAAGTCTATAACGATGCCATTAACTACGAAAATAAAATATACAAAATTATAATAATTAAAAATATATCATAGTTAGGTTTTATTAAATTCGAAATTGATGTCTCAAGCAGTTTGGACTTTTAACTACAAAATAAATTTTATATTTGATGCGGTTGATCCGAGCCATGGTAACTAGCATCATTTTTCGTCAGTAACTTAAATAAAACTCTTCTGAATTGCTTAAGAGGAATAAGCCAAAGATAGAGAAACCATATACTCCAGGAAAGCAGTCGGATGGAAAAGAGATATCATGTCCAAGCCACAACGTAAGTTTCCATTGGCTAAGGGAGATTTAAAATTCATAAAATTGACTGGACACAAAATATGTTGGGGATTCTTGAAACGTCTTCGTTAATGTGGTTAAAATAAGACTGTTTTTTTTTTCAGTTTTACTTAATGTTTTTTTTTTTTTTTTTTTTTTTTTTTTTTTTGGAGTAGAAGTGTTCGAGAGAAAATACCAAAGTATACTAAAGGCATACAGCTGAAAGCAAATCTTTCGAAAATATGTTAGTTCGAAAAAAATTTCATAGCTTACTAAGATTATGTAATCGGGTTAGACTTCTGGCAATACCCTTAAGAATTGGGATGTCTTCTTAAATGCACTAGTTAATAAGGATACATATTGAAGCCAAATGTACAACGAACGACAAGGTCTTGGGTATGCAATGTAAATTTCTAACGAACCCGCTAGAAACATCTGATCAAACCAAGTACATTCTCTTCGGTGATATAAGCACGTCATCGAAGCTCCAATGGGTCTGCCAAGCTAAATTCCAAGACCTCGACAAAAAAAGGGCGCCATGGTGAAACTCAGGTAATCATCCGAAGACGCTTGGAGTGGTTGACTAAAAATTAAGACTTGAAATTCACCTTTTTCCAGATTTGTAAGGTATATGGCTTCGTATTTAAATAACTTCAAGACATAGTATATTTTTTCATCAAGAAATATTGGGACTTGGTATACATTTGCTTCACTGCATCAATGATTTGAGATTTAAGAAGGCCACTCTTTCGCATTTGAGAAGTGCAGACCACTTTTGTCAGATGAAGTTTTTGATTGGAAGTATATCGTCAGTGTTTAGCCTTTGTGTCTGCAACGATTATTTACAAGACGATCATCTTCAAATTTCTTAGGAGCGTTAAATTCTTGACTTTATTAGAGTGAAAATCAAAACCGGTAGAGCCTTACATTGGATAAGCCCTTTCCATAGACCGGCATGTGCAACCAACTGTCAACTATCAACATTTTTTACTAAAAATATCACAAAGCTAAATTTAATTTAAATCCAGTTTATTCTCTCCTTTCCCTTTCGTCTACTATATGGGAAAGTAAACAACTTCTCCAGAACGCTCACTCTAATGGGACCAGAGGATTGGAAAATCGGTATGGACTAATAAGCGATAAAAATTTTCACAGACGGATCCAAAATGGAGTCTGGCGTTGGGTCCGCAATATACTGTATGGACCCACCCACGAAGGTGTCCTATAAGTTGCCAGACCACTGCAGCATCTTCCAGGCGGAGGTATTCGCCATAAAGAAGGCTGCTTAATTAGCGCTCACCCTAGAGCAGAACCGAATAAATATGTTTGTTGACAGCATCAATTCCAAAAGTGTGCTGGCAAGCAGGGACGCATTAGATTCACTTAACACCCAGAAGGAGGTGTGCATCTTCTGGGTACCCAGCCACCAGGGCATTGATGGAAACGAAAAAGCTGACAAGCTCGCAAAGGAAGGAGCCGGATCGAGTCAACTGTCACTTGAGGATCTGAAGATTCCTCTATGGACGATCAACCACAGATCAGAAGAGAACGCTGCAGCTAGAACTGATAGAAGGTGGTACACCACAACGAACTGCAAGACGGCTCGCACAATGTGCAAGAAAATAAACAGCAAACTAGCCCAGTATATTCTGGAACTCCCAAGAAGAGATTGCAGACTTATGGTGGGTCTACTCACTGGTCATTGCCTGACAGCAACTCACGCAAAGAAGCTAGGCATTACAAACAACGACGAATGCAGGAAATGTAGGAAGACAGACGTCAGAGAGACTCTAGACCACCTCATTTGCCGCTGCCCCGCCCTCTGTACATCGAGACTCAAATATCTAGAAAAACCCTGGCTTACCTCTCTGGAAGAGGCAGCCGACAGGGCACCTCAAAAGCTTCTGGCGTTCGCCAAGCACACGCGCATACTCGACGACTAACGTGCATTGTAAGGACTATTTAGTCTATGTGTGACTCCCCCCGGGGGTCAACCGGTGCAACCTCACCTAACCTTCCCTTTCGTCCATCCAGGAGTTATGGATTTGCAATATCTGTAGCCTAAATTCTTAACCTAATTATAGAGAAAGTAAAAACCGGAATAGCGTAACTACAAATAGATTACTTCTCTGACGCCTTAATTTTGAGATATTTAAAAAAACGCCGGTTTTCGGGTGCATAACCTCAAATATCTCAAGATCCTGACGTGATGGGCCAATTCTGACCCCGGACTCAGATTCTACGCAGCAAATTACTTCGAAAATGAACTTTAGCTTCCCAACAACTAAACCAGTTGGCCTGTGCTATTGTCTCAAAGGCTTAATACAAACGCTAATGACGTCGAGGGATATACTTCATAACTTTGAATAGCCATAACTTTGAGAAAAAAAATCGTAAATGATCGCTTGAACTTTTAAATTAAAAGGTAAGAGTGGTACTAAATGATGTAACTGGAGTGACAGACCAAAAAACATTATTTGCACCCTGTACATAACCTCAAAAGTAGGAAAAAACGCCGTTTTTCGGGTAAATAACCTCATTCCTAATTCTGGCCCCGGATTCGAATTCTACGCAGCAAATTACTTTGGAAATGACCCTAAGCTTTCCAACAACTGACATGACCCCGGTATTTGTAGGCCTGTGTTATCAGTGTTTGGATTTTTAGGCTTCGACGATCACCTACAAGACGATCATCTTCGTTTCTCTTAAGAGCTTAAAATTCTTGACGAAAATTGAAGATAAATATAAAACCAGAAGAGCATAGTTTCGGATAAGCCCCTTCGGCAGCGCGGCATATACAACTAATAAATATTAAATTAAATAAAAAATGGGAGCATAGTTAAGTTTTATTCCATTCACATTTATTTTCTCGTGTAGCTCGAGCGTTTAACAATTAAATAATATAATATTTGTGGCGTAAATTTTATAAAGTTTCATTTTGGAATATGGTTCTTCTAAGCCATATAAGTCGCATCGGTTTTTCGTCTTTTTATACAAATTGAACTCTTCTGCATTTTTCGGATGAATCGACAAAAGATTGAGGTACCAACTATTCTTGGAATTAACCGTGTGCGTCGCGCTGTTGTAGGGGTTAAGCTGTTAGACCGAAATGAAGCCATTTTACCTAATCCTCCGCACAACATTCCGCTCAAGATGACAGACTAAAAAAAATTTATGAATTTGACTTCATGAGACGCTAGCATTCTGGAAACGTCTTCGTTAATGTGGTTAAAATAAGACAAATGTTTTTTTTACATTTGCAATTTTTTTTTTTTTAAATTTTACAACTTTTTTTTTTAATTAAAAATTTTTTTTTTTTTTTTATTTTTCCAATTTTTTTTTACTTTTTAAATAGAAGTAATCGACATGAAATACCAAAATGTACTGAAAGCACAGAATTGAAAGCAAATCTATTGAAAATATATTTGTTCGAAATAAATTTCACAGCTCACTAAGTTAAGAAGAATTCTCAAATCTTGTTAAAATCTTTTCCAATGCTGTGGTTCATAAGGATACCAATATGTGTTCGCGAAACCTAAGAAACAACGAAAGACCAAGATCAGTGCGAACTAGCTACTTTTTGTATGAAGTTGAAGTAATAGAACTGCCTAAATCTTTCAAAGTTTTTATCCGTAATTGGTGATATTTACTTTACACACACAGAGTTCAATATTGCCCAGATTTAGCTCAATCGTTTTGACAATATCTAACCATTAAGTGTGTCAGTCAAAGATTATTGTACACCCTTAGAGCATTCCTCAACTCTATTTACAACCTCCATTCCCTCCAGGGAATCGTGGGTGGTAAGTCAACAAGGTCAAAGCGACCGCATAAATTTCTTCACAGATGGCTCCAAGCTCAACAACCAGGTTGGGGGCGGGGTCTTCTCGGAGCAACTAAACATCCGGCAGTCTTTTCGACCTCCGGACCACTGCAGCGTCTTTCAGGCGGAGATCCTCGCCATAAACGAGGCTCTTATCTGCTTACGTAACGCTGGTCTGGAAACCGGGGAAATTAATATACACTCCGACAGTCAGGCAGCCATAAAGTCACTACGAGCGATGTCTTCCAACTCGTTAACAGTCAACAACTGCCGCAAATCTATTCAAGAGATGGCACAGCAGCTTGTTATAAGCCTACTTTGGGTGCCAGGGCACCAGAATATAATAGGCAACGAATTAGCCAGACATGGCACGACCATTTTCCTCCTCCCAAGTAAAAGGATATTCGTGTACCAATGGCTACATTTAAGCTACACACAAGGGAAAAACTCAGTTCCCAGGCACAAAAGATGTGGGAAAACACATCACACTGTAGAATCAGTCGCCAAACATGGCCTAAAATTGACCCAAAACGTTCCGCCAGACTTTGTGAACTCAACCGCTCACAGTGTTCGGCAGTTGTTAGAGCGATCACCGGTCATTTTGAAGGGACTAACTTTAAGATTCTGTTAAGGTGAGCAAAAAGTGTTAGAAAGGAACGAGAAAGGGCAAGGAGAAGGCGCGGGGGAGGAGGAGAGTCGTTAAGGAACGAAAACGGCGTAGAAGACGGCGCGGGGGAGCAGGATTGTCGTACTGCAGAAGGAGACGAAAGGGAGGGGTCGAACGCCCTACGGATTAGGCAGCTGATGGTTCGGCAGAGTTAATGACTCGGTTTAATATACATAGTGTGTCTGCGCTTCGTCTAAACGATCCAGTGCAAGTTTTTTATTCTGAAGAAAAACTATGCAAGAAATGGAAATTGATACCGAAAAAAATTCTTTGGAAAGAAATAAAAGCAACGTAGAAAAATAAGTGGGGCGTAAAGAGTTTTACTTTCATAAATAATTCTACATAGGCTCGAATTTTAATTTCCGAAAAGTTCACATATTGCATACTGTGGCAATAAATCTTCATATTTTACGAAAGTTGAAAAACGACTTCTAGCGGGGATTTCGTTTTTGTCTACATCAGCCCACCAAAAAATGCTATAGTTAAATTATTACTCACTTCAAAAAACTCAGCCAAGTTGAAAGACTTTCAAAACGTAAATCACAAAGGCTTTGCCAAGTTAATCACCTGTTATGAAAATAAAAAAAAAAAAAAAACGTTCTATCAAAGGGTTAGTGTACCTCTACTAAGAAGACATCGACTGGACAACAGATGTTAAATGAAAACGTGTGCCTTCTACAATAAAATCGACACAAATCAATTAGCGCTTCAATTAATTTTAATGCCGGCAAAGTGCAAAAACCCATTAAGTCCCATAAAGTTGCAACACTTTGTAGTATTGGACGAGCACAGCAACAACAATTGCATGATAACCAGATGATTGTATAACATCTCCGACGGGTCCGGCAGCGTCATCAATTGTCAAGATAAGAAGCACTGCAGCAGCTTCGTTAGAACGCAAAACGATTTTCCAAATCGCTTCTCCAATAAGTTTTAAAACATCGCAGACGCTCAAAGAGTGCACAACGTTTCGCAAAACGGAAAATATAACAAAAAAGTTGAAAATCTGAAAAAGATATTCTTGCAAAAGAAATGAAGTGAAAGTGAAATGAAATGTTAACAAATTTAAGAAGATTTATAAACAGTGAGTTTTTGTTTATTATATGCAAATAATAGTACTGTATGACTTCGGTAAGCCGAAGACTAAATACTCTAACAGCCTGTAAGTATATTAAGAGACTGCAGACTGTTTTGGCGTAATATCGTGAGCACTCTCGGTCGAAGCAACATTTTCGGCACACGAAAGTTTCAAGTACATCGAATTACGTAAATTAAGTAAAGTCGGTCTGCGAACTAATTTCTATTACTTCAAAACTGCTTTTAATCAAAATAATTTTTTCTCTGCTACGGTTTCCGCTAACACAAACCCCAATTCGAGTTTAATTTGAAATGCGATCTTTTGAAAAACATTTTTATTAGCTTAGCCCAAGTTACAGAAAGGGGTCACTTACCAGAACTAATTGAAAATGCGCCTACTTTCTAAAGCTTTTTGTCCGTAACACTCGTAGTTTCCGAAATCTAGAAGTTTGTACGGACAGACGCAAAACAGTACTAACAAAAATTCAAAATACTCGATCGGGGCCGGACTTGAGCCTGTGAAGGCCGTTGGGCTGTAGAAATTATGGGGCCCTTTAACAGAAAGGGGTCACTTACCAGAACGGATTGAAAATGCGCCTCCTTTCTGAAGCTTTTTATCCGTAACACTCATAGTTCCCGAAATCTAGAAGTTCGTACGGGCAGACGGAAAAAAGTACTAACACAAATTCAAAATACTTGATCAGGGCCGGATTTAAGCCTGTGAAGGCCGTTGGGCTGTAGAAATTATGGGACCCTTTAACGTTCACCCACAGTTTTAATTTAAAGCGATTTTTTCAATTAGGTATGTATTTACATATAAAGGGTGCTTTTTAACAGCGTCCGGATTTCCGAAAGGGATATCTCTGAAACCAATTGTTACTTTTGACAAATTTAAATTTAATTTTATTCAGTAAGGACTAACAACAACGTCTTCAAATCTTTGAGACTTTAAAATCAGTGTTCTGTTGTAAAAACTTATAGAGCTCTTCGTATAGTTTATGGACCGAATAATCGTCCATAAGAACGTGCTATTCGTGGTGCTCTTGATCATGTACGAACTCATTTGACATTCCACGATGTCTGACCACCAATCAAAATGAGAACAGCGCGGTCCGAAGAAAATATCGCTGTTGTAGAGGCCAGAGGAAAATCCAAATTTATCGATTCGCAACGTCTTACCGTCAATGGTGATCGATATAGAGCGATGATCAATGAATATTTGTTTCCAAATTTACGTGACATTGATGTTGAAGAGTTCTGGTTTCAACAGGATGGCGCTACGTGCCATATGGCGAACGCTACCATTGATTTACTGAAAACTCAATTCGCTGAGAAAGTTATTTCAAGAAATGCGCCCACATACTGGCCGCCGCGGTCGTGCCATTTGACCCCTTAAGATTATTTTCTTTGGGGACACGTCAAGTCGTTGGTCTATGTAGACATGGGATGCGCTTTGTAACTCTTAGTCGTGGTGGTCACATGCCAGAGATCTTTTTCAAATATTAAATGATACGAAATTATCTATCTAATAAAACCATATTTGGGGTCATTGCAATGATTTTTCTATGTTTTATTTAAGTTTGAAATCCGGACGCGCTTAAAAAAAACACCCTTTATTTTTATTTTCTTACAAAATAATAATTTAGCCTATTAATTACATATTAGTTCAAAAACTTGTCGATTGGGAAAAATAATTAGTTTAACGCGTAATACTCTAGTAAATATTTCTTGTACTTATTAATTATGTGTAATAGATAAAATTTTATTTAAACGATCCGCTTTCACGATTTTCGATTTGCAGAAATTTTAGAAATAACGTCGAAATATTTGAATCCATTCCGTTTTAATACAGTAATACTATTCCATTAACAAATATATATAGTTTTTCAACTTTAAAGTTATGCCACTTGGTAACGATTTTTCGGAAATGCCCATATATACTAAAAATTTATAAAAGGAATAAAGCAGAATTATGTGAAACCCTAGATCAGGGTTCGGCTACCTTTATTAAACGCGGATCAACCAAAATGTGAGCGGTAAAGAAACTTTTCGGTCAGAGATATTTTCATATCCGTGCTTCGGAAAACGATAAAACCAAAACGAACCATTTTATTCGAATTCGTTTTTCGTGGAAAAAAAAAAATTTGGAATAATTGAAAGTTCAGTTTGAAACCACATGAAAAATTCGGTTTGGTGAAATAGTGAGCACCAAACATTTGGCTTCAAAACGAATCCGAATAAAATGTTGGGATTCGTTTTTCGGAGTACGGCCGAATATCTTCGAAATCGAGTGTGCAGAGTGTAACCCAGTATAGTACACTAGAATCGATTAGAACTAATACTATTTTATTGGAGTACTATCTTCTTCTCCCAAACCCTTGTTTACCTCTTTTCGGACTCGCTTATGCACCTCCTGAGGTGTGGGTATGCGATCTCAGCATTCGTCTGCAGGCATTCCGATCCTGGATCATGTCATCGCTGAGACCCATTCGTTGCTGATGTTTGCATTTGGAGCAGGTGAGGTTTTTGGCACTTGTGTATGGATATTCGTTAGTTATGGGCTTTCCTTTTACACCGGCGGTTGTCTCCAGACCCGGAGTACTATTGTAGCAGAAATATGTGAAACTCTAGATCAGGCTTCGGCTACCTTTATTAGGCGCGGATCAAAATGTCAGCAGCAAAGAAACTTTGGGGTCAGAGATATTTTCGTAATAAAATAGTCTTATCATATTTTTTATACAATATTTTCGGAACTAAAGTGCAGCACTGGAAATAATCAAGTAGAACACATGGGGATTCAGCGGTTAGGCTACAGGCGTGGATCCAGGATTTGGTCATTCTTTTCACATGAAAGTGTGTATATATTAGAGGCCGGAAAAACTGTCGACTCATTTCACCGACTTCTTGAGGGGGTCCGCACCCGAAAACCCCCCGTCGAACCGCCGCTAGTTGGCTATATAAGGCTATAGAAGGTTTTTTAGATTTTTCCATATCGCTTTTTAGAATGCTAGAAAAATTAGTGAATTTATTTCCTTTTGCTCTTCTGTTCCGCATCTGAGATTCTTGTAGCAACATTTTTTATAACAAAAATGTTTCAGGGTTCAAATATATTCAACTTATTTTGCCACTATGTATAGCCCTATGCTCCACTAGGAGTAAAATGACATAAGAAGAATAGTTTTGCCGTTATGGGCGGGCCCTATGTGTAGGGGCGCCAAGGCCGTGGCCCTGTGCGATCAAGCTTTAATCCGGCCCTGCTGCTGTGTTCAGGGTTTAAGAAATTGCGCTTCTACAGTCGGAACTGTCCCAACATAATAACCTTTACACTCAAATATTTTTAGCCAACAAGTTTTAATCATATTTTATTAAAAAGTTTGTAAAAGATCAGTCTTCTCTCTTACTTTTTTAATACAGTATACAAAAGTTCATACAACTATTTTTCAACCGTGCGTTTATTGGTAGGCCCTAAGAGTCTATGCAAAAATTCCATATAATGCAAACCACATTGACTATAACTAAACTCTACGCAACTAATAAATCAGTTCAACTGATCTATCAGTGTTACCAGTTCTAATCGCCAGCATCCAGTATTACTAATCTAATATACTCTAACGTATTGTCCTTGTCAATCATTTGTATAAAATCCATAAGCTAATGCGCACACTTTAGTTCAGTTGATCTCTGGCCTTTGTCGATGATAATTCAGTTAATTAATAAATGTCAGATTCATTCACGAGAATTCCAAGAATTTCAACGTTAATTCAGTTACAAGATAATTTGTTTACAGTTCTGGAAGAGAGTAGAAATTGAGTGCAGTGTTTATTTTCAAAGCTTTTCAATTCATTCATGAGCAGTTTTGTAATGAGCGATAACTTGTGGCTGGCACTGTTGATAGATGATTTAAGATCTGTCACGTTCGTTAACCTTTTTGAAATACAATAGTAAGCCATACTCTAACCACAAGCTGATTGGGATTATGGGGTCAGTAAGCAGGCTGTAAGGTAAACTTAATGCAAAGATCAAATGACTGTAGCTATTGCAATGGTAGCGGCAGTTAAGATACTCTTTCATGCTGTCCACTTGATGCCCCAACTTAAGAGTTATTATTTTCAAATTGAAGACCTCTTATAACATTATTTTTGTTTCTGAGTCCGCCCCTGTCTAAATTAGTAAAGGCAGAAGAAAACAAAACAAATTTCATTACCTTTTTTGCTACTTTAATATATAGAATAGTCTTCAACTCGGAAATCCTATTAACATTTTTTTAAGAAGATTTTTATTATTATTATTTTATTATTATCGCGTATATTCGAATACCTCCTTCTACATTGGAACGGTGTCAGATAATTACTTTAAGTTCAAAAAAATTATTTTTTCGGAGAACGGTTGGCAAACTTTACGTATATATGCACAATGGGCCCGCGTGGCCAGATTTTGGCCAAAAGCCTCCCTGATGAAAATCAAAATTTAGACAAAATGACAATTTAATATTATTTAACACATATTAAGTTACCCTGTGCAGAAAAAAATTTTAAATTATAATAAGTGGTTTTTAAGTTATTGGCAATCAAAGTTGACATTTTGTATTTTATGAGCTTTCGCGAACATTTTCAGAAAAAAAGACCCAGCATTTACCATGATACATGTAGCTACGAAATCTTCATTCACTTTATTATTTATAAGTATAACTTCAGAAAAAAAATAAAATTGAGCTTAAAAACTTTTCGGTTTTAAATATATTCGAGTAGTTAAAAAGATTTTTTTGGCTTTTGTATCATTTGGCTGCTTTGCTTTAAGCGTACCTCCGACTACCACTCTATATTTGATCGAAAAAATTTTTATAAATTTCTATACATGTTTTACAACAAAATGTTATAGCTCCCGATTCTCGGAAATTGAATTTTGTATCTAAAAGTTGAATTTTAAAAATTTACCCCCAGGAAATTTTACTATTTTTTTAATTTCTTAGCTGCCTAAAAGTATGCTTCAATCAGCATTTTTCAAAGGTTGTACTAAAATGTACAAAAATGTACAATTGGAAAATTTTATAGCGTACTTACAAAGATGCAAATCAAAAAATGTAAAAATGATCAATTTTGACAAAAAAAACGTATAAATGAAATATAGATTTTTTTAATTTTTTTTTTCTAAAATTAAAAAAGCATGCAAAAAAATAATATAACAGTTAAAAACCAAATGGATTGGTGTTGTTGTCTTTCTGTAATTTGCTTAGAAAGCTGAAACTATTTGGGGCTATAACTCCAAAACCATTCAATATTTTGGGTATATGCTACTTTTTCAATGTATGAGAAGCTCATATCTATCTGTGTGAAATATGGTCCAAGTCCAATTATAATTGGATAATAATTATTAGCTTTTATTTTTTAATTAAGTCAAAAATTTTTTTTTGTTTTTAATTTTTTCCAATTTTGGTCTGGATTATCTATACCTCAAAAAAGTCGGAGAAGGCTCAAACCTCCCAGAAAAATAGTTCAATCATTTGGAAACACGTGTGTAAAATTTCATCATTCTAAAAAAGTTATTATGGAAATGACAGGATTTTGGCCAAAATATGAAAATCTGGGCCGACAGTGCTATGGTCAAATAATCTGTCCTAAAATTCATCAGCTCTTTAAATCTAAGCATCTGCATCACAGTAACAGAGTGTGAATCTGCGAGTTTGATCCGATTCGGACTACTATAACCAGGGCCGTAGAGAGAAAATCCGGAAAATGTACCGGCCCCTCTATTACACCTTTACCTTGATCATTATGTTCGGCAGTAATTACACGGGGCGCCTGAGAAAACTCCGGGCCCGGAGGAAATCCACCTACCTTCCCCTGCCCCCACTCATCGGGCCTGACTATACCATATAACTTCCATACAACCAGAGGTTGGTTGTGCTCATATAGACTCAGAATCATAAGACTCCACACTGCAGATAATGTACTGCGCCGACTTCCTTGAGAAGTATGTGCGAATTCCTTGAGCTCCTCTAGCACCACGTCTATGGCAAAACATAACAAAATAAATTTTAAAAAACATAGCTCTCCATATGTTATTCCCAGCACTATTTTTTACCAAACATCTGCAAATTTGTAGAACCCTCTAGAACCCCGTCCATGGCACAATATGACAAACTCAAAATGCTCTTATCCATTAGAAGAGTATCCAAACTGCATCTAAGTAGATTACAATTGAAAGCTATTAAGTAATTATATTGTACAATTTACTTATACCTAATACAGCTACTAAAATATATGGCACCATCAGTACTATATACATATATGTATACTACATTCTGATAAATAGGTCTGTTTGCCAATCTCGGTCATAGTCACTAATTAAAAGGTTTAAGGCTAAAATTAGCATATGAGGCAATGAAAATTTTAAATGACAACAGCAACAACTACAACAATGAGCGACAACAACTATAACAACAACAATATGTACAACATGTTGAACAAGTGCAACGCATAATAAACAAAAGTCCCCCCGCTCAAGAGCCACCCACACACACAAACACACGTGCCACAACAAGCACACACATAGACTCAAAAATTTGCGAGGGCTGTCATTTAAATTTCGGAGTTTACAAGGGGTAGTTGATAAAAAAACTCTAAAAAACTTCCGATTGCCAAATTTGGTTCCGATATCTTCATAAAGAAACGAATTATCCATCTAAAACTTTTGCTTTTTTTCGAGGTCCTCTAAAACACCCCTATGTGAGCTATATAATGTAATCCCGATATCGAAAAAATAAAATAAACTTGTCTCCTATGGATTAATAAGGGATCTAATCTGAAAGTTTGGTTGCTCTAGCTCTGGCCATCTCTGAGATCTAGGCGTTCATACGGACAGACGGACATGGGTATATCGACTTCTCTAGTCACTCTGATCATACTTTAGGTAACTTTGGGGGGTCTCCGGCGTCTCCTTCTGTACGTTACATACATTTTCGGCTTGCACAAACACAATATATCCTTTGTACCATACGGTACAGGGTATACAAAAATCGACTGAAAAATAGATCGATCTGTTTGTCGATCCTTACCTGTTATCGGTTTCGCAAAGTCCTAAAGATCATAGGTGAATGAATATTTCAAAGTGCGTTTTCAGCCCTAGTGCTTTACTCCTATTCAATTTTCAACACCCTACTGATGAAAATAGAATCTTGCCGTTAGACTCCTATATTAGGAATTAGCCAGGAAAAGTCATTTAACACCGGTTTTGAGGTATAGACATTCCCCCCTTCGTGCGTTTTTGGCTACTAGTGTGCTTCAATATATTTTATACAACAATCTTTTCAGAGACCTTACTTGCTACCTATCCAAGAATACTTTCGGCTGCGTACCTCGTTAGTTTATAGAAGAATTTCCAAATGATGACTCTTTATAGTAGCCTAAAAGCCCCAGTAATACAAATAACAAAATATTTCTGAAAATACTTATTGTAAAAGTAAAAACTCATTTACAAAATTTCTCAATTAGTGCAAAAACAAGCTCAAGACATACTGAAAGAAATACTAAGACAATTTGGTCGAAGAGCGAACCGCCAAAGAGAAACCATTATTTACCATAATTAAGTGAGTGATCACATCTGCTTTAAAAATTAAATTAATGATGTCTTGAACTGTTTTCTTATGAATTTCGACACACTGAATACGGGTCCGCTAACAACATTTGCCCAAAGGGTCTACCCTAACCTCAAAAAAAAAAAAACTTTTTTCTAAAGCGGTTGTCCGGTGATATTTTGTATATGCTTTTGAGATCACTCAATTCGAAGTTGAATAAACGTCGGGTTTGTAAGATAGCCTCCCAAATACTTCGTTTTGTGGAGTTTAAAAAAATTCCATTAATTTTTTTTTTCAATATATATTTTTTTTATATATATATTTTTGGGGTACCTGAATCCGAATCCGATGGCAAAAAAATGTTTACGAACTACTATTAAGCATCAAAATGCACATAAAAAGTTGATAAATCAAAGTTTTTAACTCCTAAAGGGGTATACGCAGTTTGAAAAATTTCGCGCGGAATGACAAAACTTCATATAAAAAAAAATTCCAAATGGGATACCCCAAATGGTCATTCCGCGCGAAATGTTTCGGACTGCGTATCGGCCTTAAAGAGAAAAATTGATGACTGAAAATTATTTCAAGTGTATTTATAGTATCTTAAAGAAGTTTTTCTCCATGGTCATAACATTAGAGACAATATAGTACAGTTTTTGCATAAAAATTAAGTATCTTGTTGAGAAGTGAAAAATATTCCACTTTTACTATTTATGCCACCAAATTTCAAAATTAGATTTTTTCGGATAATTTATAATATTTGTAAAATAATATTAGAAACATACACAGTTCCACAAAAAAAGTCGTGAGGACTTTAAATGTGACAGAGTACACATATAGATTTTGAAGCGCTGAATAGCGATCGGAGGTCCAAAACCAACAACACCTAAGGGTCCGAAAATAATCTTACCTGGGTTGTATTTTGAAGGCTATGTTAGTAACCTCCTAGAGTTTTTAACCTCGTCGAAACAAATGTCGTTCAAAATCATAAATCGAAAAAATATTTATGGAGTTTTTCGGAGCGACTTAAAAATTCCACCGCTTTTTGTAAGGTTCTGTTTTATAGGAAACGATTTTTGTCACCATAACTTGGAATGAATTGACTTGAATGTTACAATAGATATTACCAACATCTAACGTCTCCAAATATTAGTTATAGAGTTATGTGGAGACGCCAGGTCTTATGGTCTCCGCTTTGCTCTTTCGGAGCTCTTCCCGTTTTGCTGTAAGATAATTTTTGCAATTTAGTACATCCACAACTTTAAAACAAGGCTCAGTTAATGACTCTGTTTCGACCAGATCGTATAAAAGCAGGACAGGAACTTTTAGTATCTTACCAGGCCCCCAAATTTAAAAAAAAAATTTGATTGTACATAGATACCCATACCTCTTCAAATTACTTCCCACACCCTTTAAAGTTGTAATACAAAACTTAGCCCAGATATCTTATTTATAGGCAAATATTCGTAGGGTAGCCCGTTGCACAATAGGCCCGCGTAGCCAGATTTTGGCCAAAAGTCCCCAAGAAGAAAGTCAAAATTTGGACAAAATGACAATTTTATATGATTTTACACATATTAAGGTATGCTGTAAAAAAAAAAATTATTAAATTATAATTAGTGGTTTTTAAGGATATATGGATTTTTCAAATTTTTTTTCGGAAACTAAAAGAGCATGCAAAAAAAAATTATAACAGTTAAAAACCAGATGGATTGGCGATGTCGTCTTTTTGTAGTTTGCTTGGAAAGCTGAAACTATTTGGGGCTATAACTCCAAAACCTTTCAATATTTTGGGTATATGCTACTTTTTCAATGTATGAGAAGCTCCTATCTACCTCTGTGTAAAATATGGTCCGATTCCAATTTTTTTTAATTAAGTTAAAATTTTTTTTAGTTTTTTTTTTAATTTTTTCCAATTTTGGTCTTTACTATCTATATCTTAAAAATATCTGAAGAGGCTCAAACTTCTCAGAAAAATAGTTAATTTCTTTTAGAATACGTTTGTAAACATTCATCACTCTAAAAAAATTATTATGGAAATGACAGGGTTTTGGCCAAAATATGAGAATCTGGGCCCACAGTGCGTTGGCAGAAAACGTACCGATATTTTTTCTTCTCTTTGCTAGAAAAACAAAAGGCAGCCCTCGCAAAATATAACTATATGAAAATAAAATTCATGGCATAATTTAAGTTTGTGGCAGCTTCAAGCTTTTATGTCCGTCAAAGGTCCAAAAACAATGAGTTGAGGTCTTACACGTGTATAGGTGTGTTTGAGTCTGTTTATGTGTATCTGTGTGTGTGTGAGTGTGCGTGTACAGTTATAGTTATTTCTGAGGCCTAGTAGATGGCATCGCATGCCAGCAATTACCCGTATAATCTTGTAATACTAACCTAACCTAATGCCCGTACACGTAACGAGGCATAGAATCAAGTTCCAACAAAATTCTTTCTAGGGGGCGGGGGGGTTTATGCTCAATATAGATGGCGTAGTTTTTAGAAAACTAAGCAGAGCATAAGAAATTCAATATAGTATATAATAGTTATGTACAGTGAAAACAGAAAATATTCGGCAGGTGCCTCAAAACTTGTGCTCGATCCCAAGGCTTTCAAGACAATTAAGAACCCCATCCCAGAACAAGCCACCAAATAATTTCCAAGGAAGCAGCAGAAGAAATTTGAACCCAATGGGACCAATCATTTGGTAAATAATATGTAAAGCTATTGGAGAGTTATTAAAGCCTAAATGAGTCCAACCCCATTTTTATACACTTTTTGTAATAAAGTATAAACACTTTAACAGGTGTTCGAATAATTTTCGATTTGACTGTGGTTAGTTAGTTGGCAGTTGCTGGAAAAGTTATATTTTACAATTGTTTTGTGAAATTAAATTAAATTGAATTGATTTAATTTAAAACTCAATTTTATGATTTGAACCTAAACGGAGGTCATTGTTGATCGACAGCAAAAAAAAAAGAACAGGTTGTGTTCTGTGATAATGACACTAATTCCTCAACAATGTGTTGATGTTTTATTTTTTCTATTTTATAGATGATGATGAGTTTGTTTTTGTTGTCATACATGTATTTAGTTGAAAGCATGTAAATTAGCGCATATGAGATACATTAATGGAACCGGAAGTACTAACTCGTATGGCTGTGTAATGTGTTCTATGGGACTAACCTTAGGCCCGCCCATTGCCAACCTATGACTATGTAATTGTCCAAAGATATCAGATTTCGTTTCCAGGGTCAAGCACCTGCGCCACAACAACTACATACAACAATAAATATTGATTTAAACAGTTCGTTTACGCACTGACCAAAACACAGAATGTTACAATAATACAAATATAGGCATAACAAAAGTTTGTAAACATGCAGCTACAGTGAGACCTCGTTTAGCGCGATTTTAGCTATATATCGATTGAGCTGCAAAACTATCGATTTTGGTTACATTCAATAGTTTCGATAGATATACCTATAGGTAGGTAGGTTAGGGCGCCAGTTGGGACTTAGCGTCCCAACTCACTTAGGCCAAGAATAGGCCCATTTTGATACCGATAATGGGAATAAGTGATAAGGTTATAAAATAGACAGGAAAAATTAGAGGAAAGAGGAAAGTGCAGGACCATGGCTTTACGTGGGATTCGAACCCACAACCTCTGGGATGATAGTCTAGTGCACTGCCGTTAGTCTATCGAGGCAGCCTTTGATATACCTATAACAATCAAATGTAATCGGCACACGCCTTGGTTTCCAAAAGATTCATTTGTTTTCGATAATGGCGTTTAAATTTTCTATTTGGAAAATTTTAGGTGGGGGGGGTCCGTACCCGAAAACGATGCTGAAAGATGTTTTGTAGGAATGTCAGAGGCTTATATTATCCTATATAAGTACCAAGTGCAGTGGACGGTGTGGCTTTTGGTGGAACTCCCCTCGGGCCCAAAGTTCGCAAAAGCGGCCTGTAGATTTGGAAAAAATTTAAAAAGTCCTCAGAGTTTATATGAGGCTTAAGTTTAGCAAAAAATTAGCTTGGTGGTCGTCAGTAGTCGCCACTGGTCGCCACTTTTCTTTCTGATAGTAAGTCAGTCACTTGCCTTAATGGTCTCTAAGATCTAGTACAGGCCTAGTGGTCAGTATGATCCGGTCTTAAGCGTACACCGTTTTCCCGAAAAAAGTAAAAAAGAAACGCGGAGAATGGATCTAGAGGAGAGATTAGTGTTGAATTTAAATACGGAAACGAGGAAAACCAAAAAATAGCTGTTGTGGGCTCAAGGGGTATTCCCCAAAAGTCGACTTACCACTTTCCCGATCATCCGATTTTGAAGTGGTGACTATAACTTCTTTACAAACTTTGTTTTCTGGGTGACTTCTAGCCAAAGGGATACAAATTTGTCATTTTTGGGGTATAACTCCTGAAGTTCACAACATATGGGCACAATACGGACCGGTAGCTAAATCGATTCTTTCCCATAAAAGTTGCCCTGGTCTGTCTGGTCTGTCTGCCCGTCCATGTTTTTCATATGAACGCGTAGATCTTAAAGATTATAAGAGATACCATAACCCAGCTTGAGATGTGGGCTCATATGTATGGCAGATCAATTTTTTTTTTTATATCGGCCTCTTCACCAAATAAATTTAAAACACTATATTTTCTACAATCTTGAAGTAGAAAAGCGTCTTGTATAAGCAACTATGTATATCCATTGTCCGATATGGTGGTGGTCATGATTTGGGTTCATTCCTACTCCATAAATAAAAATGTGTAAGTGTTTCGGAGATCAATATTTTCGGGCTTATAAAACCATTTTATTTTCAAGTCCATTTTTTTAGGGAGATATCAGCTTGAGCGGTAAATGTTTTAACAATGCCTTAAACCAAATATGGCGATAGTATACCTGGATACTAGTGCTGGAGAAAACATCGATGATCGAAGTTTAAAATCTCTATATATCGATGTTGGCCAACAGACATGTTTCTCCAGCACTTCTGCGCTCATCAAATGGGGGCTGGAGAAACATCTCTGTTGGCCAACATCGATATATAGAGATTTTAAACTTCGATCATCGATGTTTTCTCCAGCACTACTGGATACCTCTAAAAATAGTCTATCAAGCAAATTGGTTTCCAACAAGTGGAGACTTATGTATAAAAAGCTCTTATTGAGTGTTCACTGTTAGCATATCCAATGTCGGTACAGAGCATGGGTTTGGCCCATATCCCCCTACTCCAGTCATGCTCATCAATTTCACTCATTGTAGCTAGCGCCGCGGCGAGCTAATAAAGATCTTCGGCAGCATAGCCGAGCCATATAGCATTATAATAAAAATAAACAGAGCCGCGTTTAGTTAGGAACATACAGAACATACCAGGGTATGACAGACGGACGGGCAGTCCGACTGAGTGATTGTCCAATAGTTATGCGGTCGCGTCGTCGCTCAATTGTTTGTCGCGCGCCGTGATTGCCAGCCGCGCTCCCTGCCGCCGTACCAACCTAGCAACCTAGCACTGATCATCACTTGGACTGAGTCTCTGAACGAAGCTAGGCACATGTTGGTCCGATCTTTCAGTACGCTATGCGCAGGCAACTGATGCGCCCGTACGCTCTGAGCTACCTTAAAAATTTCCGAAAATATCGTACTACGCCGAGTAACTGCGTCGTGCGAAAATTGCGTTTAATTAAAGTATAAAGGCCAGTGCGCATTAACTAAACAAAAATAAACTAACTAAATCGTGACTGCATAACATCCGCGCGTGTGACGTCATAGTTGCTAGGCCATGAGTCGTCATAGCCAAAGATATCCTGCAACGCTCAAGCTCATAAGCCAGACGCAGCCTGGCGCACTGCCGCAGGTTCATAGAACTGCGGAAAAGCGTGTTCAGCTCGGTCTAGGCGTGAATCAGCAAACTGGGCGTCTGCAATGGTGTCCCGGTTTCACCTGCTGTAAATTTCTGCTTCTACTTCCAGTGATCCTGCTGCCACTGTTGCTGGTGCTGCTGCTGCTAGTTCGCATGGATGGCATGATTTCGGCTTTGCAGTTAAGTGAGCAGCGTCAGCGGGAACAGCAAGCTGCCAGCTACGCAGTGCCTGCTTTTTTGGATGACTATGAGTCTTTGCTGCCCGAGGGCGAGACCTATAATGAACTGGTCAACGATGAATTTCTGGTGCCGCAGGCCAAGCGTGAGCAGCTGGAACAGCACGCTGCTGAGCGTGCCAAGCGTTGTCTCACCTATCGCTATAACATTGGCGAGAGTTATGAGCTGGAAGAGCGTGAGCTCATGAAAGATGCGCGCACCTCGTTTCTACCACACAGCGCCAACTCACTGCCACGCGACTGTTTGGAGAATGATAACGAAGCTGCGCCCAGACAGAGCAACATACTAGATGCCGATGCTGTCTCCGATGCGTATCCTGGCGACGATGGCCATTTTGATAGCAACAACAATAAACAGACGCAAACGCGTCATTATTTGGAAACACCCGACTACTGGCCCTGGGCGCAGCGCACACGTCGTGATGCGGGCACGGATGTAATGCCCGATGTGGGCGAAACGGATCGACCGCTTAAAGAAAGTCTTGAAGATTTGGAGGCGCAGATTATTGAAACAAGCGCAGCGCTGCAGTCCTTCTGGAATGAGCAAGGCACACGCGAGGGCATACGTCTGGCACAGGCCAAAACCATGACACGCTATATGGATGCCAAAGTGGATCCCTGCGTGGATTTCTACCAATATGCTTGCGGTAACTGGGAAAAACTGCATCCTATACCCAAAGATAAAGCCGGTTTCGATACTTTCGAAATGCTGCGCGAAAGTCTTGACTTGGTGTTGCGTAATCTGCTGGAGAAAAGCAGTCCCAGCATGCAGTTGGAAAAAACACAAATACGCCATAATCTGTTCAAGCTGCAAGAAAATGAGGAGACCGCTGCTGAGGCAGCAGAAGCGGCGGAGGCGGCTGAGGTGCTACGCAAGCACATAGTGCGCAGACGTCGTACTCTCAATCTCGTGCTGCAGCGCTATAAGCGTAGATCTAATTTTAGCAGCACCAAACGTAAGCGTCTTATAGAGCCTGCACGCGATAAGTCCAAGGAGGAAGAGCCGTTAAAGGAGAAGGACAAGGACAAACCAAGAGATGAGCTAGAGCAGGTAGCCGATGCTGGCGCCAATGAATACCTCAAACCACAGTATGACGCACAACTGAAAGCCAAAAACCTGTACAAATCCTGTGTCAACAGCGAATTGCTGGAACGTCGCGGCTTGGAGCCACTGCACAGACTTATACAGGAGCTGGGCGGTTGGCCCGTGCTGGATGCCAATTGGTCGGAGGCCAACTTTAATTGGCAACAGCTTGCGGCCACACTGCGTCGCTATAACAACGATATACTAATTGTGCAATGGGTTGGCGCGGATATAAAGAACTCCGAGGAAAATATCATACAATTCGATCAAACTGGTCTGGGTTTACCCACAAGGGAATACTTTTTGCAGCAAACTAATGCCAAGTATCTGTCGGCCTATCAGCGGTACATGTCTGATATAATGCACAAGCTGGGTGCTACCAAGGCGACAGCGTTTCGTGTGGCCACACAGCTAATTGGTTTCGAGATTCAGCTAGCGAGGATTACGGCGCCGGCGGAACAGCGCCTAAATGTGACCAAGGTGAGTGTTGATTTTAATTGAGTTGTTGTAGGTGGATGAAGTCGGAAGAGGCTTAGGTTAGCTTAGGTCCTATGTCGCCTGAAGTACAAAATATGTTCTCTTCTGTGAAACTAAACAGCCACGTCGATGAGTCCTGCGACCTCCTGCAGGATCTATCCTCCAACATCAGGCTCGGTGAATGATATTACTTGAGTTTCTTGTTTTCCTTGTCCATGTCGAACCATGAAAGCTAGGTTGCCTTCAACGATTGTTAGTACCCAACCGACTCTTCCTATGTCGCCACAATATGTATAAGTCTTACTGGTGACGTGTACAATTTCGTTTGAGCGCGAGTCTTGAGCAAAATATGAAACTTAATCAAGACGTCAACATAAGGTCTCTGTGTCTTCATCCTCTTCTTTCGGAATAGTCGGTTTTGGTCATATTCTGGCACACTCCCCTTTCATGGCATGGATGAAACTACAAAAGGAAAGTTAACTTCCATAACTTTTATGCCTACGAAGCCTATGGAACTATGGAACTTACTTTACCAAATTATTATTTAAATGCATCTAACTTAACTCCATTGACTACGTCTTGCAGCTATACAAACGTATGACCCTCTTGGATCTCCATGCGGCAGTTCCTGAAATCGACTGGATAAACTACCTACGCACGCTGCAGGAACGTGATGTACGCGAAACTGAGGAAGTGGTCATATATGCCGTGGACTATATGAAAAATCTAGTGACGCTGCTTGCCGAGACTGAGCCACGTGTTCTGGCCAACTATATGATGTGGCGTTTTGTGCGTCATCGTATCAACAATGTCGACGATCGTTTCGATGACATCAAACAGAGCTTCTATCATGCACTCTTCGGGCGAGAGGAAAGCCCACAGCGCTGGAAGGTTTGCATCTCACAGGTAAGCTTAAACCAGCTGCAGTCCAAGCCAAACTTGAACTAAACTCCCGCCCTTTTACAGGTTAACACCAACATGGGCATGGCCGTAGGCTCGATGTTCGTCAGTCGTTATTTTGATAACAACAGCAAAAAAGATACGCTCAGCATGACGCATGAGTTACAGCAGTCCTTCCGGGAAATACTAAAGACCACCGACTGGCTGGATCCCAATACAAAGCAACTAGCGGAAGAAAAAGTCAATGCCATGTCTCTTAAAATTGGCTATCCCGACTTTATACTAAACCCCGCTGAGCTAAATGAGAAATATGCTGGCATTGAAGTCGATCCGGATAAATATTTTGAGAATACGCTCAATGTGCTGCTCCATACGGCCAAAACGGAACAGGCCAAGTTAAATGAGCGCGTCAACAAGACCAACTGGCAAACAGCACCAGCTATAGTCAATGCCTACTATAGTCGCAATAAGAATCAGATAATGTTTCCGGCTGGTATATTACAGCCACCTTTTTATCATCGTCACTTTCCCAAGTCGTTAAATTTTGGTGGCATTGGCGTAGTCATTGGTCATGAGCTCACACATGGCTTCGATGATAAGGGACGACTGTTCGACAGAAATGGTAATATACACAAATGGTGGACGGATTCATCTATACGTGGATTCGATGAGCGAGCACGCTGTATTATAGCTCAGTACAGTAACTACACCGTAACGGAGGTGGGCATAGCGCTCAATGGAGAGAGCACGCAGGGTGAGTGAATAGTGATATTTAACTTAGCTTTGTTAAACCAGGTGAGATGAAATTCTTACTCGTAAACAATAAGAGATAAGCGAATTTGGATCGAAGTATAGTCAAGATGATGCAGATATTAATACATTTTTATTTGTTTTTAAAGAATATAATGAATTCGTTGTTATTGCGATTCTTTCTTCTTCGTATCACTAAAATTTAATATAAACTGAGTAAATTTATGATTTGTTTGGGCTGTTAACTGATTTAAGCTTATCATCTTAGCACGCAGAATGGGTGATGAATAACTAAGTATAAAATTGTGCAAAAATAAGTAGAGATGAAGCTATTTGATGTTAATACTAAGAACATTTTGTTGTTTCCATTAGATTTGGAATAAAAAGAGTAAATTGAATTAAATTCTTATTATTATAGTGTTGAGATGATGAGTCTCTATGTTTCACTAGCAGACAAGGACTGCAGTAGTATTAGTAGTTGTTGAGATGATGGTCTTAAAAAAGATAAGCCACGGTATCCAATTAATTCAGAATTTTATTATTGATTATTATCCTTTGGATGATCATATTTAAAAATATAATTGGTGATTCTTTATACCTCATATCAGTAAAAGAAATAAATTAAATTTATTTTTCGTCATCTTAACACGCAGAGTGAGTCCTGAATAACATAATATAAATCTGCGCAAAAATAAGTAGAGATGATGTAATTTGATATTAATAATAAGAGATAAGCAAACTTGGGCCGAAGATAAGTACAGATGATGCAGATTATAAAAAAAAAATGTTGTTTGTCTTTAAGCAATTTTGTGAATTTGAAAATTTTGCGATTCTTTCTCATTAATATCATAATTTGATGTATAGCAAACTTAATAAAACTCTTCATCTTACATTAGTTATTATTTTAGTGGAGAGATGATCATTTTAAAATAGCTTAGTCGTATACCTCAATAAATATAGTAGATTCAGATTTGATAAAAGCAATTTTATCTCATCGTCATCTAGCATAAGTTCTTAATTTAGTATTGAGATGATCATGTTAATGTAGAAAATGTAAAATAATAAATGAGTTGTAGCCAGAGCAACATAGATCTTCAGATCAAAGATAGAGAATTCAATGGATTAGTATGAGTAAAATATTTGGTTGGCACTATCTTGTAAAAGATGACGGCTTAAAAGATTTTTAATAATCAATTCTTTTTTATCAAAATTTCGGTAGGTAAAAAAAAAACATTAAAGAGCTAAGTTAATTAGAAGACAATATTAAAGATGAAAATGTTGATCAAGATGTCTTTTTACAAAGACTAAGTTAATTCTCTTTAAAGGCAAAATCTCTTCAGCTTGCTAATTTTCTTCTAAATTCTTGTACGTCAACCTGATTTAGTCTTTTAAACAAATATATATGGATCATTTTCTGTAAAATTTTAGGATCAGCGTAGGCATCTTCAAATCTTCTGCTTAGTTTTCTTCTCAACTTTTCGTGGCATTTCTTATCTTGGTAAGAAATTGATTTTTTCGAAAAAAAAAAAAGCTTGAGCAGCACTTGGACAAACGTTAGAATAGTTTTCAGCAAAAGCCAATATAACAAAAACTATACTATTCTTTAGATTCTCTTTCTTTTTATGAATAAAAAGTGCTGCTTGCTGTTTTGATAAAAATGAACGAGGTTTGTTATCAAGCTCTATTAAAAATCTCTCATCATAAGTACGTATTTTTAAATTCTAACCCCAGATTCGTAATTAGCGACCCCGAAAACTCATATTTGCATGCCCAACACGAATTGTAAACCAAAAAATGATTATTTAGCTTTTTAGCGGCCATCTTATGTCCGCCATTTTGAAATTTCAAAAAACTAAAAAGCAACCATCTCAAAAGTATCTGAGTAGCATATAAAGGCGTAATATAATAATAATAATGTTTGTCTGAGAATAAGATTAAAAATAGTGTTTAGATTAAGAAGTTAAGACTTTGCTTTGGCGGCCATTTTGAAAAAAGAGAATCATTCATTTTAGAGTAACTTAAGTTAAAAAAAATTTGCTCTGCCTTTAATAAAATTTTCTCTCCGTTTTTTTTTAGGTGAAAATATTGCCGACAACGGAGGTCTGCGTCAGGCCTTCCACGCCTATAAGCGCTGGCTCAGCGAACATCCTCAAGAGGCCGCTGAAGAAGTACTGCCCGGCCTTAATATGACTGGACCACAACTATTCTTTCTAAACTTTGGACAGGTCTGGTGCGGTGCCATGCGTCCCGAGGCCGTACGCAATAAACTAAACACAGCCATACATAGTCCTGGACGCTTCCGCGTTATTGGCACACTCTCCAACTCATATGATTTTGCGCGTGAATTCCAATGTGCACCCGGAACGCCCATGAATCCCTTACATAAGTGCAGCGTTTGGTAGCTGAACTGAAACTTGTTACCTATAGCCTAAGAGTATTTTATGCCCCACACCCACACTCTGCACACACATCAGTAACTTGCGGTAAGTACTTCTGCACATCTTTAGAACAGCATTTCCCCATCATTCCAGCACTTGGCATCTTCAATTAATTGCTCCACTTTCGGTTTCACTTGATTAGGAGTACGTGTCTGTTGTCAATTTCCTCGTTATTGTCTTAGACGCCTTCTCCTGCTCCTCCTCCATGCTACGAGTATATAGTATGTAGTTCTAGTTACGCCGCTCAATAAGCGCTTGTTTTGTCAACATTCCACTTCGCTGAGACGCACTTAATTAATGGAGATTTATGCCCAGAGATTGGGAGAGGGGTCAACACTTGGTGTATGCGAACTTCTTCAATTGTCTTTTTAATGAACTGGCAATCGGTGTGCTACTTTTACATTTCGCTAAAGTGAATGCAATCAATTAATTTGTTTGAGTTTCAGCAGAGTTCTCCCATGAAGACAATCTAGTTGTAGCAGCATGGATTGTCTTTTAAAAAGTTTTGGAAAGTTAATTTTTGTACCCTAAATCCAAGTTATAGGGGCTGCTGTGAAGAAAGAAAATATTAAAGCAATCATCAAATACTTAGTCTTGCCAGATGTTGTCAGCTCTAACTTTTAACTTGCATGCGATTTTTTGAAATTCGTGCTCTTCTTCCTACTCATACAGTTTCGGGGAGAAAGACCATATTTTCAAAATACTCCCACAATAATAAGATATAACTTTTCTTTTTGGGTAAAATGCTGAATTGATAGACTTCAAGATCATTGCCAAACTATTTTTTTAAGTAGGTACTTTTATATGTGATAAAAACTGGAAAAATGGAGGTGTAGTAAGTAGTCGAGAGCAAAGAGTACGAGATGAGTTAAAAAGTTAAGGGGACTTTTCAAATTTTGTTTGTTTTAATTGGTTGCTTATACGTGGTCAGGCCTTACGAGAGGGGAGTTGGAAGGGGGGACTCCCCTCGGGCCCGGAGTTTTCTCAGGGGCCCGGTGTAATTACTGTCGTACTGACTTGATTCAAGCTAAAGGTGTAATAGAGGGGCCGGTAAATTTTTTCCCCGGGCCCGGATTTTCTCTCTACGGCCCTATACGTGGTACAATGTCTTCTAAGAAGGCTGAGAAGATGCTAATGACGAAACATGCTCTGGACGCCCCAGCAAAAACTAAAGAAACTGGAGTTGGGAAAACGTCGAATCACTATTAAAGAAGTTGCTGATGAAGTCGACATCTCAGTTGGCTCATGCCATCAAATTTTATCGAATGTTTTGAATATAAGTTGTATTTCAACAAAATTTCGAAACTGCTCTAATTTAAACAGAAGAACCCTCACTTGAGCATCGCTCAGGAGCTATAGAATAACATCAATGATTATCCTGATTGGTTCATAACGGATGACAAAGGAGTTAAGACAGAAAAAATAACTTAAAATTCAACCAAATTTTTCCACTCTGTTTTCTTCGATTACCGAGTGCAAAGAACGTCCGGAGTTATGTAAAAATAATTAGCTTTTGCATCATGATAATGCGCTTGCTGATCCACGGGGGATTTCGGGTCCGGACTTCCTTCCCCATCGTGCGATTTGACCTCGTCGAACTATTTTCTTTGGGGTTTTATTGAAAGGCAAAGTGTATTCCAGTAAATCAGTAACAATTCGCGAGCTCCAAAATAACTTTCGGGCCGAAATTTCAGCCAATGGACGCGTTTTACAGGGAAAAGTTATCGAAAATTACGATGTTCGCATAAGGGCCTGTAGAGCCAGCCATTTGTGCAGCCCCGACGAGAGAGGGGGAAAGGGGGATTACCCCGGGCCCGGAGTTTTCTCAGGGGCCCGGTGTAATAACTGTCGTAATAAAATTTCAAGCTAAAGGTGTAATAGAGGTGCCGGTACATTTTTCCCCCGGGCCGGGATTTTCTTTGCATTTGAGCAATATTATTTTTTATACATAAATGAGAAGTTTCAAACTTGCATTTGGTGTATATACCATTTGCCCAATTTTGTTGGAAATTATACGAATAAAATGCAATTAACAAACAAACCAACAGATGGTCCACCCTATAATAGCTGTTGTTATTCTTCTGACATGTAGTTGGTACAATAAAAATAGACAAAAAAGGGGTTGATCAGGAAAATATTGATTGCTGGAATTTCTCTTACTTAATGTATTAAGGACCATCCAAAAAGTCTAAAACCAAAATGGTGACCTCCCCCGGTAGGGTTTTCCGTTATTTTGACATATATTTGAGCCCATTTATCTGGAATTCCATAAGTCGTACACAAAATCTTCCAAGGCAAAAAATTATCAAAATTGAATTTTGAGTTTTATTTGTATCGGAAGGTATAGCTAGAAGTTCATATTTTCGGCGGTAGAGGGCGCCAACGTTAAAACAACGCCATTTTTCGTATGTTTAGCCACCCCCTTGCAATTTTTTGTTTTTGGTGTGTATCAAAAAATTTTGGATCTCAAAAAAGTACACAAGATTGGCTTTTGAATCATGTAAGTATCTCTAGTAGTTCCCAAGTTAGAACGCTTTAAAGTCTGCCAGTGCCTTGCCGATGCGTGATTTTTTGATCAGGAGTACCACCATGACACCACATTCAAGGGCTCAAGAGAGAGCTCAAGGCTATACCCAAAAGTGCTTATCAGAAATGCTTGAGGATAGAATAAAACGTTGGCAAAAATGTATTACATTTGAGGGGGATTACTTTGAAGGCGACAACATGAATATTTAGAAATATAGAACAAGTTTTTAATAAAAACATAGTCACCCGGATTTTATAACACACCATGAAGACTATACTCCGGCTGACCCCACTGAAAGCTGTGTACCTATTTTTGTACGTATTTTATCTTAATTTCAGAGAGATTTGTTAAAACACTGAGGACATAGTGAAAAGAAATTTTCGAGACTCGAAAATTAATGTCGTTGAAGCTCCGATGCGAGAATCGATTAAGGCATGCTCATGTTTCCTTCCTGATTTTAGGTTTGCGTTTAGGAAGTTCTTAATATAATACATCCTACACCAACCAGCAGCAGAAGTGCCGCATAGGACTCTCCCGATCTCACGTTCGCTGCTTAAGGCCCATACGCAGCATGCAAAAATTCCGCACGAAATATCAAAACTTTATATAAAAAAAAATATCCCAAAAAAGGGATTTTTTTTTTTTATATGAAGTTTTGACATTTGGTGCGGAATTTTTGCATGCTGCGTATGGGCCTTTACAAAAAAAAAAATTTCCGAACTTTACATGAGAAAGGGCTACTGTCAAAGACGGATTCACGGGGGATTTTCGGATCCCTAATCCAATCTTCAGGATTCTGATATGACCTAAAAATCCCCCATTTAACGATTTATTGTGAAAGTTATCTCATAATTTTGACGTGCCCGAATTTTTTCGAACTTGGATACAGATTCAGCAACGCAAAAAAAAAGGTGGCGTATGTTAAAGTCTGGCACGGAGGACTTTGGGATACCCTGTAACACCGTGTGCTTAAGAACTCCAAAGCATTTAGAAGTTCATAAAGACAGACTGACGTACAGACAGACAGAAAGACGGACATGGGTTTATCAACTTCTCTAGTCACCCTGTTCAAACTTTAAGTAACTTTGGGGGTCTCCGACGTCTCCTTCTATATGTTACATACATTTTTGGCTTGCACAAACTTAATATATCCTTTGTATCATAAGGTACAGGGTATAAAAATAATCGGAACCAATAAGTCGAAAAAAAATAATGTTGAGCTTTATGGCGCTGCACAAAATTTTAGGTGCATACCTACTAGAAGATGAAGAACTACAAAAGCTCCCTGTGAAAGAGCTGGTCAACTTCCTCGACATACTAAAGTCTAAATATAAAGGAGAGTACAATAGATCAAATTGGTCGCAGTGCATATAGGCCCTATGCCTAACCCACAAACAATTAGTATTAGAGATCCAAAATTTTATATATAAATGGACCCGTAACTTGCATTTTATTTCATTTTGATAATCACATTTAGTTTTCAATAATTCTAATATAAATTTCTAAAATGTTTTCTCTCTTTTTTGCAGATTGCGGCGCTTCTGAAGAAGCAGCCTTCTCAAAGAAAAACTTGCCAAAACTCAAACTGTATTATTACCAACTCGCAGTAGTAAAAAATATATTTTGTAGAAAAAATGAATTGTGCCAAACATAAAAAAATATATAATTTTTTTAATTTAGTGTAAATATTTAACTTTTTGTGATAATTCTAATTAAAAAAATTTATAAAAAAATAAAAATAAATTATTAAACGAAAACTGAATATTTTGTGTTGTTACACAACACTAGCAGCAAACTTTTTTGAGCAGCTTTCAAGTTCAAAACAAAATATTTTGGAAAAACTTTTGAGCATGTTTTTTAAAAGATGCCAGTCCAGTTGTGTTTTTCTGCTCAACGTGGATGGAACTTAAAAAAGCGCCCACGCATATTGTCAAAAAGTCGAAAATAAAACACTCTAGTATATATAAAAATATATATATTAAAAATAGATATCAAAAACATTCAAAGTTGCTGTAAAATGAAGAGTTTTTGAAAAGTAAGTAAAGCCTTTTAGTAAAAAAATGCATTTTGGAGTGTTTTTGATGTGCATAATACTGCCCGGAAGGGTCTATGGCTATGGCAGTAACATCTACGGTGCTGTAAGCGGTCAAAATATACGCATAGGTAAACTCAAGCACTGAATCTGCAGCCATGCCGCTCTAAACAGCATTCCATTATGCTCACAGGTCTTATAAGCGACGATACAACGGACAGAATACGTCAAACCTTCGATTATGCCATATCCGTGGTTAACAACGATCTCAGCGTGCCCTTGGAAGGAAAAACCGAACAGATTCCCTACGGCAATTCCGTGCAGGCCTTTGGATATTTGTGCGGTCTGATGCAGGTGCGTACATTAGCAGATATCCTTGACTGCTTAACCCATCCATAAACCTTTAGAATGGTGTTGGTGCCATCTTTGGACCCGCCTCTAAGCATACAGCTGCGCATCTCTTAAATGCTTGCGATTCCAAGGATATACCCTTTATATACCCGCATTTATCTTGGAGTGCTCTAACTGAAGGTTTTAATCTGCATCCACATCCGGAAGATATAGCTCATGCGCTCTATGACATCATAAATCAGTTCAACTGGTCACGTTTTATATTTACCTATGAGTCGAGTAAGTCTGCTTAAAAAGTTACGAGCATCATGTTTTTTATGCCCACCACTACCGCAGCGGACTATTTGGCCATTTTGGATCATCTTATAGCATTCTATGGCACCAAGGGACCTGTCATTAAAGTGCTACGCTATGACCTAAAATTAAATGGCAATTACAAGGCCATACTAAGACGCATACGCAAATCCGAGGATAACCGCATTGTGGTTGTGGGCTCCACCGAGGGCGTAGCTGAATTATTACGACAGGCACAGCAGGTGGGCATTATGAATGAGGACTATACCTACATTGTGGGCAATTTGGATCTGCATACCTACGAGCTGGAGGAATACAAATATAGTGAGGTTAATATAACAGGCATACGCATGTTTTCACCGGAACAGCAGGAAGTGCGTGAGCTGCTAGAAGTGCTTCAAACCCAACTGGGCGAAAGAGAACCACAAAATAATGGTGAGAATCGACAAATTGCATGTGTACTCCAGCTAACTATCGTGGGTGTAGATGTTTGCTAGAGCAGGGCAAGCTAAGTAGGTGAACTTCATTAAGATTTAAGATTTCTATTGGTGGGACAGACGTCAGTGGACATTAAACGTTACAACTTCTTCATATTTGAAGTAAAATCCATAAGGAAAACAAAGGCAAACGAAATTTTCTTCCTCTTAAACCGAAATCAAAGTTTTGTCACCTCAATTTCTCCAATTTCCACTCATGCATCCATCCCACTTATGCATCCATCCAAGTGCGGATCTAGGATTTAGTCTTGGGGGGCTCTTCACTTCGCAGTGTATATGTTTCAGAGCTAGCAAAAGACTTTCAACTCATTTTTCCAACTTTTGGGAAGAACTTGCACCTCCCCTTCCCCCCCCTCCGTGGATCCGCCACTGCATCCATCCATAAAAAAATAAATGTTGTGTGAACTTTACATGCAGGCGCGGATCTAGGATTTGGTCTTGAGGGGATTCTTCACTTCGAAGTTTATATACAGTACTGGCCATAAATATGGATACCCCTACAAAAATAGCGTTTCAACGACAACAAATCACTTTATCTGCTTTTTCTTGTTACAAGTTATGGCGAATTCACTTCTTGTGACTAGTTTCCATTTATTTATGACAAATTGGAACAATGGTATATAACAAAAAAAATATAATATGACCTAAGGCGATTTTCTTGAATATGGGCATTTTTGAACTTAATCACTGCGGCATATAATTTTTGCATTCTTTGAACGAGTTTGTGAAGCTTTTCCACTAGTATGTCTTGCCACGCATCCCTGAGACACTGTCATGCATGAGAAAGACTAAATGGACGCAAATCTCTCAGACGGTGGTCGAACTCATATCATATATGCTCACTATAGGATTGATGTAGGAGTATTGCGGCGGCGAATCCATGATCGTGTTTCCTTTTCAAATCTTCAGTACACAATACCCAAGTATGTTTTAGATCATTATCTTGTTGGAAAATGAATCCGTGGCCATACGCAGCATGCAAAAATTCCGCACGAAATGTCAAAACTTCATATTTCGTGCTGAATTTTTGCATGCTGCGTATGGGCCTTAAGTTAAGACTTTTTTTTTTTTTTCGAAAAATGTTTTTTTCGAAATATCTCGAAATCCGTTCCATGAAAAAAATGTTTGGCCCATACGCAGCATGGAAAAATTCCGCACGAAATATGAAGTTTTGACATTTTTGACATTTCGTGCGGAATTTTTGCATGCTGCGTATGAGCCTTTAAAAGCTAATATCTCTGGTTGTACTAAACTAATCAATTTTTTACTAAAAATTCCACATTTATTATACCTATCCATTCTACTTGAAACATATTTTTGTCAAATTTAAGGCTTGAACGCTATTTATGCATTCATATGAAATTCTTTGTAATTTTTATCAAAGTTTTAAAAAAATCTATTTCGAACGTAAATTTAAAAATTAAAAAAAAAATTTCATAATTTTTTTTGTCAAAATCTATCGATTACAAAAAACATGAGTGGCTGTTTATCAAAATCGGCGGAAAAATGTGGAAACAAACGGAATTTTTGTAAATTTTTGTAATTTCCAAAAAATGATTTTTTCGAAATATCTCGAAATCCGTTGCATGCAAAAATTTGTTGGCTTCATTTTCGATTTTAGTATGCCATTTTACTACGGAAGTGACTAAGACATGTTGAGGATACATTTTGCTGTAAACTAGTGATATTGACGAGATACATTCGGATTTGAGCTGTTCATCTGTTTGATGACCAGCAAACTGTCGCCGATTGCAGCCGAAAATGTGAAATTTTGACTCGTCGGTCCACAGCACAGATTTTATTTAACAATTGACCAAATTTCATATTTTTTGGAAAATGCTAATCCGTTCGATCATTCTTTTTTCCTCCAATCTCCGTCCGACCATATTTAAAGAAATTCGGCGCAAAATTCTGGTTGACCCCGTCGGCAGATTTGGATCAGTGTGACTTGCAGTGGCTGTAATCTGTTTTGTGTGATTTTCCAGTTCGGTTCTTCTGAACACCACTCTACGAAATCTACAACATTTTGGCGATTTCGCAATATGACGATAAATACTTTGACAAAAAAAAAATTATTTTATGAGAAGGATTTTCCTTTAAATAAGTAAATAAATTTGTATTTGTATCACAAAAATAAAAAAACAATAGCATTCATGATTCAACATGATGACCAAGTCGAAAAAAATTAAATTTTTGTAGGGGTATCCATATTTTTGGCCTGTACTGTATATCAGAGCTCGCAAAAGACTGTCAATCCATTTTTGCAACTTTTGTGGGGGGTCTTGACCCAAAAACCTCCCTCCGTAGATCCGCCACTGTTTACACTTAACAAGGCTACGCATATGGATTTTGAGACACTGAATCCGAATCCGAGCTCGGAATAACCCCAATACCCAACTTTTGTGGGGGGTCTTGACCCAAAAACCTCCCTCCGTAAATCCGCCACTGTTGACACTTAAAAAGGCTACGCATATGGATTTTGAGACGCTGAATCCGAAGCCAAGCTCCGAATAACCTCAACACCTCTAAACCTAACTTTCGATTTTACTTTTTTATTGTAATTTTTTTTATATGTTTTTGGGATTGCCTAATCTGCATCCGAGAACCAAAAACCCTTAGCTTGTCAGAGTTCTTTTTCAAGTTTATGTCATTATTCTATTCTATCCGGCTGACTACCTCTTTAAGAGATTTATTTAAATTAAGTTCATAATTTATTTGGAATCCCTCTCGAAATCCATTCTCAACCTTAGGCTCCACTCCTATAACACTTGCCATGGCCTTGACCTTTGATGCTGTACGTGTAATTGCTGAAACCACCAAGTTTTTACCATACCAGCCAATGGCCTTAAACTGTTCCGAGCGGCATGACAATGTTCAGGCAGATGGTTCCACATTTAAGAACTACATGCGTTCCGTAAGTGCTTAAATATTTTTACAGACTACATTGTCTATACAAATGCTTACCATAGCTTGAAATCAAGGAGAAAACCATTACTGGACGCATTTTCTTTGAGGGCAATGTGCGCAAGGGCTATTCCTTTGATGTCATAGAACTACAGACGTCGGGTCTAGTAAAAGTGGGCACCTGGGAAGACGGCAAGGATTTTGAATTTGAGCGTCCGCCACAAGCAATAAATCTCAATGATATAGATGAGAACTCCTTGGTCAATAAAACATTTAAGGTGCTCATCTCAGTGCCGGTAAGTCTTAGTACGATAAGCTCAATTCAGATTCTCCGACACCTTCTCCTTGTCAACATAGAACAAACCCTATGCCAGTTTAGTGGAGAGCATTGATACTCTAATAGGCAACAGTCAATATGAAGGATATGGCATAGATCTGATCAAAGAGCTGGCGGATAAACTGGGCTTCAACTTTACCTTTCATAATGGCGGCAATGACTATGGCTCCTTTAACAAGACCACAAACATGACCAGCGGCATGTTGAAGGAAATCGTAGAAGGCGTAAGTTATAGCTTAGGATACTTAAGGAATAATCCCTTATGCTTAAATTTGTAACTATTTTCTAGCGCGCAGATTTGGCTATAACCGACTTGACTATCACATCCGAGCGTGAAGAGGCCATCGATTTTTCTATTCCATTTATGAATCTGGGTAAGTAACGAGAGTGTCGAATATTTTCCTGTTCCTTAGTTTCGTGCTTTTACAGGCATAGCAATTTTGTACATAAAACCACAAAAGGCGCCCCCAGCGCTTTTCTCCTTCATGGACCCCTTTTCCGGCGAGGTGTGGTTATATCTGGGCATTGCCTATTTGGGCGTATCCTTATGCTTTTTCATATTGGGTCGCTTATCGCCGACAGAATGGGATAATCCGTTTCCATGCATTGACGAGCCGGAGGAATTGGAAAATCAATTCACCATAAATAACTCGCTTTGGTTTACGACTGGTGCTTTGCTGCAACAGGGCTCCGAAATCGCACCCAAGTTAGTCAACATCTCCAACCAAAACAAACTCTTTTTAAATTTTGTTTTTCCCAGAGCTATTTCAACGCGTGCTATTGCTTCCATTTGGTGGTTCTTTACACTTATCATAGTATCCTCATACACTGCCAATTTGGCTGCCTTCTTGACCATAGAGAATCCTACGGGTCTTATAGACAGCGTTGAAGATTTGGCTGAAAACAAAGGCGGCGTACAATATGGCGCCAAACGTACGGGCTCTACCAGAAATTTTTTTTTGGTAAGTTTTGAAATCTAGAAAAAAAAAAACACAAGTTCAAAGCCTTACAATATTAGACCTCCGAGGATGAAACCTACATGAAAATGAACGAATATATGACCAATAATCCGGAGATGCTAACAGAAACTAATCAGGATGGTGTGGATAAGGTCAAGTCCGGTACACTTTATGCTTTTCTTATGGAATCAACCTCTATTGAATTTAATACTGTGCGAGAATGTAATCTCAAAAAAATTGGCGATGCTTTGGATGAAAAGGGTTATGGTATTGCTATGGTTAAAAGTAAGTACATAGTTCTTGATTCATAAAACACGAACTGCTAGAAATATTAAAATCTAATGCATCTTCCCAGATTGGCCATATCGCGATAAATTCAATAACGCTCTATTGGAACTTCAGGAGCAGGGTGTGTTGGCAAAACTGAAAAACAAATGGTGGAATGAAGTTGGAGCTGGTGTTTGTAGTGTAAGTTTGTGGCGGTCTACCCAAAACTCGAACTGGTAACTCTCCGATATGGTAAAGTTTGCCTTATTCATCAAGCTTTGGAAATGCATTAAATATGGAACATACTTATTCTTCTTAACTAGCCATAACAATCCCTTAACGGGCTACTGACGCAAAGCATCTCTTCAGCTGTTTTTGCCTTGCGCACGCCTTCTCCAATCCATGATACCATAGTATCACTATTTGGGTTTTCCAAGCATTAGAACTTCCCAATTGACTAAACTTGTCTACAAACTTAATAAAAAAAGAACAGACTTTTTAATCTCATTTTAATTTGATCTTTTTCTCGTAATCTTTTCATCTAAAGTTCAACGTATCTTATTTTAACTTCATCTCAATTTAGTTTTATTTTTTGTTGCTTATCTTTTTAACCTTAACTCATTTAATCTCATCTGATCTTGTCATCTATCTGACTTTATCTCAACTTTTTATTTCCAATCCATAAAAACAAAATACATTTCCTCTTATTTAGACTTATCATCTATCTTTAACTGTGCAACTTTTCCAAGAAAAATAATTTTAAGCTTAGAAATTTATATTTGAAATTACGTTTTTAAAATCTTCTAAGCTGAAGTTCATATCATCTTATCTCATTTTTTTTTTTTAAAAAAAACCCCCCCTCTTCTTAATATATGAACTTCATATCAAATTTACCTTTTTTCTTATCTTATCTTTTTAACCTTCAATTATTTCAACTAATCTGAGCCTCTCATCTCTTTGACAGGAAAAAACTTTAAAATTGAAATTCAAAAGATAAAAAAAACTTTTCAGTCTCCCTTCAATTTGATCTCGATCATATCAAAATCTTCTCATCTGAAGTTGATCTCATCTTATAGGAACTTTATCTCAATTTTATCTTTTTTCTTATCCAAGTCTTTTCAACATTATCTTATCTCATCTTATCTCATCTTATCTCATCTTATCTCATCTTATCTCATCTTATCTCATCTTATCTCATCTTATCTCATCTTATCTCATCTTATCTCATCTTATCTCATCTTATCTCATCTTATCTCACCTTACTCATCATATCTTATCTCATCTTATCTCATCTTATCTCATCTTATCTCATCTTATCTCATCTTATCTCATCTTATCTCATCTTATCTCATCTTATCTCATCTTATCTCATCTTATCTCATCTTATCTCATCTTATCTCATCTTATCTCATCTTATCTCATCTTATCTCATCTTATCTCATCTTATCTCATCTTATCTCATCTTATCTCATCTTATCTCATCTTATCTCATCTTATCTCATCTTATCTCATCTTATCTCATCTTATCTCATCTTATCTCATCTTATCTCATCTTATCTCATCTTATCTCATCTTATCTCATCTTATCTCATCTTATCTCATCTTATCTCATCTTATCTCATCTTATCTCATCTTATCTCATCTTATCTCATCTTATCTCATCTTATCTCATCTTATCTCATCTTATCTCATCTTACCTCATCTCATCTCAGTCTATCATCTGTCTGACTTATGTATGCCTCAACTCTTTTAGGCAAAAAGCGATGCCGACGGTCCTTCAGAACTTGGCGTTGATAATCTTGGTGGCGTCTATTTTGTGCTGGTCGTGGGTTCCTGTCTATCCTTTGTCTTTGCCCTTATGTATTGGTGCATTTTTGTGATCAAAAAAGCACATTTTTACCAGGTAAAGTTGTCAAATATACAATATTATAGTAAGTATGCTAAAACTTTATTTAATCAGGTTCCCTTTACGGCCGCGTTGGTTGAAGAATTCAAAATTGTCATCAGCTTTTCGGATAACGAACGCGCCTTAAAAAGCGCTCAATCTGTCTATTCGCGCAGTCGTAACTCTTCCCAGTCCATAGACTCTATTGAAACAGATTCGGAAGACAACGTGCAGGCGGACTAAGAACTATTAATTATTATTAACTAGAATTAAAGTAATACTAAAATTTTGTTTATTTTATTATATACTCAAATGTACTTGTGTATTTAAATAAACTTTTTTGAGAATAGAGCTTTTCAAAACTTTTCACTCAAAAGAGTTTTCCAAAAAACCCCATGGACATCTCAAAAGCCTTATATTCGCAACAGTCAGTGCTTTTCGCTCGTCGCGTGCGGTCTATAAGTTCCAAACGAAAAGTCTTTATAATTTTCAACGCATAATGTATATATAGTTCAAAAAAATATTTCAATACTAATTTATGCAACATTAAAATGCAAATGTTCGTTGTTTTAGTATGGTTTTTAATAGCAACCATGAAATATGGCACTATTTATGCGCAATATGGAAGCTATGCAAACTATGAAAGTTCACAAAATATAGGCACAGTGCCCATAGGTAAGTTTAAAAAAAAAATATATTGAAAAAGTATGTCGCGTGCCTCAAGTTTTCCGACGGAACTGTGTCTGTTTTCAAACAAAATGTTTTCAACGGGCGATTTATTTTTAATACTTTGTAAAGAGAACACGCTGTTCGTTCCATCAACGCCGAAAGCTCATAAAAATGCTTTTTAGTATTTGTTTGTGTTTTGGAAATCTATGCCTGAAATATTTTCTAGAATGCAGTCTATTAGGTACTACAAATAAATAAAAAGACGCCGCCGAAACAAATCATTAAGGTCAAGTTTTTGTTTATAAACAAACCGGCGAAAGTGAAAGAGTGAAAATAATCAAAAATGTTAGGAGCGTATTTTTATAAAAGTGAGTGAAATAGAAATTCTCTCTTTTTTATGCTAGGTCTACTTACCGATCAGAATACGGAGCAAATGAATATAGTTTTTGATCATGCCATCGAGGTGGCTAATGAGGAACTTGGTACTGCTTTATCATCTCTGAAAGCAGAAGTCAACTATGGAGATGCATATCAGAGTTATGGACGACTGTGTAATATGTTGGAGGTAGGTATAACACAGCTTTAAACTGATTTCGATCCAATTGCAAATAGTTCCTACGATAAATACTCCAAAAAGATTTCTGTGCCGAACTTGGTTACGATACCTTTATTGAAGAAGTACCAATTTTTTATCAAATTTGGAAGATCTAAAAACATCCCAATTTCATTATGTATTTATGATCTATTCATTTTTAACTTTGTTAAATATTAAGGTTTAATTATCTGTCCGTCTTACTGATCTATGATTCAAGCAACCTATAAGATCAAAACTTCAAACTAAGCCTCGCAAGAAAGGGTTATGGGGCTGTGCCAACTAAATATTTTAAGGCTTATTCCTAAACATCCCCGATTTCAATCTTTTTCATCATTAAAAAAGTACGTATTTAACTGTTATAGGTATATAAAGAGTCTCCTTTTTTTTTGAGATAAAACGTTTCGGTTTATGTTGATCTACAAGATCGAAACTACGAACCAAGCCTCGCAATTAATAACAGGACTTATGGGGTTTAGTCCAAAAATTAGAATTTTAAGCCTTAGTCCTAAACATCCCTGATTTCGATCTTCTTCATCAATGAACAAGTACATATGTAACTCTTATATATAAAGAGTCTCCTTAATTTTTGGTACAATATACCACATTTCGGTTGATGCTGAAAGTTGGTTCGTTTTTGCATCTTGAATAAAGAATTTTAGGAATAACACGATCGATTCTTTTAAAAGTCTGTTCTTTACTACTTCGTATCTTCCAGACTGGCATAGCTGGTGTTTTTGGACCCTCATCTCGTCATACGGCAGTACATTTGATGTCCATCTGCGATGCTATGGATATACCCCATGTTTACTCACACATGAGTGAACATTCAGAGGGTTTCAACTTGCATCCTCATCCAGCCGATCTATCCAAAGCGCTTTTCAGTCTTATAATGGCTTTCGACTGGTCTCGCTTTATATTTCTCTATGAATCGGGTAAGCCACAAATATATTAGTTCTCTGGCATAGATCTAAAATGCATCCATTTAGCCGAGTACCTAAGCATACTCAACGAGTTGACAACACTCTTTGGCATGAATGGACCCATTGTAACAGTTCTACGTTATGATATGCAGCTTAATGGTAATTATAAGCCCGTCTTAAGACGTGTGCGCAAATCTGTGGACAATCGCATAGTTGTTGTAGGTTCCACCGAAACAATGCCAGAGTTCCTGAACCAGGTAAGATCTTAATCTATATAAGTCTTAGTACTTATAGCTACAGCATCTTGATTTGCAGGCACAACAAGTTGGGATAATTAATGAGAACTACAATTTTATAATTGGAAATTTGGACTTTCATTCTTTTGAACTGGAGGAATACAAGTACAGTGAGGCCAATATAACAAGTCTACGCCTCTTTTCTCCAGAGAAAATGGCAGTAAAAGAACTGCTTTTGAAAATGGGCTACGATTATGATCATGAAGAATTTAGAAATGGTAAGTACTTCTAATGCAGTTTACGTGGGTTTCATTCGGATCCCGTGCACCTGAGTTTCCCAAAGGGTTCGTAGTTTTGAAAAAAAAGTGCATAGAAAATTAAAATTCTTTGGGAAAACGGATTCAGCCGGGTCCATACTTTTTCCTCGAAAAAAAAGTACCTATATTAAATATTAAAATTCTTTGAGAAAACGGATCCAGCTTAGGGGTCAGCAATAGTTACCGCCGGGTCCATACTTTTCCCTCGAAAAGAAAGTATATTAAATATTTAAATTCATTGGGAAAACGGATTTAGCTAAGATGTCGACGATAGTTACCGCCGGGTCCATACTTTTCCCTCGAAAAGAAAGTATATTAAATATTAAAACTCTTTGGGAAAACGGATCCAGCTTAGGGGCCGACAAAAGCTACCGCCGGGTTCATACTTTTCCCTCGAAGGCGCTGTATACATATAGGGCACCTTGAGGGACTTTAGTTGGAGAATTCCAAATTGTTCTTGGAGTTATGGTACTTTTCCTATTTATCAACATTAAGTTAGTTAGCTCCGAACTTCTCCTTTTTACTTACAGGTTCCTGCCCGATAACCGTAGATATGGCTCTTACGTTTGATGCGGTACAACTTTTTGCCGAAACTCTTAAAAATCTGCCCTTTAAGCCCGTGGCTCAGAACTGCTCCCAACGCACGGAAAGTGTTAGAGATGATGGTTCCTCTTTCAAAAACTATATGCGCACAGTAAGTTCAGCAAAAAGTAGAGATCAGGCGAAGGCTCTTTCTGATTCCCATGTTCCTACTACCTTTCCTTAGCTGCGTCTAAAAGAGCGCTTGCTCACAGGACCCATATATTTTGAGGGCAATGTTCGCAAGGGCTATCACTTGGATGTTATAGAGCTGCAGCCCTCGGGTATTGTAAAAGTGGGTACTTGGGATGAGGTACGCGAGTATAAACCACAACGTTTGGCCCAAACCAATTCTCAATTCGACAATATTGACAATTCGCTGGCTAACAAAACCTTCATTATCTTGCTCTCCGTGCCCGTAAGTTGTGACTCTATACATTAAGTTGCTCCAAACTCTAGTGTTCCTTTATTTTCAGAACAAGCCCTACGCCAGTTTAGTTGAGAGCTACAAGCAATTGGAAGGAAATAGTCAATATGAGGGTTACGGCGTCGATCTGATCAAGGAATTGGCGGATAAGTTGGGCTTTAATTTTACTTTTATTAACGGCGGCAATGATTACGGCTCCTATAATAAGACCTCCAATGAATCGACAGGCATGTTAAGAGAGATTATGCATGGCGTAAGCTACTTCACTATATAATATGGTAGCTATTTATATTGACTCTGTTCCAGCGCGCCGACTTGGCCATAACAGATTTGACGATTACCTCCGAGCGCGAAGAGGCTATAGACTTTACTATTCCCTTTATGAATCTGGGCAAGTTTGAAATATGTTAGCACCTAACAAGCTATCTCTATTTATTCCGCTTTTTGTTTAGGTATTGCCATACTCTATTTAAAACCACAAAAAGCGCCTCCAGCACTTTTTACATTTATGGATCCCTTTTCGGAGGATGTTTGGTGGTTTTTGGGCTTCTCTTTTATAGCCGTCTCCTTGAGTTTCTTTATATTGGGTCGTTTATCGCCTAGCGAGTGGGATAATCCTTACCCCTGCATTGAAGAACCTACAGAGCTGGAAAATCAGTTTACCATTGGCAACTCCATTTGGTTTACCACGGGAGCGTTGCTGCAACAAGGTTCTGAAGTTGGACCCAAGTAAATGATCCCTCTAACATCACAATAAGTATTCAATATTTAATACTAATATTTTCCAATAGAGCATTATCTACCAGAACAGTGGCCACATTTTGGTGGTTCTTTACGTTGATTATAGTGTCCTCATATACGGCCAATTTGGCTGCTTTTCTGACCATAGAGCAGCCGCAAAGTTTAATAGATAGCGTTGATGACTTGGCTGAGAACAAGGGTGGTGTGGTATATGGCGCTAAACGCACGGGCTCTACCAGAAATTTCTTTTTGGTAAGTCGTCTACAATGTTAGACGACTAGTAAGCATCTAGAATTTGTATCTGATCTTTCAGACCTCTGAAGACGAGCGTTATAAGAAAATGAATCAATTTATGACCGAAAATCCGGAGTATCTAACTGAAACCAACCAGGAAGGCGTCGATAGAGTAAAAACTAGCACCAACTATGCCTTTCTAATGGAGTCTACTTCTATAGAGTATAATACCAAGCGAGAATGTAATCTAAAAAAGATTGGTGAGGCGCTGGATGAGAAGGGCTATGGCATAGCTATGCGCAAAAGTAGGTTTCGAACTCGGTTTAGTATATAAGTGCACATAGCATAAAGATTACTTTAATATATTTAATCTTAGACTGGCCACATCGTGATAAGTTCAACAATGCTTTGCTGCAGCTGCAGGAGCAAGGCGTACTAGAAAAGATGAAAAACAAATGGTGGAATGAAGTGGGCTCCGGTATTTGTGCGGTAAATGTAGCCAAAATTCTATATAGAAACTATAAAAATATTAAACTGTTTTGCAGACCAAAGAGGATGCGCCCGATGCTACACCTCTGGCCATGGATAACTTGGAGGGCGTGTTCTTTGTACTACTCGTGGGCAGTTGTGGTGCGCTTTTATATGGCATAGTTAGCTGGGCTTTGTTTGTCATCAGAAAGGCGCGACATTTCCATGTAAACTTCTAAAGCATCAAAACACGATGGATTACCAACTTTTATATATTTCATTTTCCAGGTACCCGTGCGTGACGCGCTCAAAGAAGAGTTCCACTTTATCATAGACTTTAATAACTATATCAGAGTATTAAAGAGCTCAGCCTCCGTATACTCGCGTAGTCGTCAATCCTCCATGTCGGCTAACTCCTTGGCTCAAGAATCTCAAACAGCGGATAGCTGAATTTCAAAGTCGAGTCTTTATTTTTGTAATTTTCTTATTAAATATAAATTGTGGAATGTTTGTAATATTTGGAATTCGAGTTTATAATTAACAATCTGTTTGCAAAGCTGTATGATACCGTGGAATAAAGATCATTAGAAGCATAGCAAAATACATTTAACAAAAACTTGATTGGTTGAGATCCGATTAATTCCAGTGCTTGGCACGCCAAAGCAGACAATGTATGTGGTTATCCACATCGGCTGGAGGCAAGACTTTTGGGCTGGCATGTGTGGGCGTGCTCATATGATGCGACGGAATGTTTGTAGTTTCCGGCACGTCCACGTAGCGTGAGATCAACGAGCGATAACGGCGTCCAATTGTAGCAATAAGCGGCACACTCGGATGTGGCACCGAAATAATTGTTTTTATCTGTTTGAGATGTGACACATTTTAGTCAAAATGGAAATGAAACATGAAAAACATCTACCCTTACCTCATTCTCATAGGGCCTAAACACACTTATGGGACGCAAGGTTTGCAGCTCAGCTACTATAAGACAACCCCAGGTTGTGCCTACGTACAACTCCGTATTGTGCGCTGCCAGCGCTGAAATTTGACATTTGATTAAGCTTAAATGCTCATCAATGGCAATGCTTTTGAGAGACTCAGAGCAGGGCAGCAACTTGGAGCAGTCTAGTTTGTTCTCAATCTGCTTATTGTTGGCATTCCATTGATAAACCATAAAGCCGGGATACAGACACGTAAACACATAGGTATCATTGGCGCACATGCGTGCCACCTTGACATCTTCAATGAGATTCGGCTCCTCGCTGTGGCACAACGCCTGATGGCCGCAAACACCCGCTTCACTTAGAGGAAATACATTAATTTTGCCTGCTAACTCGCCGCACCAGAGCTCGTAGTTGCTGCAAGAATAAAATACCATACTGTAGTGACACATTGGCATATTATGATTAAAAACTTACTTTTCTATATATACCGCACAGGCAGCATGCAACACAAAGCCTGAACATATTTCGGTCAGCACAAACGAACCCTCGGCAAAGGCGCAATTGGTGGGCACCTTGGTGGCATCCACTAGGAAAACACGCCCATTGTGCAGGCCCACAGCCACGCGTGCAATATGCTGCATATAGACTAGACTTATCACAGGTGACTTAATAGCCGGATCGAGCATGTACGAAAATATATGCGTATAATTGGATGTGCTATACACATGCAAATTGCCAGATACATCGCCCATCCAAATGGCATCATCAATGATGCAACAGCTCAGCATGTTCACCTTAGGCGTGCGTGAAGCAGAACGTGTGCGTGCTGCTGCTACTCCTACGCTTTCAGGCGTTTTGGGTGCTACCTGAGGCTGCGGGGCGCACAGTATGCTGCTGCACTGCAGGAAACTGCCACCCACCGTTGTATCAAGTATGTCTATGCGAGAGTTGAAAGCAGGTAGCCACAGCTCGAAGCCGCCGTTGTCTTCCTCAGCTCTTCTTAAGACATTAAAGGCACCGCAAACAATCTTTTCGCTGTGCGGCAGTGCCACCACATCGAGCAGATGTATGCACTCGGGTGCCGTAAGTATGGAAACTATTTGACTGGCCGTGGGGCGCTTCTTGGGCAACTCATCCCAACACAAAACCATGAGATCAAGGCATAAAGTGGGAAACTGTGTCTCACGTTGCGTCAAAGGCGGTCGACTGCCCTCTAATATACACTCCTTGATGGATTCGTGACCCTCGAACGGCTGACGCAGGCTTATGTTCTCGTAGATAAACATGCCGAAGGAGAAACAGTCAACCTGTAATAAGCAACAAAAGAGTTTACTACATAAAATGCATTGACGTATAAGCAGCAGCTTACCTTCTCCGTATACTCCTCCTCGCCATTATAACGTATAATTTCCGGCGCCATAAAACCCTCTGTGCCACCAAACCCTTTTGAACCACTGGGCGCTGTCTGCCTACTAATGCCGTAGTCTGCAATCTTTATATGCACCGAATTTCTGGGACTATCCTCACCGTGCGGCGGTGGAAAATCCCAGACCAACACATTCTCTGATTTCAAATCACGATAGATAATGCGTCGTCTGTGTAAATATTCGATAGCACGTGCTGCCTGCAGCACTAGAATTTGGAAAGTGTGTGGACCAATGTGGGCGCCACTACGTCGATATTGGCGTAGCAGTGAATCAAGGCCGCCCATGGGGGCTAACTCCAAAACCAACGCCAAAGGCCTAATGCAAATGCCTACCAAGGGCACTATGTTTGGATGTTTCAGTGTCAGCAATACGGCCAGTTCCTGTCGAGCAGTGCAGTAAGCCTTGCAGGAGTGCTGTAAGGGATCACGATCCCATTTTCCCAAAGCTACTTTGTAGGCCATGAGAGCGCTCTAAAAGTAAATTTAGTTTGTAGTCAATTAAAACGTAAGGAACTCATTCTTACCTCCTTGGCTCTCGCACCAGGTGGCACAGGCTGCAGCATTTTCATGGCAACCGCCTTATAGGCACGTGCACCCCGTAGTTTGCAACTGGCCTTAAACACAAAACCAAAAGCACCGCGGCCCAGCAATGAGCCTTTAATAATGCTCTCCGAATTGATGGCATACTTCTCAGGTATATCAGCAAATATCACATCTGGTGCCAGATGCTGCATTGATTGCTCTAGGTGCACGGGGCAAGATAGTTTGCTTTGATTGTAAACAGACAAAATGCACTCCTCTATCATCCAGGCGTAACACACATTGGAGGTATCTGGTATGTTATAAACAGGATGTCCATCCACGGAAGTATTACGCGAGGAGCCGGTTGAATCAGGCCCCACACCTGAGTCGGCATCCGAAAAGCCTCCCACAGAATCCTTACAAAAGAAGCACAATATAAACAGTTGAAGAATATTAATATTTTCTCAACTCACCTCCGAACGCCGCTCTCTTCTAGCTGTAGCATTTAGATATGCAGAGAACACATTTAGTGCGCCATCCTCACCAAAATCTCCATGCATGAAAAAGCCGCTGCGTCTACTAGTGCGATTACTTTTATTGGTGGAAGAGGCTGGCATTTCACGATCTAAGCCAGCTCCATCACCCGCATCCTTGCCTCCGCCATTGTTGTTATTATGTTGCAGCTTCTTAAGGCAACGCGGGCATACTACCATGCGTGTGATTAGAAAACGTCCTTCGGAAGTGTGCACAAAACGTGTGCCCAACGAAGGATACCAATCCTCAAGCAACAGATCAATATGATCCACAGTTAAGGCCAACAATTTGGCCACAAGTGGCATGCTGGGCTGCACTTCAGCCAGCAATTGTCGTTCTCCCGCATCCAATTCCTGAGATATGCTGACATGCAGCAATGGAAAGTATACCTCCAAAATGCTAGAGGAACTTAAGTTGACATCACTCCAAATGCCATCCAATTTGAGCTTAAATCGATTTGTGGCTGTGCGAAATGGTTGTGTGCGTTCACTGCTTTGGAAGGGCACCTCCCAAATCTTAAAGATAAGTATGGGTCCATAGTAGAGGGCGACACCAGTTTGCCAGAGGTTCCACTGGGTGTCCTGTTCCAGTGTAGTGCGCAGATCAAAGTCCAGGTATTTCTGTGTGATGGAAATGTGAACAATGATGACAATCCAAATTATTACAAACTCTCGATGCACTCACATCATGGCTAACTACATAGACGCTTCGTATAGCATCAATTATTTGTTCATCGGCTAAAATACGTGTAATAAGTCGGGACCAGAAGCCAGAGGGAAAATAAGTCATCAACAGTATACGCCTTAAGCCCATTTCCAACGCTTGCGCTTGACTAGCTGTTGCAGCTGACAAGGAAGCCGGCATAGGCAAGTGCTGCTCATATATCAAATTATTTAAGTTGAGCTCATGCGAGACCGAACAGCCCAAATTCAAGTTACGCCCGCGCGCACGTTGTGAAAGCTTAACAGTGGTGCCTGTATTCGGTGTTGCTGACTCTTGTTGAGGTAGTAGAGATGGTATAAGCAGCGTGCGTGAATCCCAAGTTAATGCAACTTCAAATTTGTTCAAAAGGCTAACAATGTAACTGCGATTAAAAAAGAAATGTTGAAGATAAAGCTGTCGGGTTAAGTGCTCAGATATTTATCTCACCTGCGGTTGCTGTTACCCTGCGCATTTACACTGCGAAATAGCAGCTGCAGATCATCCAATTTCATCACACCCGTGGGCGCAAAAGGATTTATTTCACGCACAGTGACCACATGAGCCAACATATCGCACAGCCACTGCGGATCTAAAAAGTAATAATCACGCAGCGTGGCATCATCATAGTGTAGTATAACTCCATTGTCATGCAAAAACATGGTCGCCTGTTGCAGCTCAGCAGAATCCCGAAAGCTTTTATAGTTGTGCAGACGCATTTCCTCCGTTACCAAACGCTTATACTGCTCGGCATCGAGCACAGGATCCATGCCAGCATCACGCAAATTACAGGCAATGACATTAATAATATCCTCTAAGGCGATATAGCTGGCGGGTATTTTTTGCAGTAGAAGCGGTTCCTTAGATCCCGGGGACCGCAGCATAAAGGCCGTATCATAAATTATATTGGCCAGCAGGCGTATGTTGTGCAATGTGCTGGAAAGAAAAGACTCATTAGATATAACGATTCGATTATTACGATGAAAAATACATACCGGCAGCTTATTTCTATAGAATCTATGACTCGCGGCAATCCTATTTTTTCTGCATCCGGTATGGCTATGAATTTTTCCCTTATTATTTGCTGCAATTCCTCAGCTTGTTGTGCAGAGAAAGATTCGCCCACGGCATCGAAATGCGTACCAACTATAATAACCGGTGAGTTTGGAGCACGCGCTTGTATATTGCCCAACCATTGCAGCAGCTCGGCCAGTCCTTTGTGTCCATCTGTAAGCTTCCATAGTACTAAGTAAAGACTGCGCTTAGAGAGAAAATATTGATGTGTAGCATAGTATTCCTTTTGACCTCCAAAGTCCCAGGTGCGAAACATGACCGGACCATGTGAGCCGGGCGCTTTTTTGCGTTTTTCGCATATCCAGGTGCCAATATCCACGCCAACAGTTGAGATATTACCGCTGTTATTTCCACGTCCAGAACGCGAGGAGCTACGCGTGTGACCCATGCGCTTGGCCCAGTGATTCTCATTGGCGCGAGATCTATGCGCTCCTACGCCCTGACGCAGCAGATCCAACAAAGTGGTCTTGCCTATGCCCTGTACACCTACTACCATTAATTTCATGCGTGCATAAGGTTGAGCGTCCTCGTAAATGGACTTGAGGTAGCCTATGATATCCATAGTTTTGTACTTTTTGCTTTCAATCATTGACTTGAGTGGATCCTGCAGCAAGCAACCACGCGTATTTAAGTTCCAAAGACGCGTCAAAAGACCCAGATGTGGAGGCAGATCTGTAACCTGTATGTTGCCGCTGATATTAAGTACACTCAGACTATTTAGCTCATGCAGCGATGTAGGTATTTCGCGCAAGCAGTTATTACTTATATCCAGCATGGAGAGATTCGGAAAGATAAGCTTAGACTTGCTCACGCCAACAACGCTCCAATCAGCATCATCGGATTCATTAAACAAGGTTGATGCGTCATCAGTGGATAGCTGTATGCGTTGTAGCAAGTTATCGGCTAGTATAAGCGTACGCAGAGCCTCTAGGCGCAGATGACGACGATGTCGACATACACTTTTTAATACAGAAGCACGAAATGAGATAGGCTTGGTTTGGTTAGAGTGTTTGCCAAAGGTGGGCGTCTGCTCTTCTGTGTCCTGCTGCTGACGCTTTACATAACTATAGCAGAGCAAATTTGGATCGGACTCTGAAATGCGCGGCAAACTGGGCCAGCAGCTGATCTCGTTATGACTTAAATCGAGTTGTTTCAGCGTAGCCGGATAGCTGGTTACATGTCCCATTGATCTCAAACTATTATAGGACATATTAAGTCGCGTAAGGTTAACCGCTAAACACGGTAAGGCAGCTGGTATGCTTGTAAACAGGTTGTTGGCTATATTAAGGCTACTAAGTTGCGATGCACCATCCTCGGGTTTGGAGTCATGCCACTTTAGCTCATTGTCTGTAACTTCTAGTGTTGCAGCCCAGATATTGCGATGCGTCAACTGCTGATAGCTCAATGTACGCGACTTACTGCGCTGCGCTTCATTAGCATCAAAGTTTGCAAAAGGTTCAAGTTCCAGCTTATCCAAGCTTAGTTGTGAATTTGAGGTTTGCATAGGCGGCACGGGCAAATCCTTTAACAAGTTAAAGGCAATATTTAGCTCACGTAACTTTGGCGCACGCCATAAATCAAAGGGCAGCTTCTGCAGCTTGTTGTTGGAAATGTCCAGTATGGTTAAAGCTGGCAAGTAAAAGATAGCTGGAGTCAGGCTTGTCAATTGGTTGTCCTGTAAAAAGAGCTCGTCGAGTACTGGACAGTTATAAGCTGGCTTATTGCTGTTGCCCTGACAGCTGGGTTCGGGTAGCTGTGTGATTTTGTTTTGCGCTAAGTTAAGATACCTGAGAAGATCAGAAATTAAGTGAGTGCAGTTGGTAGCATGTATTAGTAAACACTTACTTAAGACTGACCAGGTTAAACAGCTCCAGGGGCACACTAGTGAGAATATTATGGGAAAAGTCAATGCGCGTAATTGCAGTAAGTGCTACTTCAGTAAGCCTGGGATGCCCTTGCAGCTTGGGATTCAGTTGAAGCACTCCATTAACCATCCAATTGACGCTAAAAGGAAATAAAACATATTGTTTGCAGGTTCTATTTGTTAAACACAATTCTTTACTTACCGTACAAAGGGAAGCTGTACGTTCATATTATTGTGCCAGTCTATGATGGTGGGCACATTGGGAAACATTGCACTGTAGGATATGTTTGTTGCAGAAGGCAGAAACACATTAACTTCAACGGGTGTGGGCAGACCCTTCTTGTTTATCTTGTAGTCAGAATCAGGATGAACACGCCGCGCTAGCAAACGATTTAAAATAGCCTCATCCTCGCTGGCAATGGCCACACTTATTGCCGTGCCATTATCATCACGTGCACCATATCTGTGTATAATAGTATTAAAGTAATTTTACAACATAAGATCCAATGTACAACTTACTTGAGCAGCAGATCCACCATGGCCAATGAACGCTGCTTACAGGCCTCCGCTATCGGAACATTGCTAAGTCCGTAGATTTCCTCGCTACACTTTGGATCATTCTGATCCTCCACGGGCTTGGCCACAATATTGGGATTAGCACCATGTTGCAGCAAGGTTTGTGCAACGTCTAGAAAACCACCACGTACTGCTGCTAGCAGCGCAGTTTCACGCGTTGCGCCGCACAACAGATTCAAATGGACAGGACAACGCTGTGACTCATTCTGCTCTTCCTCGCATTTAAGCGCATCGCCCTCGCCGGATATATGCAACTTCGACATGATTGCCTGAATGCCAAAGGATATGCGCTTGCGCGTGGGCGTAATAGGCGTGCTTTGTGTAGAAGCCTGCTCACTGCCTAAAGTTTTTTGACAACGCAACTGCCATTTTAGCAGCACATTTAACAGGGATTTATTGCCCAGAATGCTTGCTATATAGAGACTTGTCTGACCGGTGACATCCTGAGCATTTGGATCGAAGGGCAAACGCCATTCCCACACACCGTCTTCATCGCGATATGTCTGATAGAGGTAGTCTGGATATTGAAAATTGATAAGTAGTTCGATTAATTTAATGTGTCCATTGATGCAAGCGGCGTGCAATGGCAACCAACGTTCCACTGTTGGTTGCTGCACCAGCTCCGGAAAACGTTCCAGTATGAGCTTGGCAATGTCATAGTGACCATGATGCACAGCCGCATATAATGGAGAATACTTTGTGACAGCATGAGAGCGTCCATCGGCGCCGGCATCAAGTAGTCGATGAGTAATGCTCTCATAGCCAGACTGGGTGGCGCTGAAAATAACAATTTAGGTGTCTTTTATAGAGCGTATGTCCCGATTAAGATATCCTGATACTTACATAAAAAGTAGCGTATTGGCGCCAGCCGGTGCCATATTGACAATTATCTGGCGCTCGCCGGCCATAGCCTCGAGCAGCACGCGCACAGTACGCTCATCCCCAGCTGTAACGGCCTGCCGCAGCTCCCGGTGCTTTATCAGACGCACCTGTTCTCGTGCATCTACAAAAATAAATAATCATGACAATTAAAGCAAACATATGCTAATTTTAGATGCACGCGCCCCTAAATGACGCCCATAAAGAGACTACCGCCCCAGCTTTACCTAGGCTACGCGTCACTTCAATGACCTCATCGACGAAATAGTCACAAGCATCCAAGGCAGTTTCGGTGCCAGATTTTGGCTGATCCACAAAATTCCAATCCATTTTTGCGGCCTAACTTACATAATACGCGCTCTAGCTAGTTTTATGCTAATTTATGTCAGGCACAAAGAAAACTAAAAGTACAGCGCAGCCGATTTCCATACGCGGCACTCAACCAACCGAGCACGTCTGAGCGCAAAATTCAACTAGACCGACTGAGATTTTGCTTTTTGGCCTTGGAAAATCGATTATTGTTAATGTTGCGTTTTCCACGTTGGCATCGTTTCGAGAGGGCGGCACTCATGTCAAGTCCTGGCGCCAGGTTCATTCATCCCGACAATGTCAACAATGCCCTAGCATGCACGCACTGCGCAGGACACGCAAATCCAAACAACTGTTGCACGTGCTCCAATAAAGTTGTCTCTGAAGGTTCAAAGTAGAAGCAAATAATGGTTGATTGCATGCAGCGCACTGGTTATTATAAATGTCAATTGACAGCTAACATTCAAACAAGTTTCATTCAAAAACACGTTATGCAGCAGCTTAAATTACCTGACATCTACAATTTCAAGTCTTTCCCGCGCTTTGAAACATCGATTTTCAACAACAACTGCTATCGATTTATCGATGTGCGTTGTTGAAAAACCAATAAGAGAAAATATTTTGATGCATTTCTTCGACATTTATGTAGTAAACACAAATCATGGAGCACGCATCATGCTCATTAAATTATTTTATACAAATGAGCATTCTTTTACGAAATACGTGAGATTTTTGCTCCATATAAGAAAATCCAAAAACAGTTCCATAGCGTACACAGCAAAAAAAAATGTCAACAGGCACCGCATAATGAGCAAATGTCTTGTTCTTATTAATAAATAAATCTAATAAACTAGCCCAATTTTTAGAATTGTATTATATTAACTTTTTATAAACACTCACCCTCATCGGAGTCGCTCATTATTTTCGCATATGTAACACTTTTATCTTATAACTACACAAACTATACATTTACACATGTATATTGCTTAGCACCTGATAGCATCTTGTACAAACTACTATAGTTTTTGCAAATTAAATTGCAACTTTTACATTTTTATTTATATTTGCAAAATTTCACTTATTGTTTACCTTTGCACATGCAAATGCACTAAAATATGCCAAAAAGCAATACGCGCTGTTATCGACTATCGAAACCAGTGTTGGCTATGACAAACATTAATGTAGCTGCCCAACGCTAGTTGCCAGTTCTAGTTCGTCAGTGCAAGAAAGCCAAAAACCTACTTCGAACAACCAAAAACACAACAAAAATAATAATACAAATTAATTCACAATAGTTTTTGCCTAATCATTATTAGAGATAATAAACAACATGTGCATACAATAACAGTGCAATTATGCTATATTTGCCCAGTGCTTGGCGTCTGGGGCAGAGTTCAAGTAAACAAATGCAACTGCGCAGCTCCCATCAAGCGCATAAAATTATAAAGCCACAGTAAAGAAAATTTACAAATAAATTCGTCAAACGTAGTGTTTATTTCAAAATTGTGATTTAATAATGACCTACCACAAAGTAAGTAATGTTGCAGCTTATAAACAAAATTGGGCTCTGCAGATTTTTTTTTCCGCAGTTTGGTGATCGATGAAACCATCGATGGCAATGGCCGCGCCGCGTAACTTTCGATACACTAAAACCAAGCCCCCATGCAAGACTTTTGGTGTCATTTGGTAACCCCAAAAAAAAGGCGTGGCCAAATATGCAGTTTTTAGGGTATAATACAACTTTTTAATGGGAATATAAATTTATTTACTTCAATAAGCACAAAAGTTTTAAGAAAAAAGATTGCCGCACAGTGAACTAAGCACTTTTTATTTTACATTTAAAGCGACTAAAATTTCAACATGTATTGTGAAAACATTAGCAAATAACTCAAAAATTAGTTTCAAATTGTGCAAAAATGTTTAGCAATGTCAAGTTAAAACATCTGTTGAAAGTAAAAAGAGTATTGCCAGATTGACAAAATATGAAAACATCGAAAACCGTGGAGCTGGCACTTCGTGGGCAGCATTAGTGGCAGTCTGGCATTTTTTTTAAAACCAACTGTCGTTTTTTGCTAAATGCTGGCCAATTGGCTTTATGCTTTATTTATTCTGCGTGTTTTTTTACAGTGTATACAAATTTCGTTGTTCGCATATAAGCGGTTTTTTCTTGTTTTTGCTTTTTGACTCGTTCGTCTGCGATGAAGCGGCCTCGCCTCTGTGTATTAGTGCAGCATCGCAATATATGTATGTGATTCATACTAAATATAAAGTCAATGTTTTGAGTTAAATCCATACGGAGCTTTAAATTAAATATTTACGAGTTTTTTCGTATATTTGTTAACTAAATCATTTGATGTTTTATTGCAAGTGCCGCGAAAACGATTTATAGCCACTTATTTTTCACTTAATTTTTAAGTTTTTATGGTGCACATAACCCAATTAGACAAATACTTAAATAAAAAATATAAAAAAAAGTATCATAAAATCTTATTTTTGTCATAGTTGCGGTTTAAACTGATTAAAACCGCATATCCCTTTAAGAGTTTCACAAAAATAATTATGTATATTCAGAAAATTTGTGCATAACTTTTTGGAATTCGTAAAACGTTTGTAATCGATCGTAACCTGCACTGTTTTTTTATTTAAATATTATGATAATCAAATTATTGCAGGTCTTAAAAAGCCATACATCATATTTTTTTGGAAAACACTTGTTCAGTATTGATTTATAGGGCTGTTAGCAGCTGTTTATGACTCAGACTATTTTTCATAAACAATTGCCACTTTGTTATTTATTCACAGGAACCGCAATGACTAAGATTCGAAGACAGAATTGAAAGGCAACAAATTCAACAATCTGCTGCTAAGCTCGTTAATATGTAAACTAGTACCAAACGAGAAGCAAAACTGAAACTACAAGCAACGATTAAAAGACAAAATAAACTCTAGTTAAATATACACTAGTTTACCTACTAGTAGAAAAAAAAAAATGGCCGTAATGGCCAATTTTGATAATGCCTATGTGCATGAGCAGCCCTTGGGACACAGCCATTCGCTTTCTCTGGACGCACATAGCACAATGTTCTCTATAAATCTTTGGAAAAATGATCCGCCAGATTATGTGGACCTCATCTGTTTAATACCCAATGGTCTGGTGCTAAGACTTAACGTAAAATCCACATGCACCATATGCGAGGTCAAGGCAGAAATGGTTAGGCAGTCAAAAACCCAACCGCTGGGTTATGTCATCAAAGATGCCTGTGACTATCAGGTATATGGCATTACGCATTTTACCGTTGAGCCCTATACGGATGAGACAAAAAGGCTGTGTGAAGTGCAACCCTACTTTGGACTTCTAAGTTTGGGAGTGCGCGTTGATGCAAGCACGTTTTCCAGCGATTACGAGCTAACAAAAATGGTAAGAACTGTGATTGGTAATTCCTTCGATCCGCACACAGCAACGCCTACACCAGAAGTGGATGAGTTTCGACGTAAGATGACACAAATTTCCGATACCATTGAGTTGGAGCGTGCGAATAATACATGGCAGCAGCGTTTGCTTTATGAGCATCCATTGCGTCTAGCTAGCTCTACGGAAATGCCGGAACTCTTACGTCGCCAGCATCCCACATCGACATTTTTGATTGTTGTCAAAAGTGAAAGTGATCAGTCGACTTTTACGCTGTCTATAATGGATCAGGACCCTCCGCAAACGCTTATAGAGAGCACGCTGAAAAAAATGAATCACTCGCAAATGAAAATGAACGATCGCGCCTCGGATTATATTTTAAAAGTTAGTGGACGCGATGAATATCTCTACGGTGATCATCCGCTGATACAGTTTCTGTACATACAAGAAACACTTTCAGACTCGGCGGTGCCCAATGTGGTGCTACAGGCGGTGGTACGTCTAGACTCGTACATAAATCACCACAACGATCAGAACCTGGCTTCAAAGCGTCCGCCCAAACGCGAAAAACCAGCAGCCTTAATAGAAAAGCATTGTCGATCGCTGTGGGATATGGACAATGTGCCCTTCTCACTGACTCTACACTGCATATCCAATGCTAATTATGATTATGGGCGCGCCTTTAAAGTGGGCGTGCATATAGGACTTTATCATGGCGAGCAAACACTGTGCTCGCATCGTTCCTTAGATGCGCCCAATACCAGCTCCTTGGATGGACCAAATGGTAGTTGGCGTAGTATTGTGTTTGAACAGCTTGTCGAATTCGATATAAAAATGTGTAATCTTCCGCGTATGACGCGTTTATGCATTGTCATCTTTGAGGTAACGAAAATGGCACGCTCGAAAAAGTCTTCAAACACCAAGGATAGCTCGACGAAGGAAGTCTCATATAATAATAATCCATTGGCTTGGGTTAATACAACGCTCTTTGACTATAAGCATCAGCTGCGCAGCGGGCGACAAACGCTCTACACTTGGACCTATGCTGATGATATACAGTCTGGTGATATGTTTCATCCTTTGGGCACAATTGAGCCGAATCCGCGTAAAGAGGAGTGCGCGCTGGTCCACTTGACATTCCAGACGTAAGTTTAATGTGCACAAATAAGCTATGACTACTTTACTATCTTACTTGCTATGTGAATCTTTTACTTGTAGCCACGGCGAAAATGTGCGTTACCCGAGCGAGAAAATGGTGCTGCAATATGCAGCAGAACGCGCACACGCCAATCGAGATAAACCGCTAATGTCGGAACCGAATAAGCCGCTTAAAGATATTCTCAACAACTATGCGGGTCTGGATAAAATCTACGAAATGCATGACCAGGATCGTAATGCCATATGGGAGCGTAGGTAAGTACAAGCGTGTACTACTTATTTTGGAGCGTTCCTCAACTAAGGCAATTTGTACACATTTTCAGAAATCTCATACTAACGGAATTCCCGGAGGAACTTTCCATAGTATTGCACTGTGTCTATTGGAAGTCACGCGATGATGTAGCAGATATTTGGAATTTACTACAACAATGGCCCATCATCTCTATTGAGCGGTCTCTAGAGCTGCTTGACTATGCCTATCCCGATCCTGCTATACGCAGATTTGCCATCAATTGTTTGCACTATATAAAGTAAGTTTGGCCATAACCCAAATATAATTTTTTTAAAAACTAATCACATTTTTTTATACGCACAGAGACGAGGAGCTGCTGCTGTATCTTTTACAATTGGTGCAGGCCATTAAACACGAGTCATACTTGGACAGCGATCTGGTTATGTTTTTATTAAAGCGAGCTTGGTGTAACCAACGCATCGGTCATTACTTCTTTTGGCACATACGCTCTGAGATTCAATCACCTTCCATTCAAACACGTTTTAGTTTAATCCTAGAAGTCTATTTAATGGGCTGCAGGCAGCATGTTACGGCATTGCGCAAGCAAATGCTGGTGCTGGAGAAACTTAAAATGGGCTCTGAAATAGCCAAAAAGGGAAGCAAGGAGAAGGCTCGGTGCTCGGTACAGGACTTTTTGCAGAGTCAGCACAATCTCGGCATATTTCAGAATATACTGAATCCGCTTAATCCGAGCTTTCGCTGCAACGGCGTTAAGCCGGAGAAATGCAAAGTTATGGACTCAAAAATGCGTCCGCTATGGGTGGTGTTTAATAATGCGGATCAAAATTCAACCGATGTGTATATTATATTTAAGAATGGTGATGACTTGCGGCAGGACATGCTGACGCTGCAAATGTTGCGCGTTATGGATCAGCTCTGGAAAAGGGAGGGGTAAGTTTTTACATAAAGGCCTGTACGCAGCAGCCCGAAACGTTTTCGAACAAAAACCGAAAATCATTTTTTTGGGCTGCTACAGATAGACCAATTACTAAAAATATTTGCTAATCTGCGCATTTTACAAACCTCCAGCATGGATCTGCGCATGAACATTTACAACTGCATCAGCATGGAGCAATGTCTGGGCATGATTGAAGTTGTGCGACATGCTGAAACTATAGCCAACATACAAAAGGAAAAGGGCATGTTCTCTGCTGCATCACCTTTTATGAAGGGTTCGCTATATAGCTGGCTCAAGGAGCATAACAAGCCCGCTGAGAATCTAAACAAAGCCATCAAAGAGTTTACATTAAGCTGTGCAGGCTACTGTGTAGCCACCTACGTACTGGGCGTAGCCGATCGCCACTCCGACAACATTATGGTAAAGCGCAATGGACAGGTAAGAACTTTATTATATAATATTTGGCATGAATGTTTTTTTACAATACCATTTTATATTGACAGCTTTTCCACATTGACTTTGGTCATATACTGGGCCATTTTAAGGAGAAATTCGGTGTGCGTCGTGAACGTGTGCCCTTTGTGCTAACACATGACTTTGTTTATGTTATAAACAAAGGCTGCAATGATCGTGATCCAAAGGAATTTACTCATTTCCAGGAACTGTGCGAGCGCGTGAGTGTTATATAAAAACTTGACCAGATAAGCAAATTGTCTTAGAACAGCAGAAAATTTAAAATATTTGGTTTCCAAAAGTAGAACCACCTAATCAGTTAAGTTCAAAGATGTTTTTTCATCAAGAATTTTTAATATAAAAAGCAAGACTGAAAGATCCAACGACGTACTTTATAAATAGAGCTACTTATGTGATAAAAGGTTTTCACAAAGATATATTCCAGTTTAGCTTTTCAACTCAAGTCCTAATATTAATATACAGCCTCTGTCAGCTATTAACTTTTTTCTTTATATCAGTAATTAAGAAAACGCTTACCTCAAAGGCGTGACCTTTTCTAGATAAAATTTAATAAATGTATTTAATTAATTTGTTGATAGCTTCTGTTCGACATTAAAAATTCGATTTGCCCAAAGCTTGTCTTATTTTGCTCCAAAAAATTTTTTTTATTAAGTAAAGTTCTTTTATATTGAAAGTAGGTTTTTAAACCATAGTCATCCACCATACCGGTAAACCCTTGGGAGAGTCACACATAGACTAAATAGACCTTAGTGGTCATCCAACATAAATGTTCATAAATTTTGTATAATAATATGTATATGTATATCTCCATTTGCAGGCATTTTTAGTTTTACGCAAACACGGCTGCCTTATATTATCGCTATTTTCGATGATGATTTCTACGGGTTTGCCGGAATTATCTTCAGAAAAGGATTTAAATTATCTGCGCGATACTTTGGTAAGTTGCCACAGCATTTAAATATAATAATTGTCTAATTGCAACATTTATTTTTGTCTAGGTGCTGGATTACACAGAGGAAAAAGCACGCGAACATTTTAAAGCAAAATTCAGCGAAGCTTTGGCCAACTCATGGAAGACTTCACTAAATTGGGCCTCACATAATTTCTCAAGAAATAACAAATAATAATAGATGAATATTGTAAAACGCAACAATAATTGTTCAGCACACACAAAACACACACGCGCGTAAAACATTACAAACCATTTAAGGAGTTGCTTGTTATTTCTAGAAACTAGATCCATAGATCTGTTTCTGTTTTGCTCACTTTCTGTGCTTCTCTATATTTAAAAGTTAGTAGTAGTACAATACAATTTTATTATACACTTCGTACACTACATACAAACGAGTTCAAAACTATGTGTTCACTATGTTAGGCCAAAATACATATACAACTATATAAACACACACATTTACATACATATATGAACCCCCACAAACACATGCTATTGTTTCAACAAGTGCTCCAATATAATTTATTGTATATGATTTATAGTCAAATGTACACTCAATATTTTGTAAATGTTTTGTTTGGTTGATTTTTATTGTTTTGTTGGCGTTTTTTGAATAAAACTAAAAAAAAATTACTCCCTAAATTCGGACTCACTCACACACACACATATGAAAGCACACTTATGTATGTGTATAGTATATAGATTAAAGATGGGTTTATTTTTATATACAACAAGTGAAAAACTTTAATATTAATATTTGAAAACAAAATTGTCTGCGTATTTAATTAAGCTAAGCAGAATGTGTCCTATTATCGTATATTGAATTAAGCTGAGACTTTTTTGTATTTACTAAGTTTACGTTAACGTTTTTGTAATGCCTATTACGATTTAACCATATTATCATATACTACTACTATACTACATATAATTATTTTCTTAAATGGCAGATAAAAATATTGTGTTTTGTGGTTTTTTTGTAATGTTATGTTTATATCTATGTATGTGGCTGGATGATTTAAATCAATTAATGGTACGACTTATATATACACTTATTTATATTTACAAAATATGTAATGAAAATATATACAAAAAAAAAAATGCATTACACTTACATATTATTATTGCGAAATGCTGGGAAAATTATACTTATGAACACAAGTACATGCATCAATCAAGTATGTATATATATATTCGTATATTGCATATTATATACAAGAGCGTTGTATGCTTTAAATGAAACAAATAAATCAAAATGTGCTTCTTTGATAGGCTGGATGTATTTAAACATTTTATAATGTTGTTTTTTAGAAAGCTGTAAAAAAAATGCATCCAAAGACGATATTAAAGCATAAGTTACGCGTCGCGAAGACATTTATTTACTTTATTTGCAGGATGCTTAGCTGTGCCACAAACTAATTCTTGCTTGCGATAACTATGGTAAATAAAAGTAGCAAATCAAGAAATAGAAGTTCAAAATCATTTCCAGTCGCCCAAATGAGTATTAAATCGTCTGTGGCCAAGCTGGAGCTGTAAAGAGGAGATTACTGAGTCATTAATTCAATCGAGATTGTGGGGAAATAAGAAGTACTGATGACAATCCAAATGCCGTATGACAAATTCTTAACTAAATAATATAATCTTAAGATTCTTCTAGATTTCAAGCGCTTAAAATTTCAAAATAGAAAAATAAAGACTTGGGACAATTTGTTTCTAAACAGTAAACACCGAACCATAATGAAAATTATATGAAATAGATTAGATATCGCTTTGGATCTTATAAGTTTTTGTTTTAACAGGATCTAAAAGAATTATTTCTATAGCTTTTCATATCGAAACTGACCGTATATTGTGATTCCGAAAAATCCAATTAGGAGGCAATTAGACTTTAGGAAATTTTTGTTGGATCTTCGGCAGACGCAAATTTCGGTAAATACAATCAAATCAAAAATTCTTAAAAATTCCTAACCCACTGTCAACATAAACCATATGAGTGTATCTTTCATTTTGTATAAATTTTTATTTGACATCAATAGTTAAACATCGATATATATATTTATATAAAGTTTTATCAATATATTTTTTTTGTTATTCAGTATGTATACATACACTATATATGTATATATAGATTTATATATAAAATATATTAATTTCTTTACAACTAGTTTATCCAGTTTACACTTATGTCATATCAGATAAGCAGCAGCTGTTTTCCAATTAACTGATTTTCCAATTTTCCATTAAGTTGTTTTTAAAAATAAAGGAAAATGCACACAGTACATTTTATTTTTGCCATTTTGATTGAACAAAAAATTCCGAATGATTAAATAAAAACGCTTAAATTTTATGAAACAAAAACTTCGTACACAGTACCATAGTAAAATTAATAATAAAATTAATAAAAGTTTAGACATCTATCTAACTAATCAGTAGTAAAAATTGTGTGGAATATTTATGAAAATTTGTTTAAAATGTAACGCTAATTAAAAAAATTAACAGCGCGTTGTTCAACTTTAAGTTAATTTCGCTTTAAATTACTGCAACTGCTGTGGAATCATTTTTATTTTTTAACTTTTATTTATTGTGTATACATATACAGCATATATATTAATATATATATATATAGTATTAAAATTCTTTATAAAAATATTTTCTAATATTAATTATATTATAATTGGTACTTTTATAGTAATTTTTGTTGTTTTTTGTTTGTTTGTAAAAATACTGTATTTACAAAAATTAACTTTATGCACTTAAAAACTAAGCATATAAATAGTCATTTCTATTATATAAATAATTTAGAAAATATGAGAAACCGCGGATTTTTGTCTTTTTGTTTTGATTTGTAGGAATTATTTTTCTTTCTTTTGCTATATGTATAAGTATAACGTTCCTTAGTTTTTTTTTTTTGTTTTTTTTTTTTTTATTTTGTGTATAAGTTTCAGTTGTACAAATTTAGTTAAACTTTTGTAAATGTTTCACTGTTTAGAAAATTTTGTTATTTAATATTTTTGTACAGTTCTGTGGCCATAATTGACAAGTATTTTGTAGAAAGTAAAGTTATACACTGTATTCAAGTATTAAGTTTAAAATACAAACATTATTAAAAAAAAATTTCGTTTCAATTTTTTTCCAAAAAAAATTAAAAAACACTTCAAAAAATTCAAGTATAATAATTTTGATTTCGATTTATCGAAATAAACATATAACTATTACGATAAATAGTATTGTTGGATCGATAAATCGCAATCAAAATTCGGAACAACGAATAAAAATTTAGTTACAAGATCTAAGCGCCAATATATTATTGTTTTTTACAACAATTTATGCGTAAAAGTCTTGTGGCTATAACGTTAACAACATTCAAGTTACTTTTTAGAGAAACAATAAAATTCATAGATACACTTTAAATACAAATGAAAATAAGTTACAAATCTTTGAATACATTTCCGGCCAACACATGGCGCAAGCAATCTAGACAAAGATTTTACAAATTTTAGACAAAACTAAATTAATAATTTTAGTGTATAGAATCTACTTCATACAAATTGTCAATAGCTTTTCTAGTTTAAACTATGGCTTGGACCACTTTTTAAAAACATGTCTGTATAAACAGTGAAATGTATGTGTTTTTCGATTTGTAGTTTGTTTTACATATCTCGTTTTGTTTTTGTATCCCTAGTTCGCTTTTTATTTTCAAAGGCACGCGCATTATAAAAATCGGATTTGTATTGTTTTTTTTGTTTTTGTTTTTCATTCAAAAAGTTTCGTTTTATATATATAAAGTTAGCTTAGCAGTGAAATCTAAAGTTTTTCTAAATGAAAATTCAGGTTCAGTCTGTTTCAAGGAAATGTTTTGATGCAATAAACAAAAATTATATATATATATATATATTTTTTTGAGATTCTTCAAATATGCTATGGAAAATGTAAAAAATTTGTAACTTTAAGTTTTGCTTATTATAAATTCTTTTGCACATGGTTTTAGAATTGTTACAATTTTCACTTTTACTTTAGGACTGTTTTTTCAAAACACATTTATTTGTATATCTTTTAAGCCAAAGTGATAGCCGTAACTAGCCTGTTATTATAATTCAATTTCCTGCAACTGATTGGTATACATCAAATTTTGGAACGAGCTTAAGCATTTTGAGTTTGTGTTTGTTTTGATTTATGCAATTATTACGTAGTCTGAATTGTCGGCCCTAGACAAAACTTATATTCTAGCTTAATTCAAAACAATTAAATTACAACTAAAATAGCAGTAACTAACTTAATTTTTAAATTATGTGTGTAGTTATTTGAATGCCGTCTTAAACATTACTAGTTCTGCAACGAATTGAACTCCAGTGAAGGGATCTTGGAGATGTTTCAGTGTTTCGATAGATTCAGCGGCAGGTCTATAGTGCAAAAAATAAAAGATATGTTACTTAAACTTTTATAAATACTTGCGCCCACTCACCTGAACTAAGTTCATTCCTGGCGGTGCTATTATGGAACATTGCGGATTGTACTGAGGAGCCACTCGATGATGTCGCCGTTGAAAGTGACCCAGAGTAACCATGAGCTGTGCTGGATGTGCTTGCAGACGACGCAGGGGCGGACGAGGCATTGCAGGTGACTGGCGAATGGCTGGCGCGAAGATGACTGGACGCTGCAGACAACATTTGCTCAGTACTACTATCAGTCAATTTTGGTGTATGTCCACCAACGCCAGTCAGGGCGCTCAGATGCGGTGGCAGTCCATGTGCTAGATGCGAACCTGGCGGTGGTTGGCCAAAGGCAGCAGCCGCCGCAGCAGCAGCAACCATTGCGGCCGCACCAACGCCATTATAAGCAAGTGAAAATGGTGATTGATGCGGTAGTCTTGAGCCTGCAGCGCTTGGATGCGTGGGCATAAGCGGCGAAGCAGCCGCCGGATAATGATGAGCCCAAAGCGGATTATGCCGCAGCGTTGGTATGTACGGATAATGGAATTTCATGACGTTTGGAATGTATCCAGCTGCACCAGCAGATAAGGCTGCAGCAGCATTGTTGCTGGACACAGGCGAAGCTCCCGCTGCCACCGATGAAGGCGACGAGCTATGTGGACTAGCTGCGCCGTTCATTTGCTGCGGCGGATACATATAGTAGTGTAAAGGTGAGCTGGCGCTAGGTGACGCACGTTGATGCATATGCATATGCGTTGTATGCCTACGCTCTGGCGAGGCTGTACTGCGATCACCAGGTGAGCTGCAACTTGTGGCTGTGCTGCTGTTGCTGGCAGTGGGCGATGCAAATTCGCGACGTATTGATGCAGTCTTTTTGGGTACAGTACGAGGCGTTGAAACGTGTTCGCGAGGCGAAGCAGTCGATGAGCGTGCGGGTGAAAGATCCGCGTGTGGAATGTGTGGCGAGGAGCCAGATGCAGCAGCTACAACATTTGTCGTGCGTGCTTGTTGTGCAATGGTAGTGTAGGGTGCATAAAAGGAGTGCTGCTGCTGCACCTTACAGTTTTCCGGCGGTGTGCGTCTGCCTAAATCCATGATGTTAGCAGCATAAGGCGGTGAGCGCTTCTTGCTAGAGCTATGGGAAGGCGATTTTCCGCCACCGTTGCTGCCCAACTCTGGTGATTTTGGTGAGCTGAGCACAGCGCTTGAGTAATTGCCATAGAATGTGTGTTGCGGCACATTGCTGATAATTGTCGCCGGCTGATCATTGCATTTCTTGGAGGAGCTACTGCCACTGTTGCCGCCCAGCAGCGAGTGTATGCTGTAGGGGCTATTCAAGCGCGAATAAGATGTGCCGCCTTTTTCTGACTGAAAGCTGGTTGTACTTGTGCTGCTGTTGGGTGTTTTTGCTTGCGGCGGGGCCAAATTCATGGGCGTAGAGTTACAACGAGAAGGCGAAGATTTGTTGCTTGCTGCACTAGAAGCTGTATTATTAGTGCCCTTGGCGCGACTACGTTTGCCCCCAGCTCCGCCACTACCTCCATTATTCACACTATTATCTTCAAGCGAGACTTTTTCAAATTCGCGTAAAATACGCTTTCGCGGTGATACATGTTGATGATGGTACTCGACTAGACGATTCGCTGCCGACGATGGTGGGGAGACCTTAAAAAAAACAGAAACGATTTTAGCGCTGCAATACAACTTTTTCAATTACATTCAACCTACCTTGTGTGCCAGGGAGTGACTTAGACTACTGATGGCTCCGCCACCATTACCGCTTACTGCTGCAGCAGACACTGGTGTCTTGGACAATTGCTCTAAACGTGCTGGCACGCTATCTATTAGTTTCTGAATTATGTTGCTGAGCTTAGCTCTTGGTTTCTGCTTTTTAAGTCTTTTGTCTGTCGCTGTCTCTGGCGCCTTGCTCACTGCCTCATCACACTTTGTGTGCGTCGTCGACGTCGTCTTTGTATCCTCGCTCTTAATCTCGCCATTCAGTTCGCTAGCATTGCCATTAATAGTTTTAGCTGATGACTCTTCTGCTTCTGCTTTCTCGTCAATGGTTAGGAGCACGCTTTCCTCATCTTCGCTGGTGTTCATTTTTTCTACTGTAGCTTCAGTTTTATTTTCTTCCAGCTTCTCCACATCATCCTTTTCGTTCGCTTTTAACGGCGACTTTGGCAGCTCACATTGCTCCTCCGTCTCTGCTGTTTTTAAAGGCTCTTTCTTAATCTCAAGCGGTTTGTCCAACTTTGTCTCTTCTAACTGCGTTTCCACTGCTTCAACTTTTAAAATATCCCCACCATTTTCCGTTTTTAATATGCTAGATTCCTTACGCTCAAACGTAGGCTGATCCACCGTTGTTGTTGATTCGTACGGCCGGCGTCGCTTGCGCATCGCAGCCTTAAGCGCATATTTGGTCAGCACTGTATGCTTTGGCCGCTGATAATAGAGTGACAATTCTTTGGATATGCCACGTCGCGGTCGCGATTGCTTCCAAGGCTGGTCACGCTGCCAAGGCGATGACTGAATGGAACTGTTATCATCCGAGACTGCAAAAAAAAAAGGAAAAAAAATGTTAGCATGTAAGAAAAACTCCCAAATCAGGACCTATTGCAATATTTACACTATTTTCTACACTAGATTTACCAAAACAGCTGTTTCAAATCAGTTTCTTGGTAAGCTCATACCATACGAGCATTTCTATACCCATACAGATCTGATAAAGCAAATTTCATTGTAATTATATCAAAGAATTTGTTAACAGCTGTTGGTTGCACAAATAATAGATCAAGTTGGGATTCTTAAAAGGCTTTGACTTACAGCTCAGCGATGTAGAATTCTCGTTCTTTGGATAGGTTATTGTCACAGCAGACGTTGGCGTTACTGTGGCTGAAGTGGCTGCAGAGGGTGCACGGAATGCTTTACGCGGCACCGAAACCCAGCCACTTTTATCGCCGTCCTTTGAACGTGCCAGCTCCAATATGAATTTGCCATCTAAAGGAATGAAACAGAGCGTTAGTTTGGCTGCTTAAGTAATAGGAAAATAGCTGCAAACCTTTAAAGAACTGCAAGCGCCCGCCACAAGCTGCCATGTTGTTGCTATTCGTTGATATCGGATGCCTGCCCATATCAAAGCTACTATTGCTGCTGGAAAATTTGCTGCTACTTTTCACTGTCGTCAGGCTTGCAGCGACGCTGGGCGCAGCAGAACCAACATTATTTATAGTGCTATAGTCGAGTACGCCGATGATATCGGCCGGTTTTGGTGCAGTGGCAACAAGTGCCGCGGCCGTTGTAGCGGCTGCCGCTGCTGTAACCGCCATGGTGCTGCTGCTACTGCTAGTGCCGGATAACTGAGTAGTCGTTGTGGTTTGTGGCTCGGCGTCATGCGGCAAAAAGCCATTGGAGTTTGCTGCTGCGGATGAAGTGGATGAGGCTGAGGCTGCAACAGATTTTGGTTCTTTCTCAGTTAGTCTTAGATCTGTCGCTGTGGCATTAAAACGCGGCGGCGGTGGCGCAGGCGGCAATTGAAATGTGGCAGCAGCTGCAGCTGCTGTAAGCAACGTAGCGGCGGCTGTGGCTGCAGCATTGGTGCCATTTAAGCCATTTGTAAGAAAGAACTTGGCTGCTGTTTCCGCGATAAGGCGTTCGCTAGAGTTACTATTGTTATTATTATTATTGTTGTTGGGACTCGAAGTGGTATTGGAACTGCTGCTGCTGCTGCTGTTGTTGTTTTTACTTTTATTAGCCTTGTTCCGTTCATGCTCATTGGTCATTTTTCCATCAATGCCAGCAGTGGCTGCAACATTTTTACGGCGTACATTTAGTTATGTGGGGTGCACTTGCAATATATATGTATGTACGTATGTATGATGTATGTATATAAGGTATGTTGTATAAATTTTTCTTTTTTAACACCAACACATAAGCAGCACACTCATGGCTACAAAACAACAATTTTCACTGCTGCTGCTGCTGCAGCGCTTAATTTGTTGCAGCTATGTATAAACTTGAATTAAATAAGCAAAATTATAAGATTAGTTTAATAAATTTTATGTTTTATTTAAATACATTTAATGCCAATGCATTTCATGTTTTATGTTTGCATTTTTGTTGTTATATTTTGTGCTCCATCTTTTCTACTCCATCACACACACACACACACACACACACGCGCCGTACTCGTTACTTTTGACGTTGTCGTTGACGGCGACTCTCAGAGCGAGTGTACGCTCACACCCAAGAGCTGTTGCGTGCTCCAACTGCCATTTTGTTTAATTCGATTTTGGCTTGAAATTTGTTGTAATAATTTAAGTTTAAATTAAATTTGGTAATAGCTGCAACTCAAGGCATAACTTGCAGTTAGTCAGCTGCACGCATATTACAATAATATTTAGAACAACATAGGAACTAAACAATACACAATGGCTTAGAAGCCGCTAATTGTGAAAAACGCCGTACTAAAGCAGCCGGCACTTAGTTAACGTACAATAAGCGCTTAAATTTGTTTAACTTGCAGCACATTTTAGTTAACAACTTTTAGGTAAGCTCCAAATGGACTTCGAACGTTGTAGCACAAAAGCATATGTTTTCAGATGCTGCGACAGACTTGAACACAAACGCGCACGCGTTTTGCTTTTAAACAAATATGTAACTATGTTTCACATAATTTAGGCTCTGACGCCAGCTTTATCTTGGCCTGTAATCAGCCCATAACTTATTCAATAGCACATTTTATTTGATTTTTTGATTTTACACACACATTGTTTTTGTTGTAAATTCCACAAAAACAGCGCGCAGCCGTTGATTGCGGCGCAATTTAACGCCGTTGTTTAGCTAAAATATGTCGGCGCTGCACAACAGTGGGAGCGTCTAGCATGTATCATTTTATGTTTTGTTAACTTTATAATTATTATTTATTTGGCTTATTTAGATAATATTTAAGCTTAAGCATGTTTATTTTTATAAATTGTATTTATAACACGAACACTTTAACATACACACACACACACACATGCTGTGCAGAGCAGAGCATACAAAGAGCGTAGCACAAAATAAAATGGAATGAAGTCGAAAGAGGAGATAAAATAATAGAAAAAAAAAAAAACGTTCTCCAATTACCAGTAACAATGTTTTTTACATTTTCACACAATTTACACGCACAAAATAGCATAAAAATTAGAGCAAAACATAGCCGGTTCTTTGTTTAGGACTTTGCAAATATTTTCAACAAATAAATTACTAAACAAATAGGTTTAAACTTAATTTAAAAAATTATCAACGAAAAACGCAGAGCGCAGTGCAAAGCACACGAAGAAACCAACCAATGAATAGAAGAAGAAGAAGCAGCAGCGGCGTACGCTCGTTCGTGTTCTGCTGACGTCGCGCCTAGAGCGGAGCGCGTGATTTGCTGCGCATTTTCACACAGTAAACGTGACGCGTGCCAAGCCAATTGTATTAATTTTAAATGCTAGTAAATTTAAAAATGCGTAAATATATGTAATAAATAAGCACAAGGCGCTAAAAAGTATGCCAAAAAATTAAAAAATAAAAAATATAGAAACAAATTTTCTCAAATGTCAGATGTGGGGTTCGAACCCACGCTCTCTCTCGAGAACCAGAGCTTAAATCTGGCGCCTTAGACCGCTCGGCCAATCTGACTGTGTATGTAGCCTTGCCAAATTTCCAACAACCACAAACATATTTTTTTTCGTTTGTTTTTAGTTATTTTTAAAGCAAAATTTGCATTACTTAAATTTATATTGAGGTTAATGTCTTTTCCTAAAGCTTATACTAATTAAATTCAATTGTAATTGACAGAGTTCTATTAAAATCACATTTATGCACAATTTGTAATTTGCCAGCAGCTGTTTGCTTAAAAATGGTATTTTATCATAAATTTTATGCAATTTGTTACAAAAATAATTGTGCTAATAATAATTCCAGGCACGCAAAAGCCATAAGCGTTGCCAAGAAAGCGCATTTGGCACTTGGCACGCGATATAGCCCCAGCAGGCGTAACAAGTAATCCATACACTGCCCGGAGCTGGCAGTCACCCTACCAACAACCAACAACAAATAGAGCACGCACAACAGCTAAATAATTTACCTGCCACCAACTAGAACCATTTTGCATGCGTACATTGAGCCCTTCTTTTTGTTTGTACCGGATCCTGGGGGTTGAGTAGCTATAGCAACTTTTGGCAAACAATAAGCAATCCCAACCAAGGGAAACTTGTTTACTTGGCTACACCTGCAATTGCATATAGCATTTCAGTTGCCATTTGAATATTGGCTTTGGCGGGTTCGGGCACATCGCAATATTTTTAGTATTTAGTGGCAGTTTGTGGAAAATAACATATTTTCTATTAGTGATTAAAAAATTATGAGCTTCCCTTTGATAAATTGGTTCTTCCATTTACTCTGGCCCGCTTTCTTCTTGGGGCATTGCTTGGGCAGCACAAAATTGTCCGCTGCAGGACCATTTGCTTATCAAAATCTGCTGCAATGTCGCCGCAATGAGTTCTATGACTTGGACTACTTTAGCTGCATGCCCTGCATTGAGGATGGCACAGACGCCGCTGGAGTTCAGTCTAAATTGCAGCCTAGTGCGGATAGTGAGTGCGCTATTGATTTAACAAATTTCAGTTGGGTTTAAAATAAGGCTCTTAAACGATTTCAAATGGCTTGTTAGCAGCAAGTCGCCACCCTAAAATATGAAGGGTCATGCTATGTAAGGTCAATTGATGTCAAGTGAATTTTATATTGCGATTGTGCACTAGTTTCCAAGGTAGTGTAGTGCCGGAAAACGATTTCAATTGAACTCAATCCAGCAACAACCCGTCAGCGAAGCAGCTATCTGACCGAAGCAGCTATCTGACCGAAGTAACTAGGTTTCTTGCGAATTTGGGTCACGTTTCAAATAACAGCCAAGTTTGTGAATGATTGACGAGAATTTCGGATAATATTAAATCTGTAGAGATATTGGTTTCTGGAGAAAGCCTTCCGAAGTTCTACTTCGTTTACAATTAAGAGAAGTTGAAGTTCGAAGTAATTCATGGATACCACTAGTTTACAAATTTTAAAAAATGTTGGTTTCCTCAACATATTTTAGTCATTTCCGTACGCTAAATCCGAAAATGAAGTCAAAAAATTTTTTCATGGATTTCGAGATATTTCGAAAAAAACATTATTCGAAATTAAAAAAAAGTGTCTTTACTTAAAAGCAAATATCTCTGGTTCTACCCAACTGATTTTGACCATTTTTTTACTTAACTGTAGATAATTGAATTACCTATCCATTATATGTACTTGGTACATATTTTTGTCAGTTTTGGTTGCCAGTACAACCAGAGATATTTGCTTTTAAGTAGACACACTTTTTTTTTGGTTTCGAAAAGTGGATTTTTCGTAATGTCTCGAAATCCGCTCCATGAAAAAATTTTTGGACTTCATTTTCGGATTTAGCATGCCATTTTACTACGGAAACAAGTGAAACATGTTGAGGATATATTTTGCTGTAAACTAGTATACATACTTAGAAATAAAAAATCACTTAAAAATTCATTAAATTTTACTATCTTGAAAGACATCTGGAGTGTAAAAAAAAATGCGAAGCTTTTTAAGTTATCCAAAACATAAAGAAAAGATAGTCTGACCATTGGATCCAAAAGTTGTTTTTGAAGTAAAACTTTTTAGGCGGCATTGCTACTTTCGAAGGGAGGAACTTTGAGATTCTGTTATGGTGAGCAAAAAGTGTTAGAAAGGAACGAGAACGGTGTAGAAAAAGGCGCGGGGGAGGAGGAAAGTCGTACATCCGAAGGAGACGGAAGGGAGGGTACGAAGGCCCTACGGTTTAGGCAGCTGATGTGGCGGGTGTAATTTTTTTGTGGGGCTGTCTTATTTATTAAAAGGTCATGGATAATTTTTAGTGGAAAGTTGATAAAGATATTCGGGGCTGTTCTGGATTTAAACCAAACGATAAAAATATTTTATTCTTACTTTCGTGATACTTTTAAAAGTCTCTTTCTTTTTATCAATTTACCTTTGCACTCCTCCACAGAATTCTTCTGTCAGTGCACAAGTGGGTACACACCTTTCTATGAAGTCGGGAAAAATTGGCCAACCTGTTTAAGCAGCTGCTCCAAGGATGCAACAGTTACAACAGCAACAACAACTACTGTAGCATCAACTACAGAATCTTCGGCTGAGATTGCCGAAACCCTATGCAGTCCCATCTGGCAAGGAACGCCCACAGAGCCTTGCCATTACCAGTACCTCAACTCAACAACTGCTTCGGTTGTCCAAATACCTGGTCTTCAACAGAGCGGCACCATAGTCCTAACCAAGATGAACATTGCTAGCAATGCCAGTGACTGCCTTAGCTGTGATCCAACTTATAATTTTATTTACCAAGGCTACTGTATTGCCAATCCTCTGCTGCGTCCCTATCTGCATTATAACTTCTTCTGGCAAACTACAACCACAACTACAACGTCCAACAAAAGTTCCAGAAGCACTGCATCTGTAGTGCATTTTGGAGAACTGAAATTTGTAGCCTTCTTTTGTTTGGCACTACGTAATGCAACTGCCTGCAATCAGTTAGCCAATCTCTGTGTGCTCTCGCATTACTCCTTGGACAAACACTCGCCGTGCAGCGCGTTTCTCCTGACCCAAGTATCCGATGTTGTCGTTAAGTATTCCAATGCAGGTGAACAGCTGCGTGCCATGCAACCTTTTGTATTCTACAAGAAGGGAAAGGCAACCAGCAAATTGCTAGCCACACCTCTCGAGCAGCGCCCCTACAGTCTATCCGACAAAGATTACGCACAGGTGAGCGCTTCCCACGTTTAACTGATTAACTAATGGACTTAATTGTATAACTTATTCCTATAATTGCAGAACCAATTGCAACTGTTCAGCACCAGCTTTAACTTGGCCGGCAACTTGCAGCGCTGGGGCAGCTTTGGCTTAAGGCATGTCAATCTCTGTCAGCTTTATGGTGCCAGCAGTTCGATGCTTCAGCATGTGCGTTTTGCACAGCGTCAGCCTGATGTTAGCTGTCAGTTGACTCTGGAACAACTGCTGGATCTAGCTACTTTGCAGGCTAATGACAACTTTATTAGCGTGTATATAAACTATACCAAGTCAGCAGGAGCACAGATATATTTGCAGCCCGTGCCTGTTTTAATACAAACTCTAACGCCGGAGAATCAGGTAAGTAGGTAACGCAAACTGGAAATTTGGAATTTCACCCTTTCTCCTGATGCAGCGTTTGCAACGCGAGGATTGGCAATTGGTCAAACGTTTCCTGCTTATCGAGGCCCAGCCAAGGCAGCTTTATCACTCGCTGAGCTCTTACGAGGATGCACACAAGCTGCAGCTGTATCGCTCACTGCGTTATGTAGAACAACTGGAGCTGCACTATGACATACATGATGGTAATCGCATTGGTCTGCCGCTGCTGAAACTACGTTATCGCCACATAGAACTCACAGCAAATGCCACGCTGCAGCAGCTCTATTCCTACTCCGTGCGTGTGCGCTTTCAGCGTTTGCATGAAGGCACACAACGTCAGATTTTGTTGGAGGTGACACTACCTATGCTGCTGTTCCTTGCGCTAGTTGCTGCACTGTTCCGCGTGCGCAACATACGTAGACGGCGCATGCCAAGTGAGCTCTGCGAGGTTAACTGTCTGCTGGAGTTGCTACTTCACTTGGCCAACAATGTGGCTTTGGCTTTGCTGGCAACGGCCTTAATGCAGTTGTTCTTCAATTCCCTGGAGTTTGGAGTGCAGCAATTTGTAAAGATCACGCTGCCGTTGTTGAAACATGAAGGCGCACTGGCTGGACTCATCTATCCGGCTTGCATGCTACAATTTGGTTTTCTTGTGGTGCAGCTATGGCGTGCCAGTCAAATGGAAATTTTTCTTATCGACTGGGAGCGACCGCGTAGCTGTGAGCAAAATCATCTTAATCTGAAGAGCAATTTGGAAACCTCTTCAGTTTGCTCCAGCGTGCGTACTTATGTGGCCGAGAATAATGTGTCCGCTTGGCGTGTGCTCTTTACTGCCAATGAGTGGATACGTCTCAGTGTGACGCAAAAGTACTCTACTCTGGTGCAGGTTCTTGTTGTGATCTGCGTCTATCAGTGGCTGAACCGTCCAACGCTAACGCACGAAGATCTCAGTTCGCGTTGTTGCCTGCTGGGCATCAGCTACTTGGGCACCTATCTGGCGCAGCTTTTACTGCGTAAGCTGCTGTTCGAGCGCTTCTTTGGCGAGCCTTTGCAAAAGTTTATTGACTTGTGCAGCTTGGCCAACATCAGTTTGTTTAGTTTGCTGGAACCGGGTTTTGGCTACTATATACATGGTCGTTCGCCACATGGATTTGCCGATACGGACATGAGCTCCATGATAATACAGCTGCAACGTGAGGCACAGAATATGTGTGGCAGACGTGGTTTACTTATGGACAGTGACAAGCAGGCCTATATCATATTGCCACCGAGAAATTTGCGGTAAGCCAATTGGGATAATGAGGATTAACATATGTATATATTTTCATTTTTTTAACAGCATTTACCTGGAACGCCTGCTGCTGCCCTATCAACGTTCGAACAGCTTATCTCAAGCATTCTATCAAAAGGATATACCAACAATTGATGGAAGTGTAGAACGCACTACCATAGCCTATGCCAGTGTCAATCGTTTCTTCTGCGCTTTTATAGATCATGTAAAAGCTCTATAGAGTACTTATTTCATTAAGTTACTAAACCCATTATATTGCAGGCTATTAAGGATATGGACTACATAATCAAGGAGAAATCCTTTGTTGAAAAACTGCTCAACTGTGAAATTGATAATTATCTGACAGAAAGTAGGTTAAAGCCTCTTAAGAAGTTTATTTATTTTAAAGCCGTATATTTTTTCTTGAACTCCCTAAAGATAAAGGCACTTTCTATATAGATGACGCGCTTAGTTTTGGTCGACTCTTGTTGCTGGGCAATCACGGAGACATCTGCGTTTTGGAACTCTTGCTGCTTTTGTCTATATTTCTATTGACTAAGAGCATTTTGATGGCCGCTATTGTAGTCTGTGGTTTCAATGCGGTAAGGAGTTCTTAGCAAAAGCATATTAAATTTTTAATTAATACATATGCATATATTTGCAGCTACTCAAAAGTGTATTTCGTTATTGGGTGCGACGCAATGTCTCCCGTAAGACTTTAATAGATCAACGTTTTCTTCTATAGCAAGCAAAGCAACACCAACAATACTTTGACGACGAGCAGGATTTCTTTGATCTTTAGAGTCAGTTAATCAAACTAGATGGTACACAAGTTTTTTTGTTTTTTTTGCATTACGATCTCTTTTAAAATTTGTATTTTTAATGAGTCCTACAAAAATAACTGATGATTTAAGCTAATATATAATATAAGTATATTATGTACAAGAATTTACAATCGAAATTAGATTAATTATTTCAAACAAGTTAAGTTTAGTTAAGTTGCTACCTAAGAGATAATGTAACTATATAAACGTGGTTTATATAGAAGAAACATCATAAAAATATATATGGTAAGTTTGTCTTTAAACCAAATCGAATTAACTTAGAAGGTAGTGCAGATCATCGTACAAGAGACAAAGTGACATCCTTGTATGATCATCAATACACCAGATGCAAAATGCTGCCGATATTGTAGTGCAACATGCACAGTTTGTGATACAAAGCTGGGCATTCTAGACAATTAAAAAGTTGCAGGCTATCTTGGCAACAAAGTCGACTACTCCAAAAGCATCATTGACTTGATCAATGATACATGTTGAGCCAGGATTTGCACTCGTCACAACAAAAGAGAAGTCACACTTGGCCTGCATGCAGATAGCCAGAGCGGATATACATATAAACAATTTTTTTGTTATCCAAGTTTGTGCTTAAGTGTTTCCATACAGTCTTTAATTTTTACGCTACGTACTAAGAGAGCGCTACTCTGCCGCTTGTTTACATGTACATTTTAAATCAAGTTAAGAGCTTGAGTTTTCCGGCGCTTTGGGAGCACTTTTCGCACGCTCATACTGCTCTTCCGTTACCATAATGCCATTCATTTCGATGAAGCGAGTATGCATGCCCGCTTGTATAAAACGTTTAGTAGCGGGCATATCCAAACGTGGTGCTTTAAGGGATTCATCAATTGCTTTATTGCGAGACATCAGGTCCTTAGCTCGAGTCAGATCATTAACTATAGCGTGCTGTATAGTCGAATTGGTTAAATTATTATTTAACAAGTACAAAATTTCAAAGAACTTACTTTAGTTACATCCACACCTTGCAACTTCAAGAGCATCCAGTAAAGCGTGCTATTTAAATAGGCCAAATAAGTGTCTAGCTGAATTTTTTCATCAGTGGTTAGATTGAGGTTCTCGCGTAATTGTAGCGCTTTTTCCAAATCTTGCTCAATGGTGTCCAAGCTACTCGAAAAGTTGCCGGCAGTTTCTTGTATTTTATCATCTATGCTTAGATTATTCGTGGATTCTGTAGTTTTGGCATTGTCATTCGCCATGTTAACTGCTTACGATTTTTAAAATTTGTACTTATTGTTTGCAAATTAGATAAAAATTTGGAAAATATGTTTTTCACTAAGATTTATTTATTTCTCAACGCATGCCTTTTCATATGGAATGCCATATGTTTTGTTGGTGTTGCCAGGCAGCTAAAAAATAAAGCTGCCACCTATTCAACAAAATTATTTATTATTCTGGTATTATTCATTACATCTGGCAACGCTATAGCTTGTTTGAAATGTGAGATTTTATGCTTCATTTTGTTAGAAAAATTTATCAGCGTTTAAAAATGAGTAAAGATTCGGAGTATTATTGCCATATTTTGCTTTTTTACTATAGAAAAGCCACGAATGCGTCGCAGGCTGCTCAAAAAAAATGGAAAGTTTACGGAGACGATGCTGTAACTAGAAAAACAGCAGCGAAGCGGTTTGCTCGCTTTCGATCTGATAATTTTGATGTTAAAGATGCACCTCACTCTGGTCGACCAAACACTGAAAAAGTCGATGAAATCATGGAAAAAATTGAGCAATACCGGCACATAAGCAGCTTTGACGTTGCTAGGGAGCTTGGCATTCATCACCTAACAGTTATCAACCATTTGAAGAAAGCTGGATACACAAAGCAGCTCGATGTTTGGGTGCAACATGAATTAACAGTGCAAAATTTAATTGACCGAATGTCCAATGTCCGAATCACTGCCAAAACGGAACGAAATCGAATCATTTCTGAAGCAAATGTTTACGGGCAACGAAAAGTGGATCACGTACGACAATAATGTGTGAAAAAGATCATGGTCGAAGCTAGGTGAAACGGTAGCAAAGCCAGGATTGAGGTAATGCTGTGTGTCTAGTGGGATTGGAAGCGAATTGTTCATTATGAGCTTCTACAACTTGGTCAAACAAGTGATTCTGTTCTCTACTGTCAACAATTAACGAGATTGAAGCAAGCAAATCAATTAAAACGGCCGGAATTGATCAACACAAAAGGTGTTGTGTTCCATCATGACAACGCAGACCAAACACATCTTTGTTGGCCCGGCAGAAACTGAGAGAGTTTGGCTGCGAAGTTTTGATGCATCCACCATATAGCCAGGACCTTGCACCTTCAATTGCTCTGGCTCAGAATTTATTGTTTTCGTGTAAGGCCTAAGGACGATCAGGTCATTAGACTATTTCCTTTATTATGTCATGGAAGACAAGTTTATTTTATTTTTTTTTTATATCGGATATAGCTCCTATAGGTGGTCAGCTCTCGGCCAGCGTTACATTTGGCATCACAAAGGGCCAAAATGCGTCTGGGCTGTTTCAGGACAGGCAACCACTATAACCTAACCTAACATAGTTCCTATAGGGGCATTTCAGAGCACCTCCAGAAAAATGGCAATAGCACTTGCTGGCGTCGCAGGGTTTTGGGTCATTCATCAATTTAGTAGATAAAATAAACAGCTTCTTTCGTTTTACAATTGCAGTTCCAGTTTTTAAAGAATTAACATATCCAGTCCATACCCGATTTCCTTAAACTAAAACAATCCTTTTTTTTTTCATCAAAATGAAGTTTTGCCTTTTGCGTTTTATTTTATAATCCACTTCATAATTGTAAGTAGTACAGAGTAGTAGTAGTAGTTATTGTTTATAATAAAACTTACAGCTAAAAACAAATGAAATATTTCTTTATGTAATTCTATGCTATGTATTTAATTCACATTTAACATCATATGTATTTTCATTATGCTTTTGCCTAGTACTGTTTCGTTCCTTACATTTCCCACCTACATAATTGTACATACATAACGCATGACATGTTATGTACACGCTTATATAATACACATAATTTCATTTCCAAACTATGTGTGTTCATGCTTTTTAGGATTCCTCTTCTTTTAATGCTGTGTGCAATCTGTGGCATCAATTAGAGTTGTAGTAGTAGCTTTATTGCTATATATTAAGTATGCTAGTATGTCTTTATAACCTATTTAGTTTATAGCATATTTAGCAATCCATCGAGTTTTGTCTATGCTGTTAAAATATTTATGAAAATATTGTTTCATTTCTAATTTGACTATATTTGATATACAGCAAACAGCGCGGCATTAAAAAATATACAATAGTTTTTGTAGTTTTGGCTTTTGCTAGTTCTTTTCAAACTATTATAGTAAAGTGTATGATTTTAGTTACTTTTTTGACGACAAGTTTATAGGAAAGACATGAGCATAGCTACTACTACATGCTGAATGACACAAATACATACATCAATAATAAATAGCATTATTTACGACTATATTACTACATATTTATATAACGACAAACGTACAACATACATAGAAACATTTATAATTAAATTGTGTTTGATTTTTGAAAAACTTATGTACTTTATTTCTATATAATCGTACTATGTATATATATGTATGAACTTATTACACACTTGTCTCTTATAGTAAACGAATGTATGTTGTTTGTGTATGAGCGAGCGTTGGCTTTGTCTTAAGAGTGTACAAAAAAAATAACGTATACGCTGTGTTTTTGCTGTTTCATTGAGAACTGCATAAGGAATTTTGTTTTGTTTTGTTTTGTTGTCGAAATTCGAAAGTAAACTGAATAAAGTATAGCATAATTATAATTAAATACTTTGTTCATCTTATTGTTTTTTTCGTATCACAAAAAGTAAATACAACTCTAGAGATGGGTTGGGTTTTATACATATGTTATAATATGTATAATATAAAGTGCAGCAAATTTTGAACTTATTTAAAATCAAAGTGTTACTTGGCTGCTGCTGCCATAAAGTCAACGCAATTTAATCTCTACTCTTATATAGTAAATATGTATTCAACACTTAGTTTAAACCAACTATTATATGTTTAGTTTATTAACGTTTTAACCTAAATCATATCAAATGAATTAAACACTCGTCTCGACTATTTACATATTTGATATTTTTTTTTAAACTAGTTGTACACAAGCAAATTTGTTCGATTACGTTTATGTATTATGCTTATCATGATGTTTTACATACGATTATTTGGGAAGCTATTTCAAGTTTACTATACAGCGAAGACTATTTTAAATGCAAGTGTAGGTATGGTTGGTGCGTATGATTTTTTCAAGTATATGATATTTTGTTTTTTTTTCTTCTTCTTTTTATTTGTGTACAGATATGTAGCTTCTTCATTAACTCTGCTTCACTTGGCGCCCGCTTAGAGTCCGAATGCAGCAGCATAGGCATGCAGCAACTGTAGCACATAGTCTGCGCTCTCCTGTATAACATTACTGCCCAGGCTGTGCGGTCGCTGCGGCAGCTCTTGCTGTTCCGGCGGCTGCTCTTCCAGTAACTTGTCGTCGGGCAAAAGTTCGTTCTATTCGACCGTACGACGTGGCCGCTTCGTGGGTAGGCAACCATCCTCACTATCAACTAAGGATGCCGAACCACAACTCTTGCGACCATTCTCTATGGGCGACGGTGAACCAGCCGCTGCCGCCACCAGACCAGGCGATGTAGATGAAGTTGAGGCGCTGCTGCCATTGCTGCAATTGCCACCATTTTTAAGCTTATTGCTAAAGTTCGGCAGCCATTTGCATAGCTGTTCCTCAAAGAAGTTCTCCAAGTACTTGGCATTGGTAAAAGTTTTCGAATCCTCCTGAAAGCAAACGCACTGCTTATAAAAAATGTTTAAACAAGTTATGAACGCAATTCACTCACCTGGTAGAAGAGGTAGGTGTTCTTAAAAATAAGTCGCACATCTGTTATAAAGCCTGCAATTTCCTTGTAATGATTTGGACTAGAGGGATCCAAACGCGTGCGTATAACATCCAACGACATGGGGCTGAAATTAAGGCAATAGAAAGTTATCAAAAATTTTGTAAAAGCAAACGGTTTGTTATTTTGTTTATTTAACTTACTTGCATATAATCTCATAGTAGGCGGTATTGGCCGGAGATTCCGGTTCTCTAAAGTTAATGCTCTGCTCGTACTGGCAATAGAGCTCCAGGCAAATGCGCTGCAATATCATCAACTCCAGACGACTAAGTTCACCAGGCTGCTTTTGCATATTGTCCTCGTTTTTGGCCAGCTCTTTGAGATTTACGCAGAGTAGACACTGCCAGCTTTCGCTCTCATCTGGCAGCGAACTGATGGCAGGTATGTGACAATTTTGATGGAAAACCTTGGGACATTTGTCGCAGCACATAAGCTCGCCACCATCCAGACAAACGGCGCACCAATCCTCATTGGGATCATCTTTTTGTTCGTTTTTATTATTAACTGATATGATTAGTTGAAGGTTTGGCATACATGTTGTTGTTGTTGTTGTTGTGGTTTTGTGTATATATGCATTTAAAGTTTTTGTTGTATGCGTGTGTAATGGCATGTTGTAGGATTTATAGTATTTTTTTTTTGTTTTATTTGACGTAGGCATGGTTTTTGAGGTATATAAAGGGAGTAAGGTTTTTGAAACATTTTATGGGTTAGTGTAGTTGGGTATTTGGTTTATGGATTTGTTTGTATATGCGTAGCCGCGTTCAGTTTTATTTTAACGAGTTGGTTTTTTTTTGTTTGTTTTGTTTTTGAATAAAAAAAGAAATAAACAAAGCAAAGTTACGTAAGAATCAATTTTAATATGCAGCATTTTAACTTAAACCAAGTGCATATAAATTTGTTTTTTTTTTAAAGCTTGAAATTTGTGCGATGATTTAAAGTTTTTTTTTTTTTTTTGTTACAAAGCCCCTTTTGCCAATACAAGTCTTAAGCTAGACATTAACCACAACAAAGCAGCACAAAGACAATAAACTACTCTTACTCACCTTCCTGTGTATTGGACAGATCCGTGGAGCTGTGCACCTGCGGTGAGGTGGTCTTGGTACGGCCCTCGGGCAGCACCTGCACGCCGTTCGAGTCCAGCTTGGCAATTGTGGCAATTAGATCATTTATAGAGTCATCACGCACCTTGTCAATGGGTTCCGTAAAATCCTTGGTGTTCTAGAAATAACAAACAAAATCTTAGTTCTTAATACTTTAAAATGCCTGCAAGCACTTACCTCGTGAGTACTTGGGCTGGGTGTCTTTGGATTTGTCGAGGTGACATTAGAGAGTATCGAAACAGCTGGTCCCAGACCCAATGCTGCTGCGTTCAACTGCGTTATTGCCAAGTTTCCGCCTGGCATGCCTTGTGCCACACTGCCCAAACTTGGCGGCGTTGTGTTTTTTAGAGTATTTGGAGATTTCAGCGATATTTTAAAATTTTCTGATGTTTGTCGACCGTTGGCGAAGGGCATGAGTGGTCCTTGCTGTGGACAGGCTGCAAAAGGCAAAAAAGAAAATTATGGCTTAAATTAAACAAGTGTTCACAAAGTCATATACTAAAGTAGAGTATAAAAACGACACGATTAATAAATAGATACTATCGATAAAATTGAGCAGATGACAGTTTGTTGGAAGACGGGCTATGATACGCATAAAAGAAAGTGATCCGATAAATACAAATCCAGACAAGAAACTATCGATAAAAATGAGAGATGACGGTTTAACGGAATACATCAAATACAAAGACAACTGAGCAGTGTTGCCAGCTTAAAAAAAAGTTAATGAATTGTTTTAGGAAAAATTGGCTATTCCTTGTTTTATCTTCAAACAAGGCTTTGAAAAGCATCACTGGTTAGGTTAGTGCACAATACTGCGCCCAATTACGCCAAACTAGTGCGTTCTTTACATGGAACGCGAAAATATAACAAACTGATGCGCCTTTAAGACTTATATCCGCTAAAGGAAACAAAAAATTTTTGAGATGAAGTCCCAATTCTAGTAACATCTATTAATACCTCGAGCAATGCTCTCAAGAATTAAGCGCTTTTACTTACCGTTTGACTGCTGCGCGGACTGCGGAATATGCCATTTGGCTAGACTGTGCATACCGCCGCCTAGCTGAGGCGACGTCTGCGGTGGGCCGGTATTAAAGCCAGCTTGGCTCCCATGAAACCCCAAGCTCTGCAATGAAAAAAGATGCGTAGAAGGTGTGTATTTAGTCAAGCTGCGCCGAACCGATTGTAATTTTACCAGCTTTGCTTACATTCTGCATTGGATTTGGCATCATTTGGGGTCGCTGCAATGCGCCCGGTGAGGGTATTTGACCGCCACCACCTCCTCCTTGCATAGCAGCTACGGCTGCCTGCTGCTGGGCATGACTGGCCATGCGCTGATATTGCGACTGAAAACGAGCGCTGCTGCTCATGAAGTTGCTATTGCTGGGGCCACCTGGGCCGCCGCTCTGGGAAAAGCCTTGCTGGCTGGGCATAAAGTGCGGTCGCATTTGTGGACCGAGTTGCTGATGTGCCGGTGAGGGTGCGCCCTGGGGACCGCCCGGGTAGCTGGGTGGGCCATTGAACGACATGTGTGCTGCATTGGGACTCTGAGCCGCCTGGCTGTTCAATAGGCCGCGTAGGCTTATGTCTGTTAGAGAGAAAAAAGAGAGAGTAGAAGTTTATTAAAGACTGCAAAATGCATTGAGCACGTTGCTTTGCCAGCTTACCCATATTCTGCGGATGTGTAGAGGAGCTGACATGTGGTTGGCCCTGACGCTGCATGCCCACGGGTGGCATGCCACCAAAGCGAACTGTTGCGAGCAAAATTAAAATGGGTTTAGGTTAAAGCAAAGTCAAATATCAAGTCAAAATTTGTTGCGTCCCAGCAAAACAACCTAAACTTTCCAATGAAAGTTATACACTCTGTTGAGACCCTTTGCTCCAACTAGGAACCTAATATAGGGCACTAACTAACTATACCCTCTGTTACGATTTAGGTACTAGGAGGTAAATCTAATTCTTTTATCTGCTTGCTAGCTTTTTTCAAAGATTTGCGTCCTGCACATCTTAAACAGAAAAATATGTTATGCGGCTTAAAAAGTATTCCTTTTTTAAACTAAACATTTAATTGGTTTTCCCTATAGAATTGCATGAAGAAGTCATTTGTCGTGAGCCCTTTAAAACTTATTGCCTTAAACGTTATATGCAGCCAGAATCCCTTTCCTTGCGCTACTTTCACCACAAAACAAATATTCTCCCCCAATTCAAGGGTATAGCTTAATGACAGCGAATTTCAATCACGCAGCGATGCGGATGCTGCAGTTACGCCCACTGGGTGCCAACTAAAAATTGTACATGAACGATGTTGACGCGTACCCTTACCTGGTCCATCCCCAGGAAACGAGCGACTCATGTTAAACTGCTGCTGTGCTGCGGCATTGTTGTACATGGGCGGCCCATTTTGGGGCACAAAAGCGCCCGGAGGTCCGTTGGGTGAAAGTCCAGCAGCCATGCCGGGTGGCATGCCTGGTCGTAGTGGTGGCGCCATATTCGGACTGGGCGGTTGCTGACGTGGCGGTGGTCCATTTTGTGAAGGAGGTGGCGGATACGGTTTGCCATCGACTATGACAATACCCAGCGTTGAGATAACCTTTTGCAGCTCGGACACCTGATTGAGCTGCACCTGTATGCGCACTGGTATTTCGGGATTTGGTATATCAGCGCGTTGACATTTGAGTTTCTGCAAATGTCGCACCAAAGACTTTTTGCTGGACAAGATGGCAAAATCACTACCCTTTTCCAGCGCATTCTGCATAAACTCAATGCAGTGATCTGTATTATCGGATAGCAGCTGCAGTGTCTCCTTCTTTTCTACCAGCACCTTCAACTTGCTGTCACAAACCTCATTGAGACGCATGACCAGCTGCTTGCCACGCAGATTCACGGTATTGGTAATTTTGACTACCATGGCGGTGATCTCCTTAATGAGATCTTTCTTTTTGTCATGTATCAGCTGCTGTCGATCATCTATGACCTTGGTGGCGGAGGAGAGCAAAAAACGTTTGTAGTTGATTTCCGAGACCAGCGTGGAGAGCGCTTGGCGCGATTCCGTAGCAATCTCATGCGCAAATTTATACTTGTGATCGCGATGATCGCTTAGCTGGCAATCACGACAGGTCAGCTTGTCGCAGGTCTCACAGAACAGAGAGAGCTTCTCTTGTGGATGCAGCTGACACATGTGTAGCTTATCCACGCCAGCCGTGCCGGGCAATTGCTCATTGTTGGCCTCATCCTTGGGCTTGATTGTGTGATCCTTGGTTATTTTTAGTCGCTGATGCGCCTGCACGCAGCTGTCGCATATGTATTCCGAGCAATCTACGCACCAGGATGTGGCTGCTGCGCCATCCGAGCAGCTGCTGCACTGTATATTAGACGCAGCTGTTGCTTTAAGACTATCGCTGAGACCGCTGCCATCCCCACTGTTATCGCCCGAAGCGCATTGCTCGATGAGGAACTGATTATCTATAATATATTCATTCTGCGAGGCATTGTCGCAAACCGGACAATGTATTAGCGGCGGCAAGGAACGATCCAATTCCGAGAATTTTGTGCTCACGCATTGTGCACAGGCTACATGTAGGCATTCCAGCAGCTTGGGTCTATCATTTATTCCCAAAGCCTGGGCGCAGTAGACACATTTAAAGAGTGCACCCTTTGCTGAGGCTGATGAGTTTGATTCGGACTGTAACGAAAGTAATTTAAAACTTGCATTTAATGAGGGGCTATTAATTATAAACAAATATCATAAACAAAATTGGTTTTCAATACTTTATGGAGAGATAAGATGTTATCAGTAATAAAAAACCCATATGGGCCAGCCATAAACCTAAGGTAATCAGGATAATATATCAATGAATATGTGACTTTACATATTTATTTGAGTGGCTGTCTGCCCAAATTATATGATTGATAAGCATTATAATATGGTATGATAAGATTTGACATTGGAAAATCGTAGCAAATAATGATAAGATCATTGCATGGAAAATTCTGGAAATATACAATTCTGGAGTTACCCATCGATTGGGTTTTTTCAATACTATGTCTAATTATTTTTTTCGTAATGTCAGTCTTGGGCTTTACTTCTTAAAGTTAATTGCTAGGATGATGATAAAACTTGTTCATATCATTAAGTATGGACATAGAATCTTGTGTTGATTTTTTTAAGTGCAAACTGTTTTATATTTAGAGAAATCATGGTTCCTTAATTGCTATTCCAAAGACTTTCGCCAAGTCTGTGGCATAAATCAAAAGCTCTGATTAAATTATTTTTTCTTTAATCATATACGTCTATAAATATAGTTATTTATTATCCTCATAAATCGTTTAAAACGTGTCCAAGACATAACTATAACAAGTTAGTCATATTTAATTTACTTTCTCTTAGTCAACCTTGAGCAATCTTTGTGATTATTTTCATAGTAACAATCTGGTTTTCTTTTTAAGCACACATCATGCTGAGTATTTCAGGAACCAGTTTATTTTTGGTCAACAGTGTTTATTCTTGGAAACAGCTATAAAAGAAAATACTTGATTACATTTATTAGATTAAACAATTCAGATGTGTGAACACAGGTGTCTATTCCCAAGCATATCTTTTTTAATTTTCAGAATTTCATTTGTAACCTGATAAACTAATCTGGCCATATCTTTATTAATCAGATATTGCGAAGAAACAGCAATTCGTCTGTTACCAATTGTGAGTTGTTCCAAATACCATACACTACTGCCCTGAGTAAGCATTCTTACTTTTGCATAGAAGTCCTATCTACTTCTATATATCTACCTCGTTTTTATAGCCGTTTTCAGGTCTTCCAAGAACTAAATGTGTTGAAGCTTTGGGAACTTTACGTTTTTGAATTGTAGCTCCGCCTACGGAAATACCTATCATATTAAGTCAATCAACTGAGCTTTTTTGAGCTTTATGTGCACACAGGGATATGAGTTAATCTAGAAAAACCACACCAAACGAGGCCTTTAGGATCCCAGACTCGGATTCAGCAATCTACCTAGTTTTTATAGCAGCTTTTAGTTCTTTCCAAGAATTCAACTTTTTGGAGCTTTGATATCCTTACTTATATATTGAGTCAGTCAACTGAACTTTCCTGAGCTCTACCTGCTACCATTATGGATTTTGAGCCGCGCCACGGGGCTCTGAGTTGATCTCGAAAAACAGCAATAAACGAGGCATTTAGGATCCCGTACTCGGATTCAGCAATCTAACCCGTTTTTATAGCAGTGTTCAGGTCTTTCCAAGAACTAAATTTATTGGAGCTTTGGTATCCTTACTTCTTTGAATTATAGCTCCGCTTACCAAAATACCTATATATTGAGTCAGTCAACTGAACTTTTCTGAGCTCTACCTGCTACCATTATGGATTTTGAGTTGACCTCCAAAAACTTCACTAAACGAAGCGTTTAGGATACCGGACTCGTATTTCTATTTTTATTTTTTTTTAATTCCTTGATACAAATTACAAAATTCTTCAAAGTTGTATCGCTCCTAGTTGGAGGCACCGGGCGGACTCCGATTCAGCAACCCCAAAAACATCGTCGGATACAAAAATTCAATTTTCGGAGTTTTTCAAGTTCAGGTCTTGTTTACTATATGTTTTTAGGTTTTCCGAGTCCGAATACAAGGTTCAAAATTCGCAGCACGTCAGGATTCTCATCATTCTCATCTAATCAACTTTATCCGGGATTCGCCAAAACGCCTAGCAAAGTTTCAAGAACTTCAAGCTGATGCAGAAGACTCCGAAAAAAATACACCTGCTCTATCAGCCTACTGTCCGACCAGGTAAATATTGCAATTATACTAAACTTTAGGCTCATGCATTATAAATTGATTAATTTTTTTCAGATGGGTTGTTCGTATAAAATCCCTCAAAACAGTGGATGGCAATTATGAAAAGTTAATGGAATTTTTCGAAGAGCTTGTTGAGGATAAAGAAGTTGATAGCATCGTGGTTGCCAAGGCTTCAGGGGTCCTTCACAATATGGCGTCGTTCAAGTTTCTCTTCCTTATGACTGCCATGATCGAAATCTTTGATCGGATTGAAATCCTCAACAATGAGCTGCAATCATCGGAACTGTGTGTTGTCGAATCTTATCGAAAGGTAGAAATCGTATCAACTGTAATGCATGAGTCTCGGGATCAAAAATTTGAGTCGATTTGGAAAAACAGTTGCAAATTGGCATCTAAACTTGAAATTGAAAAACCAAAATTGCCAAGAAAACGTCCAATTCCAAAACGACTGGAAGATGGCGAAACAGAAAACCATATTTTTGAGATTATTACAAAAAAAATATTTTGTGAGATCTTCGACCAGATAAATTTTTCTCTCAAAGAAAGATTTGATTCCAAAAATGCACGATTTTTCAAATCTCTAGAAACTTATGCGATTGGCGAATCAAAAAATACTGACGCAGTCATAAAATTTTACAGAGGAGATTTCAATTAATTCCGTTTGACCAAAGATAGAGACTTCTTATTGGAGATAATGGCGCGTGAGAGTAAAAAAGCTTCAATCAAGTCAAAAGACTCAATCACGTGGCCATTTTACATAGATATTCGAATCTTTAATCGACGCATTTATTGTTCGCAATCGAAAACGAACTTTCTTAGCCTCTTTCTTACTACCCATTCGAAAAAAAAAGTGTGACGCCGGCCCTGATTATGACTATGATTAAAACTCAAATTTTAATCGTATATATTATGACGAAATAAACAAAAACCAGTGGAGTACAGATAAACCAAACCATGTTCTCAAAAACATGAACCCGTGGGGAATGAACGAACAAAGCAGCCAGCTATTTCTGTTTAATCATATAGGAAAGCAATTGGCCTTATGAGGGGTACATCTCCCAACACAGTCGCATGACTACGCCCTGTTCTTCCGGATGGTATCTAATTATTAAGGCAGGCCAGCCTAAGCCGACTTAGTGAACAGATGCACTTCCCACTATGAAAGCTCATTGCAACACCCAAGACCTTTGACAATATCCTTAATTTTCAACCCCGAGTCATGCAGAAGAGCAACATGCTCTATTGTCATTACTACGCCTGAGTGACGCTGTATGCTGGACACTTTCCAACATTGGTCACTCTTCCGTTAAAGCTAAAAATGCTTTTGTTTTCCAATAAACGGATTACTGTCTGACAGTGCACTGCAGTGGAGTGCTTCCTAACCCGTGTACGGGGGTAAATTGCCTCTTGACTTTTCCAAATGAAAAATCAAGTTTTTTTTTGATAATTATCCATCTATATGCCTGTATACAAACATAAACTGTTCATTTCGGGTTTTCCAAAAGACGCGTTTGAGTCATGGTAACCATAAATATACTTTATGACTAAGAGTAAAAATGACTCACTCACATATGGGGAAAAAAAAAGTCTAGATTATAGTTTAGATTACTTTTATGCGCTTCTATCTTTTTAAAACTTTTGATATAAGAAATAGATATAAATATTTTTTTTTTTATTATGCATAGCTTGAAGTTAATAATAAGCTATCCATCAAATTGATTAGATAAAAAGTTAAGTTATTTATGTACCCTATCTAAATTTTATATCTTTTTGGTTTTCCAATTACCATGTCTCAATATATAGTAACCATAATTGTTTTTTTTTTTTTTAGTTTTGGAAATACTTTAAATGTTAACGACCCACTCAAATTGATTAGATAAAAACTGTGTGCTGGTTGTTGGGCTTTTAGAGGCGTGTCAGCTGTCTCTTGTTAAAACCGGAAATTAATTTTTAAATTTGATATGGCGCATTTCATAGCCCAAAGATAAAACTTCTGTATAATTAATCGCAGCAGCTTTTATACAAACAAATCGCATAAATTTAAAACTAAAAAAAAAAAAAACAACCAAAAAACTGTTTTGCAAACAAATAACTCTCCTTTGCTGGTACCCTGAGAATGGGAGCTGGGCAACGACTGGGTGCAGCTATTCACTCTAGCAGCAATGGCGGAACTACGTTGTTGCCAGGCGTTATGCTCTCTCGCTTACACTTACTGCTTGTCCGTAAGGAAAGATTGATTAGTTTTATCTTGAGTTGGAGCACATAAATCCAATTGATTGATTATGTTTGTGCTCGATAAAGATTCCTGCAATGGTATGCGAGCTCTTCTGCAGTGCAAATATAAAGCATATACGTCTGTGAGAGTGTGTTTGTGTGGGGATATGTAGCTGTGTGCTTAAGGAAGCCCCATGGACATTGATGAATGCGTCAGGCATTGCATTGCATTTCATTCCATTGCATTCTGAGCCAAATGAAAACTGCACAACAAAAATTTTCGCACACGGCATTGCATTAACATTGCTTGACTTTGTTTGGGGATCATAACAAATAAGGCTGACTCCATAATCCAAGCGATCCATCTTGGTAAAACCAGCTTAAGTATAATGGCAGGGAGCAGCATCATGTACACCATAGAGAAAGTTTTAGGTTACGCTTTGGTTGCCCCAACGTATCTCTCACTCTCTGTCTCTCTCTCGCTCCTTCTCTCTCTGTTGCTTTCCGCTCAGCTTTCGAAATGCTTCAACGCTCATAAATCATCCGACAACAGCCATTTTTATATGGTACTAGTTTCCCCGCGACTAGGTACCCTACCCAGCAGCGCACAGTGGTTAGAAGTATATGGTGCAAGTTGGAAAAACTACTTATTGCGTCACGCAATTCTTACATATATTGGATATTATCTAATATTAAAAGAAGTTCGAGGGAAACTCTTTGGGAATGGAACACTCAAATTGAATTGAAACGAAAATGTCTTAAAATTTCCTAAATTACAGGTAAAAGCAGTTTATTTTTGAAGAAAATAGCTCAAGTGATACTTTCTTTGCAGTTGCTGATAAATACATATGCATTGCATTCTATATCATAGTGCATAAGGTCATCGGATAGTTCATCAGCAGTTTTTTCTGGACGATCTACATCTGCCTATTTAAAAAAAATTCAATTTCATAAAGAGTTTCTCTTCAGTCTAAACTTTAGTCTTTTATGCAATTTTTTTCGTAAAAATATTTTTCAACGAAAACAAAGCACGAGGTACACAACATAGTGAACACCCTTAATGGGTCTAGTATGCTAGATATACTTTGGACTTAACGCAGGTCTGATGACGTTAACACATATTCTATGCGTCTTGTGCATTTCTAGACTCTCGACCATTAAAACGTCCCTTTTTCTGAAGTCAACAATACTCTGAGATCTTCACAAACTCAGACGCGATAGGGCGAACGAAACGCAGTTTAAGAGTTCTTACTTAAAATCCTTGAAATTGCTGTTTACGGTCTAGTAGGTAATACATCTCAATAGTGCTGGAGAAAGCATCGATGATCGAAGTTTAAAATCTCTATATATCGATGTTGGCCAACAGAGATGTTTCTCCAGCACTTCTGCTCTCATCAAATGGGTGTTTAGTAGTGCTGGCAAACATCTCTGTTGGCCAACATCGATATATAGAGATTTTAAACTTCGATCATCAATGTTTTCTTCAGCACTACATCTCAATATTATTTCGTAACCTTCAAAATGTTTACTGCGTAAAAATTTTCTGTAAGAGCAAGAGTTGACTTTTTCGTATTTTCTAAAATTCGATTTCTATAGCGTTTTGTAAAATCTTGCAATGTCCTATAATTATGTTAAGCAATTGGTTTTCACTTTACTATTGAGTTACATTTTGCTTAATTTTGAACCACTGTGCAGCGTATAAGGCTGACGCCAACGCTGCAAGCAACGTTGCCCAACAAAGTATAGCAGAAGATGGCGTAGCTACATAGCTTAGTTAACAAGCAGGGGATGTGGAGTGGCAGGGCCCAATTCACGTCCCCACTTGAAAGCCATCCATCATAATACATACATATATATACATTGGCATGCCATGCCAACGCAACATAGCGACCAGCTCCAACACGCTCACGTTCTTCTCCATGTAGCCTCCAAATAGCTGCACGCTCGGTTCAATTTGATTCGGCTCGTTTCTATGTTCGTTGTTACGTTCGTAAGTAAGTTCGTTTGTTTGACTAGTTCGTGCCTCAGTTCGTTGCATCGTGTGCGCGCTCGGCTTTAGTTGACTTGCGCGCAACCCACTTAAAAAAGTTGCTACAAAAACTTTCAACCAGCCCGCAGTATGGCAATAAAATGTGGCAAAAATGATATCCGCCACTTGTCGTGTTGGTTCCCGACAGTGGAATGCCCTGTTTTACCCAAAAAAAAAATCGACAAGCAGTTTCTAATTGTACGATAGCTGTGTATTTTCGGTTTTTTTAAACCGATTCTGCAAGTTTTAGGTAGAGAAGTTTGGTTGCTAGGGTGAGAGTTGTTGTCGAAAAAGAGTCTAGATTGTTTTGTTTATAAGGCCACGTACTTAATTTAATAACACTATCTGGGGTGCCATCTCTTGAGATTTTCGGTAGGTTTTGAAACCAAATCTCTAGTAAAAAGCGTAGGTGCCACAAAAATCTTAGAAATTTAATTTTTCGTATAATTGTTTCTGAATTTTTACGCTTTTATGAAAATGGCAGAAAGAGTTGCTATTGCTCAAAAATAATTTAAGTAAATTAAGTAACTTATTTAAGTCTCTGCTTTTTAAGAGATATTTAAGAAAGTTTATTTATTATTGGATGAGTCGATAACTTGTGGCATGAATATTTATCCCGCTCAACACATGACTTTAATAGCCTTTTCACACTGAGCACATTTAAGCGGAACGCATGGGATTTTTTTAAGATGTGAAATAGCGATTCACACTGACAACATCTAACATCTAACATCTTGCTGCCATATTGACAGGCTGGTGAAATAAGCGCATTATGAAAATGTATTACAAATGCTTTTTAATATTAAAATATCAATAATCTTATGATTTGTTTTAGAACATCAACTATTATTAAGGTAGGGTTTTATGAATTGATGTAGAATTAATTAATAAATTGGGAGTATTAATAAGGACGACGAGCTGGTGCTGACTCGCACATATACACATATGTATATACATATGTATATGTACATATGCATACATATATACTGGCGCCACGAGTTGTTTGTTGGTGTTGTGCCAAAGTGCTTCGAGTCCATTGGACCTCACCAATGCCTTAAAGCCACTTGCTTGAAAATAATGATAAATTCATTATAATTGTAATTATCTAAAAAATGTTTGTTTGTATATGTAGTTTCTTTGAACTATTTGTTCAATTCGATGGGTGCTACATTAAAATACAATAAAATCACCAGCAGTAGGAGGTAACCACCACAATTATTAAGTTGGTTTTTTAACAAAATTAAAACTTTAGCTACTGATTTACTAATGTCAATCATCACTGACATAGAAGAAGTCACAAAACAATATGCTGATTTTTTTATAAGCCGCAATTAATTTTGCTTATTATAATGTTATAAATAATAATTGTATAAAATCTGTTTCTACTTTTTTCCCCTTATCAAACTAGAAGCTCCGACTGGATGCCTGCTGGCTCACCCTTCTATGGTTTAGTTAGCCGCACATTTTAAATTCTGTGCAAATTCCATAACCATATGAGGTTTTGGCGCCATGTATTGAAATGAAAATTGCCAGTCTTTTTCGTTAACATAGCTTACATTTTTGCAGCGAATGACAAAAAAAGAGGTGCACAGAAAATAATCGAATAATTTCTCATCGGGACGCAATAAAATAGGAACATTTCCACAAGATGTTGGAATGATGTTGAAATTTACGGAACGGGTAATTCATACGCAACATCTTCGACAAAAGATGTTAGATGTGCCCCAGTGTGAATAGGCTATAAGTGACAACCCTACTAGCCCTCAGTTGACATCAGCTGTCAGCAGCATTGTGAATGGCAAAATGCATTTGTTCCAATTCCATTTTAGTTCTTTTAATTTCAAAAATGTCTTTTTCTTCTCAAAGTGCTATTCCATTTAATTTCAAACTACCTACTTAGTACAGTTTACCTACTTGCATGTTTTTCAAGGCACGGGATGACTTTAAAGCGTTATAACGAGGAAACTACTAGAGTTACTAACATGATTCAAAAACTAGTCTTGTGTACTTTTTTGAGATCTACAATTTTTTGCTACACACCAAAAACAAAAAAGGGCAGGGGGGTGGTGAAAATTACGAAAAACTGCGTTATAGTAACTTTGGCGCCTAAAATGTGAACTTCTGGGCATACCTTCCATTACAAATAAAATTTTAAATTCAATTTGGAACATTTTTTGTCTTCGAAGTTTTTATGTACGACTTATAGAATTCGAGATAAATGAGCCGACGCAAATGTCAAAATAACGGAAAGCCCCACAGGGGTAGGAGGTGGATGGTCCTTAATACAATAAGCAAGAGAAAGTCCAGCAATCAAATTTTTCCTCGTCAAAACCTATTTTTACTGTACTAACTAAACTTTTGACATTCACATCGATTACTAACATACCGCACTTTGCCACCTTATGTGAAAAAGTATAGTAACACATATTTATTTAATTGTGCGCTAAATTCGTATTAATTTATTTATATAAAAGAGTAGCCTCAAAAATAGTTTGTAAATTCATAAGTTGACAATGCGTATTCAGATTATATCCAAACCACTTTTAAATTAAAGGCAGTGTCGCTTCACTTTGACACTTCATTATTCATTTGTTATTAATCACAACGAGCTGCGTGCAAAATTTGAATTTTACGTGTTTTGTGATTGTGAAAGGTTGGTAAAATATTAAAAGAACATCTTGGTCTTAATTGTATGTATTACAGTTAAGTAGACGTAAGGAGGGAGTCTGATGAACACCGGGAACGTCGCTTAAACATTGAAAGGGAATGTTCAGCAAGGTCACATTCTAATCGCTCACAAAAAGGTGAAAACATCTTGACGATCCCTAGTCAAAATGAGTGCATAGCAACGCTGGCACGGGTACGCTATAATGCAAAAACCAGAAAGAACAGACGAACAAACCCAACAAGATAACAAAAAAAAATATGTAGTACCAGTATCAAATGAGCCATTGTCTACGTTCCTATTACAGTTGCGAATCATAGTAGCATACAGGTCGCTGCTGTTCCAGAGTACTGTAAAGTCGGGCAGGAGCGACTGTAGCATGACAATGGTTAAAGTTTACGGAAACATTATGGTCTGCATGATGTAAAATGAATAAAGAAGACCGCATGGAGGCTGGCGTCAGAAGCACGCAGGGGGCGGAGCCCCCTAAATCCTTATAATAATTAAGTTAACTTAAATTATAATTGTTTAATTTGAATTTAACACCAAAAAACGTCTATTAATATGCCAAATTATATGCTCAGAAATGTTATTATTTAGTCCCACAACTAGGTGGCAACTCCTAAGGGTTTTGCACGTTGACACAGAATGGCTTATTCGCTAGAGATTTTAATAGATATTTTGTATAAATTAAAATCATGAATTAAAACATTCGATTTATTCAATTAAAGAGATACAGATAGCTCCGAAATTTAATAACCTTTTTAAATACGTTAGTTTCTTTAGTAAAATTTGGGTTTATTGGTAAATTTTACCAAATCTCGATTAAATTTAGTGGAGATTTTAAAATCGCCTCGAAGGTGTATGTGTGGCACCAGGAATTGTTATTGTAGGGAAATTTAAGGGAAATTGTTTTCTGTGGCACCCCTGTATGGCTGTATTTTGTTGGAACAACGATATCTAGCATTAATGTTTTCCGATATCTCAGTGCTTATACGTATAGAAGGAATATTCCAGACGCCTAAAATTTACATTTATATACACCTGGAACGATGGCTGCTTTCACTGACAAAATGATCATTTGCAATTCACTTGTAAACACAAAATACTTGGTAAATGGTCTGTTTATATTTGTTTTATAATAAATAAGTGATGTGCAGTCTCTGGGTATCTGGGAGGCATACAGTAAACATATCTTCGCGATAGGTGCTAATTTTTTTTTTATATTTTCAATAATTACAAGTTTTGGGAGCAGAAGCCTTAAAACATGCAAAACAAAGTTTACGTTCACAAGACAGCTGAATTTGCAAGATGGCGCAACGAGTACAAAGCGAACTAAAAATCGATAAAAGTACTCAGTAATCGTTATCGTCGCACGGTGAATGACAGATGGGATATCCCAAATGGGATTTTTTTTTTATATGAAGTCATTCCGCGCGAAATATTTCGAACTGCGTAGACCCCTTTAAGTCATAATCAAGAGCAATGCTAAAACTAATTTTGTGGACCAAAAACTTCGGATCTTGAAATGACATACACTTAATGAAATCAGTATCAGGATATTGACTTGGCTTTTCGTGCTGTTCAATTTGGTATATAAACTTTATGGGCTCGGAATTGCTTTCTTCTGCCTGTTCCATGCATTTGGACAAACTTAATATACTCTTTAACTTCCTGGGCAAAGGGTATAAAAAGCACAGCTGCTACCCCCATATTTTCAATCACGTTAAAATAACTTGGCGCTGGTAGCAAGTAAGTTTGCGAAGCGGGTAGCAAACGGGTTTTAGGAGACTACCCGTACATACAGACACACACACACACACACACAACGCACATACTAACACAGAATGACTGTAGCAAAAGCACAGTTTGAAACATGTGGCAAGAATTTCAAAAATTCTTTTCTGCAAGTAATTCAAATTAATAGATTTTTCAATCAACCCACCAATGCCAGACCAACAACAACACTGCCTAAACTTGGCCACACTTTGTTAGTATCTGTGTGTGGATATGTTTGTATCTATATGTGTACAGCTGCGTGTGTGTGTGTGTGTGTGCGTCAGAGTTGCTTTCAATGGTTTCGCCATTAGTAAAGCCTCGCCCCCATTTCGTTAGTTTTGTACGCATGCCATTCACCATAAACGAAAAAAGAATAACTCTAAATCAAATTCAATTAGAAAATGTTGAAAGGATGCCACAGTAACAGAAAACCGAAATAGTAACAAGCAACCGTGCAATAATCGTCTATATTCCAACTAGTAGATACACTTTATTCCGATCGAGATTGGATTATTATCAGTTTTAAAAACTGCCCCGATATAAAGTAAAGCTCGAGCTTAATTTTTAGTTCTTATTTTTCCAATTATAGCCAAAATATTGAGTATCATCACTAAATTTATAGAAATTTATTTTCCAAAGTAAATGATCTTAAATCAATTCTTGATATGATCGATCAAAGTTTTGGCTATCAACAGTCTAATAAGTTCAAGCTTAACTAAATCTTATTCACATCATTAAAGGTTAGGTTAAGTTAGGTTAGGGCGGCTGCTGGCTTGAAACCAGCACACTAAGGTTGGGCTGGCCCTTTGTGACACCGCACGAATCTCTATGCTTTATAATTGCATTATTATCCTTCTCCTATATGGTATGCTTAAAGAGGGTCCCATCCTGTTGCAGCAATGTAGCTCGCAATCTTTCTCGGACAAATGAACTCCAGCCCTGCTAGGTTCTGAAGGAAATAGTAACCCATGTGCTTTAACCTGCGTCTGCTAAGAGCTTCGCAGGAGCAGAAGAAGTGCTCTACTCGTCTCTGCAGCTTCTGCAAAAGTCATTTATAGGAGCATTTAGTCTAGCAGCGTGTGCTCCAACGAGCCAGTGTCCAGTAATCGCTCTAACGACTGCCGAACACTGTGAACGGTTCAGACTACAAAGCTTGCTGGAGCGTTTTGCGTCAATAGTTGGCCATAATTGGCGGGTGATCCTACAGTGAGGTGTGTTGTTCCACATACTTTGAGCAAGAAGGCTATAAGGCTAACTAATGGAGTCTTTTTTACCCGGCTGATTTGCTATCCACGATTCCCTTGAAAGGGTATAATGGTAGTAAAATGGGTTGAGGTGTGTTCCTGAGGGATACATTAATCGGTAGCTGACCCAATAGTGTCTTCTACAAGAATGGACGAGTGCCCCTAACCTAAGACTGCCCAGCTTTGAGCATCCTTTCATCATTAAAACAAATTTAAAAAAAATACAAAAATTTGACTTTCAGGGATCTTTACTCAATTCTTGACATCTACTTGATTTGAAAAAGACTTGAGAAAGTGATCCGGCCTTATAGACAATCTTTAAAAAAAAAATTCCGACCCCAAATATAAGTACTTTCCACAAAGATTAAGAGCTTCCACAAATACTCTTTAAGAAGAAAAGTACCAGACACTGTTAAGAGCTCAAAAGCCCTAGCACGATCATAAGCCCCGCAGTTGATTGACAGAAAAACCCTGATGCAGTAAAGCGCTTAAACGAAGCGATATATACTGCAGGACTCCTAAAAAACAAGGGAGAGAGTGCATTTAAAAGTTATATTGTGCATTTCATCGATTTCTATTGGTTTTTTTTTATGAATTTATGAAACTGAAACAATTCTCCTAACAGGACAAAAAAAAGCATAAACATTGGTTTTAAAATACTAGAGAAGTCTACCAAAATATTTGGTTATCGATTACTCAATAAACTATCGGAATTTCGAAAAAAAATACTTATGAATATTGGCAAATCGAACATATTTATTTAAACTGTGATTAATTTCACTAATTTTCGCCCTAACTAAATATCCAGCGCTTGATCAAATCCTCGAAAGATTTTTTATAATCATTTTGCGTTATGGCCATCAGAGCCATCTTCGATTTTTCTATGACCTCATCTCTGTTGCAGTAACGCGTTTCACGGAGCAGTTTCTTGAGTCGACCGTATAGGAAAAAATCGCAGTGAACCAAATCAGGTGAATTCGGTGGTTGTTGGATGGTATTCGTTCCGTTTCTAACCAAATGGTCACGAATAGCGATGGCATTGTGCGACTGTGCGTTATCATGGTGTAAGATTCACAAATCCGATCTTTTTTGGCGAATTGCTTCACGCAAACTTCTCATAACACCCAAATAAAACTCCTTGTTGACGGTCTGGCCTTGTGAAAGGAACACTGTTGTAGTTGTAATCCATGAAAACTGCGAACATCGCCTTCTTTTTCGACTGAAAACGACCGGGTTTTTCGGTCGTGGCTCATTCGGTGCACGCCATTTACTCGCTTGATGTCTGGATGGCGTGTCATACTCATAAATCCATGTCTCGTCTCCAGTAATGATCCGTTTGATGAATGTTGGGTCATATTCGGCTTTGGAAGTCATGTCTTTTGCGACGTCAATGCGGTCCCTTTTTGCAAAAATCGAAAACACGCACAATCGCAGTTGTACTCAATAAGGCGTCACTTTTACAAATGTCAAGCTATCAAGCTAAACATTTCATCGAATGTCAATAACAGATGTGGCAATTTCAGAAAAAAAAAAAACGAGACATCAAAACGGATGACTGAGAGCGCCACACGGTGATGATTCCGGGAACTTTTTGATCAAGGTTTGATCAAAAGGTTTGTTTTTGCTAAAAAAAAAAAACTTTCAAGAGTCCCCATTGTAATAATTGTTCATCATCTTTAGTCAACTTTTGCGGCCTCGATAGCCTAGCGGCAGTGCACTAGACTATCATCCCGGAGGTTGTGGGTTCGAATCCCACGTAAAGCTGGTCCACTGCACTTTCCACTTTTCCTATTCCCCTTATTTTTCCTATCTGTTCTATATCCTTATCACTTACTCCCACAACGGGCCTATTCTTGGCCTAAGTGAGTTAAGTGAGGCCCAACTGCCGCCCTAACCTACCTACCTACCTAGTCAACTTTTGCTAAAAAAAAAACATTCAGAGACCCCATTGTAACCGCGTGTCTTTTTTTAGACGTATTTCGTCTCGTTTTATAATTTGACAGCATACGCCGTTTATTTATTCGTTGTTACAATTCGTCAAATCAATCAATCAATCCATTAATTTAGTCTTCCCAAAGCGTCACTTTGCTTTTAGATATATTTTTTAGTTCATGAGGGAGCTACTCAAGTTTTAGCTGAAATTCTTCCGATCACATAGACTTCACCTGGTCACTCTATACTTTCTAGTTTATGAAAAAGCTACCCCCCCCCCCCATTTGTTTAGATAAAATTACTCTATTCACATAAACTTCTATAATATGTAGAAACATACCGAAATCGAAACCTACCCTCTTATTCATTAAACACATACATTTACTCAAGAAAAGAATCCATCTCCGTGAAGCACCAAAAATGTAAGCGAATGATTGAATGATGGCTTCGTCTGGATGATGATGATGACATACTATACTACTCTACTCTCTCAACTAAGTGTATGAGTGCATTTATGATTGATGTAATTTTGATGAATGTAATCACATTACTCGTTTGTTCAAGCTTCTAACTCCAAGCTGAAAGCTGAAGCCTTTTATTATTTTAAAGCCAATTCACATTTCATTTCAAATTTATTTGTATTTCATTTGAAAAAGTTTTATAGCATGCAACTTTCTCCCATCTCGTTAGTTCTGCACAGAAAAAGTTTTTCCTGCACAAAAATGAAAGAAGTTCTACAACTGTATTTCATTCTATCTATATACACGTATGTGTATGTACATGCTATGTACCATATATGTACATATGCTGCTTGTTGTTGCTCTGCTGGCTCTGTGCTTCACTGTGACAACGCCAAAATCGGTTAAAAGTCCCAATGACAAGTTGCAGACACATTTCACATGCGAAATCCATTTGCTCAGCCGTCCATAATTCCATTAATTTGCGTGCGCACATCAAAATGGATTTTGAGTTAAGCTGCGCCCCACTAAACCCCGTATCACACAATCCATATTCCATTCCCCAATCTTTCCATCTATCAATGGCATTTGCTCTTTCAGCCAAATACCGAGTCCACAGATACTTGCTCGCATCTATATGTATAAGTACATAAGGCTTTCGATTTGAATACAACAAAGTTGAAACTGTTATGCTTGCAAAAAAAAAAAAAAAATTATTTTTTTTTTGATTAAAAAAGTTCAATTTGTAAAGTTTTTGTTTAGTATGCGCACAATCGAGTTGATAATAAATCCCGCCAAGTTTTCTCAACAACCATTACATAAGTTTCAGGTTATCAATTGTCAGGTTGGTAAGGTTATCAATGCTGTCAGGAGGACCTTCCCTATGGCTAAACAAGTGACTTGTTGGTCTGCAATTTCACCTTAGAAATATTGTTAGCGCTTAAAGTGTACCTTCATAGTGCCTTCCACAAAGTTCAAAAAACTGAAACCCGACTAATGAAAAATCACGCTCTGGCAAAAGAAAATATTCTTATCTAAAGTTTTTATTACAAACTGTTCAATATTCTATATTTATTAAACAAACAACTTGCTCGTATATATTTTATTCTATTTAGTACATATGGGTAGTGACCACCTATCCAACAGCCTTTAATCACTTACTCTGCAACGTCTCTGTGACGTCACATGGCCTATAACCAGCGGACGATCAAAATGCTTCCAACGATACTTCACTTGTCGAATTATGTTAAGCGCTTTAGATTTTATGAAGAAACAGATGAACATACATACAGATTAAACACTTAATTAAACTTTTTGCTTCGGGAGAATTTCAGGACATAAAGGGTTTTCCAACAAGAGGTGTTATTTTGAATCACCCGGTATTTCGGTAGCTGTCGCTTTTGAAGCTTTTATTCTTTGACATTTGACAAGTAGAAACTACGCCATTACTAAAAATGGAACGATACACGCTTCAACAACGCATTGAAATTGTTAAAATTCACTACAAAAATGGTGAAAATCTTGCAGTCACAGTTCGCAAAACTAAAGCATTTTTGGGTCGTCGTGAAGCACCTTGTCGGACCGCAATACAGAAATTGGTGGAAAAATTCGAGCTGTTCGGACAAGTTAGTGATGTGAAGAATAAAACCCGTGCACGTCGCTCAAGAACAACTGAGAATATTGCTGCTGTAGCCCAAAGTGTTGAAGAAAAAACCCAGGTTTGTCCATTCCTCGTCTTTCTTTGGAATTGGGCATTCCACAAACGTCATTACACCGTATTTTGCATAAAGACTTGGGTCTTAAGGCTTATAAAGTTCAGTTAACACAAGAACTCAAGCCGGCCGATCATCAACAACGTCGTGTCTTTGCTGATTGGGTCATTGAAATGCATGAAAATGATCCGGAATTCCATCGAAAAATCATCTTGACTGATGAGGCCCATTTCCACCTCGGTGGCTACGTCAACAAGCAAAATTGTCGCATCTGGGGCTCGGAAAACCCAAGAGTTATTGTTGAGAAGCCTCTCCATCCTCAACGTGTGACTGTTTGGTGCGGTTTATGGTCCGGCGGAGTCATTGGACCTTACTTTTTCGAAAATGAGGTTGGATCAACAGTGACTGTGAATGGATTGCGCTATTGAGAGATGATTAATGATTTTTTATGGTCGGAGTTGGATGGTATTGATCTGGACAACGTTTACTTTCAACAAGACGGCGCTACGTGCCACACATGCAACGAAACCGTTGCTCTTTTACGGGAAAAGTTTCCGAACCGTGTTATCTCTCGAAGAGGTGATCACAATTGGTCACCGAGATCTTGTGATTTAGCACCTTGCGACTTCTTCCTTTGGGGCCACGTGAAAGATAAGGTATACGCCAACAGCCCAGCGTCGATTCAAGACCTCAAAGATAGAATTCGTGAGGCTATCGAGGACATAGGGCAGCCACTTTGCGATTTGGTTATGAAAAATTTCATGAAAAGAATATGGTCCTGTAAGCGTGGTCGTGGTGGCCATTTGGCTGATGTTGTTTTTCATTATTAACGGCATACCTTCCTCTTTATTATGAACTAAACATCCGATCATTTATCTAAAAAAATGTTATTTTTCTTTGAATACCAAAATAACACCTCTTATTGGAAATGATGTGTGCTTTTTAGAAAAAGCTCTAAACCTGCTTACGAAACACCGGATTATAAACCGGTGCAATTAACATATACTCAGATAGCCAAGCAGCCATAAAATCACTTCAAGCGCTATCCTCAAACTCAACAACAGTCAACAACTGCCGCAAATCTATTCAAGAGATGGCAAAGCAGTTTGTTATTAGCCTCATTTGGGTGCCTGGACACAAAAATATTACAGGCAACGAAATAGCAGACGAATTGGCCAGACACGTCTGGACCACTACCCTTCTACCGGATAAGAAGGATATCCGTATGCCGTTGGCCTCTTTTAAGCTACAAATAAGGGAAAAATTCAGTTCCCATGCCCAAAGAATGTGGAACAATACACCTCATTGTAGACTCAGTCGCCAAATATGGCCAAAAATAGACGCAAAACGCTCCTCTAAGCTGTGCGGACTAAATCGATCACAGTGCTCGGCGGTTGTCAGAGCGATCACCGGGCACTGGCTTGTCGGGGCACATGAAGGCAGACTAAATGTTCCGAACAATGACTTTTGCAGAAGCTGCAAAGCTGAGGAAGAGGTAGAATCGGTAGAGCACTTCTTCTGTTCCTGCGAAGCCCTGAGCAGACGCAGGAAAAAGTATTTGGGAAATTATTTCCTCCACAATCTAGCAAAGCTAGAAACTATCTGCCCGAGCAAGATTGCAGGCTACATTGCAGCAACTGGCTGAGGCTCCTTCTAAGTTTTCATAAGGGAAAAAGGGTAACAGTTACAGAGATCCGTGCGGTAACACAACGGGCCAGTCTAGGCCTAAGTGTGCTGGTCTAAGCCAGCAGCCGCTTCAACCTAACCTAACCTAACCTAGAAAAAACTAGTAATTTAAAAAAGAAAAAAAGTATTTTATACTAAGGAAATTCACATTTCTTACCAAAACACTTTATCGGTAAGGGATCGACTAAGAACTCCAAACATACCTATAATTTTTTTCTACATAATGATTTTCAAAGTCAAAATAAGTAAACTACGATAAAGAATTAGTATCTAATTTTATATGCTGTACCCAAAGAGTCAGGGTTATAAGATCTTTGGCAACAATCAATTTTTTCTAAATTTTGAAGAATAAGAAGAAAATTTAAAAAAAAGATACGCATTATCCATACGTAGATAAAGTCAATCAAATTTAATGGGTAAGATCCTAAATAAATCAAGAATCAAACATGTTGTCAAAACAAAAAAATACTGGAGACAGAAGACTATGTAGCCCGACGGCACCTAGTCCGCCTCTAGGGAAGCGATCTCAAATTGTAGTGTAGCCGCAACTATGAATAGATTGACACGTGTCAAGTTTAGCCTAATCGCAGCACAGATAAGCTTTCTGCCCTGCTATTTTTGGTGCTCCAGGCCGAGGATTGTGTCGTGTGTCTAAGCTAATTAAAATTTGTTCGGCAAGTGAGTCAATTCATGAATGATACATGATAAGTAGGTACATACTATAAAATTTAATGAACCATTTTGATAGCTTATCAAGATGTCATGAACTTTATGTACCAAATTTGATCTGAACATAGAAGTCGTTATCTTTTGTTGTAGAAATATTTATTATTATTTTATTAGAGGAGTACAACTAAGTACAGTTGACCTTATATTATAAAGAAAACTATAATTTATTTAGAAAAGAAAATTGAGGGTGTAGATATGAACTAATCCGCATCTCTAGCCCGGTGGGTGAACTTTTTAATAATATGCACAAACTCACATCAAGAACTGGCCAGACACTTGGATTTACAATATAAAAGTTGAAACAAGGAAGCACGATAAAAATTAAACATTATGTCACAAAAGAGCCAATCGATCATCGTTGACTAAGTGGGTGCCTCAAAAAATATACGATTGGTCAAGGATGCTCGAAGTGGCAAGTCAAGATGACTTAAGATAGAAGAAGTGATAGATTGAATAGAACGTTCGAAAGAGAGGAATTGTAAAAGTTATTATAGTTAGAGCATAAGACACGGAAAGGATCGATAATAACGAGTTACTCTGGAAGGAATGACAAAAGTAACCTTGCTAAAAAGTATCTTGGAATCGATAAGACCGAGTAACAGCTTATGCAAGAATAACACGCCGTGGCCTGTTCTACGTTGATTTAAGTAAGGCAGCTTTATAAGGCGAAGTCTATCTTCACTTTTGTACGGACTCAATCATGTCCTGATAATGGTGGTATTGAGAGCTCCAAAGGAAAGGAAATATGTGTCGCAATGTACGAAGTACCCTGTAGCAACTTATTAAGGGAAATTTTTTGCTCTCTCTATCTCTCTGTATACTGAGCAAGCAGTGCAATCTGCAGTCCAATAAGCAGTTTCTTAAGTATATTTAGTATTTACTGCAGATGTACAGAAACACGACGAATCATCATCATCATCCTAGCTTTCCATTGCTTCCGTTACAAATCGCCTCCAAGTTGTTCGGTCCTCATTTTCTTCTGATATTCTTTATCCCCCATCGCACTTATGTTACTTTCCACATCTTCTCTCCATCTCAATCTAGGCCGCCCTTTTCTCCTGCCACCTTGCGGTTTAGTTTAAAATACATTTTTTGCGTTTCTTGTGTTGCTCATACGAAGGTCATGGCCCTACCATCGTATTCTTTGTGCCTTTATAAAACTTGTAGTGTTTGTACCACTGATTTAGAGTGTCTAGCTCATCTTTATAACGGATACGATTCACGCCGTCATCTTTTCTTATAGGGCCATATATTTTTCTAAACATTTTTCTTTCAAAACGTAGCAATTGAGCAGCTTGCTTTGATTTCAGCAAGCACGACGAATAGTTGGCCTTTAAGCTACTAGGGGAATTGGAAATATCAACACTACGCGATAAACTGCTTATATATTCATACTCAGGAGCAGCTTCTAATAAAAATTTGGTTAACGAAAGATGATGAACTAAGGCGTTTTCTTGGCTTCAGAAGTTTCCATCATATTTCAGTGAAATACACTGGTTACCAGCAGTTATCATCTGATATCATCTAAATAAAGAATACAAGTAATATTCAACAAAAAAATAAACCAGTTGAACTTTCATACTCTTATCCATCAAGCTGGCCAGCATTGAGTACTGTGCTCTGAGTCAGGCGCTTTCGTGATCCCAAACAAAAACACGTCAGTCACTTTAAAAACCCAGAATATATTTTGCTATTGTTCAATATAAATCCTTCTCATCGAATATTTATGAAATTCTACATCATTATGCTATACCATCTACAGCAACTGTTCCAGGGCGCTCCAAAGGGCTGCTGTCTAGCTACAACAGTTAAAAGGCACAACATTCTTGCTTACGTCACCAACCCTGAATTTATAAATTTAAAATATTTTTTATCGTATATCATGCATATATTATCCATAAATATGTAAGATAATTTCGTCGAGGATAGCATTTTATAAGCAATAAAAACTAATTGAATTTTATGCTACATATTTTTATTTTTTTAACTATAGTATATAAAGTGGACGCACAAATTTTGCCAGTGGCGTCTTTTCCACTACTCTATGTATATTATATAATATGTTCGTATAGTATATACGCATGGAATCCAATTATTTTGTATTACTTTTTAAGTGCTTTATTATTAATTTACATATTTAAAGTATATGGCATTATTTCTTATTTATAAAACGAAAGAGTCATATATTTAGTATGTACAAAAATAGGGTGTTTTTTTTTAGAAACTTAACCGAATACCTTTATGCTGTAAACAGACTAGCTGTCATCCCGGAAAATATTATATCTTATTTATAAAACGGAAGAGTCATATATTTAGTATGTAAAAAAATAGGGTGTTTTTTTTTTAGAAACTTAACCGAATACCTTTATGCTGTTAACAGACTAGCTGTCATCCCGGAAAATATTATATCGTCAATAAAATATTATAATAGTATGTTTCATCTAGACGTCAAAGTACGAAAATTTAGTGACCCTTTATCCCTAGTTTCAAACCAATTTAAAGCAAAGTATACCTTATGACTGTTATAAAGTTCTCAAGAATACAGTACAAGTTTATTCTTCTTAGCATGCAAAAAAAAAGTCAAAGCCTTGTTAAAAAGCTTTTGTCAAGAATATTTTTTTTTACCCAGGTTCTCTACGCTTGAAACTTTACTGTAAAATTCCAATACACTGAAAAAAATATTTAGGTACGCTGAAAGCATATATTCTTTTGTGAGAGATATATGGCATAACTTCGAGAGCTGGCAATTTGGGAGAATGTAGTCTTTAAAAATACTTTTGAATTTAATCGATGCCATTATAAATTGTGTAGATTAATGAACAAAGTTCTTTAAAATGAACGCACTATCTCTTAACACTGGTTCGAAACTTGAAGACGAGTCTTTGAACACGTTTGAGCTTTGGCTTAGGTCTGACGCAAAAATAATTGCTGATAAGCTGAATGAACTCACGGCGTTACGGCCTTCAAAACTGTGAGCACTATAGCTTGACATTAGAGGTGGGATACTATCGATGGCACTATTGATAGTATCGATAGTTTCATTTTACGGGTACTATCGATGGTTTTGTTCGATATATCGATAGTATACTTTTGTATGAAAAAACTTTTTTGACAAATCAACGGACAAAAAGAGCAGTGGTAACACGTCGAGCCTTTTTGACCATCCGACGCTTTTAGAGTCACCAAATCCGATGGGGTCCATAAACAACTATTTGAGTTAGTCAATTTTTTATACATTTTTCGCATAAAAAACCAAAAATCGATGCTGCATTAGCCTTATTGATTGCCACAGACGTCTAGCATTTCCGGATAGTAGACGAATTTGGCTTCGGAAATATCGAAAAAATATCTGAAAAGATTAGGTAGCAGCAGTACTTGACATTCCACATTATTTGGTCAGCCATAAGGACTCGAGTGAAACCAAGAAATGTGGACATGTTGTTGTTCTGCCACAAAAACATGCTACTCGAAAGATAATTTTTTTATGACTTGTTATGAATTGTTGAATGGACGGTTTTTGGTTTTTTAGATGTAATTTTAAAAGGATTTCGTTTTATAATGTCAAAAACAAAACGTTTCTGTTAAAAATTTGGAATTACTCGTTTTGTAAGTGTGAGAATTTTCCCCACTTGCTCTATGGTACTTATTTAAAGAATGTGCTTTTTTTGTGTGCCATATTTTACTTTGTTCGATAGTACTATCGATAGTTTCGACTATCGAAGTCTAAACCAGCGAGTGGTGGCACTATCGATAGTATCCCACCTCTAGTTGACATCTCCAAAGAGTCTTTTTTGAGAAAGAATGTAAGAAAATCATCATCATTATCAATTTCTATATCTCTCACTCGATATCATAGGGCCTTCATTGAATAATATGGTATTTAATAAGTCCCTGAGAATACAAACCCTCAGTTTCCATGGGGGTGCTACCCGAATTTTCGTATAAAAATTTATGCACATTTTTATTCTTTAATCCGCTTCTCTTTTTTGTATGCATATAATCTTCAGTTTCGATACATAAAACCTTCCATTTTTTATGCAAATAACCTTTTTTTTTTATTTAACTAATTTATGCAAATAAACCTTTTTTTATGCAAATAACTTCTTTATTTTTGTTTTGCAAATTTATGATTTTGTTTGCCAACCCCTTTTTTTTTGTTTTCATCTGAACATCATCTGCATGAGATACTAGTTCTGAAGGCCATAAAAATTGTGGGTACATCCAGTAAATTTACATATAACAAAAATTTTTATATTATACAAATTAATTATAAAATATTATTTCACTTCGCGCAAGACTTTTATGTATAACAGGCTGAAAGAATAATATGGTAAAAGTGTTGGAAAGTTATTTTTTATTTTTTGGTGCTCTTTCACGCATTAATGAGATACATTTTATTAGTGAATAAAGAAAGCCAATAATAATAATAAAAAAATAAAGATAAAAAATAACATTAAAAAAAGAAAGAAGAAAGATAAAAAGCATATTAAAAAAAAATTGTATCCTTTTCCATGCAGTATGCACGCACACGCTTTCACTTTAAGGTCGAAATAAATGTTGTACAGTCGAACTTCCCCATAACGAACTTGCCTGCAGCCAACTATTACATATTACGAATTTTTTTTGTCAGGGCACTGCTTTTATGATCTTCTCGTAACGAATTTATGTATAAAGAATTTTCTATGTAATGAAGCAATTTTCTGCTCCCGTGCAAATTCGCTATGGCCAAGTTCCACTGTATCAGTTTTTTAATCATCAGCCTGAAGGCCTACGTTGCTCCGGCTTACAAGCCTATATAATTTAGAATTAACTTCTACTTTGTAATTATATAAATAAATAAATAAATCTCGTCTGTGAATCTTAAAAAACTTGTTTATGATAGAAAGTCGAGTCGATGGAAATTAATTAATTCCTTTTTTTTTTTTAAAGTAAACTCTTTCAAGCACTTTCTATGGAAGATCTGCTATTATGCACATTCACCGGTATAGGGTTACATATATATATTTAATCCATTTAATTCCTAGGAGGAACATAGGGCTCTTACAAAAAGTTTCCATTTAAGCCTGTCCTTGACCTATGCCGATGGTCGTCATCAACGGAGTCCGTTGAATATCATTTGTTTCAGTTTCAGTTATCGGCTTTGGTTCAGAAGAGTGGGTGATTGGCCCAAACATCGTAGTCTGGTGCTGGGCAGCTAGCTTTAGCCACCAGACTGGCTTCCAAAAATTATAAAGATGTCTGGCGACAGTGGACTTCTTAGCAGTTTTTTGTTGTATACTCGCCTACAGCGCTGAAGCATGGACATTGTCTTCATCCGATAAGGCTATTATAGGGGCTTTCGAGAGAAAAATCCTCCGACGTATCCTTGGACCGATAAATGTGGAAGGTGATTTTCGTATTCGAATGAACCACGAGCTGTATGAGCTATAGGGCGACACTGATCTAGTTCGGCGCATACAGCTACAAAGTCTGCGCTGGCTAGGTCATGTTGCACGAATGGATGAAAATGCTCCAGCCAAGAAGGTATTCGAGCGGAAATCACTGGAAGGTCGACGACGACAGGGACGTAGCCTTGAGATTGCCAATTGGCGCCAGCAAGCACAGGACAGAAACCGCTAGCGTAGGATAATTTCTGCGGCCAAGACCGATAACCGGTTGTAATGGCCAAATTAGTAGTAGTAGTACTCGCCTACATCCCTGGACGTCAAGCTGGTAAAAGACCAGCCGGATAGGTCACCTGCCGTTGTGGATTGCTGCTGGCTTCGAATGCTCCCCCTCGGCCTTACCGGCATGGGAGGCCCTACTAGCAGCTATGCTTCCGCCGTCATCGCCCTCAAGATCGTTACACCTACTAGCCCCCTCACCACGTCAAGGACGCAATCCCCGAGGGGGCCGGTTTGGGGTTAATGGTCCCAAATATTTTTGTTTTCATCTAATCGACTTCAAACTTGATTATGTGTTCTTTTATTTATTGCTGCAATTCAAATATCAAAAATCCTTGACTCACTCCGGCCCGCCAACGTTTGGGGGCAGAACAACTTCTGCCAGTTCCACCTAGTTTTAATAAGTATATTACGAAAACTTTTAACCGGTCGATCAATAATTCGCAATTAACAAAATTGACGTCTTACGTTATTATAATAAAAGCTCCATTATAAAGCAATCAAAATATTTATATCCAATTAGATCCCATACCAAAAACTTTATACTGCAATTGTAATGCCTTTCGAGTGTGCACTTCATAGTTTGTATCTTGATTATTGTGGTACAATAATGACCTGCAATATCGCGTAATTGCCCCAATTGGCTTTGATGCCTAATTGAAGTCCACTTTGAAACTACAAACCTAACAACAACCACAACAACGACAAAACAGCGAAAATACAAAGTTTTCCAACATGTTATAACTATGCGTTATCCTTGTTAGCAATTTTATAATTAAATTGTATGTATCTGCATGTTTTTAGCCCATGTTTATACCCAATATTTATATGTAAAGTTTAAACTATAATTTGTTTTAGGGGAAGGAAACATTCTGGGCCTATAGAGTTTATAAAGTTTTGAATTGCCGAGTCATTATAAACATGTTCACCTATACGTCTGTATCGGTTTTTAGTCAGGTTAAAAGGAACCAAAGCAGATTAAGAAAATTAAATAAGTCACTTTAAAAATTCGATATGCGTAAATATTGTTATATTTAAGGTGGAGTCATTATGTCAATCCGAAAACAATGTTGAGCACTAGTGCTGGAGAAAACATCGATGATCGAACTTTAAAGTCTCTATGTATCGATGTTGGCCAACAAAGATGTTTCTCCAGCACTTCTGCACTCATCAAATAGGTGTTTTGTAGTGCTGGAGAAGAGATTTTAAACTTCGATCATCGATGTTTTCTCCAGCACTATTGAGCAAGCTTTCCCCTCTCGAACCACTGCGAAATAAGCTCAAAAGTTCGAACTTTAGTCGCCTGGTGTAGTCACCATGTAACTCCGAAAAACAATGTGAAGCTCCTTTTCCCTCTTGAACCACTGCGAAATTAATTCAAAAGACTGCTTGAGAGGCTGCGAGACTGCTTGACAGACTGTAAGACTGCTTGAAAGACTTATAAGCCAAGCCTGCTTGAGAGACTGTGGGACTGCTTAAGAGACTGTTTCGGAATTGCTTGCAATTACCTTGTAGCCTTGAAAGGTTTGGGTGACAAATGCTACAGGGTGTCCAAAGACTGTAGGGCACCGCCTCATCAGCGTGCCAATTTTAAAGTCTGTATTATGAGTACAAACGTCAAGTTAAAATGCATATTACTCATTATCATTTTGCCGAAATAGATATCGAATAAGCAGGGACATTTTTCGAAAATGCTCCTTTAGAAAACTCTGGGTCCGAAGGGATTGCCCGCACCCCACAGGCCTGCGTACAAACCAAGTCCGTCTTATCTGATTCTTTAAGACCATAAAGGCTAAACTCCAAATCTGGCAATTTGATAATAGTTTCAGATAAATATTGGTATCCTGCTCCTACTTTTTCGAGCACAAACCTTCATTTTAAGTCATTTCGCATACGCAGTGGTTTCATTTAACTCGGTTGGAAACCTCTGGAGCTATAGGCAAAATAAATAAAATTCTTAGCTAGAAACATTAATATAAAAAAAGCCAGCTCTAAAATTCTCATCAAAATACTTTTTAGGTTTACCACCCTTTATTTCCCAAAAAAGTTTCTCAAACTCGTACAAACACTGTAAATATTAAAAAAGTGTATATTAAAGTCGAAAAGTCTTGGTTATATTTTTAAACTATAATTACATAATAATCAATAGACTTTTACAATATTGTGCATAAAATGGACTTCGGTTGCATTTCTGTGGAGTAGTTTTTTGGGGGTTTGGTAGTTACAAAATGCAACGAAATGCTGCAAGTAACCAATGCAACACCCACAATTCCCCCCCTAAAGGCTCATAAATCAGTGCTATATGAGCAGCATGCATCATTTGTGCATGTGTATGTGGGTGTGTATCTGTGTGTGACTGAACTGCATCCTAGCAACAAAAGCAGCGGCAGCCATTTTGTAAAGCTCTGTCCACATGCACGTTCACGCCCACCAGGACATCCAGACTTTGTGGGTGTTCCCCTGCTGTGTTAGGCTGGTTCTTTGGTTCTCCTGGGTCTGGACGAACCTCTGTTTGTCTTCACGTTTCAAGTTACAGGCTGACTGACGGCAGCAAACCATTATTTATTGTTGTTGCTATGATATTTCGTTATTTTACAAATTCACAACAAACGGACGGGCAGCATCATCAAATGGACGCTGACATGGTGAAGCAACCGATGCCATACGCACACACACACACACCCACACGCATACATTGATGGAGCAATATCCTTTGAACTTTTGACAGAACGGGAATCCTTTGAATCAACAAAAATTGCCATTAATTGAGTTTAGGGTTTCCGTCTAGATGCAGCATTTAAAACATTTTCGCAATATTCAGTTTCTGTTGTGCCTAAGAAGTTTTTTATCCGACGCTTTAAAACAAATAAACGTTTTGAAAGTGAAAATTTTATAGCAAAATTTTTTTTGTTCATAATGTGAATTAGTCGAAATAACAGCAAACCATTATCAATCGAGTTGAATAAAATAAATCGATCGAATCCGAAAGTTTGTTTGGTCAATTTCTTAACATCTCCATGATTGCTATAAATATTTTGACGGAACCTAACACCCAAATCCCTAGTACAAACTTCACAAACAAAATTAATCTCAAAATGAGAAAAATTTGGTGTAAAAGTATGTAAGATTTCGTTATATCGTATGCGTAAGTAAAAAAGTATTTCTTAAGGTCTTACTTTAAAAATCGCTGTCGATATGCAGCGGAAAGCCACATTAATAAGAATTGGGAGCGAAGGAGTTGATTTCAGCCTCACCAAGAAAGATGCTGCAGATTTAGCAAAGGACATACCTATGCTTTTGCAACCAAGGGATGAAATGTTGGCTGAGTACAAGTTCTATCAGAACTTTGATATCAAACTCAGCACGAAAGAGTCTTGGACATCTCTTACGGCAGTCCACCCAATGAAACCACAAACAATAAAGTGGTTCACAGACGGATCCCTCACAGATGAAGGAAGTGACCTTGGGGTATTAGGGCGCAGGACAAAGTATTACGAATCACTAGGCAGACACACCAGCATTTTCCAAGCTGCATGAAGTTGCAGAGTTCAATCTGCAGAAGAACTATCACGACAAGGATATCTCCATCCTGTCTGACAGTCAAGCAGAATTAAAGGCATTAAGCAGAGCCAAGATCACATCAAGGCTGGCCAAAGAAGTGAGAACTGCACTAGACAAATTAGGTGCTAGGAGTAAGCTCACGATTTGATGGGTTCCAGGACATAACAATATTCCTGGAAATGAGCTGGCACATAGACTAGCAAGGACCGGTGCAGCAACACCGGACCCGAACCATACTGTGGGATTGGTAACCACGTGGTACGGGAACTGCTGAGAATGGAGGAGGAAAATAAACGGCTGCTTCACTGGGCACAGACACCAGGACTCAAGCAACCCTACAACCGCAAGAGGTTCAAACTCATGATAACTCACGGAAAAAATACCGTGAGGATCCTGACGGCTCTCTTGACGGGACATTGTAGGCTCCGCAGTCACTTAAGTAAAATTGGCATAGCGGATAGTGGACTATGTCGCTTCTGTAGCATAGAGGAAGAAATTTCTGTGCATTTACTATGTGAATGCATGGCACTCATCACCGCAAAAGAAACAAGCTTCTGGGCATGTACGTTCTCTCACCGGAGATCGTTGTTACCCTAAGTCCAATCAAAATACTGGATTATATGCAGGCCATTGGACTTCTGGGAGAGCTCTGAGCCGTGAAGGGGGTACAATAGATCCACTTGGGTCGCAGTACATCGTTACACCCATTAATAATAATAATACTTTAAAAATCTTTAATCTTGTTACATAATTTTCAAATATTCATATAAAATCAAATTGCATTACAAGTACTCAGCTTAAATTAAATCATTAATTACAATTTGATCCTATAAGACCCCAGTTGTATAACTACTTTTTGTTACATACTTGAATTCTAATCAATTTTCATTAATATTCAAAAACACAAACAAAATGTAAATCTCTTGCAACAAAGTTTTAAATTTATGCATAAATAACTAGATATATAAATGACACTATGTGCTTTGTAGTATTTATTTATTACGCCATAAAACGAATTAAATATATATTTCTGTTTTGCATAATTTAATTAATTGCATTAATTTGCTTTGCATTTCATTCAAATTCATTTGTTACAGTTTTATTTTCAGGCCCCAAGTCTACGACCCCCCTCTCTTCTTACCAATCCATTCGACACACTCACGACACGGCCTGACTGCAACACGATTTTCGTGTTGTCGTGACCCAGCAACATCCAACAACAACTAACATGCCCCGTCATAGTCCTTGGTTCATTAAAATTTGTTTATGCGCATATAGGGTTATTTTTTTAGGAGGATATTTTAAGCTTAAAGCAGCAGCACAAGTGTTAAGCAGAAGTTGAAATCTTCAATTATAATAAATGAAAGAATTATTCCATAATTTTTATGAAAATTATAATATTCACGTCATGTCGCTGTTTGCTTTGCCCCAAGGCTGCAATTAAATTTACGTACAGCAAAGACTTTATAAGAGAGGCATTGTAAAGTGACCTTGGTTCACTATAATTTAGGTATAAGTTTATTATATTGCTTACTACAGGGTGATTTTTTAAGAGCTTTAGCTTTAAACTTAAATTTGCAATACAAATTATAAGCAGAAGTTGGTGTTTTCTATATTTCGATAGTTAAAGGTTTATCATTAAAAAATTTCGAAAACAAGATATCATGAAGAGTACCGTCGATATTTCATTTCAAGGCTGTAATCATTCGAAGACTTTACAATAGGGCCGACCAAGACCTTGGTTCATTATAATTTGGGTATAAGTTTATTATTATATATTACTTACATATAGGGTGATTTTTTAAGAGATTTATCTCTAAACTTGAATTAGCAATACGAGTTATAAGCAAAAGTAGCTTTTGTTATATTTTCCGGCAGAAAAAGTTTCATCATTTTGGATGCTATATCTCTGCCATAGGGCGGTTTTTTTTCAAAAGTTTTGAAAATAATATCTCATGAAGAGAGAGGCTGTAATCAAGCAAAGACTTTACAATAGGGCCCGCCAAGACCTTGATTCACTATAATTTAGGTATAAGTTTATTATATTGCTTACATATAGGGTGATTTTTTAAGAGATTTATCTCTAAACTTGAATTAGAAATACGAGTTATAAGCAAAAGTAGTTTTTTTTACATTTCCCGGCAGAAAAAGTTTCATCATTTTGAGTGCTATATATCTGCCATAAGGCGGCTTTTTTTCAAAAATTTAGAAAATAATATCTCATGAAGAGTGCCGTAGATATTGCATTTCAAGGCTGTAACCAAACAAAGACTTTACAATAGGGCGCACCAAGACCTTGGTTCACTATAATTTAGGTATAAGTTTATTATATTACTTACATATAGGGTGATTTTTTAAGAGATTTATCTCTAAACTTGAATTAGCAATACAAGTTTTAAGCAAAAGTTGATTTTCTTATATTTTTCGGCAGAAAAAGTTTCATCATTTTGAATGCTATACCTCTGCCATAAGACGGCTTTTTTTTTCAAAAATTTCGAAAATAATATCTGATGAATAGAGATGCTGTAATCAAACAAAGATAGGGCCCACCAAGACCTTGGTTCACTATAATTTAGGTATAAGTTTATTATATTACTTACATATAGGGTGATTTTTTAAGAGATTTATCTCTAAACTTGAATTAGAAATACGAGTTATAAGCAAAAGTAGTTTTTTTTACATTTCCCGGCAGAAAAAGTTTCATCATTTTGAGTGCTATATCTCTGCCATAAGGCGGCTTTTTTTCAAAAATTTAGAAATAATATCTCATGAAGAGTGCCGTCGATTTAGCGTTCCAAGGCTGTAATAAATCAATCACTGGTAAACCAAAGTATTTAAATAACCCCACAATATCAATCTTTAAAAACTAGTGCATTGTGATATGTACATAGGGTGATTTTTTAACAGGTTTTTCTTTAACTTGAATGTTAAACGCAATATTGCCATGTTCATCATGAAGTTCAAGAAATTGCCTCTATCATAAAACCAACTTTATCAATAATTCCAAAAAAAAATTTGCTCTAGGTTCAGATAAATTGCTGGGGCATAACTCTTAACGAACTCATTGTTAAATCTGACACTTATAATAATAATAATACCTGGAATTAAATTTTTTATAAAGAACTGATTTTTACAAAAGTAGGTGTCAATAAATCTATAGATTGTATAGTAACAATATTGAAATGTGGCCCGATTACGGAGTGGTTATGCCGACTACAATATTCGCAGTGCACTGCCTAATTTCCAGTTTTTTAAAGAGCTTTAAAACATAAATTGGAAACAACTATTTTATTGCGAAGAACTTAGTATACAAGTAAAAATACTTTTGTAACCTTTGTGTAAAGGCTAAAAAAAAAAACATTAAAAAACACCCTATATAAAAATACAACTTTGTAGCAGTATAAAATTATAACTCGATTTAATTTGTCGCAGTGGGTATAAATAAATTAAAAGAGCTTTTTGGAATTTATGGCCCTATAATGCGTTGACCGATTACATACAAACACATCCATTTATAATCAATAATAATCTGACATTTTTGCATTGCTATTAGGAATAGGAATTTCCAGCAACTTTTATGCCAAAGCAATATGGAAACAAGATTGTAATTAATATGGTCTGTTGAGACTTTTGGCATAAAATACCGGGGGGGCCAGTGCAATCTAGTTGTCCATCTCGAATACCATATGATTCGCCAGATCTCGAATGCCATAACGCAAATTTATGATTAAAACCTTTTATGCTGTGTTTATGATATTTATATGCAAATAATCGATTTTTATGCCAACAAACTTTTATTTTTTATGCAAATAACCTTTATTAATATGCAAGCCATATTTCATATGCAAATATGCTTTCATCTTTTGTAAAAATTAGCTTTTTAATACCCTTTGCCGATAAGAGTAAATGGTATATAATATTGATGTAACAAAATATAGAGCACATTTAGAAGAAAGATTATAAGACTACCAAGGGAATCCATTAAGCCAGGTTTCTTAGTTTGTAGCCTTTGCTATCGTTCTGAGCAGTTTTTATGCAAAGCAGAGTTTTAATTGCAAATATCTGTTTTTGTTTGCAAATAATCTTTCCAAAATATATCTCTTGTTAATTTTTCTTGTTGCGCCGATTTTCAGAAATTTAAAGAAGCAGAAGTATAAAATTTACTGAAGATTCTCAACTCTTTGCAGAGCACTGCACTTGTTATTTTTTCAACTACCCGCAGGTTTTGAAATTCTAGCGAATATCAGTAAAGTAAGAGACGTCTACATTCTCAAGAAGACATTAACAAACTGTCTCCGAATATCATTGATAAATGACATAAATTTGCTCACGATATTTAAAAAAACAAATTTTTACATGTATTTTGCGTTTTTATTTTAGTCTGTACACTTTTGTGAAGCTTTCATCAAAGTTGGCGCACTATTTTATATAGCTGCCATACAAAAATTGAGCCTGCGCTCTCTTTTGAGAAAGACATGAATAAAGGACCTGCGCATTGCTTGACCTTGCTGTTATTGGATCATGATAGCTTAACGCAACATCAGTATTTGGTTGAGCGAACGAGAAACTCAAAGAACAAAGACGAGGATCACTTAAACATCCCAATTCAAAATCAAAACGACTTTGTAAGAAACGAAAACAAAGCAACAGATTTTTTAAACTAATGGTATCTACCTGGCTTCCCACCTGAAGGCTGGTTGGGTGATTAGGGGCTGTACCCAAATTACGTGACCCACATTTTACAAGATTTGATCCCCTCCTCCCTCGGTGACCACAGTATATGGACCCCTCCCCACCCGGGTTGTATTAGTCATTGATTTTTAAAAAAAGTCAACATTTCCCAAGAAAACGAAGAAAACCGAGTTAAAAAAAAGGTCATTCGACTACGTGACAAAAACCTAGACCCCTCCGGTCGAGTGATATTTTGAAGACCGGAATGTCTCGAAATGAATATGGAAAGCTGCAGGAGGGTCGGTGCGCAAAGCACCCACGTTGCGGAGCCCTCAAAAAAGAATAAAATATTTTTTTCGTTTTATGAGTTTTTAAAATATATTATTAACAATGTAATTATTTTTTGATTACCATGTGGTATTTACTTAATTTAACGATTTAAACAAAAACTCATATCTCTCGGTATAGAGATTTGAAACGAATCATTTCCACATAAATAAAAAGAAACGGCAAAGCCATACAAAATGCTCCATTAACTATTAAGATTTAGTAGCGCTGGTTCCCAGAAAAAAAATCTACTTCATCACTATTGATTTTTCTAATGGCCACAAAGGAAATCGCTATTCGCAATAAATATCGCTTTCAAGTACATTAAGCACTAAAGTTGTAAAAATGTCTGAGAAATTAATGATTTTATTTAATAACTTGGCTGTTTCACTGTCGATAGAGTCATTAAATGCAGAAAACTTAAAAACTGCAGCGACTATAAAAGTCAAGAAAAGTGTAGTGAATAATGAAATGGTTACGAAATAGTATAAGAGTGTTGCAAAGAGTGCAAGTAAAAAAGTTTTACATGGCAATGAGAAGAACTTCCTAACGACTTATTTGTTAATAGTATATAGACAAAATGAGATCAGAGAGAAATTTTTAAAAATTTTCATTTTTACTTCCGCCTTTAAGAATATAATTTCCAACCCTAATAAAAAACCCTTTTTTGGTTTAAACTGCTTGCCAATGACAAAAGTGCTCTTTTACAGATTTACAGTAGCCAACTCTCTACTTGGGAAAGCTTTTATCGGTTATCTATTAACTTTTTATTGCCGTCTTTTACATAAAAACTGAAATTAAGTATACGACAAGTAGGACAAAATTCTTGCTCCTAAACTATAATTTATTGAGCTTGCTTTAATTCGACTCTAGTCTTCTGTAGCAAAAAGACATCCACAATATAACATTCCTTATTCAAGTATATTAAAGACAAGTCAAAACTATAGCTAGTGACGTCAGCATTTCAGCTGCTCTTTCCAATGTGCAATATAATTAAGCCAAAAATTGAGAAAACTAATTTTCAGTGGACACGTAAGAACTTGGTCTATAACTTTTAAGTTTAAAAGGGAACGAGCTGACAATATATACCGAAGAGCTTTCGACGAAGCTCTCATTCCGTCTTCCTGACTGGTGTAGCGTTTTTCAAGCCGAGATTTATGCAATCTGGCAAGCGGCTAGACTTATTGATGCCGTGGGCAAAAGTCCAAGGAACATTGTAATTCTGGTCGATAGTCAGGCTGCGATCAAGGCTCTGTCATCGCATACCATAAAGAGCAAACTGATCCGTAAGACGGCGCTTGCGCTCAACCGTATCCAACACCAGTCAATCACCCTCTGCTGGGTACCGGGACACTAAGGCGTCCCAGGTAACGAGGAGGCTGATGAGTGCGCCTGCAGCTAACCTTGCGGTTACGGACATAGAAAGACCATTACAGGACGTTGTATTGCAAATCAGGGAGACGACCAGAGCTCTGGCGGGAAGAGAATAGGACACGGTGTCCAGTTGTCGCATCTCTCGAGCACTCTGGCCTAGGTATAACCCAAAGCGCACATCTGAACTCCTGCGTTTTCATAAAAACAGGACCAGGATGGTGGTAGGAGTTGTAACGGGGCACTGCACCATTGGCCACATGGCTGAGAGGCTGCATGTTCCCCATCACGACTTCTGCCGTAGCTGCGGAGACGAGAAGGAGACAGAAAGCATCGAACACCTGCTGTGCGACTGCCCGGCGCTTCTAAGAAGACGAACCCAGTTTCTGGGCAAACCGTTCTTTGAGGTTCGAATCCTCAATTAGGGATGTCCTACAGTTTTGATCCTCCTCCCTTCTCTTCCCCACCCTTCTCCAACTCCTTCTCTCAAATAAGGCAACACAATGGACCTTATGGTCTCAGGGTGATCTCAGTTAACTGAGCTGCCTACTTAAGCTAACCTAACCTAACCATCTGAGTAGGGGTAGAATTTTCTTTTTTATTTGGAAATTCCTCACAAAGTTTGTTTTAAAGGTAAGCGCCAATCAATGTGAGTAAGGTCCGCGCCACTTTTTGAGTTGAATGGCCGTTCGGTGAAATATGCCCTGGGCTTAATTAAAGCTTAATTCTTTTTTAGGGGTCCTCCAGACACACCTTTTAGCCACAGGGGAGTCTTTTGGATTCATCGCATACAAATTAGTTAGTTCGATGCAGTTGCGGATACAGCATTTGGTCTTAGGGGGAGTTCTACACTTCATAGTGTATATATTATATCAGATATCGCAAAAAACAGTGCACATTTTTTGAAATTTGGTGGGGGGGGGGTCCTCACTCGAAAGCCCCCGTGAATCCACCACTGGTTCGGTATTTTATTTCATTTTACTGCTGGGATAGTAAAAATAAGACATGAAAGTTGGGATTCTCTGATAGTCTATGGATTACTCAAATAGTATTGTCGGGAGCAGCAGCTTCCCAATAAAAACATAAAATAGCATAACATCAACATAACATAAGCTCTTAAACCATTTGGAAATTGAGCTAATCACCCCTAAGAAAAACACCGATAGAAGGCCTAATCGTGTTTGCTTGAAAATTTCTTATTGCTTGTCAAAAAGTTGCGAAACTTGTGACTGTCAGTATAATTTAAGCTATTCATACAATGAAAGTGATTGTTATATCCTGTATTTCTAAACGAAAGAAAGGAGCATCTTCGACTTTACAAGGCAGCGATTGTGAGCGGGCTCACTCTGGTGCCGAGCTCAAACGGTTGCTCACTCAGGCAGAGCCGAACACTTTCCGAAGTCCAAGCGTGCATGCTGAGAGAGAAAAAATGAGCACAGTTCTCACCAATACAGTTGTATTTTTTTGGGCTTTCTCGCTGACGAATCGTGCTATAAACTATACACATGTCGTATCGTTTCATTTGCGTAATTCGCCGATGTTACAAACTAGAGGCGCCAGAGGAGTCTACTATGAGTTAGTTATTGAGTTATGTTGTTGCAATTAGGTTAATGTTAAACCACATGCGGATTTGAGAGAAAAGTTATTAGAGCAGGACAAATGTAAGCTGCTGCTGAACGTAGTCCCATGGTAGCTGCTGTAGAGGGAGCGAGAAGGCGGTATGAGCTCGCTACGTGTATGGTCTTTTGAAAAAGAACAAAGAAGGTGTGTGACAGTTTGAGTTTGACCACGACAGCCTACAGTTTATATCAAAGAAACATGGAAAACTCGCTTGAGAATGAAAGCCATTTAAAGGAAACCGACTATTCAAGAGTTAAAGAAATTCTTCTTAATCTGCTGGCAGACTAAGTTTTTCGAATGATATCGATATATTGCCTTCTAAACCGCAAAAATCTTGATCAGAACTTAAAAAAAAAAAATAAATTTTACTTTTACTAAAGCCGTAAAAAAAATCCTCTAAGCTCTTGTAGACTTTTTGGGTATAACACCACCGCATCTACAACAATGTCGCCATTAAGTAATGCACAAGGCATATTATACATAGTAGAGACATCCCTACCGACACCATATCCCCGCCGCCTCTTTACATCCTTTTTCTCCAAAAAACTTGTTTTTCAAAAAAGTTTACTGAACTGCGGCCAAGATCAGTGCAATAAAATGCACGCAATAAAAGCTGACCGCGATAGATCCTGTACAGAAACTGCCCACAAAAACGCAATATTTCTGCATTAGGTCGTATAATTAAAAAACTCTATAAATCACAAGCTTTTAGGGCACAGGTGTGAAACCAAACCGCAAACTTCAACGACAAAACGAAACTTATAATGCCGCCGTCGTCACCGCCATTGGTAATGGTGCTCTCGTGCTCTTTCACCCTCACGCACGGCCTGCTGCCGGAACGCACGCATAAAGTTATTGACTTTTAGAGTGTTGGTGGGAAAGGGAAAACTCCTGTCTTAAAATATTTATGGCATAGGCAATAAACTAAAATGGCAAAGACATAACGTCCAAAATTACAGCCATAAATTGTACAATTTGAGAGCAGCTGGTGTTATAAAATATTTTATATTCCTATAATAAAAGCGAGCAAAGAGAGAAACTTGATTGTAGTACCTTCGAGCAAAAGGTTGCCATAATTTAAATAAAAATACATACATACATATACATAATGACGTCAGCGTTACGAATGCAGACAAGGTCAAAATGGAGTAGAGTTTTAGCTCGATCGGTTTTTGGTTGCACTGGCAGAGCGGCCCGAACGTTGACCAAGTCGTCGTCGTCATCGTCGCCCAAAGTGAAATAATAAATATTAATGGGCCGAACAACGCCCCAAAGCACAAGTCATACAGAGTACGGCATAAATAAATAAAATTATAAATATTCAACGGCAAAAGCATTAAAAATAAGAGGAAAAAAAAAAAAAAAAAATCAGGCACTTGAAATCTAGATATGCTTAAATATGTGCATGTTATACAAAGTTGAATTGGGGCCATTTGTTTTTAATGCAGAGATATATCCGGCAGCGTCTCGGCCATTTCCGCTCTGGCAGGAGCAAAGGGATGCCCCACTACTCCAACAGTCCTAATGACCAACCATAACATTTCATAATGCAATTAAAGCTTAAAAAATGAAATAAATTGCTTCAAAAAATGATATCATAAAAGTTATCGTTGTTGTTGTTGTTGTACGCATATTTATATTTGATGGCGGATTATCAGATGCCTCCGTCCGAAAACTGTGCGAACGTATAGAAAGTTGAGTTGAAATTGTGTTTTTGGGCCGGCTGAGGGTGGTTTGCATATCAGATGTGCCATACAATGTATGTATATAAGTATATATGCACTTTATAGGAATATACGGCACAGTCATCGTTGTCGTAGCGCCATAAAGATTTAATTGCATGGAAATCGTAAATGGTACGCAAAGGACTAAAGGAAAACTTTTTATGTGCTTGATATAAAAAAAGAAGTTAAAAACAAAAAATAAAAATCGATAGTACCCATTAAGGTAACACACAGTTAATGTAAAGGACTTCGGTTAGCAAAAGTTGCATAATTATATTTTATTTTGGTAAAATTCCTGAATATCCTCTTTTTGTTTCCAGCAACTCAATTAAAATCATAAAAGAGTTCGATGGGACTGATGGGTTGAAGCATGCATTTTATAAAACTTTTTATACGACTACAATGGGCAAAAATCGTAAAATTGTACTTAAAAAAACTTAAAAAAAAAATTGGGAGTTGGTTTTAAAAGGAGTACGGATACTTTGAGATTATACAGAAAGCGTAAAATTTTTATTCCTTCCTTTATTTAAGCGATCAAAAAGAGCTGGTTCAAAAAACTAACTCATTAATGTATTCAACAAGTTCCATACTTTAGTCTACCATAGTACTGCCGTCACAGAAGCTTGGGTTGTGTCGCAGACGGATGCAGCAGCGCTTGGAGTGTTCGAGAGAAAAATTCTTCGCAAAATCTTCGGTCCCGTCCGTATTGGGAGCGACTATCGCATAAGAATGAACCACGAGCTGTATGAGCTCTACGGCGACATCGATGTCGTCCAGCGCCTAACAATACAACGTTTGCGCTGGCTTGGACATGTTGTTCGTATGGACGAAGAAGCTCCAGCGAAAAAGGTGTTCGAAACGAGAGTCAACGACGGACGACGAAGAGGGAGACCGCGTCTCCGATGGAAGGACCAAGTGGAGAAGAACCTGTCTACACTTGGTGTAGTAAATTGGAGAAGACGCGCTAGAAGCAGAGGCTCCTGGCGAGAGCTCTTGAGGTCGGCTGTAACCCGGTAACGTGTTGTGAAGGCAATCTCAGTAAGTTAGTAAGTAAGTACTGCCGTCACAACGATGACTAGCCGAAAATTTTGAATGGATTATTGGTAAACTTTCAGGATACAATTTTTCCAGACTGCCTCACCCTTTGAGTTTATACAGAAAGCGTAACAATTTTCAGTTTTAAGCGATCAAAGTGAGGTGGTTCAACAAATTAACTCATTAATGGATTGAAAAAGTTCCACACTTTAGTCTTCGCTAGTACTGCCGTCGCAACGACAACTAGCCGAAAATTTTGGATGGATTATTGGTAAACTTTCAGGATAAAATTTTTCCAGACTGCCTCACCCTTTGAGTTTATACAGAAAACGTAACAATTTTCAGTTTTAAGCGATCAAAGAGAGCTGGTTCAAAAAACTAACTCATTAATGGATTGAAAATTTTTTATATTATTACTTTAGTCTTTCTAAGTACTGCCGTCACAACAACGACTATATGTATAAGGCAAAAAGAAGCTACAGAAGACAAAGCTATGCCGATTTCAAATATCTTCACGTCATTAGTTTTTCTTGAAAGAGCCTACGGCCTTCATCAGTACCATATTTTCGTCCCATATGTTAAGAAATCTTTGGAACCCATCAGGGATAAAGTGGCTGATTTCAAAAAACAGTTTACTATCAACCATGATTTTTTCGTTTTAAACGAGCTGATAAACATTTCAATAACTCTGGGATATGGCATTTGCAAATCAGAATTATGAAAGTTACAACCAGAAAAATACAGGGTTTTCCAACAAGAGATGTTATTTTGAATCACCCGGTATTTCGGTAGCTGTCACTTTTGAAGCTTTTATTCTTTGACATTTGACAAGTAGAAACTACGCCATTTCTAAAAATGGAACGATACACGCTTCAACAACGCATTGAAATTATTAAAATTCACTACAAAAATGGTGAAAATCTTGCAGTCACAGTTCGCAAAACTAAAGCAGGCCCATTTCCACCTCGGTGGCTACGTCAACAAGTAAAATTGTCGCATCTGGGGTTCGGAAAACCTAAGAGTTATTGTTGAGAAGCCTCTCCATCCTCAACGTGTGACTGTTTGGTGCGGTTTATGGTCCGTCGGGGTCATTGGACCTTACTTTTTCGAAAATAAGGTTGGATCAACAGTGACGGTGAATGGATTGCGCTGTCGAGAGATGATTAATGATTTTTTATGGTCGGAGTTGGATGGTATTGATCTGGACAACGTTTACTTTCAAGAAGACGGCGCTACGTGCCACACAAGCAACGATTGTGCGATTGGTTATGGAAAATTTCATGAAAAGGATATGGTCCTGTAAGCGTGGTCGTGGTGGCCATTTGGCTGATGTGGTTTTTCATTATTAACGGCATACCTTCATCTTTATTATGAAATAAACATCCGATCATTTATCTCAAAAAATGGCATATTTCTTTGAATAACCAAATAACACCTCTTATTGGAAAACCCTTTACGTGCAGAAGATTTTGTAATATCCATGAGATGCTGGAATCACTTTAGTTTATGAAGCAATTATTTAGAGATTGGGGAACTAATCAAATGTTTTAAGCAGCAAAGGAAATCTAAGTGGTCTTAGGTTCAGTAAGTAAAAACTTTTAGAAGAAAAGTCTACAATAAGTATTTAGCTCCTACAATATAAAGGCTGTTTTTTTAAGGGCATCCGGATTTCAAAATTAAATTAAACATGGAAAAATTAATGTAATGACCCGAAATATGGTTTTATTAGATAGATAATTTTGTATCATTTAATATTAAAAAAAATCTCTGGCATGTGACCACCACGACTACGAGTTACAAAGCATCCTGTGGTTCCAATTTTTGACCACACTATCGAGCATTTGGGGCCGTATTTCAGTAATGACACGTTTAATTTTGGTTTCCAAGTCATCAATTGTTGCTGGCTTGTCTACATAAACCAACGACATGACGTGTCCCCAAAGAAAATAATCTAAAGGTGTCAAATCACACGACCGCGGCGGCCAGCTGGTGGGCGCATTTCTTGAAATAATTTTCTCACCGAATTGAGTATTCAGTAAATCAATAGTTGCGGTTGCCGTATGACACGTAGCGTCATCCTGTTGAAAGCAGAACTCTTCGACATCGATGTCACGTAAATTTGGAAACAAATATTCATAGTTCATTGCTCTGTATCGATCAGCATTAAGGGTAACACGTTGCGAATCGATAAACTTGGATTTTCCTCTACACTGTCCTCTACAACAGCGATATTTTCTTCGGACCGTGCTGTTCTCATTCTGATTGGTGGTCAGACATCGTGGAATGTCAAATGAGTTCGTACATGATCAAGAACACGACGAATAGCACGTTCTTATGGACGATTAGACGTTCCTTAAATTGTACGAAGAGCTGTATAAGTTTATACAACAGAACACTGATTTTGATTGTAAACCTCGAAGATTTGAAGACGTTGTTGTGGTGTAAATCTTACCATAATGAATTGTCAGTCCTTACTGAATAAAATGAAATTTCAATTTATCAAAAGTAACTAGTTTCACAGATATTCCTTTCGGAAATCCGGACGCAGTTAAGAAAACACCCTTCATAAAATATAGTCGAGTAGCAAGGATCTAACTGAATGAAAGCGTTTTTCAATTCGATAGTTGTCAGATGAAGATCAGAAGTCCAAAATGAGAAACTTTTATCTTGATGCTAGATTCTTCAGATGCATTTTTTTGCGAAATGAATGAATTGGAATCAAATTGTAATCCAAATAATACAAGCTTTTTAAACATAGAAAAAACCAAATATAGAAGGTTATTTGTAAGTTAATAAAATGAATGAAAATCTATATATATATAGAAAAATGAATGTATGTTTGTACGAGGCTTATAGAATCCACTTTATTGCAGTTTGATTGGGTTCATATTTACTGGCTATGTTCGGTATGTTATCGAGAAGGTTTCAAACATACAGGCATGTTCTAGATTTCGATTCCGACAAAATCTGTCGGAAAGGTGAAAGGTGTTCTAGATTTCGATTCCGACAAGAGTCGACTCGTTTTGAAAAGTTTGGCTCGCAGCTGTCGAAATGAAAAGTATTTTGCTTTGTTTACTTAAATAAACGCATTAATGCCACTAAAATTCATTTTGTATTATTTTTTAATGCTTTAAGAAAATTTAGATGTGCTCACTTGAACTAATCAAGGTTAATTTTCATTACATATTTTTATTACAAAAAATCTCTATGAAAATTGTGTGTACATGCAAAACCAAAACGAATGGAATGAAAGTAAGGTGTTCTGGATTTAGACAAAACAGAACTTCGAAAAGTTATGTGTTGTCGTGTTGCACAAGTAAATTCGAAGTTAATTTTATTAATGGATGGCTTAAAACATATACATAAAATAAATTGTATAAAATTTGTAAATAAATAAAAAATATTTCTCGCTCAGAAAAATGTTGGCAAAAAGAAAAATAAGTTATTTAGTTAGTTGTTCGAAAACTTGTGGCAACTCTACAATGTGAACTTATCGATATCACACAGCTGTTCAATACAAAAGGTTATCGATAGCACTCGAAATGAAAACGATTCGAGATCGATTCGAACTCAGTCGAAATCTAGAACACCATTTGTCGGAATGCACTCGTTACGACTTTTCAAAACGAGTCGAAATCTAGAACAGGCCTGATAAGTATGGACACCTTTCGATAGGTGGTGCTGAGTACTGAGGATAGTTTTTAAATGCAACGAAAAAAACACGATCAGACGAACATTTTGAATTGGAAGCTCATTGGTAATGAAGAAGAAAACACTTACTGGAGTCAGAATGCATCAAATTCCCACCAGATTTTTGTAATCTTACAGAAGGAAGAAAGAGGTTTTGATTCGACGCGTTTTCCAAAATATCATACAAAATAACAAGAATCATCAGTGGCTAAGTGAACGAGCAGTATTAGTTGCAAAGAACGTGGATGTCAATGCTATTAATATCACCATTCAAAATGAGATACCAGGCGACACAGCTACATAAAAATCAGTAGACAGTGTTATGAATCAAGACGAAGTTGTGCATTATCCCACTGAAATTTGAATTCACTAGATTTACCAGGATTGCCACCACACATTTTGAGCTTGAAAATTGATGTTCCTATTATAATCCTCAGAAACATTGATCCACCACGTCTTTGCAATGGAACCAGACTTGCAGTGAAAAACACAATGAAAAAGGAGAAAATGTGCTATTACCACGCATTCCAATGAAATCAACAGATATGCCTTTCGAATTTAAACGTTTGCAGTTTCTAATACGACTCGCATTTGCAATAGCCATCAACAAAGCGCAAGGACAATCGCTACAAGTATGTGGATTGAATTTGGAGAATCCATGCTTCTCCAATAGACAATTATATGCAGCCTGCTCACGTGTTGGAAAACCATTTGACTTATACGTATATTCTCCAGATGGAACAACTAAAAACATTGTGTATCCAAATGCATTTCAATAAATAGCATTCAATTGGAAACTTTAATTGTCAGACTTTTCTCGATAAAACGAATTAAAATACACAATTATCCAATTATTAAAATCGAATAAAAATTATTAAAATTGAATAATTTTTTTTTTTTAAAACCTGTTCATAGATAATAATAAAATCCCATTATATAATGTACATTTGGGGTGCTACAGAAATCTATATAGATTTTGCGTACCGTTTGAAACCAAATCTCTGGTAAAAACCGTAGGTGCCACAGAAATCGCAGAGATTTCAATTTTCGGACAATTTTTACGGAACGTTTACGCTTGTATGAGAATGGCAGAAAAGAGTTTATTTTGTTCTAAAAATTATTTTAGTACATTTAGAGAGTTTTTTTTTAATTATATGAATTTTAAGAGTGATTTAAGAAATTCAATTTATTATGAGATTAGTAGATAATTTTTGCCATATTTTGCAAAACTTTTTGCTTTCAATTACTTATAAATAAATTTGAATATTCATCCCGCCCAACACATGAGTTTGAATGACAACCCTACAAGCTATCAGTTGTCATCAGCTGTCAGTAGCATTGTGAATGGCAAAATGCATTTGTTTACATTTCATTTCATTTCAGTTTTTCTTTTGATTTTAATAAATTCTCAGACTTTCAGTTGCAGATTGCGATCAGTGTTTCTTTGATTTCTTCAAACACATTTGATTTAAGGTGATTATTAAATTAAAATGATATCGGATATCAATAAGCTGCTTCTTCCAAAATCTATAAATAGAGCCAGATATGTCACTCTTATGACATTTCTCTCGCAACTCCAGTTTAAAAAAGAGTATAAGAAAATTCAACTTATACAAATTTGATATTTGAGCCGAGCTAAAATATGATACTTTTTGCAGAATTGTTTTGAACACACATGTTTTGGGACGTGCTCTATCCAATTACAAAAATTATTACCAAAAATTAATATTGAAACCAGACCCATAAACCAAGCTCATCTGACTTTAAGTTCCGCCATATCGCGTTTCGTTAAATTTTATGCCTATAATTTCAGCTTCTACATATTATGTGCTTTCACTTCCAAGACTTGTTTATAATTATTTACTTAAAAATTATAATAATATTATTCCTGGTGAAAACAATATAATTAGCTTGGAAAAAATGTTGCGTGCCAAGCATATTTGCTACTTATTCGATTGCACAACTTTATCAGGCAGCTTAAAATTTTTATTATTTTTTTTTTTATTTAAAAAGCTGACGTAGACATTTTGGAGATACCTTATACAGGAGCTATTTCAAGGCTTAAGGCAAGTCTTATGCCGTTCTTGTATGAAACACATTAAAAATCAATTGACTGCCTTATGCATAAAGATGACCTTTCATTGACCTTAATTTTGTGAAACTTCAAGGCAGCCAGTTTCGGTTTTTTTTTGTGAACAAATTTTTTTGCTGGAAACCAGTTTTAGGGGTTCTAATTTTCAGCTTGAATTTTTCGTATGATTAATGGCTTGTAGAATAAATGTATATATTTACTAGCGGGGGGACTCGCCCCCTGCTTGCTACGTTTAGCAGCCACCGTGCTACCACGTAGCAGCTGTGTTCCAAAGCTTTTCAGTTGTGCGTCTGTTACTGTAGCTTTTGATGCTTTATATTCCTTCGTGATGAAGCTGTAGATCGATCAATTGATTTTCGTTTGACTGCTTTAATTGATTTGAGTGCGAAACTTGTTATTTGTAATGAAATAAATGCTTACAAATTTATTGGGAAAAGGCAATGAAGGGAAATTGTTAGTTATCGAAAACAAGAATTTTTTAAAGAAGCCGACTTCTGGTCAAGTTGCAGTTCGTTCGAAAAATTAGGCGCTTTTACTTAAGAATTAATTATGCCTTGATTCAGTTTCTAATGCTAAACTTTGCTGGCAATTTTGCAATTATTTTTTGTTGGCGTTTTTTTTATTGACCATAACGACAGCTGTTTAAATATAGAAATGTTTGTGCCATTTGTATTGTATCTGTATTATATCATATCATATATAATATCTAAAGATAATGCCAAAGTCTGTCAACATTTGCTTTCAAGTATTTTTATAGCCCAAAAATAAGAATTATATAAGCTAAGTTCAGAGTTATTCCTTAAAAGATCTTCTTGACTAGTCTTAAGAACTCGTTACTGGGTTATAGCCTACTGAAGGTTTTTAGCGAGGACAGCGTGTTTCATCTTTGTAAGCTACATAGGGATACGGATTGCTTTTGAAATAGGTATATGTGTTTAGAAAATCTTAGAACTGGTTTTATAGAAAATATATCAACAACCTTTGTGTCCATAAGTTAAAAGTCGGTGGTTCGAGTCCCCGCAGTAGCACTGGTACGTTTTCCTAGCGCTGGCATCGCTCAAAGACGCTATTTGCCCAAGAAAATCTCTATTAATTGAAGACACCACCTTTCGGATTCAGCTATAAACTGTAGTTCCCTGTTCTCTTTGAACAGTCATTAATAGAGATCCCCATGCCCCACCCAGGGGCGACTGACAAAAGTTGTCAGTCAAAGAATTATTATTATTATTTGTCAGATTAATTTATTTTTATACCCTGTACTGTATGGTACAAAGGGTATATTAAGTATGTGCAAGCCGAAAATGTATGTAACATATAGAAGAAGTCGTTGGAGACCCCCAAAAGTTACCCAAAATATGATCAGGGTGACTAGAGAAGTCGATATACCCATGTCCGTCTGACCGTCCGTTTGAAAGCCTAGATCTGAGATGGTAAGAGCTAGACCAACCATACTTTCAGATTAGATCCGTTATTATCCTACGGGAGACAAGTTAATTTTGATACCGGGGTGGCATTATGTAGCTCCCATAGAAGTGTTTCAGAAGACCTCGAAAACAAAACAAAAGTTTTAGATGGATATAACCAAATTTAGCGTTCCTCAGCGCTGTACCAAAACTTATCAAAATCGGTTAACTGTATTATATAGCTCCCATAGGACCGATCGGTCAAAAAACCATGCTTGGTGCAAGCTTCGTTCTGTTTCGTTTGTTTACGAAGATATCTTAACGAAATTTGGTACTTGGAAGTTTTTTAGACTTCCCCAACACTGTACCAAGGCAGGTAGGTAGGTAGAAGTGGTTGCCTTATGACACACCTAGGCCTGTAAAAGGCGCGCTGTGATGGCACTTGGGATAAAATCTCTACTCCCCTGGATTTAAACGAATTAATCCTATTTATCCTGATTCCTGCGAATTCAGTAACGTTCCCAATAAGTTCGGAACCCAGTGTGTTCAGTCTTCTTCTGCATAGTGCCATGCATCCACACAGTAGATGCTCCACTGTTTCCTCCTCAACACTGTACCAAATTTGATCAAAATCGGTTGACCATGACATATAGCTCCCATAGGACCAATCGTTCAAAAAAACATGTTTAGTGAAAAATTCTACTTTTTTTTGTTTGTTAATAAAAAAAATCGTAACCAAGTTTGGCAAAGAAATATCTTTTGGAGATTTGATTCCAACGTGGGGGTACAGAGAATCCCAAAGTCGTCCACGCCCGACTTTAACGTACGCCATCTTTTATTAAGGTTTAAAGTTAGTTTAATTATTGGAATGACCTTTTCTGCACTAGAATGGCAGTTCCGCTCTGGAGCTGGAAAAACAGGTGAACATGGGCTACTTTCAAACAACAGCTTGATTGAGCTGAGCTCTCTTGCGTCTGCATTTTTAGAGCTCCTAAAAAACATCTTTCTATTTATTTAGAATATTAGCGTTTTAGCAACCCTCTTTAAAAGATTACAAAGTCCTTTAATCGTAAATATTTGATGTTATGAATATTAAACTTCTTTTTTTTTTGCATTTTCATTAAGAAAATAACAGAAATTTATTCCAAAATCTTTCACGATGAGTATACGATACGCCGACTTCCAAGCAAGAAATGAAACGAAACCAAAAAAACCGCAAACTAATGAACGGGAGGGATTGCTACGGACTGGCTATGGCATCGGTGGTTTTGACGGTCGACGTTCGGTTGGTCGGTTGGTCGCTCCCCCAACCGAGCGGCTCTGTTACCAGTGCCGCCTGGCATTCTGGTAACGTCGTCTCTGGAGCTTACCGCTGGCGACGCTGCCTCTGCTGCTGCTACTAGTGCTGTGGTTTGCGGTTTTCTGCGCTTGATGCAATTTTTCGTGCTTTCAGGCCACGACATCAACAGAAAATCCGCACACAAACGTTGCTATATACTTATGTACATACATTATGCCAAGGTGCACGTGTATACATATATAGAAAGCCGTTTTCCAAAATGGCGTCTGTTTGTAGATACATACACATAACGAAAAAAAAAAAAAAACGTTAAGCCCTCTGGGTAGCTAAAATCGTGCTGTAGAGAAATATCATTTTAAGACTTGAGCTAAACTTTAAGACAACTTTTATACTTTTTGGTTGGATTGTCTCTGTTTTTTGTTCTTCGAGCTAATACAGCCCACAGTCGCGTCGTCTGTTGATATGGGGCGTGGAATGCTGCTGTTTGTTCTATCAATGCAACATGAGTCAGCACAAAACTTGTAAATCTTCTTATGACTGCACTGTCTTTTCGAATTTATAAAGCTTTTAAAACTTTGCACACCCGACCAGACCAGACTCTCACTACGACTATGACTCTGGACTCTCCCACTGTTGGTGGTGATGGCGGCGGCAAGTCATGATGCTGATGAACGTTCCAATTTAAAGTTACGTCAAATGAGTTTTTCGTTGTTTCATGCATTTATGTACAAAGTTCTTGCTATGTTGCTGTTATTGTACGTTATAATCCGCTTTTTGTGATCGGATTATGTCCTGTTGCGCCTAATCCCAAGCACAATGCCAGGCATCACGTGGCGGCCAAGCCAAACCAACGTAGAGAGTGCCATGTGTAGGGGGCTCTGAACTGATCCGCTCTAGCAGTCAACTTTAATTACGCACGGCCTGACGGATTAGGGCGGCAGTCAAGCACACGCCCCCAAACGCCCAATCGTTGCCCGGAAAAGTAATTAAAATGTGTATCTGTCAGATACACACACACACACAAACACCGAAACATTTATTGAAGCAAAACGCCTGCAACTTTGTTGGTTTGAACTGTGCGTGCGTGCGACAGGTGCGGGGAGCGCTCAGGTAGCGGGTAGCTCATAATACTTCAATACATAAAGTATATAGCACTCATTGTACATAAAGTGCTACAAAAGTGAAAAGCAACATTTTCCAAGATCTCTTAGAAAAGATTGCAAGGCAATAAAGTTAATTAGAAACTTTTTGTGCATTTAATGACAGCTAACATATATTTTGTTACACCTACCTCTCCATCCCTCTCTCTCTCTCTCTCTCTGTCTACGTCTATCTCTCGAGAAACTCCGGACATTTTGCTTTGCTTGCATATTATATCTTGAAATTTAAGTTAATTGTACATCATTAAAAGCAAATTCTTAGAATTAATTTTACGTTTCGTTGAAAGCAAAGCAAAAAACGGTAATGAACAAAATGGCCGCCCGACGTCGTCGCATGGCCACCCCTCACCCCTCACCTCTCTGACACTTATGTACTCTGGTGTCAAATTCTAATTACAACCTGCAACTTTTTATATAGTGTGAATCTATCGTGACATTTTGTATATTATATATATATACTATACGGAGAGCAAAGAGTTGGGGTAATCAGTCAATGTGACACTTAAATTGGCTCTTTGTCATTTGAGCGGGGTTTTATAAAAGCCATTCAACTGTAATGTGGCTTACCAAAAAAGCTTGTAGTTAGCTTCCTTTTTTTTTTTTTCTTTTTTGTATCTTAAGACCTTTTTTTTCGAACTCAAGTATTGATCGCTTTTCATTATTAATAGGAAACGATTTAACTCACTTTTGACACAGCTGTCAATTTTGTTTAGAGAGATTCTTGAATAACAGTTGCAGGCAGCCATTTTAGGCAGTTTTCTTCTTTTTTTTTATCTTGGACCTCTTTTGAACTCAAGCACTGATCTCTCCGCTCATTATAAGTTCAAAACTTGTATTTCTCATTCGAGCACAGCTGTCATCCTATGCACATCTATTCATCTCTTTAATGCTTAAGCAATTCTAACAGTTGCTAGGCGCCATTTTAAACAGTTTCCTTGTTTCGTCTTTAGACCTTTGGTCTTAATCTCTGTCCATTGTTAATTGGAAACAGTTTGACTCAATTGTTGCACAACTGTTACTCTATACATCACCGTACCGCTTGTACAATTGCCTATGTGTTGAGACATTCTCCAACAACAGCTGTAAGACGCCATTTTGAAAAAAATTGAAGATTTCTTTGGTGGAAACACTATTTATAGCTTGTTATTTATCTTCAATAATCCTGTAATTCATTTCGAAGCACTTATTAGGTGGAATTTTTAAATCGTAGGTACAAGAGTGTTATTAATATAAGGGAATCGTAATAATCAGCTTTGACTTAGGTCTGCTTGTCGGAGCACACGCGACCAGAATGAATGCTCCGAATATTGACTTTTGTAGAAGCTGCAAAGATGAGCAAGAGGTAAAGTCAGTAGAGCACATCTTATGTTCCTGTGAAGTTCTAAGTAGACGCAGGAAAAAGTGCCAGGGAAATTACTTCCTTCACAACCTAGCGGATCTAGAGTCTATCTATCCGAGGAAGATTGTAAGCTACATCGCAGCAACAGGCTGGTACCCCTTTTATGAATTGCTGTCCAGGAGAAGGGTAAAAATTGTGATCCGTGTGGTTTTACAACGGGCCAGTCTAGGCCTAGGTGTGCTGGCTTTTAAGGCTACCTGCCGCCCTAAGCTAACCTAACCTAGGTCTATATTGTAGCAGCAAAACCAAAGACGGCAACAATTAAACCCAACCTTTCTGCTCAGCTTGTCTCATTAGATTGACTTGCTTTATTCTCTTTCACTTCTGCTAAGCCCTCTCCGGTTACACATTTACAGCTTACGTACGATACTTATGCCTACTTATATACAGGGTGACTAGAGATCATGCTATTACTATGTACTCATTCATTAAGTGCAGGGTGACTAAGGATCATGCTGCTACTGTATGAACACCTACAACTCAGATACTAGAAATTTAAGAACACCTTTCCCTATAGTATGACACTGCAAAAACCAGAGGCTAAGGAAACAACGATATTGTCGACTATATTCAAAAAAAAATCTCTCTCTATAGTAGAGAGCTTGCGCAATGCGCTTAATCTGAGGGTGAGGTAAGTAAGAAGCTGCTCTTTACGAGGACTCTGCAATTCTCAGCTTTGCGTCTTACTAAAAGGCAGTCAAACTGGAATAGCTCCAGAAAATATAACTTAAAAGACTACTTAAGAGATAGGGGCTACGTTCTTCAATATACAAGCACGTACCAACTTTATCTCCAAGAAAGCATTTATGAAAATAGTAGTCAATAAAATTGTATGAACCATAAAACTAGTTTAACAATTAGGAAATAGGGAAGGGGATCTAAAACAGTCACATTTGTAACTATAACTATTGAAGTTCTAATTCGATATTCTTAGAGCCTATAACTGTCTGAAGTTTTGATCGGGTAACGTTTATGATGTGGTTGTAAACCAATAAATTCTGCTACGGGGGAACGGGCAAGATATCGACATACGTTATCAAACTTGGTCTGCTTACAGATAATGCACATTTTGTGGTAAAATTTGGGTTCTCTAGCTCTTATTAGTTTATTGATTTATTCAAAGGAATACAATGAAGCTCGTTGGAGCTTAGTTTATATAAAGCAATAACGATATGCACCTACTCACATCTTGAATTGAGTCTAGAGGGAGACTAGAATTCACAATAAAACAGATGAAAAAGAAAGTGCAGATGAAAATTTAACATTATCACAGGAAAAAGCCAAAAGAGCACCATTGATCAATTGGGTGGCTTAGAATTGGTTAAAGAAGCTCGAAGAGACAAGTCAAGATGACTTAAGATAAAAGAAATGATAGAGAACAATGATAGTGCGAAAGAGATTAAATTATAAAGAGTAGTAATCTCAGCATAAGAAACGGAAAGTATCATGCAGAGCAAAATTGTATCTACAAAGTTGTAAGTCCAAGTGGCAAAAATTTCGAGTTACTCTATAATGCACAATAAATGTAACATTATTAAGAAGTTCGATGAAATCTACAAGATCAAGTAGCAGTTTATGCAAGAATAACACGACGTGGTTTTACGTTTGTTTAAGGAAGGCATTTTTAAGGCGAAGTCTGTCAGAATAAGGTGGTAGCCGGATATTGAGATCCCAATTTAAGCAACGAAGTGCAAAAAGGAGGAATTGCCTTTTCAATAAGATGTTACTGTGTGCTCCAAACGCAGTAACAGTATTCCAGAATTGAGCGGACAAGAGAAATGTAAAGATTCTTATGTACAAAAAAAAGTACAGACGGACGAACATTCAGCTGTTCATCCTGAACTAGAACTAGTTTATGGGGTCTGCATCGCCATGTTTCGACATTTACATTCGAACGAAAGAACAGCAAAGTGTCTTCTTCTCTTCTTGTTTACCTCTTTTCGGACTCGCTTATGCTCCTCCTGAGGTGTGGGTATGCGATCTCAGCATTCGTCTGCAGGCATTCCGTTCCTAGATCATGTCATCGCTGAGACCCATTCGTTGCTGATGTTTTTTGAAAAAGGTGAGGTTTTTGGTACTTGTGTATGGATATTCGTTAGTTATGGAGTTTCCTTTTACACCGGCGGTTGTCTCTAGACCCGGTAACCAATCGCAATCTTCTATTATGCTAATAACTCAAAGGAATCGGACCAAAGTATGATGGGTGAAAATATGTTGAGCAGTAATCTTAAAACACAGGTTCTGGAATGTGCTTATAAAGTTAAACTCTGACAACAGCTATGTGCAATTTATGCTTCTTGTAGTAAATACTACAGAGTTAGAACTTTTCGTAACAAAGCTGAAAGTTTTACTTAGTTCAGAGTTTTCTACAAATATCACTGAAATGACAAAAGTAACATCAACAGCACGAACAAATTAGGAAATATCGATATCGCAACCTAGATTGCTTACTCTGTCTCACATTTCTTAAATAAACTCTTGGAAGAGTAGTTAAGATTAAAGAGTTCCTTTGAAATAAAAACCTTATAAAGACTGTCAGGCAAGTAAAAAAAAGCAGCAAAAAATTGAAGCTCCGATAAGATCAAAATCAATCGCTTGGAAAGCTGCATTACTGGCAACGCTCATATGAAACCTTAAATTAGGTCAAGCCCGTTGGTCAAAATCGTGATGCTTCATTTTCAAATAAGCACCCTGTCTTCCGGAAGCCAGTGCAAATTTCTAAACGTCATTGTTCATAAATTGTTACGACCAACACAGCAGGAAATGACTGACTGAGGTTGTTTAAGGCGCGTTTGATTTACAACTGTAGTGCGCCATTTTGAAAAAAGCAGCCATTTCTAAAATATTGTAACAAATGGCTGTTCATTTGGTAACAGCTAAACTCAATTTACCTTGAAAATTTCCTGCTTATTAAGCATTTTTAAAACGCAATTTAGTTCAACTTTAATGGAACTTTCAGCAAGATCATCAAAAATGAATGTAATACATACTAAAACATATACCATGTACACGTAAAGTACATGTCAAAATCGGCTAGCTAAGGGGGAAGGTCGTATAACCACCGAGAGACGGAGCAACAAGCAACAAGATCAGCAATCGACGGATACTGTCCGTGCCAGACCTGCCAGGCTTTTATCAAGTGGTTCCACAAAAGCAAACAACCCAGTCCAGCGAAGTGATTGACAGATGGACTCAATGAGCGATGAGTGTGTGTGTGTATACGTGTGTGTGTGTAAGTGAGTGTGTCCGTGCGTCAGAGTGTTGCATACTACTCAAACGGCACTCGAACAAACATTTATTTGCACATGCTACCAAAAAGCAACAATGTCTGGCCGTGCTCTGGCTGAAAACTTGTATTGCTGAGTTTTTAGAAAACTCACGTTCATACAGTGCCGGGCTAAAGTCTACGCACGAGCGACTTTCAGCTCTCTAAGCAGTCCATGCTTATTTTCAGGCAATATAGAGAGCTTCAAGAAGTAAACGAACAAATTGTAAGTTTTTTGTAAAATATAAAAATGTAAATAAATCTACAGCTTAAAGCATATTCGATAAAACGGAATTCAGTACTAAGTTAAAAAAAAAAAAAAAACAAAGGGAACTATTAGTTAAAGTAAGTAAGTAAAGTTAACCAAAAACCCATAGTAACATATTATCAGATTCGTTTTTTTGGATGTTTAAGCAAAATCCCAACGTGCAGGGGATCTTTGAACCTCGGATGCAGCGGCTCAAAACCCATAAGGGAAGCCCCTTTTTTTCAGATTTTGGAGAAAAAATCGCGTTACTGTCCATGCGTTGACATACAGATAGAAGCCCGTGAAAGACCAGAAAGTCTTAAATGCAGATTAAACATTAAAGCCTAAGCGTACTACGAACTTGGACTTTTGTTACTAGATTTATTTCTAAACTAAATTTAATACTGATGTTATTATTAATGAACGGCTGTCGAATTTTAGATTGAATGTAAAAATGGAAGCGAATAAGTTTTTTAAAAAGTTCGCTGTAAAGTATAGAGAGTGTGTTTCAAAAGAGCTACAAAGAATTGGCTTAAAAAACTACCAATTTTGAAAGTGTATTTCTATGAAAAAAGCGCATGCATACTTCAAGGGCAGAGTTATGTAATATTTCAAATTCTTAGGTTCATCTTGGCCAACTCTAAAAACTCAAATCTAACAATCGAAATCCTTCGATTTATTATTTAATGATATTGTTACTAAATTGTATTAAATTACGCTGCCACTACTAATCAGCTGTTCTTGATCAAAACGATATTGCCATATTCAAAAACTGCAACAATTGCTGCAGCGTTACCCATTTGTTCGCATAATTTGTTTCCGTTGCAGTGTTGTAAAACTGCCATGTAATGTATGGTTTACTACAACCAGCGAGAAGGTCAAAACTTAATTATGTTCTGTACTAGTAAGGGAGCAGAAATTGTAGCCGTACGCAGACCTTTGTCTAGCACTGTAAGTCACTCAAGCGAGACCCAACAGCAAATACAGCCAATGTGCCGCGCGTAAAAAACTACGAGTCATTCGCTGTTGCAGCTGATCTTGATGGAGAGCCTCTTCAGGAAAAGACAAAAAAAAAAAAAGAGTTATTTTATTTTGTTTCGCTTTACCCCAACATACGGAGTAAGTGAGAAGCGCGGTTTATGCTCGTATATGTGTGCGCGATGTATGCGTGTTTGCACACTGCCTTTCACGCTACAAGAAAAACGAACTGGAAACCAGAAACCGGCTATGGCTCTATGCAAACAGCACGAGACTTGAACACGAAAGTGAAAAACATTTTAGCAATGTCTCTGAGTGCCGTATGTGTGCGCATACTTTTTTTTATGTTTTGTTTGTTGTTACTATAAATACCAATACTTTGGCCGTTGGGAAAAGATAACAATGCCGCACGAGACTCCAAGCCAAAACTGACAAACGTATTAGATCAATGCGCGCATTGTATGCGATAAGCGGCAACCACTGATAAGCACACCACAAGCATGTTGCACGTGTGTGTGTTTGTGGTTGTTGCACGGAAAGTGAGTCTAATGCTGCGTTTAGACTGCGTCACCAAAGCAACGCGTTGGCACAATTCCAAAACGTCACAGTAATATATGAGAATGTGACATTAGCTGGCACGAATTGACAGGAATTTCGTTGTTAGCAGTTGTGTTGGAATGAAACGCTTTTTACCAGAGTAACATGATATAGACTGTCACCAAAGATAGCAAGTTTAAGTAAAGTTTTCGAATTTTCCAATCAACTGCTCAACAGCCATTAAACTGAAAGAAGATGTGGTACAGACGCTATAGAGATATGTGACGCAACTAATCGCGTTTACGGAAAATAAAAACAAATACTAAAATGCTTAATTTATTTTGATTCACGTGCGACAAATTATTGTTTACTTTATGTGAACATCTGGGCACAACGACAAGCTGCTACAATGTAAGGCAGTATTTACAACTGATTCATAATGAGGAGACATATTATTTGGGCCAGTTTTTAGCACTAAGCCTGTGTAGGGCAGTGTAAACATAGCATAATAAATGATTTTTCAACATAGTAGCTTCTCTACTTACTCGCTTTTCAGCACTATCGCATGGATTTCCTAACGATGATGATGAGGTGGATGTGGATGTTGTGGCCGCAGCGCCACTGCTGGCCGCTGCGCTGGGCAAGTGATTTAAGACTTCCGGCGTCACCGAGTCCAATTGTTCCTGTTTGATGCCGCTGAGCAGTGGCAGAAAATCATTTTTAAGATTTTCCAAATCCAAATCCATTTTGAGTATTACTATGGGCTTTGTTATTAAAGTGAAACACTAACGTGTAACTATGTAGGCTTATTTAAGCGCGAATTTTTCCTAGTTTTAGCAATTGATGTTTGGGGGCATTGTTTTGTTTAAAACTTGGTTTACTTAAATCATTTTGGAGCACTAAAAACGGAAGCGCGAGCACAGAACGCGATAATGGCAACAAACACACACACAGCAACAATAATGCATTCGATATTTTTGTTGATGTTTGTTTTATTTCACATTTTATGCGCGCACAAAACAGTTTTGATTAAATTTGTATACTTTAATTTTATGTTTAATTCATTTCACCTTCGCTGCAGGGCCATTTTGCATTTTGCTTGCAAATTTGGCTCTCATGAAATTTTTTTTTTCTGCTTTTTGCACAAACCTCTCACAGAGCCAGAGCAGCAGCGAAAACTTTCATTAATTTGTTCACGCTTTCGATTTTGCTGCTGGTATCACAATAAACTGCACTAGAGCGCTGTTTTTTGCATTTGCAGCATGTGTATGGATTTGTTTATTTGTTATTTTAATTAATTTAAGTATTTTATAGCCGTAAATTGCAAAGAAAACACACGGCGTTTACTCTCGTCGGACGCTTCGTTTGTACAAAAATTTTCTACTCGCGCAGCCATTTTGGATTCAATTAAGTGAGGCAGCGTTGCCAGATTGCTGTTTTATTGAGCGGCCTATACACGTTCAGACGGCAACTAGTAGGGCGCTTAATTAATGTAATTCAATTATTCTAAAATACGTTCATAATAAGTGTGCACAACTACTAAGAGCTTTGAAACATGTTTCTTAAAAAAAAGTGTGTTAAATTCAGCATGCAGGTAATAATTTTTTGCCTACCTTGCATATGCATTGCAGTCCGCTGTAAACAAGCATTTTATCTACATATATGCAATATTTGTGCATTTTTACGGCTGCGCTTATATACAAACTTTATTTCATCTTTGATCTCCCAATTACTCTCTTATATTGCGCATAATTTTTAAATTTAACTAAAATTTAATGAAGTCATCATGCAACAGCTGTGCGTCTTGTAAGAAGAAGCATTTCATACGACACACGTGTTAGTTTTATTTTGCTAATATTTAAGCCACTTAAACATAAACTAATGTTAAGACATCATAAACTATTGCATTACGCCAAGGCAGGTGAATTTTATATACATAAATCCAAAAGAATGTATTCAAATTCTTGTACATCTAACGTGTTACCCTACTTACAGTGAGCCTTCGATCGCTGCTACAGATTTCTACACGCCACAAAGGATTCGCCGCCGCTATGTCAGAAGCACTGGACAAACTAGAGCTGGAGGCAGAGACAAAAAAAGCAGCCAAAGAGGCTGCGGAGGATTCTATCAAGGACACGAAACGCCTGAAACGTGATCTAAAGCGCCGCAAATGGGTGGACTGGAAAACACAGGATGAGCATGATGCGGCGAATGACGTAAAGCGAACTGCTTTCGATCCTGCCGAGCGTGTGAAGCGCAGAAAAAATGCTATACTTTTAAGTTATTGTGGAGCCAATTATTTTGGCATGCAGCGTAATCCTGGCATGCAAACCATTGAGGAGGAACTTTTTAAAGCTATGCGTAAACACAACTGGATCACAGAGGACAGCTTCGAGCAGGTGCAAATTGCGTGTTTCCAACGCGCCGCTCGCACGGATAAAGGAGTCTCAGCAGCGCGTCAAGTTTGCTCCGTAAAATTGCGTAAGCTTGCATTGCCAAATACTTGAGTTTAAAATTTCTTTAAATCATCTCGCATTCTAGCTGATGACTTGAATTTGGAGGCATTTAACAACGATTTACCTCCAGAGATTCGGCTATTTGGCGTTGAGCGTGTTACCAAGGGTTTTAATGCCAAGGATCAGTGCAATGCACGCACTTATACCTACACGTTGCCTACAATAGCATTTGCTGAGTGCAAATCTGAAAATGAACAGAATTCCTTTCGCATAGCTGCAGACTTATTGGAAAACGTTAAGCAAACATTGCAGCTCTATGAAGGCACAAAGAACTTTCACAATTTTACCAGCAAAAAGTAAGACAAATGTCTTTTTATAAAGTTTAGTTTTAGCTTTACATTTAATTTTGCTCTTTTAGAAACTTTTTGGATCCCTCATCAAAGCGATTCATCATGTCTTTTACATGCAGCTCACCTTTCTTGAGTCCACAAGGTATTGAATTTCTCACGCTTAAAGTAAAGGGACAAAGTTTTATGCTGCATCAAATACGCAAAATGGTTGGCTTGGCCATAGCCATTGTACGCGGCAATACCACAACTGAAACCTTGGATCGTGCGTTAACTGAAGAGCGTCTGGATTTGCCAATGGCACCGGGATTGGGCTTGGTCTTGGATACAGTACACTACGAGCGTTACAATGATCGTTATGGCACTGATGGTATACATGCGCCGCTTACTTGGGAAAAGCAGAACCCTGAAGTTGAAGCATTTATCGAAAAATATATATTTTCAAATATATATAAAACCGAAGCAGAACAGCGCAATATGCTTGATTGGTTAAGTACTTTGCATTTACACTCATATGACACCAGACGCGATGAGCCAGCGCCTCCAATTAAGCAAAAAAATGCAGCAGACGATGATGACGAGTAGAATTAAGTTTAAAGTGCAGCGTTTCCCTTGCAAATCCAATTACATTTTATTTTTGACAAAAAATGTTAACCAAAATAGTCATTAATTAGAAGCGACCGCCCTTCTTCTTCTTGTGACCGCCTTTGCGAAATTGCTGCCTGGGTCCGGGTGTTGGCTCTTGGTAGACAGGCGTGGCGGGCGAATTCTTGGTTAGATTGACGCGGTTGGACATATCGCTGTAAAAGCAGTACATTAACATCAAAAGGTTTTTTTTAAGGTCCTACAATACTTACTACTGATCGGCTGCGCCTGTGGCCATGCCTTGGGAGCCCTTAATTATATCCTTGGCACGTGCTCCACCACGCTTCTTTCTAAAGCCCGTGCGCTCATATTTGGGCAACCAGCGTTCGGGATCAGGTGCTACTTCAGCATTATAGTTCTTGGGCAGCTTGCCCTTGCGTTTGCGATTTTTGCTCTTCTTTTTGTCACCTATAGGAGTGCTTGGCGAAGGTTCAATCTTCGTGTTAGCGGTTTTCTTCGCCGCCTTTGTAGACATGACCCAGTTGGCAGCTTCAAAAGCATCAATCTCTGAGGCAGTTGTTAAAGTTTCTAGCTTAGGCAGCTTGCGGCTGATTTCCAAAGCGCGTTTGGGGTTAAACTGCGCATATGCTATGACCAGCTGAGCCAAAACCTTCATATCGTTGGGGTTTAGTTTGAGTAGCTCCTCCAGAGAGCTGGCAGCAGTCTCTGAAGCACCACCACGCAAATGGAATTCAGCTGCCTGACGCCACATGTCCGAAAGATCACCGCTGCTCACATTATTCTTCTTATACCAATCTACGGCAGATTTAAGTAGTGTTGAAGCAGCTGGCTTATTGTCTGTGCCCAAATACAAAGAAACGAGTGCAGAAACAACACCTGGCTTGTATTTTGCCTCGCCCAGCGAGAGCAGTGTCTCAATGGCGTCTTTGCGGTTGCCCTGCAAGTTTGGAGGTAATTAATAAAAGTTAATTGTATAATTTTCTACGCTTTTAGCTTACCTGTAACAATTGCAGTTGTATAATGGCAAACTTGCTAACAAACTCGTGCGTTTTGTGCGCTGCTGCAAACTTTTGCAACTGATCAATAGCTTCCTTGTGTTTCTTATCCTTGGCCAACTGGCTGCAGCGTATAAGTAGCGCCTCAAACTCTACCTTTGGATAGTTTTGGGCCAGTTTCTGGCTTAGCTGATGCACCTGATCGCTGGCGTTGGTGTACAAGGCCAACAAACAGTTGTTAACAGCAATTATTTGCTTTTGGCGCGAGTTAAGCTTCGGTTCACAAGCTTCTGCCATGGCGGCGCGTATTTTTTTTTTAGAATCAAAGACGTTTTGATCTTTATTGATGACAACTGAGTTGTTGCTGGCGACGGCCACTAAAGCTGGGTCTTTAGGTTTATGTCGCAGACAGTCTGCGTAAATAACGCTAGCTTCCTTAATCTTGCCTTGCAATTGCAGGCAATAAGCCAACTGCACGCGTATAACGTCCAATTCTTCAAGTATTTCCTCTTCAGAAGCGCCCTCCTCTTCGAGGAATTCACGACAGAGCTTTTCGCTAGTGCGCAACTTACGCTCGGCATCGACGTATTTTTGGCGATTGGATTGAATGCATGCGCTATTAAAGTACTGCTCATAAGTATCCTCTGGCACATCCGGCACTTCCTTCGTCTTGTCTAACGCCAAATTTGCAGCTACTGCGCTAAGATTGGTGCGACGCTCGTCTTCGTACTCATCGCTAGTATTCTTTATGATATCCTTATAGGAATCTACACATTCTTCGTAACGCTCAAGACGGTACAGAATTTGAGTACGCAGCTCCTTGAGATTTGGCGGCAATGGTTGTTCTCCACTATCATCAATGGTTTTCAATGCTTGCAGCTGCTTGTTCAAGCGATACTCGCAGTAGGCTTTTTCAAAAATCAGCGAAGACAAGCGATTCTTTTCAATAAATTTGCTTGCTTCATCAAATTTCGACAACTGTATAAGGCAGACCACCTTACAGTGCAAAGCCGTTTGATCGTCGGGAGCGACACCAAGTACTACAAATTTGCAAGAAATCAATGTTTAAATGGCTATGAATAAAAGGGTCTGGGTCTTAAAACTTACTGCGATTCACTGCTTTGACAGCCTTATCGAATTCGCGATTGTTTCCAAACTTGTTTACCTCCGCGTAGGCGGCTTTGATCAAAGCCTCCTTAGGATTTTCATCTTTTGACATATTGGCGATGAAATTTTAACTTTTGCAAGCTATTTTCAATAATTACAAACGTGCAAAATTGTGAACTTTCGCCCTCGTATTGAACTTTTGACAGCTGGCTGTGTGTCAGACACATCACCAAAACAATGCTGCCATACTGCGCTGATACAGTGGCAGCTCTACAAGTTAGTTCCTACAAGTTCAATCAAATGAACTAGTTCGGCGGTTCAATATCAGCCCATGAATTCGATTTATAAGCGTGCAAAAATTTAAAATTCCCAATTTTAGTAGGCTGCTATTTGTCCAAGTTAGTTTTTATTACTTAAAACTTTAAACAAATTTTATACTGATCGAATGAGTGGTTTTAAGAATATATTTACGATGGGTGCTTAGGCGTAAGTGGAAGCCCTGCATACGCAAATACATATGTACCGGTAAAGAGGATGCAAAGCCACACGACGTAATGATGTTGCTTATTTATAAAATTAAAGCTCGTCTTCGTGTTTGGAAAAATAGATGCGATTGCATTTGCCACAGCTGGGCCAAGGAAATAATTATACTAGAAATTTCTCAGATCCTTCATAAAATGTCAAATGATGTCGTCAGACCGTGATGGGCTGCAAGGATTGCTAAAAAACGGGCGAATATTTGCAAAGATCTGCTGCTGAAGAGAGCTTTTAAAATCAATAGTACTATTGTCGTTGCCTTGAAACCGTTTATGGCTTGATGATTTCTTTAAACAATGTTGTTATTTTAACTTGCGGTTTAAAAAAACGTTTGCGAAATTTATTTACTAACGGCCTGTTATACGTCATCACTAATAGCTCGATAAAAGGTTTACGATCATTATACAGATTATTGGGATTAATTGATAAGCGAAAAGATTGAATATATTCCAGCATTAAAAGCGATGAAAGCACGTTGCGAACTTTATTATTATTGTTATGGGCTAACGTCAAAATGCATTAAATATTTGATTTTTATTCGATTTCGTCGATTCTTGCTGTTTTCGATATTTAGAAAATGCATCCATTATTTGGGGCCGCCAACAAAAAAACAAAAACAAGCAATGTTTATTCTTTAGTACTAACTTTTAATTTTAAATAATTCAAATAACTTAAAGGAATGTCTGCAGAGAAGAAAAGAGTAAGTGCTAATTACTAGAAGTCTCGTGGCATAGGTGTTTTATGCATCAAATTAATTTCTTTTTTAGCCTAGGAAGTGGAGCGAGCAAGAAGTGCTCACTCTCATAGACTTATATCAGGCGGAAGATGTTCTCTATGATGCCAAAAGTCCACTTTATAAAAATAAGTCTGCACGAATAAAAAGTTTGCGCAATATAGCTTTTAATATGCAACTTGTTCCAGCCGTAACCGTGGACGATGTTAAGAAAAAACTCGGTAATTTACGTGGCCAATTTACCGCCGAATTGATAAAGCTGCGCAAAAATAACAAAACCGATTGGGAGCCTCCGTATTGGTTTAACCGACTGCAGTTCCTTGAAGACCATTTGCGTAAACGTGAGTCCACATCAAACGTATCGGTGAGTACTTATAACTTGCTGCATCTTTACAACGCAACTATTATTTACATCTTATATATTTTCAGTTTGAGTTTAGTGATGATTCAATGTCCGAGGACTTGACCCATGCGCAGCCTGCATCAAAACGTGCGCGTGCAACCGAATCTGAGAATACGATTGAGGAGGAGTCGGTGGTTCTCAGAAGGAATGATTTATTGGGCAAAGCATTGGAAGCGTTAGATAAAAGCGAAACAAATTACTCTGAATCAGTAGATTCATTTGGGGAATATATGAAATCGCAGGTGGCATTTATTCCCGCAGAGCTTCAACCGGCAATTTTCCAAAAACTAATGAACACACTTTTTGAGTATAGCAAGAATTGCACGCAGCAACAAAATGAGAGTGTTAAACTAGAATACCAGGAATTACAAACGGAACTCTCAGACGCTGCGCCAATTACATCAACAAAAAATGATCCAACAGTCCCACCCATAAGATATCAATGTACGGCAGATGGTATTAAAAGCCAAAACAGCATATTTGCCCATTACGTGGAAATGTTTTTAGACAACATATCAGATGCGGATACGGCTGCCCGAGCAAAACTCCAAATAAAAGTGTTACTTTCAAAAGCGATTATGGAGGAAGCGGAATCACAACTACTGGCTGCAGAACAGCTCCATTAGGTAATATAAAATAATAAAAAGCACTTTTAGTGTTTTTGTTGATATTAGTGAAGGTAGAGAGCGATGCACAGCTGTGATGTGCCAGGAAGGGCTCAAGAATATTCGATTCGATTATACATTGCATGATGAAGTTATCGGGACATCGCATGTTTTGATCGCATTTTTAGGTTTTTTTTTTTTTTAAAGCCTAGTACGCAGCAGTGTAAAACCGCGTGAAAGAAAACAAAAACTTCATATAAAAAAAACGCTGTCAAAATTCTTAGCGTTTTTTTTATATGAAGTTTTGTTTTCTTTCACGCGGTTTTACACTGCTGCGTACTAGGCTTAAGATAAAAGAGGCAAATAAAATTTTTATTTCAAAAAGGACTTAAATTTATCCAACTATATAATATATACGGATGCACACGTTTAGCTAGATCTCAAATCATCTATTGTAGAGTTGATAAACATTCGACAGTTGTCAACGAGAATGTAATATTTCGTCGATGTTTTCGAAGGAAATAATTGGTAACAACGTTTCCATAGAGTTTGAAATGACAAAATATGTTGGGTTTCATCACTTTTGTAATGCTTGTATTAAAGGAACATTAATTATACTAACCTTAGGTAAATGTTTGGTTCAAATTGCAAGAAAAAAAATGCACATTCGTTGTATCGATAAAATCGACAGTGCCTTCGATATTACTCCAGCTCTTTCGATGTATCGCGAGTGTCGATGTTGGTTTTATAACATGCCTGGTTATTGGAGTATACGCTTGGAAATAAAATTATAAATAAAATGCCTCCTAGCTAAAGTGGGTTTACAATTTTGCTGCACTTCATATTGGATAATGATGTATGTTTCAAGTATGTATATATGTAATTGAATTATGCTGTATATAAGAGTGATATTCCCTGAACTCTAATATGGCTTGCGACCATTTTGTAATTGATTATACGGATAAGCTATAAACAAAACAGTAAGCAAAAACTCAAAAAAGTATCGTACCTTAAATTTCGGCGCAAGTTTGGTGATCAAGCTTTTGTCCTTAGGTTCATACAATTAAAACATTTACTTACAATTATAATTTAATAACTTGCTTGGATTTGCAGGGAAAACAGCTGTTGGCGCTATTTTGACAAAATAGATGCATATTCAGCCAAGTGCAGATTATGTGGCAAAATACTAAGAACAAGCGGAAAAACTTCCAATATGCACTCACATTTGAGAATGCATATAAAAATGCAAAAAGAATCAAAAGTGTTAGGTGTACCAAAAAGCGCCATGACAAGCTTACTAGCTGACGATGATATAAATGGGTCTTGGACAAATATGGTAAGTAGTCTGCAGTCTACAAAAAAAAAAGACATTAACAGGGACCAATTTTTCTTGCAGGATGAATCAAATATTAAAATCGAAAGCGTGACTTCGGAAGCCGGTGAATTTCATAGTACATTTGTAGATGCTTTAACAAATACCCCAACAATAAGTCATCTAACAGTATCACCTACAGTTCAACAACCCACAGAAACAATTTGTATGGAGCCGAAAAATCAAAAATTCGGCGAATACACTGCAATGATCCTAAATAACATATCAGATGCAGCCATTGTTACCCAGACAAAGCTGCAGATTAAAGTCTTATTATCGAAAGCCATTATGGAGGATGCCGAATTACTGCTTAATGACAAACCTCCAGAACAAGAATAAGTTTTACTTCTATTCTGACTAAATTAAATTTATCCATCTCGTTATAAATAAAGTATATCTAATTTTTAATTTGTAAATTGCACACTAGAATTTCTATTGCTTAATGTTTTGAGGAAAACCCAAAAAGGTGTTCTCCCATCCCGTGCGGTTTTTCTTTATTTTGATAAATGTTTATCTCGATATTAAGTTTCGCACAGTTTTATACATTTTTTTTTAAAACTAAAAAAAAACTGGCTAAAAGGACCAAAACTGCATCTGAGTATACCTTCCATTATAAAAAGCAAACTTCATTTTTGAACATTTCTTGTCATAAATTTTTTTGAATTTGGTTTAAGACTTCTTAGTTGGTCTTCACAATATGCAACGCGAGTAATTCTATCCTATGTGAAAATTTTTCCAAATACATTTTGACTGCAGTATATCTGCTACCGATAACAATATATGCAACACGAACATATAGATAAAGCGAACTAGCACAAGCTCGCTCTTTAGTTCATTTCAATGAACTTGTTCAGCTGCACTTTATCTGAAAACAAGTTGGCAGCCCTACTATTTTGGACTCGCTGGCGACGCCTTCGCAAGTGAAATTTATTCGGTGTTTTAAGTAAATTAAAGAAAAAATGTCTGTTGAAGTGGATTTTATTAACAAAAAAGAGGTGCACTTACGCACCCTAAAGCAGTCAGGACATGTGGGCTTCGATAGTCTACCCGATCAATTGGTTAACAAAAGCGTACAGAATGGATTCGTTTTTAACGTAATGTGCATAGGTGTGTGTATACTCAAAATCATATCTGTACATATTTGTCTGTGTGTGTGTGCGGTCTGCTCTGTATGCACTGAAAATGAATCAACGAACGTTGAGTGTTTGTTGTTGGAGGGAACAGGGCTGAGAAGGGTACTCTTTAAGTGCATTGCACAGAAATTCTTAAACCAATTCAATTGCCCCGCACTGTGACTCACCTCACGTCCGTGGTGCAAACAATTGAAATTGGCGCAGTTGACAGTCTGTTGTGGACTGATATGTTTAGTATGCAGAGCATGGCCGCACGCATCGATTTTGCGGCGGCTTTCTACAATTTCACCCTGACATAGATTGCGTTTTTTGAAAAGCATTAAAATGCATGATTTTCTATACCATTACAGGCGAAACGGGCTTAGGCAAATCCACATTAATGGACACCCTATTCAACACCAGCTTTGAGTCCACACCTAGTCCTCATACTCTGCCCAGCGTCAAATTGAAGGCTCATACCTATGAATTGCAGGAAAGCAATGTGCGCCTTAAGCTAACCATTTGTGACACGGTTGGCTATGGCGATCAAATCAACAAAGACGATTCCTTCAAGGCAGTTGTGGATTATATAGATGCACAGTTTGAGAATTACTTGCAGGAGGAGCTTAAAATAAAGCGTTCATTGGTCACCTGCCATGACAGTCGCATACACATTTGTTTGTACTTCATTTGCCCAACGGGCCATGGCCTCAAGTCGCTCGACTTGGTTTGCATGAAAAAACTGGACAGCAAAGTCAATATTATACCAGTCATAGCAAAGGCAGACACCATTTCGAAGGCGGAACTACAGCGCTTTAAGGCAAAAATTATGCAGGAACTAAACAGCAATGGCGTGCACATCTATCAGTTTCCCACTGACGATGAAACTGTAGCCGAGACCAACAGCAGCATTAATTCGCACATAATACCCTTTGCTGTTGTGGGCAGCACAGAGTTTATAAAAGTGGGCAACAAGCTTATACGCGCACGTCAATATCCTTGGGGCACTGTGCAGGTAGAAAACGAAACACACTGCGATTTTGTTAAGCTACGCGAGATGCTCATACGCACCAATATGGAAGATATGCGTGAGAAAACGCACACACGACACTATGAGCTCTATAGGCAAAAGCGCCTAGAACAAATGGGCTTTAGCGATGTGGACAGTGACAACAAGCCAATATCATTCCAGCAAACGTTTGAAGCCAAGCGTTCCAATCATTTAGCAGAGCTGCAGGCTAAAGAGGAAGAGGTGCGCCAAATGTTTGTGCAGCGCGTTAAAGAGAAGGAAGCTGAGCTCAAAGAAAGCGAGAAAGACTTGCATGCCAAGTTTGAAAAATTGAAGCGGGATCATGCTGAAGATAAACGAAAACTAGAGGATTCACGTAAAGCTTACGAAGAGGACTATCTAGATTTCCAGAGACGCAAGCAACAGCTGGCCACAGCACATCACACGCTAACGCTGGGCAAGAGTAAGAAGAAGTAATCTAGCAATGGTTAACTTCTTATATAAAGGGGTGTTTACACTAGCTTAGCAGCAGCTATAAGACAAGATTTCGGAATCTGTTTTCTCTGTTATATGTGTCAAAATTATGCAATTACTTATAAAATTTCTTGATCCGTTTGCTCAAGTCTTAAACTGATCACCCGTTCCGGAAAATGATAAATAATTGCTATCTAAAAAATAAGGATTTAAAAGATTTGTCGCTGCTTACAGCCCAAAAAATTGTATTTGGTTAGAAAATAGCAAGTTCCATTTCTAAGCAAGTTGGAGCAACTGTATCCTATTGTTTGTCCAGAGCTTAAGGTAGTGTAAACACCGCTTATCAATGTCTTACGAGTATTTTGTGCTTATTCCAAAGTAATTATTGCTTTTTCATCTCGTTGTATTTCATTTATGCTATTAAGTTTACTTCTCAAATATTAACATATACACACATATATGCATACATATATAATGATTATTTACAACTAACGAATAAAGCGAACTTAGTATTTTAAAAGTATAAAAAACCCCATTTGAGTTGAATTTAATAAAAGCTCATTAAGTCGAAATTTTAACTACTTGTGAGACAAAATATATGGTTATAATTTATTTAAGATTCGTGGAATCCAAATCTAATTTTGCCGCACAATATGCTAAAATTCCGCCGTAAGCGATTGCTATTCTAGATTGTCTGCCAAGGTTTTAGCCAAACGTGTGCAGTAAAATTTTGTGTCCTCGTGGGAGCCAGTCGATCATCAATAATATATAAAAATAGATATGTCATTTCAAGCTGCACACGCGCTTTATATATACTTATAAAAAATCCTTCTTAAGGCAATAATGAAAATGTTAACATTGTGGTATGTGTTGCACAGTATATGGAATGCTTGGTTTTTTTTTTTGTTTTTAAAATAATTATGTATAAATTAAGAATGTTTATGAAGGACTGTGATTTAAACTGGAGCTTAAATAGCTGGGTGGATTCATAATCGATTATACTGCTTAACAAAATTTAACATCGCAGTTCCAAGCTTGTTTGAAAGCAATCCGGTTAAGCTTTGCATCTAGTTTTTGGGCTAAGCATATAAGATGGCTAAAGTGCGTTTTTTTATTTTTGTTCTAGAGTGGTTGTAAGTATTGTGTTTGAAAAGTTTTCAGATCTTGTATCTTTAGTTTCACGCTATATGACAAAGACTGTACCAATATAATCTGTTGAATATACTATGATTGACTTATTAGCTGGGGTTGCGCTATAAACTTTTAAGATTGTTTTGCCATAATTTTCAGTTAGTTTCAGAGATTTTCAAATATTATCAAGCAAAAGCTGTTAGGATGCAATGCGCTTGAAGGACAAATTTTAAACACCAGCGCATGATCAAAAGACAATATTCGTTTTAATTTGAAATACACTGATGTAATTTTAAATCTGTTTCTTGGTATGGAATCAGAAGACCTTCTAGCTTAAACCAGGTTAAAAGAACTATCTGGCATAGCTATGAATTATTGTCGAGCCGTGATAAAGCCAAAAACAAATCAGCTTATCCGATTTACTTGGGAAAACAACTTGGAATTGATTGCTAACTTTGTTTTAAGCAGTGTGTGTTACTATATATGTATTTATGCATGTGTAGTTCATAAGGCTGCCGTTTTTTTTCAGTGTATGCTTTTCGTTTCTAATGCGCTGGTTTATTAACGCTTCAAAGCATCTTCACATTATTGTTGCTCCCAATTGAGAATCTCTTTTACAAGTGCAGCACACCATCTTTGACATCGCTGGCCATAACAGTGGATGCATTCGAAGCAGCCTGTTGATGATTGTGGGTCGTTGCTGTTCCTGCTGAAGCGCCCTCATCCAGCGCCATGCCTGTCAAGTCAACAATATCATCCTGATCATCGTGTTCTATCTCATCGGATGTATTTGTATGATTTGTATGATGCGAGCTGCTAGACAATTGACTATTGCGTGAGAAGCTGCCGCGACGTGGTGATGTTAGGGTACGTTGATTGGCTGGTTTTACTGTGATGATCAGATTGGAGCTGTTGGCAACCATCATATCGGTGACCTAGTTGTATTAATACATAATTAATGCATAATTCCATTCTATATTATATCTGTGCAAAAGTTAGTGTTGCATTATAAGAAAACTCATAAATACCTGGTCCAAAGTCTTGCCTGCTACCTCTATTCCATTAACTTCAATTACTTCGTCGTTTACAGCCAACAGGCCTGTGCTTTCAGCTAAGCCACCTGGCACAAGACGTGAAATGAATATACCTGGTTGTTTCTCCAAACCACTAGCAGTAACGCGCACCGAGGTGCCATCGCGTATATAGAAACCCAAGGGCTTCTCGCTGCCATGCTTGAGCAGACGCACGCGTCTATGTGTTTCAGGCACTATGTCCACATCTATAATTGCTGATACTTGACGAAAATCATGTGGTATTGATATTGAAGGTGCTTTGGTTTTGACGGGCGTGTGCCCCATTAATATGCTGCCAATAAGGTTTCTGGGCTTCATGGTGCCAAAGCCAGAATATTCATTTAGATCATCTAAAAATATTAAACAGTAAGTCTTTTTGTTGTTAAAGCCAAAAAATTATACAAACCTTTGCGCTGTACAATGACTCGAAGCAATGGACGCGCTGTTTTCAGAGCACGCCCAAAGTTATCATCGTTGTTGATGGGCAACAAATCATTGTCGCGCGGATCAATATAGAGTATTAAAAATTGTATATTGGCCAATTTGTGCAACTGCTCAATGAGCGCAGCAAATTTGTCAAAGCTTTTCGTTTCGGCCTCATTTGTAAAGCTCCAGCGTCGAAATTCTGCATCAAACTGTTAACAGACACAAAAGAAACATAGTGAGTAATATATAAATTATTTGATAGTGTTCAGGAGTTGGACACTGTGACTTTTACAAAAAAAAATGTGTTCACCGTCAAAAAAAACTCAATAGTTAGTGGAGTTGTATAAACATAAATACATTTTTATATTCGAAAAATTATGGAATATGGAAATTGGTCATTGGAACTAATATTTCATTGGAAAACCGTACAAACAGAACACTTATGTTTTAAATTTCGATTGTAAGTCAACATTTTTAAATCTAACTAAATAAACACGATGTTTACATTGCCAAGTATTACAGCATCGAATATGGAGTCAATAATTTGGTGCCCTAGCTCTTATGGTCTCCAAGATCTTATCTTTAGTTCAGAAAGAGAGATGAGTCTATACCGACCCGGGTTGATCAAATTGGTATGAACTTTATAAGGTAGCAATTGCCTCCTTCTTAATATACCTTTTTACCCTGTAAGCATAATAACAACTGTTGCGCATTTATAGGCTGAGAAGTGGCTGCCTGTTGCAGGGTCCTGAGCAAGAGATTGTCTTAGAACCCGTTTACATTACAAGGCATACAAGCATACCCAATGTATGGGTGTACATTATGAATCAGCGTTGCGGTCACTGCCTCTTACGATTTAAGCTCATTATCCATTCAAAACTTTAAGACTTCAACGGCAGCATATAAAATACAAATAGAGCTCACTTAACCCACTTTGACGTACACAGAGCAGACTAAGGCACTTGTTAATTATGTTTTTAGACTTATTCACCTTGGATTTCACCTCAATTAGATTTGTATTGGCATTTGCCAAAGCTGCAGTTGTGTTTATTTTATTTTTCGACATTTTTTTTAACACAATTATTTACGCCAACACGTAACTGTTACGTGTGTGTGTGTTTATTCGAAGAGTGGTTGCGGCAAAACACACAAAAACCAAACAAAAACTCGTACAATAAACTAAAACTTTGTTAAATGTATGACAAAACTTAAAATTAATAGAATAATTAAACAAAATTAATGAAAATGGGAGTATAAATCTGGTACAACACGTAAGTGTTGCAAAATGCACCAAATCGTTACGCTGCTTCTTCTAAGTGGCCAATCACAGCGAAATATATGACAAGATGGCAACACTTACAAGTAATAAATTTATTTAAAAATGCATTAATTTTTAGCTTTTAAAGGCAATAAAAATGTAAGCATTGTTTTTAGAATAATTTAAAAAAGCCAGTAATATACGCTTTAAAGTTAAAAACTGGCACGAACTATGAAACATTAATAGTTGCACATTAAATAGGTATAGATACATACATAGCTCATTTATTGGGCTATGCTGACCTTTGCAGACCCTACTTACAGATTGAACTATTAATTAGCATAGTCAGCAGCACATAACAAATATAAAAAATAAAAGAACGCCTGTTGAAAAACTAATTTTTAAGCATATGCAATAAATACCTATTTAAAAATATAAAGATGTATTCCTAAGGCCATATTAAAATGTAGCTGCTGTAGCGCATACAAGAGTCAGCATAAACGCTAGACCAGGGCTGTCGCAAGCCAAACTGTGTTTTCTATTATGTGTGTTGTTGTTAAACGTGAAGTGTGCATTTTGCTAGAAATTGTTTTAATGCAACTAAAAATAAACAACGATAAATACAAGCGAGTGTTTGTTACTCCAAAAAGAAAGCATAATTTTTTGTTTTTCTAAAACAATCACAATAATATTAGTATTTTCAATACAAACTAAATAAAATATTTTTTTGCTGCTTATGACAGCGCAGCGCTGGTGTTGGTTCAGGCACTGGGACGACGACGCCATTAGCTGGCGGTGCTAAAAAAAAAACCATTTATTATAATTTTTATATGTTTATTAACAAAATTAACAACAATTGAGCTAAAAAGTGCAAGCATCCTGCGGGCAAGCAGCTGCAGAAGAAACCTTGAAATCCATTCACCTACACACACACATACAGAAACACACACTTATATATACACACACACAGACGTGTACGCACAAACGCGAGCCAAAAGCCATGAGTTCGGTAATGTAAACAAATTTCTAAAGTGGAAGATGAAGCAGCAAACTAATTCCAATGATTTTCTTTCTTTCTATATTTTAGCAGTATTCCAATGTTGAGAATCTCTCACCCCAAACAATACGGCAGGTTATGAAGGAGCTGCAGGATATGGAGACCACGCCGCCAGAGGGCATCAAAGTGCTGATAAATGAGGGCGATGTAACGGATATACAAGCACTTATAGACGGTCCGGCTGGCACTCCATACGCTGTAGGTGTTTTTCGCGTTAAACTAACGCTTAGCAAAGATTTTCCACAAACGCCGCCCAAAGCTTACTTCCTAACAAAAATTTTCCATCCAAATGTGGCCGTTAATGGTGAGATTTGCGTAAATACACTAAAGAAAGATTGGAAACCGGACCTAGGCATAAAGCATATATTACTGACCATCAAATGCCTTCTAATTGTGCCCAATCCTGAATCGGCGCTTAATGAGGAAGCAGGCAAAATGTTACTAGAGCGTTACGATGACTACTCGCAGCGTGCGCGCATGATGGCGGAAATTCACGCGCAGGTAGGCAACTTTAACAACAAAAAATAACTTTAAAAGTATCTTTCTAAATAATAACTACTTCTTTTAGCCCCCCAAATGTGCTGCTAGCGGTGATGCCAAAGATGATGATGGACCATCAACAAAAAAACATGCGGGACTTGATAAAAAAATGCAAGATAAGAAAAAGGAAAAGTTGCTCAAGGAGAAAAAGCGTATGCTCAAAAGATTATGAAAAGCATAAGAAGTCTGAGAAGCTGACAAACTACTATGACTAATGCGTTAGAAGGTCGAAGCTAAATTTAAAGTAGCAAAATAAAAAAAACATCGTAATATTGAAAAAAATTCATTAAAAAAATCGGAGCGGGCGCGCTATGGAAGTTTACACTGATCTGATACTACAGAAAGCAATGAAAAAATGTTAGTCATATGAGTTGCAGTTAAAAAACCACAACACCAACCACTCCAAAGAAATGTGCATCATCCAGTTTAACTTTAAAAACACCATCATATTGTGGTCTGACGGAAGTAACGAGTTTAGTTATAGACACACATGGGACTTTTTATTTCTAATTTAATTCTCTCTTTTAAACATTTCGCATTACTTAACCTAGGATAATTCATATTAGCATACACAAAAATTTAACTTCTGCGTACTAAACTCTATGTCAACATCACTAAGCTATGGAAACACTTAAACGCACGCGTAGAGCTTTTTCATAGAAACCTAGATAAAACACATTGGCCCATTGATTTGATTTGTTCTATTTAACGTAAATTAAGTTCTAAATAAAATTGTCCTCCTTAAAATAAGTCACACACAACAAGAAAACATTACAAAAGCTAAAATTCAATTTTTAGAAATGCCTTTGTGCACATAACTTATAAGTTTAAGTTGAATGAGAGCGTTTTGAGACCACTTAAGGCTATGTGCCCTGTAATTTCAGCAATGATGATAATAAGAAATGGATATTCCAGTATGTATATACATATATGCATTAAAACCTGCATACACATATGATTATTTACAAATAACAAATAAAATTATGAAACCTTTTGATTCGAAATGCTGGCCTTGCCATATCAACGTTGCGTTTCACCTTATGGGCAGCACTTGTCGATTGTCAAACGGCAATCGAATTGTGCGCCTGATGTTGCCACACTGTTATGATTAATACGCTGCGGATACACTGCAGTTGGAATAAAACGCAATAGAATTATTAATAAAAACATTTATAAATGTTGTGATACTAACACAACTCAAGAAATAAGACCAATGCGCAAATATTAGCTGTTACAAGCGTTAAAATTGGGTGTATATTTGTAAAATTGCGCATAGTTTGTGTGTTTGCAATTTGCTACTGGGGGCGGGGAACATACTAGTGCAAAAGTGATTTTCCATAATCAACGTAAACGGAAATTCCATACGCCAGTTTCAAATTACTTTGCATCGCGAAATGTCTAACTTGGGCAGTAAACTAATAGTTGCACTTGTCTTTTATGGAGTTCTGCAAACAGGTTAGTAGTGCATCGCTTACAGAAGAAACGCTCTTTGTGCTGCAATCAATACTTGTCTTTAAGCGAAATTTTTAAAATATATATTTTTTGTGTCCATAGCCGATGCCTTTTTTCATGTGGACCTAAGTGTGCCGCCTATGGTGCTCACTGAATCTACAGTAATCTTTAACGCTACGCTCTACGATGGCAGCAAAGTTGCAGCGAAAAACACCTTCAAGTTTATTTTGAGTTATAATGGCGATGAAAAGGTAATTTTGCGTGCGACACAATTATACGATAATTGTGTGTAGAAGAGTATTTAAAAGAAAGTGCCGCTTGGTAAAGCATAGAACAAAAGCAACGTAATTGTTGTGACTAATTACTCATTGAAATAAACACAAGTTAAAATTTCAGTTGATAAACATATACATATACGTACATATGTACATGTGTGATTGGCTTTATGCATGGCAAGACTGAACCCTACTCTACACTGTAGCGTTCAGCCTTATCGGCTCATACATATGTATGTCTTAACTTATATTTGTATATCCAGTAAACCCTTTGTATGACGCCATTTCTCTAAAATGTAAAATTTTAATAGTACTTCATTTATACGTGACAAAGTTATTGCAAATTCCCAACGTTGTAGATTCTATTAAAAGTCTTACGAAGCAGTTGAGGAAACCAACAAAGAACTTATAAAAGATTTCTTTTTATCATCTATAAACTATCTCTAAAGTAATAACATTTAACTTTACTTAAAAAAACCAAAACAATTTTCTGTTCTCTTAGTGTATACCAGCTCCGTCTTTCTAAAAAGAATTTATTTGCAGTTCAATCCCAAGTAGGTTAACCTATTTTTAGCAGTATATTCAATTATAATAAAAAGTTTCGTTTTCCAACGAATCTGCAATGCAAATTTTACATCATCATATCTTGCTATATTTTACTGCCGACTTGCTTCTGCGGAATACCCAAACTAACTAGTTTTTTTTTTCATATGGTATACACAACAATGTGCAATGAGCTTTTGTTCAGTAATCTACGTCACTAATGCGACATAGACTTCTATTGATTGTATTCATTGTTAACCCGCAGGTAATTGACACAAGCGAACCAAATGCAAACTGGACAATTAATTATTCTAAGGAGCATACAAAGCCGGGCAAATATATGGTGAATTTGAAGGTACAAAGGCAAATTGCTATTTTGAATTTTTGGGTTGATGTAGCACATACGGAAAAAAGTATTGAATTACTTGATCAATTGGCTGGTAAATTGGAGCTAATACAAAAGGATAAGCAACGACTTCAGGACTTTGTGTCTACGCAAGAAACAGTTAATCATAGCGTAGTCCTGTTGCCAGCAATTCAGGAATACGTAAATCAAAATGCCTACTACGTGCATACATATTGGTTTCAAAATTGTACATACCTTGGCATGTCTGAGGGTTACGACTATGAGGCATTATATCCGAATTCTGAACAATACTACGATATTGAAGCCTTGGTCGTGGCTTCTTTTGAACCGCTGCCAGAGCCAACAACGTCCACAACAACTACTACTACCACTACGACTACCACTACTACTACAACGCCAAAGCCTACCACTAGCACCTCTACCACCACTCCGGCTACAACAACTACGTCTACGACACCCGCCACAACAACACCAACAACGACTACACCCAAGCCCGCAAGTGCTGCCTCAGCAATCACATCGCGCTCCAAACGTGACTTAAACGAAACCATGCACGCCAACGCCGCGATACTGGGTCTAAATTTAACTGCTTCGTTGCAGCAACAGCAAAAAGGCAGCAGCAACAATATTTCGGTATCTCTTATCAATCCCAAACTAACACGCCCCATAATGGGTGTGCGTCAGATTTCGCATTTGAATCTGCCAGAATTACCGCCCTATAATTGCGTTAATAAAAGTGTCATAGCGCAGGATCCTAAGAAAACCTATGGTTATTTTCAGCGACGCGTTGTAACTAAGAGTAAGTTTGTTATGCTTTACATTTACTTAATTTGCTTAACGTCATCTCTACTGCAGATCCCGTTTCCAATTTTGGTACAAGCGGCAAGAACTGGCTGCAACATTGGGAATTGCTAAATCTTCATGTCTCCTGCAACGGCTCTGCGCCTTTCGAAATTTGCTTTATGGTGAAGGAAGGTGCGTATGGCAAAATGTAATCTCAATATTGAGTATAGCTAATAATTGTTATGATGATTCTAGCTCCTTATAATGCAACAGGCAATGAAAAATGCGACTTCTATGCCAAGTACGATAAATGTGAATTGCGTGTAGATCGTTACTTCAAAGAAAGCAAAGTAATTCTGTTCTTTATACGCAATGATGTCTCGGAGAGCGTGAATCAAGTGACCATCAATTTATATGAGGGTAAATATGTTTGTTAAGAAATAATTGATAGTTTCATGAGGAAATTTTACTTTGTTCTTTGAGCATAAGCTTGTGTGTCGCATATTTTATACCACAACAATTTAAAAATGTTTGTAAAAGCAACACGATAAGAACTAATGTGCGAAAAGCAAAGTAATTGATAATCGAAAACTTTATTATTGAAAAAATATGCGAACTCTTGCTATACGCTCTGAAAGCAATTTAAAAATTTAGCGTCCTTAACGATAATTAACTTCAATCGATTTACAAACTGATTAGTCCGTAGTCTATAACACGTTTCCTGCTTCTTAAGCATATTTAATCGGCAATCATTTAAAATTAAAATTTAAAACTTACATATTAAACATTCTCTTGCAGCTAAACGACAGTCCCAGTTGTCTGTGGTAGTTGTTCCAATTTCCTGCACACTAGTGGCTGTTATTTTGGTTGTCTTTGGTGTCTCTTATTATATACAAAGTCGGAATCGGTAAGTGAACGCTGTGTAAATATATGTTCAATACTTATTTCCAAACTCTTAAGATTTACGGTGGAAGTTGCCGACTTTAATTTTGGCGATACACAATCCGTGGATATGGAGTATATGACATTCCAACAACGCTTAATTGATAGTATACGCAATGCTTGGCCCAGATGGCGTCGTCATTCGCAGTCCAGCGCGGATCTAATACCTGATTCGCCACACCAGAGCGGATACGGCGGCAATGCCGGCGATGTGGACAGCAACTTGCGATACAACACGCTTAACTGAGACCCAGCGTTGTTGCAATATTGTTACCTATACGAATTAACCAATTTAATTTAATGTATATCAAATTTAAGTTAACAATTTGTTACACTTGGATATTTACGTGATTTTAGTCATACCCTTAAACTTTTCATGTATTTGTATTCTCTTTTGGTTTTTATATGAGCTCTTTACGTTTTATGTTTTTTTGTTGCTTTTTTCTATTCTAAATCATTTCGTCCACATACATACGCACACTTGCTCATTAACGGCCAAAAGTAAAATAATCATAAGTAACATAACTTTGCCGTAAAACGTAAAGAACGAAAATCTCGAAAGATGTTGTAAGACTGTCTTTGTTCTAAAGCAAAAGAAAACAAAACAAAATTTAAATCATAAACTAAACTAAAGAAATTGTTGTAACTAAAAAAAAAAACACATTCATGTAATGTTTGTAGTAATTCTAAGCTAAAAATTGTTTATAACACGAGTTTGAAACTTTTGTAACAAAACCACAGCTCAAACCCTCACACTCGCACACACATATACACAAATGCATAAATGCACGTACATTGTATGTACATACTACATGGAAAAAGATTATTCATAATTGTATTGTGATAGTTAGTAGAATAAATCATATGTTTGAAAATTATTAAAAGTAAAAATAAAAAACAGAACAAAGACAAAGTTTATTTATAATGTACTATACTATGCTAGAGTACACTGAACTTGAAAGTGCATCAGACCATATACCATAAACATCACATTATCTTTATCAAGTGTCATTTTATAAGTATTGTTGCTATTGTTGTCTATAACATTTGTCCGAAGAAGAACTTTAAACACAATCTTTATATGTTTTTCACGTTTATATGTGTACCGAGAGTCAACAGCAATTACTTAAACTAGAAAAAAATATTACGATAAACATTTCAATTTGATGCTAATTCTTTAGCGTATGCTGTGAAAGCATTATTTTTACTTGATGTCTCTATATATAGCAAAGTATATATGTATATATTTGCATACAGAACATCGATATGCTTAAAATGCGCTTAAAAATTGTATAAGAAACACCTTATGGTAATATTTCTTTATTGTATATAAAATGTATATGTATTAAAAAATAAATAATTAAATTATAAATGCTCGTCTGTATTCATTTTTTTTCTCACAAAAGGTGCCAACTATTTTTGCAACAAAATGTGAGTTTCGGTAGACCAAACTTAATAAAAAAAAAATGGCGTACGTTAAAGCCGGGCGCGGACGATTATGAGATGCCCTTTACATTCCTCACAAACAGATAAATAAATGTAATGATTTCAACCAAGCGTAGCGCTTATAAAATAACAACGAATTATGCCCTAAACTAAGGACTATCCAGTCTATGTGTGACTCCCCCCAGAGGTCAACCGGTGATGCCCTAAAAAACTTTTTTATCGAACGACAGATCTCGTGTCGGCTATGTGATTTATTATAGTAAACCGATTTTTATCAAGCTTGGATATTTAAAAACTTCCCAACTCAAAAATTTCTTTTTACGATATCTACATAAGCAATCAAATTATATCCTGAAAACGATTTTTCGACCGTTTTGGGCTATAAGATATAGTCAACCGATTTTGATGAAATTTGGTATTTTTGAGAACTCTAAAACATTTTCAAACTTTATATTCACAAACGATGTATCTTAAACTTTTGGTTTTTTTCGTCGTAAACTTTTCCTGCGACAAAAGGGGTTCAAAAATAGTGAATATCGGGTCACGTAATTTGGGTATGGCCCCTTACATACATTTTCGCCTGGCTTTAAGCTTAATTATTGGTGCCCAAGAGTTATTAAAAGAGGTATCAAAATTTCCGAAAGGCCATATAATCGATGAGTGATTATTACTAAGAGCGGGTAGATGTTGAAAAGAAATCCGCTGTGTGGCACGTAGCTCCGTCCTGCTGCCAGTAAGCTCTTGTGGATACATTGCCTGCTGTCGAGCTTCAAGTGGCTTGGTTAGACAGACGATACCAAAACAACTTGGCTTGCAACATATTAACGCTCCTATTAAAAAACCCTATATGACTATTACATTACAAAAAAGCAATGAAATGCTTGACAATAGCCAATCTGTAAGTTGACTTTGCAGAAATCATCCACTTTATCTGCCGTTCCTTTACCCCCAGAATTGACATTAAAATTTAAGAGCTTTCAAATAGGTATATAATAGGGATCGTGCATTTGTTCAATTAATGCTGGCATCAGAAGGAAAAGATTTCGCCAATTCTATAAACACTAGTTGCTACACCTGGCTACTTGGTCAAGATTGGTAGGATGGTAGGCATCCAGTGATCATCATACCAAAACTCTCTGTGCAGCTTCTTCCTTCAAATTACCTAGGCAGTTACATTCTGACTTTGTCGTAGGAAAAGTATGTATGCATGCAGGGCCGGATTTAGGTTGTGTGGGGCCTGGGGCCATAGGATGGTGGATGCCCTTTAAGTCTGGTACTGCGATCGTTGATATGGTAATGAAACTAAGCCCAAAAGTTTTGAATTAATAGGATTAATGAAACGGGTTTTATTAAAAAGTGTCAGTATCATCGTATATATTAAGACATGAAAACTTTTCGCGATTATACTTCGAAGTACGTCGACCTCAATACTTAAGACCATTAGACTAGCCAGACGATTCTGTCCCATACTCGTTCGTAATCTGTTTTTGATCAGTTACATTTTTGAAAATGATCTTTCCCTTTTGCAATTAGTAACCATCATGGATAAAGTAAATGCGGAGAATTATCTCCGCGTTAACGAAAGTTAAGCGTAAATTCTTGTCGACTATGATGGGAAACAGAAACATTTCTATTGATTCTTCCGGTAATTGTTCATATAATTGTGACAACTGGGGAGAGAGAGATTTTTCAACACGGTTCTACGTCGTCTGTGTAGCAATTAATGAGATTCTTCACTTTCACATTTATCGTTTCATGCGTGATTTCCGTGAGTTCAGCCAAGAATCCACATCATTCGTGAACGTCTTTATATGCTGATATTAGCATTGATAGTGCGAAGAATAGCTTCAGTTTCAGAATTTGTCTCTTGGTGACATCTTCAGAGGTGATGTTTTCCCGTAATCAAGTGTTTAAAGACGGACGTTTGGTTTTATAGTTATCGAATCTGTACCATACAGATCAGTTTTTGACAATCTATTTCCTTCTTTCTCATACATTTCAAAAGATTTCCTCATTGATTCAGAAAAAATGTTTCAATGATCTCAATGATTTGACAGCTGTACTAAGAACCATTGTAGAATTTTACAAGTATTTGCCAGTTGCATTAAATCAGCCAAGAATGTCATGCCAGAAACATGTGTAAATAGCGATTTCTAGACGAGCCATGTTTCGAAGGAGTCACAAAGCATAATTTCTATTTCCTATGTCTTCAAAATTTATCTATCTATCTGCTGTCCCGTATGGCCGCAGTTTGGTCTAAGAGTCAAGAAACGTTCGGCTGGCAGTTAACTGATCGATTCTTGAATAATATTTGGCTTTTTTCATCCGTATACAAATTCCAGCAAGTACTTCTTTAGCCATTATGTCGCTTAGTTCTTAGCAAATCGTAGAAGACAAAAAATAGTTTTTTCATGGAACGGATTTCGAGATATTTCGAAAAAACCTTTTTTCGAAACTAAAAAAAACCAATGTGTAGATAATTGAATTACCCATCGATTATACTTGGAACATATTTTTGTCAAATTTACGGTTTGGTCGTTATTAATCCATTCGTATGAAATTTTTCCTCATTTTTAGGAAATTTTTGAAAAAATTCTATTTTGAAATTAAATTTAAAAATTTAACAAAAAAATTTTTTCATACAGTTGCTTTCGTGGCTCGTAAAGTTTGGTCGATTACGAAGAAAATGAGTGGTTGTTTATCAAAATCGGAGTAAAATTATGGAATTACCGGGAATTTTTTGTAATAAGTAGAAAAACTAAATTTTTCTGGAAACCTTAAGTTTTAGATGGATAATTCGTTTGTTTATATAGATATCCTAACCAAATTTGGTATGCGAAAGTTTTTTAGAGTTCTTAAGTTCTGTACCAAATTTGATCAAAATCGGTGGACTTTTTCATATAGCACCCATAGGACCGATTGGCCAAAATAACGCGGTGTTTATTTTGTTTCCTTTGTTTATGGAGATATCTTGTGGAGATATTTGTGTTTGGCAGTTTTTTAGAGTTTCCCACCACTAAACCAAATGTGATCAAAATCGTTTGACTATATCATATAGCCCCCATAGGACAGATAGGTAAAAAAAAACGTTTTTTCAACGAAATTCGTTGTGTTTCGCGTGGTTTTGAAGATATCGTGACCAAATTTGGTGTTCGGAAGTTTTTTAGAGTTCCCAAGCACTGTAGCAAATTTGATCAAAATCGGTTGTATATATCATATACCGCCCATAGAAACGATCGGTCAAAATATATTTTTTTGTACCAAACTCGTTTTGATTCGTTTGTTTCTGAAAATATTGTAGCCAAATTTGGCAAATATATATGTATCTTTAGAAGTTTTTGAGCAATATACCGGATTTTGCACCAAACATGTTTTTTTGAACGATCGATCCTATGGGTGCTGTATGATATAGTCGACCGATTTTGTTAAAATTTGATGTAGACCTTGAGAAATCTAAAAAAACTTTCGAATGCCAAATTTGGTAACGATATTTTTATAAATTCTCAAAACAATCACAAGTATTCGTTCAAATTCAAAAATATCGAAAGTATCATTCCGATTGGTGGAGGCCCTGGGGCCATGGCCCCTCCTTAAATCCGGCCCAGTATGTATGTATACAACAGTAATATAAAATAGCACTAAAAACCTTATGCCCTAGACGTCGTGACGTAAAGTTTTGTGGCCGACTGAGCTACCCTTATGCAGGCTTTTCCCTCTAAGTCGATTTGAATTTTCGCCTCTAAAATGCTATATTATGAATATCTGTCAGGTGCGGATCCATGATTTGGTCTTAAAAGGGGTTCTTCAATTCGTAATGTACATATGTATACATATCAGAGCTCGCAAAAGACTGTAAAACAATTGTTCGCACATTTGGGTGGAGGCGGAGGTCCGGACTCGAAAACCCAACGTGGATCCGCCACTGATCTCAGCTGTTTGAGGTTCGATTTCGTTAATCGAAAAACTATTTCAATTCTCAAATTGTATCCAACTAAAGTAAAGCTGTAACTTTAAAATTATACAAAATATATAATCCAAGATATATAGTAGGCGTTGAGACACATGGAGGGCCTTGTCTAGATAAATTTCTGCTGCCCCCCTCATTATGGTGGCTGTAACTTTGAGAGGTCTCCGAAAATCATAAAATAGTGTTTTGCGTATCCCTAGCAAGCAAGATTTTGATGCTTGCGTTTGCCTTTGGTGCCTGAAAACGACGCCCATTAATAAAACAACATCGATTAAAATTTCGGGACGTCATACATATAATTGATTATGTATTTCGGTATGTGTTTAATGTAAGTATAATATTTGATTAAGCAGTGGCAGAACATAAACTTTGGATAAGACATAATTTCACTGGTTTTTGAGGTTATGTCGAAAAAGTAACTTAAGTATTTAAAGTTTTTTCTTTTTAAGTAAGTGCTGAAGGTCTAAATTATTGCGCATTCTTTTTTAATTAATTTTTTTTTTTAATTTTGGTACATTTGCCCGAAATATGTACAGTAAAATGGAAATTATTTAATTAGTATGCGTTTGGTAATTAAAAATATAATAAAATATGCGTTTCACTGTTTCATATAAATGGGAGATGGGTTACAATACATAACTATGTATTTAATATGTATATAGGTTTCATAATATTCGTTCTATATGTTTACATTATATAAATCACTAGCAATACTTTTGATAACTTCTCTCTATCAATTGAATGCGTTTCGTTTGTTTATTTTGTAACTTTATTATAATTAACGAAATTAATTAAAATGTGATGTGAACTTTTTATTAAATATATATGTATATATATTTTTTAAGTATATTGATTATGCTAAATTAAAAACTTTTTATCATAAATCTTAGTTAGTTGCTAATTTTAATTGCTGTGCTTTCATTTGGAGCACATAATATTAAGTTTATTGTTTTAAAATAATTAATTGATAAGTTTTAGTGTGTTTTTTAATTAAAGTTACTTTAAACTTACTTAAGCATAGTTTAGTTAATTTAACGTGTTTTGTTTTGTTTGTTAGTTTGTTTGTTTTACTTATCAACTTTTTTTTTTTTTTTTTTTGGTATATTCATTAATTTTTAATTTTATACTTGCTATTAATTGTGTTTTTTGTTTCGTTTTTCTTTTTCACCGCACGTTCCTGCCTACGATTTGTTCAATATCATCTTCTTTATATATATTTATGCATATATATAATTTCCTTTGTGTTTTGTTTGTTGAATTTATTAATTTGCTTTTCAATTGTTTATGTTATTATTATGCATATTAACTTTGGCTAATAATTGCAAATGTGTTCTGTAATTGTTGATCAATTCATTTTCTGCGTTTTAAAGAACGAAAAGCTAAATAGAACAGATATTTGTAACAAACTTTTTAACAAAGGCAGCCGTCTTGGAATATTGTTAAAATTCAAAACTTTGGCCAGAAACAATGTAGCAGTCATAAAGAAAACGAAAGTTGCTGCTTTTTGTTGATTTTGAATTTGAATTGGGTTGAAAATTAGTTTTATTAATAGTTTGCTTGGTTTGTAGCGGAAGACTAAGGATATCTCTGTTTTTATAAGCAAAGAAAGTTGATGGTTTAAAACAAGCAGCAGCTTGAATGCACTCGAAAAACGCAAGAAAATGGTGGACATTTAAATGAATTTGAGTTTTGTTATAACAATGATTACAATAAATCAATCAAACAAATGGAAACTCATAATTTTTGAGTACATTCATGCATAGCTTAAGCTTGTGCTGATTGCAGAAAAAAAACTTTAGATTGGCACAAAAATTTATAATTATGTTTAAAAACAAAACTACACATAAGCAAACTTTTGTTTTCTTTTTGTTAATCAAATTTTTAAAACTAATTGTATATTTATAACTAAATTGCTAACTTTATGCTTAAACGAGTATTTGTATAAGTAAGAGAAAAATTATACGTTTAAATTTGTATTTGTAAAAATAAATCATATAAATATTTTATTCGGCACAAAAAAAGTCAGTTGGAGTCTATTAGGTATATGATATGTTTGAGGGCTTGGACTTTTCAACTTTGAAATGTACATAATTGAAACATAAATGTATAAATTATATTAAATTAAAAAAAAATTAACTTTACAATAAGCTGTCAAGTTGAATTAAAATTATGGCTTAAATTTAAATTGAACTGTACGGAGGTTTGAGTCAAGTAACTAAACTATAATACAAAAGTTTAAAAATCAAAACAGTTTAAATAAAATATTCGAGTACTGACACACATATAAAGCAGTGGGAAGCGCTATAAATAAGTAGAAATTAAAAAACTTAAACAGCAATAAAACGTTGACTTTTACAAAGCGTCAAGAAAAGTTAAGCAGTTAGTAGGAAGGGTTACAAAAAATAATGGGAACAGTTTTTGAAAAAACCTAATTAACTGTTTGAAAGCGTAATCGGCATTGAAATGATTTTGTTGCGTGTGTGTGAGTGATTTGAGTAATATTTTCTTCAAATTTCCATTACAATTTTTCATATATGATTTTAGTTTTTTTTTTTAAATTTCTTCATTATGTTTAGCATTTTACGAACTGAAGCCAAATGCGTACGTACACATATATAATTTTCAGAGTTTTTCTAATATTGTATTGCTCAAATTTCTAAAGAGTATTTTTTTGCAACAAGTGGGCAAACCATTTATGTACTAAATGTATGCATATGAATTTGCTTTAACTTTTTGTTCGTTTTTGGAGCTTACTTGAGAGAGGACTACATGAATATATATGTTGACTTGGGTATATGAATATTTTATATATGCGTAGAGTACAATTTTGTTAATGCTTGTCTCATATTTGTTTTTCTACTAAAGAGCACACTAAAGACTGGCTACAATTTCGTGAAATTTGCTGACACGACAATACATACATATATGTAGTTTAAGTGATTTTTGTTTACATTCTTTTACGAGTATGTTTTAAATGGTTGTAGTATGTATGTTAGTATGTAGGTATTTGGAAGATTACCTTTCAAAACAAGCTTGAAAACTAATGGAAAATTATTACTAAACATATAACGTGTTTTTGGGTTTGTTTTTTTTTTTTTGCATTGCCAACAAAAGCTTGTTTTATGTTTGTGTGAATTTGGATTTGGTCTAAAGTTTTTATGACACACAATTATAAGGATAACACATTTGTTGCTGCATATTGCTGTTTGCTTTTTGTATCGAATCGAAATCTATATATGTTTGTATATATATGTGTCTGTGTGTGTGTTGGTTGCTATTTACTTATGTCTAAAGAACGACGTCAGGCAGGTCGTGCGGCCTTGCCTAGGCGCGCATTTGGTTTTCGTGTACAATTTTTCTTTCCTTATAGTAGATCTCCTCGGATTCCTTGTCGCAGAGCAATAAAACTACTGCACCAAACAGAAAAATGGCAGCGCCCCAGCCAACGCCATAGGCCCAGCCGAACTCCCAAATCGGTCGATTCGCTGTAAATAAAGTACAATTTTTTTTAATATGCACATTAAGTTAAGCTTTGTACTGCTTACCCAGATTAAGTTCGCCTGCAAAGCACACCGGATATACTATCAAGGCGGATAGAACGGATAGCACTAAAAATGAAAGAGAATAATAAGATTTTGCATTAAGACTTAAGAACAATATGTAGAGGGAGAGTAAAAGCTGGCATAGATCTGCTTAAAATTGTGTCAAACCCTAAGACTAACATTGACTTGTTAGACGAGGACTATACGTTTCAGCGTTTGATAATTCCCTGGCACACTAAGTCGCGGGATGGAAAAATGGTTTGACAGTCTTTTGCGAGCTCTGATATTATATACACAATGAAGTGATGAATCCTAGTGCTGGAGAAAACATCTATGATCGAAGTTTAAAATCTCTACATATCGATGTTGGCCAACAGAGATGTTTCTACAGCACTTCTGCACTCATCAAATGGGTGTTTAGTAGTGCTGGAGAAACATCTCTGTTGGCCAACATCGATATATAGAGATTTTAAACTTCGATCATCGATGTTTTCTCCAGCACTAATGAACCCCCTAAGACCACATCCTGGATCCGCATCTGGGCCGGTTAAATAAATGTTCATGTAAAGCGCAGCGATAATCTCTTTCAGTTTCAACTGAGCTATACTTTAAAAAGCCGCAAACTTGGGAACACATTCCTAGTCGTAGCCAAGATAATTATGGCGTGTAATACTTAAGCTGAGTGCAGGTTCATTATTTAAGAGAATGACCCCACTGACTGGTTCTTCTGCAACAGCTACAACCACCACCGCTCCAATGGCTATTTGAACACTTTTCTTTGCACCTCTTTTAAAGGCAAGAACATCTAAACTCTTGCAATGACGACTACATGGCTGCTTTGTATTGCCTTAGACTATCTATTAAAACCGCGATTAAATACAAAGAAAGCTATAAAGCTATAAAAAGTAATCTTCTTAAAGGGCCTATATAAAGGGATCTCGGCCTGGTGAACTTTCAATGAAGTTGATTTTTTTTACATCGCTGCATTTCGATTCCTATGCCACAAACTAATTAAAGTTTTAGGAACCCGCCGCGCCCTTTAGTTTGCCATCCAGCAGGTGTTAGGTGACAATCGTCGGCTTGAGAAGAGTAGGGTCCAGAATCGTGATGGCATTCGCCAGGTTTAAATGCAATCAGACACTTTGCTTAGTGTACTCTCCCCCAATATCTTATCGCCGTTTCCAAAAGCTAACAATGGGTTCGAAAGGTTCTTTTCTAGCTTGAATGATATCACAAGAGTTGGAGCGTGGTAAACTTTCTTGGATGGCTCTACTATACTTACATGATACAAGCATTACTAGAACCGCTATGCGATAAAATTTATATTTAAGATTATGATTCTGGGACTTTAAGCCGAGGCCCGTGAGTACCGTTGCAATGACATCTGTTATCAACGTGATAATGCACAGTGCTGCAGTGGCTTTAATGTAACCTGTAAAAAGCAGAATTTTTCATTAGAACTCCAACTCTATTGCTCCAAGAGCGTAAGCGTATTAACGTTACTTACCCACATCACGGCTCTCATAACAGCCAGGTGGATCCTGTATGTTAAATGGCAGTGGCGGCACTACATCATCCTCAATGCAGTGCACAAATAGACCCTGACGCCAGCCAGCAGCCATCAGCCAATCTGTGGAAGCCAGCGCCATGATCATGAGTATCACCACAATGACGCCACATATAAATGCAATGACCTGTAAGCAAACAATCATATGTGAGCTGTGTTTTATCGACTTTATGATAAGATATGTTTACCTTCAGCGGCCTCGTGATTGTTATGGTTTCAATTGTCGTTGTTGGCGCCATTTTGTCCGCTGGTGGACGTTTTACACTGTATAAATATTTAAAATTATTATAAACCATATAAACAGAGCCGCGTAAATGATATGCCAACTCACCTTAAAAACTAACAGGCAAATATTATTGCCCGCGAATACTTATTGAAATGCTTTAATGCTTTTTGTTTTTATGTGTTTGGTTTTTTTTTCGATATTGCTTTTTGGTTAGTTTGTTATAGTAATTATAGTATATGTATATATATATATAGGGAGTAAACTCTTGGCTTTAACTTTTTTAAATGCTTCAACTTGCGTTTATTGCTTTTATTTGCGCGTTTAGAGATAGATAGAGCGGGTTTCCAATAACTTTCAAATTTGGAATGCGGCGTTTTTCAGTTTCTCAACATCTATTTGGAGTTTTTTGGGAGCAAGAGCATGGAGTAGAAAAGTCAAAAAAAAGGTAACATTCGATTAGCTCAGTTCTGGGCTGGTTAATTAAAATTTGTGTTTATGTGGTTCCAGCTTAGTGCGTGCAATAAAAACAGATTAACAACAAACAACAACAAAAAAGCAGCAACAACATGCATGAGAACAATAACAACAACAACAATGGCAACAACCAACAACAAAACTGAACAACAACCGACAACGACAACGAATTTTATTGTACTAATCACAAAGCCATAAAATTGCAAAACATTTGTGCAAGAGAAATTTAAACAAAGGAGAACGATTTGTTTATCCAACGCTTGAATGACTTTTGATAAAAAAAGTAAACAATTCGAAAAATAATTACAAATACACTTTAAGTAGGGCTTATTAACTAAGTCATCCATCAGTGGCAACATAGAGGATTTCCTAACAGGCCGGTAACTTGATAAAAATTTCAGCTACATAAGACTAGCAAAGGATTGACACTTCATATATATTCTGAAAACATGGCGAGTCTGGCAATATACATCTATATATCTGAGCTGTCAGTCCAGCTGCGTTGAACATCCTTAAGATTTTTGCTATCATAATGATTATTCAAGATCAGGCCCAGTTGATCAAAGTGAGCTCAGAGCAAACAGCAGAAATCTTACACCCCTTAATAGTCCAGATATGGGAAGAAGAGAGAATCCCCCATGAATGACTTATGAGACCGAATATCAAGATCCCAAAGAAAGGCGACGTATCTGTATGCTCCAATTATCGCGTCATAATGCTCCATGCCATTGAAGGTTCTGACCAAATTACTGTTAACTAGGATGAACTAGAAGGTAGAAACGTTTGGGCTGCTCTACGGCGACGTGGTGTGCCTCCTAAATACATCAACCTTGTAAAAGCACGTTGCGACCAATTGAATTTTTAGGTCCTTCATAACGGCTGATATTTTGAGAGCTTCAACCCAACATCTGGTATCAGGCAGGGCTGTCTCTTGTCACCATTACTATTCCTATTTGTTATCGATGGTGTTCTATCCCAGGCGCTGGACAAGGAGAGGCGCGGCACCTAAGGGCACATCTTGAAGATCTCGAATAAATTGATGATTTGAATCGTACGTCCAAGAATGTGGGCCTAACGATAAATTATAGCAAAACCAAAAGCATGTCTGTGCCAGCGACCGTGCTGGTGGTCGGTTCAAAGTCGGAAATGAAACGTAATCACACCCGAAGGGGGAAATCAACTGCGTTATCCACGGCCACCAAACTACGTCAGGTCCGTATTACTGTATGGCTGCGAAACCTGGTTGATGACTGGAGTCTTGGCAGGTAAACTTCAGGTGTTTAGAAACCGCTGGCCAAGGACTATCTCAAACTCAGAGCTTTTGAGCAGGTGCGTTGAGGAGTCGGTTTCGATCCAAATTCGGCATCGCAAATGGAAACGGATTGGTTACACCTTACGCAAAACAGCAGGCGAATTTCCAAAAGAAGCGTTGGACTGGAATCCTTTAAAAGGTAGCAGAAGGCGTGGGCTGCCAAGAACAACATGGCGCCGGACGCTGGAAGGGGAAATTAAAGCTTTTGGCAAAAGCTGGAGGGAAATAAAGGCGATTGCGAAAAGCAGAGAAAGCTGAAGAAAGTTTGTAGAGGCCCCTTGCTCCAACTAGGAATCTAATCTGGAATACTAACTTAACTTCATGGAATCGTTAGTGCCAAAATGGCGTATGAATTTGCTTGACTTTTATAGACTTCCAAAGACGATGCCTAGTAGTCTGGACAAATTTATAGTTTCATCCAAATTTTCAGCACATTCTATGAAGCACTATAGTGCCTAAACCAATCAATTCGAAATGACTCTATGAAAAATATTTGATCTCCTCCGAAAATGTTTCTGGATTCGTAACAGATAAATGTATTAATAATTCGCTATGGAGTGTAAATTGGCGTCTTCTACACGTGGAGAACTCGAAAGACTTGCAAATATAGGGTGGGCCATTTGTTGGTTTGTTAAAACAAACAATTTGGGCAAATGTATATACCAAATGCAAGTTTGAAACTACTCATTTATGTATGAAAAATAATATGGCCCAAATGGCCGACGCGGCTGGCTCTACAGGCACGTATGCGAACAACGTAATTTACGATGACTTTCCCGAGTAAAATGACTTGTTGGGATACACTTTGCTTTTCAAAAAACACCAAAGAAAAGAGTTAGAGTCAAAGGCGTCAAATCCCACGATCTTGCCGTAGATCGTTGTTACGCGAAATAACACTCCCGCCGAACTTGCCGCGAAATAATGCGATTGTGTCACGAGTTGTATCGCATGTAGCTCCATCTTGCTGGAACCATAGCTCGTTTGCATCCATACCATCAATTTTGGGATATAAAAAGTTGGTTATCATGGCTTTTGGCGATCGGAGTTGACGGTAACTGCCTGGCAGGTCTCATTTTCAAAGAAGTACGCATCAAACACTGGATTTTTTGTGGATGAAATCGATTCTCGTGATACACCCTTGGATTTTCAGCTTGTCATATCGCTGAAGATCGCCGGAAAATCATCTGGCTGTTCTCCCATCCATTGAACGAATAAGCGACGTTGATAATGGTCCTTGGGCTTCGATTGTGGCGTCATTTGAAAATTCGACGCAAAGTGTTCCTAGCAAGTTGTAATTCTTGCGAACTTCGGCGACTCGTCGACACTGGCCTTAACTATGTTTTTTTCACAGAGCGACTATTGGCATTGTGCTCCTGTACCACTTTGACGCGTTGTTAGGATTTTTAACGATCCATAACTAAAATTAAGTAGTTTAAAACTTGAAATATATCGAAGAGCATTCATTTTGGACGCGTAAGTTCCGAATTATGAGTGTTTAACAACCAAAACAACAGATGGCCCACCCTATACGAGGGTCACTATTTATATATTTTACGTCTTACGCGACTTCAATTACAATGTTTTCATTGTTATGCGCAAAATCCAGCGGTATCACAACGGGCCAATTTCTCTGGCCTAAGTCAGTTGGGACGTTAGGTCCCGACTGCCGCCCTAACCTAACCTAACCTATGCGCAAAATGAATATAGTAACCCTCGCATATTTATTTAAGACTTAAAAAGTCAAAATATCTTTCACCAAAACATTCTGTATGAAAGAAATTTGGTTTTGTTCTGTTTTCCCACCAAAGGCAAGTATTTAGTAGTCACTAAGCCACAACTGAGTTATTATACGTGCCTTAATTTAAATAGTTGAAAAACAATTCATAAACATACTACTATAGGTCGAATAACGCTTTGGCTAGGGCGGCAGACCAAATAAATATGCATGCAATGACATCAACAGCAATTCCGACGAAAAAGCTTGAGGAAAATGTTTCAAATGGGAAAGCATTGAGAGGGGATTGGAAATATTGAGTACACTTCAGGAGCAGCCATAGCAATGCATACAGCTCAATGCATCATTAATTATGCGTTGACTTTGAAGCCGTCGATATTGTGGGTTGGGTGGCTGATGAAAACGGCTTCAACTTCATACACACACTTGCACATGCATCCATATGCCTAAGCTCAGTGGCGTAGAGAGCAACTTGCAAAGGGGGGTGAATTGGTATTCTATTCTTTAGAAGTCGCTTTTTCAATTCTTTAAAATTTCTTTTAAGTGGCTTACAATCAAACCTATTTTGGTGATTGGAACTAGAAGATTCTTACGATTCTTCTGTCTGTTCAATATAAAGGGTGTTCTTTTAAAATTGTGCGATCTTTTAATAGAAATAACTACTAAACGTTAAATTGTAAACTGCCATTTTATTAACGTTTCTGTTCAGTAGCGTTTGCAAATCACCATTACAAGTAAAATTGACAAACATGAAGTAAAGTTTATTCCATTGACCGTTTGGTAAGGAGTATCATCGTGTTACGTGCCACAAATCTCACGAACCCATCGAATTATTGAAACGTCAATTTGATAATAGTGTTCTTTCACTAGGCGGACCTGTTGGTTGGCCTCCAGAATTGTGGGATTTGACTATTTTTCTTGGCGGTACATAAAGTCTATGTGTTATGCTGATTTGATTTGGGATTTGACTTCTCCTGACTATTTTCCATGGGAATACATTAAGTTCATGTGTTATGCTGACAAACCAACGACTCTGGATCAAGAGGTCACACAACTCGTGCCATTAATCAAATAACACCAGAAATTCTTGAAAAAGTTTTCAAAAATTACAAGGACAGAATGCGCTAAGTAACAGCTAGTCCTAGTGATCATTTGTTAGATATAATTTTTAAAACATAAATGCCTTGGAGTTTTCTTGTAAGCTGAATACAAGTATTCATTCACTTCACATATTTGTAGCTGTTTTTTCTTTCAAATAAAACTTTGGTTGCTCTTAAAAAAACACCCCTTACTTTTTTGTGTTTTGTAAAAATTGCAATAGCTTCCAGAAAACAAAATGTTTATTAAGCTTTGACAAGATTAAAGGCTTTGTGCTAATCTAAAATAATCTTTAAAATACTTAACACCCAAATTTTGATGAGTTTCATGGACAATTTTCTTTATTTTGCAGATCGTTCTCAGCTTGATCGCATTGAAAATATGAACATCGTCAAAGATAGGATGGCACAGCAAATCACAAAATACTACATTAAACTATCGTCGCATGCTAATTTTTTCTTAAGAGATTTATCTCGGGTATGCAGCGTATCTTGTCTTTGATGCAACAAGCTTTCAGCCCATCTATAAACATTTAGGGCAGCTTAATAAGCAAACAGTCTATTTTAATGAAGCACGAGTAAAAATAAATACTTTCTAGTTTGTTCTTTCTCTCGATTGAGGTGAGTGTAATAATGCATATCTACAGACAATGGAGTTTTGTGCCAGTTTATACCCACTTCTTTTGAAGGTTTTAACAGATACATTTCCAACATAGTATTCTTAGTACAAACTTGTATAACTAAAATCTTATAGTGGGACACTGAATCAGGTATTATTAAATAATGCAATGACTATGTATTGATTGGATTTCTAAAATCTAGGAAAAATACACAGACAAATAGTACATAGCTCAAACAAAGTATAAAGTACTTCTGATCAAGCAAACTTTCTTCTGCCTGTTATTACAAAGCTTTGTACGAATTTATAATACCCCTGGGGTATAAGATATAAAAAGGGAAATGTTGCTCTCTGGTTAGACTGGAGTTATGGAAGACTTATTCGAAAACTTCAGATCAAAAAAATCGTCTTTAAAAAATGATTTTATGATGACTCGTATAGTGAACAATATCTTTCCTTTAATGAAAAATGCAGTTCTCTTTTTATTTTGTATGCCCTCATATGGAGGCAGTGAACCCCCAAGCTACGCCACTGAAACATTCATATGCTTATGCTAAGCAAGTACAAATACACATTGATATTCTATTTATTGCTGTGTGTGAGAAAGTGAGTGGGTGATTGCATGTACTACGGAGAGGCATGCAAGAACAATCGAATGGCAAGACAATAGAGCGAACTTTTGGGTGGTGTGTTGGGTTGGGTTGGGTTGTTGGGGGCGCAAGCAAAACTTTTGATGCCGTTCGGAAATATAGTGACACAGACAGCGGCCAGACAAGACAAGACATGTGTGTTTGTATGTGTGTGTGTGTCCGGGTGTTTGTGTGTTTGGGGTTATTTTTAGCCAAAAAACAAAAAAAAAAACGACTTTAGTTTCAGACGATGAGAGAAAGCGAAAATTTGCATACAAAGATATGAATGGCCAAAGGCAAGAGATTTCTTGATATGTCAAATTCGCTTTGCCATAGCCGTGCATGGCAACAGGATCAGCTTTTAATTGCTATGAAACGAAAAGCAAGCAAAACTGGGCCAAATATGAGAAAATAGCAATAACAACAACAACTGCGCAAAAATAAAAAAGCACAAAAATAAAGACGGCACAACGGAAGCAAAACAAAATACAGGCAAACACAAACACACAGAGCCTGCATACATACATAGATTGTATAATTTGGCAAATAGGCGTTGAGCTAAATGTATTTGTATATTTAGAGTTGTTGTGTCTACCTTTCCTTGATATAGTCCAATGTAACCGATTCGGAATCAAATTCTGAATAATCAGGCAAGGATTCGGCATCAAATGAGCTCATTCCGCTCATGGCATAATGTGGTATGTTGTTCATATAGCCGCTGCCCTGTTGTTGTTGTTGGGGGTGCTGCTGCTGCTGGGAAGCTGAATTTTTCTCAATTGGCAACATTTTGTTTTTGCGTTTTAACCAAAAAATAAAAACAACTAAACTGCACACACGCACTGAGAAACCTTTAAAAAGTGTCTTCGTTTTTTTTTGCAACACAAATAAGTTTTTTTTTTCTGTATTTGTTTTTCTTTTCTACTTTTTCACTTTCTTCAGCCAAGTAGCAAAAAATTGCGAAGATGGCGTAGTTTTCACATACAGCCCACAGACTTGGAACACTTTTTTCTTTGTATAGCAGCCGACACTTACACTTTGCTAACGAAAAACAAATGTTTAACTTTTGTTTTGCACATTTTTATTTTAACAACATTTACGCACCAATTTAGTTGAGCGAGTTTTTCACATTAAAAATAAACAAAATCGAAATGATAAAATAGAAACTGCGCTTGCCATTCGCCACGATTAACAAACATAGTGATGGTTTTAATCAATTATCATTGTAATCGATGCGCCAGCTATCGGCAGTAGCTGCGTGATTTCAGGCACATCTCTTGTGAGGCGTCGTGTTTGTTGTCTTTTTGTTATAAGTTCTGCTGTAACGAATGCATATTTAAATCGTTGTATATCCACGAAATCCAACTTTTTAAAAGAGCAAAAGTTAAAGCCACTGCAAGCACTAATGCATATTGTCATAATTCATATAAAATAAACTCGCAAAGTGCTTTTAAAATATGGCCACCGACGCCTTGGCCAATGCCGAGAATTTTTTGCTAAAAAGTGGCGATGACGATGTCATATGTCCAACTTGTGATGATAAAATAAAACGCAGCCAGGTCGCTGACCACTGCCAGATGGAGGTAGAGCGTTTGCACAGCATGCAGCTACGCTCGGCTAGCACAGATGCTGCCGCGGCGGCCACTGCCACAACAACAACACAGCCAGTAGAGGGTAGCGCTGCTGAGGCTGGTAGCAGGCGTAAGCCCTGGTGCGTTTTTCAGCGTGTGCAACGCAATCGCCAGGCAAGACAGCGCCAGCGTACACGCAAACGTGCCACAACATCGCCTCCAGCAGCGCCTGCCGCTGAACCAACTTGTCCGGTATGCAACAAGCATTTTCCACAGTCTGAAATACAGCAGCATGCAAATCAGTGCTTGCGCAATAGTCGTCGCAATGGACAAACAAATGGGGAACGCCATTCAAGCGATGACGATGATGACAGCGATGAGTACGAGGAGTATGAATGGGCTGGCCAAAAGCGCATAAGGGTCTCCACGCTGGTACAAGGAGGCTATGCAGCATTAAGTTTGAGCCAGACCATCAAGTACAATGGCAGTCAGCACACGCAGGATGACGAGGAAGAAGATCTCAATGTGGACGAGGATGATACGCATATTTATGGGCCCACGCAATATGGCGAGAGTGATGTGATACCGCTGGTCAATGAGGACACCGATGGTGATGTCTCGGAAGCCGATGTAACTAGCTATGTGCGTCGGCTGATCTCCTCCAACGACACAGTTAAGACAAATCATTCCACATCGGCGGCAGAAGCGCAACAAACGACTGAAACCATGGACGTTGAAGACAACAGCCCTGGGCCCTCCACATCCACAGCGCAGGCCGCAACCACTTCCAGAGGTGGCAAGACTGCGCAGAATCAACAGCAAATTATTGATTCACTCAAGGCTAAGCTGCGTTTGTATGAAAAACAGGTGCAGAGCAAGTATAAATGCCTTATATGCATTGATGACTACAAGAATCCCGCCATTTCTGTATCCTGTTGGCATGTACACTGCGAACATTGTTGGTTAAAAACGTTGGGAGCACGCAAACTATGCCCGCAATGTAACTCTATAACGACACCAAAGGATTTGCGGCGCATATATCTGTAGATGCTGCTGCTAAGTGGAGGCGCAAGAGATTTTTATGTGCAGGCAAAGAAGCATTGTTTACATTGTAGAGACCTGGCCGGCTAAGTTGAATATTTAAAGCGAGAATATATAGCATATAAAAGCCGGCACGCTATGTACTCAAACTGTAAACAGTGCTTTATTTATATTTATAAAATATAAAAGATACATAATCTAAACTGCGACAAAGCTGTCTAGAAGATTTCCTCACTGCTAGGGTGTTAAAAGAATGTTGTTAAAATTCCTTTTCCCTTATTTTTAAACACATTTACTGATAAAATTATTTATACCCAAGAAGAACGATGCTATGATTATATACCATACGTGACATAACAATAAGATTATGTAATAATTACAATAAATAAATACAAATATTAAAATATAGTTTTACAGTTGTACATGCCATTTAAATTCATAAACTATTATTAAACTCTGTTGATTTTTTCTCAAAGCAGTTTTCGAGTTTGTGTTGTCGTGAGTCACGAAGCTTTAAGAGCTATATAAGAACCTTCGGCTGTTGTCTGGCCAGACCCCAGTAAAATGACAAGCAGGTATTTCTTTTTAATTTCTTAACTTTCTCATTCGTGTTGAAATGTATTCGCCTACCTGCACGATAATAACATATGTAGCTAGAAAACATTTGATACGTAAATGAAACACTTTTTTCTTTCGTTTATTTTTGATCAAGAAAATGTATTACTCTCTTATGGATTCTCGTTATGGCACGAAAAACATGTATATGCAATTTTTGAATGTTGCTGACATACAGGATTCGAACATTGCAAACAATAAAAACGAGTTTTTCGACGAAGTTTATCACATCCTCGTGAACAAATCCTACAATCTCTTTTGGATGTGAGTGTATCAGCGCCGCTTTTATTCACATTCAATGTAGCGACTGGAATGTTGAGTGATCTGCCAAAAAATGATTCAATACCCGAACGAGTAGAGAAATGCGAAATGGTTTTTTGGTTGTTCATGCGATTTTCGATGTTTGATAAAACTAGTGCTTCAGCTAAGGTATTGAGAAAAGCACGTCTCGCATTGCTTGAATTGAGTCGACTGTGCTCCTTGCAAATGACAAAGCTAGCTAATGCCATAACATCCAATATATTGCAAAATAATGCAACAGTCCAACGTTTGGTTGGCCGTTTAGTTGTGAAATGTGTAAATAATTGTTCCATAGCATCCACGCCGGCTTTATTTGTATTATAAAACGCAATTGCTTCGGGTTTTTTTGCTTCGCCTGCGCAATTTTTTGTATAATGTAGTGTGGATAGTAAATTCACGACTTTGTTCTTTTTTGGCACGTAGCTACAAAGAGTCACCAGATTTTCATGAAAACCAAAAAGACTTGAACATACTGGGCGTTTGGGATTTTTTTTCATTTCTTCTGGTAAGCATCGTTTATTGGAACGTATGGTGCCAACAAATCCAAGACCAACTTGAGCAAGTCGCTTCGTGCCTTCCAATGATGTAAAAAAGTTATCCGCAACTATTGTTCGACCACTGTAACTGAAACGGTTTGCGAGTTGTAGCAATATGCTTTCTCCTTGATTCAGCGCACGTTCTTCTCCTGTGTATAGTATTCCGTGCAAGGGATATTTGGTTTTTGCATCACACGCCCACCAAATTTTGACACCGTACTTGGCTGGTCTTGATGGAACGTACTGCGTAAATTTTGTTTTACCACGATATGGTAACAGTTGCTCCTCAACGGTGATATTTTCATGCGGTACATAATTTTTTGCTAGGTTTTCATTCATAAAATTCCAAATATGACGAATGGGAGCAGCTTTATCAGTTTCTAGACGCAAATGACGTGTTCGACTATTATCAAAACGTAAATATCGTGATATTAAACGGAAGCGATGAAAAGACATTGCAGCTCGAAAAATGGGCAATGCATCCGAACGCCACAAGGCTGATGAAATTTGCATATTATTATGTGAAACGCCAGCAGCCAAAAGTAAACCTATATAGGCATTGAGTTCAGTGCTGTTCAGTTCCTGCCATACTCTTGGTTTTGAGTCTGGATTTTCTGCATTCCATTTTTGAACAGCGGCTTTAGCACAGCGATTTGTTTCAGTAATGATAATGAAAGAAATATTTGGCGTGAAAAAACTTTTGAATACCTCAATCGGCAACGTTGTTGTTGTTTTAGCTCCGGCTCGAAAACGCATTTTTTTGTGCTGGCTTAAACGCACAGCATTATTTGGTACTTGTTTTTTCCATTTCGTGCCGTCCTTTCCGTAGAAATATAAATCGTTTTCTCTCACATGTTCAATTTCACTCGCTACTTCTTCTTCTATTTCTTCATCGCTATCAAGTATCTCATTTGCTTCAATTTCCATTTCATTTTCAATATCCGATGCATCCTCTTCCGGCAAATAATCCATGACTGTATCGGCGTCCTCATCATCATCATTGATCATTGAATCATTCACATAAACGAATGGCTCCAAAACATCTCGTTCTGTATTTTTATGCTGTATATCTTTCTTCAAAGCATTTCCTAAACGCTGATAAAAATCAGCACTGATGCGTTTTGCACGTAAACGCGAGTTATAAACAAATTCCACTTCATCGGCCATTATGCACAACACTTGCAAATAACAAAACAAAAACAAAAAGCGCCTAAAATATGTTTTCTATAGCATAGACTTGTTCCTTGTTCAATGTACAACAGGCAACTGACGCGCAAAATGGAATAAAGAGACGCAGTAAGCAAAGAAAACCAATACACATGCAGTGTAATCAGCGCCGTAGAGAGAAAATTCGGGCCCGGTGGAAAATTTACCGGCCCCTCTATTACACCATTAGCTTAAATCACGATAGTAATTACACCGGGCCGCTGAGAAAACTCTGAGCCGGGGGATCCCCTTCCGACCCCCTCTCGACGAGCCTGAGTGGAATATACAACACACAACTCTATAAGACTCTCATTTCACTATGTTCTTTGTACACATGTTCTTGCTATTTTGGCGCAAAAGAAAGAGCAAAAACAGCAACAAATATATGTATAAGAGTCTGTCTAGATACCAGTCGCACAAGCGAAGTTGTATTTCTTGCACATCCTTCTTGCGTTCTTTTTCATAATTCTCATAGTGGTTAATCGATAGCCAATAAAATTTTATGAAGGTACCTGAATGCACAAGTCGAGGTTTAAAGGAATTTAAATTTTGTTTTTCCCCTGTGCGCCCAAGACATGTTCAGTACTGGGCCAACATTTTTTTAAGTATAATTAAATATAAATTTTAGACTGTAATTGATCATTTTTAAGTGAATGTGTTTTTACCCAAAACTATGTATGTTCAAAAGAGCCAATAAAGGGGTGCCCAGGCCTATTGCTCATCTAGCTCTTTTTGTTTTTGTAATTGTTGGCTCTTTCCGTATGCCAATGCAAATTACAAGAACAATTACGCGCGTTCTCTCTATTTCACTCTTTGCTCTCTGCGATCATGAGCACAGCAACTAGCCTTGCATGAACTCTTGCACTTAAAAAAAAGGGTATGGGACTGATCGCGGTCTCGAAATTTTTGTGCACACGCGTTAAATATAAGTGTTAAAAAAAGACCAAACTGAACAAAAAAAAAAAAGAACAAAAAGGATGAAAAAATTAAAAAAAAAAAACAAATATTTTTGTTATAAAAGTTTACAATCCGTTTTCGTTGGCAAAATGTTTCCTACAGAAAATGACGAGATTTTCTTTTTTAAAGCCTAGTACGCAGCAGTGTAAAACCGCGTGAAAGAAAACAAAAACTTCATATAAAAAAAACGCTGTCAAAATTCTTAGCGTTTTTTTTATATGAAGTTTTGTTTTCTTTCACGCGGTTTTACACTGCTGCGTACTAGGCTTAAATCTGAAATTTGTCCAGAAAATAGACAGAAGGCAAAGCCGAAGTTTTTTAAAACGAAACAGCTACCTTTATATGAAATAAAGATATTTTAAACTGCACTGGCTTTTAATATAATTTATTATTTATTACTATTCTTAAATTTTATCAACAGTGAAATAATTTAAATCACATAGCACTGCCAACTTCGCAAAAGTCCATACAGAGTTGTTACTGCACCGATTGTAAACCTATCGAAATCGACAAGATTGTCTTGGCGCGTAATCGTTAAGCTAGAGAAAACTGTTGCATTTAGATTGGATTAAGTTACTATTTAATTAAGTTTTCTATTCCATGTGTTTTGTTTTTGTATTTAAATAATGCGCAAAAGTAAATTGTGGCTATACAAAAAAAACATGCAGAAAAATTAGTGGCTTACACTTCTCGCACAGCAACTACGGAAAACCGTTGCATTTAGATTTGATTAAGCTACTTTTTAATTAGTTTTCTATTCCATGTGTTTTGTTTTTGTACTTAAATAGTGCGCAAAAGTAAATTTTTCTATACAAAAGACACATGCAGAAAAATTAGTGGCTTTTAAACAATTTAATCTTGATGCTCTTGTATGCGCCGCAGCCAATCTGCAATCTGATTCAAATGATGTAACTAATACTATATACTCCATATAAGTAAGTTCTGAGACCAGACAATTTTCCCAAAATTATAACATTGCTGGCGCAACAAATGGGATAGTTTGTACATAGATAAGCGAGTCTATTCTATTTGTTTTTGATGTTACACTTGCAACTTTATTGATTACGCTTAATGAGAGGCATTAGTATTTTTATATTTTCATTGAATGTATACAAAAAGCATAAAAAATTTTGATGAGAATGAATAACCGGCAGCATCGTTGTCAAGTTTTACTTATTTTTTTAAGCAAAAATAAAATTTGGCAAGCGTTTCGCAGAGTGACCATGCCAGTTTGACAGCTGCTGCAACTCTGGTAACGCTGCAATTATTTGACATCGTCATAAAACTATCGATAGTTTGTTGAGTAGCGACACATCCCTGGTGCTGTCAGATTTGCCAAACATAAAGTGAAAACTTGAAAAGTTGCTTTTTTGTCTCCCGTGGACTTTTTTCCTGGAATTATTAATTCGCAAAAAACGCGCGATCGTAAAAAGCGTGCCATTTTGTAGTTGAAAGTGCAACGCGAAACGCTTAACATAAAATATATTAGCACAATAAAAGGGCACACGCTGACGTTTCGCAGTCGTATGAAATAACTAGCGACGACTGTGGGATCAGCACAATCACAGCGCCTCCTCCACCGCCGCCGCCGTTGTCTTTGTTGCTGCCGCCGCCGCCGCACTGGGGACCTACGGACAGGTCCAGTTTATACACAGAGCTATTGCAAGTTGCATACGTCGCGCGTGGATTATGTCATTTATTTATAAAAAACGTCTAAAAGTTGGAAAATATGAAAAATAATTTGCATTAAACGTTGTTACTTAAAAACGCGCAGAAGAACCTGCAAAAATGTAGACTGTGTGCCGTGTGAGAGTGAGTGTGTGTGTTGCAGATAATGGATGTTTAGTTGTAGCTGTATAAAATTTATATAGATATATATATACATAGTTATAGATACATATATGTACATATGTGCACACATATTTAAAGTATATGCGCCGCAGCACGTCGCCGCCATTGCCAGCGCAAGCCCCCGGGGGCATAATGCCAATGTTTGGCTGCTGCGATGATGCCCGACGCTAGAGTTAGCGCAACCACTTTGTCAATACAACAACGTATACTCCCAATTTAAAAGAAAAAAAAAAGAAGTAAATTAAAAGAAAAGAAAAACACAAGTACACCACTAACAACAACAAATGGCCACATTTAACGCAAATCCAACAACAAACAACGCTGCGGATGTCTTGAGTTCCTCAGTCGCCGCTGCCGCAGCAGCGACATTTTTGGTGCCCTCCAATACAACGTCTACAGCCGGAACAGCTGGCGGCGGCGCTGCTACGCCGCTGCATTTGGAACAATTTGGTGCTATACCTGCCGCACATACACAGTATATGAGTGCGGCACCTTTGCATCATCATCATCACCATCATCAGCAGACAAACTCCTCCTATACATTTTTGCAAATAAAACGCGAGCCTTGCCAAGTATCTGAAATAAGTTCCAATAATTGCCATCAGCAGCAGCAGCAACAGCAGCAACACCACCAACAACACCAACAGCCACAACATCAGGCCTCTACAGCTTTGGGCACTGTCTCGTCTTCTTCCGTCACGGCATCGGCCACTTCCAAGACCATGTCTTCATCCACGCTCACCACGCTTGTAAAAATTGAGGCTTCATCGCCCAAAGTGGCCGATTTAGAGAAATCGTCAGGCATGGGCGTTGTTAGCAGCCTGGCCACAACCGTGCCGCCTTTGGGTAGCACAAGTACGTTCACTCCCCCCGCCCTTTATATAATTTCATTCTCTCCTCCCACACTGCAAGAACAGTCTTAAACTACAATGTCCACGCATACCCTAACTATTTCTAGGCAATTCCGTACCCATTGGCATTGCAGTAGCGCGTAAGCGTACACAGGAAACCTCTACAACCACCCTGAACAGTGCCGCCAGCGCACTGCCACTGCAGCAACCATTGAACAAGGACATGAACTGCTTTGGCATACGCGTCGCCGACTTAGGTAAGCCGTAATTTAATAAAACGACTTGTGTCCTGGCAGAGATTCCTGCCAACACACACACTCGCTCTTTCTCAAGCCTCTAAATGAACGTTTGGCTTTGTGCTCTGCTTAAATCACTTGCGCCCCCCTCGTATATATTCCCCTAGGCATCGTTATAAGCATCATTATGGGTAGCGCATGGACGCAGCATGGACGTCGTCCAATTATAGCACTAATAAGATTTCAACAAACATTAAAAAATTCCTTCAGTACATTGAGAGGGTGTCGCTGTTTTTGTCCTCGACGCACTTATTCATACAGTGACGCACTAAACACCCCGTAAAGTGTATAGAAATCATATGACGTTTACCGCCTGTTCCTACGGGTTGCTCTCTGACAGTCGTCTTGTGGCACCCCCCTCAGTCAGTTGTTATATTTTCAATATGAACGCTTAAATATTAAACCGAAAATATCGCCTTGTTTGCTCTTCCGCCTTTAGCACGGAGCCCTCTTGGTAAATATCATACGGGATAGTTAAAGAAAAATTTAAATTAAAGTACAAAGGAACAAACATAGTAGTTTGGTTTGGTAAGGTCGACATTATTTGTGCGCTACACTTTTGCTTACTAATGCGGGAGTTACTGATACTTAGAAGCAGCGGCGGATCCAAGGGGGGGTGGTTTTAGCGGGTGCGGAGCCCCTCCCCCCAACAGTTGTAAAAATGGGTTGACAGTCTTTTGCGAGCTCTGATATATATACACTTCGAAGTGAAGAGCCCCCTCATACGAAGTCCTGGATCCACACCTGCTTAGAGGGTATCAATAGGTTTAGTAAGGAAAATATTAGTAATTGGGAATTTCTTGGTGCCTCTAATACTAAGTTTTCTTATCTTACAAAAACGATAAATTTGGCATATGACAAATTGAAGAAACCCATTTTTTCGTATAACTTTTAAAATTCGAATTATTTCGATCTTAACCTAAGGAGATCAAGCTTAAGAATATCCGTCTACTTAAACATAGCATCACCGACTTCTTTATATTAGTTATTCAGCTATTAAGAATCTTTTTTAATCGATCTCTCCTATGATCCTAAATTTAGCTATGTAATATGGTATTCGTATACGACTGGTTCTATCGAATTTTCGAGTTGGAAAAGAGTTTTAAGTGACAACTTTTATCTATATAACTTTAAGACTACGAGACTATAGTATACATAGAGCAACCTAACCCGAGTGATCCACTCAAAAATCTCAAGTGACCCATTTTAGTTCGGAAAATAAAGTATAAAACATAAGAATAAATATATCTTATGGTCTACTAAAAGTCTGTTTTGATGCGAAAATATCTCTGACCCAAACGTCCGATCTCTTCTATATGGACTTTTTAAACTTATATCTGTGGTGAAACTTACATATACGCCAGGACTATTGATAGGATGATAGATAAGAAATAAATATACGCGTTCGTAAAACTGGATCAATTAGTGAAAATAATTCAATGTACTTTATTGCGGGATGAAAGGAAGGAGGATCTGCCTGCGAATTTGGTAACTAGAAGAGAAGTTTTCGAGATCTTATCGTACATACAGAATAGCAGACTGAACTGCATTAACTCAGCTACTCATGCCGATCAAAAATAAACTAAATATTTTATTCTCAGAAATGATTACTTCTCCCTATTACTTAGATTTTGACGAACTTTATAAGGTCTCTATGATTAAATCATTTTATTTTTCGAAATAAGTCCATGCCTGATCTCTATGGTGAATGGGATTCTTGAAATTAAAATTTAATTTAATTATTAAATATAATGAGATATTTATATAAATTCACTATTACTATTTCGATATGGTAGCATCGAACAAATGTAGAACTTTATAAATAAGCACACTTTTTAGTTGTAACACCTGCCGGAAATGGGAGGTATCAAATTTTCAAGTATTATATATGGAACTAATACGTCGTCGTGTAGGCACACTTGTTCTGCTCGATTTCCGTTTTATTTTTGATTTTGATAAAGAAGTCCAAAAGAACGAATTTGCGGTAATGGCTCTTAGAAAAAAAAAGATCGGAATCTTAAACTATACGATAAAGTTGTCATCTGCTGCCTTCCAAAGGACTGAGTTACCTGCAAAGTTGTAATCTTATTTGAAGGATAACATAGATTTCTGAATTCCCTGCCAAAATATAATGAACATAATTCTCTCTACTCTACATGCTCTATACATATCTATATATAAATACGTCAACAAAGCAATCAGTGTGGTACCGATTGTGTTTGTATGCGTGAACGTATCGAAATGAAACTTAAACTATGTGGTAGCCACATCTCACACGCTGTGCACAATATAAGTGTCACCTTGATACGTTTGCAGAGAGAGATTACTATCTATAATTTTAGAATTATTCATCAAAAGTTCATAGCATTTCGCCGATAGGTTTAAAGGTCATAGAAAAAAAGTTGTATAGATTTTCCATATTATCCAAAGCGTTCGACTTCGTTTCGTGGCTAAGGTATATACAGGTCGGAAAAGGAAGGTATACAATGTCTAGATAAACAGAACATTTTCAGGTTTGCTCGCGAAAAATTAAATTCCAACCTGACAGCAATCCATTTGTTTTCACAAGAGCTCATTTATTCAAATATAGAATATAATCGTTTTTACACTCCGGATCTCTCTAGTAATAGACGAATTATACTATACTTTGGTTTTTCAAAAATTAAGGCAGCTGCCACTTAGTGATCTTTGTCAGCGTTGATGGTTCTTGGTATTATAAAGGGTCATCAATCTTGAAGTTTTTTTTTAAATGCAAAAAAAACATAAAAATTTCAAATGAATCAGGAAATCTTTATTGTCAATAGAAAGAACCATAATTGCCATTCACTTTTTAAAGATTAATGTTGGCCACAACTGCGCCGTAGCTCGTTCTTGCGGAGGTTTCAATTTTCGATGACGCGTTCGAGCATAATCGGATAGCACGGGTAATGTTGACCTCTAATGCTTCAAACGTAGCTGGCTTATCCACAAACACTTTAGACTTCACGTAGCCCCAAAGGAAAAGTCTAACCGTATCTTGGTGGCAAATTCAGCAGTCCGGAGCGTGAAATTAATTGTTCACCGAGTTGGTTCCATAAAATGGCCTAAGCGCGCGAAAAAAATTCTATACAGAACGCGAATTTTCGTAATATAATTGTTCGATTTGTAAACGTTGTTCGGGTGTAAGTCTTTCCATGATGAAATGGCAATGAAAACGAAAAAAAAAACCATATTGAAAAAACAACCTCAAGATTGGTGACCCTTTATTATGATATCTATTTTGTCCTGGACGTGGCGCTTACTCATTTTGAGCAGATTAAATGATAACCTCTTGTCTTAAACGTGAGGGGCGAATGTATCCGTAGTTTCAATATCTTTTTTGGTTTGCCTTATCACTTGAGAGAATCCATCGAGCTTAAGCTTATTTTTTTTCCTTTGTAGACAATCATAGAATGTTGATTAACGATTATTCCGCGACAAAGTGACAAATGATAGGAAATGACATCTGACGCAAGGTACAGGAAGGATAAAATAGTAAACATTATTTATTGCATAACAAACATATGTTGGCATTAACATGTTTCAAGAGCGCCTTATGTCGCGTTTCCATTAATAATTTGTTTGCTTCTCCTTTGGGTTGCTACTTATTGGAAAACGTGGGCCATCCCTTGATAAAAATACATAAGCTCAGATTTTCTTCCGTTGGATTTCAAATGCAACAAGGTTAAGGGAATGAATGTGCTTGTAAACTCAAAATGGCTTCTATTTTTGGGAAAACTAATGTTGTCTAGTTGGAAGTATTCAAGTGCATATAATAATAGACGGCTCCACCCCCTGCGTGCTTCGCGCGACAACCCTCCGGGTATACGGTTGTATGTGTTATGTTAAATGGAAGGTCTGTGTCGAGTTTTAACACTACAGGAAAAGGCTTAGGGTCTAATAGTGAAAAGCAATTACGGTGGGCAGGGGTTGGCACCCTCAAATGGTAAAAATATTTTATACATATACTACTATAGACCACATGAGTCTACATAGCAATATTTAAAGATTGTTTTTTTGTGGGGCTTCTTCATTTTTACCTTTATCACGTGAAGTTCCCAAACTATTTAAAAAAAATATGCCACCGCAGATAGTTAATCAAGGAAAGGAAACCTGTGGCAAGTTTCAATATTGTTGGTTAAAAATGCGGAGGTAAAACGCGAAATTCTATTGGGGAGCAAGAGAACTCAATATCAAAAACTGAAGCCAATTGAAGATGTAGATCATCCGACGCACCTTCTGGTAAAATTTTATGCTCCAACCTCTATTGGTCTTCGATCAATAGGCAATAGGGAGAGACGGGCAGACTGACAGGCTGACTATCCGTCTGTCTCATAGATCAAACGATTCTATTTATCGTCCTGATCATTTTGGTATAAAGAAAGCGATGTGTTCTATTTTTGTTTTTGTTGTTACCCACATTATTTTTTGTACAAAGTCGGTGACCGACCATTGACCCACTTTTCCAAAAGAAAGGAGTTACTTTAGCCAAATTTTGCTTGATAAAGAAAGTTAAGGACTGAGACGTATATAAAGAAAATGCTTACAGAGTCGGGGGACTGGGTGAATGAATCTTGGAGACGAGGTCTATATATCCTTCTGTATATCGATGATTCTGAGTCTAAATCCTCTAATAGAATTGGTATACCCCAACCTCAAAAAACCCGGCAAAATTTGTTTTTCAAGATTTTTTTTTTATCACTGCATTTTTGAGATAACATCCAAAATATCACGTTTTGTGGGGTTTATTGAGGTTATGACAGAACTTTGTCGTGCTGCAGTTTCTTTTAAGCTCGGATTCAGAGACTCCAAAAACAAATAGAAAGCTCTGAACCTGAAAATAAATTTTTTGATGTGCAGCTGAATAATTGGATATTTTTTTCAAGACCGGTTGTCCGTCGATGTCTTCTTATCGAATCCGATGTCAATAAAGGTTAGGTTTCTGAGAGAGCCTCCTTATTTTATGGAGTTAAAAGGAGGATAAAAGGAAAATCCGCTGGGCAGTAGAAATGCGTAATACGCGTTCAGAACCCAGGCCACGACACTTTTTTTTGGGGCTGTGTTATTAATGGAGGTTATGGCAGAATGTTGTGCATTTTTTTTAACCTCGCATTCGGATTCAGAGACCCTAAAAACAAATAGAAAGCATGGACTAGCCTATGAACCTTCAAATCAATTTTTTTGTTGTGTAGCTGTCTTATAACATAAAAAATTCGAAATATTTTTAAGAACGGTAGTCCGTCGATGTCTTCTTTAAAACCGATGTGAATAAAACCTCTGGTTTCTGAGATTTTCATTTAATGGAGGTTTTTTGAGGTGAGGATAAAAGGAAGATCCGTTGGGAAGTCGAAATCTGATCTGATACAGGGGTACAAGGTAAGATACCGATATGAATAAAAAACCACCTGTACTGTACACCAATCTCGGGCAAGTCCAAGAAGGTATATGGTTAGTCAAGCTCTAAGTAATGAGTGACAATAAACGTCATACAGGTTTAGTTAGTGTCCTAGATTAGATTTCTAGTTGAAGTAAAGGGCCTCGACAAACTTTCTCCAGCTTTCTCGGTTTTTCGTAAACGCTTTTCTTTCTAGCTTTTGCCTGAAGTTTGAATTTCCCCTTCCAGCGTCTGGAGACATGTTGTTTTTGGGCGCCTACACTTTCTGCTAGCTTGTGGCTTCCAGTCCATCGTTTCTTTTCGGAATTGGCCTGTTGGTTTGCGTAAGGTGTGACTAATCCATTATCATTGGCGGCGCCGAATTTGGATCGACACCGTCACCTCAACGCACCTGCTCAAAAGCTGTGAAGTCGTGATAGTCCTTGGCCACCGTATCCTCAGTATTTGTCTCAGGCAGCGGTTTATAAACCCTGAAATTTACTTGCCAAGACTCCAGTCATCAATCAGGTTTTGCAGCCATAGACTTCACGTTTGATTTGAATATGCGTAGCTTGGTGGCCACGGATAATTGATATTCACACTTTATTTAGTTGACCAAAAGCTGCTTTGACCTTGTTGATGCGGTTACAGGTTTGACGGTGTCCGGATCTTACTCTCCGAAGGTTAAAATGCAATGTTTACATTGAAGCCGGTTGTTAAGAGGGTGGTTCGTAATTAGGTAGCAATAGCCACGGAAATGGAATAGCATGGTTTCCACAAATTGTTTTTTATACCAACCTGGTGACAAGAGAATAGCTGTGGAAACACCGCCCACCTACGGCGTATCAATGTAAATGCGACATTAAAGATCGCCAGAAGGTAAAATTCAAATACCTTGCTGTTTAGCATGTAGCGCAAAATAGAAAAAGAAATCAAAAGATAGATTATTCCTAGGTAGCAGTGTGTAATGGTTGTGTGTTTCCTTTTTTCCGTTTTGGGTTGGTGTTTTAGTCAAAATCCTCGCTTTTGGCTTCCCCACTCTTGTTGTTGTTGTTGTTGATGATGATGATGATGGTGTTGTTGTTGATGTTGCAAGGTGGTGAGCGTGGTATAGTGTTCAACATGCTCAGGGGTAAACAAGGGATGGATGCTCATGCTGTGTGGCAACTGGCTGGTTGCTGCCAGGACCAACGCTGAGCAATGCGACACGCTTAAGTGGTTTGAGTATATGACCATATGGCAAAGTCGCCCCTCAACATGTAGTTGGGTTTTTTTTTCGGGGCATTGTATTTTTAGTTGTGATTGGATTCAGCCTGATGTCTGTGTGTGTGTGTGTGTACACAACAACAAAAACAGAAATTTAGGCAAAATGTTGCACTAATTGCGTTTTAAGCGTGGGTTAATGCTTTTTTTTTTCTCTCCAAGCTTTGGCGTTTATGTTTTCATAAGGGTGTTGCATACTTCTGGGCCGCATATCAATTTGATACACAATGTAATATAATTAGTGCTCATGTACTTACAATTTAATTGAATTTTTGTGCAATTATACACCACAACGACAGGCAACAGAGGGTTACGTTGATGAATGATGAGTTTTTCGGCAAAGGGGAGCGTTGGGTGTTGGTGGTGGGTGGCTTGGGTATGAGCATGTTGCAAGCGCCAAATGCATAGTTCAAGGACATTGCAATATTTTTCGTATACACACACGAAACGCTCACGCACAGATACAGATACACACGTACAGCTAGCTGCACGTCTAGGGCCAGCCTGTAAAGCTCCACTTGCGTCCAAACAAAAAGTTTATTAAACAATTGAGAGTCATCGTCAGTCAGTCGTACATCGCCCTTTGCTGCAACAGCACGTACATATTTTTAATTTCTTTTTTTTTTTTGGAATTCTATGTGTTATCCTTAATAAAGCTTAAGCGCCTTTAATTAAATTCAAAAGCGTGCTTATGAATATTTAAAAAAGCGCTTCGATGTGCACGCGTTGTAGAGCTTGCAATTGGGGTGAATTGCCAGCTACAGGTGTGAGCACTTCATCAAGTTTTTGACACCCTTTACTTGGCATTGGCATTGTCTAATTGTTGATTGACCCTTTTGTTTCTGTTTTTTTGCAGGCGCCACCAGTTGCGGCAATTTGTACTTTACGGGCAACGCTGATTTGATGACCAACTCGGCCACAGCCGAGGAACTAGCTCTGAGTGCAGCGGGCGTTAATCGTGCGCCCTCCACTTTTTGGCAGTATCCAAGTAAGTGCCAATTGATTTGATATCGTGCCTGAAATCATTTTCGGATTTATTATTTTGACAACGCACACACACACACACAAAAATACACACACACACACACTCTATCTCTTTTTACTTCTATTTGACTCATCTTTTGTTTCTGTTGCGTGTAGATCCATTACCCATTGAATCAGTGATTTCCATGTCGCCCGCCACCGTGGGCTTGCAATACTCACGCGAGGCAAGTCGCGGACAGGTTGTGCTGCTGCCCGCCGCTCCAGCAGCGCTTGGTAAGTCTATGCAGTACGCTCTCTCTCTCTCGTTCTGTCCATACGCTCTCAAACTCATGAGTAACGTCACAAATGCATGCTATCACACTTGTTATTTATATGCTTTTAAAAAAATACAACAAAAATAAAGCTTAACCATAACATAACACTGTACAACAGGAACGTAGTTGCTTTGGGTGTTTGACATTAGACTAACACAAAAGGGGTTTCAAAGAAATCCTGAAAGCTATCAAATTCACGAAATTTGAAATTAAACGTAGGCTGAAAACTGTGGACAAGCTTTTTTACTACTGTGTTCAAAAAGTAAGACCAATTTTCAATTTATCGATTTGCAATTTGTTTTTATTTAAATTGTTGACCATGATTCTCAAGGGAAACCCCCTAGTACGGACTATTGTACTCCGCAGGAACACTTTGCAACTAACTTCAAAACCCATATCCCAACCGGGGAGGAGTGGAGCTTAGGCGTACCAAGCCCAGCGGGCTCAATAAAGATTTTCACGGATGGTTCCAAGCTGGACGACCGTGTAGGTGGCGGCTTCTACATTGAGGAATTCAATGTTAGAAAAGCTTTCCGACTCCCGGATCACTGCAGTGTCTTTCAGGCAGAGGTCATTGCGATCCAGGAGCGGCTATTAAGTCCCTCGCTTCGTTGACATAGTGCATGAAGTCAGTGAACAACTGCCGCTTGTCTCTGGAGGAGATGGCTGAGCAGTTTTCAATCAACCTCATGTGGGTCCCAGGATATAGGGATATCGAGGCTAACTGTATTGCGGATGAGCTGGCCAGACGAGGAACTACCAGCATCCTCCTTCAAGACAAGGAGGGCCTGGGTATACCCATGGCCAGCTGCAAACTGAGAATACGAAACTACTTCGATCTCTTTGCAAACCAAACGTAGAATCGCATATCGAACACGTGCAGGATATCTCGGCAAACATGGCCGACATACTGCAAGAAAAGAACTAGAGAACTTTGCCGTCTAAATAGAGCCCAATGCTCGACCGTCATCCGTGCTATCACCGGACATTGGCTGGTGGGAATTCATGCACACAGGCTTAACGCTCCTCATTATGGCTTCTGTAGAAGCTGTGGCGACGAAGAGGAGCTAGAGACAGTAGAACACCTTTTCTGCCACTGCCCTGGATTGTGCAAGACATGATTCCGTTTTCTAAAGTCACACTTCCTTGATGACTTGTCTCAGCTCTCGGAGCAGAGTCCAAAATGCCTCTTAAGGTTCATTTAGGCCGCCGGATGGCTGTGACTAATCTCATATAGGAGACCTCGTGAGTGGGGAAGAGTGGTGAACGGTCCACCGTAGCGGTATCATAACGGGCCAATTCTAGGCCTACGTGAGTTGGGACTATAAGTCCCAACTGCCGCCATAACCTAACCTAACCTAACCTAAATTGTTGACACATCCTTTACGTCCATGTCAAACTTTGGTATAAGTACATTGTGTTCGGAGGGGATTATTTTGAAGGCGACGAAATACATTTGGTAGTATAAAGGCAGTGTTCTTGAAAAAAAAAGAATGCTCTTAGTTTTTGAACACAGTAGTATCTAAAGGTAATAATGTTTATGTTTTTAGGAAGTAGTGCAATCCGGCATTTGGGATCTGTTATGCTTTCGACAACTATGGCATTTTTTTTAAAAGACTCCAGTTCTCTGGTTTGAAATGCTAGTGCATTACTTAGTATCGAGGTTCCCGGCCCATCTAAGAGGGATGTCCCACTTAGAAGTACCAATTCAAACTCGAAAAGTGTGTATAGCCAATATTAACCATTCCTTTCCTCGTAAATTTTATGTTTTACATTTTAGCTAGCCAAACTGTTAATAAGTATCTTCAGGGGAGTTCTGTTCATTTGGTTGCTTTATAGAAGTGGCGGATCCAGGAGGGGATTTTCGCGTCCGCACCCCCCAAAAGTTTAGTTCAAAGTTTTTTATTCTACAGGGTGGGCCATCTGTTGGTTTGCTTGTTAAACACTCAAAATTCGGAATTATCACTGATTAAAGTTATATCTTTTGTTTTAGTCTACAAAATTGGGCACTCCTAATTCTTTTGTAATCAAGTTTTTCGGAACTACGAAATTGTTTTAACTAAAATTTTCAGTTCGCAAAAACTAGTGCAGAGAGAGCACGTATTTTAAGAGAGGCAGAGGTTGTCTATAACCAATAGTGTAGCTTCTTAACGTTCTGCGCACGACTCTTTTTTTTGTGGAGACCATATTGGATGGCTGTCTGCATTTTAAAGCAACTATCTGTTTGCAGTCTTTCAAAGGATTTTACGCATGGTTTTCCCACTTCATACGAACACAGCTTGCCAATAGTAGCACCTGTCTAAATGGTCAAAATTGGCTAAGGTACTTTCTTTAAAAATACATTTATTGCCTAAAACTGAGTTAATATTCTGCCATATTGTCTGTAAATGCCAGGACGTGGCCAGTCAGCGCATCGAGCACTTCCGGCTTGCTTTCATCCACCCGAAGCCAATCGGAAGTATAGCATGCCAAAAAAATGAATCATATCCTACTTTAAAAAAAATATTAAATCACTTTTGTATAAGAAATGTCTAGAGGCACAAAAGATCAACCCTATTCGCAGCGTCTCTATTGTGAAATACTTGCTACGGGAGCCACAAGTTCTATGGGCTTTTGACTCTTTGACTCACCCACCTTCTCTTGTGTCTAAATTATTAGATAAATAAACTCGCCCCATTCGCTTAAAAACTCACCCGCTTTAGTTCTATCCCTTTATGACTTTTAAGCAAACAACTGTTTTTTTTTACTTTTTTGTAGTAAGGGTGCAAAAAAAAAAAGGAACTTTAAAGGACAGGTGCAGAATTGGAATCAGAATCGTAACTAAGTAGCGAACTTTGCTATCAGCTTTATTTTGTTATCTTTTACTTTTAAACATTTCGTAGCTTTACTAATTTCTTTGGAACCTAATACATTTTTTAAGAAACGCAAATCCAAGAAAAAGCTGCACCCAAGGATTTCTGTTATACAGTGTTAATTACTATATTACGCCATAGACTTATTTATTTAATTGATACTTTACTTCGCCAAAAAACAACAAAAACTAATTCATGCTTTTATAACTGCGCTTCTTCCACGCCTCAACCTCCAAAAAAAAAAAAAAATTTTAAATACCAACCCAATCCGAAAAACGACAAAAAAAAAAAAAACCATCCACGCCGTAATCCGCCACCTCCAACCAATAACTGCAAATACCGAAAACGCACAGGCATATCAAATTTTCCCATCTTAACACCCACAGATCCATTTCAACAGGCAGCGGCGGCTGCCGCTTTTGTCTGGCCTTCTGCCTATATACCACAGGCCACAGCCGCCAATGGTCCAGCCGCTGCAGCCGCTGCTGCTGCCGCTGCTTTGCAGCCGTCGCCCAATTTTATATTCCCCTCGATGGGCGCGCACTCCACGCTGAGCGCGACGCCATCGTATGCCTCCACGCTGCAGCTGTATCTGGCAGCAGCTGCCACAGGCAGCTCAACGCTCTGTCAGCATAGTAACCAACAGACCAGCACCACAACCACCAACTCCATCAACCTAAGTCTTGCGGGCAGCAGCAGCACTAGCATGAGCAGCAGCACCAGCTCACGTTTCCTTAGCCTGGCTACAACAGCTCCGCCTGCAGCACAAGCGCCCAAGCAGCTGTCCATGGGTTCATTGCTGCTGCCGCCTGCTGCCATGAAAATGGAGGAGTTCAATGCCAGTGAGTACAAGCACTCAACGTTGGCTACACAGCCGCTGCCGCTGTCTTTGCCTGTGCCACCGCTTGTACCGCTGGCACCACCGCCACAAACCACGGCCTTAAATTACGCCGAGCCACGTGACAAACTGACAACGACGAGCAGCACGAGCGTGGGTACGCCTCATTTGCTGGAACTGCAGTCCAACAGCGCACAGCAGGCTTTAAATCTAATGCGTTTGCCTACGCCGCCGACTTCGGCAACTATAGAAACATCGCTTGGCCCACAATCACATCAACTGCTCTTCCAGTCAACAACGCCCAGTACACCCACACCAGCGCTGCTTAATCTGTCCATGCATGGTGCAGCACATGCTGCCGTTGGACCACCAACTCCTGCGCCAGCCGATGAGGTAGCATTGAACTATAAGCTGCACACGCCGTTGACGCCACAAACACCGCCGCGCGCTGCCGGTACTAATCCGCAAATGCAAGATGTAAATATACAAACGGACACGCCTGTATGCAGCGAAGATGAGAACTCTTCGTGTGCGCTCAAGACGCAGGATGTTGAAACAACAGAAGCCAGCCAGCCGCTGGAACTGACCAAACCCAGTGAAATCATTAACGAGTGCCATAATCCAGCCAGTCCCAGTGCAGCTTACAGTGCGCCAGAGCCAGTTCTGGCTGCAGAAATGCCGCAGCATGAATCACAACAACATCAGCACAATCAGCAACAGCAGCTGCAGAACACAGCTGAAGATTTAACTGGGCTCGAGCTTTTATCCAATATAAGCACAAACAGCACGCCGCTGTTGCGTGTCAAACAGGAGCCCATGGAGCATACTGAGCCCATGGAACATGAGCATACACCGCCGCCGCCATTGGTGCCCATAGTGCCCAAGCCGCTAGCTACAGCACAATCCCTTTTAGACGCTACACCATCAGAGCCGCTGGGTGGTTTAAAGCTGCTGTGTGCGCTGGCAGAGCAGCGTATACAGGAAGAGGTAGTGCAGGGTAGCAGTTTGTTTGCCACGCCCACATCACGTACGCCTACACCACCAGCGCCTGTGCGTACGCCGCCCATGTCCGAGCCCAATGGCGTGCTGAACAAAACAAGCTGTTTTAGTTTTGCGCCACAACAAACAGCTTCCAGTTTCCGTTTGGAAACCTCCAGCTTTCAAATGTCGCTGAGCAGCACGTTTCCCTCCATGGAGGGCATAGAGCTACCCTCAACCAGTAGCCTGAGCACAGGCGGCGAACTAACGCCCGTAAAGCGTAAAAAGCACAAACATTCCAAGTCATCATCGAGTGCCTCGGACAGTCGCAGATCATCGCGCTGCAGCAAGAAGAGCAAGAAGAAGCGTAGCAAGCACAACAGGCAGCAGCAGCAGCAGTTGGTGCTGCCCACAGATGAGCTAGATGATTTACAAGATGAGCAGCTGCAAGCCGAACTACGTAGTGCTTTAAATACCATAGATCCCAGCTATGCGCAGCGTTTTGGTCAGGAGGTGTTTAGTATTATGGACAACAGTATGCGCATAAGATTGGCTGACGTAGCAAGGCAATATCGTAAGAAAAAACGCAAGCTAGAGGAGATTTCTAAGCACAAGAAAAAGAAGAAATGCTCAAAGCTGGCGCTGCAAGCCGCTCAGGCACAACAACAGCCACAAATACAGCCACAGCCCGCCCAGTTGACGCTCAGCTCGACGTTGTCTGCGCTGCATTCCGGCAGCGTTTTAGGGTATGTATATATGCTTATATATGCTTACAAATTTTGTTTTAAACTTACAATTCCAATCTACAGCACATCCTCGCCGCTGCGTGATTATAAGTTTCCGAAATTCTCTAGCAGTAACTTGCAGGCTTCCAGTTTTTTGCGCTTCCCGGAGAAGACGCATTCATTCCCACCACCAGGCGTACAGTTGGGCAACGAGCCCAATGAAAGCCTCTTGCCCAGCTCATCTGGTAATCCCAGTAGCAGCACCAGCACCTCATCGTTTGTACGTCTCGAGCCGAGTACATTGGATGCAGCCAACAGCAGTCGCAGCCAATCTGCGGCCAGCGTTAATAGTGCCTCCTGCCTAACGCCCTCTACCTCGACGCTAACGCCCAGCAATGGAGCACGGCTGGGACATAAGCATGCATCTAGCGAAAAAACTGCACAGCAGCTGGCACGTAAAGAGCGCAAGCTCATGGCTAAGGCGAACAGTCAAGCAGCAGCGAGATCCAATGAGCAGCGACCGGCTGCTATGGAAGCTGCTGTCAGTGCGGTAAAGAACTCTTTCGATCGCGAGCTACAGCTGACTAGCGAGCATTTGTTTAGGGATGAAACGCGCGTGTTGACGGACATGGGCGGATTGTTCTATGCTGGCGTAATGAAACCTTTGAGGCCGCCAGATGTGTATGCTATTACGTTGGATGGAGAGCGCGGCAACAAGTCGCATGTCATGTCGCGGGAAGATATACTTAAGGATACGGTGAGTTGACGACGGTTCTTGTGGCACAAATTGATGCACATCCTAATGTTTGAAGAAAGGTGCATTGAAGTAGACGACTCTTAATGGTTCTGTTAAACAGAGGTTTGGGGTTTGGGGATTCAGCATTTGAATCAGTTCATCTCAGAACTTTACAGAGCGCAAAGAATTTTTTTCCAATATCCGACATAGATTAAAATAAGATACGGCATTGTTAAGGGCCTGCTCAAAATTGGTTTCATTGTTTACAAAACGAAAATAGGTAAGGTTAGCCTAAGACGGCAGTTAGGACGTAACGCCCCAACTCACCTAGGCCAGAACATAGGCCCGTTGTGATACCGCAACGGTGGACTCCCTCCACTCTTCCCCACTAGAGAGGTCATCTAGATGTTCTAATCCATCCATGAGAAAGCGGAACCTTGTTCTACACAGTCCCGGGCAGTGACAGAAGAGATGCTCCACCGTCTCCAGCTCTTCCTCACCGCCACAACTTCTGCAGAAGTCATGGTGAGGAGCGTATAGCCTTAATGCATGAGTTCCCTCCCACCAGCCAGTGTCCGGTGATTGCTCGGATTACTTTCGAGCATTGAGCTCTGTTTAGATAGCAAACTTCCTTGGTTCTTTTCCTGCAGTACACCGGCCAAGTTTCCCGTGAGATCCTGCACGTGTTGGATGTTCGATTCCACGTTTGGTTTGCAGTGTGAGCGAAATGGGTTTTTATGCTTAGTTTGCAGCTGGCCATAGGAATACCTAGACGCTACTTGTCCCAAAAGGAAGATGCTGGTAGTTCCTTGTCTTGACAGTTCGTCCCCAATGCATTTTTCCTCAATATCCCTGTGTCGGGAGCCCCGGGACCTAGATGAGGTGGATTGAAAACTGCTCTGCCATTTTCTCCAGAGGCGGAAATAATAAGATTTAGAATAACTTGAATAACTGATTCTCAGAAATAAAACCCAGACTGGGGTATGCCAGAAAAAATAGACTATAATTATTTTCCAACGCTTTCCAAGATATTTTTCATCAATGGATTGATTTTGAGCTGTCATTCCGACACTTTCTTTCAATCAGACCCAGTCGTGGGCATGACATATTCGTCATCTTTAAGTGAGCTGAAAATAGTTTAATACATAAATTTGGGTGGATGCTGATACTGAAGCTACCTACTCATGAGTAACAAAATATAACTCTCTTTAGGCATGTTCCTTTATCCAAAAAATCAGACTTATAACATTCTTCTATTACAGATACTCGAGATAGCGCCAAAAAGCGTTGAGAGCGTGCCCGTGGGCACAAGATTGTGTGCCTATTGGAGTCCCCAATACCGATGCCTGTATCCAGGTCGTGCCATTGAGTCCGAAACGGCTGAAGAAAGTACAGCACCACCAGCGAGAGCAACAACGCCGCAAGATTTCGTGACTGTAGAGTTTGACGACGGCGACAGCGGCAGGATCCGCTTGCAAGATATACGCCTGTTGCTTAGCAACTATCCCATAGCAGGTATGTGATCAAGCCTAGACTCCCAAGTCCTCCAGGACTTTCCTGCTTTCATTTACTTTTTGTGTGTGTGTGTGTGCCTCTTTATTTACTACTGTGTTTTCGTTTTCCTTTCTTGCCCCATTGTGTTCGTGTTTTTGTACTCCGAACCCAACCAACCACACAGAGTACAACGATAATCCCCTCTACTCTTTAGGCAAGCCAAAGCGCAGTGGCTTTAAAAATGGTGACGGTCTGTCGGTACAGGAGCATAGCTCGCAATCCGGCGATGATCATCTTAGCCATCATAGTTTCGATAATGTGACTTCGCTGGCTGCCACTATGGAGCTTTTTACGCAGCGCAGCGAAAAGAAACGCCTAAAGAAGAGTCTGAAAAAGACTAAATCACAAAATGGCAGCAATCCGGGCAATACTGCCAATGGCTGTCATAATGGAGGTACTTGTGATGAGGCAGCAGTAAAGGAGGGCGCAGCGGAGGGCAATCGTAAGCATCATAAGCACAAGAAGCATAAGAAGCACAAAAAACATCATCGTAAGAATGCCAATGAGGCTGAAGCTGAGCAGCAATACTTAAATAAGGTGCTTAGCTCGGAAGTACTAAATGAGAGCGAGATGATGCCAGCAGTTGAGGAAGAGTCAGTAGCGGAACTGGAGACACCAACTGCTGTACCCGTGGTCACATCGGAGACCTTGAAGCCAACGCAACTACGTATTAAAAAGGAGGCACATGCCAGCTTGGCGTTGAAAGTCAAGACAGAACAATTGGACATGGAAGAGGAGAGCGTGTCCAATATGATGTCTGAAATATCCGATGAGGTAAGTTTCAAACTTGAATGGGATTGGAAAACAAATTGTAAAAAGTTAAATCTTGATAGAAATGGGGAATAGAAGAAGATTGCAAAGAGTAGCTGAATAGGAGCTAGATATAAACAATAGATGAAACAAGAAAAGAATCTGTGGCTAGATAAAATGCTGGCATAAAAGGTACAAGTTTTAAGATACAACCTTTTCCAGAAGGCAACGACTAACAGCGGGTAGAAAACATCGGCAATAAAAGATTTTAGCATAGCACCATACTCCATTGAAAAATCTAAAAAGCAAAGGAATTAAAAATTACCAAGTTTAAAAAGGGTACCCTGACTACAAGTAGACTTTAAGTTGACATGACTCTTTCATGGCTAAAATTCCAAATAGTTAATAAATCATTTTTAAATGAAAATTTAATTGAAAAACCGACCAATTATGTAATTTTGTTCATAAATCTTTCTTTTTGTTGCAACAGGCCAAGGGCGATGAACAGGTTGAGCACAACAACTCCAAGGGTAGCAGCAAAATAGCCGCATTTTTACCCGAGCGGCAGCTGTGGGGTTGGTTTGGCACTGCCTATCGCAAGGCAGGCGTCAAGGGTCGTGCCAGAAAGCAATTTTACAAAACAATCAAAAGGGGCAAGGAGACCATTACGGTAAGAAGAACACAATGCTCAAGCTTCACAAGCAAATTATATAATATATTAACTAACTTTCAGGTAGGGGATTGTGCAGTATTTCTATCAACTGGTCGACCAGATCGGCCATATATTGGGCGCATTGAGTCTATGTGGGAGACCACAACGGGCAATAAAGTGGTGCGCGTAGCTTGGTTCTATCATCCAGAGGAGACAACGGGCTGTCCAAACTTGAAATATCCGGTAAGTAGCAACAATAAGTTTTAAATAGTTTTGTACTAATGTTTGTTTTGCATATTTACAGGGTGCTCTATTTGAATCGCCGCATGAGGATGAGAATGATGTGCAAACTATTTCGCATCGCTGCGAAGTATTGCAGTTTCCTAGCTACTTTGCTAAGTTCGGCGCCGATTCAAAGCAATATCAATCCATATACGATAACAATGATACATATTATTTAGCTGGTCACTATAACCCAAGGTTACTAGTGCTGAAACTACAAGACGATATTCCAACTCTCGAAGAGCTGCAGGATACTACTACTACTACAACTACTACTAATATAACGCAGAATTAAGCAAAAAACATTGATAGAAATATAGCAGACGGGAAGTGCATACAAATCTATATAAATATATATATATATATACACGCATACAATACATATATTATATTATGCATATATTTTACTATATACGTGCAGCAGATGAATCATATATATATTAATATATATGTATATACATTTTATTTCTATATTTTAAAAAGTATATTTAACAAAACAAAAAAAAAAAAAAATGGGACAAAAGTACGAGAGAGAGAGAAAAAGGAACTAAGCAACTTATTACATACAGTATACATATTTATGTATGCAAATGCTTGAACAGCAATTTTAAGTCTAAATTGTAAAACAAAACTCGTTTTAAGTAACTTGATGAAGCTCGCTGATTATGATAAATTTCGTTTTATGTTTGGCTAAATGTTAACAGCACCGCAGCCAAGTGCAGCTGTGTGCTGTATAATGGAATCCTTAATTTTCGATCCCCCAACACAAACACACACGAAACCAACAAAACCACAAAACCCACAAAACACCCACTAAACAAACACCTACATAATATACACATGTATACCTTATATATATATGTTTCAGATAAAATTTAAAACATGTTTAAAGATTTTAAGCAAAGCAACATGCAGCAACTACTACTATAAATGTAACAATTCATGTGATAGCAAAACAAAACAGATATGTTGATGTGTAATGATGATTAAGAAGTAAAAATTAATGTAACAAATACCAGATTATAGTAAAAAAAAAACAAAAAAACAATGTGTTGAACATATACAGCTCGTTTATTCAAGATTTAATAGCAACAAAAATATTAAAATCAAACTTATCTATAAAAAAAAAAAAAAAATATTGTATGTACTATTATTGTCGCTTGACTTCTTTTGAATTCAACTATTTTCACTCAACTGTCGTGGGCTCAGGCATTGTATTTGTTTTGCCAGCATTCGGAAGCAATAATTCCGAACATAAGCAATTGTGCGTATATCAAAACCAATCAGCTGTAGTACTCCGAAAATTATGTGTTTATTAGTGCGTGCTTTTTATTTACACTCTTACTCTTATTCCGAAAATTATTAATGCGTGTCTATCAATAATTTTTAATAGTGCGTGCTAAACTTTTGTATTCCTCATTAAAAGCGGTCATCTAAGACTTTGCAAAGTGTTTTGTAACGCATTAAGCAAATCACTTTGGAACACGTTATTAGCAAATCACTTTCGAAATTGACTATACAATACCTTTACGAGAATTAACTTTTCAACGTTTTGACGATGTCAAACAAAGCTGGCTGATGGATTGCCAGCATGATTGAAAACTTCCTTTGACCCCTCATTGTACTCACAATTATATTTCAACTGAAAAAGTCAGAAAAGTTCGAAAGACAAACATCCATTTTTCTTGTCAATTACATAGATTGAGAGATGGCGCTGATTGATCTATTGATTATGAGCAATAGACTTACCTCCCTCAAGTTAGGAAAAGACCAACATTTTTCATATCAAGACAATGCCCAGTGGGGGCAGTAGCGATGTCTTTAATCTTATGATGGAGAAATTGTGGTAAAAGGCTGAAAAGCCCGTAGGATGACATATAGATGACGCCACACACGCTGTACCCGCATTATTTTTAGGAAGCAACAACATTTTTAGGAAAACGCATGAAAATTTTATAACAATCTGTGAATCACATATTACATTGGTTTTAGTGAACTTATAGACTTCATTTTGCGTAAACATTTGGCCATGAAAAAATCTGTTTTCTAAGTGGGTACCACGTTTGCTCACGAATTATACTTCAATTTGCTTCCGCAACCAACTTATTCTTCAGATTTGACTCACAGCGACTGTAACCTTTTCGCCAACCTCAACAAAACCTCATCTTCGCTGGAGAGAGATCTGGCTCGAATAACAAAGTGATGCCAGAAAAGTCACTTACGTATTTCATCACGGTATTTCGCAATTGTGCAAAAAGACGTTGCGTAACACAAGCAGCACTGCCAAGGTAGGATAGCACCTCTCCGAACCACTTGATACTGCTCGAGATTTCAGACAAGGCTATGCTCTCTCCAGCAACCACTTTAACATTTTATGAAGAGTGTCTTGCGAGAGGTCGGAGTACATTTGAAAGGTACAGATTTTATAAAAGTGTCGAGTGACTTACGTATTCGGAAAAGAATATGCCGGGGTGGGTCTGGTACGTGATTTGCTTAAGAAGAGAAACGAGACGATCAGACTTTGATGTTAATTATTCCGTCTACTTTGGTACCACCGTCACAACGACAGAGAATTACTCACGAGAAGTGGCAGATCCACGGGGGGTTTTTGGGCGCTTGGAGGGACGTTTTATAACCCAATAAAACGATTTATGGTCGTAATAATACCTTCAGAGAAGTTACTGGAGCCTTGCGGCTATTTAAAGGAAATTTAAGAGCGAGGGTCTGGTGACTTATGACTCAGACGAAGTGGAGAAGGAGGGCTCGGCCTAGAAGATCTTGAAAAATCGATCTCGAATTCTCTATGTCAAAGCATTATATTCAAAACAAAAATAAGAATTAAGAAGAGTATTAATGCTTTAGTGGAATGTAGCTTAGTTTTTCCATACGTCTTAGTGGTTGTACATAACAATCAAACAAAATAGATTAGTTTAACCTTCCCAAATCGAATACTTGGCCATCTATGCGTGCGTTGCCTGGCAATATGTATGGAACTAAAGAAACTTTGTTCCACCATCGATTAAACAGTTGTAGCCACTCCAATAATTTGCATGTGCAGCTGCGTTTGGTGTTGTGTGCCCCTCCCGAAAAGAACAAAAAAAAAAAAAAAGAACGAAAAAAAAAACACAGAAAGCAAAACAGATGCGTGCCTAGGATACACAATAATTAGAAAACAATTTACATACGCGCGGTGGTTGCGGCAACTCCGAAAATGAGCACGACACCAAAATGGTACTGCCGCAACAAATCGCAACCAATGCACACGTTTGCGGAAATCAGCAAATTGGGCTTGGAGCTCCGGCGTATTACCAAACGCATTGTCATCGATGTCAAGGTGGATATATTTAGCGAGCATGTAAGTAGTAGCTGACACTAAGGCTTATGCAGCTTCGTCTTATCAAGACTTTAATTAGGATACCATACTGGAGGAATGTGAACGCATTGTGGAGGTCTACTGGTGTCTCAAGGATGAAACAAAAAATGCAGATTTTCAGTCACTGTCCAAGAGAATCAAACGAAGTCCTTACAATGTGCTGCTTATGCGCAAGTTTAACAATATTATGGAATTGAATGATAGGAGGTTCTGTCAGCTGACATTTGTCTTAAAACGCACGGTATGTAATGTAACGAACCTTTGGTTCAACTCTCCACTTTTCACTCACTGACCAAGACCCATCTCATTTGGCTGCTGACCCGCTTATATAGGTCACGATCGTCTCCAAATCCATCCCCCCCATTGAACACAAATGAATCCTAAACGGCACTCAGCTTATCATCTATCCTAATTGATAAGAAAGAGTGCGCTGTTCACCTACTTTCCACTTACACCTATGCATCAATACATTTCCCTACTCACTAATGTTGTGTTGTAAGTGTTGGTGAGAGTAAGCGCGCTTTCACCGCTACTCTCACCAAGCAGTCCAAGCAGTTTTCTTAGTGCCCTTTACGCAAAATAGTAAAACTGTTAACTTGCCTCCAAATTCTGTTGGTACAATGGATCACAATACCTTTCCCAGTTTCCAAACGTGTATAAACGATTTTGCGATTTGGTGTCAGTGTGGAAGGGCAACAGTTGAAGGACGGGATTTTGTAACGGAATGCTCCGTTGTTCTTCCACAGTTGATTATTTGCGACAGAGCGGCAGCTTCGGAGCCCGGTCAATAATGAGTTCCCGGCGCTAGGATTTTTTTTTTTTTGTGATACCATTGTATTTGTTTTCAAAGGAGAGACCCGATAAAATGACAGAATAGGGGGGCACGGCACTGGAATTTTATGCTGATAGCAGCTTAATTCTTTTCAAAGAAGGGGCTCGATATGAACTCCACCCGGCCGGGCTTTCGGTGGGTCTCTCTAAGCTTGCACAGGTTTTATCTTATGCTTGCTCCTATAGAGTGCTTTAGTCTTCTTTTATTCCTTTAACTCCTTGAGGAGCATAGGGCCTCTGTAAAACATCTAAATCGTATCCGGTTTTGTGCCAATTGCTTCACTTCCCTCCAGGAACGTCCTGATTCTTCAGCTTCTTTCAAAACAGTTCGGCGCCATGTTGTTCTGGGTCTTCCTCTTCTTCGGTTGCCCTGCGGGTTCCAATCAAGGGCCTGACGACAAACTTCATGTGGTGGCTTTCGCAAAGTATGCCCAATCCATCCCCATTTACGACTGGTAATTATGTAGGATATCGGCTTCATATTGCATCGCTGCATCAGCTCAAAGTTGCTGATCGTGTTTGGCCACCAGATTTTCAGAATGCGCCGGAGACCTCTTCCAACAAAGGCCTGTATCTTGCTAAGAATAGCTTCTGTTGTTAGCCAAGACTCACTCCCATAAAGTAAAATGGATAGCACATTTGATTTGTATATCTGGATTTTCGTGTTTGTTGATAGAAAATTGGAATTCCAGATCTTTCGGAGTTGCGCGAAAGCAGCTGTGGTTTTTGCAACTCTGGCTTCTATGTCGGCTTTTGCGCCCCCGTCTGCGGCTATGACACTGCCAAGGTAGGAGAAAGAGTCCACAAGTTCAATGCGCTCATTACGAATTAAAAAGTCGTCATCGCTGTTTGCGTTCACTTTCAATGCCTTTGTTTTTTCCACATTTACCTCGAGACCGTGCTTACCAGCTTCATCGACTAGATCGTCCAGTTTACCTTGCATATCATTATGTCGAACAGAAAGGCAACAGATGTCATCGGCGTACTCTAAATCTTCAAGCTGCTCTGTAAACGTCCAGGGAATACCTCTGTTTTTTCCATCTAGTGTATTGCGCAGGATTTCGTCGATGACGATTAGGAATAAACCGGTGACAGAAGGCAGCCAGCTTTAAGTAGTAGTTATGCCAAATATAGGTATATTTTTCTGTTCTTCTGGGTTGTTAGCTTTACATCTTTTACATAAAAGATCTTAAATTTTGGCTGTGATGCTTGTTACGCTCTGCTCTCTACAGACCAATCTGAGTTCATCGCATCTTTTCTTTCGTAATGACACTTGCTGTTGCTCCCTTTTCTATTAGGTGCAAGGTAATCTTGTCTGTCTGTCTTTTTCCTATAGCTCTGCTTTATTTGCAGCTAAGCTTCTTGCTGCGCAAGTCAATGCAGTCGGAGATGTGGTTAAACTGGGCGCTACACATTACCCAGCTATACAATAAATGCCGCAAAGTGGAGGCAAAATTACAGCCGGAGGTGAGCTTGCCGGTAGAAGTGAAGCCCGAAGAAGATGATGATTTGTTGCTACCGGAGCCCAAGCTTTCCGGCAAGAGCAAGGAAGAAATGCATGCCAATGTGTGCAGCAACATGTATCCGGCACTGCTGATGACGCTGAAACCTGTGGATTTCAGCTTTGTGCTACAGGTTATAAGAAGTTGCCTAATGGAACCCAAAATTAATATGAAATCTTTTACTAGCTAGTGGCTCAAACGCGTGTGGAGCAAAATGCCTTGGATTTGGTATTTGGCTTGTTTAATATGGGCGAGCAGGATGCTTGGCGTGAGCAGCATGATCATGAGTCAACTTCTTCAAGTCTGGAAATATTACGCACCTTGAACATTTCCTTTGGTGCCAGTGCAGGTATTGTCACTGGAGAGTATCAACCGTATTGTGAGCCTGTCCAAGATTATACAGCTCTCAATTTGCCGGAAAATGAACAGGAGAGTCATCAGAGTCTGCGTTGTAAGCATACGGAGAGTTTCTTGCAAAAGGAACGCGTCTTTATAGCGCAGCTTATAGCCAAGGCTACCGAGATATGTCCTACTATATTTGGTAAGTTAAATACGGACAACATAAATCAAGACGGTTTTGGTAGTGAAATGGTTAGTTATAGCAATTTTTAGATTTAAAATAGAATTTGGATGGGTAAAAAAGTATCTCAAATTTAAAAATATCATGCAGATGAAAGAGATGAAAAAAATATAAAAATATTGGTCTTTGGGAAGGGCCTCTGTAACCCCATTTTTCCAACTTACAGCTTGCATCCTTTCGTCGGCATTGGCCCAAGGGCATTGTGGCGCATTGAAGCAATGGCAAAGTGAAATTGACTCCGACACCCGGGCCATTGCATTCATTGCTTTGTGGCGGGATGTAGAAATTTGGCGACTGGAGCAAGTTTTCAACACTATACTTAGAAGATATAGAGCACAGAGAAGATATAGAGTCTAAGATTGTAGAGAATGCTTAGAAGACAGCTCAGAGAAAAGTTGGAGAAAAGAACTGCAGAGCAGGAGCGTAATATATTGCGTAGATCACAGAGCAGATAGGTTAAAGATGTTAGGCGAGACGGGCAAGTAAGGAATACTATGCAAAGAAGACTGCTCGGAGAATATTTGGATTTCACCATTAAAGAGCTAGATCGTGAAACATTGCGTAGATAGCAAAAAAGACAGGTAGGAAAATTTTAAGAAACCTGTAGACAGATAGATAGACAAGTAACACAGCACAATACCAATTCGCATTTTGAGAACGATAACGAAATAATCAAACAGCGATCCGAGAACTTTACTTATGCTGTAAAGACTTGATGTTCCCACAGAAAGAATTAGAAGGGATTATATAGAAATCTATGTGTTTAGTCCAGATATGCTTCATCTGGAAGATCTGTTTCCTTTTATTAACGGCATATTAGCATTTTGTAAAACTTGCAGCCGTACAGTTAAGGCAGGTAGGAAGCCCAAAAATTCCATTTCAAATGGCTCAGATTTAAAAGATTTACGAGAATGGTAAAAAAGCTTAACATCAGAGGGGCAGAGCCCCCTAGTCTTCTTCTTTCTTAGCATAACAGTCCTGGATGGACCAGTGCTTCCTCAACCAATTTTTGCCATCTGATTCTTAAGTCTTCTTCAATGTCATCCAGCCACCTCTTTCTGAGTCTACCTCTTCTTCGAGATCCAAATAGGTTACTTACAAGCGCTTGTTTTGCTGATCGTTCCTGAGTCATACGTTGAACGTGTCCTACCCATTTTAGTCGTTGTGATTTTAGTTATCGTATTAAGTTCTGCTTGTCGATGGCGTCTCGAATTCGTAGTTGTAGCGAATACGATATGTGCCGTCATCTAAACGTATTGGACGAAAAATCTTCCTCAGCACTTTCCGTTCGTGGGATAGTAGTTGGCATGTTTTGTTTGCTTTGAGTGTCCAAACCTCGCAGCCGTACGTCAGAACCGGTCTAATTAGGCATTTATACATCTAGAGCCCCCTAGTATTCAATTTAATACTAGCTGTACAACTTGGCTTACGTTGTTTTTCGGTAGACGACTGTAGCAATGGATTGCAGATTAGATTAAACATAACCTCACTAGTGAACTTGTTTAAATTAACGTAATTTGCGGGAAGTTATGATTTTATGCTATCATTCGAAGAAAACTGCGACTGGGGAATGCTCTCAAGCACTTACTGTGAGGTTGCTCTTAGTGAAGGAACATGTTGTGAGTGATTTCAAAATCGGTGATTTTGACGTCGAGGACAGGCTTAGCGGTGGGCTAGAGGGAGATTTTCAAGACTCTGAATTGGAGGTATTGCTTAATGAAGACTCGTGTCAAACGCAAAATTAATTGGCAAATCATTGGGAGTGACTCAAAAAACGATTTCGAAACGCCTTTAAGCCATCGGAATGTTTCAGAAACAAGGAAATTGGATGCCCTACGAGTTGAAGCAGAGTTGAGCGTTGTTTCTTTACTTTTGAACAGCTGCTTCAAAAACAGAAGCGGAAGGGGTTTTTGCATCGAATTATAAGCTGCAACGAAAAATGTGTACACGATGTACTTTAATCCCAAGCTTAAAAAAACATGGCGGAATGCCTGGTGTGCCAGGTTGGCGGCTGCCTTGCGGGTTCCATTGAAAAGCGATTATCGCTATGTTGTCGTCTACTTTGCTTAGGGTGTGGCCAATCCAGTTCCACTTCCGTCTCTTGATAATGATGTTTAGTCTCTAAAATCAGGGCGTTCAGATAGACAATTTCTTTAATTCTTCTAACCATATTTGAGATAACTTCCGGGGTTCTCCAATGTCTTCTTCACTACGTTTCATATATTTGCAAAAACTTAAGATACCCCTTACCTCTGGCACAGGGCAGATTAGGCGTTGATTCGGCTAGTTGAAATGTTTTCATATTCTTCTGTTTCATAGCTCAAAACACGTATTCTATATATTTTAGAGTCTGGAAAACAAGGAAATGTGGATCGAAATGCGTACATAGTGCGTGGCTTGCGTTTATTGTGGTCCTATGTGGGCATTATACTGGATCACATCTTGCTTTGGTGGATAGACACGCCTGTCTCTTGCTATAATCTTACACATATTGATTCCATACGCAGCTGGTTGTATCAACAAACTGTCAATGGTAAGCACTAAGCACTTTATGAGCTACCTTAAATACTCACATTCTTCAAAGATGTTCCGGAACCTGTCTTTTCCACCCTGCGCGGCATTGGCGAAATTTTAACTAGTTTTGTTTGCAATAACATCTGGGATCAGCTGTTTCGTTTAACCCTGATAACAGCTAGTAACGCACAACGCTTGGTGGAGCAATTTGTGGAGCAATATCGAGATTGCCCCAAAAATGTTAGTAGTCTTGTTAATAGGCCTAAGTCATTATTCTAAAACTCTTGCATTTGCAGGAGTTGGGTACCCCCACAGGCACTGTCTGGGTGATTGTTTTTTCGAATTTGGTTAACCTGAGTAATCAATATTTCTCCAATACTGATGCGCACAATAATTCAAGTCTGCTGCCGGTGGCGGAGCAAATACCTATACTACATAGACTTGGTGAGCTATAATCGGGAAATCAAAACGCTCTTAAAAATATATATTTTTGTATATCTGCTTTACTTAGATCACTCGGTGCACTCCATGCGCTTGTGGGTAACTGAGCAAGCCAAGCTGCTATGCTGCGAATGGAAAATGGATCGTTTCTTTCAAATATTGGAGCACGATGTTAAACTATGCCTTAATGTGTTCATCACCTTTAAACTGCCGAAACTTACTGCCGATTTATCCGATATTTTGATGTTGGTTTGTGTTGCTCTGCGAACTAAACTTATAACCGAAGTCAATGCCAACATAGACAAACTTAAGGCAAGTATAAACGGGGGGAGTAAGTTTGATTATCCCATTTCTAACAACCAAAAAACTCAGCTAAATCTGTGTTAAAATAGACAAAGAATTAAGGAGACGCATGTTTCCAGGATTTTCTCAAAAATCCTTTTTTTCTACAACTTTCTGCAAGTAAATTTTAAGATAATCGTATTATTTTTTATTCATATCTTGTAAATGGAAAAGATTTAAAAATATATCTTTATACCAGAGGGTTTCGCGCCCTGCTAGCTACGCACACCAACTTACACTTCACTCCTCACTTCACTAGTGTATAAACAATCGTGATTATGAAATCATTTCTTCTATAAATAATTTATGTATATTTTTAAAACTCTTGTATATAAAATTAGGGAGCTCTGCCCCCTGCGTGCTTCGTACGTCAAACACAAGTGCTAAGTGTTATAATCTTGTGCCAAATTGTTAGTTAAATTGATAAAACTTTGACTCGAAATTTCCCCACTTAACAGATGGAGATAGAAATATCCAAATTCGATCCTCCACTTTCTCTAGCTAACATTGACACACCATTACCGTGTGGTGGGTTCAATAATTTCCAAAATCTACAAATATAAACTTTGACTCGCCATTGCCGAAATTTTCTAAAATCCGCCATTACAAACCTTGACCCACCATTACCACCACAGAGAGGAAATTTTCCTAGATCCGCAAATCGAATCTTTGATCACTTAAGGTGAAATTTTCCGAAATCCGCAAATTTAAACTATAATCCTATATTACCGCCAATTTGGCAAAAAAAATTTTCTCCACTTGCAGGGAATTTTCCAAATTTTTTCTTAATACTCGCTGGTGTACATAACTAATCAACAGTTACAGCCGTTTGAGGACGAAATTTTCCGAAATCCGCAATTACAAACCTTGACCTACGATTACCACCACTTAGCGTGGAAATTTTTCGAGATACGCAAATCCAACTTTGACCCGCTATTGCTGGCACTTGGTGTAAAATTTTCCAAAACCCGCAAATATAAAGTAGAATCCGCTGTTATCCTTACTTGGGAGCTATAAGCCGTTTTGGCAAAAACAAATTTCTGCTCCTGCAGGAGGAATTTTCCAAATTCTTTCTTAGTACTCACCCACACCATAAAACAAAACTCTGTGACAAAATGTCGACTCCCATGCAGTCAGTCAGACAGGTCAAATAGTCTTAAATATAAATTCTAGAGATATAAATATTAATTTTTCGAATATAATGTTTATGGTATCTGTGATGCTCCACCTAGCTAAAAAAAATTAAGTATTGGTATATGGCCACACTAAACAAACAAATAGTCGATGACAATGATGACGACAGTAATCTCTTTTGCATAAAGGCCCATGCGCAGCATGCAAAAATTCCGCACGTAATGTCAAAACTTCATATAAAAAAAAAAATTCCCTTTTTTGGGATATTTTTTTCGCAACAAATGTCGAAACTTCATATAAAAAAAAAATTCCCTTTTTTGGGAAGTCAAAACTTCATATATAAAAAAAATTCCCTTTTTTGGGATATTTTTTTTATATGAAGCTTTGACATTTCGTGCGGAATTTTTGCATGCTGCGTATGAGCCTTAATAGAGAGACTTCTGAGAAAAAAGAAGAAGTTTGAGTTATAATGATTTAAAGACGCTTATTATAAAATTTTATCTATGGTGGAAAGGAGTCTTCCTATGCATTATGAGAAACAGTTAAACTGTCTGTGAAATGATCTTTTAAAAGTTTGATTTCGGAAAAACTAGCTTCTTTATAAAGGGGTATACGCAGTTCCAGTTTATATGAAGTTTTGTCATGCCGAGCGAAATTTTCAAACTGCATATTAGAACAAAAGTCTATATTCCGGGTTAATATCCTTTTATTATGATCCCACAAAAGGGAAATTTGGTTTACTATACGTACTTTAATTTTTCGATTGTAATTTTCCGTCAAAGCTGTTTAAAGGGGCTAATTTTATTTTTCATCGGAATTTCGAACGTGCATTAATATTGAGCGAAAGATAATTTCAAGATCTTTGCTATCTTTAATGCTTCTGTCCTAATCCAAAACGCTGTCAAACTATTAATTCCCTTTCATTATTTATAGAAAACCACCGACGAGTGTGTTCAAATACTATCCGTTGTCTGCCGTGTTCTCAGTCTGGCCAACTTTACGCTCTGCTTTCCGGCCGCATCCTATTGGCAGCGCACCTTTTACAATAACGAGGAGAAAAGTCTATATGTGGGCTATGTCCTGGATCAGATCTATTTGCCCACAATCAAGGCCACCAAGGATATCGTAATACTTAAACTTATACTCAAATTGATTTGCGAGGCTTGGTTGGATTTCATCTACCAGAAGCGTATACGATTTAGTGTAAATGGTGCAGTGCGTCTGCTGAATGATTTTGATGATGTACGTGAGTGGATCCTAAGTTGCACATTGCTGAATGAGGAGCAATTGGAAAAGCTGAGTAATCACGAGGTGCTACGCATGTGCAAGGGTGTGGGTAAAATATTACTACGCAAGCCGGAGGATGTCATTTCTATATCGCAATCTCCGAAGTTTGACAAGAAATCTCGTAAGTACATGAAAATTGAAATTGAAGTTTAAAATGAAATCAAATAGGAAATCTTTTTTAAGTTTGAGTTTTTAAAGATTTTGGGGAAATCACAAAATGTTTGTTCGTTTGGGTCTATAAGAACTTTTGTTCCATCAGATATCCCTTTTCAATAAAAAAGATGGCGTACGTTAAAGTCGGGCGCAGACGACTTTGGGATACCCTGTACCAAAAAAATGCAATTAAGTCCGACATATTGCTTAAGACCTCCAAAAGATATTTAATTCGGCAAATTTGGCTACGATATTTTCATAAACAAACAGAAATTAGTCGAATTTTGCACCAACAAATTTTTTTTGACCAAGTGGTTCTATGGGAACTATATGATATAGTCAACCGATTTTGATCATATTTGGTTCACTGATTGGTAACTATAAAAAACTTCCGACTGCCAAATTTTGTTACGATATCTTCAAAAACAAACGAAACACAACGAACTTTGTACAAAAAACGTTTTTTTGACCGATTGGTCCTATTGGAGCTATATGATATAGTCAACCGATTTTGATCAAATTTGCTACAGTGCTTGGGAACTTTAAAAAACTTCTTAATGCCAAACTTGGTTACAATATCTTCACAAAAAAACGAAACACAACGAATTTTGTACAAAAAACAAATTTTCGACCGATCGATCCTATATGATATAGTCAACCGATTTTGATAAAATTTGGTACATTGCTTGGGTACTCTAAAAAACTTCTTAATGCCAAATTTGGTTACAATATCTTCATAAACAAACGAATTATCCGTCTAAGACTTTTTGTTTTTTTCGAGGTCCTCTGAAATACCCCTATGGGAGCTATAGAATACATCCCCGATATCAAAAAAATAAAATAAACTTGTCCCCTATGGAGCAATGAGGGATCTAATCTGAAAGTTTGGTTGCTCTAGCTATTACCATCTCTGAGATCTAGGCGTTCATACGGACGGACAGACAGACGGACAGACAGACGGACAGACAGACAGACAGACAGACGGACATGGGTATATCGACTTCTCTAGTCACCATGATCATACTTTAGGTAACTTTGGGGTTGTCTCCGACGACTCCTTCTTACATACATTTCCGGCTTGCATAAACTTAATACATATACCCTTTGTACCATAAGACAGAGGGTATACAAATTTCCTAGTATACTCTCTAGCTTAACTGATTTTTAATTAAACGGCTTGTAATTCACCAGTGATTTAAGCAGTATATGCCTTAAGTTAAAACTGTACGTTGGTGGAACAATTAATTTTTTTTTCTATATCAGATGTTTTAAGTAATATATATTAATTAAGTAATATGTATATATATATATATTTTTTGGTGGTTAATATTGGCAAAAATGACCAGCGTAGTGTGCAATAATATTTAGCCGTTTTTGAGTCATCAAATGCATTAAAGTCGTTCCACAATACACTATACTTTCGTTTAAGAGACATTCTATAGCTTAAATAAACAAACTGTACCAATTGCGAAATTTGCATTTGGGGGATACGAATGAAAAATGTGGCCATACTAAGAACGAACAAAGAACAAGTGAAGGATAGTTATTTTTTGTTCGTTCATGAAGAACCCAAAAAAACTACAGCTTACCTCACTTGTCCCAACATAACTCTAGCTTCACAAACCAAACATCCAAGTAACAATTTTTTTTTTTGGAAATTATCTAAGACAAGCTGAACTGATTTTTAATTTAACTGCTTGTAATTCGCAAGTGATTTAAGCAGTCAGCTGATATATGCATTAGTTTTATTATCTTTTATAACACATAAATCTTATGTATTTTTGCTTTTTGCAGAGGACACTGCTGGCCAGGACACCCAACTGCCCTCTGAGATGTTTGTCTCGAATCAAAAACATTGGCTACAGTTGCGCGCCAATGGAGGAGGCAATGGATTCCCCTTGTTCAAGCTCTGCTGTGGAGATGGCATGATATGAACTTTGCCGGAAAAGATTTTAAGAAAAAATGTTTATTTTCACGAAAATGCTTTACAAAAATGAAAGATAAAATTAAATTGTCAGGAGCGTTCATGATTAAGGTTATAGCTTAAGAGTATTTTTATATATATCCAATTGGATCTTTTATGCAGGCGCCTTGCGACTAATGATCTTTACTAGCTCATCCACACGCTCACTTTTGCCGGCAAATTGTTTTGGATGCGGGCCAATCATTTGAATAATGGCGGCCACATCGGCGGGTGATACCTAAAAATTTGACAAAAGAAATATGCATATTAGTGACAGCTGTCAATTTGGAATGGGGGCACAAGCCATATGAACTCAATTCGCATATGGGTCAAGTTTGTACATACCTCGAGGAAGCGTGCGAGTGCCTTAAGTGAACGAAAGATTTGATCTTCATTGGGACTGCTTTGGAAGAACTGTAGTATGGCCATGGTCAGCTCTACGGCAACGTCATCAAAGACCTAAATATGTAGAAACAATAGATGTAGTACGCAATCGTTTCCAAAAAAAAAGAACACCTACCACAGTCTTAACTTCCTTAATGGCTATATTATAGAGTATCATGGTGCCAATATTTTTCAATTGCGGGCAATTTGAGAGTATGCAATGCACGGCTACTTTTGTGGTGACACGTATATTAGATATGGTCTGACCATTATAATCCCATTCGGATATATAAAGCAGCCACTCGGAGGGACCAACATTTTCAAACAGATTGCACATCTATAAAAAGAGAAGAGAAATTTTGTTGAGAAAACTTTTTTGCAAACCATAGAAGAGCTGGCTTACAAACATGGCCCAGGCCTGTTGCTCTTCGGGTGTGTGCTTATCAATGTCCTGTGCAAAATTCATCAGCGTATGATCTCTGCGATCCTGGTGCAATATAATGATAACATCGTCCTTAAGAGCTGCATAGGCCAAGGTGCGTATCATGTGTATTCTTGTGTCTGGTGAGAAAGCTTGAACATCTCTCAAAATCCGCTGCACAAATACCAGAAAATTGTCTCCCAACGCCCAGGAGCCATCGTCCTCAATCAAATACTGATGCAGCTCTTCCATGGCCACCTCTTCTTCTTTGTAGATTTTGCCATCTAGTAATTTGACTAGATTCTCTAGTTCAGTCTTTATCTGTAAGTATTTGTTAAAAAATTAATGATATGGTGAGCAAAAAATATTTTAAAATATTTCACGATATTCGTGATAATTCGGGAGTTTGATTTTTTGATGTTGTACCATATAAGGCGGTCTTATTGTATCTATACTTTTGAAATCTTGTGTTATTTCGTTAAGCCCAGTTTGAGTGTCCTCATAAGAAGGAGTCAAAATACTAGATTTCTTAATGGCTACATAAAATCTATTGAAAGCTTGACCTAATCCTTAACCTTCTGAAACTTCGTCGTTTTTCAATTGATTATACGTTAAGGCACAAAATGTGCTCAATGAATAAACTTAATGTATTTAAGCTAACACTTTTAAAACTTCATATCTATTTGTAAATGATTCCAAATCTTTAAGTTCTCCAATAACACTAACCAACATGGTTTAGTTGTTGGAAAGCTAAGGGTCATTTCCGAAGTAATTTGCTGCGTGGAATCCAAATCCGGGGCCAGAATTGGCCCATCACGTCAGGATTTTGAGATATTTGAGGTTATTTACCCGAAAAACGGCGTTTTTTCCTACTTTTGAGGTTATGTACAGGGTTCAAATAATTTTTGTGGTCTGTCACTCCAGTTTTATCATTTAGTACCACTCTTACCCTTTAATTTAAAAGAGGGACGTCGAGAAATATACTTCATAACTTTGAATAGCCATAACTTTGCGAACAAAAATTGTAAATGATGAACTTGAACTTTTTATTTTAAGTTAAAGGGTAAGAGTGGTACTAAATTATGTAACTGGGGTGACAGACCACAAAAATTATTTCAACCCTGTACATAACCTCAAAAGTAGGAAAATATGCCGTTTTTCGGGTAAATAACCTCAAATATCTCAAAATCCTGACGTGATGGGCCAATTCTGGCCCCGGATTTGGATTCCACGCAGCAAATTACTTCGGAAATGACCCTTAGCTTTCCAACAACTGACATGGCCCCGGTATTTGTAGGCCTGTGTAATACTTAGTTTATCTATATACTCTCTATAACTCACGAATAGCTTGACCGATTTTTGATTTTTTGGATTTGTCTCCGCCTCCGAAAGCAGAATAATCTAATAAGCAAACAAATTTTTAGCTTTCTATCTATTTGTGAATTTTAAAAATTTAAAAGCTCTCCAGTAAGACATAGTTTATTTTTTTTAAATTTTTAGTTTTTTTGGATTTGTCATCGCCTGCCATAGCAGAATAACAATTAAAACTTAGAAAAAAGAAAATTTCACGGTTTTTGGATATGCTCTTTAATATTTCACTTCGAAATTTGAGAAAAAAAAGGTTTGACAAATTCAATAAAATTTATAGTCAAAAAAGCTTGCTGATGAGCGAAGCAAACAGGAGGCGGAGCCCCTTAGTAAAATATATAATTCTGTTAAATGTGGGCTGTTTATTATTCATTGCAAATTACACTAGGGAACGAACCCATACTACGCGTGACCCAATTTTTTACCCCGTCGGTGTCCGCTCGTAGTACATATATGCCAAGACCCCCCTCTCTAGCTGTGACGTAGTCATTCGTAAGTATGATTTCAAATATTATTTTGAAAACAGAGTGTAAAAAATAAAAAAAAAAACAAGATTTTTCTAGAGGATATAAACTACCTAACAAAAACCTAACCTCCAATCACTCCTGTGACCAAGCGTGGTATTTTAAAGACCCAATCTCCCCGTTACGTAGTAAGGGTACGTTCCCCTAGAAACGAAGATTTGGCATTTTTCGAAATCGTGATAAGTTTTAATTTATTATTTTTTTTGGTAAACTGGTAGATATTGGTGCTCCTTATAAATATTGCTTTGGGCAGAAGTGCCCTACTAAGATAGATCGGGCAAAAATTTATATTTCAGGACAAAATTTCCAATTAGCTAGCTAGTAATGGTTGTTTTGCATCTCTCGAAATGGTGCAAAGTTTTAATTCGGGAAGAATCATTACAAAATTTACAAGCTAAGGTACGTGCAATTTTTTTTTAGACAGGTAGATATTGGTGCTTCTAACAGTTATGGTTTTGGGCAGAAGTGCCCTACTAAGTCAGATCGGGCAAAAATTTATATTTCAGGACAAAATTTCCAATTAGCTAGCTAGTAATGGAGAGTAATCTCTCGAAATGGTGCAAAGTTTTAATTCGGGAAGAATCATTACAAAATTTACAAGCTAAGGTACGCGCAATTTTTTTTAGACAGGTAGATATTGGTGCTTCTAACAGTTATGGTTTTGGGCAGAAGTGCCCTACTAGGTCAGGTCGGGCAAAAATGCATTTTTTTTAGTGCGTGAAAGTAGGACTCTTCTACATTTCTGTCAGAAAACGAGAACACCATAAATATTGTTTATTACCTATTTCTTTAAACTATTGTTATTTAATTTTCGATAAATTTTGTTGTTTGTTTATATATCTAAAGGGAAAATCTCCTTTATGAACACAAGAAATTGATCTTGGATAGGCAGAAAATAGAAAAAAATGGAAACTATTGCTTTTTAAAAAAGTTTCAGAACTACACAATATAGCTTGAAAAGACCAAAAAAAACAGTCAACCCCACCCCGCCCACATGCTGCCTATGACTTTTAAATACTTGGTCATACCCAAGCCCTGAAACGTTGCTCCCTAAAATCCCACAATCCAACAATTTTAGAACATTGGCCAAAAAGTTCCATAGCTACTCATTTCTATTTCAAGATCTCCTAGTACTTACATCTATGTCTCTGCAGACCAAAGCTGGTTCGCGTGGTATCTCTTTCTCCTCTGTTGATTTGGAACGTTCTTTGCCATTTTCGCGTTGTTGTTGTTGTTGTTGCTGTTGTTCGGCTGCGGGCTCTGACATCTTTGGCTATAAATAGGTTGGTGAAAAAGTGTTAATATACGATAATAAATTTTATATATATTAATACTATATGAATGTCATAACAATTTAGCCTGATGCAGCTATAAACGTCATTTTCCGATATTTTTCCTTATTTCCCAACATAAAAAGCTTTCACTTTTTCAAATACAAAAAATTGTCTTTAAAGCAACGTTTTGTATTGTAATTTATTTAAAAAATTATGACCTACTCGTAAACGCGTCGAAATGTTTATAATATCGGCTAGAATAAGTATGTGCGGAATTTTTCGCTATTATAAACAAAGAACAGGGAAAAATCGGCGCCGTTTTTGTTTTTTACAATTAATTACACTGTGCAACAAAATTGACAAGTTTTTTGAATTTTTAAATTTTATTTATGTTTATTTTTTAGGAAAGAAAATGATAAAGATGAGCAATATGATTAAATCTTACTCCATACTCTCAAGTACCTTAGCATCCTAAAAAATAATCTTAAAAAAATTAAGAAAATTGCTCATACTCTCTATTACCTTTGAATCCGTTAGAAAACTGTTACAAAAACAACAAGCGACTAAAAAAATTGCCAATTTTTATTTCGTTTGTAAAATTTTTGAAATTTTCGAAGTTACGAACATCGGCATAAATGGGATATCCCAAATGGGACTTTTTTTTTATATGATGTTTTGTCATTCCGCGCGAAATTTTTCGAACTGCGTAGACCCCTTTATACATAAAAAAATAATCATATATGCTTCTATGTGGGACCTATTGCTGGCTTCCGTAGTTACTTGAAGACTCCTAAGTGTTTTGTAGCTAGAGCTTTGAAAGCTACCAGTTTTGAAAAGATTTTCGTAGGCGGAGTGAAATTATAGAAAAATCATCAAGGAACGAAATGAGGCCTTGACAAAATTTTTTATTTACTTTGAATTTTCTACAATTTCGTACGAAGGTATTTTTAGTTCGCTTTGAACTTTTTACAATTTTAAAATTTGCGATTATTACTTTCGTTTTTTAAATTCGTTTCCAAGCTATATAAAGGATGTTTTTTTAACAACGTCCGAATTTTCGAAAGTGATATCTCTGAAACCAGTTGTTACTTTTGACAAATTCAAGTTTCATTTTATTCAGTAAGGACTAACAATTCATCATGGTAAGATTTACAGCACAGCAACGACTTCAAATCTTCGAGATTTACAATCAAAATCAGTGTTCTGTTGTAAAAACTTATAGAGCTCTTCGTACAATTTATAGATCGAATAATCGTCCATAAGAACGTGCTATGAACGTGTACGAACTCTTTGGCATTCCACGATGTCTGACCATCAATCAGAAGGAGAACAGAACGGTCCGAAGAAAATATCGCTGTTGTAGAGGCCAGTGTAGAGGAAAATCCAAATTTATCGATGGTGATCGATACAGAGCGATGATCAATGAATATTTGTTTCCAAATTTACGTGACATCGATGTCGAAGAGTTCTGGTTTCAACAGGATGGCGTTACGTGTCATACGGCGACCGCAAACATTGATTTACTGAAAACTCAATTCGGTGAGAAAGTTATTTCAAGAATTGCGCCCACCAACTGGCCGCCGCGGTCTTTGGATTTGACCCCTTTAGATTATTTTCTTTGGGGACACGTCAAGTCGTTGGCTTATGTAGACCAGCCAGCAACAATTGACGACTTGGAAACCAACATTTAACGTGTCATTGCTGAAATACGGCCCCAAAAGCTCAAAAGTGTGGTCAAAAATTGGACCCACAGGCTGCGCTTTGTAACTCGTTATCGTGGTGGTCAAATGCCAGAGATATTTTTCAAATATTAAATGATACGAAATTATCTATCTAATAAAACCATATTTGGGGTTATTACATTATTTTTTCTATGTTTTATTAAAGTTTGAAATCCGGACGCGCTTAAAAAAACACCCTTTATAAAAATCGATAAAAGTCTCTAAAACAAAAACGTAAACATAAGGGTAATTTAAAAAATTAAGTAGCATCGCTTTTAGAATGTTATTTTTAAACACCTTAGAAAACATATAGAAAAAAAGGCTCTTAAAAATATTTTGACGAAAAATATATTTTTGTTCATTTTAAAATCGATAGTATAAAAATCGATGAAAATCTCTAAAACATAAACTTGAACACAATTTGTGTTTTCAATGCCAGTCAAAATAATTTATATAATAGTCAGTATAAATATTTTCATATTTTGACGAATTTTTAAAAATTGTATTTTTATTGCTTATTATACCTTTATAGAGTTATCGATAACTGAAAATTGGCTTTTTCATTTTAGAACTTGTCTTTGACAAGCCATATCTACTAAACGAATAAAGATTTCGGCGCACATTTTGTTTTTCCATGAAAGATAAAATTTTGAAGTTGAAAAAAACATTATTTTTTAAAAATTTAAAAACAACAACAATTTTTGTTTTAATTTTAAAATTCAAAAGTGATCTGCCATTTAAAAAAAAGTGTTTATGCAATTTAATGCGTGTAAATACACTGAGATAAACGAAAAATAAACCAGTAAACAGTAGTGCTGGAGAAAGCATCGATGTTATATCGATGCATCGATGTATCGAAGTTTAAAATATCTATATATCGACACCCATTTGATGAGTGCAGTAGTGCTGGAGAAACATCTCTGTTGGCCAACATCGATATATAGATATTTTAAACTTCGATACATCGATGTTTTCTCCAGCATTAGTAAACAGTATCCCGAAAAATTACATAGCTCCTCGCATTTGAAAGATAATAAGTTCAAACTTGAGTTTAATGTTCGTTTTGACTTTTTAAGATCAATTCTAAAAGTAAAAATAAATATAATGTCAGGTTACAAAAAATCGGTTTTTTGAAAGCAACATTTTACCCGTGCTTAAAAATGGTTGCCAATGTTCTAAAAAATTGTAGGGCGTTAAACTCTTAACAAAATTGGTAGTACAAAACAATTATCGTGACCTTAGGTAGCGATTGAGCCATGTCTGTCTGTAAGTCCGTATGAACATTTTGAGTTCGCAGATCAGAAAAACTAGAGGCCTAAAAGTTGACCAGCATAATTTCGCTATATGTATATCTAGTTTGTTGCATTATGTCGATATCTTGCCCTGTTTCCTCTAAGGCGGATTTCGCGGTTTTGTAGCATGCTGCCTAGTAGTGCTGGAAAAAATATCGATGTATCGAAGTTTAAAATATCTATATGTCGATGTTGGCCAACAGAGATGTTTCTCCGGCACTAATAAACATCCATTTAATGAGTGCAGAAGTGCTGGAGAAATATCTCTGTTGGCCAACATTGATATATAGATATTTTAAACTTCGATACACCGATGCATCGATATAACATCGATGTTTTCTCCAGCACTACTGTCTACTGTGGTGTTGGGACAGGGCGGAAATGGCAAGCGAAATCCAGAACGGGCATGAGATGACAATTAAAAAATTAATTACATTTTATGAGTAGGTATAAAGGAAATGACGATCGATTTTTCTCCACTGATTCCGAAGCAAGTACAACAATATAAATCGCTTAAAGTCTAATTTATAAAAGTACTTCAAATCGATGTAAAAGCTCCAAAATTTCTCTAACAACAGATGCATTTAAGTCTAGTTTGTATTTGTGTTTTTTTTTCGCGCGTCTAGCTGCTGCGAAAACCCAGGGATGCAAGTTTTTGTTGCACAGTGTTATCAGCCGGCGACAGTTGGAAACAAAATTAAAAGTTGTCTAAGCGAAGTGTTGCAGTATAAACGTGAAAAAAAAAACTCAAAATAGCTGTGATATTTTTAGTCTTTTACTTTACGTAGACAAAAAAAAGAAAGAAATAAAAAATAAAAATAAAAAATAGAAACAATATAATCGGCACAAGCTACAAAAAAATGCAATGTGATCTAGACGGGAATATGTTATTTGCGGCCTGAGAATTTTCCATTCATAATTAAAAAAAACTTGAGGTAAATTTATTAAATTTATAGCTAATTAAGTTACTCACATGCTATTCTGGTAAAAGTGACACGGAAATTCTTGAAATTTCAACACAATTTCGAATTTTGAAAAACAGACACGTCTCTAAGCGTTGATATGATGTTTTTATTGAATATTTTGTTTATAAGATTTGGCAACTTTGTTTATTTGGTCTATGGCTGCAACTTTTACTATTTAGAACTATGTAGCTAGTTATTTGAATTCCGTTGGGAGCTGCACGCGAACCGTTCGCAATGAAAACCGTTTCGAAATTGCGGCTGTTTGTGCCGAAAATTTCTGTTCGAAGCGTGAGGAAGAAACTTTTCGAAAATTCAACAAAGTACAGAGCGACATGAATGTTTCGTATGTATCTGTGAGTAAGTTTTTTTGTGTCGAAATTTTATAAATAGACGGGGCGTCTAGCGTCGCTCTTGAGCAAGTGTCGTACCAACTAATGCAGTTGCTGTACGCCAATGTTACACTGCAAGAAATACTGTGCGACTACTACTAAATCAATTAAAGCTTGCCCACACTTGGCTTTAAAGTGTCTGGAACAAAGGCCAAATCAAACATCAAGGCTGTGGGGTGTTGGGCAGCAGGGCACGGGCTGCTTTGGTCAAGAAAAACACAAAAAGCTATTAAGTGGCAAGCTAAATACATTCCGCGCACAGCATGTAGTCCTGTCATATCCTGAAAGCAACAAGTCCCACGCAAAAGATTGCGTAGCCGACTTGTTGACCGAGCTGCGTTTGCAAGTTTCGCTCAATTGCGTTTCGAACGTTTAACCCAAAGGGCTATAATCCTTCCAGTCTTTCGTTATAATTGCACAAATCGCAGTTTTTTTGAAGACAACTTTATCGCAATGAAAACTTATTTGAAAATGTGCTCGTGGTTGGCTGTTCTAGTGATTTGTGTGCTTTATGCAAATGCAACGCTCGAAACTGAAAATCGTGAAGTGAATAATCTATCAAATGTGAGTCCAATAATGCCATATGGCAGCAATTAGAGTTAAAAGCTGCCTTTTGTGGCGTTCTATGCGTAATCTAATCTTATACATAGTTTAATAATGGTTTAATCCATTAATCGTATTAAATATTATCAGCATGGTTGGCCTACGTTTGGGTATGACTGCTTGAGTGCAAACTACTTTGTCCCAACTAGAATAGTCTTGGGAATGGTAGAGAAGAAATGGAATTCGAAGAGTAAGCAAGCTCTTTCGAGCAGTCCAATTTATTTACACGTCTTAATTATTTTATCTCTTACGCTGAGGGGCAAGTGTATTCTCGATTTGTACAAGCGGAAAGAGCCTTGATAGATCCTGACTTCATTATACCAAAATTATTACTTTTACCTTGGTACCGATTGAGCCTTGCCCATCCATATTACATTTAACATCTTAGAGACCGCAAACCAAAATCTTATGCAGATGAATTTTGATACATGTCGATATCTTAGTTTCTCCGTTAGAGAATTTCGTCGCTTACTTCTTAAAGCCATAAGGTTTCAATTTGGCATAGTTTATAATATAGGGTTTTCCAACAAGAGGTGTTATTTTGAATCACCCGGTATTTCGGTAGCTGTCACTTTTGAAGCTTTTATTCTTTGACATTTGACAAGTAAAAACTACGCCATTACCAAAAATGGAACGATACACGCTTCAACAACGCATTGAAATTATTAAAATTCACTGCAAAAATGGTGACAATCTTCCATCGAAAAATCATCTTGACTGATGAGGCCCATTTCCACCTCGGTGGCTACGTCAACAAGCAAAATTGTCGCATCTGGGGCTCGGAAAACCCAAGAGTTATTGTTAAGAAGCCTCTCCATCCTCAACGTGTGACTGTTTGGTGCGGTTTATGGTCCGACGTGAAAGATAAGGTCTACGCCAACAGCCGAGCGTCGATTCAAGACCTCAAAGATAGAATTCGTGAGGCTATCGAGGACATAGGGCAGCCACTTTGCGATTTGGTTATTGAAAATTTCATGAAAAGGATATGGTCCTGTAGGCGTGGTCGTGGTGGCCATTTGGCTGATGTTATTTTTCATTATTAACGGCAAACCTTTCTCTTTATTATGAAATAAACATCCGATCATTTATCTCAAAAAATTGAATTTTTCTTTGAATACCAAAATAACACCTCTTATTGGAAAACCCTATAGTCTGTAGAGGTAAGAAACTATCGATAGTTCCACCACTCGATAGTTTCGATCTTTTTTCCATACAAAATACACCAAGGGGCACTGAGTGCCCCAAGGACGGTATTAAGTTGGTTAGACTAAAGACGGGTCTAAGGTTAAAATAAATACCATTAAGCAAGTGGGGCAATAAGAGTATTTCAAAATATTTAACAGAAACGTTTTATTCATGACATTATAAATAAAATCCTTTTAAATTAAATCTTAATTAAAAGATGGCGTACGTTAACGTTACGTACTTTGGGATACCCTGTATCACTGCTTGCAATAAAATCCGGTATATTGCTTAAAAACAATCAAATTGATAAAATTTGGTACACTGCTTGGGAACTCAAAAAACTTCCGAGTGCCAAATTTGGTTATGATATCTTCATAAGCACACGAATTATCCATCTAAAACTTTTGTTTTTTTTTTCCAGGTCCTCTGAAACACCCCTATGGGAGCTATATAATATAGCCCCGATATCGAAAAAGTAAAATAAACTTATCTCTCCTGACATAATTACGCATCTAATCTGAAAGTTTGGTCGCTCTAGCTCTTACCATCTCTGAGATCTAGGCGTTCATACAGAAAGACAGACATGGGTATATCGACTTCTCTAGTCACCCTGATCATACTTTAGGTAACTTTGGAGGGTCTCCGACGTTTCCTTCTGTATGTAACATACATATTCGGCTTGCACAAACTTAATATACCCTTTGTACTAGAGGTGGGATACTATCGATGGCCCTATCGATAGTATCGATAGTTTTATTTTTCGGATACTATCGATTGTTTTTTCTGAATATCGATAGTGTACTTTCAGTGAAGCCTGAGGAAATAGCGAGCGTTTTTGCAAAGGTAAAATAATATTTATTTAATATTGGGTCGTTCACTAAGTATTTTCGTTTTTTTAGTGCAATGTAAACATAATTTTTTTTATTGTGTAAAACATTTTATGAAATTATATATTCTCCATTTTGATCCAATACCTTTTGCCATCTTTCGGGCAAGAGATTGATTCCACGCTCATAAAATGTTTGATCCTTGCAAGCAAAAAACTGGTCCAAGTGGTTTTTACGTCATAACTGAGGTCAAGGTTCTCCCATCCAAAAAATTTTGCAGAGACCGGAACAAGTGATAGTCCGAAGTCTGGAGAATATGGTTGGTGTGGTAGCACATCCCATTCAAGCTCCAAAAGCTTTTGGCGAGTCATCAAACTTGTATGAGGTCTCGCATTATTCTGGTGCAAACACTACACCTTTATTGATCTATTGATCAATTCTGGCCTCTTCTGTTTGAGTGCATCACTCAATTTGTGCAGCTGATCACAATACACTTCAGAATTAATCGTGGTATTGTCGGGCAAAAGTTTAAAATAAGCGATCCCTTTGCAATCCCACCAAATAGACAACATAACCTTTTTTTGGTGACTATCGGCCTTCGAAGTGGTTTGAGCTGGTTCATCCTTTTTAGACCATGATGTCTTGCGCTTTACATTCTTGTAAACATCCCACTTTTCGTCGCCAGTAACAATGCGCTTCAAAAATGGATCACTTCTTTGACGTTTGATAAGCAAAACACAGTCGTTAATGAGACGAAGCAAATTTCGTTCTGTAAGAACATGAGGGACCCATATGTCAAGCTTAGAAATTAATCCTAGACGTTTCATGTGCTTGTGAACGGTCGCGTTAGACAAATTTAATCTTTCAGCAATCTCTCGAGTTGTTATTCGACGATTTGCATCGACCAACGACTTTATTTTATCCACATCGGCTTCAAGAGGCCTTCCAGGACGTGGTGCATCCTGAAGATCGAAATTGCCGGAACGAAATTTTGCAAACCAATTTTGGCATTGGCGTTCGGTCAACACATCTCCGTTCACATCACATAATTTTCGCCTTGCATGAACTGCATTTCCCTACCCTTTGATAGTAAAACAGTAAAATATGCCGAAAATGCTGTTTTCGATCTTCCATCTTCGATAGGGTACCAAACTAAAACTATTCCAAAAAATGTAACAAAATTTTTTACAAAAAAGCCGTACTATATCAGCTGTTCAAATATATAAAGGTAAAGCGGTTAAGTGTGAAGTTGGCTGCGAAAAAATTCAATAAGATCAGCTGTTGTCATCAAACGAAATTACTTAGTGAACGACCCAATAGAGTAAATAAAAAATGTAAACTAACAATCGTTTTAAATTTAGATTGGTGGTGTTGTTGTTCATTAAGAAGTCATGGATAAATACTTGAAGCGGACTATGCAGAACTATTTGAGTAAATCGAATTTCTATAAAAATGCATCAGGAAGAAAAAAGAAAATCGATGCCGCATTGTGTTTCGTTTGTTTGTGAAGTTATCGTTACCAAATTCGGAAGTTTTTTATATTTCCCAAACACTGTGCCAAATTAGATCAAAATCGGTTGACTATATCATATAGCTCCCATGGGGCATATCGGTCAAAAAAACGTTTTTTGCACAAAATTCGTTGTGTTTCGTTTGTTTGTCAAGATACCGTTACCAAATTTGGAATTAAAAAGTTTTTCAGAGTACCCAAGCATTGTACCAAATTTGGTCAAAATCGGTTGACTATATCATATAGCTCCCACATTAACGATCGGTCAAAAAAACATTTTTGGTTCAAAATTATTCGTCTGTTTCTGGTTGTTTATGAAAGTATCGTAACCTTATTTGGCAACCAAATGTCTTTTGGTGTTCTTAAGCTATATACCCGATTTTATTGTAAGCAGTGGTACAGGGTATCCCAAAGTCGCCCGCGCCCGACTTTAACAAGGGAAAATTTTAAAACAAATACCATAGAGCAAGTAGGGCCTTTTTTAATACATACTTACAAAAAATATATTGCAAAAAGCAAGACAGAAAAGTTATAAGAAGAGATTGTATTAAAGTTACATACTAAAAAGATGGCGTACATTAAGTATGTCATATTTCTCATAGCCCGATAGTAATATCGATACTATCGATAGTTTCAACTATCGAAGTCTAAACTATCGAGTGGCGCCACTATCGATAGTATCCCACCTCTACTTTGTACCATACGGTGCAGGGTATAAAAACCAAAAAAAGTATCCGTTCAACAATACACAAAAAATTCCTATACTTTAAGTAGCTTGTTTTTGTGGAAGAAGAACAAATTGTTCATATATCTAGGTTTTAGTCGGGTGCTTCTGTTCGAAACTATAAACTTCTACTGAATATCCTCGCACTTTCAGTCGAAGTGGCAGAAATGCATAAATATTTTTTTAACAATATTTTGTAGTCCAACACAGTCGGATTCCTGAAAGTAGAATAGTTTTTAGTAAAATTTTTTAATTGCTTATACTAACCTTCCAAAATCTCAATGGATTTGCATCTTGGCTAAAATTTTTGGACTAGCCAAATAATGTCGAATGTCAAATATTGCTGCTACCTTATTGTTAGCGATATTTTTTTCTGTTTCTTGCAACACGAAATTTTTGGAAGCCAAAGTCGTGAACTATCTGGAAAGGCTGGACGTCTGTGGCAATCATTAAGGCTTATACGGTAGTGCTGGAGAAACATCGATGTTGTTGTATTTTTCAACTTCGATACATCGATGTTTCGATATATCGAAGTACATGTGGCGGCCATTTTTTGTTGGCCAACATCGATGTTTTCGATATTTTTTAACTTCGATACATCGATGTTTCGATATATCGAAGTACATGTGGCGGCCATTTTTTGAATACTTAAATTAAAACAGAGTGGGCCATCTGTTGGTTTGGTCATATAAGTGTTTTCAAATAATAAAATGGAATTAACAAACAAACCAAGAGATAACTATATTTTCATAATATACATTCAAAAATAAATTACATTTCATAGAAAAATAAGCAAAGAAATAATAAATAACAATCCAAAAGGTTTTACCACGAAAATAACAAATAATACAGGCCACAAAAAAAAGTGGTGTAAACTTAATAGGTGCCAGAGGCATCCCTTATCCGAAGTCCAAAAAACTTCTTCACACATGGGTTATGAGATAATATAAATAAATCGATATAACATCGATGTTACCTTCAGCATTATAATACGGCATTCATTTTTTGTTTTTTTATGCGAAGAATTTTCGTAAAAATTTGACCTACTTGGTCCCCATCGAATTTGGTGACTCTAAAAGCGTCGGATGGTCAAAAGATTCGACATGTTACCACTGGTTTTGTACTCTTTTTGCCATGTTAGACACTTTGCCAATTTTCCGTTGAGTTGTCAAAAAAGTTCCAGTCCTTCAAAGCAGTTTAATTTCTTTTGCTTCAGAAAATAATTTAACATATTTTTCCACTACTTCTTTGTGAACAACAACATCACTAATCTAATTTTTAAACAATTGTTAGCTTATTATTATTATTTGGCTTTAACAACCCTACTGGGCCTCTGCCTGATGCACAATTTGCCTCCACACGTTCCTGCTCTGTGCGCGCCTCCTCCAATTGGTAACTCCAAGTGATGTTAAGGCTTCAGTCACTTGGTCTCGCCAACGTATCCGAGGCCGTCCTCTCCTTCGTTGTCCGCCAACTACCGCGTCGAATACCTTACGAGCTGGTGTTTCCTTCTCCATACGTGCGACGTGACCCAGCCAGCGAAGTCGCATGCCACTCATTCGCCTTATCACGTCAATGTCGCCGTACAGCTCATATAGATCATCATTCCATCGAATGCGGAAGGTACCGTCAACAGGTCCGAAGAATTTTTCTCTCAAACACTCCAAGAGCAGCTGCATCTGATTGAGTCGTTGTCCAGGCTTCACCACCATATAGAAGCACTAGAAGGATGAGCGCCTTGTAAAGTGTTAACTTCGTCTGTCGAGAGAGCTGCTATTCAGTAGCCCAAAGTAGCACCTGTTAGCAAGAGTTATCCGTCGCTTAATCTCCAGGCTGCAGAGCCAAGGTATATAAACTCCTTGACCCTTTCAAAGCTGTGGCTTCCTGCTGTCAGCTGAGAATCAAGTCGTCGGGATTCCCTGCTGGAGCACACCATAAACTTTGTCTTGCCCATATGTACCGCGAGACCTAGTTGCGCCGATTCCTTTTCAATTGCTCCCAAAGCGCCAGTAACATCACGTTTGGTTCAACCAATGATATCAATATCATCCATCAAAGCGAGTCACCTTGTCTAAGACCCCGCTTGGTATTAAAGGTTTCGGAGCTGCTGGTGTTGCTCAAAGTTATTCTGCAGAGCCGAATTAGCTTTGCAGGGATTCCAAGATTAGACATGGCAGCGTACAAGCAATCTCGCCTTGGGCTATCGAACGCAGCCTTGTAGTCGACAAAGAGGTGGTATGTGTCAATCTGGTTTTCGTACGTCTTTTCCAGAATTTGGCGCAGTGTGAAGATCTGGTCAATGGTTGATTTACCGGGTCGGAAGCCGCACTGGTAAGGTCCAATCAGTGCTTCGGCATGTGGCTTCAATCTTTCACACATAACGCTCGAAAGAACCTTAAATGCGATTGGAAGGAGACTAATACCTAAGACAAAACTATCGATGGTATTCTGCGCAGCTGAACTTGTGCTATTTTTTGCGTCACCTTGTACAATTCATTCATGGTTCCCTAAAGTTAAATTTTTGTGTTTTTTTATTAAAACATTTGGAAAAAAAACTAAAAAATTTTCTTGCCAGTACTTGAAGGTTCTAAGGTATTATTTCAAAGCTTTGTAAAATATTTATAAAACTTAAAAAAATATGGCTTATCATTCCATAATCAATCAAAATTTTAATACCTACATTTAACTTGTCTCGTTAAAATATTTTGTATGCGAGAGCAGTTTGATAAGTTAGTGACTTGTGCAATACTGATCTTCGCCTGAATAGAATCCTTTCAAATTTTAAGCAAGCTGCGTCATTAAGACAAGCTCAAATGGAAAAAATTGATTTTCACGGAAAAGCCTTATATTTTGCGTAAAAACCCGGTTTTGTGCAAGGACTCTGAGTTCACTCCATGTTAGATTGAGAGATTTAATTTCGGCCTCTTTTGAGCGTCGCCAGGTGATACGCGGCCTACCAATGCTGCGACCTGTTTGCTGGATTCCATCGCAACGCCTGTTTTGCAACGCTGTCATCGCTCTCCCTTAGCGTGTGGCCAATCCATTGCCATTTCCTCTTCCTAATTTCTGTAGCCACATCTAACTGGTTTGCCTTTCTAAGCAGCTCGGAGTTTGATATCATGCGAGGCCAAAAGACTCTCATGATGCGGCGCAATGAGCGATTGAACATTCCATAATCCAATCATAGTCCTTGTACGGTAGCCAAATGTCGTCAACGAAAGGTTTGATTTTGTTAACCGAGGCTGTTTGTTTGACGATTCGGTAGCAAGAAATGTTTCAGGTAGGTAGGTTGCTAGCCCTCCTACCCTAGCTTGGTGATAGAATTTGTGCCTAAGTGCGTCTGGGCTATTTCAAGACAGGCAACCTAAGCTAACCTAAAATTTCGTAGGGTTTTGTTTGTTTATGAAGATATGGTAACCAAATTTAGCAATCACAGGTCTTTTGAAGTTCTTAAGCAATATAGCGGTTTGATTGCAATGTGGTGGGTGGTACCGGGTATCCCAGAGTCGTTAAAGTGGTCGCTTATTTTATAATCTTAAAATAAATTTCATATTTTTTGTCATTTTAATAGCACAAACTAAGTGGCGTCATACAATGGAAATACGAGAAGCGACCATTTTGCAATGCCTTTACAGGTAACTAAAGATCCCAAATCTTCAACATAATTAAATAGCAACTCTGCGTTTTTTTAGGCTGCGGACGTAAACGCACTTCGTATCCGTCGTATCCGCCCTTCTCACTGATCAAGCGCAATGAACTGGAGGAGAAACCCTACAACAATGAATACCTTTCCGAAGATCTAAGCGATCTGATTGATATTAATGCCGAACCCGCTGTGGCAAATGTACAAAAACAAATAATGTCCCAGGCCAAAATATTCGAAGCTATCAAAGAAGCCAGCAAGGAAATATTCCGACAAAAGAACAAGCAAAAAATGCTCGAAAATGAACAACAACAAAATTTGGAAGAACGTGAAAATATTTAAACCAGCTGAAAGATGAAATGAAAAACAAAAAAAAATCAAAACTATTGTTTAACTGTTGCTTGTAAATATGTAACTTTTATCTATATACAAACTATATACTACAAAACATAACTGATGTGAGAAATACTACTAAAAAAAAAACCAAAAATTGTTTATACAAACTTTTGACGATTGTTAGTCACTGCTTTATCAGACTGTGGGAACTACTTTGTTAGACCTACTATCTTAATCTAATTAATCTTAAGTGATGGACATCGATAAATGTTAGCTACTATTTGTTCGTTTCACAATTTACTTTCAGAATGAAATTATTTTTTGGCGCGTTTTGAGAGACGCAACTTGACGCCACCTTTCGGCAACAAAGCGATGGAATGGTTTTCAAATTCCAGCTCCTGACGTTTCATAGTCTCGATGTTAAAGTGTTCCAAAACCTTGACAATGGCCAGCTTGGCATTCAGTAGACCCATGCGTTGCGCTATGCAAATTCTAGGACCCTCACCAAAAGGCATATAAGCATGTGGATTATAGTTGTGTTTGGACTCGGAAAAACGCTCCGGATCGTAGGTATCGGGATCGGGAAAATATTCAGGGTCACGTTGTATGCCAAAAAGTGAGATAACTACGGGTGTGCCTTTTTTGATAACAAGACCAGTTTCGGGTATGGTATAGTCTTGTGTGCACTCCCGATTGAGCATGGGCAAGCCCGGATGTTTGCGTAGAGTTTCTTGTACGCAGAGATCGAGGAACTGCATTTTGTGCAGTGTGTCATAGGTGATTTTGCCGTCATTAAGCTTAAGTGTTTCATCAACTTCAGCCTGCAGACGCTGCAAATGTTCCGGATACTGCGCTATTTCGAAGAGCGTTATGGAGGCCGTAGAAGCGGTGGTTTCCTGACCAGCCACATAGAAGATGAATGCCTGCGCGGCAATGGCTTCTATGGACAAGCTTTTGAGCTGACCTGCAAGAAGTTAGTTTTGTTATGTATACGGCTTATAGCAGGTTATTACAGCTGCTTACCAGTTTCCGTGGTCTGTATATTCCAGTTATTGTCATCTTCATTTATACTGCCCGTATTGCGCAGCTGCATGAGCAACTGCAGCAAGTCCTTACGCACTATGTTATGTTTTTCGCGATGCTCTATAGTTTCCTTCACTATATCACGCATGGCTAGACCAACGGGGCCCTGGAAGCCCAAACTGAATAAAATTTTGGCCACACTAAAAGAAATAAGTTTTTAGTTGGAATTTTTTGGAATTAGCTGCAACTCCGATGCACTTACGATGGCACCAGGAATACCATCATGCTAAAAAGCGCATTGAATTTGGTATTACGACGCAGCACAGTTACTAGACCTCTAAATTTGTTATCCGGCTGTTCATAGCTATTAATGTCCAGACCAAAAATTGTCGAAGCTATTATGTCTACAGCATAGGTTTGCATAACGTCCTTCAGATCCAACTCCTTAGCGCCCTGCTCAGGCAGCACTTTATGTAGATGCGCCACCATCTTGTCGGCAATGTCCTCTGAGGTGCTGTACATGCCCTTAAGTTTGCCGGACGTAAAACACGGCGATAGCTTGTGACGCATGGAACGCCAGCTTTGGCCACGTAGCGCGAATAGCGATGCCGACAGTGGATTCTTTTCCTCATCCACATAGATGCCACGATCGTGAAAACTCCCAAAATCTTGTGCCAACACGCGACGTACCAGCTCCACATCACGCACTAACAGAGCTGGCCGAAAGAGCAGATAGATGCCCAGAAAGCGCTCTTTGCTTCTCGCATAAACATCGTATACGGCCATGCCCATGGCCTTCTCGCGATTCCACACGCTTTTCAGACATCCAAATGGAAAAACACTGTGTTTATCGTAAGGAAAGCCACGACGCTCCCAATAGGAGTACTGGTGCCTGATATAATACCAAGCCACGGCCAAGAGCGAGCCAATTATTAACAGCAGCGATAACATATCGAATTCTATCTACTAAAATGCTACCGCACGCGAAAACCAACAAAACAAATCTGAGGCATACGAGTTATTAGTAGCTCATTTTATATGTACAATTTCATAAGTCCACGTACTCTTTCATGGGCTTGAGCTCTTATTTACATTCCAGGGCGTATGAGCAAAACGCTTTGAATACTCGTTATCAGTTGACTATAATCGAAATGCATTAGCTAAATATTATGATAATTCATGTAAGAGTATGAAAACCGGTCTTGTCTATTAAATTAAGGTTCAGTAAAGTAAGGGACTTAAGCACATATAGTCAGCTTTAGACGAGCATCTTTGGATGCCGAAGAGCTAACCGACGAATCGACTTAGACATTCACAATTGTGTGCCTTGGCAGTTTTAAGAGAAGGTGATCCAAAAACCCGAGTGTATTAGATCTAGCAAGCATTTTGCAAGAAATGGGTGAATGCTCCGATATCACATACAGATACTAGGCTAGTCGGCTGTGTACAGTCTGTACATCCCGAGCTTAAAATTTTCTACTTTCCGAGTTTTCACAGTGTTCAACCGATTTTAGATTGCTTGAAAGCATTAAGTTTATAATTTCTACGAATAATCCTTTTTTAGTAAACAGTCTCAACCTAAACCCAGCTAAAACCATAGTAGTACCATTTACTAGAAGATATAAACTACCGAATATGCGGCAACTCCGCCTTAGGGGATGTCCTATTCTTTGGAGCAAGGAGGTTAAGTACCTTGGAGCTATATTTGACAGCCAACTTAGGTTTTGCTCTCATATTGAAAATGTGACAAACAAGTGCATTAGAGCTCTGTACACGTCCAGAAGGATAGCTGGCAAATCATGGGGTGCACCTCCCAAGATTTAACGTTGGCTATACCTAATGGTCATAGGCCGATGCTCACTTACGGAGCTATTGCTTGGGGAGCTCGGGTGGAGATTACCTCCGTCCAAAATTACCTTAAGAATAGACAGAGGCTAGCCTGTGTATGTATGACAGGAGCCATGACAACCTGTCCTACAGCAACATTGGAAGTCCTTATGGAGCTGACACCACTTCATACTGTTGTAAGGCTTCAAATGAAGGCGACACTGTTAAGAATGTCGGCTGAGGGAATTGGCAAAGGCCACATAATAAGTGCTAGAGACGCTGACGAACTGGGAAAACTGGTCCCCTCAATCCTCTTACCTAGAAATGGGAAAGAAACTTCAGTACTATTTTGAGCAACAAAGAGAATTGGACAACGCTAGAGGAGATACATCCTATAAAAAGACACACTATTGTGTGGTATACGGACGGGACCTTGACTAAAGAAGGCACTGGACTGGGAGTCGCGCGACCAAGAACGCGACTGTCAGAAGCTCTGGGTACATACACCAGCATATTTCAGGCGGAGGTATGTGCTATAGGCCGATGTGTAGACATCGACCTAGATAGGAAATACAAAGACAGAGATATTGCTATAGTGTCAGACAGTCAAGCTGCGATCAATGCGGTGGCTGGCTTGAAGATTAATTCAAAGTTGGTCTGGGAAACCAGGACCAAATTGAACCGTCTAGGACAATGGAACAGAGTCTCCCTTAGATGGATCCCGGGACACAAGAACATCCCCGGGAATGAAGCAGCTGACGAACTGGCGAGAAATGGTGCTGCGAAACCACTAATAGGGCCTGAACCTTACTGTGGTATTGGCAGACACACTACCAAGCAGCTGCAAAGATATGAAGAAAGGTCCAGTCGGGAAACTGATTGGGCTGGCACAGACGGCTTACGACAGGCCAAGCAACTTCTTGGTTCCCACAACCTTATTAGGTTCAAGAAAATGTCCCAATTGGGCAAGAATTCCCTTCGGATACTGACGGGTTACTAACGGGACATTGCGGACTCAGGAAACACCTGTGTACTATTGGCATCTTGAATTCAAGCACATGCAGGTTTTGTGAAACCGAGGAGTAAGCCTCCCAGCATATACTTGCAGAGTGTGATTCCCTTGCCAGAAGAAGGAAATCCATTCTTGGAGGGCATAGAATATTGATACACGATATTACCCGACTAGAACCATCTCGGATAATCAAGTTTGTCACGGAAATTGGGCTAGTTGAGGAGCTCTAGGGCTTGAAGGGAGCACAATAGATCCTAAGGGGCGCAGTGCAGCTTCCCCAACAATATTAACTATTAATAATCTATATACAAAACAAACTATATAATACAAAACATAACTGATAACTGTTTATACAAATTTGTGACGATTGTTAGCTACTGCTTTATCAGATTGCGGGAACTGTTTTGTTTAGACATACTAACTAAATCTAACTAATCTTAAGTGATGGTCATCGATAATAGGTGCCTTCTATTTGTTTGTTTCATAATTTATTTTCAGAATGAAATTATTTTTTGGCGCGTTTTGAGAGACGCAACTTGACGCCGCCTTTCGGCAACAAAGCTATGGAGTGGTTTTCAAATTCCAGCTCCTGACGTTCCATAGTCTCGATGTTAAAGTGTTCCAAAAACTTGACAATGGCCAGCTTGGCATTCAGTAGACCCATGCGTTGGGCTATGCAAATTCTGGGACCCTCACCAAAAGGCATATAAGCATGTGGATTATAGTTGTGTTTGGACTCCGAAAAACGCTCCGGATCGTAGGTCTCGGGATCAGGAAAATATTCAGGGTCACGTTGTATGCCAAATAGTGAGATAACAACGGGTGTGCCTTTTTTGATAACAAAACCAGTTTCGGGTATGGTATAGTCTTGTGTGCACTCCCGATTGAGCATGGGCAAGCCCGGATGTTTGCGTAGAGTTTCTTGTACGCAGAGATCGAGGAACTGCATTTTGTGCAGTGTGTCATAGGTGATTTTGCCGTCATTTAGCTTGAGTGTTTCATCAACTTCAGCCTGCAGACGCTGCAAATGTTCTGGATACTGCGCTATTTCGAAGAGCGTTATGGAGGCCGTAGAAGCGGTGGTTTCCTGACCAGCCACATAGAAGATGAATGCCTGTGCGGCAATGGCTTCTATGGACAAGCTTTTGAGCTGACCTGCAAGCAGTTAGTTTTGTTATGTATACGGCTTATAGCAGGTTATTACAGCTGCTTACCAGTTTCCGTGGTCTGTATATTCCAGTTGTTGTCATCTTCATTAATACTGCCCGTATTGCGCAGCTGCATGAGCAACTGCAGCAAGTCCTTACGCACTATGTTATGTTTTTCGCGATGCTCTATAGTTTCCTTCACTATATCACGCATGGCCAGACCGACGGGGTTCTGGAAGCCCAATCTGAACAAAATTTTGGCCACACTAAAAGAAATACGTTTTTAGTTGGTATTTTTTGGAATTAGCTGCAACTCCGAAACACTTACGATGGTACCAGGAATATCATTATTGCAAAAACCGCATTGATTTTGGTATTACGACGCAACAAAGTCACTAGACCTCTAAATTTATTATCCGGCTGTTCATAGCTATTAATGTCCAGACCAAAAATGGTCGAAGCTATTATGTCTACAGCATAGGTTTGCATAACGTCCTTCAGATCCAACTCTTTAGCGCCTTGCTCAGGCAACACTTTATGTAGATGCGCCACCATCTTGTCGGCAATGTCCTCTGAGGTGCTGTACATGCCCTTTAGCTTGCCGGACGTAAAACACGGCGATAGCTTGTGACGCATGGAACGCCAGCTTTGGCCACGTAGCGCAAATAGTGATGCCGACAGTGGATTCTTTTCCTCATCCACATAGACGCCACGATCATGAAAACTAGCAAAATCTTGTGCCAATACGCGACGTACCAGCTCCACATCACGCACTAACAGAGCTGGCCGAAAGAGCAGATAGATGCCCAGAAAGCGCTCTTTGCTTCTCGCATAAACATCGTATACGGCCATGCCCATGGCCTTCTCGCGATTCCACACGCTTTTCAGACATCCAAATGGAAAAACACTGTGTTTATCGTAAGGAAAGCCACGACGCTCCCAATAGGAGTACTGGTGCCTGATATAATACCAAGCCACGGCCAAGAGCGAGCCAATTATTAACAGCAGCGATAACATATCGAATTCTATCTACTAAAATGCTACCGCACGTGAAAACCAACGAATCAAATCTGAGGCATACGAATAATAAGTAGCCCATTTTATATGTACAATTTCATAAGTCCACGTACTCTTTCATGGGCTAGAGCTCTTATTTACATTCAAAGAGCTTTGAGTACTCGTTATCAGTTGACTATAATCGATATGCATTAGCGAAATATTATGATAATTGAAGCAAGAGTATGAAAACCGGTCTTGTCTATTAAATTAAGGTTCAGTAAAGTAAGAGACTTAAGCACCTATAGTCAGCTTTAGACGAGCTTTCTTGGGATGCCGAAGAGCTAACCGACGAATCTACTTAGACATTCACAATTGTATGTGCTCTCTTTCTCAACTTTGCCTAGACCTCACCAGCCCATGTCCTACCCGATTTTTATACTAAAGGGGTGGCTTATAAGACGCTTTGTCTGATCACGGTTTCTCTGAAGAATTTGTACAAAGTCACAACTTGGGGAAGGTAGGTAAGACCCAGGAAGGTTGATAAGAAGGTAAGAAAGGAAAAGTGCTTTAAATGCCTTGGCAGTTTTCAGAATAGGTGACCCAAAAACCCGAGTGTATTAGATCTAGCAAACATTTTGCAAGAAATGGGTGAATGCGCCGATTTTTTAATAAACAGTCACATGCGGTATCAGGCGTATCCAGGATTCGGTCATAGGGGAGGTTTTTAGCAGAGCTCGCAAAAAACTGTCAGTCCATTTTTCAAATTTTTGGGGGCTCAGAACCAGTAGCCCCTCCCAACGTGGAAACACCAACGTCCGGGCTTTTAGGCTTCTGAAGTAACAAACCGAATAAATTTTGTACCCACTCATGGGTAAAATTTTGTAACTTGGAAAATGTTGGAAAAGGCCACGAAATTGTCTATTGTTAGTGAATGGAACCAATATTAATAAAAATGAATTTAAGTAAAGGACTATGTCCATCTGGCTCCTAGCTCACATCCAAATCGATTTCTTTCGTCGATCTAAGTTCTATCTTAATGTCCTCTGTCTGTAAGGTAAAAAAGTCCAAAGAGCTATAGCAACTTTCGGGTTAGATCCCTTTTTATGCTACGGCAAGCAAAATAATTTTATTTTTTGATATCGGTGTTATATTATACTATATAGCTCCCATAGGTTTTTATCATATCATAATGTGCATAATTTTTTTTTCTTAAAATATTTAGGTTTTGCATTTGAAATTTTTTTAGCATTTCCAAGCATTATGCCAAATGTTATCAAAATCGGCTTACCATATCATATAGCCCCCATAGGAACAATAGTTCGAAAAAAAGTTTTTAGGGCAATGCAGATAATTTTAAGCTATTTTTGTAACGTAAAACAAATAGTCACATTGGACTGATATGCAAAAATAAAAATGTAGAGCCACACGAAAAAATCTTACGCGATAAGTAATTTATGACGTCACATGTACTTGCTTCATAATCTAACGAGCATGAGTATCTTTAATAAACTTTATGTTCTCTTTTCAAATAGGATGCAGGATTAAAAAAATCATTTTTATATGCAGGTTTGGCTCTTATCGAGGATGACGTGTATGTATGGTGTGCTATCTAGTGTCACATTTAGTTTACTTCTTGCATAATGCTTCGAGCGTTATCTACTTTCACTTGTTCCCCAAAAGAGTACGGTGCATGCAGCGATAACCGTCTCATGTATTTCACCTTGTTTTGCAATAAACAAGCTAGGATATTTTTTTTTGCAATTTGGCGCTTCAGTATGAGCATCCCTGAAAAGGACTCACATCCAAAACTCTATAAGTTCTGGTGGCTATCAGAAGAACCCTGATCTCCCATAATCCCAAAACCCCATCAACTCCTCATTCCATCCCATGCTTATTCTTTTATATTAAACTATACTTATATATATGTAACATTTCTGTACATTTTTTGGTTACAATCACACTATATTCATTTGTAACATAACAAGGGTATGTAATACATAAATGTTAGACCCACCCTACTGACTGAATCCACTTTATTCTATTAAAAGAAGCCACCAAATTTGCTATATAGACACGTGAGAGCCTAATAAGCAAACGAAACGTTGACGTTCACAAAATATCTTTCTATTCCCACCTAAATGATTTGGCTTGTTACCTCCCACAAAATTAACTTCTGGTGGAATTCGATATAAATGGTCTTTAACGGTGGTCCTTAAAGCCCTAAGCATGACAAATTCCTGGGTGCAATTTTTTCCATGTACGACACCTATTTGGTCCACCTTTCTTTATTCTTTCTGAGTTTATAGTTGAATTTGTGAAATGTATTAAATAAGTGGGCTGAAGTCCCGGCGGTACTGCAATACCGGGCCAACCCGTGACAGAGGTGGAGCAAGCCCCTAGCACTCCGTCTATTTCCAAAAATCAGTTTAACATTTGTTGTCCTCCGGTGGCGGATCTATCAGATGTTAAGCTGATAAGAACAGATACTACACTTTGATCTTAGCCATAAGGCCGAGAAGCGATAACTTGACACACAAATTTCACTGCATAAGTACTATGCGTTGCTTAAACATATTGTGAATTATAGCCTTGCTAAAAATAAAAAGTGTTTAAACTTAGTTTACTATAGTACAGCTACACATACACATTTGCCATCCCCTGCAGGAATTCGGTGTCATATAAGTGGCCTCAACTACTCTGAACGTAACTAGTTTTTGAATGGTTAAAAAAAGAACTGCCGCGGTATAGGATAAAATGGTAAAAGAGAGCGCTCTCTCTGTCAAATTTGTACCGCTCAATGCTCACTCTCTCTCAGAGAGTGATTCTGTTGTTTTTTGTGAAAAGAGATGAATTTTGGGTATACATAAAAATGTATAACAACGAAAAATGCTGCTGCACAAAATAGTTTTTAGTTTTGAACTGACATGTGTAAGCAAGCGCGAATTTGGTAAGTAATAAATATTTTGTTATTAAGTATATTTAAAACAATATTTTGTAGGAGTAATTTAATATTAGCAAGTTACCTATGATTTTTTATTTTCAGCTTATATATAAAACAAATAACTTGTTTTTTTTTGTTTTCAATTTTATGTATGTACATATATATGTATGTACACTAAATAACCTGTTTTTTTTCAGCTTAATATGTACTTATAAAAAATAATTGTTTTTATTTTTTTTTAGTTCTATAAGTACATGTAACTCATAACTAGCCTTTTTTTCAGCTTCTTAAATATAAGAAATTAGTTGTCATTTATTTTTATAAAAATAAATAAAAAACGTAGTTTCCTAACATTACTTTTTAGTGAACATTTAAGTTAAGCACATGTATATAATTAAAAAAATTGTAAATTTTCAATCTAAGCCTATAATTTAAGAATTGTAAATGTTTGATAATAAGTTACTTATAAGTAAATAAAATGTTTACAAATTAAATAATATAAACTAATACAACAATATTAACTAGTTCAATATTTGGGTTAAATGTACTTGAACGAGAGCATACCCAAACGAATTATTATATTCTAGTACGGAAGCAACTAGTTTTGTTCCATATGCAGGCGAACCAGTTTGCTACCAGTTGAACATCCTACCCAAAAATTCTGGTTGCTTCCTATGACAAGCCCATGTTAAACATACTAGTTAGCCGCATGCAATCATACTAGGTTTGGGACACACAGTTTCACCGTCGGGGTGGTTCGGAACCAGTTCGGGACTAGTTTTTTTTCCTGCAGGGTCCATAAAACTTTGAGAACAGGCAACGAAAACGAGTCTGTGAGACCTGCGCGTTCCTTTTTGCCGTCAGTAGGGATGTTTTTGGCTTCAGCGGTTTTTAATTCACAACATGTTCAAACACTGTCAAGCCTAGGATCTAACTGTTGCTAGATGAAACTCCACTCTGGTTTTTCTTCAATTGTCGAATAAATCTTTCGCCTTTTACTAAAGATTTCCGTGGAGAAGAACACTCTAATGAGTCTAAAACAATTTTTTGTGTGCCCGGTTTTTCGCCGGGCCAATTAAAAATAAATTTTACAATGTGACTTCACATTCAAATTCTTACACACTTGAGCCATAAAAAAGGGGCCTGGAGTGAAGCATTTTCCATGCCAAACCATGACCAATGACAAATTATGTGTACAAAGGCAAATTTGCAAGTCCATATTACGTTCACAAGGTACCTTCTAAGATAAGACAGCGATTTAATTAAATTATTAAAAAAACTTTGTAAATTATTTACATAACTTACAAAAATGTAGTAAATCATTCCATTATCAATCAAAATATTGATACCAGTGTTGTTTCACTACGCCACTACGACAGATGAACTGGATCTATGCCAGAGTTTATTTAACGTGGTAACTAACGCCCCTCAGAGCCATCAGCCGAAACTGATATTTCTTTGGTACCAAATTGAAAAGCATACTGTCGGGCATGCTATTCCCCCTTGGTGAGGGGCGAAATGTATCTATAATCATCTCTTCTGCTTTATGGCTAGCAGCAGCAGGTTGAGAAAAACGCAACTCCACGCCAAGTCAAGTACTCTACCCGCGATTTGGGTGTCAACCACAACCACGATACTCCCACAAGGGGGCCAACCTCAATGAGCAGTCTTGGATAATTGCTCAACCCGTGGTACCGAAATTAGGGGCTCGGTGGCCCTCCCTTTTAGTCCCGACAGACTCGGATTTGGGAAACCATACCAGTTTTGGCATAATGCCCGGGACTGGTTACCCAACAGTAGAATAGAACTTGCATTGCCTTCGATCATAAGTAGAAGGTCATCTGCATATGCACTGAAAGTACAGTGTAATTCTAAACGTTGAAGAAGAGAATCCATCATTAGATTCCAAATAAATGGACCACAGATAGAGCCTTGTGGGCAGCCATGTGTAACTGGGACAGAAACTTCATTATAACCATTAATCATACTAGCATATCTATTGGAGAAGAAACTGTGGGACGTCGACAATCGCGTCGTCAATGTCGACAATATGCCTTTACAGGTAACTAAACATCCCAAATCTTCAACATAATTAAATAGCCACTCTGCGATTTTCAGGCTGCGGACATAAACGCACTTTGTATCCGCCCTTCTCACTGATCAAGCGCAATGAACTGGAGGAGAAACCCTACAACAATGAATAAGTTTCTGATCTGATCCAACAAAAGTTGGAAGAACGTTGAAATATGCAAACCAAAAGATAATGAAAAAAATCAAGACTATTGGTTAACTGTTGCTTGTAAATATGTATTGTAACTATTATCTATGTATATACAAACTATATAATACAAAACATAACTGATAACTGTTTATACAAATTTGTGACGATTGTTAGCCACTGCTTTATCAGATTGTGGGAACTGCTTTGCTTAAACGTACTAACTAAATCTAACTAATCTTAAGTGATGGACCATCGATAATAGGTGCCTTCCATTTGTTTGTTTCACAATTTATTTTCAGTATGATATTATTTTTTGGCGCGTTTTGAGAGACGCAACTTGACGCCACCTTTCGGCAACAAGGTTATGGAATGGTTTTCAAATTCCAGCTCCTGACGTTTCATGGTCTCGATGTTAAAGTGTTCCAAAACCTTGACAATGGCTAGCTTGGCATTTAGTAGACCCATGCGTTGGGCTATGCAAATTCTGGGACCCTCACCAAAAGGCATATAAGCATGTGGATTATAGTTGTGTTTGGACTCGGAAAAACGCTCCGGGTCGTAGGTCTCGGGATCGGGAAAATTTTCAGGGTCACGTTGTATGCCGAATAGTGAGATAACTATGGGTGTGCCTTTTTTGATAACAAGACCAGTTTCGGGTATGGTATAGTCCTGTGTGCACTCCCGATTGAGCATGGGCAAGCCCGGATATTTGCGTAGAGTTTCTTGTACGCAGAGATCGAGGAACTGCATTTTGTGCAGTGTATCAAAGGTGATTTTGCCGTCATTTAACTTAAGTGTTTCATCAACTTCGTCCTGCAGACGCTGCAAATGTTCCGGATACTGCGCTAATTCGAAGAGCGTTATGGAGGCCGTAGAGGCGGTGGTTTCCTGACCTGCCACATAGAAGATGAATGCCTGTGCGGCAATGGCTTCTATGGACAAGCTTTTGAGCTGACCTGCAAGTAGTTGGTTTTGTTATGTATAAGGCTTATATCAGGTTATTACAGCTGCTTACCAGTTTCCGTGGTCTGTATATTCCAGTTATTGTCATCTTCATTAATACTGCCCGTATTGCGCAGCTGCATGAGCAACTGCAGCAAGTCCTTACGCACTATGTTATGTTTTTCGCGATACTCTATAGTTTCCTGCACTATGTCACGCATGAGCACACCTATGGGGTTCCTAAGGCCCAATCTGAACAAAAATTTGGCCACACTAAACGAAAAAAGTTTTTAGTTATTGTTTTTTGCAACATCGTAACACTTACGATGGCACCAGGAATATCGTTGCGGCAAAAAGCGGATTGATTTTGCTATTACGATGCAACAAAGTCACTAGACCTCTAAATTTATTATCCGGCTGTTCATAGCTATTAATGTCCAGACCAAAAATTGTCGAAGCTATTATGTCTACAGCATAGGTTTGCATAACGTCCTTCAGATCCAACTCCTTAGCGCCCTGCTCAGGCAGCACTTTATGTAGATGCGCCACCATCTTGTCGGCAATGTCCTCCGAGGTGCTGTACATGCCCTTAAGTTTGCCGGACGTAAAACACGGCGATAGCTTGTGACGCATGGAACGCCAGCTTTGGCCACGTAGCGCGAATAGCGATGCCGACAGTGGATTCTTTTCCTCATCCACATAGACACCACGATCGTGAAAACTAGCAAAATCTTGTGCCAACACGCGACGTACCAGCTCCACATCACGCACTAATAGACCTGGCCGAAGGATCAGATAGATGCCCAGAAAGCGCTCTTTGCTTCTCGCATAAACATCGTATACGGCCATGCCCATGGCCTTCTCACGATTCCACACGCTTTTCAGACATCCAAATGGAAAAACACTGTGTTTATCGTAAGGAAAGCCACGACGCTCCCAATAGGAGTACTGCTGCCTGATATAATACCAAGCCACGGCCAAGAGCGAGCCAATTATCAACAGCAGCGATAACATATCGAGTACTATCTATAAAAAGCAACCGTACGCGAATAACAACGAAACAAATGTGAGGCATACGAGTTAGTAGTAGCCCATTTTATATGTATAATTTCATAATTCCATTTACTCTTTCATGGGCTAGAGCTCTTAGTTACGGTCCAGGGCGCAGAGCCAAAAGCTTTGAATTCTCGTTATCAGTTGACTATACTCGAAATGCGTTGGAGAAATACAATGATCATGGTTTCTCCGAAGAATTTGTACAAGGTCACAACTTGGGGAAGGTAGGACCCAGGAAGGATGATAAGAAGGTAAGGAAGGAAATATGCTTGGGAGTTTTCAGAAAAGGTTATCAAAAAACCCGAGTATATGAGATCTTGGAAGCATGTTGCAAGACATAGGGGAATGCGCCGATACAAAATACAGATACGAAACAAGTCGGCTTTTTACAGTCTGTACATAACGATCTTGTCTACTTTCCTCAACTCTCACAGCGTTCAACCGATTTAAGATTGTTTTATTGTACGCATTAAGCTTAGAATTTCTACGAAGAAACCTTTTTCAGGCGCGTATCCAGGATTTGATCATAGGGGAGGTTTTTTCACTTCGAAGCTTATTTAGTATATATCAGAGCTCGCAAAAATGGCCAATCCATTTTTCCAATTTTTAGGGGCCCCAGACCCGTAACCCCTTCCAATTTGGATCCGCAATGTCCGGGCTTCTACGCAAATGAGGTACAAATGAGTTAATTTTTCTCGATAGCTTCTGAAGTTACCAACCGATTAAAATTTTGACCCACTAATGGGTAATGAAAAGGAAAGGTCTTTGTTCACTTAAAATTTTGCAACTTGGAAAATGTTGGAGAAGGTCGCCAATTTCTCTTTTAAGAGATAGGGGCAATTTTAAGTAAAATGAATGTAAGTAAAGGATTAGACCATAAGGTCCATCTAGCTCCTAGCTCACATCCAGATTGATTTCTTTTGGCGTTCTAATCAATAGTAAGGTGAAAAGGTTATATTAAGTTTGTTTCTTAGAGATGCTAAGAGCTAGAGCAACTTTCGGGTTAGTTCGCTTTTTATGCTACGGGAAGCAAGATTATTATATTTTTCGATATCGAGGTTTCACTATAGAGCTCCCATAGAGTTTTAACATAACATAAAATACATAAAATTGTTGCTTAGAAGATATCGAAACCAAGTTTGGCATTCAGAATTTTTCAAGCATTCCCAAGCATTATACAAAAATGTTATCAAAATCGGTTTACTAATCATATAACCCCCATAGGAACAATAGTTCGAATAATTGTTTTAAGGGCAATGCAAATAATTCAAAACAATTTTTATGATGGACAACAAATATTCATGCTGCTTCAAAATCTAATGAGCATATGTAAATATTTAAAAAAAACTCATCTACAGTGTATGTATGGTGTACTATCTAGTGTTACATTTACTTTACTTTTTGATTAATGCTTCGAGCGTTATCTACTTTCTCTTGTTCCCCAAATGAGAACGGTGCATGCAAGATAAGATAATTATATCAATAGATTTCTACACAATTTTATTTCATAATTTCAACTTAAAAAGGTGAAAATCTTATGCTGCCAGTTTAACTACATACATAATACAAAAATCCTCAATTTATAAAGTTTTGCGTAAGCGATTGATCACATAATAAATAATTTTAACTTATCCAAGCCTGTTGTGGATTTTATTTTCGACTGGCTGTCTCTATTGACCAATCATCAAATCCACATCAGGAATAGTTTTCATTTTCATACTACAAAATAGTATAATAAAAACGCTTACGTCTTGTAATCTATAATCTCGAATTTTAAATCGTACTGCTGATCAAAGCCAATCAAACAATCCGATATTAGGTATAAGGTTAGCATAAGACGACCGCGTCTTGGCGTAGCTTGAAAAGATATGCGAATATTGGAGCGCAGACCACGTAGGGTCATGCGTTTCATAGCGAGCAATTCATCATTAGACTGCGAGCCCAGCGTCATAAACCAGGCCTCATTTTTAGGCTTGGGATATTTTGGGCAATGTATCGGATACTTGCCGCCAGGTCGGCGTTGCGCATTTAAACGTTGTAGTTCTATGTTAAGCACGTAATCCTCGTTGGCGTGCAATTGCAGCCATGTATTAGAATCAGCCGCAAGTGCTAACGGCCGCTTGGCATACTCTTCCTGTAGATAGCGACCCTCTACGGAAATTTGTAAGGCAATTTCCGGCAAGTCTTGCAGCACCTGAAAAAGCATTGTACTTTAGCTAAAAAGCATGAAATGAATGCATTTTAGTGCTGCATACCCTGTAAATCTGTTCTATATGCTGTTCCTCAAATGCGTCTCTTAAAGGTTCAGCCAACTTTTCATAATCCGTGTGACACAGTTGCTTCAACACGGGCAGTGTCAAGTAGTCATGATCGTGTTGTATGTTCAGGAAAGCATCAATATTGGATTCATTAACATTTGGGAGGGTAAGAAATTCGCTATCGTCAAACCAGCGTGCTTGTATGACGGACTGCATCAGCTGTTGCACAATCAGCGTAGTGGAAAGCCAGCCGCGTTCAGCCGTATAATCCACCATGGCCTGCATGACACGTGTGGCATTATCAAGCGCCGATTTTGTATCAGTCAGATAGTCGGAGTTAGGTAGTGATGCGCGCATAAAGTGTGCTTGTAAAAGCAGGAATGTTTTTGTGTACGGAGAGTCCCAGCTGGCTGAGGGTGGACGGTAACGGCTGTTATCCGCCATTTGCCTGAGGAAAAGCAAAAACTTATAAAATATTTGTTTATTAAAGTTTAAAACGAAACTACTTACTCGTTGTATTTGTCTTCATTATGCCGCACGGGCTGCTGATCAAACTCATAAGAGTCGGCAATGGCCAGCAGCACGTCCTTGGTACTCATACCTGGACCTAGATCCTCCAAAAAATGTTTCATTGTGCGATATGACAGATAGTAAAAAGAGGAAATGCGACCCAGAAATGTGGGCACTAAAATGCCTTCCTGCTCCACCACACAAGCTGCATTCGAGAGCTCAAAAATGGTGCGCTCTACAAGGCGAGACATAAATGCATTAACATCTTCCGGTTCAATGCCCTCCAGCTGGTAGTATGTGGGATTGCGCAGTAAGCGCCGGAAAAAGAACGTCCAGGTAAGATAATCCAAAGCAGACTGCTTTGTTTGTACCGTGCCTGCAACAATTTCTGCATTGATATGCTCTGGCAGTACATCCAATAAACTTGACTCCACGGGGAATGGATCGTAGAGAAACTTTTTATAAAAGTTTTTTTTCTCATCGTGCACAAGCACAACAGCTACACCTTCATTATCAAATTGCGGACGACCAGCTCGCCCCATCATCTGGAGTACATCCGTAATAGGCATATCAACATATTTCTTAAGCTTTCCATCAAAGTATTCTGTGCCCTTTATGACGACTAAATGTGCCGGCAAATTAACGCCCCATGCTAAAGTAGCGGTTGCTACGAGTACTTGTATTTTACGATTTAAAAATAGCTCCTCCACGCACTTCCGATCTTGCTCCTGCAGACCCGCATGATGCAGCCCTATACCAAAAGCCAGACAAAACTTGAGGTTCTGATCGCGTATATTCTGCAATATCAACTCCATTTCGTGTTCGTCTATGTGCAGAAACTGTTTAGGATTTTCATCGCCTGCCACAAAGGTTATAAGATCCAAAGCGGTAAGACGCGTCTGACGACGCGAGGCTACAAATACAATTGTTGGCTCGCAGGGCGAGTATGTGCGTATGGCTTGGAACGTAGGACGATTCATGGTAGCCATGCGCGGACAATAGTGCTTGCCCGGAAAACCATTGATATGTACTTGTAGGGGAACAGGTCTAACCGAGGGCTTAAAGTTGTATAGCCCCATTGTTTTAATGCCCAGCCAATTGGCCAAATCTTGCGCGTTGGCCAAAGCGGTTGATAGACCCACGATTCGTATGGAGCGACCAGTATGTGAAGTTATAAAATTTGTTCGTGATACTATGACCTCAATAACAGGACCACGATCTTCGCCCAGCAAATGAATCTCGTCGATGACAATTAAGGCCACATCCTGCACATATTCGCGCGTTTGCCAGGAACGACTTATGCCGTCCCATTTCTCAGGCGTAGTTACTATAACTTGTGATTCCCGTATAGCCTGTATATCTGGTGTGACATCACCCGTAAGCTCAACAACTTTAATGCCTAGTGGGGAATTCTCAAAACGTTGCTTCCAGTCGGCAATGCGCTCCTTGACCAACGCTTTCATTGGCGCAATGTAAACAATCTTAGACTTGGCATCCAAATTCAAAGCACGAAACATGGCAATCTCGGCTACTATAGTTTTGCCAGAGCCTGTAGGTGCACCCAGCAACACATTGTTGTCCGTGTGGTACAGACAATGAAAGATTTGCGTTTGTATGGGATTAAAGTGCGAAAAGTTGTACAGCGACTCGTAGAGCTCATTATCCAAACAGCTAACAGGCAGCGGTCTGAGCGGTAAGAGCTCCGTCAAAGGCGGATGGTGCTCGGGTAACACCAGATGCTGGAAGGACAATGGCTCACAATTAGTGCTACCAAGCCAATTGTCGCTGCTGACGCGTATATAATACTGTGGTGGCAACGGCTCCTTTAAAGGTATGGTCATGACCAGCTGCTGCGAATGTCCACTCATGACAAACTTGCGTGTAACCTGGAACAGCTCCGAATGATATATATAGTTCGACTCGGGATCCTCAATCCATAGCCAAAAGTTTTGACTGGTCTTGCCATGCACACGATCATTCCAATTAAAGTCTGCCCAAATATCTACTTTAATGCGTAGCACGGTGCGTGTTATGGGCTGCAACGTAGCCTCCAGTTCCAGCATAGGCAGCTCCCTAGCTGAGCGTATGACAAGCTCCGCATAGCGATCACTGCGCAGCCATTCCTTTAACTCACGTTGCTCCATCTCTCTTAAACGATAGACACTTAGGCCGCGCCTTTCGAGTTTGTCTATGGTCTCTGCATTGATTGCCGGGAACTGGCGCATATGGCTATCAAAGTCCCATTGTTTCCGCTCAAACATTAGGCATATTTGGAGTATGCGTCCGGCCAGAATTGCATTGTTATTGCGCAGCACTATGGAGAAGAGGGCGCGAGCTATGCGACCAATATTTTGCGTAATGTAGGACATGTCCGAGGAAAGTGAAAACGATTTCACATAGCCATTCGAGAGGTAGGTTTGGATGAGAATGTTCACCTGTTAGAAATTATAACAAGAATAATGAAGAATCTTGGATAAAAGATATATATAAAATAGCTTACCTTTCCGCACACGTTTTCGCTGCCACCAAAAGCCTTTAGCTTGCAATAATAGTTCCGCAGCTCGTCCAGCTCCTCCAGTTCATCGTCGCGTACTTTAAGCTGCTGAAATTCTTGCGCCTGCGAAATCATGGCAAAAATTTCCGCTTCATTCATGAAAGGCTTTAAAAGCTCATTAAAAATTTCCACAGTATCGTATTTAATATAGAAATGTGAGGCAGTGCGACCCAGATCTGTTATGTTCATGTCCATAGTGCGTTGATTAAATCTCATCATTTTTGCCTTGTCCAAGCTCATTGAAGCAGACATAATGAGCGAACGACGACGTGCCTCCAGTGTGGGATCCTTTTGCAATTCGATATACTCAATGCCATAGACATGAGGATTCTTGCGCATGCGGACAAAAAGATAAGTATAGCTTAACCATTCGATGGCTTCCTCTACATTGCAGATGGTGCCCAAGCCAATTTCCGCATTAAGATTATCGGCAAGGCACTGCACAAAGTTGGATTCGATGGGGAATTGATTGGTAAGCAATGATAAATAGTGATTTAGCTTATCATAGCTGGTAATAATGGTGCCCACACCGCTTTTGTCAAACTGTGGTCGGCCGGCACGTCCAAAGATTTGCAGCACATCCAAAATACCAAGATCCACAAAGGTGCCGTGCTTGGCATCATAGATATCTGTGCCACGGATGATGACCGCATGCGCCGGCAAATTAACACCCCAGGCCAAGGTGGCTGTGCAGACAAGCACTGTGATATGTCCTTCTACAAAGTATTTCTCCACCATTTGACGATCTGTACGCAGCATTCCCGCATGGTGTATGGCTATGCCACAGTTGAAAAGCTCCACTAGCTGTTTATTGCGACTCTTTTGTATGGATCGCAGTGCCAAGCTATGCGCATTGCAATCTTGTGGCAAAAAAACAGCGCTGGTGTTATTTTGCTGCGCCAGTTCGCGGATCACGTTGCCTGTACGCACTGTAGCATTGCGCGCATGCACAAACACCATGACTTGATGTCCTTGCTGTACCATTTCCACACACTTTTGGTAGCAGCACTGGTCCATGTCAGCAATTTGTTGCAAAGGCTTTACCGACTTGACGCCAATAAAGTTTGTATCCAGCGGCACAGGTCGGAAACGTGAGTCGAAGTAGAATAGACCTTTCATAGGATTGACGCGCAAAAAGAGCGCTACATCTATGTAGTTGGGTAGCGTAGCCGAAAGACCTACAATGCGTATCATAGACTGGGAGGACTCTACCAGACGCAAAGTACGTGCCACAACTGCCTCAACTACTGGTCCGCGCTCGCCATGCAGCAAATGCACTTCATCAATGATGAGTAACTTTACAAGGCTAATGAGAGCTACATCGCCAGCGCCTAGAATAAGCAGCGTTTAAAATCGTTGGAACAGTTAGCTAATTGGTCCAACTTACCCTTTCTAGTAACCACATCCCACTTCTCTGGCGTTGTTACCAATATTTGTGTTGCAGTCATTTCCGCTTTGGTTAGCTGCATGTCTCCAGTCAGTTCTCGCACCAATATATTGAGTGCTTTCAAGCGTTTGGAGAAGTTGGCCACCATTTCAGCGGCTAATGCTTTCATTGGAGCTATATACACAATCTTAAAATCATCGCGATTGATGACGCCGTTTTCCAAATGCGATCTTATTGTGTGCACAATGCTTAGCATGGCCACGTTTGTTTTACCAGCGCCCGTTGGTGCACACACCAGCATGTTCTCATTGCTGTGATAGGCGACAGGATAGACAACAGATTGTATGCGATTAAGTTCCTTGCAGTTGGCAAAGGCTAATTTACCAATATCATCCAAGTCAGCTATTTGAACGCGCTTATTGCCAACAGCCAATGGAGGAGGTTCGCTGGCTGGTATATTGACCTCCTCCCACTGCTTGTTGTCTACACGCTGCGCATTTTCGGGCAAGGTTATGCGACTGCCGCCAATAAAACCTGCATGTGATTTGGCTGCTAGTTGGCTATCGAATACATAAGGATACTGCACAGGTGTGCTATATGTTGACTGTTGCTGATATTCCAGATCCGACTTTACTGCTTTTGTGTTCAAGAGCAGCGGCTCTCTTTGAGCTGCATCTAATAGATTGCGCTGATGCTGCATGCGCAGCTGTTGTGCCGATACAGCCACAGCACAGCCTGCATCGTCGTCATCATCGTCTTTAATGCTTTTTATTAAGCGCTGCATTTTCTTCTCCTCACGACGCTGCATTTTACCCAGCAGCTTTTCCTGCGCAGATTGCACAACTACAGTGCTGGCTACAGTGGGTCTTTTTTCATTGTTAGCTAAGGTGGCGTTGGTGGTTAAGCGTTTTTGTTTCACCTCCTTGATGCGACGGCTGCGTTCGGCATACTGCTCCAATTTGGCTGCTATATTAGCCCGATCTTGCAGCAGCTCTATGACCAATTCGAAATGATCAAAGCCCAGCAGTTCCATGAGCTCATTTTGCAGCGCATCGTTGCTACGATTCGAGCCAAGCATGTCACCAACTCGTTGCAGCAAGTGCTCATCATCTAGCTTTTCTGCTATGCGCAGTAATGCCTCAACTTCTTTGCTCAATTTGGAATCCTGTGCTGGCTCACTAGGCGCTTTCTCTGGTTTCAATTTCATGGAAAAGGAGTTGATAGTGTGGCTTGTCTTAAGCAGCACATCGGGTGCCAAGTTGGTAAGTAAACTTGTATCCAGCCACTCGGCTGTTGCACAATTTACATGTATATCTTCGCCCCAGAGCGGACGTTCCGAGCTGTTTTTGCACTGGGCGTGCTGCCAACGTTTTAGGGCTGCACGTTCATAATCCTCCAGAGCATCGCCGACGGCCAGCACACATTCATGGATTTGCGATCGCTTCTTATCAAAGGCATTGCCAAAAACACTATGCAGCTTGTTGGTGGTGGAAACAAGCACTACGCGCTGATCCAGCAGCAGCCAAAACAGATACAATGCCGCATGCTCTACTACTTTGGGCTGTTCCTCGTAGCCCATGCATTCCTGCACGAGATTGCGCAGCTTGTGCAAATGCACCTTGGCCGCCGGTTGCTTCTCTGGTGGCACCTGAGCCAGCAGCTGTGCTATGGTTTGTACATCATTAGTGTGAGATTTTTGGCTGTTGAGAAAGTTGCACTTTACTATACGGCTGCTGCATATTGCAAAACTTGTGAAATCCCGCACTTACTCATGACAATTTGTCGTCGTGGAAGCTGTTTGTATACATCCAGCAAAAACTCCCTGATCATTGGCATGCCGCTTTCTGGATTCGAGTTCAGTTTTGGCGCGCAGCGAAGCACTCAGACGTGGCGGCTCCCACATGTTGGTTTTTAATTATTTTAGCTTAAAAATTTAACTATTTTTGTATTTCTTTAAATGCCGAACGCGTTTTGCAGCAGCAACAGCTGTTGATTAACAGCTGATTTTCAATTTCTTACAGAGTTGCCACTTAGTTGAATGATAAGAATTTTATGCATGGAGCTGCCAATCTGAGCATTTAATTAGCGCGGTTTATTTAAATGGGGACGTAAAGTTAATATAGTTTGAAGCATTTTAACAGATTGTCTAATTATAAAACTACTAAGAATTTAGTTTTAATAATTTTTATTAAGCACCTTAATAATTATTTATTTATTAATTGTAACACATAAAATAATAACAACTTTAACAAATAAGAAAAAATAGCGCTTGCTTGTTGAACCATCGACTCGGCTTAATGATGAAGTTGGTCAATTTTTGTCAGAATCAAATATATGTAGTAGTACCTTATTGTAACTATTTGACCAAACTAACTAATTTGTTAAAACGCCAAGAGCTCTTAACCGTAAGCCTTTAAATATTAAATTTATTAGCAAAACTTTTAATTGGCATTTGTTTGGGATCTTATTCTGATAAAAAACAATCTCAATTGTTTTATGGTAAAAAAAATCATTTATTAAAAAGAAAATCTGGCCAAAAAAAAATAGTTTGATTTGAGGAATATCTTAACTGCCTCTTGGTTAATATTTGTGAAGAAGTAATTTACAATAGTTTTCCTATTTTCCTATAGAGCAATAGGAAAACTGCTTGAACTGCTTGGCGAGAGTAGCAGTGAAAGCGCTCCTATTCTTTCTTTTCTTTTAAAATAGATATTTAAGCACAATGCTGGCAGGATTTATTGGTATAAGTATAGGCGGCGATCGAGGCCAATATATGGAGGATCGGCAGCTATGTAAATCCGGATGGGTCTTGCTCAGTTAGTTAAATGAGATGAGTCTCAGTCAGTTGGTCATTGAGTAAAAGTGAAGACTATCAGATTCAGTGGGGCATATTTAAAGGCGTTGTGCGTAAAGTAAAATATAAAACAATTGTAAAGAAGTACGTAAAATCAGGATATTTTACATCGGAAGCGCACCAGGAAAAAAAGTTAGAGCTTTTAAAGAAATACAATTTTAAATGATATTCAATAGGGCAAATCAATTTAAAGAAAGTTATAAAGAAAACCCTAATAAAAAATTATTTTGCAATCAATAACGACCCGCTAGTACTGGTGGATAGTGCAGAACTAGCGATTTCAGTAGGTACTAGGTAATGACCAGTACTTACCTTGCTGTTTACCTCTTCATTTCCATCTTATTAACAAATGTCATAGGAGGTAGGCAATCGCTACCACCCCGTTTACCAGTAGACAGTAGTGCTGGAGAAAACATCGATGATCGAAGCTTAAAATATCTATATATCGATGTTGGCCAACAGAGACGTTTCTCCAGCACTTCTGCACTCATCAAATGGGTGTTTAGTAGTGCTGGAGAAACATCTCTGTTGGCCAACATCGATATATACAAGGTGGCGCAAAAGAAGTCATCCGATGTTGTTTGGCTCTTATTTTTTTTCTAAATGAAATTCCAAAATTGACCAAAAATGACCAAAATTCGTTGCAGGGACCGCCGGCTGAGGCCCAATTGCGTGGCACGTCGTCTGGTCGATGTTTCGGGGCTCACTTCGACGTCCTCGGCTACAGCGGCGATATTTTCGGCAGAACGGGCGCTCCGGGGCCGGCCACTCTTGGCAACGTCTCGTATGGTCCCATACTCTTCAAGATTAGTGGCTAAACGGCGCAGTGTTTGCGCAGTTGGTGTCGGACGGCCGGGAAACCGGCGACGGAATTCGCGCTGCGCCAACACCACAGACGAATTGTTACGCAAAAAAAATAGACACAATTATTCCGCGTTCTTGGGGAGTGTATCGCTCCATGGCTTATTCACTTGTATTCTGTATCTGTCTAGTCCACAAATGTCAAAACAGATTTGATATTGGCGGCCATTTACAAAAATGAGAGCATCTTCCAATAGGGTGATTTCTTTTGCGCCACCTTGTACATAGATATTTTAAGCTTCAATCATCGATGTACGCCTTCGTTCCGTTCCATTTCCAATTGCATCTGAAATTATAAAAATTTCATTGTAGCGCTGAAAATATTTATTGCGAGTTTTAAAAAGCTTACCGATTATTGCTTCATAGACTTCTGGACTGCTTTGTTCCCTTGCAAGCCGTGAAAACTTGACGGCGGTCCAAACGAAAATAAACAAAATCCCAGAACATTCAGGAATTGTCAATACGCAAAAACACACAAAAAGAATAGCGAAAAATTTGCCTTACTTTATATTCCCGTATTAAGAAAAGGAACCGATTTGTTTTTTTTTCTTCTTTATTCGCTTTGCGTTTGTTGTTTGACATATTTCGTTCGACGATCGTTTACCTCGCGCATTACCAGTGGTTTGCAAAGTAGGTAGCTACCTGTGGCAAACGATGTAAGTACCTACTGGAGGACAATAGCCACCAGCCGTACTAGAGGGGAAGTTGTCTATGCAAAACTTAATTTTTCGGAACACTTTTTTTTGGGTTTTTTTTTTTTTGCTTTGGAATATTTTGAATTCTTGGAAATTGCATACTTTTAGGCAGTGGGCTGCTTAAGACATTTGTGTTTTTTTAAAATTGAGTAGAGTTATAATAGAACGATTAGAGGCTTTCAAAAAAAATCGAATTAAGACACGTAGTGACCCGACTGTGATTTTCGGTTTTAATATAAGCTATATTGAGTCCCTAGTCCGATTGACCAAATCACAAAAAAAATATTGAAAAATATATTTTAGGTAATATGTAAATCGGATGCACAGCAAAGTATTACAAAATTGTTGCATTTTTAACTAAATCTGGGGCTCGGAAAACCCAAGAGTTATTGTTAAGAAGCCTCTTCATCCTCAACGTGTGACTGTTGGTGCGGTTTATGGTTCGGCGGGGTCATTGGACCTTACTTTTTGGAAAATGAGGTTGGATCAACAGTTACGGTGGATTGCGCTATCGAGAGATGATTAATGATTTTTTAGGGTCGGAGTTGGATGGTATTGATCTGGACAACGTTTACTTTCAACAAGACGACGCTACGTGCCACACATGCAACAAAACCATTATTCTTTTACGGGAAAAGTTTCCGGACCGTGTTATCTCTCGAAGAGGTGATCACAATTGGCCACCGAGATCTTGTGATTAGCACCTTGCGACTTCTTCCTTTGGGGCCACGTGAAAGATAAGGTCTACGCCAACAGCCCAGCGTCGATTCAAGACCTCAAAGATAGAATTCGTGAGGCTATCGAGGACACAGGGCAGCCACTTTGCGATTTGGTTATGGAAAATTTCATGAAAAGAATATGGTCCTGTAAGCGTGGTCGTCGTGTCCATTTTGCTGATGTTGTTATACCCTGTACCGTATGGTACAAAGGGTATATTGTGTTTGTGCAAGCCGAAAATATATGTAACGTACAGAAGGAGACGTCGGAGACCCCCCAAAGTTACTTAAAGTATGATCAGTGTGACTCGAGAAGTCGATATACCCATGTCCGTCTGTCCGTCTGTCTGTCTGTCCGTCTGTCCGTCTGTCCGTATGAACGCCTAGATCTCAGAGATGGTAAGATCTAGAGCAACCAAACTTTCAGATAAGATCCCTTATTAATCCATAGGAGACAAGTTTATTTTATTTTTTTGATATCGGGGTTACATTATATAGCTCCCATAGGGGAGTTTCAGAGGACCTCGAAAAAAAGCAAAAGTTTTAGATGGATAATTCGTTTGTTTATGAAGATATCATAACCAAAGCTGGCAATCGGAAGTTTTTTAGAGACCCCCAGCACTGTACTAAATTTTATCAAAATCGGTTGACTATATCATATAGCTCCCATAGGATCGATCGGTCGAAAATTTGTTTTTTGTACAAAATTCGTTGTGTTTCGTTTGTTTGTGAAGATACCGTAACCAAATTTGGTATGAGGAAGTTTTTTAGAGTACCCAAGCACTGTTCCAAATTTGATCAAAATCGGTTGACTAAATCATATAGCTCCCATAGGACCAATCGGTCAAAAAAACGTGTTTTGTGCGAAATTCGTTGTGATTTGTTTATTTGTGAAGATACCGTGACCAAATTTGGCATTAAGAAGTTTTTTAGAGTTGCCAAGCACTGTTCCAAATTTAATTAAAATCGGTTGACTATATCATATAGCTCCCATAGGATCGATCGGTAGAAAAACTGTTGTTTGTACAAAATTCGTTGTGTTTCGTTTGGTTTTGAAGATATCGGAACCAAATTTGGCAGTCGGAAGTCTTTTATAGTTCCCAAACAGTGTACTAAATTTGATCATAATCGGTTGACTATATCATTTAGTCCCCATAGGACCGATCGGTCAAAAAAATTTGTTGGTGCAAAATTCGACTGATTTCTTTTTTTTTTATGAAAACATCGTAACCAAATTTGCCGAATATAATATCTTTTGGAGGTTTTAAGCAATTTGTCGGAATTAATGGCAATGTGGTGGTACAGTGTATCCCAAAGTCGTCTGCGCCCGACTTTAACGTACGCCATCTTTTTTCATTATAAACGGCATACCTTCCTCTTTATTATGAAATAAACATCCGATCATTTATCTCAAAAAATGGCATTTTTCTTTAAATACGAAAGTAACACCTCTTATTGGAAAACCCTTTATGTTCAAACATTAAAGGTATTTAATTTTGGCATTAGGTAAGAATTTTTCGGTTCAGTTGGTCTAAGTAGAAATTTAAGCTATGTATATTTCGTAAAATATATGTATTGTATTTAAAATAAAAATTTGAGGTATACAACATTACGCATCTAGGGCTTCTACAAGAACTTTCCACCGGACTCTGTTAGGCGCAGTTTGCTTTGCTGTGTCCCAGCTGATGTTGTGAAGGGATAATTCGTTAAGTATTGTACGTCGCCAGGTTGCCTTTGGTCTTCCCACTCGTCTGCTTCCTTGAGGGTTCCATTCCAGGGACATCCTGACAATGCTGCTTCGATGCTTCCTGAGGGCATGGCCAATCCAACGCCACTTGCGTGTTCTTATCTCGGTGCCGATAGGAACTTCACTTGTACAGTGCCATAGTTCTGCGTTTGATATCCGATTGCGCCAGAAAATCCCGCATATAATCCTTAGGCACTTGTTGACAAATGACTGCAGTTTCGACATCATTCTTGGCGGGGTCAGCCACGTCTTGCTGCCGTACAATAGAATGGATTTGACGCACGCATTGAAGATACGCAGCTTTGTTATTCAGCTTATTTGCTGGTTTCAAATGCTGATCGCGCTTTGTTGAGACGATTCTCTATATCCTCATCCACCCCACCTCTGGTGGATATTGTGGTATCAAGGTATGAGAAGCTATCGACAAAGTCGATAGTGTTCCCGCAGATGGTTATGCTACCTTGGCTGGTGTGATTGAGGCGCATCGCTTTGGTTTTGGATGCGTTTATTGAGAGCCCAACTTTGCTGGCAAGGATCTCGAGGTCATTCGCTTTGGCTTGGATATCACTAAGTTTATGAGAGATGAGGCATATGTCATCCGCGTAGTCAAGGTCTTCCAAGTGACGAGTGAGACTCCACGTAATCCCACGTCTAGACCTGCATACATCTCTCATAACCTCGTCAACTACTATATTGAATAGTAGTGGTAATAGGGGGCATCCTTGCCTAACACGAGTGTTTGTTTGGAAAGGTGCACTAATTTTCCTATTGTGTAGTACCGCCAAGTCAGCATCATCATACATCGCTTTTATTATTGATACGATGTTGACTGGCACTCCTTTCTTCGCCAATGCCCGCTCTGTCTACTGAATCGAAGGCCTTCTGGTAGTCAATGAACAAGAGGTACAGAAGCCCTAAGCTCCCTGGAGGAGTGCTAAGAGGAAAAAAAAAAAAAACATTAAGCAAGCAAAAAGTAATTAATAGAATAAAAAGAATTAGATGTAATTCAAAGAAAAGAAACTAGAAAAAAATTTGAGTTGAACACAAACAAAATCTCACACATTACACGATATAAAAACACTAATTCATGGTAAATGAATAACATATGTATAAAAAATCCTTTTAAATAAATGTTTAGTATGGAAAAATATAAATTGGTTTCATTAACAATAGATTCTTTGATCTTAGGTAAGGTTAGGTTAAGTAGGCAGCTCAGTTAACTGAGATCACCCAGAGACCATGAGGTCCATTGTGTTGCCTAATTTGAGAGAAGGAAGAAAGGAGTTTGAGAAGGGAAGGGAGGAGGATCAGAACAGTAGGGCATTCCTAATGACCTAAGACTCTCCTATTTTAAGAACCATTTTGAGGATTCGACAAACGCAGCCAGGTCCGCAATGGGCACATAAGCCAAACTACCCAGATCCTCAAAGAATGGTTTGCCCAGAAACTGGGTTCGTCTTCTTAGAAGCGCCGGGCAGTCGCACAGCAGGTGTTGGATGCTTTCTGTCTCCTCCTCGTCTCCGCAGAAGTCGTGATGGGGAACATGCAGCCTCTGAGCCATGTGGCCAATGGTGCAGTGCCCCGTTACAACTCCTACCACCATCCTGGTCCTGTTTTTATGAAAACGCAGGAGTTCAGATGTGCGCTTTCGGTTATACCTAGGCCAGAGTGCTCGAGAGATGCAACAACCGGACACCGTGTCCCATTCTCTTCCCGCCAGAGCTCTGGCCGTCTCCCTGATTTGCAATATAACGTCCTGTAATGGTCTTTCTATGTCCGTAACCGCAAGGTTAGCTGCCAGTTCTGATCCGTTCCTGGCGCTCTCATCAGCCTCCTCGTTACCAGGGACGCCAGAGTGTCCCGGTACCCAGCAGAGGGTGATTGAGTGGTGTTGGATACGGTTGAGCGCAAGCGCCGTCTTCCGATGACAGAGCCTTGATTGCAGCCTGACTATCGACCAGAATTACAATGTTCCTTTCGCCCACGGTATCAAGCCGCTTGCCAGATTGCATAAATCTCAGCTTGAAAAACGCTTCACCAGTCAGAAAGACCTATCTTAACTTATGGGGCGTTGGTATAGTGGAAGGCGGCTAACACTAAAACTCACCTTCACAACCTTCAGAGGGTTCAAAGGGCAGCCTGCTTAGGTATCACCGGGTCCTTGAGATCCACACCTCAGGCAGCCCTGGATGTAATTCTGAACCTGGATCCAGTAGGCATCTTCCTGAAGTCGGTGGCAGCGAGAAGCGCAGCGAGACTCCTTTGATCTTAAATAGAGTGAGAATTAAAAAACAAATTTTTTGATGTCAGCCTATCAGAAGACGTTTAACACTAGGTGATTGCAGATTTTGGGCTAAGATTTCAAGACAAAGCCACCTAGCCTACTATAAACAAGTAAAACAAACAAAACATTGTTGTCGCTACCTAGCAACAAAATTACAATTATTTGTTTACACATTTCCTTCAAAAACACAAAAAAATACTTGTAAACATCGAAACAAAAAAATTTAGTTTTATGGCCAAGATGGCCAACAAAGACACACAAGATGACACAAAAACGCGTATAGAAGCGGCACAAAATGGTAAGATGTCTGCATTAACTAAAGACAAGCGTAAATAATATATTTTAATAATATTTGGTTAGATTTTTCAAGCACGCGTGAGACACAAATTCGCTGTGTTATAAAAGTTCTAGAGGAGTCCATTGCACGTGTTAAAATATCATTGTTATTACCCATATTAATGGAAGATCCGGCACAGTTGAAAGATCGACTGATAAATACAAGTTTTTCTAAGGTCTGCCCATTGCTAGATGATTTCCTACGACGCCGCGATCTTATTGTTAGGGAACGGCGTCCACCTCTGGTGGATAATGGCATAGTTAATATGATTGATTTTTTCCAAGTAAATAATAAGGTAATGCGGCTCTTTCCACAAGAACTAAGGCAATTTAGCCTTGATGATCGCAAATTACTGCAAGCTTTTGAGATGCTGCTCGACGTCTCCAAGCGCCATTTGGAGCGAAATGCTAAATACGAAATAGCTAAGGAACGCAAATTGCATCGTAAATATGAGGAAAATCTGGAGATTAAAAAGGACATAGCCGAACTTACTGCTAGGCTGCACGCACAGAAGGTAAAGCTGCGTTGGAAAATGGCTGCCAAGGAGGTGTTTCTTAATAAGTTTGAGGAGGATTTGGCGCACAAAAAATGGCAGAACAATGTTCGTATACAAAACGAAATGTGGGTGAAACTTATGATGTTAAGATTAAGAGTATTTGCTAATTTTTTTTTTAATGCTTATGTGCATATACAGAGAAATATGTAGTCGCACCATACGCGCGAATCACAAGGCAAGCTTGGACAAACAAAAGGAGCTGGAAGAAGAATTGGAAAAGGCCAAATTGGAATACCAAAAAGCAACCCAGGCAAATTTTGCTTTGGAAAAGGAGGCGCGCGTTGAAAAGTAACTTATAGAAATTATCTACAATCTAATAATAATTATTGTTTTCTAATTATTAATAGAAACAAGCTGCTGTTACAGCTGCAGGGTCTTATAAAAAAGTACGATCACACAATTGGCGAGAAAATGCGCGAAAATCTACAATTAGAGGCTGAACATATTGAAGCCCAAAAGGAATTAAATGAGTTTATGAAAATATATCGTGCAGAGCAAGCCATTTATAACGAAATCGTTGTGAAGCGCGAAGAGGAAGAAAGTCGTGAGCAGCAACGTCGTATCGTTGTCTTTATGATAAATCGAGCTGCACGAAAAATTCAAAAATACTGGCGTAAATGGCGCAAAGATCAACGCAAAAAGAATAAAAAGCTAAAGAAAGGCAAAAAGAAGTAGTAAAACAGATAAGCAGGCCCGTTTCAATAGAAGTACATAAGTATATTTGAATTGTGTTTGTTTTATAGCCTAGTACGCAGCAGTATAAAACCGCGTGAAAGAAAACAAAACTTCATATAAAAAAACGCTAAGAATTTTGACAGCGTTTTCTTTCGCGCGATTTTACACTGCTGCGTATTAGGCTTATACTTCAAAATTTATGCATTTTGGTGCACACATACTACAACAAAAAAGCACGCAAGAATTGAAATAAAAATGTACAACATAAATAAACTAAAATCCAAAAGTGTAATGTGTACCAAAACAAAACGAAATAAAACTAAATCTTCTTCTCCCAAACCCTTGTTTACCCCTTTTCGGACTTGCTTATGCTCCTCCTGCGGTGTGGGTATGCGATCTCAGCATTCATCTGCAGGCATTCCGATCCTGCATCATGCTAACGCTGAGACCCATTCGTTGCTGATGTTTTTGTATTTGACCGATCCACGTATTTTTCGGTCTGCCTGTCATACGGCCGTTGCCTGGAACTACGGTAAGTATTGCCTTCTTAGCGGGGTTCTCCGGCGGTCGCCTTAGAACATGGCAATACCAACGCATCTGACCTACTTTAAGCGTCTCAGTGATAGGCTTTTTAACAAACAGGCTGCCTCGGATGTGTTTGCTCTTAATGTGATCAAGCTTGGTCACAACCGCCGTCATCCTTAGCATTTTCATCTTAGTCGCAGATAATTTACTCTCGTACGTTTTGTACATCATCCAACATTCGGACGCATACAAGAGTGCGGGTCTAACGACTGTCACGTACAGCTTGCCTGCCAATTTCCGTGGCATTTGCTTGTCGCAGAAAACGCTAGAGTTTTCGCGCCACTTCATCTACCCAACACTGGTTCGATGTTTGATGTCATCATCGCATGTAGCTTCGCTATTTACAACTGAGCCTAGGAACTTAAATTTGCTGCCTTTAATCAATTTTTCCCCACCTAGATATCCGGATTTGGTCTTTCTGGATCTGCAAATTGACAGGGGAGCAATTCAGCTTATTTTTAGTCCATGATCCGTCAATATCTTATCCCAAGTTGATACAGCATTCTGCAGGGCTACGATATTGGTGCTACCCAGAATTATGTCATTTGCGAAAAGGAAGGATATTTCAGTTTCGTCGCCGATTTGTTTTAACAAGTAGGATATGATAATATTAAACAGCATAGGACTCAACACACTGCCTTGGTGGACTCCCACCTTAACACTGAATTCGTCCGACTCACCAGCTGTACATGTGACTTTAGTCCTGGCGTCATCATACATGCGGACGTAAACTTCTGGTACATCATGTGCTCTCAAGGCCAACCATATCAATTCACGGGGGACTCTGTCGAAGGCTTTCTCCAAGTCGATGCACACAAGGAACAGTTCTTTTCGGGCGTCCCGATGTTTTTCCATCAGTATCCGAAGACACTGAATAGCATCAATTTTTGATTTACCTTCCACAAAGCCACATTGATTGTCTTGCAACCTTATAATGTTTTTTAGTCGGTTGTTTTCCATTCGCTCGTAAATTTTTAAGCTGTGTGATGTTAGTTTTATTGGTCAGCTTACGGGAATCCCCTTTATTTTTGTAGAACGGTAGTAGATAGCTTTTCCTGAACGCATCTGGCATTGGGTTCCCACTTTTTATTTTGTTGAAAAGAGCGGTGAGCCATTTCAGCTCACAAACACTCGTTTCCAGCCAAAACTCCAAGGGTATTTTGTCCGGTCCCACAGCCTTACCGCGTTTCATCTCCATCACCGCCTGCTTTACCTCCTCCAAATTAAAGTCAGAGACATCGGAAAGGTTTAGCTCTACATTTGGAAAAGCTTCCCTAGGAAACTCTACGTTAAGCAGCTCACGAAAGTACTCGAAGTGTCTGGCACATATCTCTTTGTCGTCGATTAGAAGGGTGCCTTATCCTTAAAAAAAAAAAATCTATGTATGGTGGACATTCCCTTTTGATTATTGTCGGACTTTGTCTGACCACGGCCGTTGAGGTAATTAAGAAATAGTCTTTATTGAACAAATTTTATTTTTATACTGTGTTAACAAGAACTTTGCTAATGCTTTTTGTTCCACCAGGTAATCAACACAACGACTATCAATCCCATACCAAGCCACTACTTTCCCATATATGCCAAAGATTTGCCGCAGTCGCCGCAACAGCCTCCAGTTCCCATGAAGCTATTGCCGCCAGAAAAGCCAACACATGGGCGTCTGCTTCGCCAGCGACCCCAAAAAAACGCACAGCGTAATTGGCAAGAGCCGGCGAAGCTCACCCTTCATGAACTGGCTGCCTTACAATTATTTGGGATAAAATGTAATATCGGGTTCAGAGACCAGACCTTAACTTACAAGCACCCATTAAATGAGCTTTTATGGAGAGAACCCTGACGTGCTAGGGTTTTTTGGACTTTGGATTCAGATTCAACAACCCCGAAAACATATAAAAAGATGTTATACTTTAAGGTCGTGAGCGGACGACTTCGGGATACCCTGTACCACCACATTTCAATCAAATTCGGTGTATTTCTTAAGAACTCCAAAGAATATTTGTTTGCAGACGATTTTTGCAACAAAAAGTATTTTTAACCGATCGGTCCTATGGAGCTATATAATATAGTCAAATGATTTTGAACAAATTTGTAAAAGAGCTGGGTAACTCTGATAAACTACCAAGCAACAAATTTTGTTTCGATATCTTCATAAATAAACGAACAACAACAAATTCTGGGGGCAATATAATATAGTTAACCGAGGCCCTTTGCTCCAACTAGGAACCTAATATAGGACACTAACTAACCCATTTTGATCAAATTTGGTCAGTGCTTGGGAACTGCAAAAAAATTTTGGATTGCCAAATTTGGCTACGATATAATTCATATATTTTAGTTTTATCGAGGTCCTCCGAGCTATTTAATATAAACCGATATCAAAAAAATTTAATTAACTTGTCTACCCTGACAAAATAAAGCATCTAATCAGAAAGTTTGGTTGCTCCAGCTCTAACCATCTCTGAAATTCATACTTACAGGCAGACAGACAGACGGACAGGGGTATATCGACTTCGCTAGTCACCCTAATCATGCTTTAGGTAACTTTGAGGGATATCCGACGTCTAAAATAATATACCCCAACATAAGGTACAGGGTATAAAATAGATATCGCAAAAACCATAACTGGAAAATAATTTTTATGGGTCTCTCGAATGTTTACAAGGACCCTGAAGTGCTGGGATTTTTTAACCTTAGATTCGGCGGCTCAAATCCCAAAGGGATGCAAAGTGTTTTTTGGACTTAATTCGGGAAACAATTTTTGGATGTCATATCAGGCAATACAATCCAGCGTCATTCAATGCAGTGGCAGGAATTAGAATGAGACACCAGCGTCAAACAAAACCAACGGAATAAAGCTATCTATAGATGGATCCTTGGTTTTACTAATATGCACGGAATGAAGTAGCAGATTAGCTAGCAACAATAGGAGCTGCAAGGCAACTAATAGGGCCATCATCGTGCAAATCGCTGAACATCTTCTAAGAGACAAGAGATCTGGAACTTTCCGATGAAATGCAGCATGGATCAAGGCGGTAGGCCAAGCAACTCCTTGACTCTCATAACTATAAAAGAGAATCTTTCAAATGTGCAAGAAATATTTTACAGACATTACAGATTCAAGAGACATGTGACTTAACACATCGCGAACTCCTTGAAGAGCAATACTAAGAACTCATTTGTACTTAGTGAGTATGCAGAACTAGCCACAAGACGAACATCCCGCTTCTCGGATCGTTAAGTTTGTTTTCGGAATGGAACTAGCTGAGGAGCGCAATAGATTCCTATTATTAGTAAGCTGCCCTGACTTACTTACTTACTGTAGTCCTCTTCTTCTTGTGGAGCATAGGGCCTCTAAAACAGATCTAAATCTTACTCTATTGGGAGCATCACGACAAATTTCATTCCAGGAGTAGTTTGCGGCATTAAGCTCAGTGTCAATCGTTCTACGCCACGTTTGGGCTGGAGCCCCCGGACGTCGAGACCCTTGAGGGTTACAGCGAAGTGCTTGTTTTGCAATGTAGGTCGCGGGCTTTTGAAGCGTATGCCCGATCCAACGCCATTTACGGCGCTTAATCTCAACCAGCGCCATTTGCTGATTTGTCTGATTCCAGAGAGCTTCATTACTTATTCGTTCGGGCCATCTAATCTTAAGTATTCTCCGCAAGCATTTATTTATAAAGATTTGTATTCTTGTATCGATGCTTCTAGAGCTATCGATTTGACATTAGACTCAAAAATGCGTAGTTTGGTTTTAATCAATATGTGGCTGGATTTCCAGATCTTGCTGAGTATGCCAAAGGAGGATTTGGAGTTATTAATTCGGGCGGTAAAATCTTGGTCAGCTCCGTTTTTACTAGTGATAACGCTTCCGAGATAAGTAAAGTATTGGACATGTTCAATGGTTTCCTCCTCCAGACGGATTATTGCTTGTTGAATGGAACAATAACCGCTGCTCATGAGTTTCGTTTTGCTGACATTAATTTCCAATCCCGCTACATTGCTGTTAATACAGAGCTGATTCAAGTTCGATTCTAGATCTGCTAACTTGTGGCTGACTAAGCAAACGTCATCCGTGTACTCAAGATCCTCTAAATGTGAAAATGGTGTCCACTGAACTCCGCGTCTGCCATTTAAAGATCTTTGCATAACTTCATCCAGACTTAGAATGAATAACAGGGGCGATAAAATGCACCCTTGACGCACGCCCGTTTTGACTTCTACTGCATCTGACAGTAGACCGTTGTGCAAATCTCGGGCAAATCTACCCATCGTGACCCGCCAACTCGCATTAAGCAAGGTGACCTAATCACTAACACTCATGACCAGCTTTTGCAGATTGGCAGAATACTTTTCGGAGGTACTCAATAATCCTCTTGGTATGAGCGATCTGCCAAACACTGACGCTCCACCGAATGCACCCACATTTTTTAGGGGTATAAACGTCAATCCGTCAATTCTAAGGCAGAAGTAGTAGCAGTCATCGAGAGCCTTTAAAGTGGTAAGTCGCCTGGTAATGATAATGTCAGTGCTGAGTTTCTGTATAAGCTGCCCTACTGTATTCCATCTCCACACACCGTTTATCCGCAAGAGCGTTTGGTTTCTAAGCAAAAATTTAAATATAAACTTAATCTTTTGAGTGCCATATGGTCAAGTAGGTGTAGGGGCCATCAACACTGTCACCTTATGGCGTATTCCTTAAATCAAGCCCACTTTGAATTCAAATTGCGCCACAAAACTTGTTGCAAAAGTTGCAATTGTGTGTGTGTGCTTCCGAGTAAAATTTATTATGCAATCCTTGTCCACATAGTTGGATGCTCCAATGATTACTTTGAATTTGATGGCAACGCTGAACTTTTGCTTTTGTTGCCAAGTAAAAGAACTGTAGCTGCTGTCGTCTTTATATAAGGGCATCCTGAGCATGGATGGTTCTTTTGGTTGCTGTCCGTTGTACAAGTCACTGAAGCTCCTATGAGTTGCACAAACTGTTGAGATAACCAAAAACCAATCTCAATCAAAGAAATGCATAAACAAATGCATTTTCAATTAGTATTACTTTGTAAGTTGGGAGTGAGTCTTAAGTATTTAAAATTCAACTAAAAAATGTGCTTATAGGCATGTGCTTCATATTTATTGTGGTCTCGCTAGCTCTGCCATGTGACTCCTGTGGCAATGAGTGTACCAATGCCTGCGGCACCAAGCATTTCCGGTAAGATTGAGACTGTATTTGTAACGCTACGAACTGCTCAGCTAATCCTGATCTTTGACAGCACTTGTTGTTTTAACTATTTGCGCAAACGCACGGATCCGGAAGCCTTAAAACTCAGCTCCAATAAGCGTCTAATTGACTTTATACTGCTGCAGGGTCGCACGCTCTTTACCCAAAACGAGATGAGAAGCGCGGAGGAACGGCTTAATAATGACACCTTTGTAAATGTTGGATATCAGACTTACTACGGCTAAACGAATACGGATATAATATAATGCTAGAAATCACGGCAAATGCAAAGCAGATGACAAAGGACACAAGGCTAATGTTTGAAATGTTAATTTTTTATGTTTCCCAGAAATAAATGTGAGAAACTCTTTCGGGGCAATATGCTTGATAAAGCACTATATACAAACTATATATGCATATATTACTTTACATATGTATTTAAACAGGGATAACTAAAAATTTCTTATATATAAGCTGGAAGGCGAAGAAACGTTCTTCTTCTTCTTTGTATACCCTATACACTAAGGTTCAGAGGGTACATAAAGTCGGTGCAAAACGAAAATGTAGACAACATAGAAAAGATGACGTCTGAGCTCACTAAAAGGTGCATAAAGAATATTTAGGGTGATGGGAATATTCACTTTGTTTGTCCGTATCTCAGGGATAATAAGCTCTAGAGCAACGAAAGGAAACGAGATTATTTTTTAAGCAACCAAAAATTCATATATATTTTGATGGGTTCACTTCGTCTGAAAAAATAAGCTCCAAACCAAAAAAAAAGATTGTTGATTTTTTTCCTTACTCAGAAGAGAGGAAATGTACCGCAGAATACGATCGGCCCAGACCGGGTCCTATCTTAATGGGCCCCTAGTGAAGGCAATTAATACGTCGACGGATTAATCTTGCTAACCGGTGTTACTTTGGACTAAGTAAGGAACTCAAGAGTAAAGCCCTCTCTCGGCATACGAAAATAACCCTCTACAAATCCCTCATCATACCCGTGCTTCTCTACGGCGCTGAAGCATGGACATTGTCTTCATCCGATAAGGCGATTTTAGGGGCTTTCGAGAGAAAAATCCTCCGACGTATCCTTGGACCGATAAATGTGGAAGGTGATTTTCGTATTCGAATGAACCACGAGCTGTATGAGCTATACGGCGACACTGATTTAGTTTGGCGCATACAGCTACAACGTCTGCGCTGGCTAGGTCATGTTGCACGAATGGATGAAAATGCTCCAGCCAAAGGGTATTCGAGCGGAAATCACTGGAAGGTCGACGACGACAGGGACACCCGCCTCTGCGATGGGAAGATCAGGCAACGGAGGATCTTCGATCTTCGGGATTGCTAATTGGCGCCAGCAAGCACAGGACAGAAACCGCTGGCGTAGGATAATTTCTGCGGCCAAGACCGAAAACCGGTTGTAATGGCCAAATTAGTAGTAGTAGTAGTGAAGGCAATTGTTCTATGGCGAAGGGATAAGGACCCCCTTATTAAACTACTGCTACAATCTGTTATTGTAAAAAATTCGCAGCTTCGGTGTATGCTCATCCATATTTAGCTACTAAGCAGAGAAAAATAACGTATGCTATCATACGCTATATTAAGTTTGAATGAGCTTGATTTCAAAATTTTTTCTTGAAAGTAATACAATTCTTAAGATCTCACTTATGCTCCTCTGCGCTCTCTTTGTAATGTGCTCTCTCCAAAATAGCATTGTGCAAAGAATTTTACAAGGTATCGCAAAGAAGAGAGCGAGTTTGGCTGGGAAGAAAACTGGTTGAATTTTGTATGGTAGCTACCAAAATGCAAGTGACAAAAATTTGGTCACGATATTTATAAAAAAAAAAGTTTTGTTTTTATGTCTTTCATATTAGTTCATGTAAACTGCCTGCGAATAATTGTTGAACAGTCTGTGGAATGGCGCTCTCCACTATATATGATATTCATCGATTTTGAAAAGGCATTTGACAATCTTCACCATGCAGCTATTTGGGATGCGTTATTCTGTAAAGGAGTTCCGCAGAGAATGATAACGCTCATTAAAGGCTCCTATGCCAATGCATCCTGTCGACTGTTACATAGCCAAAACCTGGGCGAAAGGATGGGAGTTGGGAAAGGCGTAAGACAAGGCTGCGTCTTGTCTCCACTTCCCTTCAACATAGTGCTGGATGTTGTATTGGGATCTGCTTTGCGCTCTAGCAGAGGCATATCATGGGGCCTCTCGATTGCCTAGAGGATCTCAACTATGCAGATGATATATGCCTACTCTCACATAGTTACAATGACATGTCAGGAAAGCTACAGGCAGTGGTTGAGCACACCAGCACTGGTTGGGATCAAAAAACTCAAATGGGTTTGGATAAGTCCACAGATTGAGATACGTTTACTGGCAAATAACTGGTATGCAACCGTTTACGGTAAACCCTGAGGTCCTAGAGGAGACATGGAGCCAGCTTCTGTTACCTAGGGCGCAGTCAGTTAACCAATGACGGTGGTTCCTCAGCAGACATTGACAACTCGCATAAACAAATGAAAGCAAGCGTTTGGCGATCGCCTCCATTGGATTTTAGTGGAAGTCGAATCAGCTTGTACGATTCGAACGAAATTAAAAATATTTTGTATACTACAATATTTTAATAGCTGATTATTTTTCATATGGATGCGAAACTATGGAATGCTAACCCTGCGCCTCTTACAACCCTCCTAATTCTTCGTCATGATACTGTAAGATGTCATTGGAAAAGCATATTCAGCATCTTCTGTAGCGCCTCAAACATAACAAATGACGAGCTTCGACCGTGAACAAAACACATCCCAGTATAGTATGATTTAACCTATTCAAAAAACGCAAATGGGCATGGATAGGGTGGCACATTTGTAGGTTTGTTTGTTAGTTGGACTTTTTATTCTTACTCGTACCTGCAAAATTGGGCAATTGCATATCCCAAATGTTAGTTTGAAAGGAGTACGAAAAGGCAGGCCATCGCTCACACATGGCCGCAGACAAGTTGACCTATTGGAAGCTCTAGGAATGAACTGGCACCAACATCTAAACAATTGTCTGGCGATCTTTAACAGTGAAGGACTTTTCTAGCGGCCCTGTAGTCCTTTCAGGACTTATACGAACTTATACATATATTAATGACAAAATTTTAAAAGCGCATAAAAATTGAACCAGGCTCTAATTCATTCGAAAGATGGCACGCCGATAAGTTCTCGACGATGCGCATTGCGCAACCTTCTAATTGTTCCATCAAATATGTTTTTCCTTGCCAGTTTGGAAAAATACATTCAAATTTTGACGCATCTTGCAGTGAACTGAAGTCCAAGAAAATCTGTGATGTAGGTTTAACCGAGTTTGCTAAAACCAAGTCTAGGAAGTAAATGTTTGACGTGGCACATTTGTTAGTTTGGTTATTAAACACTCATATTCGGAACATAATCGTACAAAGCATACACTTTGTACGGCTATGTTCCAGACATATCCCTGTTTAATATGACCAAACCAACAGTGTGCGCCCAACATTTACTTCCTGGACTTCCTAAACCACCCCTTTGGGGGTGTTCTTCATTTCGAAGTGTATATGGCCCACCCTATACTTACACCGAATCACAATTTTTTGAATTTAGTTGAACCTTGCTGGTTTCTAAAAATTCAAAACTTTGACATCTTGCAATGACGAGGTCCAAGAACTTCGGGCTAAGCTAGTCCAGGAAGGAAGTGTTTTACGTCATATGGCAAGTTCAAACTAAACAGGTTCTGTCCGGAAAGTAATCTACCATTACCAAGTATACTCAAAAGTATACTTCTTGTCCGCATTGACCACAATGTCCACAAAGTATTCAAAGAATTGCAATCGCAGATTACTCAAGGCGCATCGCGACGAGGGAAAGGTAAAGGTTGCGAGTATAGGGAGCTAGAATGTTGTGGAATTGTTTTGTTAAGAAACGCTGGAAAATTCCTTTGTATATTGCTAAATAAGAGTGTTTGTTAAGCATGAGGAGTAAATTATTTTCATGTTTCAAGGCTGGAGTACTTTTGAACCACTTAAACTGAAAAGTTCACGCTGGTATAGTGTACCCACTGATAGAGGATATATATATAAGTCGAAGAACGATCTTTTTCAACTACACTCCGGGTTTGTGAAATGCTGTCAGCGGAACATATTTCGGAAATAGGACAAAATGTGCACATATCCCCTTCCTCACCACTAATCTTCAAGCGGTACAACTTCGTTCTGATATGTAGGTTCTATTTCCCAAGAGTTTTGTGTGCTCTCTATCTAATCCCTTAATTTAAAGAAAATCGTTTTATTTTATGATTTTGTATCAATTGCAGTTTACTTCTTGTACATTTTTTTTTTACTTTTTTTTAATGCTCTCTTTTTTTTGTATTTTTCTTTTCAAGTTTATATGCAAAAATATTTTTGATAGTCATAGACGAAGATTTGAAGCTGGCGCCAAACATTCACATCCGCGTCCTAGCCCATAGCTAAAAGAAAATAAATCATAAAATCTAAGAGTTCTGTAAAGCTGTCAGTTCCTTTAATATCATCTTTAACGTGTTTTTCCTCCGTGCAGTCGTCGTCGTCGTAGTGCAATAAATATCGTGTTAATTTAGGCTGCGGATTCGCTGATCTCTGCAGTGGCCATTGTTCTGGAATCTGTGGGAACATCGTCCTTGCCGCAGGCCAGACAAGGCATCTTCTCGCGCAGCACCTGCTTGTACTTGGGATGGCTAAGGGAGTGTGAGCGTTAGTTAAACTCTTGAATACAATCCATCAAAAGCATACCTTAAGCCATAGACTATGGGATTGCAGACCGCATTTGCCTTGGCAAAGACCGAACCACAAATGGTGCCCAGTGGTGACAGATGCATGGACTCAAAGATGCCCGAGTAGTTGATGATGGTATAGGGCGTCCAGGCAAAGAACCACAGCGAGATTGTGGTTAAAGCTACTTTGGCCAGTTTGATCTCAATGGCCTTACTCTTGTCCGCCTCGCTGTTACGCAAGGAAGCTACATTCATTTTCTTGGCCTGCTCCCGCATGGCCTTCTCATGAGCGGCAACGGCCTGAAAAGCAGGATTAGTTGCAATAGCTCAAGAGATTTTTGTGCATTGTCTGTGAACTCACCTTCATGATGTGCCAGTAGGAGAATATAATGGTGAGCAATGGTGTCATATATACCCACATGGAGTAAACAATAATATAAGAGCGATTCCACCAGTCCTTGGCAAAATAGTCCGTGCCGCAGGCAGTCATATTGCCCTCGGGCACATAGCGATTCCAGCCAAAGAGTGGCAGCAGCGCCCAAGTCATGCAAATGGACCAAACTATAAGCAGGCGCACTACAGCTGTCGTCACGGTTAGAGGCTTACGTGCCATGCCCTTGACAATGACACAGTAGCGATCATAGGCAATCAGTGTCATTGACCAAATGGAAACGCAACCGAAAAGCGAGCCAAACAGTCCATAGAGCTCGCACAGAAACGGACCCATTATCCAAGTGCCATAGAAACCATTAAGCACAACGGGCGGAAACATGGTGAACATCATCATAAAGTCGGAGAAGGCCAGATTCACAACGAACATGTTAGAAGGCGTGCGCAAAGCCTTTGATGATGTAAAGATGTACATGACTATAAAGTTACCGGTCAGTGACATGATACCCAGCACGCTGATGATAAAGCCAATAATGCCAAACCACATGGGCTCCATGGGTGGCCACTGATACCAGTAGGGATCCACCATGTGCATTATCTCGGCGGGCACGCTCTCCGCCAGACTCAAGTTACGTCCATCGCGCATATACGCATACATGGGCGGATGCAAACTAGCCATGGCTCTGGCTTGGGATTAGTTCGTGGGTTGTGTTGGGTTATATCGGTGGTTCCACTTGTACTTGGTTGGCTATTAAGGCTACACTCTGCTATTGGCTCTACTATGTGCTGCTGCCCATAGTAGGTTTATTTGGTTTCGCGTTTCGTTCTCACTAGCACGTCTTTTGCACGCGAATGCCAAGGGCCTGGACAAGCTGCCGGCTTTATATGTTAGCCACTTAAGAGCGTCTAACTAACTAGTCTTAGACTAATTGCCCGCTAATCCAATTAGGCTGCACTTGCTCAATTCATTGGATTTCGTTGCTTTTCAATTGCTACAAATTTGTGCCAGCGGATTAGCTGTCCGACGGCTCTCCCAAGTCAAGGTCAAGTTTGAGGAAACGCCAACCACCCTCCGATAATTTTTACTACCAACACAAGAGCTTACAATTAGATTAAGACAAACGCTTAGCTGCTTCACTGGATACGCCTACATTTATTACAAAGTGCGAAATTTCACGTTTTATTTAAACTTGGATCTTGTTCGAGACCAGTTTAAAGGAACTTCTTATAATGGCGTACAGTCAAAACTTCATTTTGGAGTAGAATTTAGCGGTAAATTCCTTAAAAACTAAGTGAAGAAATATTATCCCTAATTTTTGTGTATCCCATGGCTTCCAGTGACCTTGGGTGCATCTCAGTCTGAGGGCACAAAATACTTAAGCATGCCAGGTAAAGCCAAGCTTTTCAGCACCTCTCATTACAGTTTGAAACTGGAACTCCAGTGTGCCATAGGACTCCATGGAAAGACCTAGAATGTAAAGTAAAGACAAGTTGATTCTATTTGGTCGAAGAATTATGAATGCAAAGTTTATTTGGAAAGTAATATCCAAATTGGAAAAGTGGACAGTTTTCCATTGAATACTTACAACAATGTATCTCAATCTGACGGGTTTTACTAAAAAGCGAATCTATACAATACTGATTTGTGCATTTGGTGGGACTCTTACAATCCGAACATTCCGATTATAATATACCCTGAACTTTCCTTAACTTCCCTAGTATTGGGGAACTTTGAGTGCTATAACCTTAGTCCTCTTCTCTTTGTGGAACATAGGGCCTTTGAAGTAGTATACCCAAAAAAAATAAAATTGCATCTTCTTGTAGGCATATCATATTTACTGGCTCTAGCTTGATAATGACACAAAGTCGAATATAATCGCAAATACAGGGGATCTTTTGAATCTTACATCCGACTTCAATACAAGGTGTTCAATTTCGGCTGATTTTTTTAAACCGCGAAATTCTATTACGGCAAAAGCATGCAGATATCGAAATGAACCTTTTTCTAAAACTTGGGTTGTCTAGCTCTTATAGTCTCAGGAATTACTTTATTTATACGGACATACAGAAGTGGCTTTAGCTAGGCCTGTCGACAGGGTGGGATTCCCTCTATCCCTGAGTTTTCTTAAGAATACGTAGATTTGAAAAATCATTTAAACTATTTGGGAAAAAGGTGTGCGCTTAGGGTGTGACGATAGTCACCAGAATGCCCGAAATTTTTCTCTCGACAGCTATAACTACATCGACGCAATAAGGAGACATGATGATCTAGAATATATTTAGGGCATTTTGGGTTTGATAGGGAGGTATGGGCGTGATCAGATTAACACTTTCATTTTTGTTCCTTGAGCAGGATGGGCTATGTTAGTTAAACCCTTGAAAGTATGTTTTCAAAATGTCAGCCCGTAAAATCTCGATTCTAGTTAAGCTTCGACTTGCAGTCCAGTTTTTAATAGAGATCTCTTTTTCAGCTTGAGAACGCTGGCTTCGCCGCCCAATCTTCCTAGACCATACCACTTAACCCACATTTGCCATCCAACATTCCTAGATCATATTCCTTAACCCCCATCTCATCCTACTCCGTCTTGCTTTCTCCTCCAATAATATAATTAGGCATCACATGGCCTCTGGGTGATCTCAGAATAGCCTAAGCAGCCTAACTAATCTAACCTAACCTTTCTTTTTCATCGATAGAAATTGGACTGACTAGAGATCTTCTTTTTCAGCTTAGGAACGCCGGCTTTTCCACCCAACATTCCTAGACCCCCTTGGACGCCCAACCTTCCTTGACCATATCCCTTAACCACCCTCTCATTCTTGCCCTTCATGCTTTCTCCTCCATTAGAACAATTAGGCATCACATGGCCTCTGGGTCATCTCGGAATAGCCTAAGCAGCCTAAATAATCTAACCTAACCTTTCTTTTTCATCAATAGAAATTGGACTGACTAGAGATCTTCTTTTTCAGCTTAGGAACGCCGGCTTTTCCACCCAACATTCCTAGACTCCCTTGGACGCCCAACCTTCCTTGACCATATCCCTTTAGCACCCTCTCATTCTTGCCCTTCATGCTTTCTCCTCCAATAGAATAATTAGGCATCACAATAGACGACAATTCAGAATAGCCTAAGCAGCCTAACTTATCTAAGCTAACCTTTCTTCTTCATCAAGAGAATTTGGACTAACTCAAACTTTTCGAAACTAAATTATGCTCCATTTCCAAGCTTTTCAACAAAACTTGATTCCTTTCGAAGAACGAAAGTTTCTTTTCAATTCTTTAAGCCACCCTTTTCGCATTCTCTTTACCTTACCTTTGCACTTTAAGTTATCCAGCAGCACTTTTGGATCCTTGAGTTCCGGTTCGCGGCGCAACAACCAGCTGGTCACATCAGCTATCATATTAGGACACTTGGGCATGAGTATAGGCGCTATTAAGGGCTCCTCACCCACTTTATTGCCAAATACTGGCAAATGTACATTAGCATAGCCCAACAGTCTCTCGCGTCCATTGCCATTACGCCCAAACACGCTGCACAGTATCTGCGGCCCTAAAAGCACAACTTATCTTAAGATCCAAGCAAGCTTAATCCATTTAAAGTTTTACTTACAGCCAAAGGGCGATGTGCTCTTGTAGGTCACCTCGATGGGCATATTGAAGACTATGTGGTCGTTGAAATTTCCATTTTTATTAGTGGCCAGCTGTGTTAGGCCATGTTGCGGACCCGAGGCCAACACCCAATCAGGACCGGAAACCAGCTCATAGCGACAGAATATATATTCCGTATCGGGACCCATTGGAAATCTGGCAGATACTATTTGTCCCGTAATGCATACACTAAAGTAACTTGCCGTGGATTTTGTGTCCATGTTTATTGTTTCATTGCGCGATTCCGCTCTAATGGCTTTTCTTTCGTTTTGTTTTGCTTCTTGTTTGTTTGTTTTGTTGCCAGGACGACCGAAGGACGTTTCATTACTCATTTCGTAAATGGTAAACAGGTGCAATTGTAAACAAAGAGCTAAAGGGTGGGTTTTGTTTTAGTTGCTCGCACTACAATTTGAGTTGAATTTATATTTCAGTCTTTGACAGTTTTGTCAAGTGTTGTTAAACGTGCTGTACGTCAGTGTTATAAAGCGCAAGAAATTTGATTTATGGCGTTGCCAGAGTAAACATATGCAATTTACTGGAATTATATGTAATTTTGTTTTTTTTATAGTAAAATATATTATAGTAAGCTGTTTAAATAGCTGCGGGGGTTATTAAGTTTGTAATCATATATGCAAGCTCATAAATCTTGTCGTAGATTTACTAAAACAATTGTTTTTCTTTAGCGCATGAAATGTCAGTGGCTTAGTTGAAAGGGGTTGTAATCACCAGGTAGAATTGCATGTCGTTATTTTAAATATAAGAGCATTGTATTTGATCCCAGCGAGTTTTTGTTATTAATTAAAAAAATATTTAATAACTAAAAATTATAAATAAAATTATTTATTTCAAAATATTTAATTTTTTATAATTTGCAATAGCTCTTAAAAACTGAAAAGAAATAAGTTTTTTGTGAGTTATTGAAAATTATTATTATTAATTATAAAAACTGGAAAGAAATACGTATTTTTTTATAAGATTTATCTTCAAAAGAATTTGAACCAAAATCACACAAAGCATTAATTTGTTTTAGTCTAGTAATTTATTCATTTATCAGCGAAAATAAGTGTAGCGTGCCACCTCTATATGAAACAAATTTTTTTCATTGAAAGATTAAATTTTGCATTTAAAAAAATAATTTTAATTTTTTGTTTTTTAATTTTTCCTTAAACATTTTTTAACAATTTTTTTTATTATTAAATTAAAAACTGATCTTACACTTTATAAAAAGAAATGTTTTATCTCTAATAGCACTGGCGGAAATGAGCTTGTTTGCTTTTAAGAAAAGACACTTTTTTTCAAATTTCGAAAAATGTTTTTTTCGAAATGTCTCGAAATCCGTTCCATGAAAAAATTTATGGACTTCATTTTTGGCTTTAGCGTGCCATTTTACTACGGAACTAAAACATGTTGAGGATACCAAAATTTTTTAATATTTTTAAACTAGTGTAGTCTACACGGATGGATAATAAAAAAAAAGAAATGCATCTGTAAGCATTTTTTTGAGTTCAATCTTTCTACATAAAAAGGTTTCTGAATAAATGAAAAAAACTTTTGCGATGGAAAATATTGCTGGCGTTTTCACGAAGTAAAGAGAATTTTTATTTTTTTGCTTACACCGATGCACTGTCGGCCCAGATTTTCATATTTTGGCCAAAACCCTGTCATTTCCATAATAATTTTTTTAGAGTGATGAAATTTTAATTTGCTGCATTTGCAGCAATCGAAAAGGAGTCAGCAAAAGTGGGTTTGGCGGTGAATGAGGGCAAGGCGAAGTATATGCTGGTTACGCATAGGGAAACGCGGCGTCTAGGATCCCACGTTGTAGCGGACCAATATACTTTTGAAGTTGTCAAGGAATTCATATACCTTGGCACCGCCATTAACATCGAAAATGATATCAGCCTGGAGATTAAGCGAAGGATCACACTTGCCAATAGGTGTTACTTTGGGCTCAGTAAGCAAATGTGTAGCAGAGCCCTCTCTCGACAGACAAAACTTACACTCCACAAGACACTCATCTTACCCGTGCTTCTTTACGGCGCAGAAGCTTGGGTTGTGTCGCAGACGGATGCAGCAGCGCTTGGAGTGTTCGAGAGAAAAATTCTTCGCAAAATCTTCGGTCAGGTCCGTGAGCGACTATCGCATAAGAATGAACCACGAACTGTATGAGCTCTACGGCGACATCGATGTCGTCCAGCGCATAACAATACAACGTTTGCGCTGGCTCGGACATGTCGTTCGTATGGACGAAGAAGCTCCAGCGAAAAAGGTGTTCGAAACGAGAGTCAACGATGGACGACGAAGAGGGAGATCGCGTCTTCGATGGAAGGACCAAGTGGAGGAGAACCTGTCTACACTTGGTGTTATAAATTGGAGATGACGCGCTAGAAGCAGAGGCTCCTGGCGAGAGCTCTTGAGGTCGGCTGTAACCCGGTAACGGGTTGTGAAGGCCACCTAAGTAAGTAAGTAGATGAAATTTTACACACGTGTTCCTAAATTATTGATCTATTTTTCTGGGAAGCTTGAGCCTTCTCCGATTTTTTTGAGATATAGATAATCCAGACCAAAATTGGAAAAAATTAAAAAAAAAACCAAAGATTTTTTTAACTTAATTAACGAAAAAATTGGTTAATTGAATTGGACCATATTTCACACAGAGGTAGATATGAGCTCCTCATACATTGAAAAAATAGCCTATACCCGAAATATTGAATGGTTTTGGAGTTATAGCCGCAAATAGTTTCAGCTTTCCAAGCAAATTACAGAAAGACGACATCACCAATCCATCTTGTTTTTAAATGTTATAATCTTATTTTGTATGCTTTTTTAATTTTCGAAAAAAAAATTTCAAAAATCTATATTTCATTTTTAGGGGTTTTTTTGTCAAAATTTATCATTTTTACATTTTTTGATTTGCATCATTGTAAGTATGCTATAAAATTTTCCAATTGTACATTTTAGTACAACTTTTGAAAAAATCGTTATTGAAGCATACTTTTAGGCAGCTTAGAAATTCAAACAATAGTAAAATTTTCTGGGGGTCAATTTTTAAAATTCAACTTTTAGATACAAAATTCAATTTCCGAAAATCGGGAGGAATTAAATTTTGTTGTAAAACATGTGAAGAAATTTATACAAATTTTTGCGGTCAAATATCGATTGGTAGTCGGAAGTACCCTGAAAGCAAAGCAGCCAAATGATACAAAAACTAAAAAAATCTTTTAAACTACTCGAATATATTTAAAACCGAAAAGTTTTTAAGCTCAGTTTTATTTTTGTTCTGAAGGTTTACTTATAAATAATAAAGTGAATGAAGATTTCGTAGCTACATGTATCATGGTAAATGCATGTTTTTTTTTGTCTGAAAATGTTCGCGAAAGCTCATAAGATACAAAATGTCAACTTTGATTGCCAATAACTTAAAAACTACTAATTATAATTTAAATTTTTTTCTGCACAGGATACCTTAATATGTGTTAAATCATTAAAAATTATAATTTTGTCCAAAGTTTTACTTTCTTCTAGGGGACTTTTGGCCAAAATTTTGCTACGCGGGCCCATTGTGCGATGGTGAAAAAAGATATTCCAATATCCCCTTTTTGGTCTAAAAAGCACACATCTTGAACAATACCTTTTTCAACCGTTCGGCACATTTTTTTCTACACAACCGACAAACTTGAACTGCGTTCAGATAATGTGAATCTTTTGAAAAATTTTGAAGTTTCTGAAATCCTTTCTTTCATACAGATCGCTCTGACCAAAAATTATTAGAAATTATTATAAAAATTTGCACGAACTTATAACATAACTCTGGTAACTCTGGAATAGGGTATAGAAAACTTACCCAGTAAAACTTGTTAAAATTTGTTTGCCTGTTCGGAACTGTGTCGTCTTGTTTCATTAACATGCTACATGACTTAACAGTGACGTAGCTGGCGCGGGATGGTCCAACGTTGGAAGGTAACTAACTACGAGTAATACTTTTATGCATGCTTATAAATCTTGTCACAGCTTTGCTTAAATAGTTTTATGCCAAATAATAGTAATAATTCCATAATCAGCCAAATTTATTTGGTTTTTTTCAAAAATGGCATTCTTAAAGCGTCGGACCACGTCTTGATTGGACTGGCCGTCGACGCCTTTGCAAAGTAATTCAATACCTAGTGGAACACGTACTACTCCGACCGTCCATATATGTCCAGTAAGTTTTATGGTCTACTGTCTAATAGGTTTGCATATGCTTGTATACCATAAAGCGAACAATTTACAATGTAAGTTTTATCTGGGGGATCAATTAATAATTTTTGTACGTGACAATTTACAAGATAATAATTCATTTGTGGTTGGACTTGCTTAGTTGTTGTTGTTGTTGGCCTGCATTGTCTTCCCATGGCAAGAGGTCAATTGAGCTTGACAATTTACAGATGACAAACCGAACGCAAGACTTGGAGACACAGAGACCGACTTTGGAGCCAGTAGTTGTTAAATGTTGTTTATAAATAGTTACATGGAATTAATATCTGTAAGTTCTTGCAGCAGCTGTGTAATTAATTTCGTAATGCCTATTAAGTAATTTATTGCTGTTTTTATGTTGCTTAGTGTTGATAAATTATAATGATTATTTATAGGCGCTACCGCTGTCACTATCATTAAGAGGCGGATAGAATATAATAAGGTGTCGTGAGCATTCCCAAGCACGATACATAAATAATATAAACGGATTGAAGTCCGGTTCGCAGGAAAAATTCCTTAATCTTTTGTTTACTAGACTCACATGAGTATACAACATATCTATAGAAATAAGAATTTTGGAACAGTTTTTGGAACCATTTTGCAATGCCTTTACAGGCAACTCAAGCTCCTAAATCTTTAACATAATTAAATAGCAGCTCTGCCATGTTCAGTCTGCGGACGTAAACGCACTTCGTATCCGTTGTATCCGCCCTACGTATCCGTCGTATCCACCCTTCTCACTGATCAAGTGCAATGAGCTGGAGGAGAAACCCTACACCAATGAATACCTTTCCGAAGATCCAAGCGATCTGATTGATATAAAGGCTGAACCCGCTTTGGAAAATGCACAAAAACAAATAATGTCCCAGGCCAAAATATTCAAAGCTATCAAAGAAGCCAGCAAGGAAATATTCGGACAAAAGAGCAAGCAAAAAATGCTCGAAAATAAATACCAACAAAATTTGGAAGAACGTGAAAATGTTTAAACCAGCTGAGAGATAATGAAAAACAAAAAAATCAATCTATTATCTATATACAAACTATATGCTACAAAACACAATTGATGTGTGAACTACTACTACAATAAAAAAAAAACAAAAATTGTTTATTCAAACTTGTGACGATTGTTAGTCACTGCTTTATCAGACTGTGGGAACTGCTTTGTTAGACATTGTTATATATCGATAAAAGTTAGCTACTATTTGTTCGTTTCAGAATTTCATAAGTGAATGAAATTATTTTTTGGCGCGTTTTGAGAGACGCAACTTGACGCCACCTTTAGGCATCAAGGCTATGGTATGGTTTTCAAATTCCAGCTCTTGACGTTTCATGGTCTCGATGTTAAAGTGTTCCAAAACCTTGACAATGGCCAGCTTGGTATTCAGTAGACCCATGCGTTGGGCTATGCATATTTTGGGACCCTCACCAAAAGGCATATAAGCATGTGGATTATAGTTGTGTTTGGACTCGGAAAAACGCTCCGGATCGTAGGTCTCGGGATCGGGAAAATATTCAGGGTCACGTTGTATGCCAATAAGTGATATAACTACGGGTGTGCCTTTTTTGATAACAAGACCAGTTTCGGGTATGGTATAGTCTTGTGTGCACTCCCGATTGAGCATGGGCAAGCCCGGATATTTGCGTAGAGTTTCTTGTACGCAGAGATCGAGGAACTGCATTTTGTGCAGTGCATCGTAGGTGATTTTGCCATCATTAAGCTTAAGTGTTTCATCAACTTCGTCCTGCAGACGCTGCAAATGTTCCGGATACTGCGCTAATTCGAAGAGCGTTATGGAGGCCGTAGAAGCGGTGGTGTTCTGACCAGCCACATAGAAAAAGAAAGCCTGCGCAGCAATGGCTTCTATGGACAAGCTCTTGAGCTGACCTGCAAGTAGTTGGTTTTTTATGTATAAGGCTTATAGCAGGTTAAGACAGCTGCTTACCAGTTTCCGTGGTCTGTATATGCCAGTTATTATCATCTTCATTAATGCTGCCCGTATTGCGCAGCTGCATGAGCAACTGCAGCATGTCCTTACGCACTATGTTATGCTTTTCGCGATACTCTATAGTTTCTTGCAGTATTTCACGCATGAACAGACCTATGGGATTCTTAAAGCCCAAACTGAAAAAAAATTTGGCCACACTAAAAGAAAAAGTTTTTAGTTGTTGTTGTTTTGCAACTCCGTAACACTTACGATGGCACCAGGAATATCATCATGCTAAAAAGTGCATTGAATTTGGTATTACGACGCCGCAGTACTAGACCTCTAAATTTATTATCCGGCTGTTCAAAGCTGTTAATGTCCAGACCAAAAATTGTCGAAGCTATAATGTCTACGGCATAGGTTTGCATAACGTCCTTCATATTCAACTCTTTGGCGCCTTGCTCAGGCAGCACTTTATGTAGATGCGCCACCATCTTGTTGGCAATGTCCTCCGAGGTGCTGAACATGCCCTTAAGCTTTCCGGGCGTAAAACACGGCGATAGCTTGTGACGCATGGAACGCCAGCTTTGGCCACGTAGCGCAAATAGTGATGCCGACAGTGGATTCTTTTCCTCATCCACATAGACGCCACGATCTTGAAAACTAGCAAAATCTTGTGCCAACACGCGACGTACCAGCTCCACATCACGCACTAACAGAGCTGGCCGAAAGAGCAGATAGATGCCCAGAAAGCGCTCTTTGCTTCTCGCATAAACATCGTATACTGCCATGCCCATGGCCTTTTCGCGATTCCACACGCTTTTCAGACATCCAAATGGAAAAACACTGTATTCATCGTAAGGAAAGCCACGACGCTCCCAGTAGGAGTACTGGTGCCTGATATAATACCAAGCCACGGCCAAGAGCGAGCCAATTATCAACAGCAGCGTTAACATATTGAATTATATCTATTAAAATGCTACCGCACGCGAAAACCAACAAAACAAATCTAAGGCATACGAATAATTAGAAGCCCATTTTATATGTACAATTTCATAAGTCCACGTACTCTTTCATGGGCTAGAGCTCTTATTTACATTCCAGAGCGTATGAGCAAAACGCTTTGAATACTCGTTATCAGTTGAATATACTCGAAATGCATTGGTAAAATATTATTATAATTGAAGTAAGAGTAGGAAATTCGGTCTTGTCTATAAAATTAAGGTTCAGTATAGTAAGAGACTGAAGCAGTTAGGTAAGGATAGCTTGACAAGGCTGATCAATCAATAATTGAGATCACCCAGAGACCAGGAGGTCTCTATGGAAAGCAAGGAAGGATTATGAAGAAGTGGAAAAGAGGTGGATTATGCCGAGGGTCAAAAGCTGGTGGGCACTCCTAGTCGCCCGAGTCCCTTTCCTGCAGAACCATTTTGAGGATTCGACAAAAGTGGCCCGATCCGCTATCGGCCCATTAGCCAGACTGTCCAGTTTTTCAAAGAAACTGGGTTCGTCTTCTAAAAAGGGGCGGGCAATCACATAACACACATAAGAGGTATTGGATGCTTTTTGTCTCTTCCTCCTCTCAGCCATTAGGATTATGGTGCATTGCCTTGTTACAACTCCTACCACCGTCCTGGTCGTGTTTTTGTGAAAACGCTGGAGCTCTGATGTTTGCTTTGGACTGTACCGTGGCCAGGGTGCTCGGGACATGCGACCGCCGGACATGCCTGAGCACTGGCCGTCCTTCTAATTTGCAATACGACGTCCTGTAAGGGTCTTCTTATATCCGTAACATATGCATATACTTGACTGAAGCAGTTACGGGGACCAATAGTCGCTTACTTGGGATGCCGAAGAGCTAACCGACGACTCGACCTAGACATTCACAATTGTATGAGCTCTCTTTCTCAGCTTAGCCTAGACCTCAACAGTCTTACCCGATTTGTATACTAAGGCGGTAGCTTTGTATAAAGCCACATACTTGGGGTTTCGCTAAAAATGTCCCTTCCTGGCAGAAGGTAGGAAAGGAAATGTGTTTTAGGAAGCTTTAAATGCCTTGGGAGTTTTCAGAAAAGGTGATTCAACAAACCGGAGTGCATCAGACCTTCCAAGTAGGTAAAATCTTGCCGATATAAAATACAGATACCAAACATGTCGACTGTCTACAGTCTGTACATCTTGAGCTGTAACATTGTCTACTTTCCTCAGTTCTCACAGTGCTCAACCGATTTTAGATTGTTTGGAAGCATTTGTATCCATTAAGTTTAGAATTTCTACGAAGAAACCATATTTATAGTTAAACAGTCACATTCCTAAGCGTTGATCCAGGGATTTGGTCAGGGAGGGTTTTTCACCTCGAAGTGTATACATATTAGAGCCCGTGTCCGGGCTTCTAGGCAAATGAGGCACAAATGAGTTCATTTTTGTCCTCCTGAAGTTACAAATCGAATAAAATTTGTACTAATGGGTAATGAAAAAGCAAGGATTTTGTTGACTTTAAATTGTGCAACTTGGAAAATGTGGGAAAAGGCCGAAAAATTCTCTATTGGATGTAAGGGCCAATATTAAGTAAAAAGAATGCAAGTTACAAGGACTTGAAGTCCTTAAGATGATCCATTATGCTCTTAGCAACCAAATCGATTTCTTTTGTCGTTTTAATCAATACTGTTTACTATCTGACTATGGTAAAAAGGTTATATTAAGTTCGTGCAAGTACTCAGATCTCAAAGATTCTAAGAGCTACAGCAAGTTAAGAGTTAGGTCCGTTTGTATGCAACGGGAACCAAAATTCAAAAGAAATGAGATATCGGGAATGCGATATAGTATATCATATAGAGCCCTTAAAGTTTTACGACCGACAAATTGAAAGAGTCGATGAATTTCAATATTTGGGAAGCGCAATGACATCTAGCGGAGGCACAATGACCGATGTAACGGCAAGAGTTAAAAAATCAATCGGTGTTATAGTATCCGAACCGAAATCTCGATCTTTAAATCTTGTGTCTTGTCCGTACTCCTTTATGGCTGCGAAACATGGTTTGTAACAGAACAAGTACAGCAGAAAATACGCAGCTATGTGAATCGTTGTCTTCGTAAGATCTTACAAATATTTTGGCCTAACCGAATATCAAATGAAGAACTGTGGTCAAGAACTGGCATGCTGGACGTCAATATAGAAATTCGAAGAAGGAAGCTCGGCTGGATCGGCCATACATTGCGAAAACCACCGAACGATATTACATATATGTATGTCCTTGCAATACAACCCGCAAGGCAATAGACGAAGAGGCCGCCCGAAAATTACCTGGAGACGATCTGTCCTGAACGAGATCAACACCAGCGTGGAACGTGACAGCAGGCGATATACTAATATCATCGAGCTCAGGGAAACCGCTCCACGAAGAAGACAATGGAGACTACTTGTGGATAGCCTATGCCCAACATAGAGGCAGTTTGGAATCTTTCGACGCCAAACAAGGCTTAATAATAATAATAATTTTTGTGCTTTAAATAGATCGTAACCAAGTTTGGCATTCAGACTTTTTCTAACATTCCCAAGCATTACACATACTATTAGGTGCGCAATTAAGTTCTCGCTGTTTATTTGATGAAAATGTAACTTTATTATAAAAAAATGGTTATCAATGACTCATTCAAAGTATTGCCCATCGCTAGTTACAACTTTTTCCCATCTTTCTGGCAGAGTTCGAATACCTTGACGGAAGTGTTCGTCTTTTGAGGCTATCCACGAATCAAGCCATTTTCCGATATCTTCATATGAATGGAACTGCTGATTAGCCAGACCATGTGCCATCGAGCGGAACAAGTAAAAATCGGACGGCGCAATATCTGGGGAATATGTCGGGTGGGATAGGACTTCCCATTTGAGCGTTCCCAAGTAGGTTTTAACAGGATTGGCAATGTGAGGCCGAGCGTTGTCATGCAGTAAAATCACTTTTTCGTGCCTCTGCTCGTATTGTGGCCGTTTTTCTCGCAGTGCTCGGCTCAATCGCATCAATTGAGTTCAAAACCGTTCCCCAGTGATGGTTTCGTCTTGTTTCAACAGCTCATAATAAACAACACCGACCTGGTCCCACCAAATGCACAGCATAACCTTCGCAGCGTGAATATTCGGCCGAGCCAGTGACGTGGAAGCATGACCGGGTTGTCCCCAAGATTTTTTCCTCTTTGGGTTGCTGTAATGAATCCATTTTTCATCACCCGTCACGATGCGATGAAGAAAACTCTTCCTTCTTTGTCGCTGGAGCAGTTGTTCACAGGCGAAAAAACGACGCTCAACGTCCCTTGATCTCAAATCATAAGGAACCCAAGTTCCTTGCTTTTGAATCATTGCCAACGCATGCAATCGCTTGGAAATGGCTTGGCGGGTAACTCCTAATACTGAAGCAAGCTCTTCTTGCGTTTGGCACGAATCCTCATCGAGCAATGCCTCCAATTCAGCGTCTTCGAAGGTTTTGGGTCTTCCTTTACGTGGACGGTCGTCAATATCGAAATCACCGTCTTTGAAGCGACGGAACCAATCACGGCACGTTGTTTCGCTTAGAGCAGCATCTCCGTACACTTTTTGGAGCTCTCGATGCGCTTCAGCTGCCGTTTTTTTCGAACAGAACAAGAAAATCAACACTTCCCGAAAATGATGATTTTTTGGCACAAAACTAGACATTTTCACACAACCACAAGTAAATAATGCAAAAGGAAATTCACTAATGTGCCATAGCAGTTTGCTTACCATATGCCTAAACTTCGTTTATGAAGTTTTGGGTATGTCAAAATCGACCAGAACTTTCTGCTAAAGCCATCTATTGACAAACAGCGAGAACTTAGTTGCGCATAAATTTTAGCAAAATCGGTTTACTATATCATATAGCTTTCGTAGGAACGATAGTTCGAAAAATAAAGGGCAACAATTTTTATAACACAAAAAAAAAAAAATTGTCTTCAACTAAGTTACTTACTCGATAATAATTTATGACGTCACGTATACTTGCTTCAACCAGATGTTGAGCGTGAGTATTTTAAACAAACCTAATGGGCTCTTTACTAATAGAGTGCAGGGTTAAAAAAAAAAAAACATTTTTATAGGCTGATTTGGTTTAATTTATCTAGGATGACGTGTATGTATGGAGTACTATCTTCGGGCGTTATCTACTTTCGCTTGTTCCCCAAAAGAGTACGCTGCATGCAGCGATAACCGTCTCATGTATTTCACCTTGTTTTGCAATAAACAAGCTAAAATAATTATAATAATTACAGTGTATATTATAGTCGGTATGTTCCGACTGTAACCGTCACACTCTTTTCATTATTCGTCATGCTCTTTAGCGTTACTTTAATTACAAGATGTAATTCAAGGCGCCTCCTCTAGATGTTGTTTCTGCACCGCCCCGCTCGATATCGAATACTTCAATTGAAAAAAACTTTACATATTCTTATTTTTTTGTTTCTCCAAAATGTTCAATGAATCGCGCTGGTAATAAAATAAATTTGATAGCAATAATAATAATAATTATTATAATTACATTAACAACAATGAAATATAAAATTGTTTCTCATTAATTCTTTTCGCCAAGTTCTTGACTTGTCCATTGATTCTGAAAACGAAATTGAATGCAAAACATGAATACTTGGTTACTTTTATGTTTATGTATAAGGCGTATGTATTAGAAAACATACGACAGTACATAAATGCTGAAAAATTACCATAATACAAATAATAACCTGAATCCAAATAATGCCGATCTGGCACTGTGTCAGCATTATTTTAAAAGCCAACAGCACGGGCTGCTTCTTCTTCTGCCAGAGAACTCTCCAATTGCATGTTGGACGACGGCTTAGGGCTTTATGGGTTTATTCCACAGAATCGAGAATTGAATGCATTCATACTTATATGCATATTTACTGGTCGTTGCCATTGCATTGCAACACATAATGTACATGTTTGGGCTTCCATTGATCCTCGGCTCAGATACAGCGGCAGTGCGGCTTCGAGATTTGTAGCAGATGCTGCAGCTTTTGGGAATGGTGTTGACTCATTGGAGGCTTTGCTTTCTGGAGCTGCGTCTGCGTTTGCATCTGGCTGCAGCTGTTGCTGTCATGACAAGCCTCATTTGCGTAGCTTGGGCTCTTTAGTTCTGCATAAAGATACAAGATACAAGATGCAAGATGCACATAAGATTTCACACGAGCTTCGAGAGCGCGAGAGTGTCTGTGTGTTAACACCTTTGACGTCGACTGCTTAAATGCCTTGAACCTATGACATTTATTTATTCATTTTTTTTGTTGCTTATTTTTAATTATTTTACATTATGATATATGTATAGTAGCATATATGGAAGTGTTGAATGAACAGAGTTTACATAAATTATCTGTTGCATAAGCAACAGCTATGCAGTTTGAGCACGATGCATGTTAATGAGTGATATATTGCTTATTGACTTTTGCCAATAATATTAAAAAATTAAATAAACTTAAACAAATTTTACATTTTCATAACAATAAGAAGGAATGTAGAAACATCCTAGAATCTTTATACCAAATGATGAGAACGACAAAGGAAATCGATTTAGTCTGTATTTTACTTTTTACTATTGGCTTTACAATTTTTTGGATTATCATTTATCTAAAATATAAATAACTATTATATTTTGTATATATGTATATATTCCGTCAAGCTGGGAACTAACCTCTCTGAAACTTTAAATACCAAGCGGGTTCTTAGCCAAGGTGACTCGCCGTAGTACATCGGACGGGCACAATACTTACGAATAGATGTGTCCAGTTTCTTGGCTTGATTCTCAGCTGACAGCAGAAAGCTATAGCTTTGAAACGGTCAAGGAGTTATATACCTTGGCTCTGCACTTGCCAACAACAATAATGTCAGCCTGAAGATTAAGCGACGAATAACTCTTGCTAACAGGTGCTACTTTGGGCTCAGTAAGCAAATTAATAGCAGAGCTCTCTCTCGACAGACGAAGTTAACACTTTACAAGAGGCTCATCCTTCCAGTGCTTCTATATGGTGCTGAAAACCTGGACAACGACTCAATCAGATGCAGCTGCTCTTGGGGTGTTTGAGAGAAAAATTCTTCGCAAAATCTTCGGACCTGTTTGCGTTGACGGTACCTTCCGCATTCGATGGAATGAGGAGCTATATGAGATGTACGGCGACATTGACGTGATAAGGCGAATGAGTGGCATGCGACTTCGCTGGCTGGGTCACGTCACACGTATGGAGGAGAAAACACCAGCTCGTAAGGTATTCGACGCGGAAGTTGGCGGACAACGAAGCAGAGGACGGCCTCGGATACGTTGCCGAGACCAAGTGACTAAAGCCTTAACATCACTTGGAGTTACCAATTGGAGGAGGCGCGCACAGAGCAGGAACGTGTGGAGGCAAATTGTGCATCAGCCAGAGGCCCAGTAGGGTTGTTAAAGCCAAAATAATAATAATAATAATATTTTTATTTAATTTTTATTTTTATGTTATGTTATGTGAAGCGACACCTCTTTAAGGTCGACTTTACGATATCGATAATTTTAACATATTTGGTAGAGATACCAGACAATATTTACCGCGCAAATAATTTTACAAAACTGCGATTAATTATTGAGTTATCGTTTACAAAAGATTTTTTAGAGTTTTGATTTTAGACGTTTCTTGGACAAGCCAAATCTTCTAAGCGAATAAAAATAATAATAATGTACTTTTTTTTTTCAATTAATTCATTTTTTTACACAAAAAAAATTTTTGTTTTATATATTAGCCTATTTTTTTAACATTTTTTCTTCTCTAAATAAACAAATAGATCACAAATGTGGTAAGAGCTAGAGCAACCTTTCCAAACTATCGGGGTTACATTTTACATTCCGAATTCCAAATTTACGATTTCTCCATAAACAAACGAATTATCCATCTGAAACTTTTAGTTTTCTTCTAGATGATCCGTAGTACCCCTATGGGAGCTACACTACACTAGAGTACCCCAGCTCTATACCAAATTTATCAAAATCGGCTGACTATATTAAGTAGCTCCCATTGGACCGATCGAACAAAAAAACGTTATTAGGGCATAACTCGGTTGTTTATAAAGATATCAAACCCCAATTTGGCATTCGAAAGTCATTTAGAATTCTAAGCACTGTACCAAATTTGATCAATCGGTTGACTATATAGCTCCCATAGGACCGATCGGTCAAAAAAACGTGTTTGGTACAAAATTCGTTGCGTTTCGTTTGTTTATGAGAATAACGTAAGCAAATTTGGTAAACAAATATCTTTTTGAGTTCTTAGCTAATATATCGGATTTAATTTACAGGGTATCCCAAAGTTGTCCGCGCCCGACTTTAAGGCACGCCATCTTTGATTTGAGACCTTTCTTTGACAAGCCACATCTCCTAATCGAATAATAATAATGAAACATTTTTTTTCAACAAAGAAATTTTTTGAAATTTAAAATGTTTTGGACCAAGGTTGACCATTTCCAAAATAAAGAAATCATTTTTTTTTGCGAAAAAGATTACACGGTAATTTTTTTTATTTGCGAAAAAGAGTACACAGTATCCGTGTAATGGTTCACGGTTTTTTTGTGGCGTCCACGCCCGAGAACCCGAAGCTCTAATGAAAGATAATTTTTTGGTCCTTTAACTCAAACTTTAAGTGTTGAAAATGGTTGTATATATTTTTATAAATGAGGCTAACCCAGTTTGTTGATTTTTTAATTTAAAAGTTTGAAGAATTCTTTTTCTTTTCAAGTGACAGTCGCCTTTGCACTGCGCAAGCCTTAGTTACTTGGTGGTACCAAAGTTAACTAATGGGCTTCCTACGCGATTTCTGGTCTTGTTGCTTAAAGATAAGACAAAATATTTTTATATCTGTCGCATGAGTGTGCAGGCTTACTGAACACGGATATGGAGGCGTATACGTGATCTCTTAATAAGTAGATATGGTTTTCGCTGGATATCTTTAGTCAGTATGACGTATATATGGCATAGGAGCATACCATACCGCAATTAAAAGCTGACATTATGCTTCAAAAAATATAGTTTTGTGTTAGAGTGTTTCAAAATGGATGCAAAAATAGAGAAAATTCGATGCATTCTTCAGTACGATTAGGACCAAGTTGAAAAGGCGGGTCAAGTGGCCAGAAAAGCTTTTGCTGCTTTCGAACCCAATACAGTTTTGAATAACTATGAAAATGTATGGTTCCAACGATTTCGTTCTGGTAATATCCACGTCGAAGATAGGCCATGCTCTGGTAGGTTAATCGTCGAAAGTTGTAACGTGCGGCAACCAAGGCCTTGAATGGCCATTGCATCAGATAGGGATCGGAAGTCTCGTGTAATGGCCATTTTAGGCCTTGGTTGCCGCACGTTACATAATTGGCGCCCAACGTGAGGGGCCTGACAGGATTGATTGGGTTAATCCCTGCCATACAATAACACCTGTATGGTTATACAACAACATCAGTATTTGAGAGATGCGGCTAGTCCGTATTTCTAAATATCAATTGGTTTCTCACAGTTAGCTCCTTATTTTCATCCATATTCAAATTCTTTGTTTTATATCAGACAATTTTTGGGGATTTTCGTTTTCTTTCATGATAGCGCTATTTCACCTTCTTGAAATTTTCGATTGCAGTTCGATTACTTACGGATTGATTGACCAGAGGAGATTAGTTGCGTCTGATTTCATTATAAGAAATTTTCCAATTTTGTTAATCGAATAATTTCATTTAAAAGTTTTTACACATTTGAATTTTGTTTAGAGGTATGTCGTCTGCTTGGAATTTTCGACTGCAACTCGATTATTTACGGGTTGGTCGACCGCAGAGGATAGCCAATGGACGGATTCAGTAAGGTAGAACTATTCACAGAAGTACGTGGGAATAATTGTATACCGTTCTTGGAATTTTCGACTGCAATTCGAGCATTTACGGATTGGTCGACCAGAATTGCTTGCACTTTTTCCTACAAGCTTCAAAATAGTGTTTTCTTTGGTTCAAGGTGAGGGCTCGGAATTTTCAGTTCTTAGAGGTTCTTTGATGACCTGACCAGTCTTCATTAAGGATGAGGAAAAACAACAATAGTTTAGTTTACTAGAATTAATATTTATGATTGCTGAATAAACTTTGCTGAGTCTCGATATTGCTTTGAGTTATGACGATTTTTGACGATATCTATTAGGATATTTAGAAAACACAAATATGCCATTACACAGTAGTAATGAAAATATTGCAGCCGTGCTGCACGAACAGAACAAACTTTCTAATATTTGTAATAATTTGATAACAACTGACCAGCCAGTCACTAAAACTACTTGTAACCATGACTTTCACAAGACTTGTTTGTATGAGTTCTCAAAAACTTCGGCAAATTGCCCAACTTGTCATCTGAATTTTAATGAGCAATTTCTGTCTCAATAAATTCGAGTGTACAAACGGAAAACGACACTGTCGAAACACAAAATCCGGAAAATACTATCGGTGCATCATACCGTGATGATAATAAGCCTTCTTCTTCTTTATATAAACGCGGATTTACAAGAGGAAGAGGTACAGCACGTATAACAGGCGTTACCACAAGGGCTATGAGAAGTTCGCAGGGACAAAAAGCTCAGGTGAAAAATGAAGAAATTCTAGAATATATTCAATCAGAAATACAGGTTCAGCAAAACAGTATGTTAGAACATTTGACCACTCACATAACTTCAACTCTGCAAACTCAGATTGAAGCATTGCATCTAGGGGCAATTGCGAACATCGCTCCGCCTATTGCCAAGGTTGGGTCGGTACAGAGATGTGGATAAATACCATCTTAATCCACATCGATAAGTCGGAGTACAAATTTTTTGTATTTAGCAATCTAACCGAATCGGCAATAACTGACTTCATTGATGTTATCTTATCATTTTTAGTTTCTGAAATCGTGCACTTTAATTATTATGTTAGGTGTCACGGAATAGGGTAAGGAAAAGAACCTCGCCGATCCGACGAGCTAGGCATAGAGCGATGCATAGTGCACGAGACTTCCGATCCCTATCCGATGCAATGGCCATTTTAGGCCTTGGCAGCCGCACGTTACAAAGTGTTGATAAAATTATGGAAATTATCGAGATGAACTGGCATGTGAGTACTAATTCGATTGCCCAGAAACTGAAGATTAGCCAGAAAACCATTTGGAACCAATGGCATAAGAATGGTATCAAGAAGAAGCTCAATATATTGGTGCCACACGAAGTGACGCAAAAAAAAATTTTTGAACGAATTGATGCTTGCGTTTGTTTGCTGAAACATATCGAAATAGATCCATTTTTGAAAAGAATGGTGATTGGCCATGAGATGTCGGAAATACGAAAACAAAAAGATGAGAGAGATCGTGGTCCAATCGGGTACCTCGGCTTAAACGATGGCCAAGCTCGGATTATTGGTCAAGAAGGTTTTTATTTGTGTTTGATGGGACTGGAAGCGAATCATCCTCTATGAACTGCTAATATCGAGCCAAACACTTAATTCGGACCTCTACTGTCAACAACTAACCAGATTGAAGCAAGTGATCGACGAGAAGTGGCCAGAATTGGCCAATAGGAAGGGTGTTGTGTTCCATAAAGACACGAGGCGGCACATATCTTTAACCCTATAACTATCCTCCCTCTTTCCCGTCCCGAGTGTTGGTTGGTTGGTTGGTTGGTTAGGGCGGCAGTTGGGACTTAGCGTCCCAACTCACTTAGGCCAAGAATAGGCCCATTGTGATACCGATAATGGGAGTAAGTGATAAGGATATAGAATAGACAGGAAAAATTAGGGGAATAGAAAAAGTGTAAAGTGCAGGACCATGGCTTTACGTTCGATTCGAACCCACAACCTGGGAGAAAATAAAATAATAAATAAATTTGAAATTTATCTGGGGTACTCAGGACAGGTCTAAAGTTCATGACGCATCAGAAGCTCCGAGAGCTTGGATGGGATGTTCTAACGCAGCCAACGTATAATTTACACTTGGCACCAACTATTTGCGAGATTTTCTTGATAGCAAAAAAATTTCAGCTGATCAGGTTTTTACGAATAGGGATGAGGACTTCTTCAATCGGGGAATTATGATATTGCCTTCTAAAGAAAATAATTTTTTAAAGCAAAGGTTTAATATTCGAACTAAATCGATAAATCCTAACTTTATTGTCGAAACAAAACGAAAAGACACCGGGAACTTTTTACTTTACCTAAAAACAATAAGGAGATGTTGGGTGTCAGTTTTACATCGGTGGGTTAACATTTGGAACCGATAAAATCCTATCGATCAGGGCATGCACCTCACCATAAGTAGCATCTTGAGTCGATAAGTAGAAAGCTAGCATGTATCCATGGCATCAGCTACAATAAGATACTCCATTTTGTGGACTTATGTATAAATGTTCTGCTTCTATGTAATGTCCTGGCTTTTTTTCTAAATGGCCATCAACTTATGATGAACATAAACATATATTATGCCATGCAAGATTATTAAACCCATAGAAGCAACAATGCTGCGGAACAAGGCATCTCTTGGCACTTGTTTACTTGGCATTTGTCTAATGTCTATCCGCAACTCAACTATATAGTTCGATAGTTCAAAGAGTTTTGAACATATCATATCCATTATTGCATAGATAGCTCAATTAGAAATGGCGCGAAATGGCGCAACCTTGAAGCAATTCAGCAAAGCATACAAATGTATCTATGTATCTGAAATTTTATGATGCTGCTTTTCAGCAAGCACTCATATTTTATAGCCGTACTTTTCATTCATTTATATTTTAATTTAAGTTTTAGATACAATGTATCTGCAGAGTGTGTGTGTGTGTGTAGTTGTAGATATTATTATAAATATTTGCAAGCATTTCTAGTACAATTTGCATACTTGATGTTTAAACTCAAGTGAGTCGACTCATAGCTGCACACACACACACAAACACACATGTAGTGTACATAGATATAGTTTATTTTAGTTTATATTTGCGCATTGCGTGGTCAGGGTTAACGCACATCAGCCAAAAAGCCATCGACATCGCGCAGGCAGCCATCTGTGGTAAATTATCTGCAGTGTCTGTGTGTATCTTTGTATCGATGTGCGCCCATATCCATGTCTAGCTGCTAAGCGCGTGCTGTTTATGACTATTTTTTCACTAACTTCAACGTCTATATATTGATATATGTATATGAAATACACTTTAGGCAAAATGTATCTTTAAGATACAATCTTCAGTACTATACAAACAATGCGCACTAAGTAAAATGCTCTTACGCATGTCTCGAGAAAGAAAGACGGCGATTCCTGTTGATTGACAGCGCACGTAATTGTATTTGATTTTGCGAATATCTCAAAATAAAAATACAAAAAAAACAAAAAAAAACCCAACCAAAATTTAGACATTAAAGCTATCAATTTGAATGGGTTTGCTGCTTGGACGTACGTACGGCCTGAGCATAACAGGCGGCATTTATTTGATGCCAAAATGCGAGCATCAAACTATGTTTGTACACCCAAAAAAAAAAAAGATACAAAAATGATCGAGATAAAGTTGATATCAAAGCAGGCGATCGATATACAAAATTTCAAATATTACACTAACAAAAGATAAGTTTAGGAAATCGATCAGAAGCAAGAACGTTCAAAACTTGTTTGCAAAAAAGGCTTAGTTTTAATTTCTGCAAGTTATTGCAATTTTTAAAAGGCCGTGATTGTAAATTTAAAAAAAAAACACATCGCAGGGCACTACTCAGTGACGTAGATAGGTAAGTGAAGGGCCCTGGGCGACACGCTAAGGCAGTGTTCCGCAAACTTTTTGTGTTCAAGGTACACCTATCAAATCAAGAAATTTTAGAGGTACACCAAAGAAAAAAAAATCTCCTGTGTTATGCAGAAACAGAAGATGCAAGGAGCAATTTTATGAACAACTCGATGGAATTATTGCAAGTACGCACAACGGCGATATGGTCGACTTTAATGCCAAAGTTGACGCGGAATAGACCAACCTGAGAAGAGTGATGGGTCGATATGAACTCGGCTCAAATAAAAACCATAATGGAAATCGTCTTGTTGACCTCTGCACTCCAAACGATCTATTGATAGGAGGTACCTGGTTCCCGCACTGGAGTATCCATTAGTACACTTGGCAGTTGCCAGACGGTCAATTTTTTTTTTTTTTTCCCCTATGAGTTCTTCACAAAGAGGTGGGGCACTGCGACCAGAAGATCTTTTGTACCATACCCATAAATTAAAGCAAAAGACTTTCCGCATGAATAGCAGTAGGTATTGACCTAAGATGGAAGGAACTAATCCGTTCCTTTCCCAAGTGACAGGCTCTGTCCCATACCAGCGCTGGGCAGTCACAGAGAATATGTCTGGTGGTTTCATCGTCCTCGAGACAGAGTCTGCACTCTGAAGAGTCCGATAGGCCAACCTTCTGTAGATGGTATCTAACAGTGTGGTGGCCAGATAGGTAAGCTACCAGGAGTTTTAAGTCCTCTCTGCCAAGACCTTTTGTCTTGATCATATCCAGGGGCTTGATAAGCGCTTTTGCTTGACGCAGCCCAGGTAAGGAGAACTAGTATCTCCTATGTTCTCCTGCAGCCCATTTGTTTACCATGGTTTTGATTGTGGACCAACCAATACCACAGAAAGGCGCAGGGGCAGTGGTCAGGGTGGATGCACCCTGTCCAGCTAGATCTTCAGCGATCGTGTTACCATCCACTCCTGAGTGTCCAGGTACCCAACATAGTACGACTTTGTTCCGGGAGGACAGGGTTTGGAGGTAATTATGGCATTCTTTGACCATCCTGGAGGAGATGCTCCATGATGAAGTGCCCTAATAGCAGCTAGGCTATCTGAGTAGATACAGATGTTTGCTCCCTTCGTGATCATAAGATCTGATCTAGAGCAGATGGATACGTCAGGAAGGGAATATATAAGTGCGGCATGACCAGTGTCGCTTGCTAAGGGTCCAGAGAAGGTCGCTGAAACACTCGGCAACTCCGAATGACCTTACGTAAAATCGAGTTCTGGTACGTTCTGCTAATGATGATATAATCAATTTAATTGCGATTATGACCGTCTGGCAGTTTGCTTATTCCAAGGGGAAGTCAACAGAGGTTGCCTTACACCACCTAGTCAGAAAGATTGAAAGCGCTTTTGACTCCAAGTACATAGCTTTGTGCGCCTTCCTGGATGTCGAAGGAGCTTTCGACAACACTGACTTTGGTTCTATCTCTAGAGCGCTGGCACGTAGAAACATAGAACCACACGTGATCGCATGGATCGAATCCATGCTCCGACAGAGGGACATAACTGCATCTCTAGATGGCACAGCAGTCAGCATAAGAGCTGTAAAAGGTTGTCCACAAGGAGGTGTGTTATCTCCCCTGCTATGGTCTCTCGTGATCGATGAACTGTTAACTAAGCTGACAGTGCTTGGTTATAAAGTCATTGGCTACGCAGACGACCTGGCTACCATAGTGACGGGTAAATATGAGAACACCATCATAGAGATGATGGACAATGCTCTACAGATAACCCTGAACTGGTGTCTAAGCGAAGGGCTTAACATCAATCCCCTGAAAGCTGTGATTGTTCCCTTCACGAAGAGATACAACATAAGGCTTCGGAACCTCGTTATAAATAACACTGAGGTGAAGTTTTCAGAACAGGTCAAATATCTAGGTGTGGGTTTAGACAACCGTCTTAACTGGAACCCCCATTTAGAACAAGTGCTCTCCAAAGCTACTCGAGCCATGTGGGCTTGTAGGAAATTCTTTGGCAACACTTGGGGCTTCAGACCAAATATTATAGAATGGATATACCGTATGATGGTACGGCCTATCGTCACATATGCAGCCTTTGTGTGGTGACCCAAGACGCAGCAAAATGTGGCCATTAAGAATTGCAGCAAACTTCAAAGATTAGTATGCCTATCTCTCTCGGGAGCTATGCTTACCTGTCCAACAGCTGTCATGGAGTCAGTCCTTGGACTTATACCACTGCACATTTTTATCCAAAAGTCAGCCATGCAGAGTCTACTACGTATCCAGATCACATCTGGTCTCTTAGCAAGCGACACTGGTCATGCCGCACTTATATATACTCCCTTCCTGACGTATCGATCTGCTCTAGACCAGATCTTATGATCACGGAATTATTTCATAACAAGAAATTAAGATCTCTTCTCCCAAGTCGGGAGACTTGGGCTGATGGCAGCCCTTGTGGAAACCTCCGGTGACAACAATGGTTCACGGTTGGGTCCAAAACTGAGCAGGGTGTAGGTGTTGGAGTCGTTGGGCCCAACACCAGAATCTCTAGTGCAATGAGCATCTGGCGCAGCATCTTTCAAGCAGAGATTCATGCCATAGAGATCTGCGCCAAATAGTATCCTTAGCAAGGGAGCAAACATCTGTCTCTACTCAGATAGCCAAGCTGCTATTAGGGCACTATCATCATGGAGCATCTCCTCCAGGATGGTTAAAGAAAACTGAAATTTACTTTTGAATCGATCTGCATCATTAGTTTTTAAAAATCGTTGTGGGCAGCTTTTGATACCCTATCCAGCTAGCGTTTGATTTAAATTTTTTTAATTTGATTTATTATTAACATATAAGAATTTTGTTTAAAGCAAGGCAATGGAATAATTTAATTTGAAATTAGATTTTTCTTTGAGATATAAAACTTTCTATTCTTTTTAAATATTTACATAACTTGGACCAAAAGAAATTTTTAAATGCAATTTAATAGCTTTATATTATTGATAAGTTTTTCTTGGAACTTTTAAATAAATAATTTTTCGCAATATTAGCAAGGGATGGACTCAGTGGCGTATCCACGGGGGGTTTTCGACGTTGCAACCCACCCTTAGTTTTTTGCGAGCTCTGATATACATATATACACTAGGAAGTGAAAAACCCCCTACTATGACCAAATTCTGGGCTTCTTCATTAGATTTCCGTAAAGCCATGTAGAGTAAGACCCTGAGATAAATTTACATTACTCATACGTATGTGTAAAAAACACGTTGCTGCATGACCTTAAATTATCATCGATTGCAGATCGGATTAACAAATCAACAGCTGAAGCAGTCATTGCACTGTGCTGCTCCAAGATCAACGGAACCCCCTAGACGGCATTTTCTCGCACCTTTAAAATATTTATTATTTATTTGCACACAGTTGGCATACATCGGCTCTACATATCTTATTTGTCATACAACTAGTACCTTTGCCGATCGTGATCTTCGTGCTGCTTTTAATTCCACACGCAGCCAGCTCTAAAACAAAGTTTAAAACTTCATCTTCAGCTCCATCAACGAGAGATGCCTTTCCGAAAGGTTTGTTTAGTTAGCCCAAATACTTTTTGATTTGATTGAGCAGCTGTCAGCTGAACTTATGAGAAATACTGAAGACTTAATAAATTGCTGGGGCCTACATTGGATTGCCATAGTTTGGCGAATTTCCATCATTCAATCAGGATCAATATTTATCAATCAAGTGTAAAATGAAATAATAAAAAACAAAAACACTAAACGAAATGACAAAAACAAAAAAAGAAAAGAGAAATAAAAATAAATGAAAACGCGCCAAATTATACAAACATGTATCTAGACCGCACGCAAGCACACATAGATACAAACTCTTTGCACACAGATACACACACATGCACATAGAGTGGCAGTCAGTGAGTGACTAATAGGGCGGCGCGTGTTGGATAGATGGACTTATAAACAGACATTGTGTCTGACAAGAAAAACCCTGCAGATGCTCGTTCGGCATGTACCAAGTAGGTAGTCAGTGCCGGATTTAGGCTGGAAACATAGATACTGACGCGAAATTTTATCCAGAGTTGTTAAGATAATGAACTATATCAATGTAATGCTCATCTCGTGCTTAGTGCTGTAGCATCTTAAATCAAATTAAGTTTGTTGTGGAACACTCTCAGAAGCAACTCCGAAAGAAGTTAAGATAATAATATCCCAGAAGGATTTTGTTTATTTGACTTAACTATTAGTGGGTAGGCTGATGCTTAAGTGACGTCAATACAAAAATATTCATAACTCTCTCGTTTTCAAAACTTTTCAATAAAAAATGAATGAATTTTAACCAAGTACAAATTATTTGTTGTAAGACTTAAGATTCTTAATTATAACTAATAATAATAATATTTCCCTGACTGACAATTTTTGTCAGTCGCCCCTGGGCAGGGCATGGGGATCTCTATTAATAACTGTTCAAAGAGTTTATAGACGGATCCGAACGGCGGTGTCTTGAATTAATAAAGATTTTCTTATATACTACATATAAAAAATAAAAAAAAAGCATAAGATTTATCTCTGTTATATAAACATTTTTAGTCGTCGCCATGCTCAGCGTCATCATTTATTTTTCTGTTAAGATTTTTCAACATAGTAGTCTTCGAATAGTAATTATCGGCATGTTTTTCATCGATACAAAAATTTTGTGCCGTCTGTGCCCGCCAAACAAAGCGAGCAGGGGGCCAAGCCCTTTAATTAAAATAATAACGATATAAATGACTTACATTCTTGAGGATATACGAACTGAATATAAGATAAAGAAAAATTATGTTTTGTTCCAATTATTATCGATGTCACTATGAATTATCGAAATTTTGCGAGATATTTTAAGGGGTAACACCAGCTTGGCTTTTTAAGTGAATTTTTCGATTTTTGTTTTTCAAAGAAACTTTATTTTATAATCAAACGATGTTATACATTTAGGGTGTTTTTTTTAGAGTTATACAAGTTTAAATCATAATAAAACAAAGAAATATATATGTTTAATATTAATAAAACGGGCTTTATTGGATAGCAAATTTTAGGACATCTATGTTTAAATACGATTTCGGCCATGTGGCCGCCTTGGCTAGCGCGTATAAGGCACCATCTGGAACACCAATTTTCACAAGCTTTGCGCAGCATTTGCGGCCGTTTTTTGCCAATAACTCTTCGAATGTTGATTTCCAGATCAATTGTCTCCGGTTTATCGACGTAGACAAGTGACATCCTCACTCCAAATGCGACAATTCTGATAATTTACGTACCTATTCAACCAAAAATGCGCTTCATCGAAGAACCAAGTTTTGAATTTTGAATAAGCTTGACGAACGGAACCATTATTTTGATAAAAAATTTCTACAATTTGCAAGCCTTGGCTCTGCTTTATGTCTATCCATAATGAAAAGTCAAGCCAAACTCAACAAAAAGCAACTATCAGCTGTTAAATGGGTTATCAGATAAAGCAGTGTTGCCAACTCAAAGTTGTGAACCTCTAAAAAAAACACGCTGTATTTTGAGCTACAAAAATTTTTTTTTTCCCAAGTAATAAAAAACAAAATGGCGCAGCTGTTTTTTCAATTAATCTATGCATCAAAAGCAAGTGAACCACGTAGGAGTTTTGGAAACTATCAATATAAAAAAAAAATTAACTAAGTTTAAAAAATTATGAAAAATTAGTTTAAAAAAAAGTTATTGTATGCCAAAATCCTACGTATTTCACAAGCAAATTATGTTATAAAGATTGTGTCAAAATTTTAAATCTATCGGATAAAAATTGACTTGATTTTTAAAATCTCATTTGTGCTCTTCCATAATCTACTTCTTTGTGGCCTTCGGTAGCGTAGTGGTAGCGTAAGCGCTTTACAAATCGAAGGTCGGTGGTTCGAATCCCCGCAGTAGCACTGCACATTGGGCCAGAAAGCCAAATTTTTGGCATAAATTCGAAAAATAAAGTTACAGGTATGAAATTTTGTGTAGTTGTTTGTAATGACATATATAAGAACTGAGATAAATTTCAGACCGATCCGGCCACGCCCACTCCCACCGCCCATATAAGGTGCATTTTTGCTGGGTGTGATTTTTTACTGAAGCACTATTACTGACGCGATTTATAAATTTATATTTATAATTAAGTTTTATTTATACCGATTTATATTCAAGTTTAAAAATTATATGAAAAATTCGAATAAAGCAAGGTGCAATCAATTTTTATCAGTCGATTTCCACATATATTTCAGACGAAAAGAGATTTTCATTTTCGGCTTCAGAATGATCAGTGCCATCATATATGGAAGTGTTAAATTAAATTTTGTAAAATTATAATTATTATTTAGAACATAATTATCACAATTATTTTTAAAGTTTTGCTGTTCTGAAAGGTCAATCACAGCTGCCGGTAATGGTATTTTTTTGCTTTGAGCCAATTTGTTATTTATCGGTAATTTCCAAAGGCCTACATTTGGCATCTCATATTCTATTATAACTGTGATAAATATCGGAAGATCGGCTTTTATGAAGCTCCTGAATGTTGCAATATTGGCTTTTTCCAAAGGAGTTTTCGAGCAAAAACGCAACAAAGCCTCATTGGGCGTTAAGGGTGCTCCGAAACAAAAAGGTTTTTTCTTACTCGATTTAGGCCATTTGAAGCAAGCAAAGTATTTTTCAATATTAAAGCCGTGTCTTTTTCATTTAATTTTTTGACCGAAACTGCAGGAGCGTGCACAAGTGTTGTGGCGTTGTTTATCTGCAAAATCGGATGCTAACTTTCTCTTTAAACGTGGTTCAGCATATTCCATCGGTGGACGTCCTACTGTGTTTAAAAATGACCTTATAGGCTTGGTTGAAGATGTGGAACCTAAGCTATCGAATAAAAAAATATAATTTTTGACGACAGCCACTTGGAGTGTTTTCCTTAAGTACTCAAATTTCTGCCGCATTTTGGCAAGTTTCTTTGGATATAAATAGCAAAATTTTTTATTTTTGCATTAATTTCATATTTTTCCTCTGCGCTTAAGTTGTAATCTTTAAGTTGACGAAATATTCAGCGCGAAACATCGGATGCCTTTCGAATATTGTCATTCCAGATATTCAGCAGCGTTGCATAGCAGAAATTAACCTTAGCTTCAAAATGGCAATACCCGAAAAGCCGCAAAAAGCCGCAAAAAGCATAAAAAGGGTAAATTAGTATATATTTTGTACTTTTATGTTACATTAATACTTTTTGCAGAAGCTTGCAGAAAGTTATTTTTTATTCCATAATAGACGGCCAAGTTGGCTAAGTTTTCTCTAATTAAAGGCAACACAAAACCATACACATATAAAACAAATTAACAAATATAAGGAAACACCTTTTTAACATAAACATTCTACATACCCGTACCTTTATTTACCATTATTAATATTATCTTTATATTTAAAATTAATAAATATACAAGCTCGCAAAGTTAACAAAAAATTTCGCGCCGTTTTTACTCCAACGCGCAGCTGTTCGAACATGTAACTTTGAAGGGCTGCCAAAACTTCAGGGTTGCAATAAAATCAATAATATTTTTTAATTTTTTGTAACTAGGGTATTGACTACAAAATGGCAATGTTAAAAAACGAATTTGTTTCTATGAATATTTTGAATTTATGCCAAAAAATCGGCTTTCTGGCCCAATGTGCACTGGTACATTTGCCTAGCACTGGCATCGCTAGCTCAAAGACGCCATTTGCCCAAGAAAATCTCTTTTAATTGAAGACACCGCCGTTCGGATTCGGCTATAAACTGTAGGTCCCTGTTCTCTTTGAACAGTTATTAATAGAGATCCCCATGCCCCGCCTAGGGGCGACTGAAAAAAATTGTCAGTCAGAATATTATAATTATTATTATTATTATTTCTACTTCTGAATAACCTGTTTTGACTTATACTGCACCTTTCCCACATTAACGCACATTCGTCATCCAATGATGTTTTTTAATAGTATCCACAAAGAACTCTATTATCAAACGAGCTTATTGTCATGCCTAAGTAAAATTCTGGAGAAAATTATTAAGGAAGAGCTTAATAATTTTATTGATGATAATCAAATTCTTCCTGCTTTTCAGTTCGGTTTTCGAAAGAATCACAGTACCCTACATCCTCTGACTAAAATTCGAAATCTTGTTAAAACCAATTTCGCTTCTAGAAAATCGACAGGAATGTTATTGCTTGACATTAAAGCTGCCTTTGATTCCGTCTGGCATAATGCTTTAATTTGCAAAATGTACAACTATAATTTTCTCCTTCGTTTAATAAAATTAATTCAAAGCTTCCTTACTAATAGATCCTTTAGAGTACACATGAGCAAAAGTTCCACCGACTATATAAGCATTCCAGCTGGCTGTCCACAAGGTTCTTGTCTTTCCCCTATATTGTACAATTTGTACACATCTGATTTTCCTGAGCCATACGCATGCACAGCATCCATTTTTGCTGACGATACTGCAATTTTAACCTCAGATCAGTCTCCCAAAATTATCATTAACAATGTTCAACATGCATTTAACGCTTCGCTGAGTTACTTTAGGAAATGGAATATTCTTGTTAATACCACCAAAACGCAGGCTATTTACTTTAGTAGAAGAAGAAAACGAGACTATCTACCTCAGTCTTTTTTAACTTTTAATAATGAAAGTATAGATTGGTAACAAAAAGCTAAATGCTTAGGCATTGTCCTTGATCCTAAATTAACTTTTAAGGAACATGTAGCTTATGTTACCAATAAGATCAACATTCTTTAGAACACTGTACCCGTTTTTAAGCCGAAATTCCTTATTAAGTTTAGATAATAAAGTACTGATCATGAAACTAATTTTCTTCGCAGTTATTTATTACGGCTGTCCAGTATGGGGGAAAACTGCCAAGAGTCACCTAAAAAAACTGCAAGTCTGTCAGAACAAGATTTTAAAACTAGTGTATAATTTGCCACGGGATTTCGCAACTCAACGCTTACACAGCCTTGGTAATGTTGATCTTGTTGCGGATAAAATCGAAAAAGCTAGTTGTAAATTTTATGATAGGTGTTCAACATCAGACTTCGATCATATCCGGGAACTTGCTCCAGGCTTTTAGGTTAAGTTAGTTTTTAAGTTTTAGTTTTAGTTATCAGTTCATATGGGTTTTTTGGCATTTTTCCTCCAGCATGATTTTTGGCATTTTATTTAGATTTAATTTTATATATATTGTTATGTCATAGTTGAACAGGTATAAGACTCCTAAACACTAAATTGTATATATTACACTATTGTTTAATAATAATGTTATTCCAATAAAAAATAAATAAATAAAATAAAATAAATGATTTCCAAAATTTCTTTTCAAAATCGACGTTCCCATCTTATGATAAAAATGTTTTGCTGCCAAGTTAGGGGCCCTGCAACGCTTTTACTGGCAGCTCCCAGACGTCCATTGAATCCGCCACTGCATAGAGTGTATCTTATTTTTTTGGAGGCTGCGCTGCTTGCTTGTCTATGATCTTCAAGTTGATTGCAAAAATAAATAAAACCGAAAAAAAAAATCACAACATATAATAATATCGTAATTTCAAGTTGCCTTGTGGAGGCCAGCGCTCTGAAAGTGAGAGTGTATGTATGTATGTGTGCGCCATATGCGTGTGTGCATCCGTAAGATACAGACAAGGCGAAACTTGTTGCCAACTCAGCCGTTCTAATATCGTATCAAATTTGGCAACTGATTCTAAACAAAAGTTATAAACGCTGCAGAAACGCGCTGATGCTAGAATTAATAACTTAATTTCTTTAATTAAATGATTATACAATATTTTTCTTGAGTTCTAGGCGCAGCACAGTGGGACAAATGAATGAAGATATTTTTGGATAAAAACTTATCGCTTGTGTTCAGTTTTTGGATATTTTCCTTTTCCTTTCCTGCTTCTTCCTTTTCGCCTCTGAAATTCCAAATAATCAAAAATTTTTTTACTTTTTTTCGATATCGATAATGTACATCAAATTTTATTCATAATCGATAAATCGATTTGTTAAAACTGGGTATTCAGGAAGGCACTTTTATTCATTTTGCATTTTAGTATTTCGTAACATTTTAAAATCCATTTTATATTAACACTAGCGGGCTCCGCTCCCTGCGTACTTCGCACTCTAACACCCGTAAGGTCTTCTTTATTAAATTCAAATCATTCTGACTGTAATATCCCTTTTTCCAATAGGGACATATCTCATCGGTTATGTTGATTTTAATGTCTTTGATGTTAATTTGACGATGGACGATGGTTTTAAAGAAGACCTTATAAAAAGAATTCATGATCTAGTCAGCCAATTGACATTTTTACGACGAGAACACTAGTTTACAAATTTAAAAAATTTTTGGTATCCTCAACATGTTTTAGTCATTTCCGTAGTAAAATTACACGCTAAATCCGAAAATTAAGTCAAAAAATTTTTTCATGGAACGGATAATTTTAATTATCGGTCGTCCCTTTCAAAGTAAAAATGCTCTAGAATAACTTAAGGGGTAACAGCTCTGTAGAACCATTAGAAAATCGTTTTTTTTAAGCTAAATTGTTAGACAATTTTATGTTACAAATTATGTCCTGAAGTGATTTCAAAAAAAAAATTTTCACCCGCATTTGAGTGGTCCAAATAAAGTAGTTCAGGTAAATGGAAGTATTGAAAAAACCAGAAAAGATACGAAGTCATTTTTTTCTCTTTTATTTTTATATTTCATATACCTTTTTATAGAAACCAAAAAAATAGGGATCGGTTCAGTTTTAAAACTTTAAACGCGTTTTTCTCGAAACCACTTTTTATACCCTGTACCGTATGGTACAAAGGGTATACTGTGTTTGTGCAAGCCGAAAATGTATGTAACGTACAGAAGGAGACGTCGGAGACCCCCAAAGTTACCTAAAGTATGATCAGTGTGACTAGAGAAGTCGATATACCCATGTCCGTCTGTCCGTCTGTCCGTCCGTCCGTCCGTCCGTCCGTATGAACGCCTAGATCTCAGAGATGGTAAGAGCTAGAGCAACCAAACTTTCAGATTAGATCCCTTATTAATCCATAGGAGACAAGTTTATTTTATTTTTTTGATATCGGGATTGCATTATATAGCTCCCATAGGGGTGTTTCAGAGAACCTCGAAAAAAAGCAAAATTTTTAGATGGATAATTCGTTTGTTTATGAAGATATCATAACCAAATTTGGCAATCGGAAGTTTTTTAGAGACCCCCAGCACTGTACCAAATTTTATGAAAATCGGTTGACTATATCATATAGGATCGATCGGTCGAAATTTGTTTTATATACAAAATTCGTTGTGTTTTAATGTACGCCATCTTTTTCGAATGTCTTCATGAATAACTTAGTCAACTTTTAACCCATCAATTTGAAATTTTGACACAATCTTTATAGCACAATTTTCTAGTGGGATTTTTCCAAAATAATAAAAACTTTTTATTTTACAACTGACTTTTCATGATTTGTTTTTGACAAAAGTAGCAATTTATAGCCGCCATTTTGTTTTTGATTACTTTGGAAAAATTAATATTTTTAGCTCAAAATATGTATAATATCATCACTTATTTGGATTTTTAATTTTGAAAATAAAGTTTCTTTGCAAGAATTACTTTGAAAAACCGCGCTCCACACAGATGTTACCCCTTAAATGCGGCTTACAATCAAATATAATCGAATCCTTGGTAAGAAAAAAACTTCAAAGTGTAATAGGCTTCAATGCTGAAGTTGATTTTTAAAGACAATCTCTGAACAATCTGACGATTTTTTGAACATTTTTGTAGTGCTCTCGAACAATTCTAATCCAGTCTTCAATCCAATATGACTTCTTGGTAATAAAAAAACTTAAGATGCTCAAAAATCAAGATGGTGTACTTTCAAAAAATACGTTTTCTGCACTAGTATTGCTCCACCCTATATTATAGTGCGGACCTAAGACAGCAACGATTTCGTCGAACTGACATATAAGTTATCGAAAAATACAAAAATATCGACAGTGTTCATAGTTCAACTTTTTGGCTGCGTAATTGTTCATTTCGCCCACTATGCGCTGTCGACTGCGCTGTTGACGGCGGCGTCGCTGCAGCTCTTTTCGAGTGCTTGATGTATAGCATCTGTGCGTCTTCTGACAGTTCTTTGAAGGCTGCTCGTGCAACAGAAGCGTGTGCTCCAAAGATTTCGATTTGTTTACATTTCTTGGACTATGTTGCAAGTTTAGTTTTTTAATTTTTTTTTATTTAGAAACGCGGCTGCCATTTTATGTTGTTTTTCGAATTTGCCTGCTTTTGATTACCAAACAAGCGTGTTGCATTGTTGCAACAGTGCGTATACTTGTTTTATTTCTGGATATAGCTTGTTTTTGATTAGCGGCAGCTTTGCCTATTTATATATATCGCTTAAGTAGTGAGTGTATTTCTTTTTATTAACGAAATGGATTTTTAATTTTCAACTATATTTTAATGTAGCAAACGAGCGTTCATTTTTTTTAATTGATTAATTCTTGCCAAGCGTCTGCGCTTGATTAAAGAAAATATTTAATATACAAAAAGGTCAATTGCTACATATGGTAATTTGCCATGTTTGCTATTTTTTATTTCTCATTTCTTTAGTTTTTTTTTGCTTAAATTTTATTCTATTCTTCGATTTGGCAAATGAATTTATGGTGAAGACATCTTAGTAATCATTTATAGAGCGGCATCTATTTTGGTCGACTGATGTGGTCAGAGCAACAGAGATCAGACCGTTCTTCATTTAGTTACTACGTAGAGTCAAGTTTTGGTCTAGGGCATAAAACTGTCGTTAGTCATTGTTTAAAACATCAAATTAGACATTAATTTTATAAAGCACACTTCTTACCCAATAGGGTTTTGATTGTACCGGTTTTCTTTGCGGTATTCCATTAGCAGATTTTGTTTACGACACGATCTATTTTGATTCGATCATAGATATTTTTTGACTGTTCCGGGCCGTTTTAGTTTTATACATATTATCCATCTATGATGACAAAAAGTGCCTTTAAATTTGAGAACTTATGTGTTTCCATCAACAGCTTTTTATTATAACTTGATGTATGGTATTGGCTAGACTGCCTAAATGGCTCATACTTTCCATTTCTAAGCGTTTAAAGCAAATGCTTTTTATCGATTTTTGATTTTTTGCTTATTTTTTCTTATGTATTTTTTGGAACTCCAGCTGTTTTACGATTTTTGTTTTTTATAAAGTTCAGGGCTGCAAATAGTTCGGACACATATGGTGAGGCTTAAGCTCCGCAGACTACTTGGATTAAAGCTTATAATTTTGATTAAGCCAGGGCTCGTAAAAAAATGGCCGTGCTCCGTAAAACGCAAAAACCAAACGAATAATTTTAATCGGATTCGTTTTTGGCTGCCTCGGAAAATGATTTTTTTGTTGTCGATAACTTTGCATATTTTCCTTTTTATTTTCGATAAATTTTCCTTATAAAGGGTGTTTTTTTCACAGCGTCCGGATTTCCGAAAGGCATATCTCTGAAACCAGTTGTTACAAATTTTAATTTCATTTTATTCAGGTAGAACTAAAAATTCATCATGGTAAGATTTACACCACAGCAACGTCTTCAAATCTTCGAGATTTACAATCAAAACCAGTGTTTTGTTGTAAAAACTTATAGAGCTCTTCGTACAATTTATGGACCGAATAATCGTCCATTAGAACGTGCTATTCGTCGTGTTCTTGGTTATGTTCGAACTTATTTGACATTCCACGATGTCTGACCACCAATCAGGGAAAAGCACGGTCCGAAGAAAATATCGCTGTTGTTGAGGCCAGTGTAGAGGAATATCAAAATTTATCGATTTGCAACGTGTTACCCTTAATGCTGATCGATACAGAGCAATGAACAATGAATATTTGTTTCCAAATTTACGTGACATTGATGTCGAAGAGTTCTGATTTCGACAGGATGGCGCTTCGTGCCATACGGCGACCGCAACTATTGATTTACTGAAAACTCAATTCGGTGAGAAAGTTATTTCAAGAAATGCGCCCACCAACTGGCCGCCGCGGTCTTTGGATTTGACCCCTTTAGATTATTTTCTTTGGGGACACATCAAGTCGTAGGTTTATGCAGACAAGCCAGCAACAATTGAAGACTTGGAAACCAACATTAAACGTGTCATTACTAAAATACGGCCCCAAATGCTTGATAGTGTGGTCACAAATTAGACCCACAGGATGCGCTTTGTAACTTGTAATCGTGGTGGTCACATGCCAGAGATCTTTATCTAATATTAAATGATACCAAATTATCTATCTAATAAAACCATATTTGGGGTCATTACATTAATTTTTCTATGTTATATTTAAGTTTGAAATCCGGAAAAAAACACCCTTTATTTCCGATAAATTCTTGTGCAATAATTACACTAGCTTACAAATTTATGGGTCATCGAGTGAATTATCGTAAAAAAGTGTTTTTTAGGGTAATTTGGGATCGAGCAACACGAAAATGGGAACCCTTTTTTTTCTTAAGCACCGTTTTCGAGATATTGACGAAAAACATGCTTTTGGGCACTTATTTCAGTTATTCGTCAATATCTCATGGACATAAAAGATAATTAGATCGAAAGGTATTGATTTGCTCCTTACAGTGATGTATAATTATGTACACATTAGGTACAAATTATAGAAGTTACAAGCAACCAAAGTCGAAAAATTGTAATTTTTGACCATTTTTCAAAATTATAAATTTTCGGTTTGATTTTTATTAATGAAAACAATTTTTTTTAAATTATCTTAAGCTTTAGGCTGAAAGAGAATTCCTTTACGAACATTTCGAGTCTAAGATCTTTAAAATCGAGTAAGAATTGTAGATGTTATGGAACCATAGGCATTCAAGCTGGTTTTAAAGTTTTGATAAATTACACTAGCTAACAAATTTAACCACGACTTAGTTATTTTTTTTACAAGGGAAATTTTGTTGTAAAATCCTATATACGCAGAATAAAAAATTTCGCACGGAATGACAAAACTTCATATAAAAAAAAATACCAAATGGGATATCCAAAAAAAACAAAATAAAATTAGATTATAAACACTCAAAATGTTCGTACTTCATTATTAAAATTTCACCAGAATGTATTTCTTATGTGGTTTAAAACCGAATGAGAATTTATCGGAATGATGAGGGAAATATGTAAAGTTCAAAAAGTGCGCAAAAACGGAAAAAAAATGTTCATTTTGGTTTTTTTTGTTTTCCATATAACGGCCGATTACACTAATTTACAGCAAAATGTATCCTCAACATGTTTTACTCGTTTCCGTAGTAAAATGGCACGCCAAAACCGAAAATGAAGTCCAAAAGTTTTTTCATAGAACGGATTTCAAGGTATTTAGAAAAAACCGATTTCGTAAAAGAATTCTCTTTCAGCTTAAAGGTCCATACGCAGCATGCAAAAATTCCGCACGAAATATCAAAACTTCATATAAAAAAATATCCCAAAAAGGGAATTTTTTTTTATATTAAAGTTTGACATTTCGTGCGGAATTTTTGCATGCTGCGTATGGGCCTTAAAGCTAAACATAAATTTAAAAAAAGTTCTCTTTAATGAAAAGCAAACTGAAAATTTATAATTTTGAAAAATACACTTTTTCGATTTGGTTTGCTTTTAAGTTCAATATTTTTTACTTATTCTGTACATGTAGTACATCAACGTAAAGAGCACATCAATACCTTTCGTTCTAATTGTCTTTCATACAGATACAAAATTTTGCTCACCAGATATTGACGAATAACTGAAAAAAGTGTCCAAAAACATGTTTTTCGAAAAAATCTCGAAAAAATGAATGTAATTTTCGTGTTTGTCGACTCAAAATTACCCTAAAAAACACTTTTACGAATGTTCACTCGATGACCCTTACATTTGTAAACTAGTGTTATCTATCAAAACTTTGAAACCAGTATGAATATCCATGTTGTTTGGGCTACAAAACATTTTTAATTCAAAATTAAGTTCTACTTAAAAATTTGAATTTTAAAATAAAATTTGTTTATTAGTGTAGACCCAATTGTTTCTTAAATTAAATTAAATTATCTTTCTTATGTTAACAGCTCCAACAACTGCTGATATTAAATAACTAATTTACTCGATGTTAAGTTCTTGTGAACTGTTGAACATATCTTAGTTACTATCAATAATAACCTAATTAAAGTTTCTCCAATGCCTTAGGGAAAGCTGGTTGAATATAATAAGAACTGTTTGTTTTATGACACACTTTAAAAACAGAACTTAACTTTATTAGTTTAATAAAATGCATATAACTTTTCAGTTTTAACTGATTCATTGACACATCCATCTTATCTAATCTTAGCATCATCTGTAACTCAAATTTGTTTATCACTTTAATAAAATATAATAAAAATAAAAGATATGAATTACAATGTAGCTGTTGCACTTTGTGTTACACCTGGCGTATGCGCAATATAGTTTTCAGATTGCATTTCCATCACTTAATAAAACTGTTTATAAATTTTTTGCAGCGAAAGTAAAAGTAATTTTTGCGGTTCATAGAACTCTATAGAGCTGCAGATAAAAGTTTGAGATTGATGTTTAAACAAGATCACATGCCACAACCGGAGACTCTTAGTCTGCCGGTAAAGTTTGTTAAGAGAGTAAAAGAGATTGCTTTGGCGCTTTGTTTGTTGTTGTGAGTGTGTGTAGATAGCTCTAAGCTTTTTAAGTCTCTCAAGCTATGCTCTTCAGCGCATTGCCTCTGCATGAGTTTTGTTTTATTTGAGATTTGTGCTCGATGGGTTTTTTGATTTATGATTGGTTAGCAGAGTCTGGAGAGCACTTTTGGTATTTCAGCTATGCCAAATTTTCAAACAACTGTTGTAATCTCTATAGAGTAAATGGGTACATAAGTTTGGAAAAATGTTTGTTTTGATTATAAAGCATTTTGTTTTAGTTTTAGAGTGCCCACGCTGTAAATAGAATTAAAAAGAAAAGCAAGTTTATTTACAGAAAAAATTGTTAGATTCTTGGAATCACAATTTTCAGTTATAATCTCGAAAATTGTTTGTCAATTTTCCAATACACTAAGAACATAATTTCCATCTGACTTAACCCTAAAGTTAAGTTTTGAAGGGACTTAACGAATTATTACAAAATGTCTGCACTCTGCCGTGCTCCGGAAAACGAATACGCACATTTTATTTAGATTCGTTTTGAAACCGAATCGATAACTCGATAAATAATCGGAATTTTGCAATAAAATTTGACGTGGTTACCATTGGCCAGCAGCTCAACCAAATCTGTAAAAATCATCAAAATCGGAGAAGGTCGCGGGAAAAGTGGCCCGCTTCACTTATTTTCACCGATATGCAAAAATAGTTACAGTGTATCCCAGCGTCGTTGATCGCTGCGACTGATCCACATTTTTTTTCATTTCAGCCTGGACACGCGCACGCGCAGCTCCAAAATATTTTGCGCGCCAAAAATGCCGAGTGTTGTTAATGTTTGCGAGAGCGTGAGCGCAAGAGAGCAGCGCAACGATGATAAGCGAGTATTAAAGCTAAGGCAGCAGCAGATCCCAAGCAGTGGACAAAAAGCATACAACCTACGCTGAGCGCAGCTAGAGCGATGCTTTCTCACAGTAAAAAGAGAGCTTTTCAAAATGCTGTCGCATAAGCTTTGCTTTGCTCAATAGTCAGCGTAGGCATTGCTCACTAATACATGGGCAAGTTAAAGTCAGCATTTCGAGTATTAAGCGTGAGTGAGCATAGTTGGGGTATATTTCGGGCATTCTTTGTATAAAGAAGCATGGAACGAAGTACAATACGCGCCAAAAGTATTGTGACAAAGCTGAATGCAATGTTAGATCAGCTTTATTTGAAGAGATTGGTATTAGTGATGTTACGCTGAGTTGTTGCTTAAAGCTTAAAAATTGAATTTCGTTGAAAAAAAGTTTACATTTTTTAACAAGTTCACACAAAAATTACATGAGAACACAGAAAATCTTTTATAGATGATGCTTCTTCTTCTCCCAAACCCTTGTTTACCTCTTTTCGGACTTGCTTATGCTCCTCCTGAGGTGTGGGTATGCTGATGTTTTTGCATTTGAAAAAGTTGAGGTTTTTGGCACTTGTGTATGGATATTCGTTAGTTATGGACTTTCCTTTTACACCGACGGTTGTCTCCAGACCCGGTAACCAATCGCATACACTGATCTTTGGAAGATCTTTAAGATGTTAAAAATGTGCCTCAGGCAATGGATATGGATATGCATTTTTAAACAAAAATCATAGAATAATATTGCACTTACAAAATTTAAAGAAAAGCATTAAAATTTTAATATTTCATGGCTTCGTGGATCACAAATATATGGCATATTTAGAAGATTACTTTATGACACGTTTAAGGTATCCTAAAAAACTTTAAATTGTTTTGAAAATTTGTAATATAAATCCTCCGTACTTTGTCAAACGAAAAAAAAACAAAACAAACAATTTTATACGGATTCGTTTTTGCGTGCGCCCAAATCCGAATTTTTTGCTGTTTTGGTGAAATTGGAAGCACCAAACATTTGGTTTTCCGGAGCACGGACGAATATTTTTTTTAGTAGCGCTACTACTATTCGGTTTAGCAGAAGAATAATACTTAAAATTTAATAACTTTAATAAAAATACAATTTTCGGTGCGCTTTTTAGTGCAATTTATATTTTTTTATATGCATAAATATAAATATATTTATGCCGCAGCGGTAGAGTCATACTATAAGCGCGTTCCGGTTTGGTAAGTAATTGTCATATTTACAATGATTCGCAAATTCTACGAATTTCATTAGAGCAGCCACTTGCTTAAAAAATTCACCTTTTTTGGCATATTAAAATTTATAAATAATTTTGTATCATTGTTAGCTGTTTTCATAATGAAAAATGAGTTAAGACTGCAGAACAAGACCATGGAAAAATTACGTTTTTTTGAAGACATGCATAAAATTGTTTTTATTGTTATCATTTAAAAAAATATTATACTTAAAATATATTATACAGTCTTGCTGCGGAAAACGAAAAAACCAAACCGAACAATTTTATTCGTTTTTGCGTGCTCCGAAAAACGTATATTTTTGTCAACAACTTCTTCTCTTCCGTATTATTCAATCTTTTATATAAAATTACACAATAACATTACATTATCAGCAATATTTATTGAAATTACTTAGCTACTTTTGAAACAAGAGAAATTTTGTTTGTAACGCGGGAACCCTGCCGCACCAATCGGTCATGTGCTCGTGGATCATACGTGCACATACCCAAAAACAAAAAAAAAAATTCACTATTTTTTGGATTGAGTTAGAAAAAAAATAATTAAAAATAATTGTCAATAAATATATAACTTTAAGCTGGCATAAATATAATCTAAGAATATTAACAATATTTAAAAAAATTATTTCAGAAAAAAATTCGCACTATTTTAAAGCTATTTTGCTGATGCGTTTCAATTCCTCTTGCAACAAACATTCGGTTTCAAACCAAATAAGAAATTCGTTTTAGTGAAATTGAGAGCACCAACATTCGGTTTCAAACCGAATCCGCATAAAATGTTCGGATTCGTTTTTCGGAGCACGGTTGATTGTTCTTTTAGGATTTTAACATTTCTTATAATATTTCAGTTGAAAGAGATTTAGTGAAACTGTATATATTTGAAGGAAATAAAGCAGAAATAAATAAATAAATTCAATTTTTTTATTAATATGTACTTATAAACGTAATGAGCTTTACAAAAAGTCTCTATTATTTTTACATTGTTACAAAAACAAAATAGTTAAAAATATTACTTAAGTCTATTACTAAACCAAAACATACAAATACAAATAAACTTTTTACTGGTATAATTCTGTGGAAATTTGTCAAAACTACTTATCTGGAGATAGGAAAATTTTCCAGGATTTTTGAAATAAATATACCTTTTGAAACCCGATATTTCTGTCTTATCGGGGTCCTTCTGGGTCAAAACTTATCGAGTACGTGTGTATTAGTTCTTTTATCGAGTCACCAGTGTTTACACATAATATTTTTAACATAGCTTTAAGCCGCAAAGTTAAAAATACAAAAAATACTTCTTTTATGAATGAGGGGGCTCCAACACCTGCTCGCTTCTTTGCACAACACTGCACCGGAGCATGGACGCAAGTATTTTCTCTTAGAAATCAAGTTTTCCAAAAACTTTTCAGCTTGTGACTTTTTGCCATTGATGATCTTTATGATCTCCCATGGTTAGAACAAAAAAAAATCAATAATTATAGTCTTTAAAAAGTTAAGCTTTCTGTTTTTAAGCTGCTTTCTAAGTATATAAAAGCACTTTAAAAATTTAATTTTTTAAGAACGATCGCTGTCGCAAAACTTTGTGTATCCCTGGAATGGTTTGATCTGGGCACCCCAATTGTGTGAGCTGAACCTAAAATAAGAACTGGTTTATGTATCGAACTAGTTAGTAGTTGTTGTAGTAGTAAAACACAAAGAGAAAGACATACATTTTTGTAGCGCTAAAAATAAAAGCGAAAACTTTCAAATAATTAAAATATATATTCTGCCACAATCGCCGTATTATGTTCATAGTAGTAGCTTATGAAATAATCGTCTTAAATATCTTATGCCATTAACATGTTTGAGATATGTACTTTATATAACAAAACGTTGAAAACGATCATTTGTCCCCGTGCGATCTGAAACCCCAAGATCAAAAAACTTCCCGACAACTTTCGTTCAACTTCATTCTTAGAAGTTCAAATGAGCGCGCCGCGCTTAATTGCTGATCTCTCTAGTACGGCTGGTGGCTATTGTCCTCCAGTAAGTACTTACATCGTTTGTCACATGTAGGTACCTAGTTTGCAACCCCCTGGTAATGCGCGAGGTAATCGGTCGACGAACGAAATATGACAAACAACAAACGCAAAGCGAATAAAGAAGAAAAAAAAACAATTCGCCTCCTTTTCTTAATACAGTAACATAAAGTAAGGCGAATTTTTCGCTATTAATTTGTGTGTATTCGTCGCGACTATAATTTACACAAACAAATTTATGACAATTCCTGAATGTTCTGGAATTTTATTTATTTTCATTCCGACCGCCGTCAAGTTTGCACGGCTTGCAAGGAAACGAAAGCAGTCCAAAAGTCTATAAAACAAAACTCGGTAAGCTTATTAAAGCACTCAATAATTTTTTTCAGTGCTAAAATTAAATTTTTATAATTTCAGATGCCATTGGAAATGGAGCCAGAAGTCAACCTTAAAAAGGCCGTCCAGCTCCGAAAAAAGTGTTAAAAAAAAAACAAGCGTTTTAAATAAAAAAATAATGAATTTAGATGAATATAATTCTGAAATAATATAAAAAATTATTAAAATAAAAATAAAATATAAAAATGTTTGTTTTCAATTTTAATAAATTCAGTAGGTATAAAATACTGGCGACTACTAAGCTGTCTACTAGTGTACAACAGCGTAAGTAGCGATGCCGCTGTCTACCGGTAAACGAAGGCGTAGGTAGCGATTCCGCGGTCTACCGGTAAACGAAGGCGTAAGTAGTGATTCTGCTGTCTACTGGTAAACGGGGTGGTGGCGATTGTCTACCGCCTATGACATTTGTTAATAAGATGGAAATGAAGAGGTAAATAGCAAGGTAAGTACTGGTCATTACCTGGTGAAATCACTAGTTCTGCACTACCCACCCGTACTAGAGGGATTTGTTCAATATTCACCAGATATGGTACAGATTCAAAAAAAGAACAATTTTTTGTGCAAGCATACGCATTGCCAAAAGAACTAGTTCTAAAAGTTTCGCCGTGTAATGCCTAATGGGCCCTTTTTTTAACATGGAACCAACTAATATGCTTTTAATAGAATATATATATTTCAAAATACACAAAGAGACAAAACACTTTATATTATTTAAAATGAAATAGTTTTACATAAATGATCGCGACGAACAAATAACAATTTTTATATTCTAGACAGCAAAGAAATTCCAAACTTTTTTAGGTCAAAATACTTTTGTCGCGCATTGTAAGTAACAAATATTTTTAATTCCCATTCAAATAAATATTATATTTATATTTATGTAAATCAATAGCAATTTGTTGCGTATATTTGCACAGCAAGTGAAGAAGTCAACACAACTCGAAGTGGCTTACTTAAACTTTAGTTAAATATAACTTTTTTTACTAACACTTGAATATTATAGATTTAATTAGATTAAATTATTTGAAACTATTTGAATATATTATATATATTTAATGTGCCTATTTTTAAAGCAATTAGTTGCTATTTTGATGTTTCAACATTTTGTTAGACACAACTAGTACGCTACTTCTCCAAATACTACTAAGTAGACCCAGTGCGACATCAGCATGATTGCGACGTTGACTGCGACGTTGACGTTGGCGTAAACGCCAACGTTTGGTCGCCGTGCTGCTATGGAAGCTACCTCGAAGCAGTCAGAGATCGGCAATCCGAGCGAACGAAACGAAAACGCGCGACGGCGAATGTTTTTCGGTTTCATGAATTCGTAAATTTTTGTTGCTTAATTGTAGTTTCTAAACGCTTTACGTACAAATAGCAGCTGACGTATCTGTATTCGCGAAAAACTATCTTAGCCAGCGTCCTTTAAGGCAAACTAAATTTTTTTGATATGTTTACGTTTAACGCTAGTTTTGACAGTTTTGCTGCTTACGCATAACGGTAATAAAACGCATGCGCGCCGCGTGCTGCACATGTGTATGTGTTTGTGTGTGTGTGTGTATCTGTGTATTGCTAACTTTGTATCTGTGGATGCAACATTTGTGCCGCCTTGTGCAAAACTTTGACTTGTAGCTCGCGACCTTCTACTCACACAGTGAAGCGCAGACGACAACAAAATTATTCTTAATAAAAAAATGTGCCAAAAAAAAAATGAGTAGAAATAAAAAAAGCTCATAATAAAAAATATAACGAATGCTAAATGCAGCTTGTACACTACAACTAAATACATGAATAAGTCAGCCAAAAAAAAAAAAAAAATAATAATAATAATAAAAATAAAACTTCAAAAAAAAAATAAAAGTTTTGTATAAACAAAAAAGAAATGACAAATAACATTGAAGGCTTTTAGTGCCGTGTTGCTTTTTATTTTTATTTTATTTCTGTTTTTTATTTTGTTGCCTTTTGCTCTTTACGTTTTAATTCGGTGCGCTTTTAAAACATTTCCATGTGACATTTTGTTGGCCAAAATTCATGCAAAAAAAAATTTTGAAAAAAATTGCTAGACAGCTTCTTTTTTTTTGTCTATTTGTTTATCAGCGTGTCAGTAGTTTATCTTAGAATCTTTGCTTGATCAACAGGTTATGATTCCGCTACTAAATTTGGGCCTTTATCTTGCCTGTAGATCTTTTTATGTTCTTTAGCATACACAATATACATACGCAATACATGCATATGTACAGCAGTACAGTGGATTTTGAATATTAGAAATGTTTGGGAATTGGCACAAACTATTTCGGCAGGCTAAACAGTGTTGAAAAGCCTTCTTTTGTTTAGACAGTCTAAAAAATAAAGTGAATGAAAAATGGTTTCAACAAATTTTGTAAAACTACTTAGACTAAGTACATTTAAGCTATTAACGATATACTTAAAAATCGGATACAGCTGTAGGATTTTAAAAAGATTAAAGTGAAATATTACTTAGATGTTGCTGTTACTAAGCTTGTTTTCGTTAAGTGCTCTTCTAACTAAAAAGAAAGAAAAAGAAAAGAAAGTAAAGAATATTCATATTGTTATAGATTGTAGGAAAAAATATAATGTTTGGGATAAGTCTTTGACGAAAACTTTGCGATTTATAGGAATTTTATTACTATATGTTGTTTAAATTCAATTTTCATTTAATAATATTGCTAGTTCTTTATTATTCTATCTTTGAAATAAATTTATACAAAAATAATACTTTTTTATTTATTTAAATTAAACACGACTTAGCTTTTTTTGTTACAAGTGAAATTTTTATTTGTGTAAGGGCATATACGCTGTTCGAAAAATTTCGCGCGGTATGAAAAAACTTCATATAAAAAAAAAATTACATATCCCTTTTGGGATTTTTTTTTATATGAAGTTTTGTCATTCCGCGCGAAAATTTTCGAACTGCGTAGACCGTGGGAACCCTGTTGCACTTATCGGTCAAGTTGACAAAAATATAATCTAAGTATATCAAAAGAATATTTAAAAAATTATTTCAGTACAAAATGCATACTTTTTTAAACCAATTTTGCCGATTCGTAAATTTCTCTTGCAACAAGCCATTCGGTTTCAAATCACATAAAAAATTCGTTTTGGTGAAATTGAGAGTAGCAATCATTCAGTTACAAAACGAAACCGAATAAAATTTACGGATTCGTTTTCCGGAGCACAGCCGATTATATATGTGAATTCAGAATATAGTAGTAAAATTTATTAAGCGAAATTTATAGAAACATTTTAACATTTCTGCTTATAGCAAAGCAGCTTTTAAAGCTATAAATGGGCAACCAAAAAACAAAAAGAAGAAACTGTAGCTTTTCTAAGAACTTCTTTTTATAAAATTGTAATAGATATAATGTTTGTTGCCTTGTTTATATAAAGCAGCAACAGAAAGTTTTTCAACAAAATCTCCCTTAGCTGCATTCCAACCAATTGTTTCCGCATATGCGAGAGTCCACTGTGCCATAGTATAAAAGTAGCAAAACAAGTTGCCATGTGCGCCGATAAAAGAATATTATTTTCGACTGTTTACAGAGCAGAGTTACCTCAAAACTTATCTATCTGCAAGATACAAAATTTGGTACCCTAATGCTGCTGCTGTTGCTGCTGCTGCTGGCCATTGTCTACAGATCGCACGCTCCAGCGTTGGGAGCGTGTAACTAAGCGTGTTTTTGTGCGTGAGTGCGTATGTATTGTATCTATGTGTGACGACGACGGCGTCTGCTGCCGCATTTCAATTAACAAAATAAGCAAAAAGCCAAAGAAAATCAACATAATAGTAGAATACACATATATCTATCTAGTTATAAACAACAAAAGAGACCAAAACGATCAACCAAATTGGCTTAACTACGCCAAAGGGCAAAGAGTTTTGCTACCACACAAACGTTAACAGCATGTCCAAAGCGGCGCCGCAAGCTGCCACAAGCGGCGAGGCAGATCAGCTGTTGCTGCCCGGGCAGGGCTACTGCTGTTGTCCCAACAACAACAACAGCAACAACGATGCTGCTGATCCGGAACACGAGAGATTACACATGCCACACAGCGGCACATTACGCTCGACAGCCTCGGCGCAAAGTAATCAAACTGCCAGCACTACAATCACTGCCAATTTGAGAGATTCGGAGCATCTCGAAGAAGTAAAGCAATTGGGAAGAGACTGGTCCGCACTGGATCGTCTGACCTTTCATGATGCGCCTTGGCCAAGGCCAAGCAGCTACCCTGATTTGTATGGGCTGGACGACAATGTAAAGCCCTACACCTTCAAAGGCAATCCGCCAGAGCTCTATTCCCGCAAAAAGGAATTTATCTATACGCGGCCACTTGTTGAGAAAAAGGTAAGTCGCCCAAAACCGAACCCTTGGTCTTATATTTCATTTGCACAGTTGTTGCTGTTGTTGTAGCCGCTCTTGTGGCATATTCTTGGGCGCTCTCTTTTGGGCTTTTGTTTTACGTTATTTCATTTATTTATTTTATGCCTTTGGAATCAAAATCGGCTTGCGTAGCCAAAAAATCAACTTAATTTATTGCTTCGATTTCGCATCGATTTGTCGCGATTTTTTTTTTCCCGAATTTTTTGTGTCTGTTTTTTTTTGGTTCTTTTTTATTTTATAATTTTTGGTTGATTTGTCGCTATTTTTGTTAGTTTTTTGTTGCTTTTTTGTTTGTTGTTTTTTTTTTTTTTTATGGAAAAAACCAATCACAAAGAAAGCTCGGCTTGCTTGTCCATCGCCCATTTGAATATAAAACGCTTCACTGCACAGTCGCCCGCAATAGCAACAACTAAATGTATACAACAACAACGACAATCATTTCTCACAGTGCATGCTGAATATATATGGAGTGACGACACAGGCGCAGCTCGGTGGAGCAGCGCAGAGCAACTAAAGCATATAAAGTAACCATAGCAACAATGTAGCCAAATTCCCCAAAGATTTTGATGTTATACTATATATGCCTACATGCTACAATATATAATATTTCTAATGCCAGAACTCATAGAACCACAGACGTTATCTCTTTTGGCAGAATTTGAACCCAAACGTAGATTTTAAAGAGCTTCAAAATATTCTATTCTTTAAGAATATTATAAATTTCTCATGACAACTTATGATTGACCGGGTTTCCAATGAAGACAAATCAGTCTAGAGATTGCTAAATCGAAAAGGTTCATAATTTGTTTTTGGGAAGTCTATTTTTTAAACAACAAGCAAAAATTCTTCTTTTCCCCTTTTCCTTCCCATACGCAGCATGTAAAATTTCCCGCCATTTGGGATTTTTTTTTTATATGAAGTTTTCACATTGAACTTATACAACAAAATTTCCCACCATCTGGGATTTTTTTTTTATATGAAGTTTTGACATTTCTTGCGAAATTTTTGCTTGCTGCGTATGCGCCTTTAGTATAAAAAATATTTATATTAAATTAATTTTGTCGAGCCTTATATATGTGGCGGCTTCTTGTGCCGTAGAAACATCGGCCCATATGTAAATACTCAGCGATCTTATATACAACTCCTTTAGTGTCAATATTCTATAAAGTTAGATCATATCTCATAGAATTACTTATCATATAGATGAATTTTGTATGATACCTATTGAAAACGGCTTTGTATAGTCGGCCGTGACTCGGAAAACGAAAAAAACAAAACTAACCTTCGTTTTTGCGTGCTTCCATTTCGAATTTTTTGCTGTCGCCATCATTCATATTTCCCTTGCTCGTGGCTAGCACAGCTTTACACCGTTAAAGGGAAATTATTCACGACTATGCTACTCGTATTACAAGGGAAATTTTTTTTATGTAAAGGGGTATATGCAGTCCGAAAAATTTCACGCGGAATGACAAACTTTATATGAAAAAAAAAAAAAATCCCATTTGGGATTTTTTTTATTTGAAATTTTGTCATTCCGCGCGAAATTTTTCGAACTGCGTATAGGCCTTAAGATATGATTTAAGCAAGACATGAACATTTTTTTAAGCAAGGCATGGGCTATATAAAAATTCGGTTCGACTTAATTCAGAAAAAAAATGATTTAAAATTGTTATCAATATTTGTTTAAGGCCCATACGTAGCATGCGAGAATTCCGCACGAAATGTCACAGCTTCATATTAAAAAAAAAATCCCAAAAAAGGGAATTTCGTGCGGAATTTTTGCATGCTGCGTATGGGCCTTTAACGTGAAATTGGCATAAATAGAATCCAAGAATATCAAAGAGTATTGAAAAATTATTTCAGTTTAGAGTGCGTACAAATTGGAACCTATTTTTCCGATTCGTTTTAATACCTCTTGCTACCAAACATTCGGTTTCAAAACACATAAAAAATTCGTTTTGGTGGATTTGGGAGCACCAAATATTCGATTTCAAAACGAATTCGATTGAAATGTTCGCATGCGTTTTCCGAAGCATGGCCAAGTATGTTGGTTCTTAGGTATCTCATAGTTTTTATGCAAAATATGCCGATATCACTTTATTGGTAACAGTAACAGCAATGGAAAGGATCAAAAACTAATTTGGACTTTCTAAACAATTCCATTTCATTTCTTTGCTAAGGTTTCTGTTTAAAGGGGTCTACGCAGTTCGAAATATTTCGCGCGGAATGACAAAACTACATATAAAAAAAAAAGTCCCAAATGGGATTTTTTTTTATATGAAGTTTTGTCATTCCGCGCGAAATTTTTCGAATTGCGTATAGGCCCTAATTTGTAAATAAATTATTTTACCGAACTTATCATCTGAAGCTACTATGCCAGATCATAAGTCGGGAAGGTTTTTCAAAATTGGCCATAGATTGTTTTGTAAAAATTAAGGTATGCCTCAGACCATCTATAACATATAGTAGTGTGATGATTACTATTTCGGCAACATTCCTTTACTTGTTTATTTCGAAATTAGCAAACTAAGTGATTCTTATCTCCTAGGCCTACATGTATGCACTTCCGGAGTAAGCCTAGTAAGATTATTATAAAAGTTTCAGTACACATTTATTTTATGCTTGCAAAGGGTAGTTTAGTTTGTTTAAAAATTGATGAACTAACGATGAATGAACTTATCAGCCAACAAGATCTTCATATAGACTGATTATGCAGCCTAAAAATAGAGAGCCAAAACGAGTTCAACTGTGTATTAGATAAGTATGCTTAGCTTGGCGACTCAATCTGAAAGATTGATCCGAAAGTTTGATCTCTAAGGCACACACATGAGCTGCTACTAAATGTTGCCGTGAACATGAAAATCGGCCTTGTGTTATCACTAGGTCTGCAAATATATCTAAAATTTCGGGCTAAACGCTTTGCAGATAACAACTGTATTACGCTAATCATGGAAAAGTGTGAATGAGCGATAAGAACTATACGCTTGTTGGTTGGGATATTATTTCTTGGACAGGTGTTTCCGTCATACAATCTTTTGTGGAAGCTCTTTCTACGTCATTGTTATCTGCTATGAACACACAAAAAATTTTAACAAAATATTGCGAGTTCGTGGAAACTCTTATTTGGCTAATTAGGAAAATGAGAAAACCAGATAAGTTTAAGGCGAAACGCAAAAAGTAAACCTAGACTAATTCGCTGTAAAACATGCAAGCTATTTTGGGAACTTCCCCGAAGATGTCAGCAATTGCTGCAGCTGCAGTTTTTCAGTATGCAACCACTAGAACTTAAATGCAAATTTTGCAAATTTTTTTATGTTTTTGTAATATGTACATAAGTAGCAAAAAACAAAGTAAAAAAAAATACTATTTTTTTAGAGTCAAACAAAACAAAAGAGTACTTACTATGAGGAAAAAAAAAAACCTAACAAGGTGTGAAAATTGGTTGCATCATTGTGTCGAGACCGAGACGTGACATTTTTGAGCATGTCAGAAATAAAGCAATACGAAAAACCAAAACATAATTAGCCAAAGCGCCGATTTGAATTTTATCAACGTATTACAATGTAATTTAGAAAAACAACACGAACTTGGTTTAAAAATAAAAAAAATAATAATAAAATAATAAATTAACTGGAAATTTATAAATAGAATTAATAAATAATGTGGACTGCGTATTAGGAAGTCGTCGAAGCTGTCAGATCCACGTTTGAACGAACATGTGTATATAAATGACTTTTGTACAATAGGTCGATAAGACAAGCAAGCAGCTTCGAACATTTGAAAATGTAACCCCCAAGAGTGTGTACCACTTAGTAGTAGATGACATAAAGCTGATTTGTGTAGATTAGAGTACAGTGAACACTTGACTAATGGGATGCTTGTTTAAACACGCGCTTAGAGTTTCACAAAGCAAAAATGGCAAACATTTTGATGATTATTATAATTTGATTTGATAATTTTTTTTGCGTAAAAAATTAAGTTTTTAAATTTATCATCAGCAAAGCATTTATAAACTGAAACGTTTTTTTGCATATTTAACTGATCAGGTATTCCTACGCTACGCAGTCTTGGCCCTAATGTGGCTGAAAGAAGAAGATTCTAAACACTCCTTATTCAAGCGCATAGCTTTAGCCTTACCATGGTGGAATAATAAGGTAATATCGCGCGAAAGCTCACTCTCTCGTTTATAGCCCTTATCGTCAGTGCAAATCATGCTGCAAACGAGTAAGGATGGTCGCGGACGAAATTTTTAGCTCTGTGTGTTTTGTTTTCTAAACACGAAAGTTGCAATACAAAACCAAAAGCAAAAAATTATGGGAAATAGCAAACTTCTTAAAATTAGACTAGAATAGAATTAATTATTATATTAACTATAAAACATATCTGAACTGTTCTTTGTTATTTATTTACAAACATCAACAAAATATATATCTATCTCATTCACGTTTACGAAGCAATGCTAAGAGAGCTTTCCTAACAGAAAAGCTTTTAAGTGCTTTCACACTTACACGCTACATACAAAAGGGGATAGCTTTTACAGACGACACCACCTTATATTATTCCACCATGAGCCTTACGGCTTTGAAGATCAAATTTTGCTCTGCTTGATCTTTTCAGTGTCTTATGCTATAATAATAGTCTATATAATTTCATCTCTTTCGAACTAACTTTATGCTCTATCGCTTCTTCTATCTAAAAGTCATCTTGACTTGCCTCTTTGATCAATTCTGAATTGTGAGTCACTCACTTGATCAACGGTGCTCTTTTGGGCTTTACCTAAAATAATTTGTAAGTTCTATTTATTTTTTCTTCTTTTTTATTGTAAATCCTAGTCTCTGGCCAATTCATGATGTGAGTCGGTACATATTTTTAAAAAGTTCAACCACCGGGCTAGAAACGCGGATTAGTTAATATATATATTTCCACTGTTCTAATTTTTCAAAAATTCGTTTTTATAATCTAAGGTCAACTGAGTTTTGTTGTACCCCTTGGAAAAAATAAATAAATAAATAAATTGGGCTTAGAAGTTAGAACCTTCGAAGCAACTACACTGATGCTGCTTTAAGGGAGAATATGCTAGACACAGTCGAACGTCCCTATACTCCCCGTATGGGTTCCTCACAAAGAGGTGGGGCACTGCAACCAGAAGATCTTTTGTACCATACCCATAAATTACGGCAAAAGACTTTCCACTTTCCGCTTGAATAGCAGTAGGTATTGACCTAAGATGGAAGGAACTAATCCGTTCCTTTCCCAAGTGACAGGCTCTGTCCCATACCAGCGCTGGGCAGTCACAGAGAATATGTCTGGTGGTTTCATCGTCCTTGAGACAGAGTCTGCACTCTGAAGAGTCCGATAGGCCAATTTTCTGTGGATGGTATCTAACAGTGTGGTGGCCAGATAGGAGTTTTAAGTCCGCTCTGCCAAGACCTTTTGTCTTGATCATATCCAGAGGTTTGATAAGCGCTTTTGCTTGTCGCAGCCCCGGTAAGGAGAACCACTATCTCCTATGTTCTGCTGTAGCCCATTTGTTTACCATGGTTTTGATTGTGGACCAACCAATACCACAGAAAGGCGTAGGGGCAGTGGTCAGGGTGGAGGCACCCTGTCGTGCTAGATTGTCCGCGATCATGTTACCATCCACTCCTGAATGTCCAGGTCCCCATCATAGCACGACTTTCTTCCGGGAGAACAGGGTTTGGAGGTAATTATGGCATTCTTTAACCATCCTGGAGGAGATGCTCCATGATGATAGTGCCCTAATAGCAGCTTGGCTATCTGAGTAGCTACAGATGTTTGCTACCCTAGTTCCCTTGCTAAGGATTTTGAATTTGTTAGTTTTAAAAGCAGTGCACTTGCCAAAAATTCTGTACAGAAGTTCGTTATAGGGAAGTTGGACTGTATATCTAGTATTCCTGCGGTTTAGAATGCTTAATTGCTTAATGCTTCTTCTCCCAAACCCTTGTTTACCTCTTTTTCGAACTTACAAGTTTATGCTCCTCCTGAGGTGTGGGTATGCGATCTCAGCATTCGTCTGCAGGCATTACGATTCTGGATTATGTCATCGTTGAGACGCATTCGTTGCTTATATTTTTGTATTTTAAAAAAGGTGAGGTTTTTGGACTTTTCTTTTACACCGGCGGTTGTCTCCAGACCCGGTCACCAATCGCATACACTGATCTTTGGAAGATCTTTAAGATGTCAAAAATGTGCCTCAGGCTCAATGTGATGGTAAATTAAGAAATTCCAAAAGAACCATGTATTGTAATACAATGTTCTAGTGTTGGAGAAAACATCGCTGACCGAAGTTTAAAATCTCCATGTATCGATGTTGGCCAACAGAGATGTTTCTCCAGCACTTCTGCACTCATCAAATGTTTGTTTAGTAGTGCTGTAGAAACATCTCTGTTGGCCAACATCGATATATAGAGATTTTAAACTTCGATCATCGATGTTTTCTCCAGCACTACAATGTTCCACTGTACTTCATACGCTATGAGTATTACTTTTGACATATTTATGGCTTCAATTTGCTTAACTAACAAACTAATTGCAAAATGGACTTTAAAGTAACAGCTGGCAACTATTTGCTACTTGGCCCCGACAAAATATCCATGTGTTGCCAGTTTCCACTGTACTTTTTTGTCTTCAGAGGATTGCGGCTGACATATTTATGGCGTCAATTGCCGCATTGTCAGCCCTTAATTTTTATATATTTTGGTATTTTTTTTTGGTTGTTGAAAACCAATCCGTTTCGAAACTCAAGTACGCACATGAAAAATGGCAGCAATACTTTATGATTTAGTTTGGTTTTTTGGCACTCGTTGTATTTTTTAATTTTTTTGAAATTTGTTTTTATTTTTAATCTTCACTTGTTTTTGAAACAATTATTTTTGTTGTTTGGTGGCGCTTTGCGCATTTTGAAATAACTTGTAAATGTTTTTTTTTTTTATTCTTTTGTTTTAGATATATTATAGATATAGTATTTTTTTTTTGATTATTTATTGAATGCTTTTCGGAGGGGACTTTAGAGCAAACGAGCTCTGTCCAACAATGAAATTTGCACAATGTGTAGAATTTGTACATATGTATTGTATTATATTATATACATATGTACAATGTATAGTATTTATGTGTCGTACGTTTTGCGCGTGTATTGCATATGCTTTGTTTTTGTTATTTATTTTTTCTTCAATTTATTTTGTCTACTTTAAATAAAAATGAAGAAAATTTTAGCGTTCATTGACATTAAATATAAAAAAGAAATGTATTGTATGGCATATACATAGTATATACATATGTACTATATGGTCTGAAATTGAACATTTGTCTGCCGACAAAATAATGTACTGAATTTTTCAACTAAACTAAAAAGACAATTTGCCATGTTTTGGTTGGAGCCTTGACGAACAGCGTGTACGCTTTTTGGCCACTTGGCTGGCAGACAAGAAACGATCTTTGATAGCAAGTTTTTTTTTTTTGGTGTTGACGATACAAGTTGTCTCTTACCAAAGTTAGTCATCTGCCGGAAATTATATACCACTATATTTTTATACGCAGCTCAAGGTGTGCCGCGCCCTGCAGGTTACAAACAACTTGTCAAATTTATAATGCCCTTATGCGGCAGGGGGTCATAAAAACTGGCAAATTATTTCATGTAAAAAACGCTGAAAATAAAGACAAATAAATTTGAAGACTCGCGTCTCTCGACGACGAGTCTTTGACTGGGGCGTGACTTCTGGGTGTTGGTGACACTTTTTTTTCCTTTTTTTTTTTTTTTTTGTCTTCACAGGGCATTTAATTTTATTTATTTTTTAAAATTTATTTTCAGCAATAAGTTTACGTGATCTGTTTGCAAAAACGTCATTTAAAGTAATACAACGACCCGAACACACTTGCCTCAAAAATACAAAAAACAAAAAAAAAACTGCTAAGAATTTTAAAATTTGCAAGCTTGCTAGCCGAAAAAAAAAATAAAGAATTTATCGAAACTGCTTAAGAATTATTAAAACAAAAGCGGGCCAGCGAGACGACAAGTGATTTCTCATTATAATTATTTTTTAATAATTCATACAAGATTAATGTTCCATAATTTTAAGCTAGCTAAAATTTGGTTATTGTACCCTGCGAAGAGGCATATTAATTTTGAACGAGTGTTTGCAACGAAGAAAAATGTAAACAAACGATGCTTTATAAATTATAGACCAAAATTTAAAACTTCAATAGACCCATTTGAAATAAGTTTTTTTAGTAAATTCAATCAAGACGCTCTGTTTCCTTTCAAGATTGCCCTAATTATTCCGAGTCATCTTTGTCTATAACATTTTGTACGCACTACGGAGGTGAAAATAACAATTTCTATAGGGTCATCAATCTTGAGGTTTTTGTATTTAAACGCAAAAAAAATCTTTCGTTCTGATATCACATGATCTTGGTGGCCAATTCACCGGTCCTGAGCGTGAAATTAATGATTCACCGAATTGGTTCCATAAAATGGCCTAAGCGCGCGAAAAATATTCTTTACAGAACGCGAATTTTCGTAATATAATTGTACGATTTGTAAACGTTGTTCGGTTGTAAGTCTTTCCATGATGATATGTCAATGAAAACTGAATAAAAAACACTTGACAGCGCTCACGCGAGATTTATCAAAAAACCCCTATTGAAAAAAAAAACCTCAAGATTCATGACCCTTTACTAGGGCGACCATTTTTTATATAGTTTTTGGTATTGTTTAGTGTTTTCAGCCTGTTAGAAAAATATATCAGTGCTTGCATTATGGTGACTTTTCATTCTTGTTGCTCGAGTATTCTTGCCACGTTTTTAGGGATGCTCTCGTTGTTACTTGGGTATTTTTGCCTTAAGGCATTTGCATTAGTGAACACCCCAAATACATATGTTAGTATAGCTAAAAATTCTATTCAAAATAGTAAATGATATATTATAAAAAAAAAAAAAATGGGAAATTTGTCTTGCCTGACAATCAAGCTTGAGCTCCGAGCCGAATGACTCTACGAACTACCCAATTGTGTGGGGTTTTCTATCTTGAGAGTGAAACTAAGCTCCGTTCAAATTAACTTCGTTATGAATTAATTTAAATTTTGTTCATGTTTTATTTATGAAAGTTTATTTTTAATAAGCAAGAGTGTTAAATTATAATTGCAACATTATCTATCTATCTATCTATCTATCTATCTATCTATCTATCTATCTATCTATCTATCTATCTATCTATCTATCTATCTATCTATCTATCTATCTATCTATCTATCTATCTATCTATCTATCTATCTATCTATCTATCTATCTATCTATCTATCTATCTATCTATCTATCTATCTATCTATCTATCTATCTATCTATCTATCTATCTATCTATCTATCTATCTATCTATCTATCTATCTATCTATCTATCTATCTATCTATCTATCTATCTATCTATCTATCTATCTATCTATCTATCTATCTATCTATCTATCTATCTATCTATCTATCAATTAATTTATCTTGTGATACATATTTATATAAAAAAAGGACCTTTTTCATCTATCTATCTATTTATCTATCTATCTTTTAATCTATCTTTTAATCAATCCATCTATCAATCTATCTATCTATCTTTCTATCTATTTATTTTTGAATATATCAAACAATTTTAAATATATTATTTCCCCTTTTTTCTTACATTGAATTTACGAAAAAAAAGGAACAGACAAATTCATGAAAAGTCTAAATAATTTAATTCTTTTTTTAATTAAAGATTTAATTTTTTTGTTATACCAAAAACCGTATTGAATCCAAATCCTATACGTCCAAATCTATCCGTTTCTAAATAAGTACATGAACAATTTGTATAGCACAATTAATCCTTCAATAATTAATTTACCAACCATAATTTTTTTTTTAGTATTTCCAATCTTTTTATTTAATATGGAATATCTTAAAAACCAAATTATTCTATAACAACAGTCAACTTTTCTGCCAAGTCAACTTTTTTTAGTTGTTGTGCCATAAAACAAAAGGTTTTTTTTTAATATTTTTTTTTTTTTTTTGTAATATAAAAAAACTTATTTAAAAAATACTGTTTTTATTATTGAAAAAAAGCAATTATTTTTTGCAATAACAAAAAATTACATTTTTCATTTTTTTCGACCTTTATAAAGCTATGCTCCTTTTTGAACCAGTTCCCAACTAGTTACTGCTGGAGTAGTTCTTCGATTGTTGTCTAATTTTTTAGTGGTTGAGCTTGTGTATTTGTGTGAATGTTTGTGAGTTGGTAAGATGCCTATGGAACTTGGTAAAACAAGCTCCAGCTGCATGGCGCAGTTAATTTGTATTAACATGACGGTACAGCTTCTTCCTATACTTGAGCGTACAAGACGGTGAAAGGAATTTTTTTTAATTGAAAAAAAATTTTTTTTTTGATGTAAACCTTTTCTTAAAAAAAAACAGTTTGTCTATCTACCAGAATAACAAGGAAGAGTTAAATTTGTTGTTTCGTGCTATTACTTAATAAATTTTGTTTTCATTCTTTCAATAGATTTTGTTTTTATTTTTAAACTTTTTGTTACCAAAAACGTTTTTATTAGTAAAAAGCAATGATGAATTGTAATAACATTTGCAATTTTTCAATTAACATTTCAAACAATCATCATAAAAATGCATTTCAATTTTTCACTCAAATACAAATTCGCAAATAATTTTTGAAAATATTAGGGGTATTCACGCTTGCTGTTGCGATTAAAGCGTGAATCCCCTTTGGTTAGCTTATGAATTGAGTTGTTGGATTTGTGGATTTTTAAATTTAGTTATTGAATCAGCCACTAACAATTAATAATATGCATTAAGTTCATAAAATGCAAAATTGTAATAATAAATTGCAATAAATTTATTAAAATTCACTTTGTTAAGATAACTTGTTGCTTTTTACAATACAAAGTGCTCAATAAACTCCAAATGTTACAGTGTGAAAAATTACGCAAATAGCGTACTATGCAACACTTTCTCAACATCTCAAGAGCTAAAAAATAAAATAGAGGCTGAGTTGAGGTGCAAAGTTACAAGCTTTCAACTTTTTGACACCTCAACTCAAGAGCAAGTGTGAATACCTCCAAATATTTTATAAAAATAAATTTATATCAAATTTTATTTCAAATAAATCTTTTGATGAAAATAGTGCTTATGTAAAAGATAGTTGTACATACGAACAAGCCGCAATTAACAAACAAAATAACAGATGACCCACCCTATAGTTTTCCACTGCAAGTGTATACACACTTCAGCAGTATTCGATGAATATCGATTTTTGGCGTCTTCAGCTGGTTTCATTTTCCATGTAAGCCAAAGAAACGCTGCGGTTAATAATTTAAAATTGGGATTTAAAAAACCATTTTTAGCACGGCATTAGCATAATTGGGTATGATTTTTGGCTCGAGGCGGAGAACGCAGAAAAATAAACAAATGTCAATAATTATGTATCCAATTTTTCTACGCGTTTTTTTTTTATTGTTTGTTACTTTTGTCGTCTTCTACTATCTTTGGGTCCATTGTCACAAATTGTGAATGAATTTTTCAGCAAATCGATTCGAGTGTTATTATTTTTTATATATGGTAAATAAAAATTTGTTTAACTGATTTGTTGGCTTTGTCAGGGCTTACATCAAACGACAGAACCGCAGCTGGTTTTCGGCTTTGGGTCTTCGTGGTGGCTGCGATGTATTCTTGAGCTTTATTTGGTATTTAATTTTCGTATGATCTTAGATTTATTTTTTATACTTTGTATTTGTATTTTAATTTTATTTTTTATTATATGTTGCTTGTCGTCGCCGCTACAATAGGCAATGGACAGCAGACAGAAGACAGACGACAAACGACAATTGCTGATATGGTGATTGGTTGGTTGATCTCGGGGAGGTGGCTGCGGGCACACTTAATGATTTTTATTTATTTATTTGGTGTTATTTGTTGTGAATGGATTATCTCGTTTTTTGGCCATTTCAAGTTGGAGCGTGTAACATAATTTTACATAATTTTATTATATTTTATTTTTGATGGCATGCTTTTAATTATTTTATACTCAACTTTGACTGTTACTGTGCGCGCCAAGCTTCCAAGCAAGCTGGCATCATCATAATCATCTACATCATGATGATGATGATGATCATCATCATTGCCATGGCGCTTTGCATATAAATTGGGGATTCGGTTTCGCTATGATTCGGCATATGACTTTATTCATATGCTAAAATCTTCTTCAGTAGTCAAAAGTGGTTTTTCGGCACGGCTTGGCTCGGCTCGGCTCGGCTTCATTTGAAAGTAATTTGGAAACCTTGAGGCATCATCACTTTATCATCGCATGGGTGCAGCAGTGCCATAAAACCATACGACAACCAAATAAAGCACTCTAATGCCAGGGTTCTTGTTTCTTTCTTTCATTTTTTGCAATTTTTTTTTATATATTTTTTTTTTTTATAAATATTAGTAGCCCGCCCGCTTCGGTGAGTGCGTTCCTTAAACCGCATTGGCTTTGTTTCGATTCCCTGGAATTAGCTGTGGTTAATGCCGACAATCTATGCCGACGGGGTGTTGTTCATACATTTGCAAAGACATGATTTATTAGATCTCTGTTGTCGCCTTTAGGAACACTGCTGCTGCTGCTGAAGGTCATATCAAAAATGCGCCTGCAGTTTCAAGTTCAAGTTCCAAAGAATTGTATAGATTATTGCAAGAAATTGGAGCAAGTTCTTGGTAAGCTACTACAGCTACTACCGTCTGACATGATCTATGGCTCTTTGTCCAAAACAATGAACAAACTAATCAAATACAATAAATAGTAGCAAAAATGCGAAACAAAAACTGGAATTTGCATATTAAATCAATTTATGGTCATAATTAAATCGACTAGTTTTATCGATTATTTATTTGGTGTATAACATTTCCGTGTTTATCTAATTGCCTACTACCATTCCCGCTCTAGATTCTAGCAATCTATGAACTACACTGCGGCAAAGAATTGACGATAAAGATTAAGCATGTTAGTTGAAAAATTAGATCTAGGTTTATCTGCTGAAAAGATGTATATTTAAAGAAGTCATAGTGAGTCTAGAACTGCTCAAAACTAAGAAGAAATAGTTGATCAGCTGCACCATACAGTGCGTTGATTGGTGGCGCCATCTAGGCACAAGTTTTCATTATGCGCCTAGCTATAATATGTTGACTATTTGACGTTATTAAATTTTAACAGAAACTATAATTATAAGTTAAATGATGGTGCACACAAACTAGTGCTGGAGAAAACATCGATGTTATATCGATGCATTGAAGTATCGAAGTTTAAAATATCCATATATCAATGTTGGCCAACAGAGATGTTTCTCCAGCACTTCTGCACTCATCAAATGGGTTTTTAGTAGTACACTTCGATACTTCGATGCATCGATATAACATCGATGTTTTCTGCAGCACCAACACAAACTATGTGAGCTTTCTGTAACACTAAAATGTTAAGTTGAGGCTTGTTGTGCCTCTGTAAGTAACACAACATATGTAAGCTTTCTGCAACACTAATATGTTAATTTAGCAGATCCCTCGCTGCACATGTAACATAAGCTTAACATAAAATGTACATTTAACATAAAGCGCTTGCTATAAATAAAACAGAACATTTGAAACAAATTGAGCGTTTTACTTCAACATCAAAAAACTAAAATTTAAATTTTATTGGGAAGTTGACCTCAAGAGCTATTAGATCTGGAAAAAAATTTAAAATTTTATTTTATCAAAATAATAAAAGAAAAAGTTTTAATTTATTTTTCGCAAGCAAAAAAAAAAAAAAAAATAAGCTTTATATTTTGGGTGATTAGGTTTTACGACAAAGTAAGAAAAAAGAAAATGATTAACAGTTTTTTATACTTTATTAGATAATTTATAGTGCATCCATTTGGTTACGTTTTTTGAAAAAAAAAAAAAAAAAAAAAAAAAAAAAAAAAAAAAAAATTTTGTAAAAATTTAATTTATAATACCAAGCAAAAAAAAAAAAAAATACACCATATATATATAGGCATTTATATTTTGGCGTGACGTTAGGTTTTACGACAAAATAAGAAAAAAAGAAATAAGCTAAATTACTTAAAGTTTTTTTATACTTACCTAATTAGATAATTTTAACAATATATAAATATGTGCATTTCCATGTTGGCGTGACGTTACGTTTGAATACGACAAAAAATATGAAGCTAAATAAAAAAAATAGTAACTTGAAATTTGTGAAAAAATTTGCACAAATTTTATACCAAAAAAAAAAAAAATCATATATAAAAAAAAAGTTTTATGCTTACGTAGCATTTAAGTTTTTTATAGCTCCATATTTAGTGAAAACAAATTGCAACAAACGTTCTTAAACGGTTAGCAAAATTACGCATGGCGTTATGTTACAAAAAATACAAGTGATCTTTGACTTGTACTACAAAATCGCAAAAATTTTGTGAATTTGGCCAGTGTCTTAGCATAACATTTTTTTTTTGGTATTGAATAAAATAATGTTCTGCTCTTTGTCTTTTATTACGAAATCGCAAAAATTTTGTGAATTTGGCTAATCTCTTAGCATACATTTTTTTTGTTGCTATTATTTGAAATATAGTAATGTTCTGATCTCTGACTTATACTATAAAATCGCAAAAATTTTTTGAATTTGGCCAGTATTTATATATACATCCTTTTGTTTGGTATTTTTTTGAAATAATGTTAGTTTAATAAACCATCAAACCAATGGCAAAGTTCATAAAAAGAAGCAAATGGCGTTGGATTGGCCACAAGCAGTAGATTAGAATCCACAAGGTAGACGAAAAATATTTCATGGAGAAGAACGCTACATGCCGAAACTTGTACATCAGGGAAATCGTGAAATGAATTAAAAGTAATCGCAAACAATCGTACGAGATGGAAATACGTCACTGAGGCCCTATGCTCCTCAAGGAGATAAAGGAACTAACAACAACAATAAACCTACAAACCTTTTCCTGACTGCCTTTTTTTTGCAGTGTATTTAGTTAACTTACTTACCCTGTTCCAATTCCAATAATATTCTGATCTTTCACTTATATCACGAAATCGCAAAAATTTTGTGAGTTTGGAAAATCTCTTAGCATATGTTTTTTGTGTTTGCTATTATTTGAAATATATTAATGTTCTGATCTTTGACTTGTCTTACAAAATCGCAAAAATATTGTGTATTTGGCCAGTATTTTAGTATACATTCTTTTGTCTGGTATATTTTTGAAATAATGTTATTTTTTAAACAGCCAACAAACCTTTTCCTGACTGTCTTTTCTCGCAGTGTATTTAGTTAGCTTGCTTACCCTGTTCCAATTGCTCATACCATACGATAGACACTAATATTTATTGTAAATAAAATGCACGTCACTTGTATTGGCCAATATTTACGCAATTGTTTAGTATTTAAATTGTTTATTATTACGTTTATTCTTTTAGTATTATTTACAAAATGTATAGTTTACACGTTGTCATAGTCTCTTGTGATGTTTCTATTTACTTACATTTAATACATACTACTATATATACATTATGTATACGCCTGGTAATACGCAATGTGAGTACATACATAGCCAATAGGCTGTCTCTCTTTGGCACTGTTGACACGGTGTCAGGGCACAGAAAAAAAGCATGCTGATAGCGCCAGACCCATGGCGGTACCAATACCCACCGAAATCTACTGTCCAGCATCAATTCCATAGAAGCCAATTCTGCGCTTATCAGCAGCATGCACTGAGAATTGGGAACTGTTAATCCATAGCTTAGACCTGCTGCTGCTGATACGTTCTGATACTCCCGGATCCCCGTGCTGTCTGCCGATTGTGCACGAGCCTAGACTCAGCTGTTCTTTTGTTGCTGTGGACAAGAAAGTTTTTTGTATTCACATAATTAAAAATATATTTTTTATTACTTTTATTAATAGCCGAAAATTAATATTTTTTATGTTTATTGCTATCATGACAATTGATAAAGTCTATATAAAATTTTTTGTTTGCCAAAGTCTACAAAATTAGACTACAACAGTAAGGTCACTGTTAATTGGGGTGAACCAAAATATTGTGCAGATATTGGGAGTGATAAATAAAGCTGAGACAGAAATTAAAAAAAAAAAAAACATGACAAGGGTATACATAAATAAGATTTATTTTCAATTTGATTAATTATACTTATTAAGTATGACTATGTGTGTAGCTTTTAACAATGTAACTTATGTTAAGATTTCGGACTGTAAGTAACTTTTTTCACTTAAATATTAATATTATTGCAATAATATTGCTAGTCAATGTATCTCATTAATTCTGTGTTGTGCTCTTTTTCTGCCTTTTAGTATCTAACATTAATAAGAACCTTTAAATATAACGAAAGTTTAATACTAACTCAATGGAAATATAACAGAAACTGCAAATGATAACTGAACAAAACTTAACATTTACAGAGTTGCTGCAGCAATAATGTTAATTTATATTGGATTAATGTGACCGAATTTTCTAAACGACATATACAATTTTTCGTTGTTAGTAGTGAAAAAAAATCCAATCTCTGTTTTTATAAATGCTAGCTTTAAGCAAATCTTATACTTTCTTTGGCAATAAAGCCAAACCTTTGAAATTTAATGTTACAGAATCTACAAATGTTAACTGAACAAATCTTAACGTTCACAGAGTGTGCAAAAATAATGTTAGTTTACATTAATGTTGCAGCGTATCTATGTTACAGCGTAATGCTGCCATTGTCGTTACCAATTTTTTGTGTGAACAAGATAAAGTGAGAGAGCTGCAAGCCACTTCTTTTTTATTAAATAATACAAATAACTGTCTCTAGACGAACGCTCGAAATCAAAAATCATACAAGTTAGTAAATGCATTAGTGATCTCATCACCATTCACAATTGGTGAATTTGCCAATGAGATGTTTATTATGGATGCTTGTAAATTCACCAACAAAAACTGCAACTTATTTTCCTCTCAGAGCAAACAGTGTGTCTCCATAGACGAAATACAAATTTTGCTCCCAAATTAAGTTTCTGCATATTAGTTTTGTCGTGGCGGCAAAACAGAACAGCTGTTGTTGCTGCTGGCGCCATCTAGTATTAACTACTGACGCCATCTTGTGTTATATATTTGTATATGAAATTGGGTATCTAACCAACTGCATTTAGCACGAGATATTCATAAAATAAGTCATCTGGTACAGATTCCTTAAGTGCAACAACTTCTGTGGACAACAGAAATTGCCCTAATTGCCTGCGTAGGCTTCCACAATTTCTTTTGTCAAGTACCATTTAGACTGGTGGCTTCCAATATTCGCTTTGAATGGTCATCATCAGTTATTGTTTGTACTACACTGGTACTATATACTAAAAAGCTATCCACTTTCTTTACTAAAACTAAAAATTTGTGGAGTATGCTCCCTGAATAAGTAGGGGAGACGGGGGCAAAATGCGCAACTCGGGAAATATGCAACCTGGGCTACCGTCGCGACGGTAATCGCAGGAGGCTTGAAATTTTGTCCATAAATGGCTTTGGTGGAGAGCTCTAAACTTCGGTAAGCCACATATGTGGGCTACAGCATAGTGCCTGCTCAAGATCCCCTCAGCCCTTTGGCTGCCCCAAAAATGCAATAATTTCAAAAGTGGCGCGATTTGCCCCACTCTCACCTATACCTTGAATCACATTATGTCCCCATTTACATTTACCATACAATTAATGTTAATTAACATAGCATCAAATGTTAAGACAAGATGTGTGTAACAGAACATTACATTTACTGCATAATCTGTTAGCACAAACAACATAATGGGGGTATTCATGAGTTTAAGCTGGTGTTGCATGATAAAAAGTTTGTAAGAAATATTTTCAAGTTCTAAAAACAAAATTCATTGAGGCAAGTTTGAAAAATGTTTCAAGATTCAGCATATGTCAGAGCAAGTCGCTGTATTGAGCATAACCTTATTCCTATGCATCTTTAATAGAATTTCGCAAACGTTAAATGATTATAGCAAGTAAATTTGGAAAATTCTATGCATTAGATCTTTCACTAGCAGACAGCATTCAAGTATTAAATGGTCAGATAACGAGACTGTATATTCAGTGACAGAAAGCTTATTTCATTAATTTAATAAATTTATGCACTTGAACACAATTCTACAGAAAAACAAAATTATTAATTTGGCAAAATATTTAAGAAACTCATGCAATCCAGAATTTCGCGCAAGTGCTTATATACAGTCGAACTTTCTTAAAGCGTATTCGTGCGAAAGCAGCATTTCGGAACGTTATATAGAAAATTCGCTATACAGAAATTCATTTTGAAAATATCGAATAAGCGGTGTGTTTATAAAAAATCGCAATATCGAAAAAGTTTTACTCTCAACTAGTCCACTAATGTTCCTTCATTCTACAAACTTACTCGCTGTGTGCTTAGGCATAGCTTATATATCCGATATGCAAATTTGCAAGAGTTTGCAACACCAAAAAAGGCGTTCACAAGCAGATGCTAATTGCAACAATTTATTAGAACAAATGAATACCCTTCATATAAAATTAGCAAGCAAGACAAAGTAAACATACAAACGCCAAAGTATATCGTTAGCCAGCCCCAAGCTACAAGCTTCACATATTCTTCTATATGTATGTATGTATCTCCACATAGCCCAAAAACTTAGTAGCTAATAAATAATGCTGTTGCTGGGATCTTTTCTTAACGAGTATATAGTCTTTCGCTGCTAATTGGTTCACAATGCTAATTGGTTTCCTACAAGAAATATTTTTGTATATCTCTAATTTAATCAAAATTTTGCACGCGCGTTGAATTCTAATTTTGCAAATTCCTAAGTTTTTTTTTACTTTTGGAATGCTTTCTGCTAATTTCAACATTGTTTTGGCCTTTTTTTGTGGATTTACAACAACATCAGTTGATTCGTTGACGGCTTGACACTCTGTCTTAAGCTAATCCCCAGAAATTATTTTCTATATAACTGGATCAAGCTTTAACTATCACCAAAAAAGGTTAAGTCAAATAGATTTCAATTTCTCGAAAGCAAGTTTAGTAAGTCTAGCTTAATAATCATCAAAATACTGTTCGTACCGTATTCTGATCAGATCTTAAAAAAAGAAACGTTGAGGTAAAAGTAGGGGCCCTGTGTTAACTATCGACTGTTCCTAACCGCACCATTTTTCCCTAAGAAATTTCATATATTTTGTTTATTTTTTCAAATTCATGGGCTGCTTTCGAGAACTTGGGAGTATCACACAAAACTACCCCCTATCGACAGGCATGGTCTTATCTCAGGAGTTATCCCAAAAAGCGAATTAAAATTTGTTCTTACAAGTTATCAATTATTTTCAAATGTTCGCTTTACTTCATACCTTTTTGGAATATAAAATAGTTTTAATAATAGTTAATTAATAATCTCTCTCTGGCGGGAAGAGAATGGGACACGGTGTCCGGTTATCGCATCTCTCGAGTACTCTGGCCTAGGTATAACCCAAAGCACACATCGGAACTCCTGCGTTTTCATAAAAACAGGACCAAGATGGTGGTAGGAGCTGTAACGGGGCACTGCACCATTGGCCACATTGCTGAGAGACTGCATGTTCACGACTTCTGCCGTAGCTGCGGAGACGAGGAGGAGACAGAAAGCATCCAACACCTGCTGTGCGACTGCCCGGCGCTTCTAAGAAGACGAACTTAGTTTCTGGGAAAACCGTTCTCTGAGGATCTGGGTAGTTTGGCTTATGTGCCCATAGCGGATGTGGCTGCGTTTGTCGAATCCTCAAAATGGTTTTGTAATAGGAGAGTCGTAGGTGATTAGGGATGTCCTTCAGTTTTTGATCCTCCCCAACCCCCTCCCCAGTCCCTTCTCCAACTCCTTTCTTCCTTTCCCTCAAATTAGGCAACACAATGGACCTCATGGTGTCTGGATCTCTCAGTTAACTGAGCTGCCAACTTAACCTAACCTAACCTAATTAATAATTTAATATATAACATTAAACAATTTGGGGGAAAAAATTATGTTTCATTTGCAGTATCATTTCTACATGGCATTTCCTTGGATTCAACCCTGGAATTAACTGCCAGGGACTTCTTCATATCATCTTCAAACATCTCTCACGTGGTTTTATTATGCCCAAGCTGCACAATACATCAAAATATTACCTAGATCTTATAAATACAGGCTTTTTTTTTTAATTTTTTCAAGTTTCTATAAAATTTAAGCTCTCTTCTATTTAAAGTCCACTATTTGCTGCTTTTTCAAGTTAATAAAAAAAAAATTTCGGATGTTCCAGATTTCAGCCGCCTCATCATCTCTGACCAGGGCCGTTGAGAGAAAATCCGGGCCCGGGGGGAAAATATACCGACCCCTCTATTACACCTTTAGCTTGAATCTCGTCAGTACGACTGGAATTACACCGGGCCCCTGCGAAAACTGTGGGCCTGTGGGGAATCTCCACCTTCCCCCACCATCCCGCGTGCCTATCTCTGACTAAATATTTGCAGCCATTTCCTTGGATTCACGCTCCAAGAACTACTTCAAATCATCTGCGAACATCTCCCAAATATCAAATATATCTGATTAAGATCTCTTTAGAGTTCGATCTCATTCGGTCCACAAATTTCTGCGGTTTTTTGAGACTCCTTGCTTAATACTAGTTCATGAGCTAAAAATTTCGGGAGGTCCAAATTTTAATCGCCGCATCATCTTTGACTGAATACATACAGACATTTGCTTGGATTCACGCTACAAGAACTGCTTCGAATCATCTCCAACATCTCCCAAATATAGAACGATCGCTTTCGTATTTGAAACCACTTTTTTCTGCGCTTTTTAAGTCTCTTTCTAAGTATAATTGTTCTAAAGTAGGTCTTCTAAAAGTTCCATGTACTAGTATGTTTAGTCCATATAAGATGATGCATGCTTACATATTGTTTATATGCTTATAATAATGTATGCGTATTGTATGTGTGCGTTGTGCTGCTGTTAAATATTTACGCAAGTGCAAGTACGAGTTTGTTTATAAAACAAAAAAAAAACAAAAAAAAAATTGATATATAATTATATATAGCAATAATATACTATATTGGTTTATGGACTACATTAGCAGCAATATATCAATATTTCGATTTTATATGGCAATGCATTTGGAAATGAAACATGAAAATTCTATTTACGCAAGCAAAACATGAACGCGTTTCAAAACCAAAAAAATTTTCCGATTTTTAATCTATGGCAGGCAATATAAATATTTGGAAAAATTCAATCAATTACAGATTAAATTGTATGCGCACGTAGTACATACATATATATATATAGTACAAGTGTATATACTATATATGCAGACATGCACACACCACAAAAAGTAGATCAAGATCAGACTAATATATGTATGTATAGCATTTCAGTATAATGTTTTGAGTAAATGTACTGCAGATAATTTTTTTGAAATTGGCAAAGAAATTACTTTCATTCGTTTTCAAAATTTATGAAGCATTTTAGGCTGTCATTTTTGATTGATATATAGTTCATACTTTTTGTTGCAAATACCCTGCTTCTTGAAGTCACAAAATGTGTAACATTTCCTGATATTCCTTAAAAATCCCAATATTTTAGGTAGCTTCAAGTTTCAACTAATTCTCATTTTCCTAATTTTCAACATGACCAGTCAGACATTAAACTAAAAATGAATTTTGAACCTCCCGAAATTTTTTTTTTTGGAACAGCCCATGTTTCTTACTAAAAATGGCCCATTCCATTCCAAAAAAATCTTGTTGGTATTTTGTATGTCGGTTGCTGAAACTTAAGAAGTCTTCCCAATAGAGAAAAGTTTGTCTAAAGTTTTCATCAGTCTTATATATAATCCCTTTTTCGGCAGCTTGCAACATAGCAAGTACCCGAAGAATTGAATTTTGGTGCTTATGAAGATTTCAATTTAATGCAGGCTTAAACCTAAAAGCGCTTTCGATATTTGGCTAGCTATCCCGCCAATTTCCTTAAAAATACTTTTCCTAAAAAACACATATTTCATATCTAAAACCAAGTGTAAACTGACATATGGGCCCCCTATAAGTAGCTCAAGATATTTTTCAACTCCCACCAAAAAAAATATTTGAAAAATTTTGATGAATGGTATTGGTAATTACACTCATGCACAACTATATACATAAGTACTTATATATATGTATGTGTATATAAGCACAATGTATGTAAGCAAATACAAAGTCATTGCCTTCAAAAAATTTTAGCGCATGGTGTGAAGAGCACAACAATAAGCCACCACTCTCTTTCTCATAAGTCAGCGCTCTTTCAAACCAAAAAAAAAAAAAAAATAACATAAAAAAAACTACTACTAAGCATACTTATTAATTTTAGCACTTCAAATAACAATTGAGGCAATTTTGTTTATAGTTAAATCAGGCGTGTCAATTGGTTATAACATACAATATAAACAAATTACTGCAGCAGGTACAGTACATGGTAAATAGAAACAGTTAACAGCTAAGAGCAACTGTGGCAGTTAAATGCTTTAAGATCTATTATTAATAAATTTGTTAACTACTCTTGACGCTGACGTGAATTTGTCACAAGTTGACGGAGGGACGGACGAATGGATGGACGGACGAAACGACGTTGACAGCTGAGTCAAAGTCAACAACAACAAGAGCACGTTAATTGTTTAGGCCTACGCGTTATGCACAGTGGGACAAAGCTAGCGCGCATGTGGTAAAATTTTTGTAGACTTTGACACAGCAGTCGATTTTTACTAAAATTTGTTTCATCTGTAAGCTCTTGAACTTAACACTTGTTTAAGCATCAGTTTACACAAGGTTGCAGATTAAACTCAATTCAATGTCTTGCGCTGAAACATATCGATTGTTTTTATTATTAAAAATTTTACTATTAAGCGCGTTCATGAACCTTTCGATCAGCATCAATTCTGTTTAAATTTTAAGTAAATTCGTTCATTAACTTGTTGGCAATTTTAGACGAATTATAAATGATACGATTTAGAGCGTCCGTGATATATTCGATCAGTTTCAGCATTTATTCAAATTTATCGAAATATGTTATTTGACAGCAAATAGGTTTAGCTACGAGTAGATTTCGAACCGTCTAAGGCTTCCACGCCAAATAACTAACCCATGCACTATATATTTATGTCTTTTGATATATTCCTATCTTTGTTAACATTTAATGTTTCATTTTAAATTAAAAATTAAAAAAATCGGTAATTACCATATCATAGTGTATTTTTACAGAATTGTCAACCGGGTCCAAAACATTATTATTTTTAAATGTCTAAAAACGCATATGCCATTATGCAGCTTTTCTTACTTCTTATCGACTTATATAAGTGAAGCGGGACACTTTTTTGGTATCACTAAAATAAGCATAACTTTTACAATTATATGAGTTAAAAACTTTTTTTTTTGTATAAAATGGCAACAATCCCATTTTAAGCAAGTGGGAGATCACTTTTGAATTAAAAAATTAAAATTTAAAAAACTTTTTTTTTTAAATTTAAACAAAATTTATTTTTTTTTATATTAAAACTTTTTTTAAGTTAAAATTATATCTTGCATGGGAAAAAATGTTTGTATTGTAGCTTAGGTTAGGCTAGGTTAAGTAGGCAGCTCAGTTAACTAAGATCACCCAGAGACCATGAGGTCCATGGTGTTGCCTAATTTGAGAGAAGGAAGAAAGGTGTTGGAGAAGGGTGGGGAAGGGAAGGGAGGCGGATCAGAACTGTAGGGCATCCCTAATCAACTAAGACTCTCCTATTACAAAACCATTTTGAGGATTCGACAAACGCAGACAGATCCGCAATGGGCACATAAGCCAAACTATCCAGATCCTCAAAGAACGGTTTGCCCAGAAACTGGGTTCGCCGGGCAGTCGCACAGCAGGTGTTGGATGATTTCCGTCTCCTCCTCGTCTCCGCAGCTTCGGCAAAAGTCATGATGGTGAACATGCAGCCTCTCAGCCATGTGACCAATGGCGCAGTGCCCCGTTGCAGCTCCTACCACCATCGTGGTCTTGTTTTTATGAAAACGCAGGAGTTCAGAAGTGCGCTTTGGGTTATACCTAGGCCAGAGTGCTCGAGAGATGCGACAACCGGACACCGTGTCCCATTCTCTTTCCGCCAGAGCTCTGGCTGTATCGCTGATTTGCAAAACAACGTCCTGTAATGGTTTTTCTATGTCCGTAACCACAAGGTTACCTGCCAGTGCTGATCCGTTCCTGGCGCTCTCATCAGCCTCCTCGTTACCAGGGACGCCTGAGTGTTCCGGTACCCAGCAGAGAGTGATTGAGTGGTGTTGGATACGGTTGAGCGCAAGCGTCGTCTTACGGATCAGTTTGCTCTTTATGGTATGCGATGACAGAGCCTTGATTGCAGCCTGACTATCGACCAGAATTACAATGTTCCTTGGACTTTCGCCCACGGTATCAATAAGTCTAGCCGCTTGCCAGATTTCATAAATCTCGGCTTGAAAAACGCTACACCAGTCAGTAGACGGAATGAGAGCTTCGTCGAAAGCTTTTCAGAGAAGATGCCTGCTCCTGTGCCTTCATCCATCTTCGAGCCATCGCTATATATTGTCAGCTCTTTCCCTTTAAAGGCGTTTTTTGCTTCCAATCTTTCCTCTCCGGGAAAACTGCGACAAAATTGTCGTTCCATTTCTGAACCGTGGAGCAATAATCACTATACCCGGTCCCCCCAGCAGTTATGCCTAACTCAAGTAGGATATTACTGTGACCACAAGTTGATGGCCTGAGAAGATTAAGTGCCCGGAGTCTCGCTGCGCTTCTCGCTGCCACCGACTTCAGGAAAATACCCACTGGATCCAGGTTCAGTTGGTCATAAAAGCTTGTAAAACAAAAAAATTGGAGATAATTCATATTGGTTAACCTCAAAAGTTGTGAAACAACATGTAATAAGACTTTGTATCTCGCATATGCTTAAAAATATTACAAATATCATAAAAAAACAAATGTATAAATTGTTGCAAGTTCATACATTTGTCCCACTGTGCGTGATATGCGTGCGTTTATGCTTCGCTTTGACAAGCTGTTCTAAGTACACAGCCCAAACACTAGATGGCGCTTTGGTGTTGCAAAATGTAGAACAAACAACAATTGGAACAAGCAAATTTGCTTTTTATTTTTAACTTTTGCATAAACATTTAAACTCTAATTATGAATTTATTATTAATATTTATGTCATAAACAACAGTGTGTGTTTATGGTTGTTTCTTTTTTTTTTTGTCAAAACATATCGAATACTGACCGATATATTGTATAATAGACAATATTTTCTAGATTGCAACGCTGGCGCCTTGTTATTTTACAATTAGTTTTATTTATGTTGTATATAGTAAATTGTGTGTTGTTGTTGTTGTTGTCGTAGTATAATTAAACGACCATTAGGCGTATTTAACGCACACACACACACACAAAAACAAATTTGGGTCATTACCAAAGCAAAAAGCCACAAGAAATAAAAATTTATATATATGTACATATATATAACACACGTGCTGCTTCTCTTAACGTGGCTTGGACATTGTTTATTATGATTATGCTTTTTGGCCATATACTTGTGAGCCTCGCTGTCTGCTCTGTATAATATTTATAACAATTTCTATTATGAAAGGCCGCCGCCGCTGCTGGCGTCGCTGCTGACGTCCTCGTCGTCGACGTCGCATCTGTTGCTCATAAATATATCACAAATAAATTAGAGTCTTATAAAAACGAAAGTTTTTTTTTTTTTTTTATGTAAAGAGTTTAAACTTGTTGCCACAAGTTGCAGGCAGGCGTGCGTATAAAATTCTCAAGCGTGGGAATTCTAAGAACTCCAAGTTTTTCAAGAACTTCAAGTTCTGTATGTTTTGCTATGTATTGTAGTTGGGCCCGGGGCGCAGTTCGTGTTTTGTGGGTTCACTGACAAGTAAACTCAATTATTGCTTAATGAAATCCGCAAAACTAAGTAATGAAAGAATGACTGAACGAATATTCGTTTGTACAGCGCGCAGAGTGAAAAGAAATATGGAATTGATTGTTTAACCGTAACAATTTTTTATAAATTTTTTTTTTTTTTTGGGTTTGTTTGCAAAACCTGCCAGGCATATGTCAAGGAAATTGGGTCAAATCGTATCGCATTGCCAAAAGAATTAGACAAACTCTTGTAGTTTTTGCGCGAAAAAAAAAAAAATATAAGCAAACTCGTTTTGCCTTTTTTTTGCGATCTGTATGCCATGTGCTTGAGTGACAAGACATACGAGTATCCACCCACAATTGTACTTACTTCTTATACGAATTTGTCACGGCATATTGTAGCAATAAAATCTAAAAGAGTCGAAAAACAACAACAACAACTAGAAACTGGAGCAATAAAATCAAATTGAAAACGAAAACGAGACAAAATTGCGAAATGAATTTGTTGTAAATTAGAACCAAAGTTAATGAATAGAGACAAATGTTGAGGGAATGGCTAGAGTTGGGCAACCCTGACTAAAAGATGCCCTGAATCTAAGGCATGTTGTGCAGTTTAGACAGTTCTTGTAATATTGCTGGTAAAAACGATACTCTACCTCAAGTACCCACTGCCCATAGGATCAATAATAATAATAATTTTGAAAAAATCTATATATTATATCATATGGAAATGTGAAGAGGAAGCAGGCATCTCGAAGTCGTAAGACGAGTATTAAGGAAAATCTAGACAGTTCTTGGAATATTAGTGGTAAAACGCTGCTCTACTCCAAGTCCCAGTGCCTATAGAATCAAGCTTGCCTCAGACATGGGGACAAAGCAGTTAGAACTCTAATATCGAATGTTGGCATACCGGGCCCAAGTGGCTCAACAAAAATCTTCACGGACGGTTCCAAGTTAGACGACCGCGTTGGCGGAGGCGTCTACATTGAGGAACACAACGTAAGAATATCTTTTAGGCTCCCAGATCACTGCAGTGTCTTCCAGGCTGAAGTCATGGCAATTCAGGAAGCCGTCTCGATAATTAAAAACCTACCAATTGGTAGCAACAATATCTGTATTTACTCAGATAGCCAGGCGGCTATTAAGTCTCTCGCCTCCATGACATCATGCATGAAGTCAGTGAAAAACTGTCGCTCATCTCTGGAGGAGATGGTAGAACAGTTTTCGATCCACCTCATCAGGGTCCCGGGACACAGGGATATTGGGGGCAATTGCATTGCGGATGAACTGGCAAGAAAAGGAACTTCCAGCATCCTCCTTCAGGACAAGGAGCGTCTGGGTATACCTATGGCCAGCTGTAAATTGAGTATTAAGAACCACTTTGCTCTAGCTGCTAATCAAGCGTGGAATCGGATATCGAACACGTGTAGAATCTCACGGCAGACATGGCCGGTATACTGCAAAAAGAGAACAAAGCAACTTTGCGATTTAAATAGAGCTCAGTGCTCGACAGTAATCCGGGCAATCACCGGACACTGGCTGGTGGGTATCCATGCATCAAGGCTCAACGCACCTCACAATGATTTCTGTAGAAGTTGTTGCGATGAGGAGGAGCTGGAGACGGACACTTATTCTGTCACTGCCCTGGGCTGTGTAAGACAAGGCTCCGATTCCTAAAATCATACGTCTTTAATGACCTATCCCAGCTCTCGGAAAAGAGTCCAAGAAGCCTCTCGATTTTGAAAACATATAGGGGACCTCCTGAGTGGGGGAAGGGTGGTGTAAGGCACACCCAGCGGTATCACAACGGGCCAATTATCTGGCCTAAGTGAGTTGGAACGTTAGGTCCCGACTGCCGCCCTAACCTAACCTAACCATATCGAATTGTGAACAGGAAGCAGCTTTCTCGGACTCGTAAGCCAAGTATAAAGAAAAATTTAGATTTTTAGTAAGCCGGATGAATACCGTTTACTAAAATCTGATCTACTTACGTCGAACTCATAGAAGCAATCACAATCGAAAGTACTCATAGTCAAAAATAAAAATGGGAGAATATTAATGGAACGTTCTAAAGGAAATTAATGCTTAATCCTATTGGTAGTCCAATTTAAAAGTAGAGTTTATTATAGTTAAGGAGTGGGTTAATCAAAACGTATCTTTTACGGTATTAAAATGCTGCCGTTTATAAGCCTCCAAGTCTCTATTTCGACACCTTGATACCAACAGAGTGACCATACCAAGTATATATAGTTGTGCCTTCATTCGCAATACCTATATTAGATTTATTTTTGGATAAGAAAATCTGCATCTTTTTTGGATCTTATACTATTTGAGATAGTCTTACTTATCAGAGATGGAGTTATGTAGATGGGATGCACCTTAGATGTTGTGAATATTTGTAACTCATACAATTACCTAGATATCGCAATTTTCCTACCATCTCTATCTGGATGTGAGCTTTATAAAATAGGCATCCTGTTCCACATCCGTAAAATACACGTTCCTTAGAAGATATTCATTTGAATAGACATAAGGTAACTAATGTTGCAAAAAATTAATAAATATAGGTAAATATTTATGGAATCTTCTGTATCTCTTTTTTAGTAAGTGATTATTTTTTAGTAAAATGTTATAGACTTTGGATCTTTGGATACAGTGTGTAGAATTCATAGAAATAGGCAGATGGTTAATTGTAGATTGTGGAATCCGTCTTAAACTGTTATAGCCTTTGGATGCTTGGACACAGTGTATAGAACTTGTAAAAATAGACAGATAATGAATGGTGGGTTTTGAGATCCGTCATGAACTATTATAGTCTTTGGGTGCTTGGATACAGTGTATGGAATTCATGGTGGATTGTGGGATCCGTCTTGAACTGTTATAGCCTTTGGATCTTTGGACAGAGGGTATATATATCATATGATTAGACTCATGGTAAACGTCATGGTAGCAAACTAGTAAACACTTTAAATCTTTGCATATAGGGTATTAAAGTCATTGAAATTGGATAAACATAAATTGATTCCTAATTTTGCATCTACATTTAATGCGTATTTTAAAAAAGTAGCAAAAAACAAAAGACTTTAGTTCCGCATTTGGCTAGATAGCTATAAGATACATATGTATCTCTACTCTATAATTGGTTTTAGCTCAAAAAGAACCTCCAGTTCGTGAGTAACTAAGCAAACATTATGTCGTATGTTGCGTTTGATATTGCGGCCAGACAACTTTTGCTTTGTTTATCTTTTGTTTCAGAGCATAAAAATTGATTTACAGCGCTTTAAGTCAAAAAAAAAAAAAAAATAACAAACTACAACTATCAACTTAGAGCTCAAGTACAACAACCTCAAGAGGCTCTCATATTAGGCAACCAAAAAATAAATAAATATATAGCTAAAATCAAATTATTACTCATGCTAAATATATATAATTAAAGTGATAAATATTAATGTGTGTATGTCTAATACTTAAGCCTTATATGGTGCCATGTACTTGCCTTATAGACGAAAACCCATAACAATAGCCAAAGAATTCCTCATCACGAATGCACTGGTTAGCCCACACGGACACAAATGGCAAGACGACCGCGTCCGGGCCCATTAACCATTTATTTGTTTAGGAGCTATAATAGAGGTAAAAAATTCATATGAAGCGTGTGGTTCACTCCTTTTTAGCGATAAGCATTTAATAATTATGAAACATTTAGAACAACAAATTTATGGATAACTATTTATTAGGGGCTTTGTTGCTAGACGCCGCAATGGAAGAACATAAATAAGCAATTTGTATACACTAAACGTTTGGCACAAGGGGGGGCATATTAGTGAGAAGAAACATTGCGTCAGATGGTCATATATTTAAAACACTTAGAGCAAGAGAGCATCCAAAAGGAATATGTGAGCTCTTGAATTTTAATATAAACAGGATTAGGATAATTTTTTTTAGGAGGAGCCTATAAGATATATATATTTTTGAGATGAGATGAGATGAGTTGAGATGAAAAGAGATGAGTTGAGATGAGATGAGATGAGATGAGTTGAGATGAGTTGAGAGGAGTTGAGATGAGTTGAGATGAGTTGAGATGAGTTGAGATGAGTTGAGATGAGTTGAGTTGAGATGAGATGAGATGAGTTGAGTTGAGATGAGATGAGATGAGATGAGATGAGATGAGATGAGATGAGATGAGATGAGGTGGGTGGGATGAGATGAGATGAGTTGAGATGAGTTGCACTTCTTAAGGAAGCGTACTCACCATCTGGGCAAGCCATTCTTTGTAGATCTGGGCTATGTAGAAAAATTGCTCTATCGGCTACCTCGCTCCGTTTATCGAATCCTCGAAATAGTTGAGCATGGGAAGCCAAGAGACAGCCCCGGTTAATCCCATCTACTTACAGCCTTCCTCTACCCACTGTTTTTGTTCCTTGACGTATCCAGCATAGCTAGACTTTTTGTTTAATCTTATCAAAATTCCAGATGAGGAGCAAACACGTTTTCAAGAACAATTGTACTTCATTTTGTAGCTATATCTTTTATTACAGTGTAGTCTCCTAATGAGCACTGTCCATAATGTTTGACCGACAAGCAATCCACCTGAAGTTTGAGATGACTTTTTTTTTGTTCAAAACGGTTTTTTTTCCCCAATTTTTTATTTTTTTTTGATTTTATTCTATTGATTGTTATGATTGTCTAAAAATTTTGAAAGTTCCATGTATATTGATTTTTTTGAACCTCATCATTTTGTCTCAGGTAGCAGGAAAATTTCTTAAAAATAAGGAATTGTGTACAAAAGTATCAAAAAAAAAAGTTCGAATGTTTCAAATGGATTTGAATATCGGCGTTTTTCCAAAAATTCGAGTACGGGTTTTCGAGCTGGGCATATTAAAACATTTGTCTTGTTCTCTTAGGGTTTCCTTCAATATGTCAAAGAAACACAAAACTATGTTTCCGCACCAAAGTACCAAATTAGATAACACTAAAAATTTATCGAATTAAGTTTCGATGAGTTGCAAATTTCGATTTTTCGTTATTCCCAAAGAGTACCCCATTGTTTCCATTTGTGGACGCCAGCGTCTTACTTCTATATACATTGTAATGTGTTTTGAAAAATGCTTTGTAGCATCAAAAGCCAAAGAACGGAAGCTGTAAAGCACTTTGCCCTTAAACTCTATTTACAAATAGACACATCTTATGTACATATAATAAATATATAAGACGTGTGGCCTGTCAATCCCTTGGTCAATATTGTCTGTTTTTTACGCAGCGCAAAAGCTCAATGACGGAAAATAGCTGTAGGCTCTTCTGGGGGTTCTTAAGATGCTTCTAGATAGTTGCTCCCTCCGCCTCTGGCTAGTAAATGCTGCCTAGCTAGACCATGTAAACATGTCAAAGTGAACACAAATGGCGAATTTGAAAAACATTCAACAGCTGCAGGAATCTGTGCAGCTACAAGATACTTAAGTGTTGTCTAGCTACAGATACAAATGTAATATCTATCTAGAAATATTCGTCTGTCATTACAAGGTTAAAATTTGGCGCTTGTTTAAGCAATCTGCCCAATTATTTGTAATGTCAAGTACAATGTCTATTTTAACACATTTGTGGCATATTCTCAAAATTGAGACACAACTTGCTTGAATGATGATGAGCTCCAATTGTTAGCAAGAGGAACGGCATTTTAATGGAGTTTACAGATACTATTTCTCATTGGAAATTTTGGTACGTCATGCTGCCTGCTAAGATGATGGCTTGTAAGTATCGTTTGTTTTTTTTTTTTGTTCTTCGTCTTCCATATAAACACAATAATAATAGCAATTTCAACACATTTTGATGGGGAACTGTCAAAAAACTTATCCACAAAAAATTCCAGGCACACACAGTGGCCATCCATCCATTCAGCATAGTACACACATCGTTCGACCACTTGGACTTGGAGCCAATGTCAGAGTACCAAAAACTGCCCAACTTAATGAATATAATCTCTTTTGATGGATTGAACAGCAACAGGCCCCAAGAGTCCAAAATAAGTAATAATAAAAAGCAAAGCTCGGGTTTGAATGAGCTCGCCAAACACTCATTGCCATGAACTTTGTTTTGTTTTCGGGCATGGTCTTTGTCTTTTTTTTTTATTTGGGTTTTGTTTCTCTCTGTGCGTAATAAAATAATATGAAAAATTTATTAATTTTTATGGTTTATAATTTTTGTTGATTTCTTTTGGGGGCCCCTCTCAATCAGTTAGTTATGAGAAATGTTGACGCGATATTCATCAGCAGCTTTTCACAAATGCGTTAATGTTTCATTGCGTCTACTTATAAGTTGATAGATAGATCGATGGATAGATGGATACCCTACACGAACCTACACGGTTATTCAGCTATTTCTAAATCCGTTTATATGCTTGTTAAAGCTGATTTCATTTTGGGCTTAATTAGTGACACGATTCGAAAGGTGAGATTGTACATTGGATAAGGTTGCTTATGTAATTCAATAATTAAATAAGCACTTAAGTGATAACATCTGCGCAGAATTGCTACAATTCTTCTAGTTATCTGCTTTTTGAATTAACATAAACTTTTATGTATTAGATAAGCTTTCTTAGGTAATTCATATTTGAATAAGCACTAAAGAGATAACATCTGCGCAGAATTGCATCAATTCTTCAAGTCAACTCTTTGGGAGACTTAGCTCAGTTGAACTCTAGCTTTATTTTGCGACTGCTTATAAAACTTAACTCAATAAGAAATTAGAAAGATGATATTAATTAAGAATCGTAGTACATTCTTGATCAGCTTTTACTTTGAGTTGATCATCTCTTCAGATGATACTTTGGTGCATTTTTTAGTTTACAAAAAACACGGCTCGGTTTGACTTCGAACTACACTCTTATTTACACTTTAAAATTTAATTTAATACAATATCTTATAAAGATGAGATTTATTGAGAATCGTAGAACATTCTTGAAGAGCTTCTACTTCGATAGGTTTGTGCAATTTGAAATATATATAAAATAAGCCTCTGCTCAGTTTTCCAGCGAACTTCACTTTTATTTGGCGAAGACTCTATTTAAATTAAATTATAAACAGAAGATTTTGTATAGTTGAAATTGTTTAAAAATAAGTAACAGTATAGCTTCTACTTTAAACTTATCTCACATCATCTCAAATGGGTAATCAAATCTATAGAACATTAACTGACGTCTTCTTCTTATGTCTATTTGAATAAAATTATAATCAAGAGATTTTGTATAGATGAAATTATTAAAAAACATAAGTAAACTGTTAAGCTTCTACTTTAAACTTATTTCACATCATCTCATATTAAATCTATCGAATTTTTACTGATGTCTTCCTCTTAGGTTTCTATTGATTTTTTGTCGTTCTCGATGATATCGAAAACGTCTGAAAAGATCGATTTGTTTAATATGAATTGTGTGCAAATGATATTGTTCCACATATATTGTGCTCATTGCAGCATATTTAATTCTTCCATTGTTTTATTTTCATAAAATTTGCATTAATTAAAACATTAATAAGAAAAAAAATGTCAGTGTTGTATTTTATTAAAAACGGAATCAGAATTTTATTAGTCATACAATTTCCTGATATAACTTTAACAGCTTCTTTTATTTTTCAATAATTGACTCATTTAAACATTCGTAGCTCAAAGATTTTTAGATTTTAGCTAAGCATTTTGTATATGATATTCTTCCTACTTGAAATTTCTTATACAGTATCTTTTTTTGTGCTTTAATTTTTTATCATCTCTGATGAATGGGATTATTTTTCGAGAATAATAATACTAATACTCTCTATAATTCGAATCTTCAAAGATTTCTTTCCCGTCCATTCTTATAGGTATACAGAGTAGCCTATAAAATATATTTAAAATATAATATTAATCCTTCTTTAAATGTCTTTCATCATCTCAGATGAATAATGACGAGATGAACGATTTTCCATTCATACTTTAATCATATTTTATAAATGGATCATTCGCTGTCTAAATTAAATTTCCTTACTAAGAATAATTCGAAGCTTTCTAATAGCGTTAAGATGCTTAGCCAATACAATCTTCAAAACATTAAACAATTTCTTTAGTGTAACATTTCAGCAATACATTTTAATTTTTTGGCAATTATATAGGGTTTTCCAACAAGAGGTGTTATTTTGAATCACCCGGTATTTCGGTAGCTGTCTCTTTTGAAGCTTTTATTCTTTGACATTTGACAAGTAGAAACTACGCCATTACTAAAAATGGAACGATACACGCTTCAACAACGCATTGAAATTATTAAAATTCACTACAAAAATGGTGAAAATCTTCCATCGAAAAATCATCTTGACTGATGAGGCCCATTTCCACCTCGGTGGCTACGTCAACAAGCAAAATTGTCGCATCTGGGGCTCGGAAAGCCCAAGAGTTATTGTTGAGAAGCCTCTCCATCTTCAACGTGTGACTGTTTGGTGCGGTTTATGGTCCGGCGGGGTCATTGGACCAATCGAGGACATAGGGCAGCCACTTTTGCGTTTTGTTTATGGAAAATTTCATGAAAAGCATATGGTCCTGTAGGCGTGGTCGTGGTGGCCATTTGGCTGATGTTGTTTTTCATTATTAACGGCATACCTTCCTCTTTATTATGAAATAAACATCCGATCATTTATCTCAAAAATGGCATTTTTGTTTGAATACCAAAATAACATCTCTTATTGGAATACCCTATATTATGAGCAAATTGATTTATTCATTAAGCTCATGAATAAATTATTCTTTCCATGAAACCGCATGCTTCTGTATGATCATCTTTTATGGAAGAAGATTTCCATTTCAAATACTTGTTTTCTTTGTTAAATGTTTAGTATATGTATATAATCGGTAATAATCGGTTTGCATCATCTTTGATATGATATTAATAATAATATCATCTACTCACTTTTTTTTGTTCTGATACTGTGATGTCTCAAAATATCAGTTATAAGCATTTTGCATTATCTTTCATATGAAATTTAAAGATATCATCTTTACACTTATTTTTGTACCGATTCATTGATGTCTTTTGTCGTCTTTCAAATTCCTTCGTTTCTTTTGAACTCCCAAAATATCATCTTTTAAAAGAGCTTCTTTTTTTTTGTTCTAATTCTAATTTGTTTCTTCTCATCTCTTAAGTCTTTGATTTGTTCTAAAATTTATGAAATCATCTTTTCACTTTTAAAGGTTTTATTATTCTGTCTCTGAACATCTTTCGCTTCTTTTGAATTCTCAAAATATCATCTTTTAAGTACTAATTTTTTTTGTTCTAATTCCATATTGTTTCTTCTCATCTCTTGAGTCTTTGACTTGTTGTATAATTTCATGAAATCATCTTTTCACTTTTTTTTCTGTCTCTTTCCTTTCTTTTGGGTTCTCAAAATATCATCTTTTAATTACTAATTTTGTTTTGTTCTAATTCCATGTTGTCTCTTGTCATCTCTTAAGTCTTTGCATGAAATCTTTTTAGCTGTAGAGGATGTTATACTCACAATATGTCTCTGTTGCTTAAAGTTAATTGAGTTGTTTCCCCTTACTATCTCATCATTGTTGTATAATTGTTAAGACGTCTTGTCCTATCATGAAGCCATCTTATATTATATAACTATACTATATATTTTTTTTAAACAATTATTATTAACGCACAGTGTTGCATGAGAAAAGCGTATTAAATAAGCAATTAAGTGATAAAATCTTTCAAAGCTTGATGTATCTCTTTGGGAACTGCCTCAACTGCTTCTGTGTAGCGCATTTTGTTGTTTTTGTTGTTTTTCATCTCAATCTACTTAGATCTTATCTTATGATGTGATTTGCTGGGTTCTAAGAAACCAGTTTTACATGCATAACCCATACTTATAGCTTCTACTTAGCCTGTCGCTGGGCACAATTTAATGAAGCGTTAATAAGTGTCAGTTTGGAGTACATAATATGTAAGGTGCCCTTCAGGAAAGGGCTCTGTTTTTTTTTTGTTTTTTTTTCTATATAAAATTAAAAATTAAATAGCTTTTGATATGTATCGAAAATTCGTGAAATAAGGCAAACATGTCATGTTTGTCGTTAGCTGGCTTATGAATATGCAAAAGCTGCCCCAAAATATAAACTGTTGCGGCTCGTATTGAGCCTATCTCTTCACATATATGTATACTTAGTGTATAGGGTATTAAAAAACAAACCCTGTTGAGTTATGAGGTCGTCAAATCCGTTGAAAATTCTCATTAGTATTGGTACATTTGTTGTAATTAAAACAACAACTACAACAAGTAAGACAAATGTTGCACAAACAATAAAAAAAAGAAGACCGCTTGCCGCTGAACGTTGTTTACACAAAAGTTGCCCCATGTTTTTGTAGTCTGACCAATTTCAGGGCACGGAGCTACAAGACAAAAAAAAACATCATTGACCAAAAAGCTGCTATAGCTCATTTTTCATTAAATTGTAATAATAATTCATTAAGAAATTAATATTTTACAATGAAAATTGGTTTTACTTTAAATGCGAGGGCTGCGCTCTGCTTTTGTTGTGATAATTGTTGGAGACGCCTGTCGCCGTTTGGCAGCCATCAACAGCAACAGCGTGCCACAGCCAAGGCACAGTGGTTCAAGTCGCAAGACACTTTTTTTTTAAAAATAATTGCTGTTTAAACTTATTAGTTGTTGATACTCTATAAAATCTACTATCTAAACTTTTTTCAGTTTAAATTAGGAAACGATTAAGATCCCACAAGGAATAATTGAAATGATCAAAGACCAAAACTAGTGAACTAGTAGCCTTCAGAAGGACCAATACTGGTTCACTAGTTTTGGTTTTGCCATAATTTACCAAATCTTCATTGTCATTCCTCATCTCGTTAATTTGTTAAATTCATTATAAACCAATTATCAGCAAAATTTCTAGATTTTTGCACTTTTTTGTGCTATGTGAAATGAAAATTATAGATGAAAATTTCATGCATCTCTCGCAAATGGCGACAGCGTCACTGTTTTTAAAAAATATTAAAAAAAATCAATTCAGTCAACATGATGAAGAACTATTAGCATTCTTTGCTTTCCTCACATAAACTACAGCATTTATTTTTCAAGTCGAAAAATGTCGATTTGAACCACTGTGCGAAGCAGCAAAACCAGCAGCAGCAGCAGCAGCCGCCTCCAATGTTGGACATAAATCATCTGTATTAACCCTTATGTGAGTGACAAAAAAAAACACCTTCTCCAGAGTGACATTGAAAATTATGTGATTATGAAAATTGCATATTTTTCCCATCGTACTGTAATTAAAATTGGCATTAAATGATTTTTTGTTATAAACTTGACGTTTTTTTTTGGTTTTTTGAATTTTTTGTGGCGTTCACAAATCTAATAAGGAGCATTTCACCGAGTTGTGGAAACCTTATCATTTAGCTCTTGTTCGGGCTGCCATATGATAGATTTAAAATGCTTTTACGTTTCATACGATTTGATAGCGAAGTAACTCGCCAGGCACGTGCCGCAAATCACAAAGCTGCTGCAATCCGAGATATTTGGACCATGTTGAATTCAATTTACATAAATATTATAAGCCTGGCGAATGTATTACTTTTGATGAACAATTGTATGGTTATCGAGGACGTACACGCTTCACACAATACATGCCATCGAAGCCAGAAAAATATGGGATAAAAATGTAATAAGAAAAAAAAAATAATTCTTTCATGCAATTTCATATCCCCGTCACTCTTTTAAAGCTGTAAAAAATATATCGATATTCCACGCGCTTCCAAAAGAATAAAGTGGACCCACACCAATGAAAATATAAAAACAATTAAAAGTTGAGAGTTCTTAAGAAGTTTGAGCTTTCTAAACTATCTGCAACCATAAAACTTTTCTACTTGAAAATGAAATGGGCACCCGGTTACCCTGTCACTCACATAAGGGTTAAAAGCATCAGCCGCGACAGCCGCAGAAGTCACAACAACAACAACAACAGCACGGGCTACACTCTGCTGCGCTGCCCTTCCTTGCTATTGATTTCTTTTACAACTTGTTTGTTCTTTGGCTTGCTAGCAGCAGCAGCAGCAGCAAGAACAACAAAAACAAAAGCAACAGCAAAGCTCTGCAGCAGCGCAGTCATGGCTGACGTCGCAGTTGTCGCAGCTTCAAGCAGCATCAAACATTACTGCAGATCATTCGTACGATCAGTTGCTCTCTCGCCGACGAGCCAGAGCCAACAATACTTGCTCCTCCAACGCAAGCGACACTAACACACAGTTACACACTCACACTCGCACACGCACACACACACACACAAACACGACGTACTTGTATGCAAAAAAGCAAAGGATTCATCTGAATTTAATTTACGTTTTATTGCCACGCTCAATTGACGCTCCTCCGTCTTGGGGGCTTAACTTAAACGCCTTACAAATTGTTAACGTCGTCTACGTTGGCGTCGTCGTTAGCGTCGCAGTTGTCGCCGCGTCGGTTCAAGTGCAAGGCGCAGGCGCAGGCTCAAGCGCAGTTTAGTGAACTCGAGACGTTTGCGTGAAGACGACATTTCTTGTTTGTATGGGATGCTCCTTTTTTGGTCTTTTAAAGTTTTTTTTTATTTTTTGTGCAATTCGCGTTTGCGTGTAGGTTTCTACTGGGCATCAGTCGCTGCCGTCGTCGCCGTCGCTGCCGCCTTTGGGTTTTTGGTGTCGCCAACGCGTCGCGTTTTTCTGCCCACTTTTGGTGCGCTGGTCTCCATTGGATCTGGGCGTTGGGCCTGCGCATTACATGTTTTGGGTTCATGTTGGTTTTGTGCAGCAGCGGAAATTGCATGTTGGCGTTGCGTCTGCGCTGTACCACAATATTTATTCGATCATCGAATCATAAGGAAATTATGATGAAAATGTGAAAATCTTTCAGTGCAAATACAATACATGTGAAATTGTTTACCAAAACAACGTGTAAAAAAAAAAAGTGCAAACAAATTTAAGTATTTGTCAAAATAATGTCAAGTGTTGTGCGGAGAAGGCGGCAGCGGATTATGCCTGAATTTGAAAGTCTGAAAATGGTCGAGTTATGCAAGGTAAAGCAGCATTTTCTAGCTTAAAAGTTCTATGACTTAACAATGTGTAGCTAGCTGGTAAAGCGAGTTAAGGAAGTGTTCTAAAATTGATCAGAATATTCAATAATTTTTTTTTTTATTAAAGGCAGTTCGAACGGAATGACAAAATTTCCCAAATGGGACTTTTTTTTTATATGAAGTTTTGTCATTCCGCGCGAAATTTTTCGAGCTGCGTATAATCCTTAATGTGGAATTATAAGATAAAGAATCTATCAAGACTATTCCGGATTTTGTTTTTCATTTTGATTTGTCGATTTTAAACTACATTGTTAAAGCGAAATATTGATCACGCATGTGTGTCTCAAAAAGTGGACTTTTATAGTCTAGAATTTTTTTGTTTAATCGCTATGAAGACTCAGACAATGTTCTCTGATTAGGTATCCTATGTGACAGGCAGTGCCGGATCCACAGGCGGTTTTCGGTTCCGGACCTACCGGCACCCCAAAACTTGGAAAAATGGTTTGACAGTTTTTTGCGAACTATTATATGTTTACACTTCGAAGTGAAAAACCACTCCTATGACCGAATCCTGGAACCGCGCCTGGTGACAGGATTCTTTAAATGTGTTCTAAGCAAGCTCTGCTGTCTCTTTTATTATTTCTGAGTAGCAGAAAATGTAAACAAACATTCTTTTCTTAGATTTTGGCTTATTATTATTATTTTCAGATCTCAAATTCACATTGTTTAAGGAGATTCGGGTAATAGAATATTAATGCCAAGTTTTGTGATATTTATCGTCTTTTTCTACTTTTAAAACTTTTTGAATTTTTGCAGCTCTAACAAAATTTGTTTTCTGTAACCATGATCAACTTCTAGCCAATGGGGTTGATAATTTATTTAGCTCGTATACCTCAAAAAATGGTTTTTCAGTACCAAATATGCTTTATGGTACGTTGGTAGGCTTTGAAAGAGGAGATATTTCAGTTTTCAGCAAGTGAATTTTCAAATCCTGATCATCTGCTACACAACAGAAAATATTAACAATAAACATCGAAAACTCATTTTTTTTAGCTGGATACATATTTTGTACAAATATCATCATCATCACTAGCTTTATAGTCTTGGGCAGACCATAGCTTCCGCACCTTAATTCGGTGCTTGGGTGGGTATCTAAAATAGGGATCGTATATCCGAGGCTGTTGTTGCGGGTTCATGACAATTAATACTGGTAAAAGGTTGTCAGCCTTAGGACCAGAGCCAGATCAACCGCTCCTTTTGTCCCCTTTCCTTCCACTGAGGTTTCTTACTTAGTAAGGTACTCAGTCTCCGGTTAGGGTTAACAGGTACACCGCTAGAAGGATACGAGCTGGGAGATTGGTAGTAAGTGGTGAAATACGTCATTTCTATCAATATAGATCATTAATCAGGTTGCACATTACTGCCCTTTGTGGAACAAATACAAATATAAAAAAAAAATAAATATTCTTTTTGAGATTAAGAGGACTTCGAAAGAGTAGCTCTGAATTTCAAATAGATATTGGTAAATAACAAAAAATATTTTTAACTGGAAATCTATCAAAAGAGCTTATAAACAATGAATTTTGTAAATTCGAGGCAATGAGAGCACAAACCTCAAGAACTCAATTTTTAACCGGAAAGATATTTTATATAAATATAAAAACAAAAAAAAAATATTCTTTATGGGATTAGGAAGGCTTCAAAAAAGGAGCTCTGAATTTCAAGTAGTGATGGGTAAATAGCAAAAAATACTTTTAAAAAATGCTTTAAAGTATGCTTAAGCATAAGCTTTGCTTTGAAGTTTGATGATTGAGTAAAATCTCTATTGGTTCTAATTCTTCGTTGACGTAGAAACGGTTTGACAGAAATCATTTTTAAGCTAATTTTTGGGATGTTTCGAAACTTTTTGAAGTTTTTTGCAAATCAATCAAAAGAGCTTTTACATAATGAATTTTGGAAATTCGAGGCAATGAACGCACAAAAGTGTTTTCCAGCACAACCCCGACTGTGCTTTGACATGAGTTCAAAAATGATTCAACTTAAGTACGCATCGTAACATAATTAAACGAGTGATTTATGGCTCTTGTGGTTTTTCAAATTCCCTTAACGATACTAAAGTTCGCCATTTTCACACATATCATAAAAATTACAATTATCTTTAATAAGATATAGTGTAACAAATGCCATAAAATTTATGTTCACAATTGCGTATCATAAAAAGGCTTTTGTTTTCAATTTGTAAACATAATTTTTTATTGTTTTTTTAATTTTGCTAATGAAGCCAACAATTATGTTTCGTTATGTTTGCAATTAAAAAATCATAATATTCATTGAGCAAATAGTTGGATTATTTTGAAAAGTCTTATGGAGAAAGTTAAACTAAATTTTATCGTAGTCTTATGATTTTGATAAAATTTGTTTTGAACCAAATTCAACAAATTTTAATGTTGATTGTTAAGGGTAAAAGAAATTATGAAAAAAAGGCAATTTGGAAGCGCTTGTTGTCAGGGTTGGCCCGTTTTGTAGTGTCTTCAATGGTTGCTAGTAGTGCTGGAGAAAACATCGATGATCGAAGTTTAAAATATCTATATATAGATGTTGGCCAACAGAGATGTTTCTCTAGCACTTCTGCATTCATCAAATGGGTTTTTAGTAGTGCTGGAGAAACATATCTGTTGGCCAACATTGATATATATTCGATGTTTTCTCCAGCCCTAGTTTTGTATGTAGAAATACAAAATTTATTTTTTACTTGATATGATTTATTCATGAAAAATTGAGGCTAGCTGCAAATATTACATTAAGACACAACTGCTTGACAAATACATATCGGCAAGTTATCGATAACTAAAAAGTGGGTATTGTGTTTTTAGAGGTTTTTTTTTGGCAGTGCATATCTCCTAAAGGCCCATTCGCAGCATGCAAGAATTCCGCACGAAATGTCAACACTTCATATAAAAAAAAAATTCCCTTTTTTGGGATCTTTTTTTTTAGTACTTTTGACATTTCGTGCGGAATTTTTGCATGCTGCGATGGGCCTTAAGCTAAAAAAGTTACGCGAAAAATTTTTTTTTATCGTAAGATCAAATTCTAAATTAAACAAAAAGTTTAAGATTTAAAAAATATTTATATTTTTTTAAACAAGTTTTAAAGATTTTTTTTTTTTTGTGCAAATTTAACAATGTTCTCAACTTCTCTCAAAATTAAAAGAGTAATAAAATGCATAATATGTAACATACCCAATTTTTGAGACAGGTTGTGATCACTTTTGAATTTTAAATTAATAAAAAAAACTTTAAAAAAAATCGATTAAAAAATATTTAAATAAATATATATATTTTTTTTTTTTATTTCAAATTTTATTTTATTGAAAGAAAAATATCTTTATTCGCCAGGCGATATGGCATGTCAAAGGCACGTCTTAAACCAAATACATATCTAAATATTGATTTATCGACAACTTGGTAAATAATACTATTGGGTTGTTCACTAAGTAATTTCGTTTTTTTTTTTGTGCAATGTAAACACGATTTTTTTTTATTGTGTAAAACATTTTATGAAATTATATATTTTCCATTTTGATCCAATACCTTTTGCCATTTTTCGGGCAAGAGATTGATTCCACGCTCATGCAATTTTTGATCCTTGCAGGCAAAAAACTGGTCCAAGTGGTTTTTGACGTCCTGATTTGAGGTGAAGGTTCTCCCATCCAAAAAATTTTGCAGAGACCGGAACAAGTGATAGTCCGAAGGTGCCAAGACTGGAGAATATGGTGGGTGCGGTAGCACATCCCGTTCAAGCTGCAAAAGCTTTTGGCGTGTCATCAAACTTGTATGAGGTCGCGCACTATCCTGCTGGAACACTACACCTTTTCTATTGATCAATTCTGGCCTCTTCTGTTTGAGTGCATCACTCAATTTTTCCAGCTGATCACAATACACTTCAGAATTAATCGTGGTATTGTCTGGCAAAAGTTTAAAATAAACGATCCTTTTGAAATCCCACCAAACAGACAACATAACCTTTTTTGGGGAACTATCGGTCTTCTAAGTGGTTTGAGCTGGTTCATCCTTTTAAGACCATGATCTCTTGCGCTTTACATTCTTGTTAACAACCCACTTTTCTTTCACTTCTTTAACGTTTGATAAGCAAATCACAGTCGTTAATGCGACGAAGCAAATTTCGTTCTATAAGAACATGAGGAACCCATATGTCAAGCTTAGAAATTAATCCTAGACGTGTCATGTGCTTGTGAACGGTTGCGTTAGACAAATTTAATCTTTCAGCAATCTCTCGAGTTGTTATTCGACGATTTGCATCGACCAACGACTTTATTTTATCCACAGCGGCTTCAAGAGGCCTTCCAGGACGTGGTGCATTCTCAAGATTGAAATTGCCGAAACGAAATTTTGCAAACCAATTTTGGCATTGGAGTTCGGTCAACAAATCTTCTCCGTACACATCACATAATTTTCGCCTTGCATGAACTGAATTTTTACCCTTTTGATAGTAAAACAGTGAAATATGCCGAAAATTCTGTTTTCGATCTTCTATCATCGATAGGGCACCAAACAAAAACTATTCCAAAAAATGTAACAAAATTTTTTACAAAAAAGCCTTACTATATCAGCTGTTAAATATATAAAGGTAAAGCGGTTAAGTCTAAATTCAATAAGATCAGCTTCATCAAACGAAATTACTTAGTGAACGACCCAATAGTTTACAAATTTAAGGGTAATCGGGTGAACCTTTGTAAAAAAGTGTTTTTTAGGGAAATTTGTGGTCGAGAAACACGAGAATGGAAACCTTTTTTTTCTTCTTAAGCACCGTTTTCGAGATATTTTCGAAAAGCATGTTTTTGGTCACTTATTTCAGTTATTCATCAATATCTCGTGGACAAAATTTTGCATCGACATGAAAGACGATTAGATCGAAAGGTATTGATCTGCTCTTTTAAGAAGTTAAGTGCTACGCAGTTCGAAAAATTTCGCGCGGAATGACAAAACTTCATATAAAAAAAAAATCCCATTTCCAAAATATCCCTTTTGGGATTATTTTTTTTTATATGAAGTTTTGCCATTCCGAAATTTTTCGAACTGCGTATAGGCTCTTAAGAGCAAACAGACTCGAAAAAATCGACGATTTTTCAAAATTACAAATTTTCGGTTTGCTTTTACTAACGAAAAAATTTTAAGAAATTATGTTAAATTTTAAGCTGAAAGGAAATTCTTTTGCGAACATTTCGAGATCTTTATAATCGGGTTAGAATTGTAGATGCTATGGAACTATGTACTATAACTGCTATAAGTGCCTAAAAACATATTTTTTTAAAATATCTCGAGAACGGTGCTTAAGAAACAAAAAGGTTTCCATTTTCGTGTTTCTGGACCCCAAATTACCCTAAAAAAAAACTTTTTTACGTAGGTTCATTTTTCGTGTCAACTAGTGTAATCGATAGCCTGCCATAAAAATTGACGTGTTTATTAAATATCATTAAAAAATGGCGCGCTTCACTTATTTTTGTCGATATATGTAAATAAAGATTTTAATGACAAAGTTAATATACCCTTTGCAGGATTATAACAAAAGTTGTATTCTTCATTCAGGTAAATGCAAATTTGGCATTGATTGAGCATAATCTTCTTTTATTAATGATATGTTGTCAATGTTTCATGGAGTCATAAAAAGATTTTTTTGGGTTTGGCTGAGTAGGCACAAAATGCAGCGGTTTTTTGGTTTTCTGACTAAGTTGTTAGCAATTTTTTATATGTATATACCTACTAATAAAAACAAAATCTGCTAAAAGTCTTAAATTCGAGTGTAATCTTTTTGGGCTACCAAACGCCGGTGATTTTTCATCGAAAGCCGGCTGGTTTGGCAAGTTAATAAATGTCACTATCAATGACACCAAACATGATTTCACACAAAATAAATTATAAATATTTTTTAAAAATAATTTGATTTTGTTGCTTAGCAAGAATTATGCAAAAAATTTGCTATACTTCCTAGAGTTAAAATAAAACAAAAAAAAAAATAACTCTTAGTCTTAGAGCAAACTCCAAAAGCTGAACGCATTTTTACGTCATACGATGCACCGGTTTTTATTTATGACCGAGCTATCTAATTTATTTATTGCATAAGAATTCAAATTAAAAAATTGTTTAGCTTTATTAGCAGCAGGTTTGGCAGCTTTGATTAGCAGCACAAATATTTTTTTTCTTTTCTGCAAGATTTAATGCACATTCGTCAAAAAATTGCTATAAAAACTTCCCAAAAATGTGTCAAAAATTCGCACGAGAATTTAATTTTTGGCAACTACATAATACTAAACTAACTTTATGCTCAAGTATTGCGTAATGCATTAGTAACAGGATATACTACCTAAAAGTCTATTACAAAATTTGTCTAGGCTTAATTGGGTTTCATGACTCGACGGCTATTAAAAGTTCAAGTCGTGCGTTCATTAAACGAAAAGACTTGAGTATTTTTTCAGTTTTTCAATTTTTTCAAAGAATACATTTTTCTTTACGTTTCCCAAGTCGTAGTAACCCAAAAACAGTAATTGGCGAATGCTAATAAAAAATTGCCATAAAATTTATGCTCCCAAGTACGTAGCATAAAAACGCCCTATTTTTCTATTTTTAAAGTTGTAAACATATAAAACATATACTATAATATTTTTATGAGTTTATTTTAGAAATGATACAAACAATTATGATACGCCATGCTTGTAATTATGAGAAAACAAAATATATTTATGTATGGCAAACAGCAGAACAAAACAAAAACATATTTGGGCATGTTCCGGATTTCTTTTGCTAGCAAAAAACAAGCCAAATCGAAAGGGATGGGCGAGCAAAATTATTTGATTGAAAAAGAAATGTCTAGTGGGCACTTAGATGTAAATTGTTAACCTGCCAGAGAAATTTATAATCGGTCGCGTTCCGGAAAACGAATCTATGTTCCGGATTTCACTTGCCGACTAAATAGGCGAAATCGAAATGGATGGGCATTCCAAATTTTGATTTAGAGCAAAATTATTTGAGAAAATTTATAATCGGTATGTTCCGAAAAACGAATCCATGTTTATGGGAATTCTGGATTTCGATTTTGAGCAAAATAATTTGATTGAAAAATTTATAACAAGTTAGACCTTTTATGTAAATTGTTATCCTGCCTGAGGAATGTATTATCGGTTGCGTTCCGGAAAACAAATCTATGTTCCGGATTTCAATTGCCACCAAAATAGGCGAAATCGAAATGGATTGTTGTTCTCGATTTAGATTTCAAGCAAAATTGTTTGGCTGAGAAAGTAATGTCTTGTTAGCTCTTTTATGTAAATAGTTATCCTGCCTGAGAAATATATTATCGGTCGCGTTCCGGCAAACGAATCTATGTTCTGGATTTCACTTGCCGACAAAATAAGCGAAATCGAAATGGATTGATGTTCCAGATTTCGATTTCGAGCAAACTTATTATGAAAGTAATGTCTACTTTATACCTTATATGTAAATTGTTATCTTGCCAGAGAAATATATAATCGGCATGTTCCGAAAAACGAATCCATGTTGCGGACTTTAATTGCCGACAAAATAGGCGAAATCGAAATGGATGGGCATGCTAGATCTCGATTTTGAGCAAACATATTTGGCTGAGAAAGTAATGTCTAGTTAGCCCTTTTAAGTAAATTGTTATCCCGCCTGAGAAATTTATAATCGGTCGCGTTCCGAAAAACGAATCCATGTTTATGGGAATTCTGGATTTCGATTTTGAGCAAAATACTTTGATTGAGAAATTAATATCAAGTTAGTCCTTATATGTTAATTGTTATCCTGCCTGAGAAATTTATAATCGATCGCATTCCGGCAAACGAATCTATGTTCCGGATTTCACTTGCCGACAAAATAGTCGAAATCGAAATGAATTGATGTTCTAGATTTCGATTTCGAGCAAACTTATTGTGAAAGTAATGTCTACTTATACTTTATATGTAAATTGTTTTCCTGCCAGAGAAATATATAATCGGCATGTTCCGAAAAACGAACCAATGTTCCGGAATTTATTTGCCGACAAAATATGCGGAATCGCAATGGATTAATTTTCTGGATTTCGTTTTTTGTCTCCATTTCTCGAGTAAGGGATTTTTTCCGGTCGGGTTACTAGCCCAACGCAACCCACTTTAAGGACGGTTTAATAGCGGAGTCGGCCTTCTCCGGATTGTGTGGTCCGCGGGAGGTATTTTATTTGCCTCCTACCACCCACGTCTAAGAGGCTTTCCCCCAGCCGCCACCTAGGGATTACAAGCTCCCCCGAGGGTGTATGTCAAGGAATAAATTTAGATTTCGAGCAAATTTATTTGAGAAAGTAATGCACAGATAGTACGGGAAATGAAAAATAATTCGTAAATAATCTCATAAAACTTGTAACTCCCTTTTCTTATGCTCACTCAGAAACTTATAATCGGCTTCGCTCTGAAAAACGAATCCAAATATTTTATTCGGAATAATTTTGAAAGCATATATATGGTGTTCCCCATTTCACTAAAACGCATTTTTTATATGATTTGATTCCGTCTTCTTTGTTACAAGTGAAATCAAAACGAGTTTGCAAAATGTGTTCAAAACTGTATGGATCTTAAGCTGAAATAACTTTTTTAATATTCTTTGATTCTATTTATGCCAATTTCAACTTGGATATTTATCGCTAATTATTTTTCACTATTATTTTGTGATTCCGATTTCACATACCATGGTGCCATATACCCAAATTGATAACTGATAGTTGCGACAGGGTTGATGTGCTGTCCAAAAAAATATTTGCCTAGTAATAAAAATAGCTTAATTACGATAAATATCGTTTCAAAAGCTATTATAAATTTATTTAAAAGACAGAATATTAGAGTCCAGAAATAAATTAATAAGAATAAAATGTAGACGATATAAAATAATTGGAAGGTGCAGAGTGCGGCAACAATGTAGGAAGGGAAATATGACAATTTATCAAACATAGTAAAGGAAATATGCGAAGTTATCGATAACAAAAAAATATAGTATTTGGAGCACATCAAAAAGAAAACGCATAAAATTAATTCTTTTTCCAAAGCATGGCCGATAAGTCTAAATCTAAAACAATCGTTTTTAAGTAGAGGTTACCGGGGTCATGTCAGTTGTTGGAAAGCTAAGGGTCATTTCCGAAGTAATTTGCTGCATAGATTCTGAATCCGGGGTCAGAATTGGACCATCACGTCAGGATCTTGAGATATTTGAGGCTATGCACCCGAAAAACGGCGTTTTTTCAAATATCGGATTCGGATTCTACGCAGCAAATTACTTCGGAACTGACCCTTAGCTTCCCAACAACTAAATCAGTTGGCCTGAGTTATTATCTCAAAGGCTTAATGCAAATGCTAATGACGTCGAGGGATATAAATACTTCTTAACTTCGAAGAGCCATAACTTTGAGAAAAAAAATCTTAAATGATCGCTTGAACTTTTAAATTAAAGGATAAGAGTGGTACTAAATGATGTAACTGAAGTGACGACCACAAACATTTTTTGCACCCTGTACATAACCTTAAAAGTAGGAAAAATCTCAGTTTTTCGGGTAAATAACCTCAAATATCTCAAAATCCTGACGTGATAGGCCAATTCTGGCCCCAGATTCGGATTCTACGCAGCAAATTACTTTGAAAATGACCTATAGCTTTCCAACAACTAAACCATGTTGATCTATGTTATAAATTTTTTTTCTGAACGCAAAATACTGTAAGGATTTGCTGTATCATTCTCAATAATCATTGAACAGAAAAAAAAAAAATAACCTTAGCGTCACCTAGGTCTTATTTGAGAGTATCCTTACAATGAGTAATAGCCGATCAGCTAAAAACAATCGGTTTTGGAAATGTGCCTAAATTTTTTTTCTTAATTTCAAAAATGAGTAATTCAAATTTAAAAATTTTAAATTTTTGTTCTAGTTTCGGAAATCTCAACCAAAAACACTATTTCCAGCTTGACATAAAAATAGTTAAAATTTCTTTCAGTGAATGCTACTGCAAACTGCTTCCTTGTTTGTAGACAATACGATATGAAAAGCCGCTTTGCTTCGAAAAATATATCATATCATCAGGGCCGTAGAGAGTAAAATCGGGCTCGGGGGGAATACGTAGCGGCCCCTGTATTACATCTTCAGCTTTAATCGCGACAGCAATTACAGTGGGTCCCTGAGAAAACTACGGTCCCGGGGGGACCTCTCTCGTCAGGCCTGCATATCATATCATATCATAACTAATAATTGAATTTGTTTTAAGCTTCAGAGCTGCAAGCTTCAAATCTACAATATGATTTTTACTCTAAACTTAGAAAATAATTAAAGTTTCAACTTTTCTGACATAATATTTTCTTTCTTTTTCCAGGTAACTATAAATAAATCACTTCCCATCGATGATGCCAATATTGCTATTAAACACAGATTATGCAATGAACACTTAATTAAATTAATGCCAAAATTATGGGATTGGTTTGTATATCATCTAGTAGCTATAAAATGCACCGGTTTTCCATTTACGACTTGAGCCGAAATTTTAAAAGCGATCAAAATAATTATGCAATTAAAATTCAAAGCGTTTTTTTTTCTTTTTTGTTGTCATCATTTTTATAACTTTTGGCATGACAGTGGAATTTGGTGATTTTCATTGAATGCCTCGTTTGGGGGCAGGTTTAGCAAGTTCAAGTGACAATAAATTTGAAACACGCTGCCTAGCTCTGCTCTATAACTAATAATGACAGCATTCTGATTTCTCCAGAATTGAAACGCCAAAATTGTATCGAAATAAAAAATTATTATACAAATTGAGCAAATTTTTATACAAAACATTTGGCAAAACAAATTGCATCAACTTCCTAGAAGATTTCAAAGAAAAAACGCAGAAATGGCACGAGCAAGCCCTCTCTATAGAGATCAACGCACCCACAATGACATTTTTTTCTATAAGATTTATGTCACTTTTGCAGCCAAAGGGGGTGTCCCGCTTTGTGTGTCATAGACATGCGCCAATTAGCGCCCAAATAGACAAATCCGCGTTGAGGGACCACAGACATATTTTTTCGGAAAAATCGCGTAATATCTAAACGCAAAAAGCCGACAATTTGTGGGCATTTTATGTTGCCATAAATTCATAGGAAGAAGGCGTTGGTGCATGGGGCACGTAATGCCAATGGCTCATGGGGCACACCCATGCCTCCAGATACCAAGCTTGAGACGGTGGAACTCAGCGCTGGGCGCAGTCGCAACCAAGTACAGTGAGCACATTAATAATTGTGCCTTCGGACTGTTCCAATTATGTCACGGCACGCGCAGACAGAGCTATAGAGCACTATATAAGACGACAAAAGTATTTTGACAAAACGTGGAAACTTGAGTTTTTTAAATTTTTGTACTTCCTATATATTTGTTCTCAGTTGGACATAAAATTTCTTTCCAAATCCCCTGCAAGCAAATTTTCCATATTTAGAATTGTTTTCAAGTACATTGCTTTTATGATCTACTACTACTACTGCTAATTTGGCCATTACAACCGGTTATCGGTCTTGGCCGCAGAAATTATCCTACGCCAACGGTTTCTGTCCTGTGCTTGCTGGCGCCAATTGGCAATCCCAAGGCTACGAAGATCTTCCGTTGCCTGATCTTCCCATCGCAGGGGCGGGCGTCCCTGTCGTCGTCGACCTTCCAATGATTTCCGCTCGAATACCTTCTTGGCTGGAGCATTTTCATCCATTCGTGCAACCTGACCTAGCCAGCGCAGACGTTGTAGCTGTATGCGCCGAACTAGATCAGTGTCGCCGTATAGCTCATACGATACAGCTCGTCGTTCATTCGAATACGAAAATCAACTTCCACATTTATCGGACATCGGAGGATTTTTCTTTCCAAAGCCTTTAAAATCGCCTTATCGGATGAAGACAATGTCCATGCTTCAGCGCCATAGAGACGCACGGGTATGATGAGGGATTTGAGGGCTTTACTCTTGAGTTCTTTACTTAGCCCAAAGTAACACCGGTTAGCAGGATTAATCCGTCGACGTATATCCATGCTGACGTCATTTTTTGTATCGTTAATGCTGGTGCCCAAGTACACGAAATCCTTTACAACTTCGAAGTTGTAGCTATCTATTCCCCGTGGTGTCGTTTCCTTACTTGTAGATAGCAGGTATTTCGTCTTGTCCAGATTTACAGCCAGACCCATGTTTTTTGACTCTTTTTCAATTTTTGAGCAGGCTCTGCTTACTGCACGTACGTTAGTGCCAATAATGTCAATATCGTCGGCATACGCCAGCAGCATGACACTCTTATAAAAGATAGTGCCTGACCTGTTCACATCGGCATGTCGCAGGATAGCTTCCAGCAGTAAATTGAAAAAGTCACATGATAGTGTATCACCCTGCCTGAAACCTCGCTCGGTATCAAATGGTTCGGAGAGGTATTTTCCTATCAAGACGGAACTGCAGGAGTTACTCAACGTCATCATGCAAAGCCGAACTAGCTTTGCAGGGATACCAAACTCAGACATGGCTACGAAAAACTTCTCTCTATCAGGCGTGTCAAAAGCAGCTTTGAAGTTGACGAATAGGTGGTGTGTGTCGATTTGCTTTTCACGAGTCTTCTCCAGAATTTGTCGCAATGTAAATATCTGGTCTATTGTAGACTTTCGAGGCCTGAAACCACACTGATAGGGTCCAATCAGTTCTTTCATATAGGGCTTCAGTTTTTCGCACAATACATTTGCCAGGACCTTGTAGGCAACGGACAAAAGGCTGATCCCGCGGTAGTTGGCGCAGATTGCGGCATCACCTTTTTTGTGGACAGGGCAGAGTACGCTAAGACTCTAATCGAAAGGCATGCTTTCTTCCGACCATATCTTGCAAAAGAGTTGATGCATGCTCCTTATCAACTCTTCGCCACCAGTCTTGAACAGCTCGGCTGGCAGGCCATCTGCCCCTGCTGCTTTACCGTTCTTCAGTCTAGATATGGCTGTTTTGACTTCGTTATAGTCGGGTGGTGGTATGTTAACACCATCATTTACGTTTGGGAGATTGGGTTGGATACTTTCTGTATCGGTGGAATTTTGTTCATCTTCACCTGCTAAAAGCTTACAGAAGCTTACGGAAGTAGTCCCTCCATCGTGTTAGCTTTTATGTTCTCCTATGAACGAATTTCAATGCAACAAAATTTTTTTTGTCACGAATTCATATTCTGCTCCCGTGCAAATTCCTTTTAGGCAAGTTCGACTGTATATTTAGAAAAAAAATGAATAAAGCCAGTTAATGCTTAGCCACACTTGATTTGAGGATGTGCATTATCTATTTCTTTGTAATATGAGCAGCTAAAACTGAACACAACAGAACTACATTCCCAGGCCCTAACCTATAAAATCTCAAAAAAATCAACACTGTGGTATATACCATACTACATGATTAGTAAAGGATTCAAACAACGCAGAAGATCAGAATTAAATTCCTGGGTCCTAACAAAAAAAAAAATCACAAAAAAAATATGTAACTCTGGTACACAGTTCCTCGATTTTCGAAAACCTATACTAAACCAAAGCTAAATGTACTCTAAAGTATTCAAACAAAGCAAGAGATCGGAATTAAATTCCCGGGCCATAACCTATAAAATCACAAAAAAGTCATGCAACTCTGGTACACAGTGCCTACGTTTACGATAACCTATACCAAACCAAAGCTAAACGTATCCTTAAGTATTTAAATAAAGCAGAAGATCAAAATTATTTTCCGGGGTCCAAACAAAAACAATAAAAAAAAAAAAATATATGTAACTCTGGTACACAGTGCACCAACTTTCGAAAATCTTTACAAAGTCCACTCTTAAGTATTCAAACAAAGCAGAAGACTAATTTTTTCAAAAATTTAATGAAATTATCTTTGTTCAAGAGCACTAAAGATCTTTACCAATAACCATATATAAATAAAGCTCTTTTCATAGAAGTTTTCTGCTTACGCTTGAACGAGCTTACAACTACTACATTTATGAGACCTTAAAAAATAGATCCAAAGGCAACTATGGTAATAATAAAAAAATGCCGCTCGTAAGAAGGCTTCTGCTTAAGCTTGGACTTAGATCTATCAAAATGATCATACCAACTGAATAAGATCCAAAAGCGCTTAATTTTAAAATAAAAAAACAAACAAAAAATCTTGTATATTTTTGTGTCGCAAAACTTTTGTCTGCTACTGTATATAACGTTAAAGCTTAACGGTCAGTTTTGCCTAAATCGCGCGCGTTTCGCGTGCGGTTTTTAAACGCATTGATCGACGTTAAGGTCAAGTGCAAAAACGCGCAGGGCGCTTGCATTTCTTTCGGGCATATATAAGAATAATACATATAAAATTTTTAATTCTTTTGACAAATTTCATGCCGCATGACGTTAACGGATTGTTGCAATTCTAAAATTATTATAAATTTGGCACAGCGCGACGCGTCTATATAAAATATATCTTATAGCTATAAGTATAAGTAGTTAGAGTGTTAAGGAAATAAGCAAAAATCGCGAAATTAGTTTTGCTTGCAAATATCGTATCTGAGAGAAAGGAAGGAAATTCTAAATTTAAAATTTGGCGCCGCTAAGAGAGAGCACAAGAGTTTCAGCAATGCCTAGAGCTGAGTGCGTGAGCGTGGGAAATTTTTGACTCACGTACGTTATACTATATGTAAAGCAGCAGCAAGTTGAATTTTATTTTTTGAACTAGTACTTGGAGTTTTTTTGTTTTAAAACAATAAAAAAAAATGTAAGAAATAAAAAGGTTATTTTTTATATGTTTTTGATTTATTATTTATCATCAAATATCCTGACTTAAATCTATTTTAGAACACTATTTTATGATTTGATTTGACATTAAGAGCTAAAATTAATCAAATAAAGTTTTTTTTTTAAATACTATAATAATGATCAGCCTTTTTGTGAAATGTTTTTTTAAGTGCTTTTTGGAGGTATTTATTCTCAGTGTAGTGGTTAGTTTGTATTTTTCATGAAAGAAAAAGCTTATCCAAAAGTTAAAAATGGGAAATTTTTTTAAAAGGAAGGTACAATGTTTTTGGGTAGCAGTAATTTTTGTTATACCAATCCAAAGCCCCATTTCACTTTCTCAGTCATCAGAGAGTCGTCTTGAAAAAAAAATGGTTACGTAAAAGTTCAAAATGAAAAATTTTTTTGAAAAGACGGTTACATTTTTTTGGGGGGGCAGTAAATTTTTTTAATACCCATCCAAAGCCCCATTTCACTTTCTCAGTCGTCAGATGTGTATTGCTCATAAAAAAATTTGTTACTTAAAGGCCCATACGCAGGATGCAAAAATTCCGCACGAAATGTCAAAACTTCATATAAAAAAAATTTCCCTCCATTTGGGATTTTTTTTTTATACGAAGTTTTGACATTTCGTGCGGAAATTTTGCATGTCAAAATGTCAAAACTTCATATAAAAAAAAAAATCCGAAATGGAGGGAAATTTCGTTCGTAATTTTCGCATGCTGCGTATGGGCCTTTAAAATTCAAAATGAAAATTTTTTTGAAAAGACGCTAACATTTTTTTGGGCAGCAGTAATTTTTGTAACACCAATCCAAAGCTCCATTTCGCTTTCTCAGTAGTGTGATGTGTATTTGTCCTAAAGAAATTTCTTACTGAAAAACATGTTTGAAAGATGGTAAAATTTTTATGGGGAGCAGTTTTGGCTGACATATTGTTCAACACGGATTATAGTGTTTAGTAAGATAGAAAAGCGCTGACTTTGATTAAGTTTCTTGCATATTTTAAGTTCCTAAGGGAAAAACTTAGCATAAAAAATTGCGTAATATATAAAAATTATTATTTTTAATACCAATCTAAAACCCCCATTTTACTTTCTCATAGTCAGAAGTTTTTTGGTTCAAATCGCGGTAACACTTTGATGCTCTTGTGAGAGATATAGGAATTGATAATCGTGGTAACTTTTGTGTTTCTTAAAGCGGTATAAAACTTCACATATCGCATTTGGGATTTTTTTTTGTATGAAGTTTTATACCCCAAATGGGATTTTTTTTTTATATGAAGTTTTGTCATTACGCGCGAAATTTTTCGAACTGCGTAGACCCCTTAAGATAAAAAGCTTACTAAAAAATTTAAATGAGAAAACATTTTTGAAAAGACGTTAACATTTTTGGCTAGCTCGTATATGTTGTTGAACGTAACCAGTTTGACCTAGTACCTTGAATATTTTTTAAAGCAAAATTTTTTAAATAATTTTTTTATTTATAATACCAATCTAAGACCACTGCTTCACTTACTCAATAGTCAGATGAAATTTTCAAATTTCCCATAAAAATATTCTTATAAAAAAGTTCAACATCGAAAAGCTAAAAAAAAAAGTTGAACAATTTTTTGTATAATTCTTTGGGTTCTGTCATGCTACTTTGTTTGAAGAAATACTTTTTTGTATTTCCCCAAAAACTGACTTAGAAGAGAGTGAAAGCAAAAGGGAAATTAGGCTAGATCAATCCATATGTTTGAAACTGCGAATTAAGAACTGTGACTTACTAAACGGAAAAGTTCTAAGATTTGGCGCAATTCCTCGTACTAGCAAGAACTTATTATTTTGCTCAACAATTTCCAAAAGCAAGCATCTACAGGTAAATTTAAAGGCATCTTTTTTTTGATACCACGCCGCTGCTCGCAAAAAAAAAAATAGGCTCATCTACCTCGCTCACGTATCGCATACGCACTTTTGTTTAGAAAAAAAATCTCAAAAAAAAAAACATAAAATAATTTTACCGAGAGATCTTTTCGCTAAACTCAAAAGTGTGGGAAAATTTAATGTTTTCACTAACATATGCCTCAGTCAGCTTTCGAATTTCGAAAATTTGCAACCTCCTGCGCGGAAAATGTTTCAAAACATTTTAATATTAGCGATTTGTATATGTCGAGAACGTTTTTAGCCAAAAACCAAACCAAATCAACTAAATGTGTAATGCAAAAGTAAAAGCCATTAAAAATTTATATATATATAAAGTTGTCTGAATATACGAATAAAATTACATGAGTTTATATTTGGAACGTGGAAAATGTCATTTTATGTTTTACGATAACGAAAAGTTTTGAGTTAGCTGCAAGTGTTTTGAAAATATTAAGAAAATTACAAAAATTGTCTGTGTGTTTAGTTCTGTGAGTTTTCCAAGCACTGGTTGCAAACTGCATTTTCGAGCTAAAGACTCAAAGGTGAATATAAAATATAAAAAGTGCTAACAAAATTATTAAAATTTCCCAACTGACTCGCATAACAAATCTATTTTTAATGAACAACTTACAAAATCCAATTGAAATGGAAACAATGTTTATGTCAAAACGTTCAGCGGGAAACCAAAAATAAAAAAAACTCAATTTTTTTCGTAACTATAAAAATCGAAAATAAACTAAACACGCCCTTTGCTAAAAATACATTTTATTTACATAGTTAGTTTTTTGCAGCCCGCCCTGAAAGCCAAACAATCGGGAAAATAAACAAAAAAAGAAGAAAAAATCATACCCCTAAAAAATTTAGACAAATGATGAGTGAAGGAAGGCTTTGAGGTTAGATTTATGGCTAAAATAAAATTTCCAAATAGCATTTTTGCAAGGCATAGAAACAATCGAGCTGTATACTAATTAAAAATAGCACAATTCCGTATTTTTATTTTTATTTCTATTTCTATTTTTTTTTGTTAGTTTCTTTTAATTTTGTTAATTTTTTTATTTACTTCAGTTGGCTTTTATTTGTGCGCTAGAAGACTGAAGCGTGTCAGAATTTTGATATATTTGTTAGATTTGTTTAAAATTAATCTGAACTCGTGTGCACTGAGTTGAACGGCTGCCGGCTAGATACTATATACAAAATATTGGGTCGTTCACTAAGTAATTTCGTTTGATGACAACAGCTGATCTTATTGAATTTTTAAGCAGCCAACTTCACATCTAACCGCTTTATCTTTATATATTTGAACAGCTGATATAGTAAGGCTTTTTTGTAAAAAATTTTGTTACATTTTTTGGAATAGTTTTTGTTTGGTGCCCTATCGATGATAGAAGATCGAAAACAACATTTTCGGCATATTTTAGTGTTTTACTATCAAAAGGGTAAAAATGCAGTTCATGCAAGGCGATAATTATGTGATGTGTACGGAGAAGATGTGTTGACCGTAGGCCAATGCCAAAATTGTTTTGCAAAATTTCGTTCCGGCAATTTCAATCTTGGGGATGCACCACGTCCTGGAAGGCCTCTTGAAGCCGATGTGGATAAAATAAAGTCGTTGGTCGATGCAAATCGTTGAATAACAACTCGAGAGATTGCTGAAAGATTAAATTTGTCTAACGCAACTCGTTCACAAGCACATGAAACTTCTAGGATTAATTTCGAAGCTTGACATATGGGTTCCTCATGTTCTTACAGAACGAAATTTGCTTCGTCGCATTAAGGACTGTGATTTGCTTATCAAACGTCAAAGAAGTGATCCTTTTTTGAGGCGCATTGTTACTGGCGACGAAAAGTGTGTTGTTTACAAGAATGTAAAGCGCAAGAGATCATGGTCTAAAAAGGATGAACCAGCTCAAACCACTTCGAAGACCGATAGTCATCAAAAAAAGGTTATGTTGTCTGTTTGGTGAGATTTCAAAGGGATCGTTTATTTTGAGCTTTTTCCCAACAATACCACGATTAATTCCGAAGTGTATTGTGATCAGCTGGACAAATTGAGTGAGGCACTCAAACAGAAGAGTCCAGAATTGATCAATAGAAAAGGTGTAGTGTTTCAGCAGGATAATGCGCGACCTCATACAAGTTTGATGACTCGCCAAAAGCTTTTGCAGCTTGAATGGGATGTGCTACCATACCCACCATATTCTCCAGACTTGGCAGCTTCGGACTATTACTTGTTCCGGTCTCTGCAAAATATTTTGGATGGTAGAACCTTCACCTCAAATCAGGACGTCAAAAACCACTAGGACCAGTTTTTTGCCTGCAAGGATCAAAAATTTTATGAGCGTGGAATCAATCTCTTGCCCGAAAGATGGCAAAAGGTATTGCAACATAATGAAGACTATATAATTAAATAAAATGTTTTACACAATAAAAAAAATCGTGTTTACATTGCACTAAAAAAAACGAAATTACTTAGTGAACAACCCAATACAATATATACATACTATATATACAATGATATAATACGCAAAGTAGCAGCAACAGCAAGGAAGCTATAAAAATATTTATTAATTTGCCAAAAAGCCAAAATTGCAATAAAAACTATGATATATATATATATATATGCATAGCAAAAATAAAATTATGAATATACAATAGACAAATGACAGCTTATGTATGATATACCAAATAAATTAAATTAAATACATATATACACATTTATATATGTATTGCTGTGTTTTGTCCAAGTATGTGTAGAATTAAATTTAAATACTTTGACTAAATAAAAAATGTAGCACATGTGGCATGGAATTGTTGTAGAGTCTGTCTGTCTGTCTGTCTGTCTGTCTGTCTGTCTGTCTGTGCGGCATTTGGCAAAAATGTGACTCGAGAAATATTTTGTTAGATTTATTAACCGCCACTAGACATGTTCAATTTGATATTACATATAAATATACATACTATATATGCAAATAAAAAAATAAATAAATACACTTGACAAAAAATACAAGCATTTTATGCTTCAAATCAACATATTTTTGAAAAAAATTTTGAAACATATTCCCAGTGGTAGAGACAGACAATTTCTCTAGCGAATTTTGATCGTTCTGACAAATATCTATGTAAACCGATGTTTCGGGGCATCGATCTGTCAGAAGAATCTGTGAAGTTTAAAAAAAATCGAAATTAAGCATTTGAGGAACTTGTTTTTCAAAAGATATTAAATATAATTTGAGATTTCTAGCTTACCCCTCACTATGCCGCTTTTCGTGTTTTGGCTTACATATAGTATTATGAAAGTAAATTTTTCCCATACAAATTAAATTAAAAATGCTCTAAATTGAGGGACTTATTTTTTAAAAGATTTTAAATATAATTTGATATAATTTAAGATTTCTAGCTTTTCCCTCACTATGCCGCTTTTCGCGTTTTCGTTTAGTGAGTAACTTCTTGCCATACAAATTGCACTGAGATTATTGACCTTTAAAGCTTAGCTTAGGTTAAGCAGAAGCTTAAGGGTAGCTTTTTTCAAATTTGGCCGAAAAGAAGACAAAGTTTGGGAATTATTTGTGGCATGATGAAAAGACATACAAACTTTCTGTTTTGATTGTTAAATGCGATTTTTATTGTACAATAATGGGAAATTTTTTTCTCGGCAAAATTCAAAATGGCGGCTTTTGTCAGCCTTTGCCCGCAGAATATTGTCCTCGCATTTCAGTTCTTCAGCCTCTTGTAATGAACCGAAATGAAACATTTTTTTTTGTTTATTGAAGTTTATGAAATTCCCTATGCCTTATACTAAATCAGAATGAGTTTTGACGAAAAATTCGTTTTTTGCGCTGCTTAAAAATAACAATTTAACAGTTTTTCATATATATTGATAGTATAAGGGATACAAAAAATGATATCCTTTTAAACATGGCTTAAATGAAGGGAATCGGAACAATAGATCAAGAGCTATGCTTGAAATGCGGTTGAAAAACATGGTTCCGAGAAAAACGCGTTTAAAGTTATTAGAACGTACCTCAGTGTGTGCGACTTAGGTGCGTTCAAGACGCTCTATTTCTATAAATATCGATCGCATCGAAAAATCCTTTCATACACTTACTCTACGAATATGTAGCTTTCATTTTTTTTAAAAAAAATAAAATGGATTTTTTCGACCAAATTTGAAAGAACTTCCTCTTAAGATAAAATCTGAAAATGTTAGATGTATGATACCAAAATTATATATTTATATATTATTTTAACGAAAAAAGTTTGGTAGTAATAATTCCCATATCTTTAGCTAACTTTTCTAAATATTTGTATAAACCGATAAATAGCTTTGTCGAAAGCCGCTAATCTATCAGAAGAATCATTGAGAATTTAAATCTATTGAGACTGCATTGGCCCCAATTATTTTTGAAGTGATTTTGAATAAAAATTTAGTTAGCCAGGTATCCCGGCTCACCCCTGATCTGTATAAACCGGTGGTCGGCACGGCCCTATCTCGCGTGCATAGGGATTAGCGACGTCAACACACGTCATGCTGTGTGCGAGCTTTTTGTACTGAAATTTGCTCTGCCGCAGTGACGTATTGCGACGCTGACGTTGCTCGACGTTGCTAAGCAACAAACACGAAGCTGATGGTGCGTGGCTTCGGCTCTTGTTGCTCTGATATTGTTTTCTCTGCTGTTGTGGCAGTAAAGCAGAGCAACAAGAGCCGAAGCCACGTACCATATACTTCTTATTTTGTGCCGAGCAAGCCGCTAATCTATTAGAAAAATCTTTGAGAGCTTAAATCTATTAAAACAGAATTCGCAGGGCATGCCGCTTTTCGCCTTTTGTCGTAAAAAATTAAGAAAATAAATTTTTCCCATGCAAATGACGCTGGGATTATTAACCTTAAAAGTTAGTTAAAGTTAAGAAGAAAGCTTAATTCGGAAAATATTGTAAGCAGTACGATACAAGAAAAAATTATCATAAAAATTAAAATTAATAAAAATAGGTAGCAACTGTACTAATTCCAATGTATTTTGCTAACTATGATAGATATCTGTGAAAACCAAGAAATAACTTCAAACCATCAGAAGAATCTTAAATCTGCCAAATATCTGTAGAAAACGATTTATAAATTTATAGAAAGGCATAAATCTGTCAGAAGACTCCTCTAAAAGTTTAAAAAAACTCTCAATAAAGCATTTAAGCGACTTATTCTTCAAGAGATTTTTAAAATAAATAAAATAAAAATTTTGTTAACTAGGAATTTCTGCCACTTATCGCTTAAATATTTAAGGCCTATACGCAGAATGAAAAATTTCGAACGAAATGACAAAACTTCATATAAAAAAAAAATTCCCTTTTTTGGGATATTTTTTTTTATATGAAGTTTTGACATTTCATGCGGAATTTTTGCATGCTGCGTATGAGCCTTTAAGTGTGACAAAACAGAAGTGAACTATCGCTTTATATATTTATTTTATATTTTACAATACCTTTTATTCTGACTTTATAATACTCAATGACGCGACGCATGACGTTACTGTTGCTCAAGCGATATCTTTGCATTTTTCAACTTTTATCAGCCACTAATGCATTTGTTGAAAGTTTTCTTATCTTTTTTTTTTTTCCTGTTTTACTCCTCTTGGGAGCTTAGGGCCTCTACAAGGGCTTTCCATCGAACTCTTTTTTGCGCTGTTTGTTTATCTGTAATCCATGGTTATTTTGCTGCGCCTGTTCTTGAAGGGCAGTCCGCCGCCAGGTTGCTTTTGGTCGTCCTACTCGTCTGCTTCAACAACTATAATACAAAATTTTCTTAGTAATCTCTTATTTTATAATAGAAATTTCAAAAAATTAATTTTCGCTAATATGAGCTGTTTAACTAGCAATAGAAGTAATAGCGATCTAACAGCAATAAAAGGAAAATAAATTTCTCTCAGCTTTTCCAACACCCACCGTTTCTAGGAACTGCCAAATTTAATTTATTTGACTATGAGCTAATAGATATTGGCATACACAAAAAAATAATATCAACTATGAAACAATTTCTAATTGTAATGCCTAGAAAGAAAATGCATCATTTATTTATAGACAATTCTAAAAGCAGCTGGTGCATTATGTTAGAGATGGGAAATTTTTCAGCACTGTCATGGTGTATAATAGAAAAAACAATTGTTTTCTTCTCTCTAAAGGCCCATACGCAGCATGCAAAAACTCCGGACGAAATGTCAAAGCTACATAAAACAAAATCCCAATAAAGGGAATTTTTTTTTTTTATATGAAGTTTTGACATTTCGTGAGAAATTTTTGCATGCTGCGTATGGGCCTTAATGCAGTACGAATAATTACAATAAATAAATAAACTTCAATATTGAAAATACACTATTTGAAATCAAAGTGAGGTATTTAGCAAACGTACAACTGCTTTGCCAAGCAGTTGGCAGTTCGCATAGTTGATTAGTCTTTCGAAATACTAATAATTTGACAAACTTTGGTCTTTATCAACACTGCTTCCTGACAATATTAAGATGGTAATGTTTATAAAATGCAAACGGGCTTTTATTTTAGTGAATTAAATTGGAAAATTTATTTTTGCTTTAATTAGTATTTCGAAACACTAATAATTTTATAAACTTTGGTATTTACCAACACTGGTTACTGACAGTATTTAGTAGGTAATGTTTATAAAATACAAACGGACTTTTGTTTTAGGAAATTAAGTTGGGAAATTTTATTTTTTTTGAGCCTGCGTTGCTCTGGCTACAAAACTTTTATAACTTTTATTTAAAATTTACTTCTACTTTATTATGATGTATTATTATTATTTATGTATGTAAATAAATAAATAATTTTTTTTTATATTTTTAATGTATTTCGGAATGATTAAGATTAAGAGTATTAGACAAAATTGAATTGAATTGAATGTAATTTTTGAGAAAAGGCCCATACGCAGCATGTAAAAATTCCGGACAAAATGTCAAAGCTTCATATAAAAAAAAAATTCCCTTTTTTGGAATTTTATTTTTCATATGACGTTTTGACATTTCGTGCGGAATTTTTGCATGCTGCGTATGGGTCTAAAAAGTGAAATACAAATAAAAATGGGAAATTTTTTAGAGCAAAACAGGGAAATTTGCTCAAATTAAGTGCATTTATCATATGTCATTCGTGTTTTTCCTCAGTGTATCTGGCCCATTATTATGGAATTTTTTGCTAAGACCAGTTCGTCTACTGTGCGCGAAAACAAGTCGCTTAGACTCAAATCCCTAAACGTAAATAAACAACTAATAAATACTTAAAAAACTCAATATTAAGTGGGTGGTATTAAAATGATATAAATATGCATTAAAGTATTTTAGCGAGTGAAGGGGTTGGACATGATCATTTTGACATGACATACGCTCTATAAAAACTAGAAATTATGTGAAAATGGATTTTCAAATAGTAGTTATAATTATATATAGTAGTTTCTAAACATAAATACACAAATCTCAGCGGGTGGCATTAAAAACTTATAAATATGCATTAAATATTTTTAATGAGTGATACCTATGGGCTGTGACTATTTTGACAAGTTGAATGTACTGAGAAAACGGGTGATTTTTTTTCTAACAAAACGATTTGATTGATTTTTAAGGTGTCATTAAAATGACAAATTTTTTAAGACAAATGTTTAATGATTTTTCAAGTGATAAAATATTAATACGCTACTTAAACATTAAGTAGCATTAAGAATGACACATAAATCACTTGACCAGATGATTTGTTTTGGAAATGACTTTTGTTGACGTATTCAAAGATCCACAGCAAGGTGTAGCATGTTGTCTGAACAAAGTATAAACTTTTTTAGGTATTTCCAGAATAGATAGAATTTTTAAAACTGCATTAATGTTTACTATCCAAGCAGATTTCAAGCTAAGCTTAAAGTTTTGCAGAATTCCTAAAAGTGCTGCTACGTTCTTCCCATGCTCTTTGCATCACAAAACTCTATTTTTGAACATTTTAATTAAATTATTTCAAGGTGGTATATCCAGTTTTGCCAGAGCTACATTTATTATGATAAGTGGTTATTATTTTATATATATAATTGCTTAATTTTTTTGAAAAAACCAAAATGTTAAATGCTTAATTTAGATACAGAAGCAAGTTCATACAGATATGTGCATTCAATAAATAAATATATTTAATTTTGTTTATAATAAACAGCTAGTAAACGTTAAAAATGAATTTAAAATGTTTGTTTAATGTTTTTGGCAATTATTTATAAAAGAATTTGAATATTTTGATACAAAAATAGCTTGAGCATAATTAACACTTTAGAAGGTCTAAAACTTGTGAGTTTTCGGCTCAGCTGAGTCGATCGATAAATCGATAAGAATGCTACTTAAAAGACTTGAACTAGTCGAAATATTATGAATATATTTAAATGTAGATTGTAATCGTTAAGCCGTGAAATGAAGCACTGTATGAACCAAATATGCAGCACTTAAAATCTTTCCCAAACTCAAAAGATTTGAAGAATTCAATCCAAAGACAACTTAACCCAAAAGAAACTTGCTCTGCGGAGTACAAGCGAGAAGAAAGGCTTGAAAGAGTCAAAATAACGCCATGATCGATATATTTAGTATTTTAATCATACCAAAAGTTAAAAGAATGCCATATATCGGTCCAAAAAGAACTTGGGCATAATTGCTAATAACTAAAGAGACTCTCTCAGTAAAGTACAAACGAGAAGAATCTTAGTCAACGAAAGATTTGGTATCATTAGTACTTAAAATCTTTCCAAAAGTCAAAAGATGTGCAGAATTCGAATCAATAAGAAGTTAAGCATATTTAACCCAAAAGAGACTGGGCTCTGTAGAGTACAAACGAAAAGAATGCTAGTCTACAAAAGACATGGACTAACCAAAATAAAGCCATTATTGAAGTATTAAGTATTTTAAATCATACCAAAAGTTAAAAGAATGCAATATTTCGGTCCAAAAAGAAGTTAAGCATGATTACAAATCACTAAGGAGAGTCTTTCAGTAAATTACAAACGAGAAGAATGTTAGTCTACGAAAGACTTGGTGGCATAAGTACTTAAAATCTTTCCAAAAGTCAAAAGATTTGTAGAATTGGATCCATAAATAACTTAAGCATATTTAACCCAGAAGAGACTTGCTCTGCAGAATACAAACGAGAAGAATGCTAGTCTACGAAATACTTGGACTAGTCAAAATAAAGTCATGATCGAAATATTTAGTATTTAAAATCATCCCAACAGACAAAAGAATGCAATAGTTCGATCAAAAAAAAACTTCAACATAATTATTTGAACAAACGAGAAGAATGCTAGAAGACGACTTGGACAAGTCACAATAAAGCCATAGAAAGAACTATTGCTATGACCACTATGCCTAGTATTTTAAATCTTCTCAATATCAAATGTTTCGATATTTCAATTCCACACTAGCTTAAGCATTATTAGGAGAACATGATCGCTCAGTAGAATACAAACGAGAAGAATGCTAGTCTACGAAAGACTTGGACTAGTCAAAATAAAGCCATGATCGAAAAATTTAGTGTTTTAAATCTTCCCAAAAGTCAAAATATTAGAATATTTTGATCGTAAATGAACTTTAGTAAAAATAATAATTACTAAGGAGACACACTCAGTAAATTACAAACGAGAAGAATGGTAGTCTACGAATGACTTGAAGTCATCAGTGCTTAAAATCCTTCCAAAAGTCAAAAGATTTAAAGAATTCAATCCAAGAGTAACTGAGGTATATTTAACCCAAAAGAGACTTGCTCTGTAGAATACAAACGAGAAGAATGCTAGTAAACGAAAGACTTGGACTAGTCAAAACAAAGCCTACTATCGAATTATTTAATATTTTACATCTTTCCATTTCCCAAAAGAATGGAATATTTCGATCCAAAAAGAACCTAAGCATAATAACTTTTAACTGAAGAGACTCACTAAGATAAAAACGGGAAGAATACTAGTCAACGAAAGACTTGGAGTTCTTAGTACTTAAAATCTTTCCAAAAGATTTGAAGAAGTCGATCCAAGAGTAACTGAGGCATATTTAACCCAAAAGAAACTTTCTCTGTAGAATTCAAACGAGAAGAATGCTAGTAAACGAAAGACTTGAACCTGTCAAAACAAAGTCTGCTATGCTCGAAATTTTTAGTATTTTAAGTCTTCCCAAAAGTCAAAAGAATGGAATATTTCGATCCAAAAAGAACCCAAGCATAATTACTTATAACTGAAGAGACTCACTAAGCAAGATTAAAACGGGAAGAATATTATTATTATATACTATTCGTCGGAATGACTTGGAGTTCTTAGTACTTGAAATCTTTCCAAAAGATTTGAAGAATTCGATCCAAGAGTGACTGAGGCATATTTAACCCAAAAGAAACTTTCTCTGTAGAATACAAACGAGAAGAATGCTAGTCAACAAAAGACTTGGACTAGTCAAAACAAAGTATGTTATTAATTATCACTAAAGAGACTCGCGAAGAATGATAGAAGACGACTTGAACTAGTCAAAATAAAGCCAAAGAACGAGCTATTGCTATGATCCCAAAGTCTAGTATTTAAAATCTTTCAAAAAAAAATCAAAAAGTTTTAATATGTTGATTCCACTCTAACTAGTAGAGAACAAACAAGTAGAATGCTAGTCAAAATACTTCTTATGTAATTTGTAAGGCCTTGAAATCTAGCCGAAACTCCAAAATATTTCTCAGATCACTGTGATCACTAGCCAAAGACATTATAATAACATAAGTATGTTAATAGAAGTAACATATGGCTGAGTGAGTGCCTTAACTAGACAAGATTTATGGAACATGCTGTAGTCTAATGCTCTATAAAAACTTGAAAATAAATGATGTGCAAATAGTTCTACATTTTATATCGGATGTAATCCGGGTAATTCATTAGCAAGTTCACAAAGCGTATAGCTGAGGCTGTCATATGACCAACAATGGCCATAAAAATGTTGTTAATAGACTTGTCACTACATATTTCACTCCAGCCAACCACCAACACATTTTTTATTTTATGCATACATATATGCATACAAAACGTGTCGGAAGTTGCATAAAAAGCATAAAAGACCATAAAAGATGAAAACAAATAATATCACGATAAAATTCCCAAGCAAAAACATTTTACGATTAACGATTTTTATTATAACTGTGGGACATTTCTTGCTTATTGTTGCTGTTGTTGTATTTTAATTTCTTTGTTTTATTTTGGTTATTGTGGCGCACGCCTTTCAATTGCGTTTCCTTGCTTCAGCGTACGATCAACCCCCCTCCCCCGCAGCATTCATTGTTGCCAAGCATTTGCTTCCGTTGCCGCAACAGTAAATATAATTGATTGATTCCGATACTTACATACAAACATATCGATCGATAGTCGCGTATGTCGATCACACTCTCTCTCTCTCACTCTCTTGCTGGCCAAACTAATCAATTTTAATTATCGAACAAATTAATCAGCCACAACTTTTGTATCATTAAGATTAATGATGTTGGTGTTGCTTGGTTGCTTGGTTGGCGGTCAAGTTTAAGCTCAAACTATTATTGAAAGTCGCTCGTTGTGTCGCGCTTTGGGTGGCAACGGAACTGGCACTTGGATCTTAGTAGTGTGGTAAGCCCCCGGCATTAGGAGTACTCCAGTATCCAGTGCTTGTGTCATTCGCTTGCATGCTATGTATGCAAATGATTCTTAAGGCGAGTTTTTGAGCTACGCTTTTCAAGCGTCTCTAGCTGGAGACCCTATCTACCCGCTTCCTCAAACACTCTCTAAGCGATACGTTGCGACCCTAATGAGCCATAGCAAATTTGATTAGAGCTTGCGTGCTGTGTAGTTTTTTTTTTTGTATTAATTGTTTGTGTTTTTTGTTTCATTAGAGGTACTGATATTTCCGAATTGTAGCAATAAATAATTGTCAAATTACCGAACGCCTCAACAGAGTACACTGACCCCATACACTGAGCGAAAAATGCGTACTAAATAGTTTTTCCATTTTAGCTTGTTTATGGCTAGATCTAGCATACTTCTTAATTGAAATGCTTACAAACAGTTGGAATCTGCTTCACTTATTCTAAATTGACATTCTTAAAGGCGATTTCTCCATTCCATCCGTCATTTCAGAAACAAGCTCCAGTAATATGAGATAGATACATGAATTTTACTGAGGAGTTGATAAGGCTATCAAGGGCAAGCTGAATGTAATGTTGCTGTATAATTTTTGATTGCCCGATAATGTTAAAATAGTACTACAAAAATTAGTCTTTACCGTCAAAATTGTTCTATGTGCAAAAAATCACAGAAAGTTTGTAAAAATTTGTGCTTCTTGGGAGCATTTAGGGGGTTTTAGGCTCTTGTAAGTATACATAGTTTTTTTTTTCAAATTGGCAAATAAAAACAGATTTATTACAAAATTATTTGACTATTATTCGGGGTTTATTTGATTACGCTTTTTAAACAAGATCCTAGACTGTTGAAAAGACACTTTTTTTCTAAAAGAAATTACAAAATTAAGAATATCGCTGTTTTGGTAGTATATTTAAGTTAAAAATAATAAAATACGAGTTAAAAATATAGCTATATAAAATTGAATACGTACTGATTGGCGTAAAGCTGCCATTTGGTACATATACGGCTTAAACCACTTGAGAACTACAAGCACTTCAGATATAAAACTAGAATGCGCATAGTTTTTATCGTAACTTTCGTGGTATACTTAACTTTACCTACAGCAAAATATAATTTTTAATGTTTTTGTTTAAAAACTTATAATTAAAATATTATTTCTTTTATTTTTGAAACCTCAAAGTAAACGCATAATGTCTGCGCTGACTGTATAGGCAATATCAGCTGTGTTTGGTGTATGAGTGTGCATTGTAAATATAATTAATAGAATATATATATACTTATATGTATATAGGTAGTACATACCGCATACACTACTACTACTACTACAATTCTGTAACTGTTGCTGGTTATTGACAGTAAAATCGTAGACTCGAGGGTAACCCCCGTAGATCCGCCAGTGATCCGTACTTAAGTTAATCAATCTCGAGGTTTTTTTTATATGCCAGGTTAGGTTAGGTTAGGGCGGCTGCTGGCTTGAAAACCCGCACTCTTAGGCCTGGGCTGGCCCATTGTGACACCGCACGAATCTCTCTGCTTTACCATTGCATTTTTTACCCTTCTCCTATTTGGTATGCTTAGAAAGGGTCCCATCCTGTTGCAGCAATGCAGCTCGCAATCTTTTTCGGACAAATAAACTCCAGCCCTGCTAGGTTCTGAAGGAAATAGTAACCCAGGTGCTTATTCCTGCGTCTGCTAAGAGCTTAGCAGAAGCAGAAGAAGTGCTCTACTGTTTCTAGCTCTTTCTCGTCTCTGCAGCTTCTGCAAAAGTCATTTATAGGAGCATTTAGTCTAGCAGCGTGCACTCCAACGAGCCAGTGCCCAGTAATCGCTCTGACGACTGCCGAACACTGTGAACGGTGAAGACTGCAAAGTTTGCTGGAGCGTCTTGCGTCAATGGTTGGCCATACTTGGCGGGTGATCCTACAGTGAGGTGTGTTGTTCCACATACTTTGAGCAAGAAGGCTATACTTTTCCCTGGTATGTAGCTTAAAAGTAGCCATCGGCATACGCATATGCTCCTTATCAGGAAGGAGGGTAGTGGTCGTGCCGTTTCGGCCAGTTCGTCTGCTATTTCATTGCCTTTAATATCTTGGTGCCTCGGCACCCAGATAAGGCTAATAACAAACTGCTGTGCCATCTCTTGAAGAGATTTGCGGCAGTTGTTGACTGTCGTCGCATTTGAGGATAACGAACGAAGTTACTTAATAGCTGCCTGACTATCTTAGTCAATGTTTATTACCCTGTTGTCTGGGCTTGCGTTGCGTAAGCAGATTAAAGCCTCGTTTATGGCAAGGACTTCTGCTTGGAAAACACTACAGTGATCCGGGAGCCGGAAGGACTGCCTGACATTTAGTTTTTCTGAGAAAACCTCTCCCCCAACTTGATTTTTGAGTTTGGAGCCATCCGTGAAGAAACTAATGGAGTCTTTTTGACCCGCCTGGTTTCCTATCCACGATTCTCTTGAGATTTATATGCCAAAAAAAACACAAAAATTTCAAATGAATCGATAAATCTTTATTATTTTCGATGACGTGTTTTAGCATAATCGGATAACACGGGTAATGTTGGCCTCTAATGCTTCAAACGTAGCTAGCTTATCCACAAACACTTTAGACTTCACGTAGCCCCAAAGAAAACAGTCTAAAGGTGTGATATCACACGATCTTGGTGGCCAATTCATCGGAGCGGAGCGTGAAATTTATTGTTCACCGAATTGGTTCCATAAAATGGCCTAAGCGCGCGAAAAACATTCTATACAGAACGCGAATTTTCGTAATATAATTGTACGATTTGTAAACGTTGTTTGGGTGTAAGTCTTTCCAAGATGAAATGACAATGAAAACTGAATAAAAAACAAATGGCAACTTGACAGTACTCATGCACGATTTATCAAAAAAAACCCTATTAAAAAAACCTCAAGATTGATGACCCTTTATTTACTATATATACTAAAGCAAGCACTAGTAACATAATTTCAAATCAACTTGTACTATAGGACTCTTCACTATTCCAGATATTGTCTAGTTATTAAGGAAATGATTTTCGCACAATTCTTGCTTTATGTTCCTGGTTCGCATTAATTATAAATGCTTTTCGCTCAGTGTACTCATATGCTCAAAAAAACATACCCTGCATAAGTATCTGATTCATAAAGAAGTGAAGCAAAACTTGAGACGACAATCAATTTTATAATGCCAACTGCAGTTGACTCGGGTCACTGACGTGCCCGTACCCAAGGGGTCCAACATATCCGACAGCTCTACGCCATATGGAAATTTGTTGTTGGCTGTTTTTTTGTAGTTTTTTTTTTTTGACAATTTGAAATTGGTTGCTGCACAAAGAGCGTACTAAGACCTTACTGCAGTTCTGCATAAATTTTTGTTTAATGAATAATTTATGTTAGCTGGTGTGTGTGTGTGTATGTTTTCTGAATGAAACCCATATGGATGTGTCGTATAACGACTCTGACTTCTTGACAGCCAGACAGTTGGACAAACAACCATTCAGTCAGTCAGCCAGCCAGACTGACTGAGTAACTTACTGAAATATGAGTACAAGTTCGAGTGCAACAACGATGAATGCGAGTTCATGCAAATTTTTTAGCGATTAAAAAGCCATAACTTATATTATCAACGCAAAGCTCTAAGGTTAATTGACAGACAGTTGGACGGACAGGCCGACAGGCTGACAGAGGGACGACGGCAGAGACAAACAAACAAAAGAAATAAATAGCATGACAAAGTCTGCCTCTATAGACCGGGTCTGCCTCTGGGTCTGAGGCTGATGCTGGGGCTTGGCTGCTGTGAGTGCGCTCGCTTTACTTAAGCTCTATGTTTGTAAATAAAAATAAAAAAAATAAAAATAATAATTAGAATAAATGAAACCATGTGAAGGTTTTGCATAAAGCTTTTCCGCATACAAATGCCAAATGACGAGTTTGTTACATTTTATGCACTTTTCAATGCCAAGACTAAAAATATTTAATTTATTTTGTATTTTGTTTTTATGAGAAATTTTATGTGCTGCTCCGAAAAGTCGCATGTTCGTTTAAAGATTCGAATTACTTGCATATGTCTATGCAAGCGCTTCCGCGAAACCGAATTTAATACACTCATCGTCTGGTATTAGGAATGGTTCCAGCTGCTGCTTCTGGCTAAATAAACGACACGTGATTGTCAAATGTTTGGAACTCGATTTATCCACAGGAACTAGTTGGAAGAAGACTTGAAAAACTTGTTAGAAGCAGCTTCAATTTTTAAAGATGCATGATAAATTCAAAAAATTTTGCTAGGATTTGCTTATTAATGCTAGCCCCCACAAGACTCTAAGTATTAAAATGTGTCTTACCAAAATTCCCTAGTTGGCCTATTTTTATTAACATTACCATAAATAATACAAAAGACATCATTAAAGATAGATTTACATCACTCTTTTTGGTAAGAGCCCATACGCAGTTCGAAAATTTTCGCACGGAATGACAAAACTTCATAGAAAAAAGAAAACATCCCAAATGGGATATTTTTTTTTTATTATAATTTTTGTCATTCCGGGCGAAATTTTTCGAACTGCGTATGGGCCTGAAGAATATCCAACTTTTCGTTGTGAAGAATCTGGATGGGGCATAAATACCCATTTTTTGTGGAATAACTTGTTCTTCGATACTTTGCCATTTTACCATTATGTCTTTATGTGCGGCAAAGTGAACACCCCATATGAGTATTAAAGCAAGCTTCGAATTCGGTGTGAAATTGAGGCGAAACATTGTTTAGAGAATATCTTTAATCCGTATGTTCTTCAAGTAGTACATGGGCGAAATTGTTGATTGCTTTCTATTAAAGTTCCGTAAAAATGAGAACCGATTATTGTCGATTGTTTTGATGCTTGATGTTCAAAATAAAATTTTTTGGACTAAAGGCCCATACGCAGAATGAAAAATTTCGCACGGAATGACAAAATTTCATATAAAAAAATCCCATTTGGGATCGAAATCGAAGTATGTCTTAAAAGTAAAAATGAAGTATACGACTCACTCATTGTCGATATTGACGTTTAGTGAAAATGAGAGCCATTTGTTTCACAGCTGTTTGTTAATGATGTACATAAAAAATTTATTGGACATAGTGCGTAATTGCGATGACTGCGCTATACAGTTCACTGCCCGCAGCTTTGCTCTTAGAAGTTTTGCAAAAACAGAACGAAATTGATGTAAAAGGTGATGGGAAAGAAAAAAAAAGGATGGCGTACGTTAAAGTCGGGTGCGGACAACTTTTGGAAACCCTGTACCACCCATCGGTATATTGCTTCATCATCATCATCATCATCAAGACTCTTGTCGAGTCTTCGCCTGCTTCAGCATGAGTCTCCAACTTGATCTGTCTCGCGCCTTTGCTCTCCAAGACCGAATACCAAGATCTTGCGCATCTTGGTCGACTCCATCAATCCATTTAAGTATTGGGCGTCCTCTTGATCTGTTTTCGCGGCATTTGTCAAATAGGATTTTTTTCGGAGGATAGGTGTCGTCTGCTCTTATTAAGTGCCCGACCCAACTTAATCTATTCACCTTTATCTGCCTTATTATATTGGTCGCGTAGTCTTTCAAGCTGGTGGTTGTATCTGCTTCTCCATACTCCATTTTCGCATACGCCTCCAAAAATGGTTCGAAGAACTTTTCTTTCATAGATACTTATTTTATTTTCATCTGCCTTAAACAGTTTCCATGTTTCACTAGCGTACATTAAACACCCATTTGATGAGTGCTGAAGTGCTGGAGAAACATTTCTGTTGGCCAACATCGATATATAGATATTTAAAGCTTCGATCATCGATATTTTCTCCAGCACTACTGTAGCTCTTGTCATCTCTGAGATCTAGGCGTTGGGTACATACCATATGTACAAGAAAATATGATTATTGGCTTCATATGTTTACAAAACTTCGACGTCTTAACTTTGTAGAATTTACTGCACCCCCCAAACAAATCACATGCAGCACTTTCTTCAATCGTTCCATGTACGCCAACTGCACCGATCACACCTCGCTGATGATTAATAATGCACTCAAGCTTGGCTGTCAGTCAAGTGACATCTTCTTTATTAAATCCTTGAGCAGTGATAAAAACTAAATATTTTAATGTACTTTTAATACGATGATTGATGTGGCGCCATCAAAGCAAACGAACGAAAACATCATCTTCAACTGCTCCTCAAAATAAAACACACACAGAACTGCATCGGCCATTAACCAAAGAGTAAATGTTCTGTGTTCATCCCATATCATAACCAAAGATCTTCAAAGTCAAGTTCTTGATACACAATGACAGTGCCGAGTTGGAAAAAAAAACGGCAGACTGACTGTCGCGTTCAGCGAACCGTAAAACAGCAGATGATGGAAATCTGCAGGCTAAAGAATTTCCCTTGATCTTTGTGCGATAATGATGATGATGGGCATAATGATATATGGGGAATGTTGTTGGTTATGCTCAAGTTGTGGAATAAAACATGCCTCTAATCAAATTCAAATAAAATGCTTGCACTGTAAACAATAGTTTTGGTTTATTTGTTTTATGTGAATACACATACTATGTATATACCGCACATACCCAACCCTGGTGGAAAGTATTTCTGCTCAAAATCAAAGTCCGTTGCCTGGTTGTAGAAACGAATGAAGTGAGCACATAAAATAAATGATGCTCACCTGTATATTTTATTTTTCGCGTTGAAAATTTTAATTACCAGCACGAATTTCTTATATATTGTATATTTTGAGCTCATAATTTTCTATTTGCTTCTTTTGCGGCACATTCAAAAATTAATTTTTCTGAATCTTTTCTTGCTTTTTCTTTTTGCTCGGGCATGAGTCAGTGGCATTAGTTGTAGGGTTTGTTATTTTTGGTTGCTCTTCTTTTTATTATTAGGATCCTAACTGTGAGTAAGTTTTTCAAAAACAGCGGGCACACTGCAAAGCGCATTCCTGCAAACATTAATGTCGGACTATTTTTTATAAATTTAATTGCTGGCTATATGTTAACAGTCAAAAGTGTAGCTATCTATAGATAAATGGCAGATATGTATAGCTACTTCATGTTGGCTTAGTCAGAGATGTACCACAAGCATTATGATTTATCTAAGAAACACGTTCTCTTGCAATATTTTGCTTGTCATTTGTACATTATAAATGACATAATTGGCAATGCCTGAACACGCCCTAAGTCTTATGACGCCCACTAAAAAACAAAATACTTCTATCTATATTTATGATTATTAAGCATTTTATTCTATACATGTTGTCTGCCTTGGCCAGTTTTTCTTGGCGTTGCAATCCATCAAACTGTTCATTTCTATCAATTAAATATTTCTTTTCATTTTTATTAACTGTCTGTCCGCATGTCGGTTCGAACTATCTGCTTAAATTTGACATACCAAACAACAACATCTAAGCTAGTCAATTTTATGGCTGCCATTCCAAAATGCAATGGATTGCAATGGCTCGTCCGGATGACTGCAATAATATCTGTATGTGCATCAAGTGGCATTAAAGAAAGCCAAACAACAGCACAGAGCTCTAAATTTCTATACTCTAGGCGGATTTAAAGATATACAAATTTTAAATTGCTGAAAAAAACACCCTATATTATGTTTTTCCTCATTTTTTGAGACAACATTTCTTGAAGTCAAAATAATAAATTAACTTCCCTCTCTCTGCTTTATTATCGATTTATCGATTGGTGAAAAAAAACACCCTATATTAAGTTTCTCTTCGTGGTTCATTCTTATGCGATAGTCGCTCCCAATACGGACGGGACCGAAAATTTTGCGAAGAATTTTTTTCTCGAACACTCCAAGTGCTGCTGCATCCGTCTGCGACACAACCCAAGCTTCTGCGCCGTAAAGAAGCACGGGTAAGATGAGTGTCTTGTGGAGTGTAAGTTTTGTCTGTCGAGAGAGGGCTCTGCTACACATTTGCTTACTGAGCCCAAAGTAACACCTATTGGCAAGTGTGATCATTCGCTTAATCTCCAGGCTGATATCATTTTCTATGTTTATGGCGGTGCCAAGGTATATGAATTCCTTGACAACTTCAAAAGTATATTGGTCCGCTACAACGTGGGATCCTAGACGCCGCGTATCCTTGTGCGTAACCAGCATATACTTCGTCTTGCCATCATTCACCGCCAAACTCACTTTTGCTGACTCCTTTTCGATTGCTGCAAATGCAGCAGTGACATCTCGCTTGCAACGTCCAACAATATCAATATCATCAGCGTATGCAAGGTAAAAAACACCATATAGTATTTTTCTCTTCGTATTTTAAGACAACGTTTCGTCATACTAATAACTTAACTTCCCATTTTTTACTTTGTTATCGATATATCGCTCGGTGTAAATAACAGCCTATATTATGTTTATCTTCGTATTTTGATGCAACATTTCATCATACTAATAACTTCACTTCCCATTCTCTACTTTTTATGGATATATCGATTGGTGTATAAAAACACCCTATATTATGTTTATCTTCGTATATTGATGCAACATTTCATTATACTAAAAACTTAAAATTCCATTTTCTACTTTGTTATCGATATATCGCTTGGTGTAAAAAACACCCTATATTATGTTTCTCTTCGTATTTTGAGACAACATTTCGTCGAACTAATAACTTAAACTCCAATTCTCTACTTTGTTATCGATATATCGATTGGTGTAAAAAACACCCTATATTATGTTTTTTCTTCGTATTTCGAGACAATGTTTCGTCTAGAAACTTAACTTCCCATGCTCTACACTAATATCGACTCAATTGGTCATGGCATAGGTAACTAGTGCTTTCTAGCTGTTCCCTCCGACGCTTTTCTAATGCAGCTTTCTGTCTGCAGTCTCTTTTAAGTGACATCTTAAGCCTCAATTTCTCGTTATATACTTAAGTAAGCTTCAGCTTGACCCATTTTTAAATACATTAATAAGATTACAGAAGCCTATAAATAAGCATAAAAATTGTTATCTCAAAAACAAAATAACATCTCGTAAAAATTTTTAATTTCTTTTGTAAGCGATGTCTTCTTGCGCAACGGTACATTTGCTTCTAAATATTTGAAATCTTTTATTTTTGAATTAAAAACATCTTTGTATACTCAGGCAAACACACACATTTAAGCTTTTTTATTGGAGACTCGCTGTGAATGTCTGTATCCATGCTTATTCAGTTCGAACGAGAGTTAATTTTCGAATATATTTTTTATCGATAATTTAATAAGCAAATATTACAGCAACTTTGAAATTTAAGAATTTCCCATTATTTATCGATAACTTAATAAGCAAATATTACAGAAACTTCGAAATTTAAGAATTTCCCATTATTTTGAGCTTCAAATTTATTTCCTTAAAAGTGATATTTATTTATCCGAACTTTATAGCGATCATTTTTCTTTTTTACAACAATTCGCATAGCATTCCTCGAGCACACTTTCAAGCGATATCTTAAGATAAAAACAACTTATTTATAGAAAAATAACTTAAACATAGAAGCTTGCTACGGTAAAATAAACATTCGGGAATAAAATCTATTCCCATTATTTTGACCTTCAGCGTTCTTTCAACTGTCTACCAAACTTGTAATACTATATATAAAGAGTATAAAAAAAATGTTTTACATTTTTAATGGCAGCAACAAATGCTTCTCAATTGGAATGTCAGACGCGCCTCGGTACAGACCATAACTCAAATGCATAATCAGAATCAATTAAAAAATTGCACTGACACTGGCATACAAAGCCTTATAAGAGTAAGAGTATAAGAACAACAACAGAAACAAAAACAAAAACAGAAATAACAACAAAACAACAACCAAAAAAAGAAAAACAAAGCCAAATAACGAAACAAGACGGCGTTGTAGAAGAGGAAGCAGCAACAAAGCCGATAAAAACAAAAGCAACAACTAAATGCACTGATAGAAAAATTCAAGACGATTGTACTCAATATTAAGCACTTTCGTGCATTGTGTATAATAAAGTTAAATTTTTAAAATTTGAAAATTTACAAAAAATCTATTTTTCTTTAAAAAATGTATAGGGTGCAATTTTTGGCGTTTTAATAATATTTTCTAACGAGATAAAGTGATATATGTTTCTGCAAGTCAAACTTATTCAAAAATCTTAAAAAATAAAAAAAAAACTTTTGAAAAACAATCAACTGAGAAAAAAAATTTGTTATCGAATTGTTCTAGAGCAGGGATGTGCAAGAAGAGAGCGGCCAAAACGTAAATGTATTGGTATAGTTGTAGTGACTACAGCTATTCTGTCAGTGCACGCTAGCATTTTTTCGTTTTGGCTTTTTACTTCGGCAAGTGCTCGGCTCGTGTCTGTGTGAATACTCATTTTCATTCGGCCCCCACGGGCTATGGGTGCACATCACTGTTCTAGAGATTTCTAGTGGTATTTTTGGCCTTTGAACCGAGAGAGTAGAAGGCAACAAATTATACTCCTTTTTGATAAATATTACTTTTAAAAATTTAACAAAATTAAATATGAACAGCCTGAAGACCCAATTTGCTTAAGCTATAAATTCTTATATAACTGAGAATTAATTTCTATTTTATAATTATTCAAATAAATATCAAGTCATATATACCTCAAACTTATTTCTAATTTGCCATTGTTAAGTAGATGAGGATAAAGAGTCAAGCTAATTAATAAATATGCTCAAAAACTTTTGCTGCTTTTTGGAGTACACAACAAAAGAGTTGGACTCCGTAGAGTAAATTCTTTCCCGTCTCTACGTTCCCAAAATAGCCATAAAGAACGCAACTCTCACGTTATATTATTTTAACCCCACCACAAATTCTATTTAGAGACTGTAGATTCAATGTTAGATTTCCAGCATACAGCGCAGTCCTTAAAAATAATCTAAATATTAACAACTGCTGCTGGATTTCCATGCCAATCCATCACTCTACGCTGTAAGACAAATTCTAGCTGCGTCTTTTCTCTCTGTGTAAATGCAAACATTTACAGCCCAAATGCTATATGTACAATGTGTACATAGCGTGTCAATGAATTTTCGTGGCGTTTCAAGTTTATTCACATTTCCCTGCAAAACTACAAAACGGTAAATTAAGCATATTGTTTATTATTTATTTATTTGTTTGTCTGTCTGTCTCTACCTTGCATCTTACTCTCCCTATCTCCGCCCCATTGGCTGTCTGTCTGTTTGTTTGTTTGCCAAAGCAGCCGTTGAGTATTGCACATGGTCATTGAGGCAAAGCCGGCCGGCCGGCCGGCAAAAAATCATCAGACAATGAACCTTCCTATGGAACACACAAACTAACGTACATGCATCATTGGACTGACAGACAGACAGAGCGACATACAACATTTTGCAGGCGATTGCGACAGCGTCGACAGCAGCGTAGTGTTTAATGGTCCGAACCGGCGCAAGCGCATGCTAATGAGCTAGTGCAAAATTCTCTTTAAGCCACAGCTCGTTAGCGACAATAATGGCCATGTCATGCTCATGCAGCGACATGCCATGTAAGTGCACGTACAAATACCAACACCTACGCACTGTTTTGGTTGCAAGCGGAAGCAAAAACAACAACAATGCAAACAAAATAATGTTGCATACACAAGGGCGCACTCTAGCGGAGAGTATATGAGTTTGCAGTTAGCAATTGGAACACTTGGAAAATGGAACAGCAGGAGGCTGAGTAACAGTGAAATAGCGGCCTGTAGCAGCTTAACAGTGCGAGAGCCAGAAAGAGAAAGTATATATGCTGTTAATTAACAGCTTTTCAATAATCACAAGCAAGCAAGCGAGTGCGACAGAGGCCTCATGCCTCTCTGAGTTTAAATTTTGTTCCCATTTTCAAAACAATTGGACTGTTGAAACTTCTTGATATCAAAACAGCTTTCTGCGTCTAAAACGATATTGACTACTAAGCTATCGGGGACAGCATGAATCGAGAATAGAACATCTCCTCATCCTGAAATGTGACTGCAAAGGTACTACTAAGCAAATGCTTATATAGCCTGTGAAAACTTATATAGCCTATGAAAGCCATTCCTCTCTGACTCTGGGTTGAAATTAACTTGAAACAGGGATACCCTTACCCTCCGAGGTAAGACCGCAGCATTCCGACATTAACTCAAAAACTCCCATTTAGTGATGTACAACCAATTCTGTTTTTAAACGGTCTTTGTTACATGGTTTTGAAATAACACGGCCTATAAAAAAAAGTATTACAATTTATCACCATTTCATTCGATTTAGCAATATACAAAAACTACTACTACTACTTATTTGGCCATTAAAACCGGTTATCGGTCTTGGCCGCAGAAATTATTCTACGCCAGCGGTTTCTGTCCTGTGCTTGCTGGCACCAATTGGCAATCCCAAGGCTACGAAGGTCTTCCGTTGCCTGATCTTCACATCGCAGGGGAGGGCGTCCCTGTCGTCATCGACCTTCCAGTGATTTCCGCTCGAATACCTTCTTGGCTGGAGCATTTTAATCCATTCGTGCAACATGACCTAGCCAGCGCAGACGTTGTAGCTGTATGCGCCGAACTAGATCAGTGTCGCCGTATAGCTCATACAGCTCGTAGTTCATTCGAATACGAAAATCACCTTCCACATTTATCGGTCCAAGGATACGTCGGAGGATTTTTCTCGCGAAAGCCCCTAAAATCGCCTTATCGGATACAAAAACTATTTGATTGAAATATTAAAGAAAAATATGTTCACTAACCTAATCTTTTAGAAATTCACTTAGGGAGTACCCCTTCTAATTTGTTTTCAAACCAGCATCCTTAAGCTTCAGGTTTTTTTTTACATGGTTTTTCTGGAACGTGTTTACTGTAAAAGCAGAACTAGGTGTATTTTCGAGCTTAACTTAGAGCGCTGATGTTCTAAGGTTCTTTGGACTTTGAAACCCACATATAATTCGAAAACCTACAAACAAAATTTTATGCAATTTTTGAAGGTTACCTCAGAACCCTGCTGTGCTGAGGTTTTTCTGAGCTCGAGAGCAAGCCCATCATCACATGTAAAGTTTAGACCATTTTTTTTGGCCTCCATTTAATGCTCGAGCATTTAGTGATTACAAAAAATCTCTTATAATTCCAACAGCTTTTTTTAAATACCAAAATCTGGAATAGTGCCACACGAAATCTGTTTATAGAGCTCTAAATGCGTTTTCTCTATAAACAAAATGGCTTGTATACAAGTTTTTTGCTTTCAGCTATACAAAAGAACAGGAAGTGTATGCAAAATTTCACCGCTTCAGGTTTTTCTTTTCTTTGGCAATTTTCTTTTTTTTTTTTTGTCAGCTCAGTGAACTGCTTTAAATTCCGCCTTTGGTTTCTTTGTTATCGCCACAAGCTGCGTAATTTATGTGTTTAAGGAAATTCATTTACAGCAACGCCTACAGTACGAAAAAAAATACTAGAATACGGTCACACAGACAAGAACGCGTTTTTAGCGCGTTTTTCAGGCGTTTTGTATTGTCGCGCAGTGTTCAGTTTCAGTTAAGTATTTGAGCGCGCAAGTTTAAAAAACGTTTGAAATAATTAAAAGCCGCATGCTATAATATTATTTGTTTAAAATATTTCACATATTTTAAACAAGCGCTTTTGTTTAGATAATTATAATAACTATGCGAGCAGAAATACTATTTTTTTTGCGGCACATTAAAAATAAACAACAATTAAAATGGTTTGTTTTTAAAAATCAATTAAGCAGAGCAAGTATTTGCCAAAATACTAATATAGTGTATCTAGTGTGTGTGTAGCTATGCTATGAAGGGCCATCTGTTCCAGAGCAGCACCCAGCGCTACGCACAGTCCGTGCCAGCCTTTGAAGTGGTGAAATGCCCACTCGCCAGTTTTATGCAAATTAGTGCTCGAAATTCGAGTTAATTTTGTTAATTTACAACATTTGCGGCAAGCGGCAACAAAAACTAAATAAAAAAACAAAAACAAAAATCGCTAAAAATCGAATTATAGATACAGTACGTGTATCTTAAACGCTTTGACTGCCTCGAGCGTCTACGGGGCACTTGCGCCTGATTTGTAATTGCTAAATTGTTAAATTGTCTTACATTTTGTGCACGGCAGGTGGCAGACCCCAGACCGAGCCCCCGACCCCGTAACACATATAACCCCATACAGACCTCATTCCGCGTCAAGCTGTCCAAATAAACACGCAGACTTTGTAAGCGGCGAAAATAAATAAATATCATATTTGTAATTTATGAGTTTTGGAGGCTGTGGGCAACAATTTACAGATACCAGATATTATATGATACTATCTTGCAATAAATACTTTAAACGTGGGAAAGTTTTTATGCGCTGCAAGATACCAAAAATACCAAGTTTTTTTTTTGTTTTTTTTTTTTTTGAGTACTTTGCATATAAAAAGCAATTAGTTGTATTGTAATGATAATACGTACTAGTATAATTGCTGAAGCGCGTATAATTGTTTTTTTTTTATATATCTATGACGGTTCACTCTATGAGAGCAGCATAGCTTTGCTGTTTTTTGTTTATCGATAAATTTGATGCGACTATCGTTTATAAATAGTTTCAACTCTGCTCAAAATAGACATTCAGACAGACAGCTTTATTTTATGCGAATTAAATATGCATTGAATCGTTTATAAACTTGTCTTTGGAGTATGTTTTTTTTTTTTAATATATTATAATCAAACGAAGAGCTAAACGTCTGTCTACTAGAAACCATCAAAGTAATAAATAGTGTAGCTAAATGTATCTGATATTTAAATTCCCTAATACTGCTTTACCTAGACTTGTGATAAAAATCTCAGCCTATAAATCAGTTAACAATAAAAAGTCTTTAATCAACGCTTAAGCAGCGCGTTTTTGCTTGAACTCGGAGATAACTAAGGATTTCTTTGGGGAGGAAAAAACAACCAGTATTAATTATGCAACATAGGCTGATTTTAAACCAAACAATTTTAATTTGCCTTTGTTTAGTTTTGCTTATAAAGTAAGCAGAATTTTGGAAAATAAAATACAAATTATTTGGTTATTGAACTTAGGAATCTAAGATCTAGATACAAAATGGGTTTATACAACGTTAAGATTTTCAAAGCAACTATTTTAGTGAGATACATTTTGTGTACTTGAAGAAGTATTTTTGGTATTTTATATATTCGAAAAATTGATTTACTTTCGAACTTAAAATTTTCGTTTTTTTTAAAATGTATTTTCTTTTTTTTTAATTATTATTATTATTTATATATTTAAATGGGTACAACAAAGTGCAGTTGGCATTAGATTATAAGAAAAGTATATAAGAAATACTTACAAAATAAACGAGGAAAAAAGAAAGATATGAAGTAATCCGCGTCACTAGCCCGGTGGGTGAACTTTTTAGCGTATGCACCGACTCACATCAAAAACTGACCAAAAACTTGGATTTGCAATAACCATGTGGAAAAAAAGAAAGTCCAAATAAAATTTAAATATAACATATATTAGAAAAAAAGCAAAAAGAGCTTTAGGATTGGTCATGGATGCTCGAAGAGGCAAGTCAAGATGACAGGATAGAATACGTGATAGAAGGAATAGACCGTTCAAAAGAGGGGAAATTTAAAAGGCTATTATAATTAGAGCATAAGACACGGAAAGGATCATGCAGAGCAAAATTTGATCTACAAAGTTGCAAGGCTATGGGGCTAGTGTATTATCAGATGCATAAAAACTTCAGACTGTCAGTAACAAATTTTTTTTTTTTAAGGAAACATTTGGTATACTCAGGAATATTGTATAAATGATATGCTTATGTTCAAACGATTCAGCTTAGTAGGCATTTGTAGCAATTAAAAAATTTTTCTATAAAAACAAAATTTTTCTGAACTATTTAAAAGTTCTAAAATTAATTCAAAATCACAATTTTTCTTAAGCCTCAAATAAAATGGTTTTTTTCTACTAAAGCCAAAGGTAAGGTATTTCGCTGTAAAACAGCGTTTTTTTTTACCAGGCCTTCACAAGAAGCTTTCTTTACTATCCCAAAAATTTAAAAAAAAGGATTTTTTTAAACGAAGAAATCATCGCAGGTTACACTGCCGGTCAAAAAAACCTGACCGATGATGAAAAAAACAATTTTTTGGCTTTTTACTCGTGTTTCTGATTCAATCGTACATAATTGAAGCTTATCTAAGCTTTTGAAACACATATTTAATGAAAATGATAAATGAATTGAAAATAATATGATTAATAACTAAAACGAATTTTTCATTGAAGTAATCGCCTTTTGCAAGAACTTCCTGGAAGAATGAACAAAAAAAAAAAAAAATTTATTAACGAAAAATCATCGTAGTATACCCTGCCAGTTTTTTGATAAGTTTTTTCACACCGTTTGAGTTGAATATAAGCTCAAGTATTATGTAGCATAAATAGTCTCAAGAGAACTGCGTTTTAGAGTTTATTTATAAAAAATGTTAGTATTTCACATTGTATAATTAATAATAAAAATAAGAAGAATAAACATTTAATACAATAACTATGGCATAGCTACAGTGCCGGTCAAAAAAACTGGACCGATAATGAAAAAAACCATTTTTGGACTTTTTACTCCTGTTTTAGATTCAATCGTACAATTTCCAAGAGATATTGATATTGTTCCGTGCTGATAGAAGAAAGTTACAGGATCGGATATATTTGTTGGTCGAAGTTTCTGTTTCTCGATCGAGTTCTTTTCAAAACAATTCAAACTGGTTCAAATCGGGTGATTGCGGAGGATTTGGAGCTTTTTCACAAAATGGCAGATTGGGCCCGCTTTTCGACTGACATTTGTTTTTTGCTTGCCATTAAGCTCCTATTCTATTTTTTTATTATTCAACTCCAAAGTTTAAAAAAAAACTTTAATTGTAAAATACATGAAATAGGAATAAAAATCGAAAAATTACTTTTTGTTATCATCGGTCAATATTTGTTTGACCGGCACTGTAGCTATGCCATAGTTATTGTAATTAGTGTTTATTCTTCTTATTTTTATTAATTATACAATGTGAGATCCTTACATTTATTATAAATAAAGTCTAAAACGCAGTTCTCCTGAGACTAGTTATACTATAATATATAAAAGTTGAACTTATATTCAACTCAAAGGTTTGTGGAAACCATTGTGGAGAGAAAAAACTTATCAAAAAAACCCCTGGAAATTACATAAATTTTTTATTTTTTGACATGCCCATCATTTTTATACCCTGTACCTATAGGTACAAAGGGTATACTAGATTTGTGCAATGTATGTACCGGACATAAGGAGGCGTGGCAGACCCCAAGTCCTTTATACCAAAATGCTTATCATAACCTCGGATAGCGATTGAGCAATGTCCGTCTGTCCGTTCGTCTGTCCGTCTGTATGAACGCCTAGATATTGGAGACTATAAGAGATAGAGATACGAAACTTTACCAGCTGATGCGCATATTTCCTCAGAAGATCAAGTTTGTTGAATCATGTCTATATCTTTCCCCGTTTCCCCGTAGCATATACGTTAAATAAATTTTTTGACGTAAATTTCGATTTTTATCAAAATCGGTTAAAATTTGCGGAACTTATAGGTATAAATATCGTTTTGCACAAACAAAAAAAATGTTCCAACAGGAAAGTTCTTAGGAATATACAGGAATAAAACTTTTTTTGAGAAAAAAGAAATCCATATTCAAATTTTATCGACGCGGACCCCACACCCCCGCAATCGATTTACCGTGTTTTCTGCCACTGCTCCAGAAAATAACATAAATTTTTTGTAGCTTCCCATCCCTAGATTCATTGCCGAAAAACAAATATAAAGGTATACAGAATCTATGACGACAATTTGTAGCAGCAAAAAATCTGAAAATTGCAAACTTTTGTTTTTTTTATTCTATCAAATTTCTTCTTATCTCCCGAGTGCTGAATGCTCCGATCTTTGAATAACTGCCGAAACATCCTTCAACTGTTCAATCCCTTTCAACTACATTTTATCATAGCCATATATTTACCGAACAATATTTCTTAATCATATAAAAATCTATTTTATACAAATTGCTACAAGGGCATGTAAACTTAAACAAGGTTAACTTTTCTCCATGCGTTTCCACTCACCTGAGTTTTACTCTATCTAACTATATATAAGTACATAAATATATGCAGAGTCAAGAAAATATTTAACAAATAAACACTATAATAAATCAGTTTTATGAGCTTGTATATTTTGAAAGACAAAACAATTTATACCTTGACTGTAAATTGCAAAAATCTTTAAGCAAACACATAGTTAATAAATCTATGCAGCTGCCCAGCCCAGATTCCTCTATATCTATTCCACAAACAAATCACACTTAATAAAACACTTTGACAAACTGTCCGTCTAAGCGTCCAACTCAGTCTCAGATAACTTTATATAATAATAATAAAAATGTGTAATCAACGTATACTACATGTGTACATATCACTCATACGCCGCGCGTGACCATAAAAAAACCAGCTGCAAACACACGCAGTTAGTTTTACAAGCCATTAAAAGTGTGCCAAATAATTGTAAAAATAAAGCAATAAAACTAAGTACTATTAAATGCAAGTAAAACATAAGAAAAAAGATAATGTAAAATGGGAAACCAGTATACGCATATTGCGACTATAAAATACTCTCACGCGATTTTAATGATCGTGATCATTAAGTGCTCGATATTATTTTTTTTTTTTACTATTTTGACTTTGTTTATATGGTTAATATTTTGAGTAGAACGAGGGTGGTACTTCTGGGAATGCAACTTTTTTCATATCCATAATAGGCCAGCTATCGATTCTAGTAAACCGATTAATATGTTAGTTTTAAATGGAATGCTTTTATTTTGATATTATTGCCCTCAAGTGCGCCAGTTGCCAACATATTAAGTACAATTAATAGCAGTTCAGGTCGAGAAAGCCCGCCCAACGTTAGTTTGCCTGCTAACTTTTAGCGATTATTTATCGAATTTTCGATAAACTATATACCAAGCATTATTTGACAGCGAGTTCAATATTCACAATTTGGTAAGCTAAAAATTCTATTAGGGAGTTGAACTAAAAACGTGTGAGGCACTACTTCATAAGACGCATTGTGGTTCCAAAACCTCAGGCTGCTTACTCTCAAGATCTTCGATAATAGCTTAGCATATGCACAAACTCGGCTAAATCGATTTCTTTTGTCTTATTGATCACTTTGGCATGTATCGACTTTTTTCTATTCAACTAATTTCCTCTAAAATTTTGTTTACGCACAAAATTGTTTCTTAACTTGTTTAATGTACTCTTAACCTTGTGGTTACAGTGTATAAAAAACCAAATAAACAATTTGGATTTGAATTATTCGATAACTCAAAATTGCATTTGCAGTTGTTGGAAGTGTGGCCAAGTCGTTTGTCTCTATGAGTCATGCTCAATGTTTGAAATTCTACAAATAAAATTGATTAAAATAAATAAATAGAGAATAGCGAAAAAAAATATCCCCACATTAGGCATAAGACGGCCTGCTGCCAAAAAACATTTTTTTGCCTTAATTTCTGCTCTCATTTTTTGTTGTTTTTTTTTTTTTTCTTGTTTCTAGTTGCGAAAAACTAAACAAAGATGATTATTTTATAGCTTTAAAACGATCGAAACATAAAATTCAAGGTTAAACACGCAATAATTAACTCAGCGAAATTGTTGCTGGGGCGCTCGGTCAAATAGTACTGGGCCATGTGCCTTGTCTATATGGCAAACACATGTCAGGCATTGACCAGCAGCCAGCTTGGCTAGACCCATAGACCGAATGAAACAGAGCAGCAGCCATAGATGGTACATAGTGCATGCACTGAGAGAAAACAAGACTGCAGTCTTTGCAAAATTTGTAGGGCAGAGCAGCATTGACTTGGATGTTCGCAGGAGTCCGATTTTCAGAATCAAATGGGTGTTTAATAGTGCTGGAGAAACATCTCTGTTGGCCATAATCGATTTGTAGAGATTTTAAACTTCGATCATCGATGCTTTTTCCAGCACTACTTGTTAGGTAAGATGACCATTTTGTATATTTCGTCAATCTGACTTTTGAAACTGAGAGACTAGAAAGTCTTCATCTTGAATTTGAAATAAAAGTGATTATAAAAAAGATACTGAATTTTTTTTTTTTTTAAATCCACAAAATTATTCAAATAATAAGAGCCGGAGGGCAATTCTTAGGATTGATAAAGAGGAGTAGTTGGGATCTGATGATACGATGACTTACAATAAAACTAAGTCGAAATCTATACTTTCTAATACTATAAGGCAGGGAGTGCTAAAAAGTAAGCTGATAAGGATCTCAAATTGCTATTCTAGGCGCCGAAAATAATATTTTATCAAAGGCGTACAAAGTTGCGTGCACTACAATCTATAATTGTTCGTCATAATGATATTTGAGAGAAAAAATCATATTTGGAGGATCCTGATAGTAACTAGAACAAATTAGTAGACTTAAGCTGTATGAAAGATGCGCCAAGCTAAAGGCTGCGATTAGTGGTATGTTCAAAGCCGCTAAGTACTTTTTTTTCGAGTCGACGGAATAGTTTACATCAAATATTAGGACATTGACTAAATACTATATGCAGGGTCTTCGCTCAGATAAGGCTTCAAACCATTTTGGTACAAAATTTAACTTAAGGGTGCAAAATACTACTTTCTGGAGTGACCCGCGCCTGGATATGATTGAGAATGCGTTGGAGATACCATTTAGAAATACGAATATAGGATAACTCTTAAGAACAACAAAATAATTTCCCTGACTGACAATTGTGTCGGTCGCCCATGGGCGGGGCATGGGGATCTCTATCAACAACTGTTCAAAGAGAACAGGGACCTACAGTTTTATAGCCGAATCCGAACGGCAGTGTCTTGAATAATAGAGATTTTCTAGGCAAATGTACCAGTGCTACTGCGGGGATTCAAACCACCGACCTTCGGTTTGTAAAGCGAGTACGATTCCACTACGCTACCGAAGAACAACATAATCCCTTTTAAAGGATCCCTTTTAGGGGATTGAGACCAAAATTGACTCGATGCCACGTGGCTAAAACTTGTATATAAGCTTAATTGAAAAACAATTAATTCGATCGATTAAAAAGTTACGACTCAAAACCCGTAGACGATATCTTTATTATATTTTATGCCATTCTTAAGAAAATTTATAGGAATATGGAAATAGTTATGCAAGCTTTGGGTTCGAGGCCCATGATTCCTTATAGATTTCACCGTGCCGAATCCGAATTAGCTATCCAAATGGGCCCAACGCGTCTTAGTTTTATTCTAACCTTAAAAAGCCTCACAAATTGAGTTATTGTGATGTTTATCTCAAAACCCGACGTGATCGATCCTTTTTGATATCGAATTGGAATTCAGCCACTTCAAAAACGTATAAAATATTGTATATAGTCCGAGATAATATCATACACTAGTGCTGGAGAAAACATCGATGTTATATCGATGCATCGATGTATCGAAGTTTAGAATCTCTATAAATCAATGTTGGCCAACAAAGATGTTTCTCCAGCACTTCTACACTCATCAAATGGGTGTTTAGTGGTGCTGGAGAAACAACTCTGTTGGCCAAAATCGATATATAGAGATTTTAAACTTCGATACATCGATGCATCGATATAACCTCGATGTTTTCTCCAGCACTATCATACACCTATACAAAAAAAAATAAATCGATTTTCCACTTCAGAGACCAGACCATATCTTCTATAAGTTTTTGGGCTCGCATTTGGGGTTGAGAACAGCACGTCAAGGTTCTGACATAGTCTCAAAAAAGCTCACAAAACGAGGTATTTTGGACGTTATCTCGGAAACCCGATGTGCTGATGAATTTTTGCAGAAGTGCTGGAGAAACATGTCTATTGGCCAACATCGATATATAGAGATTTTAAACTTCGATCATCGATGTTTTCTCCAGCACTAGACCCAAAGGGTATATTAAGTTTGTGCAAGCCGAAAATGTATGTTATATAGAGGAGGGGATGTCGCAGACCCCCAAAAGTTACCTAAAAAGTAGGGATGCTCGATACCGGAAAAAAATAATCGAATCGAAGTACATATTGAGTATTCCAAAAACTCGATACCGATTCGATTCTCCCAAAAAGAAATCGATATCAACGATATCGGTAATGACTTTTTGACTTTTTATATAATGCGTAAATACCTATGATCACGGCGACAAAACAAGTCGCCCATGTTCGTCTGTTCGTCTGTCTGTCTGTATGAACGCCTAGATCTCAGAGATGGTATGAGCTAGAGCAGCCAAATTTTCGAATTAGATGCCTTATTACGTCTGGGGAGACATAGGGGTGTTTCTGTAGACCACGAAAAAAAAAAAAGTTTGCTTATGAAGATTTCGTAAATTTGGCACCCGGAAATATTTTAGAGTTCCCAAGCACTTTGCCACATTTTATAAAAAAATCGGTTGACTATATCAAATAGACCCCATAGGAATATCGGAACAGTAGCGCACATAATTTGTATAATTTACCGTTGGAGCAATTCTGCTAGCGGATACCGATTCAGTTTGTCGAAGTACATAAGAAAAGATATGCTTGGTCCCCAGATCAAGACATCTTTTTGCACCCTGTACCTTATGGTACGAAGGGTAAATGTATTAAGTTTGTGCAAGCAGAAAATGTATGTAATATGCGGAAGGGTACGTCGCAGACCACCAAAAGTTACCTAAATACCTATGATCAAGGCGACAAGAGAAGTCGATAGACCCATGCTCGTTTGTCCGTCGGTCTGTCTGTCTATCTAAATGAACGCCTAGATCTCAGAGATGGTAAGAGCTAGAGCAACCAAATTTTTAGATTAGATGCCTTATTATGTCAGGGGATACATAGGCGTGTTTCAGTAGACCTCCGAAAAAAAAAAGTTTTAGATAGATAATTCATTTGCTTATGAAGATTTCGTAAATTTGGCACCCGGAAATATTTTAGAGTTCCCAAGCACTGTGTCACATTTTATGAAAAATCGCTTGACTATATCATATAGACCTCGTAGGACCGATCGGTAAGCAAAATTTAGCTCATTATCAATGCTAGAGGAGTCACTATCGCGTGTTTAGTATCGACTTCGATATGTTCGAAATTGAAAATATCGGAACAGTAGTGCTCATGCTCATCACCGAACCTTGTCGATCTTCATTTCTCGCTCTTTTATATCTTTCTTCTACATCGTTTGGCATTATTCTTGCTCTAGTCACAAAGCAATTCTCATTTACATAGGCCCTCAAGCAAATTAAACGTTATGCAGCCATTTATTTCTCTCAGTGCATGTACATAGTTATCGAAACTGCGGACAGAGGCCTCGTGCGTGAGCTCGTTAGTCCAAATGGAAGCGAGTCAATTTTGTTTAATGCATTTTTCAATTTATTAAGTATTTAGTTTTTTTTTTTTTTTTTTTTTTTCTTTACAAGCCGCATTTTTGTCAAGGTTAATTGATTTATATGCACTGTACATAGTTGTTGTTGTTGTTGTAGTGTCCATTTGTATTTAATCATTATGGGTGCGTTTTGCATTGGGAAAACATTATTGTGTATCTTGGATTGAATCGATGGGATTTGAATTGTTTGTTGATGTGAAGTAATGAATGCACTTCAGTTGCTTTTGTTGATTTTCAATTGAGATTTCACCAAAACACAAATCACTAGTGAATTGCAACGAAATGTAAACGAATGGGATTCACCAAGCTGATTTAGCTTTGAATTCTAGGGAATTACAAATTTTATTGCTTTGTTTTTCGCCTACAGTTTCCAGGCAACAATTGAACATATGTATGCGTATCAGTATGGTGACCATGTTTGTTTTCAAAAATTTCGCTATCCAAGGGAAATGCTGCAAAACATTTCCAGCGAAATGCTCAGTTGCAAACTCAAAATATTTACAAATACTTTCATCCCCAAAAAACCAAAGAAGCAGCAGACGTGTGAAGCTGATAATGTTTGGCAGGATTTGGCTGATTTGGCTGCTTTGGTATTTAAGAGTATGAACCGCATATGCAAATTTTCAATACTGTTTTCGATTTCGATCTTCGCTAGTCACGCGTCTCTGAACACTTTTACGTGCATAAAAGCGGCATGGCCAACAAAAAAAATTAAATCCATAAAATTTACAAATTTATTTATCATTTATATTCCCTCGTAATCTGCTATAAATATACATTGCCAAATAGTAAGTATATAGTTCTCTGTGTAAAGTGTAAAGCATTTGCGTTTATGTGCAATTGGAATACTGCAGTTTGGCCAAAAAGGCAAGTCTTACCATATAAGTGCACAACTATAATAAACAGTCTGATCTCACATTGTGGAAATTCGTTTTTTTGGGTCGCCTTTGAAATTGTATATACCTCTAATGTACCGTCATTAACTTGATTATTATTGAGAACTTAATATGGCCAACTAATAGCTAGCTGTTAATGTGTTAATACGAGGTTTTGGTTTTTTTTTCGATATTTTTTCGATGGCTTTTTTGAGCTAAGCAAAAATGCGCGCCTGCGCAGCATTTTACACATTATGTATACGCCGCATTGGCGCGCATTTACTTAACAGCAAAACGATAATTATAATTAAGAATTCAGCACAGTTTAAGCATAGCATAGCAATTAAGTCATTAAATACAAATTAAGCAACAATTGTAGCCGCTTGCTGGCAATTAAAAGTGCGAGGGTTGCCATCAACATTGCGGAAGTGCTGAAAAAGAGATATTTTTTTTAGTGCAGTAAGACAAGCGTTTGGAATTTAAGTTGAATTTGAAATCTTTTAAAATTTGTTATTGTTACGCAGCACAAAAGCTCAGATTATATATGCCGCATACGCTGTCAACTTAGTTCAGTACAAGAAGTTTAGCTCAAGGCCGAGGCTTCAAAATTTTATACCTAGGTAGGTAGTTAGAAGTGGTTGCCTTACGACACACCTAGGCCTGTAAAAGGCCCGTTGTGATGCCAATCTCTCTACTCCCCTGGATCCTCTCTGTATCAACCTGTTGATTTAATAAACGAATTAATTATATTTATCCTGATTCCTGCTAGTTCAGTAACGTTTCCAATAAGTTCGGAACCCAGTGTGTTCAGTCTTCTCCTGCATAGTGCCATAAATCCACACAGGAGATGCTCCACTGTTTCCTTCTCTTCTACTTCCTGACAACTTCAACAGTAGTCAAAATGAGGCACCCCCAGTCTGCTTGCGTGCCTACCAATAAGACAGTGACTTGTAAGAACCCCTATCATTGCTCTTACGTCCTGTCTGTTGAGTTTTAAAAGTTGCTTGGTTCTATTTAAGCTTCATTGTGGCCAGGTTTTTCTGCTAGTAAGACAGGTTCCTGTTTGAATCATTATTAGTGATATTTCTATCGATTAATAGTTTGCACGTTGCTAGCGGCATAGGTATCATCGCCTTGTTAGACTGAAGTTAAGGCTAACTGAAGGCTAACTCATCTGAACTGCAATTGACCTCGATATCTCTGTGCCCGGGTACCCAGCGCAGATTAATGGTAAAGAATTTTGCAGCATCTATTAGCAGCTCATTACATTCCATCACTGTTTTGGATGTGAGCCTTTCCGATTGTAAAGCTTTAAGAGCGGCCTGACTGTCAGACTATATGTGAATCTCTCTGTCGGATAGCACGCGCTTTTTAATGATGTTAATACTTTCCATTATAGCTATGACTTCTGCTTGAAAAACACTGCAATGATCTGGTAAACGGAAGGATTCGTTAATGCCCAACGGTTTCGAATAGACACCCCCTCCCACCTGTTCATTGAGTTTAGATCCATCCGTAAAAATGGTTATTCTGCTGTTACCGTCTAGCATACCATTGTCCCAATCCTCACGAGATGGGAATCTTACACTGAATGGTTTTTCTAAGATTAACTCAGTACAGTTAGAAAAGTCTGTAGTTCTAGGAATCTGCGGAAAATGACTCAGTATCGCCGAATGTCCTCTAGAACTAACGGCCAGGTTCGAAGATTCTCTTTGACTTAAGGTCGATTTCGCTGCTAGCTGTTAACTATATAGGTCTAGCGGCAAAATCTTAAAATTATATTGGAGAAACAATAAGATATTGTCTTCAAAATTCATGTATAGCGCATCTCTCGACACTTTTACAGACAGAAGAATAAGAGACTGTAATACATTTCGAGTCTTCTGCCAAGACTGCCGTTCAATTAACATTTTGCTGTGTAAATTTTTATAAAAACAAAATATTTTCTTTAACTTGCATAAATTTGAATAACATTAACAAATTTTTATGTGTAACGATTCTGACTACAACAGCTAAACAAGTACATAAGACTACTCTCGCTTATTGCGCATACGCCACGTACGCCGCAAGTAAGTAGTACGTATGTACGTATAAGTAGTTCTTGCTGTGTGCCTAACACCTTCGACTTGGAGCAGCTGTTAACCAATTAGCGACTCAAAGAATGCGCCTGGTATTTTACAACAAATCTGGCACTAAGGTTGCGGCAGAAACAGACTGCTCGGCGTCGCAAGCAAGACAGCCGGACAGACACAGTGTCGGCAAAGTTGAGGCGAAAAATGTGGCCAGAGTTTGGCATAAATTATGGGACTTCGTTTGGTTAGACGGACAGACGCACTGACACACAAATTGCTTGTTTTGTTTCAGAGTCCAGCATAGCTGCCTGCTTTGGACAACTCTGCTGTGCCTTAAACAGGTTTTGGGTTTTTGAGATTTTTGTATTTTTTTGTGTTTTTTTTTTTTTTGCTTCTGCGGCGGCGCTGTTCAATTAGTCAGAACGCAGCAACCACTTGATTTTAATAATAAATTAAATAAATTAAATGAAGTATATTATGGAATAACATAAAACGGCACTCGGGCAGTCTACTTGGACAGTTTGCCTTTGATAAAAGAAGGCACGCACTTATTTTGCATATTTATAAGGTTGTAGCTGAAACAAGTTAATAAAACAGCGACTTCCAGCTACAACATAACAATATGCATATATTTAGCGTTAAAGGCGGCTTAATTAAAGATATAAGCTTTTTATGCATAAAAAAAAAACTACGTTTTGTTGGCCATTTGCAATGCAAATGAACGCATTTTCAAGCGACATTAAAACATTTAAAGAAATTTATGTTAAACATAGCGCAGTTACACACACAGCTACACGTGTATCTTTATGTCTTGTATATAGCAAACATATCACATAAATTGCGTTAAAAATACAAGTAACAAGTGTTGACTACCTTTTTTTTTTTTTTTTGCAACTTTCTCATATGGCATATGCTTAAGTTTTTTTTTTGTGCAAATTTTTGTAAGCTGTGAAAAAGGGGTTTGTTAAGCTTATAAGCGCATTAAATACTGCTTTATGACAATTTGCTGTCGGATTCTTACAGCTTGCATATGGGATACTTTTACATATGTATATATATATAGCAGGAACTGTAGTTAAGCTGGATTTATGAGCCCACATATCGTATACGTTACGCACGAGTTCCTTACTTAACCATTACCATGACTTCTAGAGGGCAATAACTGAAGTGGATATATTTTGTTGTTCTTGTTTGTTCTTCAAATGACGCAACAAAAGATAAGAAACTTGTATGCAAAAAACTGACTATTTGAAAACCAGGGCTGCAAGTTTTCAATTTAATTGGATTCAACGGATTTCCTCAAACTAAACCGTCATAATAATAACAAACTTGCATTTTATTATTGTTTCTTTCGAAATTTGTTTTGATTTCTATTATTTACTTTAGTTTTTGGAATTTTTTTCTCTTAAATATAATTTCGTAAAAAAGTGAAAAGGCAATATTTGGTATAGAGGCGTGAGCAACCTTTTCAATGCTTTACGAGAGTATTTTTTAGCTATTTATTATGATACAAGGAACAAATAACTAGTTCATCTAAAGACTCTACTTCACTGAAAGCCACTTAAGTATGCCTGTTCCTATGTAAACAGTGATTCATTTATCAAAGACCACGTAGTACACACCAAAAAAGGCATTTAAATCTAAATTTAAAAACTAGGAAAATGTTAATTATTTGTTTGTTGAATCTATCAAAGTAAAGTCTCAACCAAAATCTAACAATATAGCACATAAAACGGGTTGCAATAATGTTTATCTGAGAATAAGATTGAAAATAGTGATTAAGTTATGCAAATACTTTGCTTGGGCGGCCATTGTAGCTTCGCCATTTTGAAAAATCAAAAATCACTATAAAGCTTTAAAAAGTAGACGAGAAATCGAAAATTTTAAGCCGAAAAGCGTTGATTTTTTTTTTAAATTTAAGTGTGAGAAAGGCGTGGCAGGTTAGACAGAGAATGACCCATATACTTATTTCCTAGGAAAAAATATTATTTTATTTTTTATGTTTTATTTATTGTATCTAAGAATTAATTCTAGGGAACAAAAGTAGTTTTAAACTTACTACCTTCCGGTACCACTCAGGACTATCTAGTCTATGTGTGACTGCCCCCAGGGGTCAACCGGTGCAATCTAACCAAACCTATGTCTGACTCTAACTACAATACCTTTAAAAAAAACTAGTTGAAAATACTTTTCTACAGAAATAATGTATGCATATATACTTATTTCCAGGAGGTATATCGTTAATGAGTGCGTCCTTGAATACGCTCCCCACCAATTTTCAACGCTGAAAATTTTAGGTAATTTTAAATTTGGTATTACACTCTGAGAAAGTAAAATATTCGTAGAATTTCGCAACTTTTCTTCAATTTTAAACAAATTAAAAGCGAAAAAATCCAACAAATACACAAAAGCGCCCTCTGGCGAGGCTCAAAAATAAAAATAATGTCAAAAATGGATTCCTAAGCCCCAAAAACCCCCATATACACATTTGGCAAAAAACTATTTTTTTACTTTTTTAAATATGTACCATTAAAAAAATTAGTTGAAAATACATTTCTACAGAAATCATGTATGCATATATACTTATTTCCATGAGGCAAATGAGTGCGCCCTTAAACACCCTCCCATACCAATTGTCAACGCTTCAAATTTGGCATGACACTCTGACAAAGTAAAATATTCGTAGAATTTCGCAACTTTTCATAAATTTTCAAAAAATTAAATGAGAAAAAATCCAAAAAATACACAAAATACACAAAAGCGCCCTCTGGCGGCGCTCAAAAATAAAAATAAATGTCAAAAATGAATTCCTAAGCCCCAAAAACCCCTCACATTTGGCTAGACAAAACAAAAAGTTTTTTCCCTGATCTAACCCGATTTTCAAATATTTTGAAAAAAACCCTATTTTGAAAAATGGGCGACTCTAAATTCTTTTTAGAGCTATAGTTTCTTGGGTAAAGTTTCTTAGAATGACCCATAGAACCAAAATCGCGAAGAGCCATGTAAGGCCAACCTAATATACATATATTCATATCTATATATAAATACGTTAAAAAAAAATCAGTGTGGTACCGATTGTGTTCGTATGCGTGAACGTATTGAGATTAAACTTACTCTATGTGATAGGCACACCTCATACGATGTGCACAAAGTAAGTTTATCCTCGATACGTTGAAATCAAGGCGCTGCAAACTCATACGAAACATTAAAATGTAACATGAAAGTACGAATAACAATAAAATGCATGGTACACACGAACAATGTATGGTTGATACTGCTCTTATTTCTCTTCCCATCATTCGTTGATGCTGTCTGTATGAGACAGAAGAGAGAGAGAATAGCAGCAACGGCAACAACATTCATACAAAGTCTTTTAAAGTCGGACAGGACTGACTGTATCATGGCAATGAAATGAACATTATGGAAAAAAAGAATATATAATAGTCTGGAAAAATAATAATTTCCCTGACTGACTATTTTGTCAGTCGCCCCTCTTAATTAATAACTGTTCGAAGAGAACAGGGACAAACAGTTTATAGCCGTATCCGACGGGCAGTGTCTTGAATTAATAGAGACTTTCTTGGTAAAGCATTCGACTATAATCTAGACTATTCGAGAATAGTCTAGATGATCTGAATTAAATACGGAACACCGTGGGATATGTATAATTATGCTAAAAGCACTCATTTAATATGTCACTTAGCATCATAAAAAAGTAGTTTTTTTTTTTATATATAAACAAATACCCACAAGAGAGCGCCATGACACAAACTACGTAGCCTATAACCACCGGACGCTCATGCTGCATCTAACGATACCTCATTTGTCAAAATAGGATAAGCGGCTTAGAAGCCAAAATGAAACAGATGAACAAACAGGTTACATAAGCCTCCTTTTTGCTTCGCCATAGTCTTCTAAAAATTATCTCTTACTGCTTTTATTTTATTTTTTTCGACTTCTTCACGCAAACAATTTCAAAACTTGGCTTGATTCATAGTTTTTAGGGCTTACTCTTGGGGACAATTTGGGTACTTGGCGTAGTGTCTATTTCTTTAGTTGCTCCCTCTAGCGGCAAATTTTGAAACTAAGTGAAAAGCTTACTAGCAAAGAGAAAAGATAAAAGATTCAAAACACATGCATATTTATATTCTTTGAAGGACCTATGCCTTATGGAATATAAGATGATTCATATTCTACGAAGATGAAATTAAAATGAAAAGAAAACCCCGAAAACGAGAAAAAACAAAAACGGAAAGACTTTTGTTAGGCGTATACGAAATGGAACAGAAAGTAGAACATCTCGACATAGGTAATATAAATAAAGAAAAGTTGAATGCAGCGACTAGATGAAACAATTAGAGAAACAACTAGACTATAAACAATTTTTGATTCTAATCAGAAAAAAAACTGTTGACGATCTGAACAAAAAACTTAGAGAAGTTTTGGTACGTTGTCTGGTTATATTTCCTGAACCCTATCTAAACAAAAATAAACACCTGTTTGAAAGCTTTTGCTTTCATTGGCATGAATCGTTAGCTACTCAGTGTTGTGAGATATCTCTGGGACACAGTGGCACATTATTGCAAGCCATACATCAAATCTTTGTTTGAGTGATTGAAGGCATAATTGATGAACTGACAGGCCACACAAATGGACGCCCCAACACCTTGACCACCAAATGGCTGCCATCACGATTTGCACAACAATTTGCACCTGCTACCGATTACCGATAGTCATTGGTCATTGGTCATTGGGAGCTGTCGGCTCTTGGCTCTTGGCACTTGGCACTTGTCCGTTGATTGGGGACTGTCGGATGACTGGCCTTTGGCTTGAAGCCGCCTCGAGCTGTTGAAAACACTTCCTCACACAAATTCAAATTCGCACATTGTTTTTTTTTTTTTTGGCGAATTTTTTGCTTTTTGTTTAAAATAAAATTAGTTAAAATGCAAAGGTGTAAAGTGTGCCAAAGGCAATTTGTGTGTGTGTGTGTGCAAAACAAAATAAATAATAACAAAAATAAGAGATAATAAATTTAAAATTTAAATGCTTTTAATTTTGAAATTAAGTGCATTAAATATGTGCAGTCTACAAATTAACAAATTAAAATGCCTTACATGCAAATAAATTAACTTAATGCTTGGCAAATTAAGTGAATTATTTTTTAGGAATTTTTATTTTTATTTCATGACTGCCTTGTGAACTTTGTGACTGCCAGCACATTTATTTAATCAAAACTTGTCAAATATTTTTTTTTTTTTTAAATATATTATATAATTTTTATATTTCATATTTAATGCTAATTATATAATTTAAGAGAAGCAGTTTCGTGCCGTGCGCTTCTGGTACATTTGGCGCGTGATTTTGTATTTCCGTTCAAATTTTCAAAGCCCAACTATGCGGTTTTTGTGGTCGCTGTAATCGAAAACCAGATAGTACAACAATTTCGGAACAAAGCATTTACATAAGTACTTTTTTATGAACACGTAAACCTTCAGAAAATTTACGAGCGGCAATTGTTTATATAAGCTATTGATCGACCGCTTCTATGAGTCGGAGTTCAAATTAATGACTTTATATTGAAAAGTGCTATAAAATAAACAAGATGTGCCATAAAACTGCTATTGTCCTACTTTTAGAGTTTTTTTTATGGCTTTATGATGGGACCACCCAAAAATTCTTGAGCTTACTCTGTGTATGGTTAGTTTGCGTCGTTTGAATGTTTCTAATCGCATTAACTGAAATCATATTCTTTTGTTATGAGTTTGGTAGTATTACGCCAAAAAATGTCAAAATATTTAGAGCTTTCGAGAGAAACTGAAGGTCACAGTTGACATTGCACAGATGGGATATTTGAATGCAAATTTTAAGCTTTTCGAGATGTGGCAGCTTTAAAGCTCAACACAAACTCCTATTGTTAAGCTTATATTAAATATCATAATTTTCAAAAAATGTACTTGTAAATTTACAGCTGACTAAATTTAGGGTATTCCCATTGAAGGGCAGAAATGCAAAAGTGCACTAAAACCGATGCAAAATTTCAAAGTATGTAACATGCGGCTGTCAAGGCCTAATATGACCATTGCATCGAATAGGGATCGGAAGTTTCGTGCACTATGTATCGCTCTATGTCTAGCTCGTCGTTTCAGCGGGTTTCTTTTCCTTACCCTATTCCGTGACACCTAACATAATAATTAAAGTGCACGATATCAGAAACTTAAAATGATAAGATAAAATCAATGAAGCCAGTTAGTGCCGATTCGGTTAGATTGCTAACTAAAAAATTTGCTGTACTCCGACTTATCGATATGGATTATTATTATTATTAGCATCACAGCCCGGTGTGGGCCAAAGCTTCCTTCACAATCTTTCTCCATGCGTCCCTGTCCAACGCCTTTAGCTTGTAGTTCTGGACCCTCATTGAATTCAGATCCGCTTCTACCGAGTCGATCCAACGCTTTTTCGGCCTGCCTCTAGCTCGGCATCCTAGATCTCTGTACAGTAAGAGCTTTTTTGTCGGTGCCTCGTCGCTCCTGCGTAGCACGTGGCCGAGCCATCGCATTCTTTGAGACTTTATAAACCGTACAATTGTTTCGCCTCTCATCATGGTTTCTATTTCGTCATTCGATATGGATTATGATGGTATTTATCCACATCTCTGTACCCACCCAACCTTGGCAATTGGCGGAGCGATGTTAGCAATTGTCCCTATAAAATTCCCCGTTTTCTGTTGACCACTACAAGTATCAGCAATCAGCTGTTTACATCTGTCATATGACTTGGTTTTTATGATAAAAATATCATTTAAGAACATTTTTCTGATATTTATCGGTATAATCTATAATTGCTGATTTTACACGGCAAAAAAATATACAAGTTCGAAAAATTACAGAAAAAAAAACTTCTTTTATATTATAGACGCTGTTTATACCCTGTACCTAAGGTACAAAAGGTATACTAGATTTGCGCAATGAAGAGGATGAAGGAGTCCTTAATACCAAAATGCTTCTCATGACATCGGGTAGCCATGTCCATTCCCCCCAAGTCCTTCATACCAAAATGCTTACCTCGGGTAATCGATGGCCGTCTTTCCGTTCGTCTTTCTGTTCGTATCTATGATCACCTAGATTTCAGACTCTAAAAACTAGAGAAATTAAACTTTACCAGCTAGTGCGCATATTTGCTTAGCAGATTAAGCTTTTTAGCTACACCAATTTTGGTAAGATTATTCTTGTGGTTCTATACCCTTCTTCTTCTCCCAAACCCTTGTTTACCTCTTTTCGGACTCGCTTATGCTCCTCCTGAGGTGCGGGTATGCGATCTCAGCATTCGTCTGCAGGCATTCTGATCCTGGATCATGTCATCGCTGAGACACATTCGTTGCTGATGTTTTTGCATTTAAAAAAGGTGAGGTTTTTTGGCACTTGTGTATGGATATTCGTTAGTTATGGACTTTGCTTTTACACCGGCGGTTGACTCCAGACAACCTTTACCCTTAAAGTACAATATGATCATAAAACTTACCCCATGTTCTTTAAACAACTTCTTTGACGTAACTTTTGATTCAAAGCAAAATCGGTTAAAATTTACGGAGTTTATAGGTTTATCGTAGTGCACCAAAAAAAAAATTGGAAAGTTCTTAGAAGGAATATGCATACATTTTTTATTTATTTTTTTTGAAAGAACTGATAAGTTTGTTATCACACTACCAGTACTAAATAATACCAAAATAAATACCAAAGTACACTTCGGCGCTTTTCAGGGCAATGTTATGGGGCAAAAGTGACCTACTTTACATAGTTAAGATTCTCAGTCGGGCAGAAATGCAGAATTTGTTCAGTGCAAGTTGTTGTAAATTTTCGTTTCTAACGTGCAAAGTGAATAACCTAGTTCTTAATTTATAACCAGAGCAACTTTATTGTGAAAATTTTGTCGAAAACTTATATTAAAGAACCTAACAGATTATTATTATGAATGCACTTATGTGGCTTTTTCAAGGAAATACTTACAAACGACTGATCGTGATATATATTGCCAAAAAATTCATTCTTAAAGCATATGCAACTAAATGGTTGCGATGGCAAACCAAAGATATATATTTTTAAAAATGTTGTTCTTTTAAGCTCAGTTTGCGGACAAAAACTAAGTATGTATTAGGTATTTGGTATTGGCTCTTACTAACTAATTTCAAAATTATTATAATAAAACTAGTTTTAGGATCATCGAATGAAACTTGAAAATTAAGAGATTTTAGGGTCAAGAAACATGAAAAGGATATTCTGTTTTTTTCTTAAGAACCGTCTTTGAGATTTTTCGAAAAACTTGTTTTTTGGGTACTTTTTTCAGTTGTTCATGAATATATCGGCATGAGAGACTAATAGTTGGAAAGATATTGATGTTCCCTTTCTGGTGATATACGATTTGTGCAGATTAAATAAAAATTATAGAGCTTACAAGCCACCAAAGTCGAAAAAAGTGACATATTCGAACATTTTTACAGGTAGCAATGGCTTTCTTTCGAAATTGTTAGTTTGTATCTTTTAAGTGTAAACTAGCTTTATATAAATAAATAAATAAAATTTTTATACATTTTTTTTAAGCTTTGAGCTGAAAGAGAATTCTTTTTAGAACTTTTCAAGCCTAAGATCTTTAAAATCGTTTACGATGTATAGAAGTTATGGAATTATGGACGAAAAATATGAAAGTCGCAAATTTCACTCAATCACACTTTTGGTCGAAAAGAAAAAAATTTCACTCAAAGTTTTTCGTTTGCGTTCAGTTACGTATTCACGAATTTGCATACAGCAGCAGTAGCCCATTATACCTTTATTCCAAAAAAATGATTTTCGAAAAATGTTCAAAAACATATCTTAAGCAAAAAAATTAATATAATTTTCGTGTTTCTTAACCCAGAATTGCCCTAAAAAACATTTTTAAATGCATGTCAATTATACCCTGTACCGTATGGTACAAAGGGTATATTAAGTCTCGGGATCTCGAAAAAAAACAAAAGTTTTATATGGATAATTCGTGTGTTTATAAAGATATCGTAACCAAGTGTTGTATTCGGAAGTTTTTGAGAGATCTTCAACACAAATTTGATCAAAATCGGTTAACTACATCATACAGCTTCCATAGGACCAATCGCTCAAAAAAGTGTTTTTTGCTCCAAAATCGTTGTATTTCGTTTGTTTGTGAAGATATCGTACCCAAATTTGGCAATCAATTGTCTTTTAGAGTGCTTAAGCAATATGTCGGACTTAATTGCAATTAGTGATACAGGGTATGCCAAAGTCGTCTTTTTTCGTGTAAACTAGTGAAATCTATAAAATCCATGTTGGAAAAAATAATAGGTATATTTAGAACTAATTGAATCTGGATCTAAATCTTACTTTCATCTTGAGTTAAAACAATATTTTTCCTGTTTCTACGTAAATCGAATAATAATCGTGATTCGGGTGGAACTCTCTTTATCGAAATTTTAAAAGCAAGGCAGATTTAGTGAATTTGCAAAAATACTTATTCGGTACGCTTGACCAAAAATGTAGTAAGTGAATATTAAAGCCATAGATTACATGAGAAAACGACTACAGTATCTAAGGAGGAACACAGAAACCATGTGATATAACCATGTACTTCAGCTCTTGTATATTCCCCAAGAAAAATCTCTAAGTATGCCTATTAATTTTTCAAATATACCAAAACGTGCAAAAAGACTCAAAGTTGTTATCAGAAGCTCCGATTCAGAACCCTACGCCAGAGGCCTTCTGGTTGTGAGAGAATGCTGCAAAACTAAGGCACACAATTTGCTTGATGCCATTACAGCTTAAGACGTGTAAACGATTAGTTCCATAGCATATACTATAATATATAGAAATCGAACCCAACTTGAGAATTTAGCTAAACTTTTTTACTCTTGGCTTACAGCTCGTGCTAAAGAAGACCTGCGAATGGTGGCTTAAGAAAAAGTGCAACAATATGTCCACACACTGGCAACAACACGCCTGGCTCATATCCACCGTGGTAGTGCTGGGTCTGGCCGGAGTCCTAATCTTTGTGTACAGCAGTGCGCGCAGCAGTGGCCAGCAAGTAACTAAAATAAATGTTACGCCGCTGATACCACCCACAAAATTTATAGATCCACCCACGACATTTGTCAACGATACGATAGTGGTGAATTGGAGTGACCTGGATAATATGGAGAATGATGATATTGGCGACTTTGAGGACATTGGCGATGATAATCGAAGTGATTTTGTTACGCCCATAAAGTATTGCAATTTCAGTTTGAGTTCGGATGATTTGCTATACGAATCAAAACGCAACAGTGATGGCAATAGCAGTCAAAAGGGTAAGTACAAATGCAACCTTAGGCGCAACGAAACCATAACGTTCGATGTGGAACTTTTTCTCTTGCAGACTACTTTTCAGCCTTTAGCAAGACGGGCACTTTTCGCAGCAAGTCTAGTCAAATCTGGGATCCACATCCGGAGTATATACTCAAGATATTCAAAAAGACCTTGCATTTGCGTCTGCATCAGGATACATCTTTTATACCCTCCGAAACGTTTCGCGTCATACGCATTTTAAACAATCGCTCCGAGGAGGCGGACAGCCAGGAACAGGGTCACTATCTGGGCTGTTATTACAAGGGTCACGTCGAGGGTGACAGACATTCAGCTGTGGCGGTCTCGCTTTGCGGTGGCATGGTAAGGTCCATAATCATTAACCTACTCACTTAGACTTGACATTTTTGCATAAAATTTATGCGTAATTGTAATTATGCTTATCAAAAGTGAATACCCATACCCAAACAAATATGTATATGCATACTTATAAGCTGTGTCCGTCCCACTGCAGACTGGTTATATCAAAACGGGTTTCGGCACACTGCTCATACAGCCGGTGAACCAAAGCAGCAGCGATGAAGGCGGCAGCGAAATCTTGCACAGAGTCTGGCGGCATTCGAGCCGCAATGCCAGACACGCTGTCTCCGACTTTGAGCTGGACCTGGAGACGTTAGAGCTGGCGGAAAGTGTTAGACAAAAGTTGACGCGACGTAAGCGTCATAGCCAGGGCAATCAGGTGTACACGCTGGAGGTGTTGATTGCCGTGGACGGCACCATGGTCGAGTTTCATAAAAATGACCTCTCATCCTACATACTCATATTGCTTTCGATTGTATCGAATATATTTTCCGATGCCAGCATTGGCAATTCCATACACATATCTTTGGTTAATCTGCTCGAGTTACGCGACCATATTGCAACAGAACGCGGCGGAAATAGTCGTGCCAACTCCACCTCCGAGCTGCTAAAGCACTTTTGTACCTTTCTCTCAAAGAAGGGTTACCACTATGATACGGCCATGTTGATAACACGGTAAGTGCCTACCTAAGCACAACTCGAAACCAAAAGAAAAGCTCATGTGTTTTCTTGCAGTGACCAAATCTGTGGCAGTGATCGAGAGAAAAAGTGTCATACACTGGGACTTGCGGAGCTGGGCACGGTATGTAAGCCACGTTCTTGCTCCATTGTGCAGGATAATGGACTACCTGCTGCTTTTACCATAGCTCATGAGCTGGGGCACATGTAAGTATGGGCGCAAAAACCCAAAGTTCTGGCTTTCAACTCTCTCTATGCTTCATTACAGTCTTAATATGCCACACGATGATGATGATCGCTGCAGGGCACACAATAGCAAACATGGCAACAAGAACAATCTGCACATTATGTCCAGCGTTATGGGTGACAATATGCATCCTTGGTCCTGGTCCAAATGCTCGCAGCACTATGTCTCCGAATTTTTAGAGTAAGTAGAAACATATCATCACTCACAATTCATACATAACTCTCTCAAATTAACAGAAAAGCAGACAAGTCCTGCCTGGAGGATACACCCACCTCTTATATACCAAATATGACCACAAAACAACCTGGTGAAATCTATTCGCTGGATCATCAATGCCAGCTTATACATGGCAATCAATCACTATGCTGCCACATGGAAGAAGAATGCAAGCGTCTGTGGTGCAAGACCACCAATCATGCCAGCGAATCGTGCCGCTCAAGCAATCTGCCTTGGGCGGATGGCACACCCTGCAACCACCATCGCCACTGGTGTCAAAAAGGCAAGTGTGTGCCGCGTAAAGGTAACTCATTGCTGGTGGTGAATGGTGGTTGGGGTCCATGGACCCCTTATACACCCTGCAGCTTGACTTGTGGTGGTGGTGTGCAGGAATCACGCAGAGAATGTAATAATCCATTGCCCGAGCATGGTGGCAAATACTGTGAAGGTGCACGTAAAAAGTATCGATCTTGCAATGTGCACACATGTCCGCCGGGCACAATGGACTCGAGGGAGCAACAATGTTACGATATGAATGGCAGAAATTTGAATATTAAGGGCGTAAGCCCGGATGCCAAGTGGATACCCAAATATGGCTGTAAGTTGTGGTCAAACTGAATACTGGGAAGTATTGCTTGCAAAAATTGAGGGACCTGGCAGGATTCACTAGCTTTAAGAGCATTAAGTGTGATTGAGTGTTAAAGAAAAATGCAGGGCCGGATTTAAACATGTGTGGGCCCAAAGATCGAGAAATGTGGGGCCCATGATTGAATAAACTTTCTCGCCAATTGCGGTCCCTGAAAGTGCCGGCTACGTCAGCACGTGCTTGAATGCGGCCCATGTTTAAATCCGGCCCTGAGATTCCTGCTGTCAAGAGACATATGTATCAAATAAACTGTCTATTCCTACAAGCAATTTATCCCAAACTTCTGAAGCGTCCCAAAAATAATCGATTTTTTTTGTTAACAGTATCCGAGCAGGACAAGTGCAAGCTGTTTTGCCGCGTGGAGACCAAAGGCCCTTATTTTCAGCTGGAGGAGAAAGTCAAAGATGGCACCACCTGTTCATTCGATAGTTTTGACAAGTGTGTCAATGGCATTTGCCGGCCGGGCGGCTGCGATAATGAACTCAACTCTCTGGCTAAACTGGGTAAATATAGATCAAAGAGCTCTGCCATGAATCAGCAGCCTTCAATGACGACAGCGTCATACGGAAACCAAACGAAACAAAAATAAATTGATTTTTTCTCTTGTAGACAAATGCGGTGTATGCGAGGGACGCAACGATACCTGCGAGGAACTCACCGGAAATTTCTATGTCTCTGATCTGTTCAAGCAAAAGAAGTCTCCCTCGTGTTTCTACTATGTCACAACAATACCAAAAGGTGTGTACATTACCCTAGACCCGCATGCCTCTGCCGGGCTTACCTATAATTTATTATTTTGATTTAATTCTTCTTCTTTTTTTTTGCTAATGAATTAATCAATGAATGTTTCAAGTATTCGTGTGCGTCTTCGGTTTAATGTGCTATTAAAAAGTTTTTATGACTTCAATGAAATTTTTGGCTCATGCCATTTGAGTCATTCCAGATATTTTGGCTTCAATTGCTAAGTCCGCCTACAATTCTACGTGTTTATATGACAGCCGGTATATTATATATATATAGTAGTATATATGTACTGCCGCCCACATATTTATGTAGCCATATACAAACTATAGATTTTATATGCATGTACGCACACCATGTGCGATGTGTTGCCAAGTTTGTATAGCCAACAAGTTGTTCCCTGTTAATTGGCTGATAATGAGCCGGAGCAAGGTGAATGCACTAAGGCGCCTCACGTAATCCGTAGTGCGTCTTCCAAGCTGTTTGGCATTCTTACTAGGCGCCAGCCAGACATTGATTGCTATTAAAATAAAAACAATTCTCGCACAAGTTATCGGAGCAGGCCATCGGTCATTAATAAATTGCTTCGTATCAAGCATTATTATCAACTAGGCATCAACTTGGCTGACGAATGTCAGCTTCTTAGTAACAAAACACAATTAAGATTTGGAAAAACCAATCACGGCTATTCAATACGCTCTCATTAAGATTAACATAGTAATGACAATTTTTGGACTACAAGTGAAGTTCTTAAGTTTCGAGAAATGAATCTTTGGAAGTAAAGAAAAGAAATCTGGAAAAATTTTCAGCTGGGTTCCCATGTCAATGTTAGTGTGATTTCTGATATGTGAACATGGTTATAAGTATCAGAAAGTCAGATGTTTCAATAAGATCTGGAGTTATTGAAACATTTCCCCAAATCCGCCCCTGTTGCAGATAGTAGATATTTTTTCGTTTAGTCACACAGGCAACGAGAGAAATAAATTATATCTTAATCGAATAACTAGAGATTTTCAAAAAATGTTACACAAAATATAGCGAAAGAATCTTAAAAATATTTGAAAGTGTACTTCAGTAGCGTATCTACAGGGGGCCTTTACGGTTCCGGACCCACTCAAAAATTTGAAAAAATGGGTGGACAGTTTTTGAGAGCTCTGATAAATACAAACCTCGAAATGAACAACCCCCTACCAAGACCAAATTCTCGATCAGCATCTGGTCTAGATCACCATTTCGTTGCCCCATTGGATCCCATAATCGGGTTAAGCGGGTCCTGGGCATATTTGTTTTGAAGTTGAAGTGTCCAAAAGAAGTGGTGAAGCTATAGCTGAAGAGCATGGCGGGGAGCATATTAACTATACTGGAAGATCTCTTTTCGAGTAGAATTTTCTTGAATGGGAAGCAGCAGGTCATCAGCAATATTCAATTGAAAATATAATAGGAACATGGGCATGGTATTATACGAATAGTCTTCAAATACCTGCGCAAAAAAAAACCGACTGTTCAGCACAGACATGGTTACACAACAACAGATAATGATCATGTACCATTTGTTTGATCCATTGTACCATTTACTTTATATAGCTGCAATATTACAATATATCTAAAACACCAATGAGGCTCATATGCATATTATCAAAGAATATAGAACTACATAGAATGCGCATCTCATACAAAAAAATTTTACTATGTGGGGTACTGATATTAGTATCCCACAGAAACTATTGCTTGCATTTGTACATTTCTAGTTTCATAGTTCTATATTCTTTGATATTATATAATAGCATTATTTGACAACTCCCCAATATCTTTTGAAATTGGATGCACTATTATGTTTGCATTTCATCGATAAACAATTAAATTTTCCGAAGTCCCATCTTCGACCTACTTTTCCCAGTCCATATATAGAAAAGTATTTTTGTTTTTTTTTATTTTCTTGGCTACCGTATCTTTGTAAAGCTTTCCAAACAATATTTTATTTCCATCTAAAATTGATTAGAAGTACAATTTAAAAAATAATTATTATTAATAACTTTTGCCTACGGAATCATCCATGAAATTCCAAAGGGCCGCATATCTACAGTGCCGGTCAAAAAAACGTTACCACTTAAACTTTTTACTCCCCATCTTCAATATACTCGCCTAAAGAAAACCATCCTGAATCGATTCCAAAATGGCATTTTTCCGAGCTGTAAAGTGTTTTGAATCCATAATTACTTTTGACCGCTGAATCATCCATGATTTCCCAAAAGACCGCAAATCTACAGTGCCGGTCAAAAAAACTTTACCGATAATGAAAAAGTGCATTTTTCGACTTTTTACTTCTATTTTATGTACAACTTAAGGTTTGTTTCTTTTTTAAGCATTCGGGGCGAATAATAAGAGAATATAATAGCAAGCAAAAAACAATTGTCAGTCGAAAAACGAGCCCAAATTGCCATTTTCGATAAAAGGCGGGGAGATATCGAAATTTATGCATATTTCGAAGAGCATAGCCATTTTTACTTGCAAACGCTCAGCTGAAACTGGATCGAACTCAAATGGAAAGGGTTCTAGGAGGCCTAGAAAACATGATGCCATAGTGTGGGTTTGTTTTGCTTACAATGGCGTGGGATCATCATACAAAGTCGATTGAATCGATTGCAACGCCTAGCGATTCCTTCTGATGATTGCTTTTTTGGTCGTGGGTTTACGTGTCAGCCAGATAATGATCCCAAACACACACTTCGAAACATTGTATTATTTATTTGAGAACAAAGAAGAAGAATCATCACCCACAATCACCCGATTTGAACTTCGACCAAAAAATCAAACCGATCTCTGAAACTGTCTTCAATCAGTGCGAGACAATATCAAACTTGAGAGGTTGCAAAAACTTGTCGAAAGAATGCCAAGATTGATTGCAGCTGTCATAAATGCAAATGGTGGTCACCTCAGTCGTCTGCGCCCGACTTTAACGTACGCCATCTTTTTTCATTAAAAACGTGTTTCAAAATGTTAGATAAGCTTCAGTTATGTACATTCTCTAGGAAATTCTAAGCTTCAATTGTTTTCGATACATGAAATACATTTTTCATCATCGGTCAAGTTTTTTTGACCGGCAGTGTAAATGTAACAAAAGTCTCACGTACGCAGCGCGTGCACTCTTGTGCGCAGCTACAGACACGAGGCCGCCATGCTGATCCTTGTGTCGACGCGTCGCTGCGCACTCACACAAACGCATGTTAAGATGTGAGTGTATTTCATGCAAAACTATTACGCCGTAAAAGACAAAATTGCACACACGCTCCAAAATTTGTTTGGAATGCTCTAGAAAAAGTCGAATTTCTTTGTTCTATTTCACAAGAAAACTAAAGACCAATATTCTAAGTTTTAAGACACCCAATTAATAGATGCTTTATTTCCAATTAATATTTAATGCAGAGAACTCGGTAGGGGTTCTTGTATTGACTTAAAAGAAATCTGTACTTACCTATTAAATAAACAAACTTTCCGCAAAACTTGCTCATTACTTAGTATATATTTACATAAAAAAGAACACTTTTGTTGCTTTTAAATGAAAATTAAATAAGTTTTTCAATTTCGCCACACAATGTAATTTGTCTCACATATTTTATTATTGCTTTTTTTTTAATTATTGAGAAAAACTTTTTGACACCGGCACTTGCAAACATACGTGATGCCATAATTTTCGATCAATTTATCCAACTATGTTTATCGATTTCTGATTTTGCGATACAACACTGTTTAAGACGCTCGATAAAAATTTAATCTGCACTTCCGCTTTATATGTGAAATGAAATTTAAATATTTGTTTGATATAAGCTAAACGGGAACTAAAATTGTATGGCACTTAAAGATTAAATTAAACTGCTTGAGAAAAATTCAAACTTAGAGTACGAGTTAGGGAATGCTTATATCGGCTCGTGAGTACTTTCAGCACTTTCGGGTTCTATCCACGTGTTTGTAACTTAAAAGCACAATGAGGCATTTTTACTCATTTTTATCTATTTTGTTGTCGATATCTGCTGAAATTTCCCGTTTTTAGCACAGCTCCGAACCTTTCAACTACTTTATATTTTTTTGATTTTCGTTTGATTACGGTATTGCTTGTACTCTATTTGTGCAAGACACGAACCATATATGCAAGAAATGAACCATATGCATATTGAAATATCGTTTTTAAGAAATTGGGAGCACCACACATGTGGTTTCAAAACGAATAAGAATTGAATATTCGAAATAAATATTCGGATTCGTTTTCAGAACGATTAGCATTAGAAGGGAAATTTTTTATGCAAGACACGAACCATATATTCAAAAAATGAACCATGTGTCTATATCAAAATATCGTTTGTAAGAAGTTAAGAGCACCACACATGTGGTTTCAAAACAAATAAGAAAAAAATATTCGGATTCGTTTTCCGAACGATTAGCTACAAGGGGCATTTTTTTGCAAGGCACGAATTATATATGCAAGAAATGAACCATATGTCTATATCAAAACATTGTTTTTAAGAAATTAAGAGCACCATACATGTGGATTCGTTTTTCGAATTTACTACTAGGGAAATTTTTTATGCAAGACACGAACCATATATTCAAAAAATGAACCATGTGTCTATATCAAAATAGCGTTTTTAAGAAATTAAGAGCACCACACACGTGGTTTCAAAACGAATAAGTACAAAATAATCGAGTAAAATATTAAAATGCATATCGATTACACTACAAAGTCTCAGTCAAAGTCTCTTATGTCTCATAACCTCAAACAGTCTGTTATCTGATTAGATATTAGTACAAAAATTTCATTTTTATACCCTGTACCGTGTCAAGGGTATTTGTGTTTGTGAGCGAAATGTATGTAACGTACGGGAGTCAACCCCAAGTTACCTAAGTATGATGTGTGACTAAGTCGATATACCATGTCCGTTTCCGTTGTCCGTCTGTCCGTCTGTCCGTATGAACGCCTGATCTCGTGGTGCTGACCAACTTTGATAGATCCTTATTAATCCAAGACAGTTTTTTTATTTTTGATATCGATTACATTATACTCCCTAGGGGTGTTTCAGGACCTCAAAATAAGTTTTGATGGATATTTTTGTTTATGAAGATATCATAACCAAATTTGGCAATCGGAGTTTTAACCCGACTGTACATTTTATCAAATCTGTTTTATATATTCTAGGATCATCGATATTTTTGTAAAATGGTTGTTTTCGTTTATTTTGAGATACCGTACCATTTTGGTTAAAGTTTTTAGGTTCCAGCACTGTAGAATTTGATAAATCGGTTGACTATATCATGCTCCGACCATGTAAATCTGTTTAAATTCGTTGTCGTTTATTTGTAGATATTGTACAATTTGGATATTTTAGAGTTCAGTGTACCAATTTGATAAATCGGTTGATTATTATAGTCCTACCATGTAAAATCGTTTTGTAAAAGTTGTTGTTTATTTGTGATTTGTAATTGGAGTTTTAAGTCCCAGCCTGTACCATTTGATCAATCGGTTGACTTATTATGTCCCACCATGTAAATCGTTTTTAAATTTTTTTTTGTGATATTGTAATTTGGATAAGTTTTTAAGGTCCGATGTACCAATTTGATCAAATGTTATTATATAGCTGACCATCGTCAAAATCGTTTTACAAATTTTTTTCGTTATTTTAGATACACATGCATTAGTTCTTTGCCAGACTTAAATTTGATAAATCGGTTGACTTATCAAGCTCCTAGAAGTAAATGTGTAAATTCGTTGTATTTTTTGTTTTAGATATTGTAATTTGGATTGAGTTTTTAGAGTTCCAGCACTGTACACTCGGTCCAAGGTCCAAGCACTGACCAATTTGATCAAATCGGTTGTATATTAGTCGCCTGGACCGATCGGTAAAAAATTTGGTGTATTCACTGACTGTTTTTTATGAAAATATCTGCCAATTGCCGAATAAATTTTTTTGAGGTCTTAACCAATATGTATTATTGTAGTGGTGGTTCTTTATCCCTTTTTATGTACTAAATGCTTCACTTTGTTTTTTTTTAGGTGCTTCCAACATAGTTATAACCCAACCAGGCGATCCTAAGATGAATTACATAGCATTAAGCGATGATAGACGGCGTCCTTTGCTCAACAACAATAATAATGTGGTTATACCCTATGCCATGAAAGACTACTATGCGGGCGTTACCTTTGAATACAATGGTTCCAACAGCACCATAGAACGCGTCAATACCACCCACTCCAGAAAATTAAAACGAAACTTAGTCGTTGAGGTAACAAAACAGCATTGTGCAAAATTTCTTAAGCTACTACTATATTGCTACATTAACCCTACAGATCATCTCGATTGACGCAAGTGCGGCCAAGAACAACGATTCCATACTGATGACATACACCTATACCATAGATAAGCCAAACTATAAGGAACCCGAAATTGAAATCTATCGTTGGGAAATGCAGGCCTGGAACAATTGTGACTCGCTCTGCCAGGGCACGACACATCGCATGCCAACCTGTGTAAGCACTACCCAAGGACTCAAGGTGGCGCCACAGTTTTGTGATGAGTCTGCCAAGCCAAAGGTGGAGTATCGTAGCTGTAACACGGATTGTGCGCTCTCGTAAGTCAATTGCCAAAAATATCAAAACAAATAGAACACAAATTAATCTACTCCCAACTTGCAGCCTAAATGTTTCTAGTATATCGGAGTGCTCGGCCTCCTGTGGACAGCTGGGCACACGTGAAAAGACCTACAACTGCATACAAACATTCGTTGGTATTTCTCGTTCAAATATCGTCGATATGTCCTACTGCGAGATGAAATTTGAGATTGAGCGACATGAACAGTGCCGTGAGGGCTGTTGGGATTACACGGAATGGTCCACGGTAAGTACGCCAAACTGCTACTGAATAACTAAAACAGAGAGATCTTCTTTTTGAAAATTGCAGTGCAGCAAAACTTGTGGCACCGGCACGCAGGTCAGAGAGGTGCATTGTTTTCTTAATGGCAAACTCGTGCAGGATGAGCTATGCAATCCCAAAACTAAAAAGCTCAACGAAGATCTACGTCTAAGAGCTTGCAACAATGAGCCTTGTGAACCGCCGGTACGTTATACAATCCAACTACTGTCTGTACTTTCTCACAAACTCTTAACTTTAGAAAAATCAGCGCTCTGTGACACATTGGCTGGCCGGAGAATGGGGCGAATGCGATGATTGGTGCAAAAAGAATCGTACTGTTACCTGCACCCAGCCCAATGGCTATGGTTGTCCCGCCGACAAGAGACCCAAAGAAGTGCGCAACTGCTGCCAAATTAAATACATGAGCGATTGGACTGAGGTTAGAGCTCCTATCAAGCACTCATCGAGTATACCAACTAACTCGCGCTTTTGTACTTGCAGTGCTCCGTGGAGTGCGGCTGGGGTGTGCGAGAAAAGGTGCAATACTGTACACGTGTCTACAAGCCGGATGTGCCCGGTACGCCCAGACGTCGTGTCTACATTAACGATTCGTATTGTCAGGCACGACGTGTCAGACGACCAGCTTTGAAAAAAAGCAAGAAACGCTGCAAGATCAACTGCAGATGGACTGCCTCGGATTGGACGCACTGCTCCGAAGACTGTGCAGATGATTATCAGTCACGTTATGTTAGCTGTGAGTCCTTCCAGGGCAAGACCATCAGCGAACGTTACTGCGATCCCAAGAAGAAACCTGCCAAACGTAAGATGTGCAATAACTGCGTAAGACGACAAGTAAAAGTGCTCCGACCGGTAAGTATGCCTTCTAAAAACCCAAACCCAACAAAATCAAGTCATCTCAAATCTGTCTTCTTGCTACTATCCGCAAATATCATCCGATACGCGTCTTGAGACATTAATAAGTTTAAAGTAGTATGCCCAAAAAGAACTTTTATACTTGGATCGGAATTCTGATTTTGGCGACTGTAACAATGCCATGAAAGGATTTACCAAAGATCCGAAAATCTGAGTTATTGTAAATTAAATAAAAGCAATGGATATAGAATGTAGTCTTCAAGAAGTAGGCAATACGAACAGATAAGCACACAGACATACCTGAAGGGATTTCTTTTGTCTTCCTGATCAATTAGGTATAAAGAGAAGACAAAAGTCTTCCTGTTCATTCATGTATAAAGGTTGTGGGGTGTTAGTGCCTTTATTTATGGGGTTTTCCCTTTCGGATAATTTTTCTAGATACTTCTTATTCCGTATGGTTTTTATATCATTTTTTCGTTTCTTTCATCTTGCGAAGATCTTTAGAAAAATCGAAAAATAAAGGTAGATCTATTTTGTAAAATTTCGTACTCCTAGTTTCTTTGGTCTTCAAGAAGTAGGAGATACAGACATCTGCTCATCTGAGCAGACTGATATAGCTGAATCGATTTCTTTTGTCTTTTTGTTCATTCAAGTACATATAAAGGTTGTGAGGTCTTAGAGCCTTTGTGTATGGGGTTTTCCCAAAACTCAACATATTCCCTAAGCTTTTTAGTTCATTATTACGTTTCTTTCATCATGCGCAGATCTTTAGAAAAACCCAAGTTCCAGTTTAAGATTTTTTTTGGTTTAAATACTCTATCGACTAAATCCATTTTACTCACTTTTCAAGATATATCTAAAAATACAAAAATCCTTAACTTTTAACTGCTCTCTTATTCCAGTGCAACTGCGATGGCTACGAGCATCGTCGCGTCTTCTGCTACGACTCTACAAGTCGACGCATTGCCTGTCCCACCCGGGAGCGTGTGGTCAAACACAAGTGCACGCCACCCAGAGAATGTCGTGCGAAATCCTGTCAGGACCTGCAACGTATGCATCGCGTCTACAATGATGGCGAATATACGTTATATGTACGTTCCAGAGCAACCCGTATCTACTGCCATAACATGAACAGTCACACCCCCAAAGAGTATATTACGCTCAATCCGCTTGAGAACTATGCCATTTACTATGACTATAAGACACAATATCCGGATCGCTGTCCGCCCGAATCGCGCGATCATGAGTACTACAACAATCAAAATTCAGGACGTACCAGTTTTCGTAAGCTGCGCATAAACATAACCGATCTGCGTGTAATTGAGAATGATTTTGAGTTTGCAACCACGGTGGGTTCGCAGCCGCAGGCGTATGGCTCAGCCGGAGATTGTTATAATCGCAATGGCGCCTGTCCGCAGGGTGACTTTTCCATTAATCTGGAGAATACAGGTTTTCAGATGCGGCCGGGTACGGTGTGGAATCGCTTTGGACCCAGTGTGGTCATGCAGCGCGTAAGCGGGGTAAGTTGTTGCTTGGACTTTGATATGTTTCTCATAACTAATGCCATATTACTTAACTACAGTTCGAAACGGCGACAACGACGCGTCGTGCTTTCTGTGGCGGCTACTGTGGGCGCTGCTCCATCTCAGCCAGCTCTGGGCTTTATCTAGATGTTGTGTGATGTTATGCGCCCGTTTTTGGGGCTTGCAATATTTTCGAACCTTTGCTTTAAAAGCAATAAGTTGTATACTCTCGATGATCACTTTTTTAACGACAGCGAAGAGATGCGCAAGGGTATCTAAACTTCGGCGTGCCGAAGTTAGCCGGCCATATCAATTGGTGCTAGTTTTATGCCGAGTTGATTTTATTATCGCTCGGTTACTCGTGCATTTAAACCGTTAAGTTTTCTTACTTCCACTCATGTCAAAAAAAAAAAAAAACGAAAACACAAAAAAAATACCAAGGGAATAGAATCCAATGTGTTCGTAATTTGCACACAATATACAAATTGAATAGTATTAACCATATACACGGATATATATATATATATACATAAATGCATACATTTTATTACTTAATATGTGTAGTTAGTTAGGTAAATTACTAACTAATAGGCTGCCCAGTCGGGGTCAGTAATGTTTAAGGCTCCATAACACTAGGTTACACTAGCGAAAAAGTGGTTACAATCAATTTTGACTGAATATCAAAAGAATTTTTTATTTGCTTTCCCAAAGCTGCCCAGTTTGAGATGAACAAACTTTTTAGCAAAGTTTCAAACCAGCTGCGCTAAAATTCATAACCGTTCATTAAAGTGAAACAATTTCAATTCCAGCGTTCTCGTCAACTAGAAACAATATGAACATGAAACAAAAATTGCAGAAATTAATCAAAAACTTAGTAATGTTTAACTGTGCTTGTAAACTTTTGTAACCTAGTGTAATTAGGCAGCTAGCCAAAAAATAAAAGTATTCTCGAAAATTAAATTTATTAATAAGAAATGCGCGCATCTATCAAAGTGTAAATGTAAAATCGAACAAATAGTTAAATTACTTATAAAAAAAACAAAACCAATTGGCGCCAAATATTCAGATTAGAGTTGGGCGTGCATCGTGAGTCGTGAGCAGTGGAAAACGCTGCTGTGACATATCTAAAGGCCATTTTAACAAATATTTACTAATTTTGCAAAACTCTCGAATTTCGACAAACAGTGCAAAACTATTTTTATTTCAATTTTCAAAAAAATAAGCATACGAAACTTAAAGAAGTATATTTTTCAAAAATTTCAAGTTTTGTATTTTTGTTCACAATAATATTGCATTGAATTTAAAAACTTTTAACCCATAACACTAGCTAAACTTGAAGAACATTATAAAATACAAATCTTCAAAAATTATGTTTTTCAAAAATTTCATCATATTTCAATATTTCAAAAATATTTATACCCATAACGTTTACTGAGCTGTTAAACATTGTGGCCAAATTTAATTTAATATCAAATATTACTGCCAGCTGCAACTGTTTTAAATCAGCAAAGAAACCACAAAAATAAATAAAATTAATTAATAATCGAAATAATTACATAAGTTTAAAACAAAAATTAATAAAATAGGTCTCATCGCCATCCATAACTGTACGCCATTCTTAATGTAAATAGTTAATGACAAAGATAATTAAGTTTAGATTTTTTTGTGTTTTTCAGCAGTCTGTACTTGTCTCTAAGCTAAGATTATTCGTTTATACAATATTTGTATATACAACGATTGTAAACTAAAACAGCCAATACTCATATTTAATACATTTACTATTAATATTTAATATTAAAGAAATTAATTTAGTTAATAAATTATTGTATCATCATAGTTATAGGTATGATTTGATATTGAGTAATAAAAGTAAAAAATTTTAAATATGCCGTTTCACTTAAAAGTTGAGCCATGCTCCGGAAAACGAAAAAAACAAACGAATAATTTTATGCGGATTCGTTTTTGCGTGCTACCAAATCCGAATTTTTTAACGTATCTACTCATATTTCCCTTGCTCATTGTTTGCACAGCTTTCTAACTTTTGAGGGAAATTCTCTACGGCTATGCTTTTCCCATTATAAGGGATATTTTTTTTATGCTAGACATGAACTATTTAAGCAAGACATGAACCTTTTTGGACCATATAAAAATTCGGTTTGACGTTCCCAAGTGCATTGCGCTTTATTATTGGCTGGATTGATGTAAATTAAAAGATAACCTTCAAAATATTTATCAATAATTATTTAACTATGAACATTGCCATAAATAGCAGTCTAAGAATTATTAAATGAATATTCAAAAAATGATTTCTGTATTAAGAAACGTAACTCATCTTAATTTAACGGCCTATTTTGCCAATTCTTTTTAATTGCTCTTGCAACAACACATTCGATTTCAAACCGCAAAAAAAATCGCTTTGCTTAGAGGCCAATACGCAGCATGCAAAAATTTCGCACGCAATGACAAAACTTTAAATAAAAAAAAAAAGTCTCAAATAGTGATAAAACTTCAAATTAATAAAAAAACCCAAATAGTGGGATATTTTTTTTATATTAAGTTTTGTCATTCCGTGCGAAATTTTTGCATGCTGCGTATAGACCTTAAATTGGGAGTAGCAAACATTCGGTTTCATAACGAATTCGTTTTCCGGAACACGGCCGATTATTTAGAAATCCAGCTTAGTATTCTGTTTCAGTTTCAGAAATCTAAGACTTTTTTTTTTTTTGGCCTCAGAATGCGAAGAAACTGTGTCACTTAAATCGTGCGCTTTCTCTTAAAATAAAGGATACTTTTGCAGAATCGCATTTTTTTTTTTTTTTTTTGTCTCCCATGCTGGCAAGGTAAGGGGGGAGCTTTCGAAGCTAACTGCAGCCCACAACAATCGGCGACTTATCCGGTTGGTCCTTTGCCACCTGGACGTTCCGGGATGTAAGCGAGAAATCAACATGTAATACCTCTCTGCTAAGAAGTCCGCCGTTCTCACACTTTTTGATTCTGGAGGCCAGTCTAGTGGCCTAGCTGGCAGCCGCAGCACCAGTCTAGGTTGTTTGGGCCAATCACCCACTTATTTGAATTTCAACCTGATTACTGAAACTGATTGATGAGGCATATAAATTCCCAATTAAACCAGATGATAATAGAAATCTTAAGTTCCTTAGCATGGGTTTTTTTTGCCTCGGAATGCAAAGGAAGTGTAAGTCACTAAAATCGTGCACTTTTTGATAAAAGACTTTTTACAAACTGGAAAAAAGCAAAGGACACTTTTGCAGAATCGTATTGTTGTTACAAGGTGAATCCATTTGGACTTAAATTAGTTATTTCATTTCGACGAAATAAGTATTTGATACTGTAGCTTCAAAAAATATTGCACGCTTTCCAAAACCCGCGGATTATACACAGACGATCCGAATTCGCGAACTTTTTTCGTTTTCTAAAAAGTGATTAAGCACCTTTATTTTTGATGTTCCATTCACTTCTTTCACATACAAACCATCAAAAGATAGTTTTTTCATGCTAAACCTATCAGAGGCATACGTTGGTAATTTTATTTTGTAGCTACTGCTCAAATATACTGTAGATGTCTGGACGTGTATCCAAATCATTCGAGGAGACGCATGGGCTTGGCTTGTTGCTGGGTCCATACTATATTTAACAAGCGAAAATTTAGAATTAACTATTTATTTAGACTTATCAGTTTGGTAATCTGGCGAAATACATAATAAGGCATGTCCGTCTATCCGATCGTCTGATCCGTAGAGCTGACCAATGATTTACCCAGATCTTACGGAGACTGATACCGAGTGATAGATGATTATAATAAGCTATTAAAGGCTATTGCTATCCATTCCATATCCAGAAGATCAAGTTTGTTGAATTATGACTATATCTTTCCCCGTTCCCCCGTAGCATATACTTTAAATAACTTTTTTGACGTAAATTTCGATTTTTATCAAAATCGGTTAAAATTTGCGGAACTTATAGGTATAAATATCGTTTTGCACAAACAAAAAAATGTTCCAACTGGAAAGTTCTTAGAAGGAATATGCAGGAATAAAACTTTTTTTGAGAAAAAAAGGCACAGGGTATTACACTGTCGGGCACCGCCTCGACTGTGTTACATTTTTTTCGGCTACAGTACAGGGTATAAAAATGCTGATTACTTTAAGAAATTCTTCACAAAAGTATTGAACAAGAAATCGAGTTAAAGGAATTTTTTGAAATTCCAAAAATATATTATATTAGCGTAAGGTGGAGCAAGCTCGACCTCCCACTGTTGTGCTGTGTATCGTATTAATAATCAAAATGGTAACAAGACAGTTGTCTGTCAGTCTACATTTAGATGCTCAAACGATAAGAAGTAGGGTAAGATGGGGCAAACCCGACAGTGTGGGGTAACCCGTTTCGAATACTGCGCGTGCTCATATTATTGTTGTCGTATAGAGCATTAAAAATAACCAAATAGTTGTCTCTCAGTCTACATTTAGATGCTCAAACGATAAGAAGTTGGGTAAGATGGGGCAACCCGACGTTGGAACCCGTTCCGAATACGGCTGTATATTATTGTTGTCGTATAGAGATTAAAATAAAATAGTTGCTCTGTCAATTGTGCTCAACGATAAGATGAACCGGTTTTTTTTAAAAAATTGACGACATAAAGTATATTTTACTTATATATATTGTCTTGCTATCATAATTTATTTCAAGTGTAGCGTAATTCATATTATTGCATTTATGAGACTAGGCAAAAAGTACGTAATAGAAAAAAATTGTCTTTATTCAAAATGTTTATATGTATATTTTTAATGGAAGTTATATATTTGGCTTCACTTTCACTGAATGAAATTAAAAGCTTATTTAAATATACAATGCGACGATTTTAATTCAAAGTTCTTTAGTTTAATTAAAGCACTAAGTAGTTGAAATTAAAAAAAAAAAAAAATCGTCTTTGTTTTGGGTTTAAATTTCAATGTGTGAAGAATGTTCAAAAGGCAAAAAAAAGGTTAATTGGTTGTTGCCTGTGTTTGTTGTTGTTAGTTGTTGTTGTCTTTTTTATTGTTTTAAATTTAATGATTATAACAGTGTGTTCTTGGGTTGTGGTCTTGGCTGTATTAGCTTTTGGTAAAAGTCTTTGCTTAGGCATATCACGATTGTTGTGGTAGAAAAGCTCGCTGCCATTGTTGGTTTGTGTCTTTGCTAAAGCTTTTGTAGATCTTTGACAACGTGGTAAAGATTTAAAAGCATTTGCGGTGCACAATACCGGGACCAGACTCATCATATTCCTGTTTCGAGATCCACATCTGCTGGAAGGTGGACAGAGAAGCCAAGATGGAGCCACCAATCCAGACAGAGTACTTTCTCTCAGGTGGAGCAATAATCTTGATCTTGATGGTCGATGGAGCCAGGGCAGTAATTTCTTTTTGCATACGATCAGCAATACCTATAAGTGGATAAAAAAAAAATAAGATAATTGAGATTATATAGAATTAAAATAAATTGTTGCCAAAGCGGTTCACACAGGATTCAGCGTGCTGGACCAGCATATTGTGGATTGTTAAGTAAAGTACGTTGTGCGTTCGGTGGTGAAGTTGTTGGGAATTGGAAGGGCAAGCATCCTTTGGTTTTTTTTTGTATAGTTAGTTTAAGTCTCATGCCATGACTTTGCTCTTAGATATTTCGTCCTAGGAAAGCATAACGACATTCGTGAACTCACACAGTGTTTAAAGTGTATGCTGATGCCTGCCGGACATGCTTCCAACATGCATACAGCATTCACATGTACACTGGTTGATTCAATCATGATGGACCTTGTGTGGACCCCTTAAGGGCTATACGACTTGTCTTTACCTGGGTACATGGTGGTACCGCCGGACAGCACAGAGTTGGCATACAGATCCTTGCGTATGTCCACATCGCACTTCATGATCGAATTGTAGACAGTCTCGTGAATGCCGCAAGATTCCATGCCCAAGAACGAGGGCTGGAACAGTGCCTCTGGGCAACGGAAACGCTCGTTGCCAATGGTAATAACCTGACCATCGGGCAATTCATAGGACTTCTCCAGCGAGGTAGAAGCAGCAGCTGTGGCCATTTCCTGCTCAAAGTCCAGCGCTACATAGCACAACTTTTCCTTGATATCCCTGACAATTTCACGCTCAGCAGTGGTGGTAAACGAATAGCCACGCTCAGTCAAGATCTTCATCAGATAGTCGGTCAAATCACGACCGGCCAAATCCAGACGCAAAATGGCATGTGGCAAGGCAAAACCTTCATAGATGGGCACGGTATGCGAGACGCCATCACCAGAGTCCAAGACAATACCGGTGGTACGACCGGAGGCATACAGAGACAACACAGCCTGAATGGCCACATACATGGCTGGCGAGTTAAAGGTCTCAAACATAATCTGTGTCATCTTTTCGCGATTGGCCTTGGGATTCAGTGGCGCCTCTGTCAATAATACTGGATGCTCCTCTGGTGCCACACGCAATTCATTGTAGAACGTATGATGCCAAATCTTTTCCATATCATCCCAGTTGGTAATAATGCCGTGCTCGATGGGATATTTCAATGTTAGAATACCACGTTTGCTTTGCGCCTCGTCACCCACATACGAATCCTTCTGACCCATACCGACCATCACACCCTGATGACGTGGACGACCCACAATGGAGGGAAAGACAGCACGTGGGGCGTCATCACCAGCAAAGCCGGCTTTGCACATGCCCGAACCGTTGTCGATAACTAATGCGCCCGCATCATCGTCACACATTTTGACTGTTGTTTAACTGAAATTTCAGATGCAAAAATCCGTCAATGTATCTACTTCCTATTTGTGCACTACGGAGTTTCACTATTTAGTCTAAATTTTTTATAAATTCCCAATTAAAGGCCCAAATGGGATATCCCAAATGGGATTTTTTTATATGAAGTTTTGTCATTCCGTGCGAAATTTTTCATTCTGCGTATGGGCCTTAATTCGTTAAATTTAAGCTATGTGTTTCAAATTCTTTGCTTTGAGAGTGCTTTCTGGAAGAAATTGGACTAATTCCAGAGGGAGAAGTATCTGTCTTGCTTTTTCTAATTCAAAATATATCTCCTGGTTTTTTCAATTTAAATTTCATTAAAGAGTTCCAGAAATGTATATCGGAGGTAGGGACTATTTCACTTCGTAGTGTATATATTAGAGGTCAAAAAAACTGTCAGCCCATTTTTCCTACTTTTTGTGGGGGGAGGGGTTCCGAACCGGAAAGCCTCCCTCATGGATCCGCCACTGAACGCAGAATATTTATGGCATTTTTGATAATCATCAGTATTACTTTTAAAAATCTCTTTCTTTTCACAAGTTTCTACCGAAAGACTCACAACATCTATCGGATAATAATTTGGAGCTTCATTACCGAACTTTGTTTGCTGCCACTTAATACTAGAAGCTAAATCTTGACATATTGCAAAATATTTTTGAAGCTCCCATAAACTTCTCTTTTTTCTGAGACATCAAATTTCCATCCTCCTAACCTCAAAAAATTGTATGCACTCTCTCATGAGCGTCTATCAAAAAAGGTGAAATTCCAATGGACCTATAATATTTCTTTAAATTTATTTGTATTTCAATTCATTAAAATTTAAAGCAATCTAAAAATCTCTCAATACTCGATAATCTTTATGCGCTTTGTAGATTCCACGAAATTTTAGTGAAAATGAAAGCATTTCATCTTTCTTTATTTAATTCCTTATATCTTGAAAATCTTTCAAAAATAATACTCTTTAAAGTATAATACACTTGGGGACTTCCTGAAATGAACGCTACTAATTGATGATGTAATCCATGATGCTTGCTATTTATGCTTTCAATATCCTTCATAGTGTCGCTTTATGAAGGTGTCGCTTTTAGCTATATAACGATTTAAATTTAAAAACTCTCAGTCCAATATCCTTAAAAGAATTTTCTTATTTTAATTTCTCGAAAATTCAGTTTCAGTCCAATTATAGATATCCTCATTGGAATTTCACTTTGCTATTTATAAATCACTTTTAAATGTCACTCGATCTTCGAGTTTGAAGTTCAGCAAAATCATAAGATCTTTTAATTGTACCAACTTCTTTTCCAATATTATTATTAACATGCAAATTTTGAAATATTTTTTTAATTTTGTTATTATTAACCGTGCACTCACACGCACCTTTAAGGCCAACAAAAGGATATAAGAAAAAAATATAATCGCTTGTTCGATTCTTGCTGGCGCCTGAACTCAACAACAAATGGCATACTCAGCCAGATGAGTTGCCTTTATATTGAAGGCTCTCGCTGCGGACATTGTCAAATTAGGCTAAAAAACTCAATTAATTCGAGGAGAGACCTCACAAAAGCCATCAGGCACCCATACAAACACACAAATCACTAATTAGAGAGCAGCGAAAGTATTGCGAGATAGTAAATCTTGAATCGGGCCATATAAGCAGTTTTCGCCATTTTGTGGCAAGAGCTAAAGAGCTTGTTGCTTCGGGTATAGATGACTTTGTGTAACCCTTCTATCAATGAATAATGAATATGTCTATCGCCCAATATATCAATATAGGGATTACAACTAGACTGGATTCTTTAAAAATATTTCAGATATGTTGGTACCGTCTCGCATCGTTAATTCTAATCTTTTAAATTTATAGTTTATTAGTATTTGAATAAGTTTTAATTCCTGGCTATTTTATTGGATGACAAAGAAAAGAATGATGGAAAAGAACAATTTTTTTGGTTTGGAGACAACAAAATTTGAATCCCGTTAAGTTTCAAAATTGTCCGCTAGAGGGAGCAAGAAAAAATTATTGATGGACACGGGCGACCTGGGAAAATTAAGAGATTTAAAAAGAACTCAAGATAAGGAATTGAACCACTCTAGAGGGTATAAACCATGAAAAGACTAAAGATGATAGTCAGATGACAATAATCGCGGCGGCTGGCTTAAAGATTAACTCAAAATTGGTTCCCCGGAGCCAAGCTCAGTCTTCTAGGACAATGGAACGAAGTGTCCCTTTGAAGCATCCCGGGCCATAAGAATATACTCGGCAGACAAGCAGAGAAGAGGAAAATTCCGATGAGAAACAGCTGGGACAGCACGATTGGCCCAGTTGGCAACTCAATTAACTCTTCGGTTCCTAAAACTTTAAGAGGTTCAAGAAACTATCCCAATTATGCACGAATGCGCTGACTGGGATACTACAAACTCAGGAAAGACCTGAACTGAGAAGGAAAGCTTCCAGCACATACTTGCAGAGTGTGAACAAGGTGTCCCATAGAAGGATCCCATGAAACAAGGCAGACAAACACAGGAAAGACCTGAGCAACTAAGAAGGAAAGCTTCCATCACATACTTGCAGAGTATGATACAATTGGAACGAAGTGTTCCATAGAAGAATCCCGGGATAAAAGAATATACTCGGCAGACAAATTCAGGAAAGACCTGAGCAACTGAGAAGGAAACCATCCAGAACATACTTCCAGAAAAAGGATATCACTCTTTGGCGGGCATAGAATATCGATGCAAGATGTCAACCGAATAGACCCAGAACAAAAATTTAAGTTTGTCTTAGATATTGAGCTGGTTGAGAAGCACTATTTTCTAATAATATTATTATTATTATTAAGGATGACCAGATAGACATGATTGTTTTTCCAATTTTGACGTTTCAGAATCAGTCGTTGATGGCCCTATACTCCACTAGGAGTAATAGGACACACGAAGAAGAAGAAGAATCTGTCAAAAAAGATTCAAAATGTCGATTCTGCTCCAATAAGTATTTTATTTATTTTGAGCGATTTTTTGGCTTCTTGTACTACTAAGTGGTGCTATTTCCTATATATATATACGAGGGTGGTTCGATAAGTACAAAAGAAAAACGAAAATTTGGGTTTCGCTTCCACACGCGGTCAAAACAAAACTACCAGTCCGATTCGGCTGAAATTCCGACAGTAACCTTCTATGAGAATCTACTATACGATAGTAAGTTTCTCTTGCGATAGTAGCGCCATCGGGCGGTGAGTACTTATAGTACCACCAGGGGGCCGTAGGGACACAAAATCCGGGCCCGGGGGAAAAATGTACCGGCCCCTCTATTACACCTTTAGCTTGAATCAAGTCAGTACGCAAGTAATTACACCGGGCCCCTGAGAAAACTTCGGGCCCGGGAGGAATCCCCCCTTCCCCCGCCCCTCTCGTCAAGCCTGAGTACCACCCTCGTTAAGCATAGGCCGAGAAAAAAAAAGTGGTGTAAACTTCATATGTACCAGGGCTACCTATATGTCCAAAGCCCAAAAATTCCAGCATCCCAGGATCTTAAGATAATTTGAAAAAACTCCATAACATTGTTTTTCGATTCACTTGCTGAATCTAAATTCGAGGTCCGCATATCCAAGCACGTTAGGTATCTGAGATAATCTTCAAAATATCTCGTTGAATGCGGCTTTTTGGGATTATGTCAAAACCCTGACGTACTGGGGGTTTTTGCGGTAATTGGGCATCATAAGAACATAAAAGAATTGAAGGGATCCCAATTTAATTGCAGGGTGCAATCGATTAATCTTGTCAGTGCACCAAGGCAAAGTTTTTACACTTGCTGGGAACCGCATCGAGAGAGAAAAGAGCATTCAAGTTGACAATTAAAAAACGCCAAGAGGAATGCGAGAAATCTGCTCAACTGATAAGCCTATGAGCGTGACAACAGAATTCCCTGCCAAAAATGTTTGCACCGCGGAGCATATGCTCCCCGAGAAGAAGAAGAAGTGACGATGCGGACAACGACGACGACGTCGACAGAAAATAGAAACGAACCTTAGAAGGACTGACAGATACGTTATTTACAGTTGGCGAGACAATTGCGTCGAGATGAAGAAGCAACGTGTAATAAAACAAAGAAGAACGAGAAGCAGCGGTGAAAAGTGTCAGGAGACGAAGCATAGACGAAGCACAAACCAAAATAGCATATGAGGTGTGCATCGATAAATCAACATCAAGGTTGATCTCCGCGCGCATCTCTCGAGGAAGCACTCTTCAGGTTGGGCTAGTTGGGCTGAGAACTATGTACTGAAGTTGTGAGAATTTACATAGAGCAAAGCAATTAACCAAAATCGGACACAGTAAAAATTTTCTTTTTTATTTTGCTCTTTTGCTTCTTGCTTGTTTATTGCATTTTATTTTTGTTTCAAATTCTTTGTGAATTGATGTGAAATTTTCCTTTTAAGCAGATTAAGTTTTTCTTTTATTGTGCGGCGGCTAATTTTAGATGTACTTTAAATCGATTTATTTTTAAATATATTTTTTTTTTAATGTGCTTGTTAATTGTTCGGAAGTAAATTGGTGACATTACAATTGTCTTTGAATATTGGCTGTTCTTTTTTTTTATTTATTTTAAGCGTGTATTTATAAACAATGAGTTGTTGAACTTTGAGTTTTTCTTTTAAAAATAATTGACTCGAGTAAATAAATGCCATTATATAAAATGCAAAAAAATTTTCAATACCAAAAGAGCAGCGATCGCAACTCTTATAATTTTTAGAATAAAAATTGTATAACTTTTTTTTTTTTTGACTTTAAAACTACAAATTTTGAAATAATATTTTAAGCCAACTTTTATTTAGAAATGGCAAAATAACTCTTATTTTTTATTTTTCTAGAATAAAAATCATCAAATAATTATTATTTTTTTATTTTTTTCATCAAATTACATAACTCTTATTTTTGACTTTAAAAATAAAAACATGAAATAATGTTTAAATGCCAATTTTTATTTAAAAATTGCAAAATAACTCTTATTTTTCAGTTTTTATACTACAAATTATATTTAAATATAATTTAATCATTTTTATTTTTTAATTTGAAAAAAAGTTAGTTATTGTATAATTTATTTTTTATTGTTTAAATTAAAAAAAAAAAAAGGGTTATTGAGAAATTTTTATTTTAAAAATTGAATTTAAATATCTTTAAGACCTTTCCTTAAATGTCCTTATATATATATATTATTTTCTTTAACTTTGGTTGGAGCTGTTGGATAACAATCCTCAAGGAGGAGGATTGTTATCTTGCCGAGATGAGGAGGCTCAGTATGTGCAATGATCCTGAAAGCGATGCCGGCGGTAGCTTAGCTAAGGTAAGGTTGTAGGTAAGTGCCGAAGCTAAAAACAAGCGTCTGTTCCACATGTTAGCGGCGGCTACAGGGGGCGTCTGTTTTGGAGCAAGCGGCTCGCGATATAAACGTCTATCTCTTGGCAGGTTCGTAGGCACAGGTAGCAGCCCAACCAGCGAACTAAGAATCCTAGGCCAATCATCCATCTTTCTGAAATTACATGATTACTGAAACCAAAATGTTCTTAAAGGATCAATATTAAGGATCACACATGAAAAATTAAAAAAAAAATTTTTCTTTTTAGACAGTGCCGGATCGTGATTTTTATTATGGGGGTTTCGCGTTTTTGATTTCATTCACTTTTAAATTTCCAAATGCGTTTCTAAAACACCAGTGTAATGACAGGGGAAGGGTGTCGATGGTTCGGATTGAGCCCGAAATCCGCCTTAAAGTTGCCTCAGAGAGTTCATTTTAATTTTTAAATAAAAATATGCACTTAAACATTATTTCATAATTTCTATTTTTAAAGTTAAAAAAAAAAGAGTTCCACTTGATTTTTTTGACAAAAATTAAAAATAAAAGTTTATCCGTAATTCGGATAGTTTTTTCAAGCATATGGCTTGTACTTTCATTCGAAACACGATGTTTACCAGCATCGATGTTTTCGATATTTTTTAAGTTCGATACATCGATGTTTCGATACATGTGGCGGCCATTTTTTGAATGCTTAAATTAATTCAGAGTGGGCCATCTGTTGGTTTGGTTATATAAGTATTTTCAAATAATAAAATGGAATTAACAAGCAAACCAAGAGATAACTATATTTTCATAATATATTCGGATTCGGATTCAGCTGCCCAAAGTCCATAAGGGGTGCCTCTGTCATATGTAAAGCTTACACAACTTTTTTTTTGTGAGCCTGTGAGTTATAATAAAAAAATTTTCTGTTCCAGCCCGAATTGCAGACTCATAATCTTTAAACTAATTTGAGATCCCTTCATTATGGTTATTAAATAAAATCATGCCAACGCTTTTTGATTTAAGGGAACTCAGTTTGTCGCTTTTTAAGAATACTTTAAAATTTGTGAAGATAAAAGACCTGGGTCTCAATCGAATGTGTTGTACAAAATTAGTTTCTAAATCAAGAAACTTTTTGTTGGAAAATCGGTTGTTCGTTTACAAGAATTGTTCACTGTTTGCTGCTTATAATTCACAAACGTTTAAAGACGTTTTTGCTATATAGTAAAAAATATTTGAACCAAAATTAAGAAACATTTTTATTGATTTACTGTTTATTTTTTATTGTTGGTAATTTGATTGCTATTAAATATGTCTCTGTTTGCTGCTTATAATTAGTGATGGGAAAAAAAATTAATTAATCGATTAATGAATCATATGATTAATTGAAACCGAGCGATTATTGATTGCAATTAATCGAAGGAAAACAAAAATTATCGAATAATCGAATGGTTTTTCAATATTAAACTAAACCGTGTCATTTTGTAGTATATAATACAAATGCCTTATAATAACAATAATAATGAATTAATAAATAAAAGTGCATATCAGTGAAAAAAATATATATTTCTATTTTATTTGTTCATTACTGAATTCAGGAACAATATTCAAGTCGTCAACCTATTCCTCTTTTCAGTGGCAGTAGCACCTTCCTTTGAAAAGAGGCGCCCTGCTGGTACCGAAGTGCCTAAAAGATAACCGTACCGACGAGCTATTATATAAGTACACCGCTCGCATTTCCTCCCAGGCATTGATAACGTTGCGCTTCAGTTCCGAAACGGGAGCATTAAAAAAAAAACTAAGCTCGTCCTGAATTTGGGTTGGGTCGTTGTCTTTTTTGCGATGTTTGTGAGCCCACAAATCAAATTTAACGTCGCCAGTAGAGGATCCATCACTCATACTTCCTAGACTTTCATCTCTTTGAGAAAGTTCCACCATTTCGCTTCTGATTTTCTTCATAACTGTAGCCAAGGCCATGGGATCTTGAAAGTGAATCTTTTTAAAACGAGGGTCCAGCAAAGTTGACGTTTAGAAGCTAATCGATTAACGTTCGATTAATCGAACCCCATTTTTCGATACATTTAAATCGTTAATTGAAAGAAAATAATCGATTATTGTGTATCAAATGATTAATCGTCCCATCACTAATTATAATTCACAAACGGTTAAAGATGCTTTTGCTGTATAGTAAAAATTTTTTTTGTTGGTAAATTAGTTTGGTTTATATGAATTTAAGAAACTTTCATTTATCGATTGCTTGTGAATAGATTTTTAGTTCTTGTTAATATGTATGTATATGAATATTGGTATTTCTTTATTAAACGCAGATAATGTGTATATTATTAGTTTTTCGAAATTCCAAAATGAATCTGAGATGGCCAACGATAAGCAGAAAAATCTTAATTGTGTTGCAGTATAGGTTTTCGGGGGTCGCTGATCACAAATCTGGGGTAATAATTTCCAAATTAAAAGGTGGTAGACCCATGGCAGATCAAAAATGGCTGCCGAAGAGTACGATCCTTATCTTTGAATTTGGAAGACCGGTCGGTACACGGTCGGAAAGCATTCCAGAAACTTGGTTTTCTACGCATGTACCTTGAGGCAAAGTTTTTATGGTCGTCTTATTTTGAGAAAGCACTTTTTCCCAAAAACCTACAAGGAAACAATTTACGGCAGCAAATTTGGTGAATATGCCACCAAGACTGCAGAGCTGTTAATGGAAAAATATCCAGGAAAAAAACTGTTGTTGGTAAATCGGTTGTTCGTTTACAAGAATTTATTACTGTTTGCTGCTTATAATTCACAAACGGTTAAAGACGTTTTTGCTATATAGTAAAAAATATTTGAACCAAAAATAAGAAACATTTTTATTGATTTACTGTTTATTTTTTATTGCTTGTGAATAGATTTTTAGTTCTTGTTAATATGAATATTGGTATTTTTTTATCAAACGCAGATAATGAGTATATTATTAGTTTTTCGAAATTCCAAAATGAATCCGAGATGGCCAACGATAAGCAGAAAAATCTTAATTGTGTTGCAGTATAGGTATTCGGGGGTCGCTGATCACAAATCTGGGGTAATAATTTCCAAATTAAAAGGTGGTAGACCCATGGCAGATCAAAAATGGCTGCCGAAGAGTACGATCCTTATCTTTGAATTTGGAAGACCGGTCGGTACACGGTCGGAAAGCATTCCATGTTTTCTACGCATGTACCTTGAGATAAAGTTTTTATGGTCGACTTATTTTGAGAAAGCTCTTTTTTCCCAAAAACCTACTTTGTTATAACATTTGAGTTTTCTAAGATCAAAAATCATTTTGTAAAGGTTATACATGAATCTGATTTAGAATTTCCCAAGGATCAAGAAAATTAAACTTTTATTCAATTCGGATGAAAAGTTTAGTTGCTACAGCCGCTCAAAGTGTAGAATATTTTCAATTTTGAAAAAAATAAAATAAAAATGCGTGTTTAAGATCGTTTTGTAAAAAAACTACGCAACCAATTCCTATTTTCTTGGTTTCTATAAAAAGGTATATGAAATTTAAACATAAAATGGAAAAAAATGACTTCGTATCTCTGGTTTATTCAATATTTCCGTTTACCACTCTATTTGGACCCCTTTTTCAACTTTGGAAGACAATACTCCCGATTGGGATGTAACCTTTCCCTTTATAATAGTAGGTACCAACTAAAAAAAGGAAGGAAATATGAATTTTTCCTAACATTGGTGGACGGCAAGGTTCTCAACGAACTTACAAACACCAAATCGACCTTGGCATGCGCTTTTTGCAAAAAAACACAAAAGGATTTCCGAAATTTGGATTATTCCTTAATTGAAGATTGAAATCTGGAATTTGCTATTTCACCACCAGACAGCACACGAGACAAAGAAAATCAAAATATCAGGAAAAGCAAAATTCAAAAAGAATTCCTTGCTCGACTTGGATTGATAGTCAACTTGGTGAAAACTTTTATGATCCGACGATCATTCAGAGTCAGGTTTAATAACAAACTCTCCAACTACCACAACATAATGGCATTCACAAGGAACTATTTATTATTGATTTCGAGCAAATTAACAAAATTGTACTTAAACATAAGAAAATAAGATTATTTATGTATGCAGACGACGCCTTAATAGTTAGTAAACTCAAAGATACCCAAGAATTGAATACTATTCTTTGCAAAATATTAGATGAAATTAAGTCATGGGGTCAGTCCTCAGGGGCAACTTTATCCCCGACAAAATGTAAAACTCTTCATATTTGTAAAAAACACACTTGCACGTATAATGGTCTCTGCTTTCACAATTTAAATATAGAACGAGTATCCTTCCTTAAGATATTAGGACTTTTTTTTGAATTAAACTTTTCCTTCAGACAACATTGCAACCACCTAAAATTAAGTTTACACAAGAAGCTAAATATAATAAAATATCTAAGCTGCAAATACTCTTTTATCAATGTTAACACTTATAAATGTTACGAGAGCCCTTATATTGTCAAAAATCCAGTATGGGCTTCTTATTTTTGGGTGCAGCGCTTAGTCCAATATTAAGCTATTTACCTGCAGTCCGTCAAAGTATCAACGCTTTTCCAACATCTCAAACAATATGCATCTTCGCAGAGGCATGTTTGCCTTCGGTGGAGTCTTTAATAAAAGAAAGCACTGCAAAACTAATTCCGAAACTGCTGTGTACACCAAACCGATACCTTCAAATAGAGTTCCGCAAAATCACGCAAAATTTCGAATTCTTTCCACGCTCTGCAAGGTACTTAACATCATTCCACCTTTAGACTGCAGCACACCTAAACAGCCACCCTGGCTTCTGCGCCCTGCATCCTTAATCACCAGAAGTATCCAAAAAACTCCACTCCTGGCGAAGTCTTTAGAAGGGCTTTTGCAAATAAGTCATCCAACTCAATAGTTGGAATTGGCTGTTCTCCGATGGAACAAAAAATGACAATGTTACTGCTTTTGCCGTCATAGACAAATGTGGATTGAGAATATCAGCTGGCTGGCTGCCTGACTACTGCTCTGTATTCACAGCAGAAGCAACAGCCATTCTTCATGCAATTCGATTTGCCCAACATCAAAAAGGAAAATTCGTCATTTGCACAGACAGCCTGTCCTCAATTGAAGCAGTTAAAAATATCACCAACCGAAATCCGGCTATCAACTTTATAAGAGATGCATGCATTAAATCTTCAGCTAAAATCAAAATTTTTTGGGTACCCAGCCACAAAGGGATAGCGGGCAACGAATTAGCAGATGAGGTCGCTAAACTTGCCTCGCAGTCACCGTTATGCACCTTTATTCCCTGTTGCGCAAAGGATTATCTAAACCAAATAAATTCTCACCTGAAGGACCAACAAACGGTAGAATTGAACTCGTTTCAACACAACCTCAAGGCCTTCAACCCTATACGAGAGAAAATCCACTTTCCAACTAAGTGCTGCTATTCAAAGACTAGCGCATTTTCGCTGCTACGTATCGGACACTGCCATAAAACTCACGCCCACCTACTCTCTGGGGATCAACGCCCAACATGCCAACACTGTGGGCAGGTCTTAACTACAGTTCACAGACATTGATCGTATGCAAAAATAGGTGATTGGTTCCTTATCTCTAAAATCTATTAAAATTAGTGAAAAACAAGGATTTTTTAAGAATTTTATTAAATCACATATATAATGTGTATTTACAGCTTTACATCTCTAGAATTTCCCCTTTTGATCTTTATATTATGGAGTGCGTGCCTTTTGAGAAATCCTGTTGGAGGATGTACTTGCAGAAAATATAAAATCTAATGGCATCCTTTTCCAATTATTGTCCTCTACCCAACAGCTTAGCTGTCTGAATAAATAAAAATGTTTGCTCCCCTAGTTCCCCTGTGAAGAATACTGTGGGCGCAGATCTCTATGGCATTAATCTCTGATTGAAAGACGCCAGGCCAAATACCCAGCGACTTCAGCACCTACACCCTGTTCAGTTTTGGACCCACCCGTGAACCATTGCTGCCATCGGAGTTTTCTACAGGGTCGGCCTTCAGCGCAAGTCTCCCGACTTGGGAAAAGAGCTCCTCTCCCCAAATATAACCATTGTTTTTTCCATTTTTTCCTTAACAGAATCCCTAGTGTAAGATGACGACTAAGCAGATAGTTTCGATCCAGATTTTCTAATATAATAATAATAGTAATATAAAAATAAAAATATTTTTCTCAATAATTTCAAACAAATACTTATTTTCAATCGTGCTAAATCGAATGAAATCGTGTAAAAACGGAATTACATTTTTTTTTTCTAGACCGTGTTATTTCAGAACCGTGTAAAAAAAGACCGTTTAAAAACAATTGGGTGTAGTGTAATTAATATTAATTAAATTGAATTGAACTGCCTTTAAATAAAATGCCAACTACTTTTTCTTGCACTGCCTAAAAGTATGCAATGCTTTTTATGCAGCCAAGCATAACTATGCAGCGAAAGCTCAGCACAAAAGCACAAAGCGACAGCCAAACGAAGCTAAAAACGAAAGACTTAAGCCACAAACTCGCTGCTGGTCGCTAACAAAAGCAACAACAACAATACACGAACAAACGCAGAAGTAGAATAAGCAAAAAAAAAAAACAGCATTAAAGAAGTGACAGCAGAAACCACGAAAAAAAAAGATAGTGGTAACAGAGACAAGCAGCGACGCTGGCAGCGCAGCGCTTGAAAAAGAAAGTGCAAGTGGACGCGGATGCTTGAGTATTCCGACAGCGCAACTGGTTGTTGTGTGTCTGTGTGTGTGTGTGTGTGTTTGTATCTGTGCGCTTTGTTCTTGTTGTTGGTGTTGGTTTTGGCGTTGGTGCTTTGGCTATGACTGTTGCTGTTGTTGCTGTTGTTATGGCAGGGAGCGCGCTGCTTGAGGCCAAGACCACAAAAGCCAAGTCCAAGAGCGTCGTCGTCGTCGTCGCTGTCAGTGACGCGCTGCGACGTTGGCGTTGTTTTTCGACTGCGCTGCTGGTTGACCTACTTCCATGTACAATCAGAATGTTTCATGTTTCGATTTTATTATTTTATTTTCTGTCGCTTTGTGAGTGTATGTGTGTCTGCTGGTGGACGCTGGTCTAAGTATACTGTATGTTTGTATGTTTGCGTGTGAAGTTACTTTTTCTTTTCTTGCCGCTTTACTGCTCTCAATTGTTCATGCGCCTCGCTTCAATTCCAATTTGTTGTTGCTGCTGCTGTTACTGTTGCTTAGGCCTATGAAAGATACGCGCGTATCCAACAGATACGCGTCACAGTCAGACAAAAGCTGCAAGAACAATTTCATGCCATGACTTTCGAAAAATTGTTTTATATTTCTCTTGTTTTATTTCTTCTTTCGGCTTTTTATTTTGTATATACATATTCATCAATGCTTTCTTGTTGCATTTGCAAGAGACACAGATCGCACAGCTATCAGTATCAGTTACTTTCAGATTCTCGTTTGATTGTGCATTAAATATAAGGCAAAAAAAAGTGTGTATCGTTAATAGATATGTAGTTGCTGGATTTTAAAACTTTTATGTGCATTAAGTTAGAACTCTAAAAATTGTTGCACAATTGTGCTATGCTTTTGAAAACAAAGACAAAGCTTTTCTTTTAATTTTAAACCCATCTGGCTGCAATATCTTCAATGCTGTTTTTTGGGAGAGCTTATGAACTAAGCTAGTGCACTGATACCGCACTTCCTTAACTTTGATTTGCTTTTGGTTTCTACTTTGTACACATTCTAAAAAAGATACACAATACTCAATAAAGTATTTTGAAAACTGTACCGACTAATCGAATTACTTTTCTTCTCCCAAGCCCTTGTTTATATCTCTTCGGACTCGCTTATGCTCCTCCTGAGGTGTGGGTATGCGATCTCAGCATTCGTTTGCAGGCATTCCGATCCTGGATCATGTCATCGCTGAGACCCATTCGTTGCTGATATTTTTGCATTTGAAAAAGGTAAGGTTTTTGGCACTTGTGTATGGATATTCGTTAGTTATGGACTTTCCTTTTACACCGACGGTTGTCTCCAGACCCGGTAACCAAGCGCATACACTGATCTTTGGAAGATCTTTAAGATGTTAAAAATGTGCCTCAGGCTCAATGTGATGGTAAGTATGCCTACATCTGACTAATTCTCTTTTAGGGGCCTCTTACGCCAGGTAGAGAATACCGTGGTGCTAAATTCTATTCTATAAAAAGCAAACTACGAATTACTTGTATGACCTTTATTGTTGGTTCAACGAAAGCCGAATCGAAATCCAAAACTTGGCTTAATATATTTTCACTTAGTTTAATTACCGAAACTCTGTGCACATTTCATTGAATTGAACTAGATAGATCTTAAAAACTAAATCTGGGTTTCTATTATATTGGGTCGTTCACTAAGTAATTTCGTTTGATGACAACAGCTGATCTTATTGAATTTTTAGGCAGCCAACTTCAGACTTAACCGCTTTACCTTTATATATTTGAACAGCTGATATAGTAAGGCTTTTTTGTAAAAAATTTTGTTACATTTTTTGGAATAGTTTTTGTTTGGTGCCCTATCGAAGATGGAAGATCGAAAACAACATTTTCGGCATATTTTACTGTTTTACTATCAAAAGGGTAAAAATTCAGTTCATGCAAGGCGAAAATTATGTGATGTGTACGGAGAAGATGTGTTGACCGAACTCCAATGCCAAAATTGGTTTGCAAAATTTCGTTCCGGCAATTTCGATCTTGAGGATGCACCACGTCCTGGAAGGCCTCTTGAAGCCGATGTGGATAAAATAAAGTCGTTGGTCGATGCAAATCGTCGAATAACAACTCGAGAGATTGCTGAAAGATTAAATTTGTCTAACGCAACCGTTCACAAGCACATGAAACGTCTAGGATTAATTTCTAAGCTTGACATATGGGTTCCTCATGTTCTTACAGAACGAAATTTGCTTCGTCGCATTAACGACTGTGATTTGCTTATCAAACGTCAAAGAAGTGATCCTTTTTTAATACGCATTGTTACTGGCGACGAAAAGTGGGTTGCTTAGAAGAATGTAAAGCGCAAGAGATCATGGTCTAAAAAGGATGAACCAACTCAAACCACTTAGAAGACCGATAGTCATCAAAAAAAGGTTTTGTTGTCTGTTTGGTGGGATTTCAAAAGGCATCGCATATTTTGAGCTTTTGCCCGACAATACCACGATTAATTCTGAAGTGTATTGTGATCAGCTGAACAAATTGAGCGATGCACTCAAACAGAAGAGGCCAGAATTGATCAATAGAAAAGGCGTAGTGTTCCACCAGAATAATGCGAGACAAGTTTGATGACACGCCAAAAGCTTTTGCAGCTTGAATGGGATGTGCTACCACACCCACCATATTCTCCAGACTTGGCACCTTCGGACTATTACTTGTTCCGGTCTCTGCAAAATTTTTTGAATGGGAGAACCTTCACCTCAAATCAGGACGTCAAAAACCACTTGGACCAGTTTTTTGCCTGCAAGGATCAAAAATTTTATGAGCGTGGAATCAATCTCGTGCCCGAAAAATGGCAAAAGGTATTGCAACAAAATGGAGACTATATAATTTTATAAAATGTTTTACACAATAAAAAAAATCGTGTTTACATTGCACTAAAAAAAAATTACTTAGTGAACGACCCAATATATAGATATTTTTCCAACTCTTGATTGTGTGACATTATAGCTCATAGTTACGTACATAGTATACCTAAAATAAAGTTTATGAAAAAAGTAAATATTAATTTCTTTTTTTTTTTACTACAACTTAGTAGGATTTTGAGCTAGCGATTTTTGAAAATAATTTTTTATTTATTTATTTTATTTATATAATTATAAAGTAGAAGTTAATTCTAAATTATAAAAGACTTGTAGCCAGAGCAACGTAGGCCTTCAGGCTGTTTTGAAAATAAATTTTAGGGCTGCTGCTTGTATAGGTCCCCAAAGGTACAGCCAAATTATTTTTTATGGCTTAGGTCCTTTAACTATTCTAATGGATTGTTTTAAGCATTTTAAAAGGTAGAACTTAGAATATAATACAATTTGTTATTTTTGTTTAAAATTTTAAAAAGCCATTAAAAAAACACACATATGTACTACTTGTAAAATTTTTGGAAAAAAGTTCTAAAATGATTGTAAGGAGCTAAAACTTTGTGGATTTAAAAATGATAGTACGCATAACATTTCCAATAGATTTTTTGTCGAACTGACCACGCCTGCTTTCGGCGCCTATATAAAGTAACATTGCGTATACGTATTTTTTTCTCTCTCAAATTTCGCTAGAATTTCCTTTTGATCTTTAATAAAGTGTCTAGCTGGATGAGGTACTAGAAACTCTCCCCAGCGTTTTTTGAAAACATGATAGAGCAAAATTAATGGTTCGCAAAATTAGATTTTTTAAACCTTAACGCGTTACGGCTTAATGAAAAAAAAAACCATTTTCTCGTTTTTTTTAATTGTGAGTAAATGTGACCAAGAGAACATAGGAGATACTGGTTCTCCTTTCCGAGGCTGCGTCAAGCAAAAGCGCTTGTCAAACCTCTGGATATGATCAAGACAAAAGGTCTTGGCAGAGCGGACTTAAAACTCCTGGTAGCATACCTATCTGGCCACCACACTGTTAGATACCATCTACAGAAAATTGGCTTATCGGACCCTTCAGAGTGCAGACTCTGTCTCGAGGACAATGAAATCACCAGACATATTCTCTGTGACTGCCCAGCGCTGGTATGGGACAGAGCCGGCCACTTGGGAAAGAAAGGGACTAATCCTCTTCCATCTTAGGTCAATACTAACAAAAGACCTACTGCTATTCATGCGGAAAGCGGAAAGTCTTTTGCCATAATTTATGGGTATGATCTTCTGGTCGCAGTGTCCCACCTCTTTGTAAGGAACCCATACGGGGGGACAAAAAAAAAATTTGACCAACATTTGTTTTAGTCTAATTTGGCAAAAAAAAATTTTTGTAAATTGTGTTTTTTTTTTAAATGATTTTTGATCAATTCTTGCAATCCAGCTTAATTAGTTAGTTAGTTTTATTTGGAAAAAAAAAAATTTTTATTTTTTATTTAATCATTTTGTTTTTTTTTTTCGAAAATATTTTTTGAGCAATTCTTGCAATCCAGCTTAATTCGTTAATCTAATTTGGCAAAAAAAAATTTATTTTATTTTTTATATTTTTTAATCATTTTTTTTTAATTTGTTTTTTTTTCGCAAATGTTTTTTGATTGATTCTTGCAATCCAGCTTAATAAGTTAGTCAGTTAGTCTAATTTGCCAAAAAAAAATTTTTTATTTTTTTTTTAATCATATTTTTTTTAAATTCGTATTTTTTCGAAAATATTTTTTAATGAATTCTTGGAATCCAGCATAATTAGTTAGTTAGTCTTATTTGGCAAAAAAAAAATATTTTTATTTTTATTTAATCATTTTGTTTGTTTTTTCGAAAATATTTTTTGAGCAATTCTTGCAATCCTAAACTAAATATTTTTATTATTTATTAATTTTTTTTTTTTTAATAATTTTTTTTTTTATTTTTTGTATTTTTTTTTTTTTATTTATTTTTTCCGAAAATATTTTTTGATCAATTCTTGCAATCCAGCTTAAAATGGCTTTTGAACTCCTACTATAGTTTTTCCACACATTAAACAGGATGACTTGGCTGAACTGTACTAAGCCCCAAAATATCCGGAGAATTGAAAAATTTGTTCAAAAAGTGTTAATAACATGTTTAAGAAAAATCTTCAAAGCATTTTTTTATTTATACAAATTTTTGGCGAAATTGGACGAAACTTAGTTTTTTCTACACAAACCATACGTGTTTTTTTCACAATAAATGCATTACATAAATATAAAGCAATTATTCTATACATTTTATTCGCAACTAATACCAATACATTTTTTTTTTAATTTTTCCGTTCACCCTAATCCTTGTTTTTCTATTCGCGCATCTGTTGCTTAAAGAAACATCTGATTGTTGAGAAGAGTTTGCATGCTGCTCAAAATTCCAGAGTTGCCATCAATTGATTTTATTTTTGGCATCGTTGTACGATGGGTTGTATTAAGATATTTGCAGACTAAAAATGTAGACTGTTTTCCAAAATTTTATCAATTTAATTTAATTTGTGCCAAGAATTAAGTTAATTTCACATTTCCTTAACAAATTACTTCGCTTTAACTCAAGTAGTTCTTCAAATTGAACCCAAGGTATACTTACTACAGGTAGCATACTCCCGCCGAAGGCTTCGTTGCGACTGCACGAGAGAAGGGCTGGCTGTTTACGCACATCGGGTGCGAGCAACAGCTACAATTTTTTTTTGTTTCTCTCTCACGCTTTTTCTTGCTCTCACTAAAATTGGTAACGACGTCGGCAGCATTACTCTAGCTTTAATAAGTATACCTTAAATTGAACGTAATCAGCAGTGCTCCGGAAAACGAAATTCGATTCGTTTATGCGTTCTCCGGGACCACGCCCGAATATTCTTATTGCTAATGCTTGAAGCACTTCCAAAATGTTGTATCTCTAGCGTTTTGGAGAGAATATATTTGTTAACCTTTTTGATAGCTTAAGCTACAATTGCAGCAGTTTTTGCACAATATAGTTGCGCTTTTTAGCACAAATGGGTTTGCTGCAAAGCCCACGTATGTGCCGAGTTTTAAGTAAATAGCTTGAAAAGTGTGAAGAGTTCCACTTACCATTGCAAATGTATCTTAAGTAAAGACAATTTGTACAAACATGAAAAATAAAGAACTTGCGTTTGTCCGGTTTAGTTTTGGCTGTCAGATTTGCGCCTTATCTGCACGCTGTGCGTGATGTATCTGTATCTGTATTTGTATCTGTATCTTTTGTTGATGTTGTTGTTGTTGTTGTTGTCGCAGCAGCAGCATGACATAAACTTTCGATTGTCTGTCGTCACATAACTGTTACTTGCTTTGCTTTATTTTCTCCAAAGTCTCGTTCTTTGTTTCGCATTGGATTTTGTTTCTCATTTTTTTGGTAATTTCTTTCTGTCTCAGCCGCAGCCGCAGCCGCTTTGGTTTTTGGGCTTAAATGGGTAATTGGGTCAGAGTCTCAAGACGCAGCCAGTTCTCAGCAGCTGCTTTCGGGAAAAGCTTTTTCAAACTCATTTCACTTGAAATTCTTTTGGCTTAATGTGCGTTTATTTTTGGTCTTCTTGAGTATCTCAAGGTGTTAGTCATGCAGCTAGAGGCTTTGGTTCTTTACGAGATTTTATGAAATCCAAAATTTAGCTCATTTCACCAATTTTACTACTTTCAAGACAGCCATAAAAGCCGCTGCATGTGTGTATCTGTGTGTATCTATATGTATCTGTGTTATTCTGCTTACGCTTGGCATCTTTTTGGTGTTGGTTCTACCGCTGCTTTACTTCTTCATACATATATGTATTACCGTTGCTTCTTTCTGTTTTTTCTTTGCGCTGCTGGTTAATAATTTTATGTTAATTATTAAAAAGTGAAAATAAGGTTTCGGTTTTGAATCTTCTTCTTTTTTTTTTCTTTGTGGGTCTTGTCTTGAAGCAGCATCAATCAACAAAAAAACAAAAAAAAAGTCATATGTCTTTATTGACTTTTAGCGACGCAAGTTTGTTGCCTAAGTCTTTTGATTTGCTCCTTAGAGACAACATAAACATAACAAACCCGCCTTCAATTAGTTATTTGTTTTAAGTGTAATAAAAAAGTTATATTCCGTTTCTCATTAGCATCTATGCAAATTGCAGTTGGCGCAGCTGATTAGGCCCAATAGCCAGCGACTAAACAAAATTGGTAATATTTATATGCTTTATAATTAAAGTTTACATTTTTATACACTATACGCATAGGGTCGAGTGGGTTTTGGATTTGTGGAGTGTTTTTGAGAGGGAGATATAAGCAGCTACACCAGACCATAGGTTCCTTGTGAAGGAATTAAACGAATGGATGGACTTGGGTACAGCTCTAGTTTTCAGAGACCTTTTGGAACACAAAACCTACCCACATAGTTAAAGTTTGTCAAAACTTATCCGTAGAAAAATAAAATTTTCCAAGTGCGACTTGGGTAGATCTGTATAGATCTAGTTCGCGGTATGAATTTCTGATGCTAGTCCCCAGTAGGACACTTTCCCAGTCCCCCGTGTGAATATAACCGCCATTGAGTTGGGTCCGTCAATCCATATAAAAAATTTAACATAATTTAATTTGGAGTACCATAAAGGCACCAATTTGAAATTTTTACTCCAAAAAAGTAAGCATTTTAGCCATGAATCAGGTGAAGTTTGTTCATGTTAATAGAGAATCAATAGTATGAACTTCGGAAAATAGCTCAGTTGCCAAATACCATCACTCTTAAAGCCTTTTGATACAAACCTTGGTATCTTGTCGTGAGTGTATAAAAATCAGGCGCGGATCTAGGATTTCGTACCTGGGTGGGTTTCAATTCACTTCGAGGTGTATATATATCAGAGCTCGCAAAAGACATTCAATCCATTTTTCTAACTTTTGGGGGGTTTTGAATTAACAAAAAAAAAAATTTTTTTTTCGCTCGATTTTGTTAAAAAAATTCTTAAAATTTAAAAACTGTTATAGTTTTAAAAAATTTTGGAAAATATTTTTGTAATTTTTTATTTGAAGGGGTTATCCATAAATTTGTGCTTTGGCAAAAAGACTTTGCAGCCAAGGCTGAGCTGTAACCGTTGTCCCAAAGCACTGCGTTGTCGTAATATGATTGTCAAAACAGTGTATTTGTAACCAAAAAAATGATTTTCAATGGGTTTATATATTGCATCGCTGAACGAAGAAATGAAAAGGTAGCTAGGTAGAAGTGTTTGCCTTACGACACACCTAGGCACTGGAAAAGGGCTGTAGTAAAAACACTTGGGATAATCTCTGACCCTGGATCCTCTCTGAACCAAGCTGTCGATTTAATAAACGAATGAAACCTATTTATCCTGATTCCTGCGAATTATTAAAAAAAACGCTCAAGATTGTTGACCCTTTATATAAGAGCTCAGCAGAGGAGAAACTTTGAACCCCTTTTTCCAACACACTGGGTTTTAAACTTTAAACTGTCATAGTCTGCATCCACAAAGGGAATTTTGGAAAATATTTTCTACTTTTTAACTTCATGGGGTATAATATGAGGCACCGCCAATTTGTTAGCGTTCCAACATTAAATGTCCATTAAGTACCCTAATTTTGCGGGAAAGATTTGTACTGCTGAGTTTTAAAAGTTGCTTGGACCTATTTAAAAACACTTTGTGGCCAAGTTTTCCTGCTAAACGTTAGATAGGTTCCAGTTTAGAGAGCCCATTCTTTGATTCGCATCATCGAAGTGAAATTTCTATCAATTAATAGTTTGCAAAAAAAGGAGGCTAAAAAAAAATGTTTTAAAAAAATTATTTGAAAAAAAATAAAATTTCTTTGTTCATGGACTGGCAATTGTTATTATAAATGAGCACCTGGTTTTTGAGATTATAGTAGAATTGTCTACATTAAGGGGTAACACCTGTGTCGAGCATGGTTTTTTAAGGACATTTTTCGTTTTTTCTTAAAAAGTATTATAACTTTATTTTATATTCAAAATACAAGTAGGTGACGAAAGCTACAAAAAATAAATTTTTCCAAAGTAATAAAAAACAAAATGGCGCTTGTAGAGAGCTATGAGTACATGACTAATTTTCGGAGAGGCCTTCATGGCTGCAGCTTTTTGACGTCGCTATTGCAAAAAATGTGTTCCTCTTAATCTCTTGACCACAAGTAATTAAATCACGTAGGGGTTTTTAAAAATATAAATTAAAAAAAAAAAATTGCAAAAAATTTGAAAAAAAAATCATGAAGAATGAGTTGTTAGATAATAAGTTTTTATTATTTTGACAAAATCCTACGTGGTTCACTAGAAAATTATGTTATAAAGATTGTGTCAGAATGTTAAGTCGATCGAATAAAAATTGACTGAGTGAAGTTTTAAAACTGAACTGCGCCCGACGCTTATATATATTTATGCCTTTACATGATGAACATTGAGATTATATATATATAAAGACATCCTTATGCACATATACTCACTCCTAGTCGGAACAAAGGGCGGAAACCAGACGCTTATAAGTGGGGTAAAATTTTTTTATTTTTTTAAGTTACTTCGGGACATCATTTGTAACATAATTGTCTACCAGTTTAGCTTAACAAAATCGTTTTCTGAAGGTTCTACACAGCTGTTACCCCTTAAGTTATTCTAGAGCATTTTTACTTTGAAAGGGATGACCAATAATTGAAATTGTCGCACCTTCAAGAGTAGCCCATGCATCCTAAAAAAGTGACGCAAGAGGTACTTTATCTAAACTCGATTAATGCTCGTCGTAAAAATGTCAATTGGCTGACTAGATCATGAATTCTTTTTATAAGGTTTTCTTAAAAACCGTCCATGGTCAAATTAACATCAAGGACCTAAAAATCAACATTATCGATGAGTTGTGTCCCTATTGGAAAAAGGGATATTACAGATAGAATGTTTTGAATTCAATAAAGAAGACCTTACGGATGTTGGAGTGCAAAGTATGCAGGGGGCGGCGCCCGCTAGTGTTAATATAAAAAGAATTTTAAAACATTACAAAAACCTAAAATTCAAAATGAAAAAAATTGTCTTCCTGAATAGCCAGTTTTAACACACTCAGAAACTGTTACCCCTTAGAAAAAAATAAGCCCCCAGTTGTGAATAAGCTATTGATTATTTTTGAACACTTTTTTTTTAAACCAAGTTGTTAAGGCTTATTAAAAAATTATTATTTTTTGATGTAAAACTTTTTAGGCGGCAATGTGACTTTCGAAGGGAGTAACTTTTAGATTCTGTTAAGGTGAGCAAAAAGTGTTAGATAAGGCCAGGAGAAGGCGCGGTGGATGAGGAAAATCCTAAAAGAACGAGAACAGCTTAGAAGAAGGTGCGGGGGAGGAGGGAAGGCGTAAAAAGTTTAACTTCAAACACGTACTTGTACAGCATGTATATTTTTCTTTTTTTAGTCCCTACTTTATACATAGAATAAAAATGATTTGGTGCAACAGTTTAAAAAGAAAAAGCGACATTTTGTTTATATAATTTTCTATTAATTCTATTAATTTATTTATTCCATAGCATTAATATTTAGGTTTAACAGATAAAATGTGTATACAAAATTTTGTTTTTAAAAGCTTACAAAATAATTCTTTTTTGTATTTTTATACAGAATATATTGCATTTATGCGTTTATGCCTTTCCATCGCTGCCATAAGTTAGGTACATACATAGTGTGAGTCAAATAATTAAAGAAAAATGTTAGGATTTTCCTCTTCTCAATGCCTTCATCTACTAAAACTTGGTGCAGATATGCCCCTTTTTCGGGACCTTTTCAAGGTCATAATCGCAATCACAGTGTATCCCATTGTCGGTCAACTCTCTTACTGATCCAGTTTTTTTTATAACAAAATCAACAAATATTTCTATCAATAACCTAATTTGCTTTTGTTTTGGTTTGTTTTATTTTAATTTCTTACACAAAGTTAATTTTATGAAAAATTTCTTAACTTTGGATTTCTTAAGAAAGCAGCTTACGCCTTAAATTGGGCGTAACTTTATAGACAAGCTTTTAACGTAGTGTCTTAAAAGACTTAACGGAACTGCACTAGCTACTAATTGCCCAACACTTATTTTTAGTTATTTGGCAGCACTGAACTGAAATGCAGCTTTAGAGTGCATCATACGAAATTAATTTTCAATTAATATTTGTATTTTGTGTTAATTAAATTGAATTTATGACTTAATTGTGTGATCACAACAAATCAAAAGTAACTCCAGCTGTTTGTATATAGTATAAGTATATATGTAGTATATTATGCGTATGTGTATCTAATGAAGAGCTGATTTTACCCGCATAGTATAACATGTGCGCGTATTTAACATACAACTTTCACCCAGATGGAAGCCAAACGATTCGTAGACCAACAGAATACTATCATCATCATCATCATCAATGGATCCCAGCTCACAAACCGGCTGACTGTGGGCAACTCTTGTTGTAACTTGGTAAGATGTAACTTGTTACTTTTGGGCTCTGCCATAAAATCAAACATATTTGGCAGCCCTTACAACAATCATAAAGTATTGACATTCTTTGGCAGTATAACAAGCTACAAAGATATCATATCTTTAAATAAGACAAATATTTTGAGTAAAATTTTTGTTAAAAGTGAATGTGTTTTTTTTTTTTTTTAGTTTTTGTTAGCCATCACTGTAAGCATCGTCACTATTTAAGGAAGAGCGATGTACTTGGTTACCTTCGCTGAGTTCTTGATCAGATTGAGAGTTCACTGTAAATCTAAAGAATACCGCACAAAAAGTTTAGATTGTTCTTATCTCTATGCCAAGAAGCGAACTGAATAACCCATTTATTGCAAATTTATCTTTTTCTTAAGATGACAGCTGCTAAAAGATGATCCGTAGGCAATTGTTGCTTGTGTTCTAGTCCTTAATTATATTATTATATCCTGTACCAGGTGGAGATCTAGGATTTAGTCTTGGGGAAGTTTCTTAACTTCGATATATATATATATATCTGAGCTATATATCGAGTCCGGACCCGAAAGCCCCGAGGATCCGCCAAAAGCTAGAGGCACAATGTTTTATCAACACAACTGTATAATCCCATTAGAGATCCAGGAACCCAACAGAGCGTGACTCTGTTATTGGAGGACAGGAGTGGGATTTTGTTCACGCATTCCCTAACCAGCTTGGAGGAGATTCTCCACGAAGACAATGCGCTGATAGCGGCCTGGCTATCTGTAAATATGTAAATGTTAGCACCCCTAGTACCTTTAAGGAGGATACTGTGGGCGCAGACCTCTAAGGCGTGAATCTCTGCTTGAAAGACACTGGGCCAGATACCCATTGCAATAGAGATTCTGGTGTTGGGGCCGACAACTCCAGCACCTACACCCTGTTCCGTCTTGGAACCATCCGTAAACCATTGCTGGCACCGGAGGTTACCACAGGGGTTGCCTTCAGTCCAAGTCTTGCGATTTGGAATGAGAGATCTAAATTTCCTATTATGGAGAAGTTCCGTGGTCATATAATCTGATCTTGAGCAGATCGATAGGCCAGGAAGAGAACCTATAAGAACAGCATGGCCTGTGTCACTTTGTAGACTTTGCATAGCTGACTTTTTGATATGTATGTGCAGTGGGGTTAGTCCGAGGACTGTCTCCATTGCAGCTGTAGGACATGTACGCATTGCTCCCAACAGAGGTAGGCATATCAGTCTTTGTAGCTTACTGCACTTTTTAATTGCTCCGCTTTGCTGCACCTTGGGCCACCACACAAGGGCTGCGTACGTGATAATAGGGCGGACCATCATACGGTACAACCAGTCTATTATATTGGGTCTGAAACCCCAAGTGCTACCAAATAATTTCCTGCAAGCCCATAAAGCTCGATTGGTACGCAGTTTAGTTATTTGATCTGAAATTTGTCAGAGCTACGCCAAAGATATTCCCAAAAAAGATACAAAAAAACTGTATCGTCTTTTTTTGCACCCCGTTCTTTGGTGGTTGGTTGAAATGCTGGCTCAGTCCATTAGCCCAACTAGCGCTTTTGCACCATTTTGTTGCCACATCCTCGTTTGCAACTCGTTTGTTGGTTGTTTGTGTAGACAGCTCGGTTTAGGAACCTCTGGAGGTTCTTGATGTTTATTTTTGCCAGCTCTCCCAGGCCATTGAAAAGCGGTTTTCCTAGGGTGTCCATTCTCTGCTTCCAAAGAGCAGGGGATTTACAAAGAAAATGAAGAACAGTTTCTTTTTCTTCTGGCTGGTTGCAACTGTGACAGTGGATATTGTGGGGAAGCCTCATTTCGGCCGCCTGTTCTCCAATAAGCCAGAAGCCAGTGATGTCTTTTCTATTCCTGTTTATAAGGGATGTTGTTTGTTTAAGGTTGTATTTAGGCCATAGGGATCTACTAGTCTTGCATGTTACAAGACTATTCCATCTACGATCTGCTATCTGCAGGCATTTTGTGTTGATATTTCTCTTGACCACGTTCAGTGATGTGAACGCCGGTTCCGCAAGAGCCTCACTCATGGCAGATCCATTTCATGCCAGTTCGTCGGCTTTTTCGTTTCCCTCTATATTCCTGTGTGTCGGGACCCAGATTAGAGTAACGTTATGCCTTTCGCTTACGGTGGTGAGGCTCTTTCTGCTTTGTTCCACCATTTTGGAGGTTGTGATGGCTGAATTCAAATACTTCCGCCTGGAAGACGCTGGATAAATTCTCGGAATATATACCTGCCCCGACACCGCAATCCATTTTAGAGCCATCAGTATAGATTGTGGTGTCGAAGTTGTTTAGCAAAGATCCCGTAGTCCAATCCTTCCGTATGGGTAGGACTGTAGTGAAATTCCTGTTGAATATCATCTTTGGTACAATATAGTTAGTCTATCAGAGACGTTTTGCGTTAGTTTCAGCATCCATGGCCAAGGCCATGCCGCCTAAAATATGAACTTTTGGGTTACCTTCCATTACAAATAAAATTTAATATTGAATTTTAAACATTTTCTGCCTTGGAAGTTTTTGTGTACGGCTTTTAGATTCCGAGATAAATGGGCTCAAACATATGTCAAAATAACGGAAAACCCTACGGGGGGACAAGGTCTCCAATTTGGTTTTAGACTTTTTGGATGGTCCTTAATACATTAAGCAAAAGAAATTCCAGTGTGCAATTCATGTCTGTCCCGGTTTTGGTCTATTTTTACTGTAATAAAAGTATGTTTCGTGTGGCCGAATACATTTTTAAAGATCAATGTCCATTGACCTTGGGTTAAGTTTGAAGGGGTTTAAAAATATTAAAAAGAATTGGGGTGCGAAAGAAAAAAGCTTTCGTTCTGATTTACATAGGAAACTTTTTAACAAATCCTTCGGTTCTTTTTTTTATGGACATTGACGAACTATTATTGTGGCACTAAAATTCGTTTAAAAATTACCTACTCTACCGACAAACGATTTAAATTCATTTCAAAAACAACATTTCCGATTTATCCCTAAACGTGTGTGATATTTAAAAAGAAGAAAAATCGTTATTGAGCAAAAGCAAAAAGATTTATTTCGCGTCACATAAATATCTATAATCTATATGCAATATTTCAAAAATTAAATTGATATATAAAGATTTTGCTTTTATAGAAGCTCGTTAAAGAAAACATTGGCTGTGAGATATACATATGTATATAGTGTGTATGTACTTATACCTACTACTGTGCAATTCAATTGAAACACAATCAACTATTGTGTGACGCTGAGTGAAGGAAAATGTACAACGCAAGTTAACACAAGACTGCAGACGGGGCTTCTATATTAGAAAGTTTTCTACAACAAAACCAACAACAACAATAACTACAACAACTACAAGTATATAGCATCGACGGCAACGAGAGTAACATCAGAGACAAGAGACAAGAGCAAGAGCAAGATCAGAGCAAACGACAAAAGAAACAACTGTAAGTGCAAAGCCAACAAAGCGCCCAAACACCACAATACATGCAAAGGTGAAGATATACAGATACAAAGATACAGACACAGATACACACACACACACCTGCATACTCTCTAAGCAGAGACTGTAAATGTTCAAGTGGCAACAAAGCTCACTAAAGACAGCAACTACTTTATATAAAGTATACGTAGAAAAATTACAGTCATATACCAAATGCTTTAGACGATGCTCGAAAATGGGATACCCTGAGAATTGTTTTGCCAAAAAAAAAACATTATTTCCAACACAAAGCTGCATTTTTAGTGTGTACTGACTTCGGCATGTATGCAGTCTATAAATATTTTACAAAAGACAATTTAAATTTCATAAAATATTTTAAAATATTTCAGTTTCACAATTTTCAGCGGATTTGGGCTATTTTAGATATCTGCGGAACATTTTGTCTCCACACAAGTTAGGAAAGTTATGAAAATAAGTTTCTCAAGCCGATTTTTTTCCGCAATAGTAGGCCGTACTCCGGAAAACGAATTCGAATAATGTGTTCAGAACCAACCGAATAATTGGTGTTCTCAATTTCACCAATTTTTTTTTGTGATTTGAAACCGAATGTTTTGTTGCAAGAGGAATTACAAAGCTTACAAAAGCCTAAAAAACTCTGGTAACTCTTATCTTATAATATCGTTAGTAGTGTTAGATCTACAACAAATGTTCTCCAAAATAAGAAAACTGCAGCATAAAAACGTGTGAATCTCATAGAAAACAAGTATTTGGGACACTTGTTTATAATTAGATAATAATTTGACGATAATTGGATAAAGATGATTAATACCAGAAGTTTAAGTTTAACACTCTTACGTTATAAAATTTTGGTATCGAATAAACCATAGATGTGGATTCATGGAATTTTGCAACAGAAAATTAAATTTTTTTGGCGAAATATTTCGGTTCCCTAAACAACAGAACACTTCATTAATGATTAAACTGCATCATAATTTGATTAAAACTTTCCCAGTTGTTATCGAATATTTTTACTCTTGTACTCAACGTATATTTTGAAACTTCAACAAAGCTCTTGTACTCAGGGGGTTCCTTACTCTTGTTGTCTTTGAGATCTTAGCATCCTTACCTGCAGACGAACAGACAGTCATGTCTACATCAATTTTCTTGATATACCTATATATAATTGTAAGAAAGAAACTGCTTTCTTCTGCTTGTTACATACATTTGCAATAACTTAATATACTCTTTGACACTATGACTAACGTGTGCGCAAAGACTTTAAGGCAGGCCTAAAATTTCAAGATTTTCAAACTGAAACCTGTAAGATACTTTTTGACTAGCTTAAGGTGTTTTGTGCCTTTTAAGTCATCAAGCTATAAAATTATAATTAAGAACGTAATGCGGATTTCACTCTTTCCTATGTTTGTGCGTAATTAGCTGCAAAGAAAAGTAAAACTGAAGTAGCAGCAACAAGCGGCAACAAAATTAAATTACTTGAACAACTAAAGAAGTTACAGCGCGAACAGAAACAAAGCGAAAATACAGAGGCAAAAAGTTTAAATTATATAATTATAAAATCTTGACAAAAATAGACGAAAGTTGTAATTTACAACAACAATGGAAATGCTGAAATACTAAAACTCGCTTAGAAGCAGTGCTCAAAAGTTGCCTGTAAGTTTGAAGTTTGAAGCATTGAAGAAAGTTAAAGTTATAAAAGTCAATTTGAAGCGGCAGCGAAACGTAATGGAATTGAAACGACGGGCCATAAACTGTAAATAATTAAGCATTGAAGGTATGCTCCCAAGGCATAACTCTTACTTGCAGCAATACTCACACACACTAAGACATGAGCCATGGCAAGAACTGTGCAACTGCTTGGCGCTCTTTCTCTCTCCGCGCATGACGTCACACTTTTAACTTTTTGTACCAAAACGCAGCGCAATCTACTTTAAATAAATTTATGTTTTATAAATTGGTGTTACAATCAAACTTTCTGTGCTGCAAAGGGAGACTTTTTTTAAAAAACAAATACATTTCTTAATTTGCCAACGAACTGTTTTCAACAATCAGCAATTTTTGGTTTTTTTATTTTGATGGCTCTAAAAAACCGAAGACAAACTTAGAGATGTCTCATTCCTTTTACGATAAAATTTTCGTACACAATGTTTGTTTAGTAATTCCTTTACTTAGCTTATGACTACGTATAAATTAAGAAATTATTAAAGTCAGTGAAAAACGTTTAAAAATCAAAATGAGCGTACTATGTATGTAAACTGTGGAAATGATCTCCCACCGATTAGAGAAAGCGCTTCTTATTACCCAGAAGCCTTTCACACTCTACAGGCAAAACGTAATGGGAATGTAAGCCAGGTGCTGGAATATACAATAGTAAATATTTCACCATTTAATTTTCGCTACAGACTGTGAGTGTCACAATTTTTTTCATAAACGGTTCCCCCATCTCAAAACAAAAAATTCGCATTTCAAAATATTCTTCAAAATGCAATTTTTTTGGTGAAATTTCTTTTGTAAATACACACAATTCTGTTTTTATACGTCCTTTTTTACACCGTCATGAAATAAAACGGTCTTCAAAATTTTTTTTACAATTTCATTCGATTTAGCATAACTATTTGATTGAAGTTTTAAAGAAAAATATTTTTATTTGCCTAATGTAAAAAATAAAAAAGAACTAGTGAATAAAATGAAAAGTGTAAAATTAATAAATTTCGTTATAAACAATATTTGAAGTTGTGAAATCTTCATTCTGTGCAGATGACTGAATCAATGCTTTTATAGAAGACTTCCTCACCAGGTGCAAGTATAGCTTTCTCATGAATCATGCCAGCTAAAAGCCGTGCGCATAATATAGACTGCCCAGAATCATCTTTTGGTAACGAATCTCCTCCAACTTGAAGCAAATAGTTGGCAAATTCTTACTCACTACTTAACGCGCATATTTCTTTTCAAATGCAATAAAGTGACGCAAGGCCATAATAGCGAACTCTGCGCGTGAATAGCTTTCGATTGATAACTTATTTGTTGAAATTGGACCATCTTTGATTGCAATTTTATTTTAGCGATATCCACCAAAACATAGATTTAATCGAAAAAATAACACCTTATTGCACATCTAGGTGTAAATAGCTTTCGATTGATACCTCATTTGTTGAAATCGCGCGATCCGTCTAGGAGCCTTTTGATAACACAAAAAACGGCCTTGTGTAATATATATCTATAGATAGATAGATATGTAGTTAGGAAATTGCCTTTTCTAATTTATTTTCATAGCAGCTTAAGGATTTGCTTTATGTGTTTTTTTACACTTTTTTTCTGGAACATATCTACCGTGTAAAAACAAAATTAGTTGTACATACTAGGAACAATTTTCATAAGTCCTTAAACTTTATTAAATTACTTTTGTACTTATGTCTGCAACAACTAGTAGGATATGCAGTTGTTACCAAATCGTTTAGCTCGCCAAAATAAATCAATCCAAACATGTTTGTCGAACGCCAGAAGAGCTAAAATCATAAACTTTGCATAAAATTTATATTTACAACTAACATAATTATATTTAAGACATTGAATCAAAATATTAGTATATTATATTACTATAATGTGACGTAGATTTGCAGAGAGAGAGCGAGCATTTAAAGTTGCACATGGCAAGCTGCTTGCTCTTTTCTTTACTTCATGCACCAAGGCAATAAGCAAAGCACGCGGCGCACAAGGCAAACAAACCGAAAACCAAAACAGAAGACTTAAGCGCAGAACCAAGCTTAAAGTGAGAGCGCAGTCACACAAGCACGTGTGCGCAGGTGTGCGTGTGTTGAGAGAAAGAAATGGTAAAAGCACACAGAACGAAAACGAAACAAAAAAGCAACAACAGCGCAGCAAAAGCATTCAAGCGAGCTTCAACTTCACTTTGTATGTGTATGTATGTGTGCGTGTAAGCGAAAGCGCCGTCTTGCAGCGAAACAAAATGGAATGGCATGAAATGAAATTTCTTAGCGATCTTTGAGGATAAGCGCTGGTTTCACTGCGCGCTGCCGCACAGACGTCTACAGTGGTTCGAGGCAGACGTTACATACAAACGGTCGACGCGCAAGAATCACCAGTGTTGACAAACACAAAAAAGCATAACAATAATTGCTTGAAGAACCCCCAACTCAGCTACATAGAAAGTAGACGCTCTGCAGTGGCAAGTGGCAAGCGGCTTTGCGCCTGCGCATAAATATATACATATAGTGACAACTAAAAAACAAATTATATAACGTGCAAACAAATTAAGCCTCTGAAATTCTGACAAAATGTGGACTTGTCTTGACTTTAATATACAAGGCTGAAATTTAAATTTCACCCAAAATCCAAAAAAAAAAAAATCGAAATTAATTTAAACCATAAACTGTTTTGTGTTCTGCGCATGTCAAACGTATCGAAAATAATTTCCAAAAAAAAAAAAGTGAAAGTGTTTGGATTTTGGTTTTTAATGTGCGTCCCTCGTTTCGTTCATTTTAAGTGCCTCATGAATTATAAATATTGAAAAAGTTGTACTACCATGAAGCTGCAACAAAATCGAAAATAAGCAAAACTCAAAGAGAAACTATCTAAGCAAAACAACGTTACAAATTGGATTACTTGTATTCATCAAACAGCACACACACACATACATATATTATAAGGATAATTGTCTACAAGCTAAACTGGATTGGCTTTAAATATTTTAACTATTGGATATGGCTGCCAACGAGATTATGGCACCCACAGTTAATACAAATTGTCAATATTCAACCAGATATTGCTGTAAGTTCTTAATTACAAATTTTAGTAATTGGTGGGAGCTGCGTTTTATTTTTGAAATAACATGCTTGCAATTTTTAAAATAGCAACTAACCATTTGTAAGTTGGGATCTCTTCTTCTCAGTACATCAAGGTATTTAGTACTGTTCTGTGTAATGATTTTTGGCTCAGTTTGTTATTAGCCTGCATCCTTATAACCATTAAAACTAGCTTGAATTCAGCAAAAATCTTGTCATAGATTCATATACCCATGTATTTCCATATATCCAGCTCTTCCATTCTTTCCCAGCTGATATTGACTGCTTCATGAACTAAAGGACTTTGACTTTTTAAACATTGTGTTTCAACCCTACATTCCATTTTTCAAACAAATTAAAATTTGAAAAATTTTTCTTGAGGGTTTGCTGCAGTACTAGCCTTGGCGACTTCCTGCTGAACTCAAAGCTCCCAGTCAGTTCTATTTCCGAAATAAACCCATTCATCTGGTATGGTTCTTCTTCATGGTATGACGTCACAGAAAAATCTCTACGTGCTCTTTTTTTGAACTCATGAAGCTTACAGTTGTTACACGCAGCAAACCAGCTTTCTTGGTTGTCCCTTCGCTCTACAATGACCAGTATTTGAGGTAATAGTCAAAGGGTAGCTGCTTGGCATGTACTATATAGTATATACAATAGCATATACGCGGTGCTCAGATACAGTCTATAGTACGCCTGGAATTATCTTATGCATCTTTAAGGCATATGTCACATATTGTATACAAATCTGTTTCATTATATTTCATTTCCAAAAAGAACAACAAAAATACCAGCTTATAGTTGAATTTATGGCAAACCTAAGAAATGAGTGGCTTGAGGGAAATCTTTGGCAAGGCATCGCATGGTCGCTACAAACCAAATGTCTACCCAAAATCAATTAGTTCCATATGTCCGTTCGAAATAGGTTTAAGTTCCTTGAAAATCTATTTTAAAAGCAACTTTAATTTTTTAAAGCTTAGTATATTAAAAGCAAGTAGATATACGTATTTATTGCACATTTGAAGAATTTCAAAGATTTAGGCATAAATAGAAAATTTCACCAAAGCTTTTAAAGAACTAAAAATGAGTGTTTACACTACAAACAACTATATTAATTTTATGCCCAACTTTTATTAACCAGCACTCTTTAAACTTTTATCTACTGCTGGAAAGGCATTTTGAAAGCACCCGCATAACTTAGTTTTGCTGGAAAAACCATTTCCACACACACTCATATACAGTGGTCTTTGCAGTGTTGCAAAGCGCAGCAGAACTCCCAACTAAAGCAACAAACAAACAAACAAAGCATCGGTTAAGCCAATGAAGTAGCCCAAACGTAGAAAACCTGCCAAGAAAGAAATTTACAAAATAAAAATGAAAAACTTTTTTTTTTGTAGAAAGTTTAAGAGAAGGCACAGCTTCAGTCTCTGTCTCAGTCTCAGTCAGCGCCACCCAACAGCAGCAGCAGCAGTAGCAGCAGCTTGTTGTTGCTGTTGTAAAGCGTCAACGTCGACTGCGACTGCGACTGCTTCTGGTTGTTACTTCTGCTTCTACTCGTTATGCGTTCATGTATTTATGTGTGTGTGTGTGACGTCTGCGCTGGCGCTTCTACTTCGGCGTAAGCTTAGAGACAGTTCGCTTCTGCCGTTTGTACGACACGAATATTAATAGGTGAAAGTTGTTGCTTCGTTTTTGTAGTTGATTATTTTTTCTTCTTTTTCTTATTTCTTTCTTTCTTTCTTTCTTTTTTTTTTTGGTTTTAGTTGCTCAGCTTTTACGCTCTTGTGCTTTTGCCATGGCCTCAGTGCAGTGCAATGCAAGAAAACAAAAGCAAAACCCTTGTCAGGCAGAATTAATGTTTCCTTTTAGTCTTTAAATACATTTACAGAGAGTATACGGCTTGTTTCGAACAGTTTGTACCGATGCGTAAACTTAAGACGCTAGAAAGTATGTTAAGTTCTTAATAGATGTTGTGCTTGTCAAAATACGCTTCATTATTCAAAACCTAAAGTTAATAGTTTGAATTTATATATTTGGAAAAAAAAGGAACGCAGCGCCTTTTGGCAATTTTTTTTTGAATTATTTAAATTTTTTTTAGACTATTTTGGCTAAATAGATCTAGCCAAATCTACCCATAACATCTTTTCAATCGAAATCTAAGCACTTAGATTTTCTTAAAGCCTAAAAGTCGATACTTTTTGTTCAAAAGGCATTTTTGTTACCTTGAAGGCTTTTTATGCATATGCAAAGTATATACCATATAAGTCATTTTTGGGAGTTCTATACAGAAGTTTGAGCACTATAAAAATATTCATATGGTATGCCCAAAATGTCCAGCTTTTATTTAGCCAAACCTAGCTTTAAGTGCTTTTCTTGTCGAAATACACTCACAAAAAGTTTTAATTTTTTTAAAGCCTAAAAGTTGACACTTTCTATTTAAAAAGCACTTATGTTACCTTGAAGGCTTTTTAAGCATATGCAAAGGATATATCAATTGTTTTTGGTAGTTCTGTACAGAATTTTGAGCACTATATAGGTACCATACTTATCCTTCAGCTTTCAATCTTGCCTTTTTTTCCAAATACATAGATTGATACTTTTCCAAAAACTACAAAAATAATGATTTACAAATTTGACTATTAAGAACATAAGCTCTCAAATATTACAAAATGAATATAAACGTTTATTGGGTGAAACTTTTTTTTCAAAATCCACAAGAAACAGGTTCTGTCTTAAATTAGCCATATTATCAAAAAAAATTGCGTTTGAAATATTCAAACTGTTTGCTCCGAAAAGGCAAAGAAAAATGTCTGATTCTGCTTACATATACATACTATAATTTTGATTAAAAGCATAAATTGCTTAGGAAAAAGTCTAAGGACTACTGTACTTATACAAGGACCCATTATTTGCCGACTAAATATGCTAGCGTTGGTACATGTACGAAAGAAAAATTTGAAAAAGGGGAAGTACCTGAAAACTTAAGTTCAAAGTTTGATGATATTTTATTGACTAGTTTGTTTTTGGCAGCTTCTATTATTATTATTTATTGAATTTGGTAACATGTAAAAAATTGTTCATCGTTTTGCGATAAATTACTTTAATTTAAAAGATCTTGGTGCGACCGAGCTGGATTCTACTCAAGTTCTCTCTGCCCTTGACTTACTACTAAATCTGAAGCTGCCCTTATACCATTATATTGGCTAAAAAGAAAGAAAATAGTCAGCCGTGCTTCGGAAAACGAAAAAACCAAACGAAACAATTTTATTCCCTGAAAACGATTTTTTTGTCGATATTTCCATTTTTACTTTCGATAAATTTCGCTTATTTTTCCGATAAATTCTCCTGTTGTGTTGGCGCGAAATTATTTTCGTTTGATACAAAACAGCTGCCATGGTTACCGCAGCTGCTTTTTATTACAATGTGTTTTTTACATTTAATTTTCATTGAAATATTGCTAGTTCTTTATTACTCCATCTTTTAAATAAAATTACACAAAATATATCTTTAGCAACAATATTTCTTGAAATTAAATACGACCTCTTCCGTTCGGTTCAGGCCTGAATTAGTCATGAAATCATGCCTGAATTTTCAGCACCAGCCATGAATTTACGCATTCATTTGTCAAGGAATTTAACACATGCGTGTCCTAGGCGTTCATGCCTGAACCTTAGCCGTAACAATCAGCTACGAACTCAGTGCTGATTGATTTGAGATATCATGCCTGAAATCACAGGTGGAATTTTTTGAGAATCAGGCATGAATTCAGTGCTGATTCGTTTTTTAAAAGTCAGGTCTGAAATCATAGGTGAGTAATAAATACACTGGAACTTATATTCTTCATACCTTTTTAACAAAATCTTATTATCAATTTTAATGTTATATTATAAACTACTGTGGCTTGGGTGCAGTCCTAAAATTGAGATTTTTGTGGAACTTCATTGTATTACGCAGCTGTGATTCCGCTGCGCCAGAGTCCGCTGTAACTGGTATTGATTCTAAAATCAAAAACTTTTTTTTATATTTTGCACGTCGTCACTATTGGCGCCCGTGACAAAGGCATCAATTAATTTTTTTGCCTTGTTTACAAATTCGTAAAAATTTTTCAAAGTTCCATTTTTCCAGTACGCCCAAACTTACGCAGTTGTCTTTTGCTCCATTGGCAATACATTTAAAATTATTTTATAAAGAAAAATAATACTTTAAATAATAATATTTAATAAATACTTACCTAGCAATTAAAATTTTCACAGCAAATTTTCTTTGTGTAATAAAGAAAACGCCAGAAATAGCTACGCATACAAAGTCAAGTAACAAAATAAAATTGATTTTTCTTATTTCTCTTTGCTTATTCTTTTTTGCTTTAATTGTCTGTCAAAAAAAAGAGATAGAAAGTGAAATTTTATATTTGTCCTTGTTTCTCTTACAAAGCCATGAGCATTCGCTTCTGTTTCATGCCTGAATTCAGGACTGAATTTTTCAGGCTTGAACAACCGAACTGCAGGGACTTTACTATTTTTGTTAGTAGGAAAATTTTCTTTGTGTAACGCGGAAACCCTGTCGCATGTCATGGTCATGTGTTCGTGTATATATATAAAAAATTATTACTATATGAAATGCGTACTTTCTTAAACCTTTTTTGCCGATTCGTTTTAATTTTTCTTGCAACAAAACATTCGCAGAACCAAACGTTCGGTTTCAAAACGAATCCGTAGAAAATGTTCGGATTCGTTTTCCAAAGCAGGGTCGAGTTCAGGTTCAGGTTCAGTTCGTGATCCCTCTGTTAAATGAAGCATTAATTTATATTTTTTTTATATTGATGAACATGGTCCAATCAACTAATACAGTATTTCCTAAAATGTGTTTGAAGAAAAGTTTCGGATCGGCAATACTTTCGTCAAGCACTTCTGAAAGCTTTCCACATCCTTAGCCTTGTCAAGCACCTCCGAATCCATGTAGCTGAAAAGATTCCCAGTAGGGTATGCAAACTTTTATAGCTCAAATGCAGCTCCAGTTTTCTATTTTAGATCCACAATTTATCTTGCACTTAATCATGGCCCAGAGCAACTGCAATAAGTTTTGCGCTGATTGCCATAGCGACGTAGAGCTTATGTGGGCGTTTAGCCAGACAAGTCCTGTTCAAGAGTGACCCACTTAGATAAGTGCATTTTTTTTCTTTTAATAATAAAACTTAAAGCCAAAGCATTTTTTTTGCAGACAAGTTCAATTTCGTGGCCAAAAATTAAAGTTATCCACATTTATTTTCAGCCATTTTTTGTTAGCCTTCAAAATTGTTTACAACTTTTTCGAGCAACAACCAACAGGCAACCAAATGGAAGTTTCTTTATGTTTCTAGTCGCTTTTGTTTGTTGGCTTTGTCGCTTTGGCATTTCCACTTCCATTATAATTAAGCTCTTACATAATCGAGTTTTGTTTACAAACTTTTGCTGCCGTTTGTTGTTGTTGTTGCTGCTGCTGCAGGTTCGTATTTCGAGTTCAATGTCCCAACTTGTTGCTCTTTTGGGTCTGGTCTGGTTTGGTTTGGTCTGCCAAAGATTGCAACATCTATGCAAGGCAACGCGTTTAGTTCCCTCTCGAGCTCCCGAAACCAATTGGCTGATGTGGCGTATGCGCAATATTAATCATTTTAGTTACTGCTTAGCTTTATTTTTTTGCAAGCGCAATTATTTAGAATGACTCATCGTATTTTATTTGAATTTTTTATGTTTATTTTTGGCATAACAAGAAAATAGTTTAAATGTTTTTGGTTTTTTTTCTGGCTTGGGTTGATTACTCAATAATACCGTTAGCTGATAAACCGCTACAAATTATATTACTCACAAACATCAATTTCTTCATTGTTATTTCTGTTGCTGTTGCTTTTGCTGCTGTTTTTGTTTTCTATTTTCGTTGTATCTATATGATTATGTAATACGTCGCCGTGATTTGTTTTTATGTGTTTTTCGACTGAAAATGATGGAAAGTTATACGCATTTATCTTTCAGATGTTAGCATCATTAAGCAAATTGGAATTTGTTTTAAAAGTGAAATGCTCATTTAAAAAAACAAACACAAAAAGCTTTTAGGTTGCATTAACCAAAATATATATTCTTATCTTATGCCTATGTGGCAATCAAAAATTTATAGTTTTATGGTCGAAAAATGTAAAAAACAAAAAAATATACTATAAAAAAATTGTCCAACACTAGATAATTTGTTTACACTAAACGAGTTTAAGCGCAGCTGTAAAGCGTGATATAATATGGTTCAGTAGTGGGTATAGGTTAAGCGTTCTGTGAGTCCGAGTCCTCTCAGAAATATTCCATTTTTTTTTAGGTTTGACTTTTTCTATGCAATCAGTAACCACATTGTACATAAAATTTGAACAAGGGAACTCGCCTTTTTTTCAGATTTGCCTTAACATTAAATATAAAAAAAAAAATTTAAAAAAATTTTATTTTAAATAAAATTGTAAAAAGAAATGTTGAAGAAAAAATTATACATAAATTATAAAAAAGTGTAGATCACTTTTAAGTTTAAAAACTTTTTTTTGAGACCATTTTTAAATTTTAAAACTAAACTAATTGTTAAAAATTAAAAAAAAACTTTTTTTAATAAAATTGTTAATAATTAAAAAAAAAAATTTTTAGTTTTAAAATTTAAAAATGCTCCCAAAAAAAAGTTTTTAAATTCAAAAGTGCTCTGCACTTTTTTTGAAAAAAAAGGAAAAAATTTTAAAAAATTTTAAAAAATTTTTAAAAATTATTAAAACTTTTTTGTACAGTTTGATCTTTATCTTTTTCCATATCAAAATAATTTTAACGATATTAGAAAAATTTTTCAAATATCTTTATTCGTGTAGGTAGGTACGTGTATTCTCAAAAAAAAAAAAAAAAAAATTTTTTAAATTTAAAAATGCTCTAGACTTTTTTTAGTAAAAAAAGGGAAAAATTTTTAAAAATTATTAAAAATTTTTTGAACTCAAAGTTTGATTTTTATCTTTTTTCATATCAAAAAAATTTTAACGATATTTGAAAAATTTTTCAAACATCTTTATTCGTGTACGTTACTTGTCAAAGAAAAGTACATATACCTAAATATTTAGTTAACGATTATTCGATAAATATTTTTTGAAAAAAAAAGTACTATGTTAATAAGGGCTAGTACGTCTTCTACATAACTACAAAATTATCAAAATCGAAGAGATCGATCCAAAAAGATAATCGCAATACTTATTTTCAGCCATAAATATATCTCAAGAGTGTTGATTTTTTGCTTTGCTATATATCGAATATATAGTCGAATAGTATAGGTTCAAGCGTGGTTCAAGACCCGAACACATCACACCATGTAAGCTTACCTTAGCTTGCGTTAACTGCCTTGCTTTGAAAATAGAAATACATTTTTTCGCTTGCTGCTCTAACTAGGCATATGTATCTGACAGATACACTTGCACAGACACAGAGAAGCACACATTTCCCCGCATTATGCAATAGAAATTAAGCTTATTAATTCTTTTATAATGTTTGCGTTTTTTGGCCAACTTGTCTTGGCTTTCTTAACACTTTTGTGCAGTGCACAAAGCTTTAATTGGCCATCAAACGTGATGCCAACGCGTAGAGGAAAGCAAAAGAAACAAGAAGCCAAGAAAGAGGCCGCAAGCAGTGAAATAAATGTAAACGCAAGTATAGTATAATAAATGGATGACCAGCTGGAATAAAAAAAGTAAAAAAAAAAACCAAGCAACGAAATAAAAAGAAAACAAATACATAAATAAATAATCGAGCTGCGCAAAAGCATTTATGCAATAGCTAAGCATGAAGAAGAAGCAGCAGCAGCAGCAGCAAGAAATGTGCCACTAACGAACCACACACACACACTCACTCAGATATAGATACATAGATACATACTTATGCACACTAATATGCATAGAAGCTCGAGCGAGAGGCTTGATTTGGAAGCGATTTCATTGTTTGGCAATGGCCAGCTCCAAAATATCAAATAGCCCAAAGGTTCGTGTAGAAATCCAATATGTTTGGCAATGGCTTAAAGCTATAAAGAGTTATATAGATACACGCATACGTTTAATAGATACATTTCACCGTTTGGAATTGCAATTAAATTGAAATTATCATCAAGCTGTTGGATACATCAAATATCTATGTATGTATGTATGTATATCTGCACGCGCAGACGCGTGGGTTAAGTGTCTGAGACTATTGTTGCTAAAAAATAGCCAAAAAAAAATATCAAGTATACGTTCATTATAAATGAGCCTTTTGTATCTAACAGCTATGCCAATGCCACAAAAAAACACACACACACAGATACACACACAAAAGAAATGTTCATACAATCTTTTTTTTTTTGTTAACTTCAATTTTATTATAGTCGACTTATAGCCAAATTGTGGACTACCACAACAGTTGCCATTTTTATGTTTCCAATGTATGTACAACTAATTTCTTAGCCCGCTCGAGTGCTTGGCTAACTGACCAAATGGCCAACTGGCTTGTGGCTAGAACTTTCACTTTAGGTTCACTACAATTGAGCGCCTTAAGTGCGGCTACTCTTAACACTCCGAACCACAAAGTGCTGCAACACCTCGCGCAGCTCCCTCTCCCAACTTCAAGTGCCTTAACAATGAGCGCTTTGTTGCGTGGAATTGTAGCTCCAAAACAGAGCTGGCTGGCTCTATTCAGTTATCTCTATTTATAGAGTGAGATTGAATAACAGCTCAAAGAAATGACCCAGAAACGAAGAACATCTAAAACATGACTATAGGAAAGAAAAAAAGATTTGATTAGGCGCTTAATTGCATTGGAAAAAACCAAAATGTTTTTTTAATAAATGTGTACTTATTTTTAAGGCGCTCAAGAAGTTCGTATACTTAATATTTGCAACTAGTAAAGCCCAAACTGTGGTTCAAATTGTCAAGAGAACTTTTTGACAAACTGTTCTCTTATGTTATTAAAAGTTCTTTGTCGACACAGTGATCATCGTCAACACTTATTTTGCTCGGTTAGTGTGACCGTATATTCAACTTGAGTTTTTAACGCTAGGTGGAGCTTTAAGCGACAATAGAAGTGTGTCCATTTATTAACACTTAATTTTGTGGCACATTACATCAAGCAGGTGCGGATCCAAGATTTGGTCTTAGGGGAGCTTCTTAACTTCGAAGTGTATATATTTCAGAGCTCGCAAAAGATTGTCAACCCCGTTTTCCAACTGTTGGGGGGGGTTCGGACCCGAAGAAAAGAAACTTTATTTTATATTCAAAATCCAAGTAGGTGACGAAAATTAATTTTTCCAAAGTAATAAAAAACAAAATGGCGCATGTACACAGCTACGTTCACATGACTAATTTTCAGAGAGGCCTCCACGGCTGCAGCTTTTTGATGTCGCCATTGATCTGAAATATAAAGAAATTGTTTCCTCTTAATCTATAGAACAAAAGCAAGTGAACCACGAAAGGGTTTACAAAAATTTTAATTTAAAAAAAAAATGGCAAAATATTTAAAAAAAAAAATCATGAAAAATGAGTTGTAAAATAAAAAGTTTTTAGTATACATGGTTCACTAGCAAATGATGTTATAAAGATTGTATCAAAATTTGGGAAACATTTTTTATTTTTTTTTGAAAAATCACTTCAGGACATCCTTTCTAACATAGTTAGTTAGTTAGCCAAAAACAAAAAAACCATTCTCTGAAGATTCTACAGATTCTAAAAAATTCGAAACCCTTGTTTACCTCCTTTCGGACTCGCTTATGCTTCTCCTGAGGTATGGGTATGCGATCTCAGCATTCGTCTGCAGGCATTCCGATCCTGGATCATGTCATCGCTGAGATCCATTCGTTGCTGATGTTTTTGCATTAGAAAAAGGTTAGGTTTTTGGCATTTGTGTATGGATATTCGTTAGTTATGGACTTTCCTTTTACACCGGCGGTTGTCTCCAGACCCGATAGCTAATCGCCGTTGGTAATAAATGGAAGTGATATAGTAGTATGTATGGATTTTTAAAAATCTAGCTAAGGTCCTTCTTAATTGTTGTACTGTGTGATGTGAATGATTTTAGTATTGATTTCGAAATTTTAAAATTGAAATCTATATCGACGAAAATAAGTGAAGCGGCCACTTTTTTCTTCAACCTCTTCGATTTTGATGATATATAGGTATATGATATATAATAAACCGATTTTGCGCCCTATAACTTTTAAGAATATTGGAAAAAACTTTGAAGCACGGACAAAATGTATTTTCCAAAAACCCGATTTTGGTGACCTTAAATATCGGGAAAATTTCATGCTTCTAGCTCCATTGGTCTTGGATAACCGGTAATACGGAAAGACGTTCAGACAGACGGACATGACTAAACCGATTCCTTTTTTCGTTCTTATGATAGGCTGTGGCGGTCTTGCTCGGTTCCTTTTAGATGCCATACACATTTTTTTTGCACAAATTTTAAACACCCTTTGTACTTCGGAACAGGGATCAACATAATTTTATTAGACTCAGATATAAATGCAAGGATTTAAGATACGTAATAAGAGAATTCAAACCACCCAAGCGATTTGCCTTATATTCTTAAAGTCTTTGGCGACACTTTCGACCAGGGGCGGATTTAGATTCTTGAGGACTGAGAGAAAACAAAACGTTTGTTGAAATATTTGTTTGGGGATCTCTCTGGAGTCTCCTTCTTACACACATGTCCATAATTTTTAAATATATAAAGTTGTACCGGTTGACCCCTGCTGGAGTCACACATAGAGTAAATAGTCCTTCGTGGTTTAAAATATATTACTACTATTAAAAATAAAAAATTATGAAAATTAAAAGTATATTTTAGAACTAGGTATATTACACACAGTAGTGCTAGAGAAAACATCGATGATCGAAGTTTAAAAACTCTATATATCGATGTTGGCCAACAGAGTTGTTTCTCCAGCACTTCTGCATTCATCAAATGGATGTTTAGTAATGCTGGAGAAACATCTCTATTGGCCAACATCGATGTATAGAGATTTTAAACTTCGATCATCGATGTTTTCTTCAGCACTAACACACAGTAACCTGCTCCCAGCAATTTTCCTTACATTTTAAAAATCTTCACTGACACTTTCGGCCAGGAGCGGATTTACACTTTTGGAGGGTTCAAATGATTTTTAAAAATATTGGAGCTAAACATAAACTTTAAAATAAATTATTATTATTAAAATTAAAATTCAAAATTTTAGGCATATTTCAGAGCTACATATATCGCCCACAGAAAACTCCACCCAAACTATAATTTCTCAGTTGATGTTCAAGTGCATCAAAACTTTGCCCTAGCACTTCTCTTTGGCTTTATTATGGACCCTGATATGTTGAATTTTTTTTTGAAATCTTCACTTTGATTTGTTTAAAAATTTTGCAGAGTGGATAATTGCACATAAATATATAAGAAGAAATAAACAACAACAAAAAATGCCGAAATGAGCACAAAATTATTACCCAAAAACATTTTGACTTTCGTGTGGAGGTTAAGTTTTTTTTTTCTTTTTTTTTGTTTTTTATTTTATGTAAGATGCCGTCAGTTTAATACGCTGTGATCTTTTTTTTTTTCGCAACGCCGTTTTTAACAAGTAATCTTCAAAGTATATAAGTATTAAAAAAAACCGCAATACCTACAATAGTTTTAATGAATGATTTGATTTAAAACTTTTTTTATTTTTTTAATTTTTTTTATTTATTTTTTTGCAATTTTTTACGAACCGCGCCAAAGTCATTTCGTATCTTTGTCTCTATCTGCAGGGGCGCATCTAAAGCACGTAATGCTGTGCGTGTAAAAGCTAACAATGTATGTGAGTGTAGCTGTGTGTGTGTGTGTGACTCTTACCGCTATTTACATTAACATTAGAGCTTTAGTTTTGCGGCTTTGCTCTGCCGCTGCTTCTGACAGCGCAAAGTGAAAGTTTTGTGTGCTGACGAATCGTGCGAACGTATAGATAGAAAAAAACACACACACATAGATACATGCATACCTACAGTTATACATAATGAATGTCTGCGTCTTGATAAGAATATTAATGCGCTGTTGCTTTGCGTGGCATAAAAGGCCCCCAGGCTTAACCCTTTGCTTGTCTCTTTTTGTTTTTCTCTGTGTATTGGCTAGAAAACAAAAGTGATTTTTCCTCTACGCCTAATGCTTTGAAACACTTTCAATATGGCGGCCATTTGCATTTAGTTTAACAGTAATTTTTGTTCATTAACACATTAAATCATAACGGTAATTAGAAATAAATGCAGCCATGTTAATTGCTTTACAAGCAAAGATGCGCGCATTGCTCATACGCCAGGTTGCACTTTCGAAAAGCAGCAGCAGCTGCAAGAGTGCAGCAACAACAAGTGGACTGAAGGCAGTCAAAACAAACGGACTATTGTATGCTCTATAATAAAAACTACAACATACTGGTTCGCAATTTCAACAGTTTTCGGGAGATTTAGACGAGGTTTTTATAACGGACAAAGGGTAGACAAACTGTACTCTGATCCAATTTAGATCCAATTGATTAAATTTGTATATTTATGCTCCTAAACTGATATAGACTTTCTAAGTAATACGATAATAATACTAAGGCCGATAGAATCATACCCAATTTCTTCGCTAAATCTTATCTAATAGTTGGGAAATTCGTTAAAGATAACAACTCTGCAAAATAGGAGGCTAAAGGACGTCTTGATATATTCTTGATTTAAAACGCTAAAAAAAACAACTCTCTACTTCAGTTTACGAGATATCTAGATCGACTGGGTATAAACATTATGGAATGAAAAAAAAATTGTCCCTTGAATAAAACTGTTGAAACTGAAATTTGAAATAAATCAAGTAACTCAACTGGTAATCGAAACTTGGTCCATAAGCTTTGAGGGCCGACAATCAACCCACTGAGCTATCCTCATGACCCTGAGACGATTTGAAATACCGCTCCCAAAATACTATTTTATGATTATCTCCGCTGTTTATGGTCCGTTCTTAATGATCCTGGATATTAATCAAACAAGTTTTTCATTTCCAATACGAGCAAAAGATGCAATGTTAAAATGTTATAAAATATAGTGCATTTAAATTATTTGGGGGTGTAAGAGAAAACAAAAACTTGATTGGGCTGGTTGCATAAGATGTCCTAATATGAAGTTTCAAACTTTTATTGTCACTAGTAGAGGTGGGATACTATCGATAGTGCCACCACTCGATAGTTTAGACTTCGATAGTCGAAACTATCGATACTATCGATAGTATTATTGAACAAAGTGAAATATGGCACACAAAAAAGGCACATTCTTTAAATAAGTACCATAAAGCAAGTGGGGAAAACTCTCACACTTACAAAAAGAGTATTTCAAAATTTGTAACAGAAACGTTTTGTTTATGACATTGTAAAAGGAGATCCTTTTGAAATTCCATCTTAAAAAACCAAAAACTGTCCATTCAACAATTAGCAATCATAAAAAAATTATCTTTCAAGTAGCTTGTTTTTGTGGCAGAAGATCAACATGTCCACATTTCTAGGTTTCAGTCGAGTCCTTATGACTGGCCAAATAATGTGAATGTCAATTATTGCTGCTAAATAATTTTTAGACATTTTTTTTTCTGTTGCAACTCGAATTTTATGAAGCTCGAAATTTCGGAAGCCAAAGTCGTCTACTATCCGGAAATGCTAGACGTCTGTGGCATCAATAAGGCTAACGATTTTTGGTTTTTTACGCCAGGAATTTTTACAAAAATTTGATTTACTCAAATAATTTTTTATGGTGCCAATCGGATTTGGTGACTCCTAAAAGCGTCGGATGGTCAAAAAGGTTCGACGTGTTACCACTGATTTTGTATTCTTTTTGACATGTTGTCAATTTTATGTTCGTTGATTTGTCAAAAAAGTTTTTTCATACAAAAATATACTATCGATATATCGAACAAAACCATCGATAGTACCCGTAAAATGAAACTATCGATACTATCGATAGTGCCATCGATAGTATCCCACCTCTAGTCACTAGGATTTCAGAGAAGCGGACAGACGGACAGGGATGTGCAGATCAATTTCCATTGTCCTCCTGATCATATTAGAAGTAAATTTGGGAGGATTGGAAATAAGATAGACCAGAAGGCGCTAGAGGAAGGCTAATGCAAAAAAAAAAACAATTAAATGCTGTTGAAAAATAAGACCAAAAGCGCAAGATTACAACCTTACCTACCACCCTTAGCTTTTGGATACAATTGAAACTTCAAGTTTCCCAAAAAAATACTAACTTTTAGCTATAAGAAGTGTCTATATCCAAAATTTGATAGCTCTACCTCTTATAACATCCAAGATCTCAGCAAGTTGCAGATCCAGGATTTATTCTTGGTTGGGTTTTTCACTTCGAAGTGTATTTATATCAGAACTCGCCAAAAAACTGTCAGCCCGTTTTTCCAACTGTTGCTGGGGGCTCGGACCCGAAATCCCCAACGTGGATCCGCCACTTATCTCAGCGTTTACTAAGGCAGGTTTAGAAAAGTAGCTATCATTGGTATATTTGATACATACTAATAATAATAATATACAATTAGTTGAGAAAAACCTGTTACATACATTACGACGAACATAATATACCCTTTTTATTTTCACTCTATGTGTAATGGGTATAAAAAAAACACACACTCTTACAACAAAGAAAGAAAATCTTTTTAAAAGTTCATAAACCTTCTTCTCAACAACAGCATAGAGTTTATAGCGGAAAAATGTGCAGTAAACAGAAAAGCAACAATTTTCCCAAAAGCGACAGCTACAACAACAACAACAATAACAACAACATCAGAGAAATGCACAAAGTGAGCGCATAAAAAATATTTTTCCTAAATTACTTCTGACGATGTTCATGATTACAATGTGGATAATCATGTCGCTGCTGTTGCACGTAGCTGAAGATAATGAGAATGATGAGGATGATGATGATGATATTGTTGCTGGTCATGATTATGCTATGTAGTGTGGAATTTCCACAGTTGGACATTTTCGCGCTGCTGCTAGCGTACATTCAACTGCAAAAAGGAAAATGTAAAGAGAAAAGCCCGAAAGCAACAAGTTGTTCAGAGTTTTTCAGTTTATCTTGTTGTTGTTTTTGTTGTTGCTGTTGCTGTTGGTGTTGGTGTATTCCTAGCAGACGCTTTTTGCAGCTTATTAGCAACTTTGACTTTTGTCTTAAACTTGATGCTCTTCGTGGCTTGGCTTTCTTCTAAAATTTTTCCATCCGTTGGAAAAATTATAACAAATATTTTCAGTTTCTTTTGCTTTGTTTTCTTCATCATTGGGAGAAAGTAAAAGCCGAGAATTAAATGTTGTCTGTTGCCGTTGGCTTGTTGCATATATATACATATATGTATATGCTTTATATATATGTATACTTAAATATATATATTTTTCATTTAGCCTGGTCGATGACTTGCACGGAAAATGCAGCGCGCGCGCATACGAGGCGTATGAGCGTTGTTGAAGAGAAAACACTGAAAAGCAATGCAACAGAAGTATCTGTTGGGTCTGTGCTACTCTGCTGGCTTTGGAAAGCTGCATCTTGCTTGTCTCTCTACCAGCTCGAATTTCAATGTTTGTTGTTGTTGGCTGGGGGGTTTCATTTTAACTGCAGCTCCTTGGATTTCCCTTGGCTGCGCATTTGCAACTTTAAGAAAATATCAAGTTACGCATGCAGAAAGTGTGAGCCAAGTGTAAACTTGGTCTTGAGTTAACGATATGCAGACAGATATGAAGCAAAGAAAATTTTACATATTCAAGTTTGAATTAAGCAAATCGTTATAGTTATATGTAGCCAAAGATGTTTTACGATTTAAGACAAATTTAGTAAACAAACTTGGACAAAAATCTTCAATTTTCTAAATTTTAAAGACAAGTGATACTTATTGTAACACCTTTTTTGTCAATCTTTGTTGGATCTCATAAATTTTCAAGATGAAATAATCAATATTTGTTGTTTTTTAAGGCTCTTAAAATTCAATCACTTCTGTTTAAAAATAATGTTTATGATATTTCAGGTGGTGAGCTGGACAAAATGTTGTTCAAATATTTTTTGTTGAAAAATTCACAAAATATGTTTTCCAAATTTTCACATTTTGTTAGAAAAATATAATTTTTCATCTGTTCAACTCCATTTTTATTGCTTTTAAATGCACATCTACATTTCACAATATTTCATTTCATTCCAACTTATGCGCGTTTAGTTGCCAATGTTCCATACCACATTCCCAACGTATAAATTGTGTATGTTTCATTTCAATACATTTCAACTTGTCTTTGATTAAATGCATTTAATTTCGCATGCAGAAAGCCGTTGAAAAATTTTAAATACAAACCTTTAATAATTTAGAGTTAACTTCTACTTTATAATAATATAAATAAATAAATAAATAAATATTTTGAAACTACCTCCCATTTCATTTCTTACATATGTACTTGACGATTCCTTTCAAGTTTTTAAACTACTTTTTACTTTTATATTTTAATAAGCTTAGCCTTCATTTATTTATTGTTGTATTAAAAGCATTCACGCGCAAATTTTTTATTCCAAACACATTATTGCAGTTATAAAAGAAAAAGTCAAAATTTGCAAAAATTAGTGAGGCTGCTATATATATCCGTTAAAAATCAAAAGACTTACTTTCATAAAATATATTATTATTTGAGATGATTTATTAGGCCGTTTTTTCCAATCAATTTTTGAGCGTAATTACTTAGAATTACGAACAACTCAAATTATTTGGTCAATTATGCCAGACCTACCAAACTTCAACTAGAGAGCACTCAATTTTAAGTTCTTTGGCTCTCACGCTGCTTTTAAGCACACCGTAATGCTGATTGACGTTTTGAAGTTAAATAAACTTGAGGAAAAGCTTGGGATTGTTAAGTTAACTATCTATCACTTGCAGTAGTTGTGTAGTATAGAGTACGTAAAGATTGAGATTGAGAGTAGGGCACGTCAAATGCTTGATTAATTTTCATTTTCTAACGTTTGACATGCGAGAGAGCGAAGAAAAGCAAAGCGCCAAAGACTGAGTCTGCATTAAAATCCTGACCCAATTAGAAGTTCTCACGCGAAGAAGAACATATAAACACAGACAAACAACTTGGCGCGGAACCGTGAAAAGAAACGAAAAGTCACGCTTAACAATTCCGCATTTAATCAAATAAACAAACAAAGAATTAAGCATGAGCATGAGTAGAAAAACTGAAAGAAAAAGAAAAGTGCAAGAAGCCAAATAAGCGTAGTGCCAAAGAAAGCAAGCGGAACGAAAGCAAACACAAAGAAACGAGCCAGCTTAACAAAAACAAAAAAAAATGTATTCTATCAATATTCTAAAAGCCAATTAGAAAAGCCAACAAGCGTCAAAGCATAAAAAAAAAAAATAATGGTTACCTTCAAGTCGGCTGTAACCGAATTCGATATACACGTCAAGCAACTTTGTTCTTTAACCAATCGTTCCAATGAAAGTAATGTGAGCACGTTTTAAAATGGGAAAGAAGCCTATGTGCAAACTTTATCCCTATGCTGATCAATGTGGACCATGAACTATTTATGTTTTAAGCAATTGTAAAGTTCAGCTGGTTGATGGAGAGATGATGGATACAAATAACTTGATATCATTTAATATCTTATTTAAGAAATACGTTAAAATGATAGTGCGACAGATAAGAAGGGTTGGACATAATACATTTTTTTTTGTCTCGGCAGATAAACTCTTTCAAAAATGTTAGCCATCAAAAAGGTCTATAATGGTTTCCGTGATATCTCACCGTTCTTTGATTGCAAATTACCCCGACTTTACAAAGAGAAGCTCTGCTCAAGGGAAACGCGGAGTTTCAACAAACCTTATCTGCTTAGCAATTTTGTGTCCTTAGTTATTATGATCTTTGAGATACCAGCGACAGACTTGCTTCCTTTAACCTGTTACTTTACGATAAGACCAACTGAAGGTACCCTGCATACTCTATAAGTAATGGCCACACAAATGGTCTTAGATAGTAATTGAAACACCAAAATGACAAGCACAAAGTAAACAAAAACAAAAGCCAAGCGACATGTTCTATGAAAGAGTGTGCAGTTCCGAGCTAGAACCGGTTCTACCAAGTCAAGAAATGCCCACAAACGGAAGTGAAGGCACAGCGCTCACACACACACACACACACGCAATAGGTATTTTTGTGTAGGCCATAAGATGGAGAGAGGTAGATAAAGAACAAGCAACAACAACAACGCGGCGTATGCTAAATATAGGTCAAAAGAGAAACTAACGGTAAACGTTATTCGTGCTTGTTGTTGTTGTCGCTGCTGCTGCCGCGTAGATTGTCTGCAGAGCAGAAGCAGCATCACAGCAACAACAAAGATTTGGGTTACATAAAAGGGCAAACGGAAAGTGGAAAAAACAAAGACAAAAGACGAGCAAAGAGCAAAGGAAGCAGAGAGTGTCCATCACCCAGCATGCGAGGCACGAGGCGGCCGAAGCCAAAAGCCGAAGCAAATTTAACGAAGCAATCAACAGTAACGAATGCGAATGGGTTGCGCTTGCGCGTCGTTTCTGTTGCTTTGATTGCCTTCTTTGTGTGCGTGTGTGTATGAGTGTGTGCGTGCATAGCGTGAGGTAGGTACACACACACACTCGCTGTAGACGCACAAAACTTGTTGCAAAGAAAGTGAAACTTTTGTGAGCCGCTTACTTATCGCTGTGTTCCCCAGCAAACATTTATGTGGCCAGGTTGTTGGCTACACTGGAAACGGGGGAACTGGGAATGGGAGCGCGGAACGTGGAACTTGAGCATGTCACGATCAAGCGCGTAGAGCAAACGCAGAAGGTTGAGGTTGTTTTGCAATTGCTGCTGCTTTTGGTGGTATTTTTATTTTTTGCGAATTTTTTTTTTTTTGCATTTGATAAATTTGGTTAGCAAATATTTTTGATGTTGAGATTGTTGTAACGAGCTATGTCGCTGGGTTGGGCTGATTTAAAATATAACTTGAACTAGAAAATACGGCAAAAGAGATAGTTGGAATTTTGCTTATCGAAATAGCAGATCTACAAAAATCAGAAAGATCTTTGCTTGTTTTACAACACAAGTTATTTGTTTAATACTTTTTTAATGAACTAACTTTTAAAGCTTTTGTTCGTTCATTTCGCTGCGATTAGGAAATTCTTTGCTACTAACGAGAATATTTTTGTTAAAAAGTATAATGACTACTTTTTTGTTTTGAAGCTGAACATTGCTGACTAGGAAGCCAAAAATTAACTAAGGACTGCTATGAAAGGACAGAAAGCATGCAATACCAGCTACGTAATTGTCCGGCGCTTCTTAGAAGACGAAACCCAGTTTTTGGGTAAACCATTCTTTGAAGAGCTGGGCAGTCTGGCAAATGTGTCGAAAGCTGGCTACTTTTGTTGAATCCCCATTGGTTTTGCAAGGAAAGGGACCTAGGCGACTAGGAATGTCCACCAGCTTTTGACCCTCGGAACAATGCTCCTCGACCCCTTCCCTACTGCTAAATACTCCTTTCTTCCTTTCCATAGTTAGGCATCACAATGGTCTCTGGGTGATCTCAAGTATTGATCAGCCTTATCAACCTAACCCAACCTACAAAAGTGGACAAATAGTTATGGGTTTTAATAATAACCTGTTCATGTAAACGAACCAATTACATTGGTGTCAATTAATTATCAAAGGCATGTTGCAGCTCTCTGTTTTTTACTAGAGCATTTAGGTGAATCTCGCGGCTTACATCCACATATAAATATAAAAACCACGATTTTGGCATAGTTAAGACCGAATAATGATTTCAAATCATATTTAGGCTAAGTGAATTAACTTAAGACCCCCTACCCTTTATTCCACCTTAATTCATTAATAAACCAGATAGAGCCATCCAATTTGGTTCGTAGCCAACTAAGGCCCTTTTAGAAAAAAGAAGGGGCTGGGTTGCCCATTATCATTGACTGCCTGATTCACATTTTATATTGTACTTGAAAAATAGAATAACTAGCGTGCCTGATCGGCTTGGGATATGGGCGAAACGACGTCAAGGCTCGGTTGCTCAATGTTTATCGTATACGGTAGATGCCAGGTCCCAATGATGAACTGTACCCATGAAACAATCTAAGAGAATCTTGATGTGCTTCAGAATTTACAGGATGTTACAAAAAGGCATTGGGGTCCTCGCAAACATTAGGCGACGTGTTTTGGTCATGCTCCGGGAATGCTCCCCATATCCCAGATCTTAATGATAAATGAGCCGTACCCAAGAAACAGCTTGATGAAAAAGCATTGCGGTTTAAACAACCTGTGTCTTAGACAATTTAAAGGTGTGACCATACTCGCGTAAGATTATTTTCACAGACAAAAGGTTTTTCAGAAACTTGGCAGGTTGTGTCGCACACTAGTCTAGTTTATCTTTAAACTGACCAATAGCGCATCTCAGTCGTTTCATGCCACACTTCCCTTGCCCAACTGGAATATCATTTATGATGCATGGCATCCAACTTGTTACACAGCAACGAGCTACGAGCTCCAAACGTTCAACCGCTCACCAAGCAATTTTACATCCGGCTTCAGCAGGCAATTTTCTCTTACATGCAAAGAAGAAGAAGCAGCATAAGAAAAAAACAAAAAAACTTGAAACCACAAACACTATGACAAAAAAAAAGGGGGCGGGTAGGCAGCGTGCGGCTTCTTGGCCCCAAGTCAATGCAATGCGCAAACAAGAAATCAACCGCAGCCAAAGTCAAGATATGAGAAAAAGCATAAGAGTCGGCAGTAAAAGAAAAGAAATGGAAAAAAAGTGAACGAGTAGAAATTACGGTAAATAAATAAATACAAAATGGTAGAAATAAAAAAACTGTAAAGAAAGAAAGACGGCAAAAGAAACAAGCGAACGTAGTTTTCGTCGTCTACGTCGTTTCGAGTCGTCATGAGCGAAAGTGAAATCTGCTAATGAATTCTTCAACGTTGAATAGTTTTCGGTCATTATGGTAGATGCCAAGTGTTGTTGCTTGGCCAGCCGAGGCGTATACTTGATGAGTATACACAATACACATACCTGCATAATACATGCCCACATAACCAACAAGTAGTCAAAATCCCATACAGCCAATACCATGAAGACTCGTCTCCAGCTTAGCATTGAAGCTTGACTCAAGCTGACTGACTACCATTTGGTTTCGGTTTCGATTTTGATTTTGGACTGGGTTTCGTTTATATGGCTTGGAACTGTTGGTATTGGTACTGGTAAAAGTTGCTAGATTCGCCACAGCAATTAACCACAAAAGCATAAATGGCGATCTGCCTGGTTGATTGACTGCCTCATTGATCGTACAGATCTTGTGATCATGCGCCTGGCTTTTGGCCAATTGATGCAGTCTTTGCGTCTAAAACAAGCCATTGCCACCGTTTTTCGAGATGATTGCAATGATAATTCCAATTGATTCGCATCGGCGTTGGGTTCATTGAAACTTTATGCATTTATCCCAAGTTTTCTATCATTTGGTAAGGCTTGTTGCCAATGTTGTTGTTGTTGTTGTTATTGCTGTTTGTGTATGTCGAGTTTTATGCACTTTTAACGGTTTGAGGTCTTTATCGTTTATGCCAATTTCGATTTAAACTTGAATCGCATTTTGCATTGGCTTTGGGGCAAGTGAAATGTTGCAGCTTAGCAGAGCATTGTCCCAGTGGACAACATAGCTTAAATTTTTAAGTTAAGCCCTATCATCTCTAAATAAATTAGAGCCTATACACTGCTGGTCAATAGTTTCACAGCAACAATCAAGATTAAGCAGCAGATGTCAGTAGACATTGCAAACGTAATTAAAGTCAAATGTGGCCTAGGCCCTAGAAATCAACATTCACTCTCTTTGCGTATCTTATGTAAAAATCTTAACAATCCGCTTACAAATCTTTAACTTTATTTTATAACCTATATATGCCACTACACCGAACTCTTTCACACTCTCTTTCTATCTTCATACATCTATGACATAGTGTACTTAAAAATCAAGCACTTAATTACATAATGCTTCAATTGCTCATTTCGAAACAAGGTTTTTTATTGTTTGTCTTTTTCTTATTTTTTTTTTTTTGCAGGGGAAGCTGAAAAAGTAAAATCACTGATCAGATTACGTGCGGAACTCTCACCGCTCTTCACGGGCAAAAGAAACGCTTCGAAATATGCCTGGGCGTAAGTACTAGACAATGACACACATAAAGCTTAGCTGATCTGATCTGAGCTGATCATATAGGGCGTGTCCCGCCAACGTTAACTATTTCTTATATACACATGCATTACATAACACTTCCACTCTATTTCAAGTGTCGTCGAACGCGAGCTCAATGTGCCGCTGCCACTGTCAAAGATCATCAAAAAATGGAACAATTTGCTGCAGGAATACAAGGCAATCAAAATGTCCGAGGAGCCCAAACGTCGCGAGTGGCCGTTCTTTACGCTCATGGATGTCTACTTTAGCGATCAGGTGAATGATCCCTCACTGCGTCTCTTCTCGTCGACCAAAACACTCAAAGAGACCTTAGATGACAGTGTTTTCGAGGATGATCCAATCATTGCCTCGGCCATAGCTGCTGCCACTTCTGGCGCCTATATGGACATAGATGAGCTCATACGACGACAGAAAGAACGTGCTGCTTTGGCAGCAGAGCGCAAATTTGCTGCCGCCAGTGGTGCAGCAGCAGGAGCCGCAGCTGGCGCTCCAGGCAGCGGTGATTACAAATACGATCTGAAGCCCATGTTGCCCAACAATAGCAACAAATTTAATAGCAACAGCGACATGGTCAAGTTGTCCAAGAGCGTGGATGATCTATCCATGCAGCAGTACAAGATCAAGGAAGAGCTGATGCGTCAGCGCGAGCAGGAACAGCAGGAAAATATCGTCAAGATCAAGGCACAAGCGCGCCAGCAGCAACTACATCAACAACAGCAGCAACAACAACAGCAGCAGCGTTTCCATCACCATCAGGCTGCTCCTCCAGCGTTGTCGCCCCATCCGCATCGCATGCAGCAATCCAGCACACCGCCAGGGCTACAGCATGCCTTGCAGCAGCAACAGCAGCATTTGCTGCAGCAACAACAGCAACACTTGCAGCAACAGTTGCAGCAGCATCATCAGCAACAACAGCAGCAGCAGCAGCAGCAACAACAACAGGTGCGTCCGAAGATCCAGTCCGCAAACCCTATGACACCCTTTTACTTAGACAATCTCTTCTTACTTGTCAAGCATTCGAAAGTGCATGTAAAAACAAAAATTGGTGTAGTTCTTAGATCAGGGCAAGCAGAAAGGCACTATAACCAACAGCATCCGCTTGGATGCCTGTCCGGACCAATGTCCTTCCTCCAAACCTTTGAATATGCAGTTCAAGCCCACGTTTCAATTAACTCATAGAGCTAGCTCAAGGCATAAAACAGCGCTGACTAAAGCACCAAGCCATGTTGATGCGTCCGAACTAGGTACTCCAAATTCGCATAGGTATTTACAAGTTACCTCAACGTAATAGATATTTGCTATTATTGCATTGGGTCTCCCCATCTCCCAGCGACACTGGAACAATCCAAAACCCTTACTCATTTTATTCTTTTCTTTCTTGTTTTTCATACACCACACGACGCATTCTCAATGCTAAACCAACAACAGCAGCATCAGCTGCATCATGCACACCCGCATCAGCCGCCCACACCCAGGCCAAGCTCGCCGCCGACCACCGCTCAGCAGATACACATAACTGCTGCACAACATCAAGCTGCCCAGCAACAGCTGCATCAGCAGCAACAGCAACAACATCAGAAGCAGCAGCAGGCCTATACAGACCCCAATACCATTGATCAGTACCTGCTCTCTTGGAACAATTTCCATGGCAATATGTGCAGGGGCTTTCACTCTTTGCAAAAGGATGAGAAAATGGTGGATGTTACCATAGCAGCCGGTGGAAAAATATTTAAAGCTCACAAATTGGTAAAAAAGCCCCTCAATTCTGGACATGCACCTTAATTTATTCGGCCACAAGCTTGTTACAAATTCGCCTGCACTGTCCAAAATTGAGGGGATTTCCCGAATACCCGCTTGCACCAGCTAATAACAGATCACTTCACTTACATTTATGCGTTTTTGCTTGCAGGTTCTGTCCGTTTGCAGTCCGTACTTTCAGCAAATCTTTCTGGAGAATCCCTCAAGTCATCCCATATTGTTAATGGCCGATGTCGAGGCTAGTCACTTGGCTGGCCTGTTGGACTTTATGTACAGCGGACAAGTTAATGTCAAGTATGAGGATTTACCTGTATTCCTAAAAGTGGCCGAGGCTATGAAGATCAAGGGCCTGCACACGGAGGTAAATTAGCAAGAGTACTAGATCCAGGCTTTGTACGCTAATTATAAACTTTTATTTACTGTCAACCTATAGAAAAACCTGGACAGTGATGCAAGCGATATAAGCTCGCCACATGAGAGCGACAGCACCGAGTGTCGTTATGAGCGTGGCACGCACAGCGTAAATATCACCAGTGGTGGACATTATCAAAACTTGGAGAGTAGCTTGAATGGTCCCAGTAGCAATAATAGATGTCCTACACCCTTGTCCAGCCAGAGCTATGCTGGTTTTCGTGAACACATTAAGTCCAAGGCCACGCTGGCCGAGACCTTTATGAAGAATCTCAATCGCAATAACAACAACAGCAGCAACAACAACTACAACCATCTGACCAACAATGGACCATCTAATAGCAGCAGCAATAGCAACAACAACAACAGGTAAGGCAATACCAGATATTGCTGATCGGCGTTACTACACCAGGGAAACCTCTCTACCTAAGCCACATATACCTTCCCGTCAGTATCCTACACCCACAAATCAAAGTTCCACTTCAATTACTCCCCGTAAATAATCTACGATATTTGAAACTGTCAGCCTTGCTTTTCCAGCGCCTCCCTCCACTAGCGGGAAGAATTTCTCTTATTAACTAGACTGCAGAGGTCTCCCTGAACTTTAGCAACACCTTAGATGACTCTCGATCCACATACAGAGTCCTTTTAAATATTTTGAATTTTCTTCAACATCATCTGTCAGTCATCTGTCGACAATGAAGTGTAAAAAAGAACAAAACTGAAATCAAATAAAAGAATCCCTATGCCCATCACAAGCACGTATAGCTCAAACCTTCTTTCCCATTAAGGAATTTATTGAAAGTTCAAGGTCTATCGGAGCTGTTCTGACCTGATTCGCTTTAAGCGAAAAGCTTTTCACACTACAGTACATTCTGACCCCATTGATCTTATGATCGTGTTTAACTCCTTTACTTACTTTCTTTTTTCCATTCTTTCTGTTTTTTTTTTTGGTTCCTCACAGTAACAACAACTTGGCAGAGGCTTTGGTCGCAGACAACTATGCAATATTGCAAGCTAATAGCAAGAAAATGCTGGACTCGGCACGCAAACAGCATAAATATCTGGCCAAGCGTAAGATACTGATGCACTATAACTCGGAACTGGGCAATGAGAAACGTCTAAAGGAAATGGAACGCTATGGCAACACGGAACACGACGACGCTGTCAATAACAACAATAATAGCCATAGCCACAGTCAAGACATTTTGGAGCCCATAACCACAATTGTGCCACAGACGCCGCCACCGCCGCCGCAAGCGCCACCGCCAGCCACACACAATAACAACTTTAAGATACGACTCGTGGAGAACCATCACCTGACCAACAGCAAACCGTCCAATGCGAACAGTAGCAGCAGCACTGCCACAAATTGCCACAATGACGACGAAGAGGCATTAAATCTCGTGCAGACGCCCAACGCGAACGGCAAGGGGGACAGCGGCAAGACACGCGAGACGCCCACACCTGACATACAATTGGTTAAGCGAGAAATTGAGTTGCATGAAACATCAGCGAACGATGCGGCACTGGAACAAGGCAATGGACATGACGAAGAACTAGCTGCCTATGAGCGCAAGTACGATGACAATAACAACAAACGCAGCGGAGGGGACTTGGAAACCGATTCGAACAACAACAACAGCAGCAAGAATGCAACAGACAGCAGAAGCAACAACAACAAGCTCGGCAACAAGAATGTCACGCTGATCAATGCGATTAATCGGAATCTGGAATTGGAACAGGCACATGTTGACGATGCAATGGCGGATGCAGAACACAGCAACAACAACAATAATAGCACGAATGACAATGCAAACAATGCTGACAATGACGACAACAACAATCACAGCCAGCTGGATTTGAGCACCATTAAGAACATAGCCACGGCAGAGATCCTATGCGGACTTAAGAGCAAGGTGCTCAAAATGGAAGAGCAACAACGTGAGCGGGAACGTGAACGTGAGCGCGAAAGAGAAGCATGCCGCAACTTAAATGAGATCAAAAATGCCGATTGACCCAAGACCCTTGGCGGCAGTGGCTGTTATCGAACGCTGACAATCGATAATAGCGTTTGAGCTGGCGCAGCAAATATAATATGCATTTGATTAAACGTAAAGAGGATATATAGAAAATCGGCATTAAAAATATATTTTCTATTTTTAGTTATTTATTTATATCATTTAATATCGTTAATGTATTTTTAAAGCAAACTAATCGAACAAATTTAGTGTTCTCTTCATTGGTTACTAGTTTAGTGCAAAAAAGAAGTTTTAGCGAGCTGTCCGAACCATTTAAAAGGCATAATAAAAAAATCGCAACAAAGTAGTTTAGTTAAGATCGCCTTAATATATATGGTATACATATTTGGTAGTTGCCAATTTGCTGAATGAATTTCAAATTATGTTTAGCATTGGAAAATGGCCCTGTTGCAATACGTTTTAAGTTCATTATAAAAGAAAAAAGAAATAATATCATCGTATGTTGTAAAGCAGTACATACTTATATGTAGCATAATTTTTATAAAACAAAAAAAAAAAAAACAAAAAAATTAAAAACAAAAAAAAACGCACATTTTCGATTTTCTGCTGAAGACAATTTTCGCATTATTCTTATAGATTTAAATGTATCTCAATCATATACAAGCTACATATTACATAAAAAAAAAACAAAAACAACAAGCATATATAAATACTCACATGCACACATAAATACATACACACACATATAGCAATATCTACTATATACTACAACAACATCACGCATTGTCATTTGAGCATAAATATTATGAGAGCAAATATCTCAAAATATCTCGTTTTTAGTGTTAACTTGCCAGTCTTTTGAATGCTTCGAGTTCTTATAAATAATTCCAGGATCTTCTTATACACAACACACACACACACACAAACTACACGCAAACTCAAAATGCATGGCATTCTCTCACTTACACAAAAAGACCACGATTGTAACTATATATACTACAATCAAATGCAAAATATAATTTTATATTATTTATTTAATTTTTTTACATTTCATTTTGTGTAATATTTTTGCTGTTGAACATAATTTTTTTGTAAAAAAATGAAATGAAATAAAGAAACCGACACATTCATTGGATTTTCAATTGATTAAACAAAATGTATTTTCGAGAAGTCTAAGATGGCGAACGGTGAGTTGACGAATAAATTGTGAAAATTCCTGTGTACAGCCTAGTACGCAGCAGTGTAAAACCGCGTGAAAGAAAACAAAAACTTTATATAAAAAAAACGCTGTCAAAATTCTTAGCGTTTTTTTTATATGAAGTTTTGTTTTCTTTCACGCGGTTTTACACTGCTGTGTACTAGGCTTACTCTAGGACTCGAGAGTTTTTAATCACCGAAATTCGAAAAGTGTTTAGATGCGTTCTAATTGAAATACATGATGTCGAATATTTTCATAACAAAAATTTGACGAAGCTCTCAAAAACCTACATTTGCTGGCACCCAAAATGTTAATGACAACCCTTATGTAACCCTAATTTTGTTAAGCTGATTGCCGTTAAATATATTACCAATTACAGTCGAGAAGGTGTCACAGAGTGGGATATCCTTTACCCTTTTTCGTGACGATAAAATATATACAGTACGCCCTCGCAGAACGCAACCCTCGATACACGCAACTTCTCGATGAAAGCAACACCTTAATTTTTTACATAGCAGACTCTGTTAAAGCAACTTGAATAAAAATAACAAGTAGCTTTCTAAGTAATAGGACTTTTTGTGTAGCAGTTGACGGCGCAAAATCAACCAACAGAAGTATTTGTGCTGGTGTCCCGCAAGGTAGTGTACTTGGTCCCACACTTTATTCAATTTACACTGCCGATATGCCAACATCTGAGTCGGTATCTGCCGTAGAGGAGAGCGATGTCCTCATTGCAACCTATGCTGACGATACAGCTGTGCTGACCAGATGCTCCTGTCTTGGTGTGGCCACAGAAGCCCTGCAAGAATATGTAGACAGCTTCGAGAAGTGGGCGCTAATGTGGAATATCGGCATCAACACCAGCAAGTGCGCCAATGTCACCTTTACGAACAGGCGAAATTCGTCTCGTATATCAATGCTCGGCTCTGCATTGCGTCATGAAACTGCGCACAAATATCTTGGCGTTATTCTGGACAGGAGGCTAACCTTCTCGAGGCATATTACAATGGTGCAAAAAACTGTGCAATCCAAAGCGAGGAAAATGTCATGGTTGCTGGCTCCCAAAAATAAGCTTTCCTTATTTAATAAAGTTTCGATCTACAAATCTATTTTAAGCCCAATATGGAAGTACGCGCTTCAAATTTACGGAATTGCAGCGAAATCGAACTTAAATAAAATCAGAGTTGTCCAGTGCAAAATATTAAGAAATTTGTGCGGCGCTCCCTGGTATATGCGTACTAGGGATATAGAAAAAGATTTGAGGGTGCCTAAAATAGGAGATGTTATCCAATTGCAGGCCAAAAAGTATTTAGAGCGTCTTGGATCTCATCCAAATTTGCTAGCACGACTGCTAAATTCAGAAAGACCGTCTTCCAGAGCACGAATGAGACGATTAAAACGGTGCCACCCACAGGATCTCCCAAGGAGAATCCTTTAGTAAATTTATATAAAGTCTTCAATAATATTAATGTTGAATCTTTAGTAATTAAATAATATTGTAATGTTTAGTTTTGTTATGTATATATTAATGTTTCTTTTTAGTCATTAATTATCTTTGTTTTTTATATAACTTATAATTTGTTTAAGCTGTCATTTTTTGGTCGTAGTACACAAATTTTATATTATTGCTTAATAAAATAAACACATTTTTAACAAAAAAAAAAAAAAAAAAAAAAAAAACCGACTTAAGCATATGAACGAATAATGCAAACAAATTTGATGAAATGTGTAAACGCATTTTTTATGTAATTCACTTCGGGATCGGTTGTGTTTTGTTTGCTGCAAAAATGCCAGTTGTTAAAAGTGTTCCTAAGCTTTCAATAAACCAAAAATGCGAAATTCTTAATAAACTTGATAAAGGCATTTCAATTAAATATATATGCGATGAATATAATATGAATAAATCTACAATATCAAGATTAAAGAAGAATAAAATAGACCTCAACAATCTGAAAATCTTTTATTTAAATTAAAATGTTTAGAAAGGGCACTTAATCAGTAGTCTGACCATATGAAAATTTAGACTCAGTTTTCGCACCAACCTCAATGTTCGCAACTTAGTCAATTTCTATTAGTTGCGTTCTGCGAGGGCGTACTGTATATGTATTTTTTCATTACAACACTGCAGATCAAATACAAGAGTGGTACAAGAGAACAAAGCGACGCACCAAAAAAACTTTAAAGGAAGCATTTATGTGTGCCGTTTATATTCGGTCATAGTAGCATGTTCTTCAACTAACATAAACATGTTTTTTATTGTATGCCTAAAATGAAACTAAAAACAATTAAAAAAACACCCTTTGTTTCAGTCGTTATATGTAATTACTTTTTTAACAGCGAAAGCCGTCACGAGCCAGTCAGTGTGTGCATATAGATTTATAATGTAATATTAATGGAATGTGTACACACTTGCAGGACATACTTACTTTTTGTAACAAAACACTGCATAACAACAAAAAAAAAAAACTAAACAGATTTAAAAAATTATAACTTGCTTGTTTACAATTAATTTGAAATACATGAAATAAAGTAGTTTTCCTAAGCATTTAAAAAAGGACTCAGAGAGCGCGACGGAAAAAGAGCGTTACACATGTATGCTCTTAGCACGCGCTTGCGTTATTCGCCGAGAGAGCAAAAGAGCCAAACAAAAGGAAGTAAAAAAGAAAAAACCAAATACATTTTGTATATACGTTGGTGGGGGGCGCATGTTTATACGCCTTTTTTGCCCTTTTGCGCGCGTGAACTTTTGCCTGGCGTTGCCACCACCAACAACAACCACCAGCCGCCGCTCGTTGTTGTAATTGAAAACTACACCGCAACGAAGCAAGAGCCGAAGCAAACACGAAGGAAAAAGATCCCTGCCCAAAACGTCACATACACAAACACACACACACACATGCACATACATACAGTCGCAGAGAAGAAAACTAGCGAAGCAGCAGCAGCGGCCGCGGCAGTTGTGGTTGTAAAATGGCGAAAAACGTCACAAGGAAGACCGGTTAATAAATTATTGCCAATTGAGTGTGTATGTTTAAAAAATAAATATTAAAAAATTGCATTAAAATTATTAATTAATAAAATGTGTAGTAAGTTGGCATGAAAAACACGAAAAAAAAAAAAACCAAGCGCAAGCATTAAGCCTTGTATACATAAGTGAAAGCGTATATAGTGAAAATTTTTACGGAAACGGCAACATGTATTTTTTCATTGTTTGCGGCATATTTGAAACTGCGCAAAAAGCTAAATTTTCATTTAAGGCGGCAGGACTAAAACTTAAACAAGTAGCAACAAAAATTTAAGCAGTGCTTATAAAACGAATAAAAGAAAATTCTATTGTACAATGCTGTCAATATGCGGCGCCCGCAGGATACAACAGATACACAGTATATTACACACACACACACGCACATGCACATAGCCAGGCAGCGCCTGCCGGAGCACCCTCAATGAGCGCTAGGCGCTGCTATCAATATGGCTCTTTGCGGCTTATTTTTGTTGGCTTAAAAAAAAAAACCAATATAAATAATTTAATTTTGTATAAATGACTATTTTATAAAACATAAATATAGCGTAAAAGCAATAAATAATATACACAAATATTGTGTACAGAGGCCAAGGCGTTGGAAAAAAAAAAATAGCAACGTAGACAACGATGTCGGCGACGGCCGTCGCCCCGAAACAGGAACAAAAGCAGCAGAGCGCGGCAGCGACGGCGGCGGCAAAGGCACAGCAGCAACAACAACAATGGCTTTAAATGAAATTCACGTATTTCGGTATACACACGACAAAAGCCGATGAGGACAACGATGACGATGATGATGACGACGACGACGATGATGATAACATCCATAATGAGCTTGTTGTTGTTGCTGCAAAAAAAATATATACACAAAAGGGTGGGTGGCATAGCAGTCAGAGTCCGTCTGCGTCTGTAGTAATACATATACACACGCACGCACAAACACTGCCATACATGCAAACATGTAGTAGAGCAGATGGCGGCGTGCAGCGTAAAGAGTAAAAATGGGAAAAAGAATGAAGGAGAATGAGAATGAGCGAGAGCGTAAGCTAGAGTGTGAGCGCGCCGCATAAGGGATGGTCGTTGATACAGTAAAAAGAAAGCCGACACAAATCAATCATCATAGTCGACTTGGCAATACCCTACGCATTTAAAGGCGGTCTTTAAGCGAACGATATTTTGAGCGTACTATTTAACCAAGGATTTTTTGTTTCGAGTTAAGGCATAAGTTTGCATTTTTTTTATATGCGTACAGATTATTTTAGTTAAGAGTGTCTCATTAGTTTTAAAATATAGTTGTGACCTTTTTTAGGGTGTTGCCTTTTTTGAAGTAAGACATTGTTTTTTTTATGCAAGCATTTGTGAAAAAATTATCAATATCGACAAGCGACAAATTTCTAGTTAGTGAAGGCTATTTTTGTAATCAGGCTTAAAACCCAAAAATATGCGTATGTTCCAATAAAAAGCAGGCTTGCAGCCTTTAAAATCTCTATGCCTACTGGGTCACGTCTTTTTAGGTTAAATATTTACGAAATTAGTTTCGAAACTACAACGTACAAGCAACAAGTACATCGAAAAACCTCAAAAGTAACGAATTTTTGAAAGTATTCTGAAAAAATTAAGTCAAAAACTTTTAAAGATTTTATTTGTTTTATTTTACTCAAAAAATAGAAACATAAATTGTGAGATTTAATATGCGAAAAATAAATAGTTTGGGCTTCTTGCCTTTTTTACTCAGATATTATTAAAATTTTTAACAAATTGTGTAAACAAGATCAAATATTTTAGAGGGAAAAAAATTAACAAAAAACACATGAAAAATTAATAACTGACTTATAACCTAACTAACTAACTTAATTATAAGGGGCTTGTGCCAATCTGTGTAAATTCGAATATGAGGAGTCAATCAGTTTGTAAAGATATGAAATAAACGAACTTTAAAGAATTTCTCCTTAGCAACAAGCGTCAAGCAATGATACATTTCGCTGGACAGCGCCTTGAAGTTAAATTAATTAAAAAAAATTTGTCAGTACTGTTTAAACCATAATACCTATAACAACAATTTCCTATTTTTATACTCGTTACTCATAAAGTCTAAGGGTATATTAATTTATTTTGAAAATATATAACAGGGACAAAATTGATAAGCGTGAAAAGCCTTTTAATATCATAATTTCAAACTTATGAGCTATATGTAAAATAGTTATATATGTATTGTATGAGCTTAATGCGCCAAAAGTAATCTCAAGTCTCCTGTAAGCCCAATGAAGAAAATGATTTTGAACTATTGTTGATTGATTTCAAAGCACTCTTCAACGTATGGACCAAAAATATAAACTTTTCGAAAAGAGTTTTGAACGACACTAAAATCGTGTGCAATTTGCAGTCTATTTTAAAGTTATGGATAAAAACTTAACGACTAAGACTTAAGACCGCCTTAAATATTGGGTATATAGAAGTCGGTCACGCCCGACTATTTTTTTTTTTTCGAGCTATACGGTCAAAGCGAGCAAATGGTGGTTGTTGTTGTTGCTGCCGCTGCCAGTAAGGGTGTATGAGTACGTAGAAGACAGACAGCGACGGCGAGACGAGACGACGCAGCATTAGACTGTTTGGCAGACATTTATGCTGCGGCAGAGGGCGGTGGTCGCAGTCGCCGTTGTCTATACTCACACACACACACACATGCAACATGCAACATACATATTTTGGCTACTTAACCTACAGAACAAAAAAAGGATACAGAAAAAGTAAAGCGTATCCGCATAAACACAGCACAGTTGAGCACAACGAGTTCAGGCACCCTTTAAGAGCGGAACAGAACGACAGACAGCGAAACAAATACAGTTACACAGACTGTCAGCCAGCCACATGCGCATAGAACGACCGGACCCGGACTATAGTAAATCTTCAGCGCAATTATTAGAAACGCCGGAAATAGGCAAACTACAGGATACAAGCGACAGGCAAACACACACACACACACACACACACGCACACAAAACGAACTTACGCATAAAGCCGCTTATGTTTTACGTTGACTACTATACGTTATCGCATGCGTATGTAAATGACGTTATTACGCCCTAAACGTTAACGTCGCTCTTGGCTGTAAGCGTCGACGTTAGCGTCAGCGTCGCTGTCGCGTCGTTGTTACGTGAATTGGTTTGAAGTTCGTTTACATGATGAGGAACTTTGCCGTGTGAAAATTTCTATAGTACGTGTATACGTACGGCTGTGTGTGTGTGTTTGCGTTACGTTGTGTCTTACTTTCAATGTCATCAAAAATGGCCGAAGATATTTTTGCATTTTAAGAGCATATCACGGCCAGCTTTGATGAGCATTGCAAATATACTCGTGTTGCTGTTGTAAACGGCAAAAAATATTAAACATAAACTAGCTATGTACATATGTATGTACATAGTCATAGACATAGTCTGTAGGTATACTTAGGTGCACATAAATACAGTTAGCTGAAGTAGTCAAAACCACCAACAAGTGTTTGTACGCCGCGCAGTAAGTGTTATTAAACAAAAGTATGCAATAGATTCTTGCGTAACTCTTCAAGAGGTTGTGAAATGTTATACTTATCAACTCATATCACAGCCATTTTGATGAGTTGTGCTTGAATTTTTCGAAACAACATCCTATTTGGAATCAAAAAGCTCTACATACTACGTTTAAAGAGCCTGCGCGTAGTTAAAATTATATACGTTTTACTTTCTTATACCATGTCGTTAAAATGTTTGTGACCTTATGTATTTTATATCATATCACAGCCATTTTGACGAGTTTGGGTAAAGAAATCTCAACATGACTAGAAAAATGTTTATCATGAGTAACTAAGCGGTTACAAACATAATATAAAACTTTTTAAATATTACAGATCTGCAAGAAGAGTGGTATAAAAAGTAATCTTAAAATAACGGGCTTGACTTAGTATGAAAAGTGTGCCAATTCCACTGATACCACCTACTATCTCCTAATCATTTATGTTCCGAAGCTTACATTTGATTTTGACGCGTTTTGAAACTTAATTTGGAAAATATTACAATTAAATTATATTATAATAATAGTGTAAATTGAGAAAAAAAAAAGCGGACAGTGGAGTCCATTCCAATATTTGTAAACATTTATTTTTCTGTTAAAGATATAATTACTATATAGGCGCTTTTTAGGCAAAACTTCATTACGAAAGTGACTTAAGCTTTGACGTTTTGCCAACTTCCAGCATTCCTAACAAGCTTAAGTCAATCGCAATCTGGAAAACGTAAGCAAAAAACTGAAGCATATGAAGAAACTACGGAAAAATTCTTGCTACTTATTCTTAAGTACTTCAAGAAACAGGCACCACGAAGCTACGTTCCATTTCGGGAATAGACCCTTGTTTGCATCATCGCAGTGACTTATGTTTGGACGTTTCGCAAGCTTCCCACCATTCCTAACAAGCTTAAGTCCATCTTAATCCGGAAAACATAAGCAAAAACTGAAGCATATGAAGAAACTATGGAAAAATTCTTGCTACTTATTCTTAAGTACTTCAAGAAATAGGCACCACGAAGCTACGTTCCATTTCGGCAATAGACCCTTGTTTCCATCATCGCATTGACTCATGTTTGGACGTTTCGCCAGCTTCCCACCATTCCTAACAAGCTTAAGTCCATCTTAATCCGGAAAACGTAAGCAAAAAGTAAAGCATATGAACCCAGCTACGGAAAAATTCTTGCTACTTAATCTAAAGGACTTCATGAAACAGGCGCCACGAAGTGAAGTTCCATTTCGGGAATAGACCCGAATGCATCATCGCAGTGACTTATGTTTTGACGTTTTGCCAACTTTCCACCATTCCTAGCAAGCTTAAGTCCATCGTAATCCGGAAAACGTAAGCAAAAACTGAAACTTATGAAGAAACTTCACGAAGTGAAGTTCCATTTCGCTAATAGACCCTTGTCTGTCTATATTGGATCAATTTGGTATAACTGCGTAGTGCTATTTTCTTTCATTGAAAATTTTACGTAACTAAACTTTTAATTATATTTTTAGAAATCAATTACTTACTAACTGCTCAAATTCTTGGGCGAATTTACTTGCAAGACATTCGGACTACTCACTCCATCTTGAGGACTAACTTAATCAGCGGCCTAAACCAGCGTAACAAGTCGAATCCCAAGAATCTGATCAGTTTCTATAGAAGAACGTTTTTGACTCTGTCTAAGTCCTCCAAGTATATGTTCTGACGCTACCGAAAACGGATTACTTGAAACAAGTTTCTTGTATACATCATCATGGAGTTTGGCGATTAGTTAGACCACATACAAAAATGAAAGAATATAAATGGAATTTTATTAAAAACAATATTTCCGGCTTAAGACTGAAAAAGTTAATACATAATAATATCAAAATTAATGTATGTACTTGCATACGAAAATTACACTAGTTTACAAATTTTAAAAAATTTTGGTATCCTCAACATGTTTTAGTCATTTCCGTAGTAAAAAGGCAGGCTAAAAACCACAGATATTTGCTTTTAAGTAGACACACTTTTTTTTAGTTTCGAAAAGTGTTTTTTTTCGAAATATCTCGAAATCCGTTCCATGAAAAAATTTTTGGACTTCATTTTCGGATTTGGCTTGCCATTTTACTGCGGGAACGAGTAAAACATGTTGAAACATTTTGCTATAAACTAGTGTTATCTACTTAATTATGATTTATAATCCAAAATTTTGAACTGGTTTCTTTTTTACATATCATTGAGTTTGGGGATTTTTTAGCCCACAAGTTTTTATTCTATGGACTTTTGTTTGGATACACAGAATCAGAATTTTGTCAAAAGCTTTCTTTAAAGCTAGTTTTTAAAAATACGAAAAATAATTTCCAATTAAGATTAGTTAAAAAAATAATTTACTTTTTCACTATTCCGAAATTTTAAAAGATAGCGTACGTAAAAGCTCTGCGCCGACGACTTTGGGATACCCTGTACCACCACATTGCAACCAAGTCCGGTGCATTGCTTAAGAACTCCAAAAGATATTTGAATTTTTGAAAAAACAGACGGATATTGCACCAAAATCATTTTTTTGACCAATCTGTCCTACATATATGTTTTAGTCAACCGATTTCGTCTAAATTCTAAAAAACTTCCCAATGCCAAATTAAGTTAAGATATCTTTATGGACAAGCGAATTATGACCTAAAAACTTTTTTTTTGACCGATCGTTCCTATGGAAGCTATATGATATAGTCAACCGATTTTGATAGAATTTTGCTTACTACATGTATATATTAATAGCATAAGCTTTGTATAACAAAATGAAGATGCAATAAATTTAATTGAATTGAAATTACCAAATTTGGTTACGATATTTTTATAAACAAAAAAAAAAAAAAGTTGAAATTTGAAAAAAACACTTATTTTTGACCGATCGGTCCTATCTATCCGATTTTGATCAAATTTGGTGCAGTTCCGAGGGAATCCGAAAAAACTTCCCAATGCCAAATTTTGTTTCTTTTATCTATCGAATTCTGCCCTAAAAACTTTTTTTTGATTTTTTGATCGGTCCTATTAGGCAATATGATATAGCCAAGCAACTTTGAGCAAGTTTGGTGCAGTGCTGGAAAACCTTAAAAACTACCATATGCTAAATTTGGTTAAGATACACAAAGATTTTTGCATCAAATACGTTTTTTGTGCGACCGGTCCTAGGGACTATATGATACAGTCAACCAATTTTGATCAAATTTGCTGCAGTGCATGGGAACTCTAAAAAGCTTCCGAGTGCCAAATTTTGTTACGATATCTTCATAAACATATGAAATATACATCTGAAACTTTTGATTTTTTTCGAGGTCCTCTGAAAAATCCCTATGAGAGCTGTATAATGTTACGCCGTTATCAAAAAAAATTAAAAAAAAATTTTTTTTAATCCTATGGAATAATAAGGGTGCTAATCTGAAAGCTTGGTTGGTCGGATGTACAGACAGACAGACGGACATGGGTATATCGACTTCTCGAGTCACACTGATCGTACTTTAGGTAACTTTGGGGAATCTCCGACGTCTCCTTCTGGATGTTACATACATTTTCGGCTTGCACAAGCTTAAACCCTTTGTACCATGACTTACGATTAGTTTAAAAAAAAAAGATTTTTTCACTATGCCTAAGTTTTTAAAAATTGTTTGGCACTTTAGTCTGTATTGTATAAACTTGAACTTATCTATTGCTTTCATAATTAAGATACACTTGAACTCTTCGATGTACTATATTCCATTTGTTAGAGCCACTACATGCTCAGGCAAATGGAAACTACTATGCCCTCTAGAACTAAGATAGATTTTTATCAACATAAGTTTAAATCCTAATGTAGGAGCTAGCTTGAGTCAACCGAGTTATTGCCACTTATAAAGATTATGAGGTCCAGGTAATTAAGCTTGAATCAACAGTGTTGTTTAATCTTTCACTTGGTAGGATTTAAAAGTATCTTGTACCAACACTCAATGTGCACAGGCGTATCCATAGTATCATAGAGAATCCTGGAATCTATAAATTTACGATCATTTAGAAACAGTCAAATCAAAATTGATAGATTTTATCTAAACTTACTGTGATGCCGTCGACTTGTAGATATTTCCGCAATGCCACAATCCCGGAAGCACCAACGCTGCTGTTGCTCCTGGAGAAATCCTTTGCTAAAAATACTTGTCAAAAACGAATTCCACAAACTTCTATAAATTAAAACACATTCATTTTAGATGTTTTTTTTTTGTTTTTTTTTTTTTGTAGTTTTGTTTTTATTTTAATTTATAATTATAATTTTTTTTTATGCTTTTTTTTTAAGGAAACTTGAAGGTTTACAAAACAAAACAGACCACAACAGATGCTTTTTTTTTTGCATACTAAATATAATTGAACTGAATGAGGGAAATATGTTGTTTTTTGTTTTAGCAGAGCGTAAATCTCTTCTTTTTTTTAAGGACAACGAAGGCACTAAAACCCAAAAAAAGTTACTCAACCTGATGCTCAGCTCTAACGTGTAAAGCAGAAATCTACAAAAATATCAAGAAAAAAACAAAGCATCAAAAAATATTGAATTTTGAATAAATTTCTTTTTTACAGAGCTAGTATATATGAGAAACTCGTAAAAGAAAAATTGAAAAGGATACAAAACAAAATTCAATTTTAACAAAATCAATTAGTTTTAAAACAATTTACAATCAAGTAAGCGGCACGCTTTAAATTTTTCCAACAAGCCAAGCAAAGTGCGCAAAAAATAAAAAGAGCATAACAAAAGTTTTTGTTTTTTTTTTAAGGCGTAATATAAATAGTAACAAACTTATTTCCAAGGCCTTGAGACTTTTGCAAACTTTGCTTGAATTGGCAGAAAAAAAAAAAACAACGCAAACTTGAAGTAAACTTTCTTTTTTTTCTCTATAATTGGAATGATAGCTTTGGGTTTTTGGTGGCTGGCTGTCGCTTTACAATGTGTGTGTGTGTGTGTGTGTGCAAGGATAACAAAAGATTGCAAAATTGTTTTTAAATTTGTTTTTTTTAACCTTTTAAAGCATTTTATAAAATTTATTTTACTTTTTTGCTTAATTCGACTTAAATTTTTCACTTTGCTTTACTTAAATTTGCTTGGATTTTAATATATTTTTTTTTTAATTTAATAATTAGAATTGGAATTTTATTTTATTTGCTGTGTGTGTGTGCGTATGTGTGTGTTCACAGGACTCGTACGGTGCTGGAAACATTTCACACAAACTTATTTTACAATTATTGCTTTTATTTTGTTGTTGTTTATGCCTGCTGCGGATTATGTATGCCGCTTCAGTTTTGACTACTGTCTGACAATACTATCAACAAACAATAGCTATTAAAAAATAAGACGTGTTACTATTTCAGTCGGAATTGAAATCCTAAACAGACATGATTGTTTTTAAAGTTTGGTGTTTTTTGTTGGCTTCCGTGCGCTGTAGAAGTCTTGCAATTTGAAAATTTGCTAGTTTCCATTTTGTTTTTAAATTTTATTTTATAATTTCCTAGTTGGTTTTTTTTTTTTCTTTTTCATTCATTTTGTTGGTGTTTCGATTTGCTGGGTTTTTGGGTGCTATGTGTGTATTTAATGTAAAAATGACAATGATTTGAAAGAAAGATAGAAACACAAATTTGCATTTTTTGCTACGTTAAATGTTGAGTCTTGCTGCTTCTATTTTCTTTGAAAAGTGGATTTGAGTGTATGGGTGTGTGGGGGTGTGGATGAGTGCGGCTTGTGATTTTTGATGTAGTTGTCATCCTGAAACTATTACGCCAATCTCCGCTCAAACTTTACGATGACAATGACCAGGGCATAGCGGCTAAAGGCGTTATTCGATACGCCGCTGCTAAAGCCGCTGCTGCCCTTTTGCTTGCCGTCGTCGTCGTCATCATTGAAGCAGCTCCTCCAAGTGCTGCCACAGCAGCACCCACTCACTGACTTGGATGCTGCGGCATTAATATCTGATAATGTTGACCCTGTTGTGGATGCTGCGGCGTTTGCGTAAAGTAATGATTGGGTATTAGCTGTGTTGATGGCAATACGGGGCACAGCACCTGATATGGCGCTGGCTGTGTTTGTTGTGGATACGCGGGCTGTGGGTACGCGGCTTGTGGTCCCCCGCCGGCAGGGGATGGCTGTGGTGGCGGATGGAAAGTCTGATGCGGTTGACCCGGCGAAGGCGTTGTCGATGGTGGCGTCTGTACAAACTGCAACTGCTGCGGCGGTTGGTCTGGATACATACGCATCTGCTGCAGCAAAGCAAAAAATATATCATTTATTTATTTCAATAGTTTGCTCCAACTTTCAGAGACTTACCATAGGCGCATAGGGCTGTGTTTGGAAATGTGGTGGATGTGGCGCATGTTGGTACTGTATGAATTGCTGTATAGGTGCAGCCATCAGTGTCTGTCCGGTGGCCGAAGTGGCCGATACATGTATCTGCGATGAAGGTATTTGACCTGAAAAACAAAGCAAAAGCCAAATTTTAATCCGTTGCAAATTTAAAAAAAAAAATTTTAACCCGTCATGCTGAACACTATATCAGGCCATAACCCATTAGTCGCTTGTTATGGCCCGTCAAAAGAAAGATAGACAAAAAATTGTGTTTTTGGAAAGTTTTGGTGTTAAATCGAAGCATACCCCAACTGCAAAACTCCAAAAACAAATATTTTTTTTTGAAAAACCAAATTAAAAAATGATATATACAAACCCATTGAAAATTTGTTTGAGTTACTATCATCTTGAGAATTTCTGTTCTCTTCATTCTTAAAAAATACAGCGGAATGGCTTGTATTTCTTCTGCCACTTGACTTAATCTTATACAAAAATTTTCTACAACAGTTTTCATTTGTATCTTGAGTTTCCAATTAGCCATTAACAAGCAGGTGGCTTCATAGATTCACTGCTATAATTCTAATAAAATTTATATATAAATTAAGTTCTTCATTTTTAATTGTACAAATTGTAGTTTCCATTCGGTAGAAATCTCTTTCAACCGTATTTCAACCCAATAGTAATCCGTCGATGTGCCACAATTTCAATACCAGAGCAAAACGACGCAATTTTCAAGAGTTTTCAAAATGGAAAATACTGTACAACTAAACCGAGAAGTATCTTGTGCACACCGCCATACTACTCACCATAATTGTTGCGCCGCAAGCGTTGCGCTTGTCCGGCTTGCGGATGTGTTGGTGCCGGGAATGGATGCTGCGGCTGCTGCACCACATATACAGCATTGGTAGCTGGCACATGCTGGCCTGTGGGCGTAAAAATGCTCTGCATTGGCACCGGTGTCTGTGGCGTGTGTGGTCGCGAAGGGTTGGGTGTGCTGGGACCACGTGGTGTAAACGGCTTAGCCGATGGATTGAGCACATGTGGCTTCTTTACTGCCGGCGTTGTGCCAGTGCTTGTGGTGCTTGTGGTAGTTGCAACTGCAGTGCTAGAGATTCCAGCAGCAGTAACAGTAGTTCCGGCAGTGGCAGAGACTACACTTGTCGTCTTGTCAGCCACAATAACGCTGCTCGGCACAGCCGTGGGCGTGGTGGCCAGACCAGTTGCCGTTGTATTATTATTGGCAGTATTTACTACCATATTATTGTTGTTGCCGGCAACTGCAGCGGCACTGACCAGCGTAACTGTAGCCGGCGATGTGGCAGCAATTGGTGTAACAGCTTGCAATTGTGGCTGTTGCGTTTGTTCCGTCTGAAGCTGTGGCGGCATACTTTCCATTATGATGCCTGGCGAAGTAATGACAACCGGCGAAATTTGTGGTTGCTGTGTGGCAGCTGCTGTTGGTATTGTATGGTATATAGGCTGTGGTGCTTCCTGTAATTGCTGTGGCGGAGGCTGCTGCTGCTGTTGTTGTGGCAGTATCTGTGGCGGTTGTTGCTGTTGTGTCTGGTGCTGCTTGGCCATCTGCTGATGCATATTGGCATTGCCAGCGCTATTGTCAACCACAACTTGTTGTGGCTGCGGCTGCGCTTGCTGATTCTTTTGCTGCAGATGTGGCGGCACATGCTGCTGCTGCTGCTGCTGCTGAGGCACATAGTGTGGCTGCTGTTGCGGCGGAGCATGGCCATGATGTGGAGGCGGCTGAGACACATGGTGCTGCATGCTCACATGTTGCTGAGACTGTTGCTGTTGTTGCTGCGGCGGTGAGGCCGACTGTAGCCCACCACGCTGCTGTTGTTGTTGTTGCTGCGATTGCTGAGACTGCTGCGGCGGTGGCTGCTGCTGTTGTTGTGACGGTGAAGTATTGCTGCCCGCCAATTGGAAGTCTTGCTTGAACTGACGCAAATCCTGCAGCTGATTATCGCGTGAGCGTATTTGGCGCTGCTGCTGCGGTTGATTCTGTTGTGGGCCAGGACCAGTTTGCATGTTGCTCTGATGCTGTCCACCAGTCGTTTGCAACGGTGGCGATCCACCGCTATTATGACCTGCATTATGGGCATGTGAGCCACTTCCATGCATAGGCTTATTAAATTGCAGCTGATTTTGATTATCACCTCCATAGTTTAACGAAGAGTTAGACTGCGAGCCCTGGTATTGACGCATTTGACGCTGTGGCAAGGGTTTGCCGGCAGAGTTATTACTGTCCCCGTTCAGCTTAGATGCTCCGCCCATATGAGATTGATTGCGGTATTGTGATGAGCTGTAAAATAACGAGCAGTTAGTTTATTGTTGGGCATAAATAAATCATAGAGCAATTAAAGTTTTATATATTTAAGTTTCAAATCAATGAGACCTCCGAGTCCATCATATAAACGAAAGACATCTCCAGAGGTATTCGTTTTGGACATCTTTTTAACCAATCACAATCTATTTACGCTTACCCATGCATGATTGGCGAGTAGCCCTGATAGGAGCTCTGATTCTGCATATTCATGTTTGACTGATAGCCACCGCTTTTACCGCCTACGGTATTGCTATTACTACCGCCGCCTTGGGACACTCCAGAGCTATTGTTGGAGCCCACAGTGTTTGGCGGATTGCCGCGCATTATCTTGCCACCAGGCACAGTCTTACGCTTCATCATCGGACCACCGACATACTTGCTGCCACTGTCCGGTCCCACATTGGCCGACGAGGTTGGTCCTGCACCCTTCAGGCCGCCTGCCAGAGCTAAAGCAGCAGCCGAGTGCGTAGGGACGCCAAGACCAACCCCGCCCGAGCCCATCGATTGCGCCATCATCATGTTATCGCGTTCACGTTCACGTGGCGTGCCACCGCTACTGGCATTCGATGTAATTGGCGCCGCGGATGAAGCTGCTGATGAGGTCTGCGACGATGAGTGGGAGTGCGAAGATTGTGTGGACATGCCAACATGCGATGGTGGCGGCCCGGTGATGCTACGTGTCTGTTTTGTAATATAACGATCACTACTCATGGTCTCACGCAGCTGATACTCGCCAGCGTTGCTGCCACGTGGCTTATTGTTACGATCACGATCGCGATCACGTTCTTCACGGTCTCTGTCCCTATCGTTGCGATCAACTCGCTCACGCTCTACAGTTCGTTCACGCTCCTGTTCCTGTGTGGGACGTTCAACGGCAGCAAACAACGCCTCCTCGTCGCCATTCTCCAAATCTAAGCGCTCACGACAGGTAGGATTATTTTCAATTTCGGCAGCTAACTTTTCGGCTTTGGCCTCGGCCTCTTTGAATTCCTGTGAGTCGACTTTATCTAGAGGCACTGTGTACGAGGCCAAAGAATCATCAAATGTTGATGTAACACCAAATTGATTTTCGTTTTTGCGGAACATTTCATTGGCATCCCAGCCATTTGAAGCACCCTCTAGCTCTATGTCTATGCCGCCATTTGCGCCAGAGTCCCAAGGTTCCAACTCCTTTTCGTCAAATCGCGTGCCTGCAAATATGAGCGTCTTTAGTACATTTTCATATACACAATCTTTATGTAGTGTCAGCTATTGATTGTGAAACAATTTCGTGCTCATTATAATTTAAAATCGATATCATAGATGAGTTTTTACTAAGCAACAGATCTTAGCTCTGTTAGAAATGGAATAGTCTCACGTTTAACTACTTTAGCAGACACTACGTAAAGTGTATAAAATAATATTGAGTTTTGTTAATAGCTTTGGCCTAAATACCAAACAAAATACTTTAAAGTTCAGTCTAATAATAAAACTTACCATTGCACTTATCTGATATAGCGCCGTCAGTTTGAAAGCCAGCGCCTGCTGTGGCGAATTGCGAATCGAAATTCTTAGCCATTACGGCGACTACAGTATCCAATGGGAATATAATGTGTTTCGGCACTGTCTTGCCCTCGTCGGGCAGATTTTTTGTTGCCTTAATGCAGGCCGGTAGCTCCAGTGCTATATCAAAGTTTCCCGAAAATGTACGAAATACGCCCTCGTATATATTGCCTGATCTCAGCCGCACCTCAACAACACTGCCAACAAGCGCAGTGGCCCGGTGCATAAAATGGGTATTATTGTAGACACCTTGGGCCACAGTACGTCCCTTGTTATTGCTTGCTGGCCTTAGATTGTTATCGTTTGCGTTATATCTGCAAAGTGCAAAAGACAAAAGAAAACAGTCAGAGACATGAATGAGACATGAGAAATTACGTTGCCCTAAAAAAAAAAAAATAAACACGAAAACTCAAAGCCAAGACAAAGCAGCGCAATAATAATCGAAGCAAAGCGACGCATACTCAGGGTCGATGTAGTATCGATTCGTCTACCTCCCCACCAAACACTAAGCAAAAAACACCCTGTCGGAATTGTCGGAACGCGGCTCGCAGCAGCAACCTCGCACAATATTCCAAAACAATTTCTAAAACCCTTTTTATACGAAATCCCAAACTTCAAAATCTAAGCATACCCGTCTACAGACAACCACCCCTGGAGCCCTGCTTTGGTAAGTAATTTAAATGCTTATCCAACTGGGTCATTGCGAAACTGTCGCGTCATATGTGAACAACGACGCATTGAAGAGGGCTTACAGCGCGCTCTTATGACAATATTTGGGGGTGCTCCGCTGGTACTTTGTGTTACGATGTGTGTGCGTGCATGCAGGATCGACGACCGTGAATTCTTAACGCACAATGAACCCGAAAAAACAACAAAAAGTACAACAAAGAAAGCGCGGGGGGAACGTGGGTGTGTTTTGGTTCACGAAGCGTGCATTGCACACGTATTCGTGAATGAAAACAAATAATTGGTTCCGTTTAAACGTGAATCATGCGTATGCGGAAGAGAGGTTGAGGCACAGCGAGAGAGTGAGCAGAATAAAACAACGCCTGATAAGGAGAGTTGGGTGAAGGCTGCGGCTGGCTGCAAGCGAAATAGGCTGGAACTAAAACACAACGCGAAAACGCAGCAGCACAAAAACAAGTGCATGGCAGAATGCCGAATAATGGCGAACTAGTGTGGATAAGAGCCCCAACTACAACAACAACGACAGCAGCAACTAGAAGAAGCAGCAGCAGCACAAAAAGTATATGGCGCGATGCGGCAATACGTGCGCACACATATATGTACATACACACACACACACACACACATATACTAACCATGTATCGCTTCTACGTTTGGCTAGTTCGGTCAGCAAATAGTATGTAAAGTGACCCAAATTGTTTTTGCGCCGGCGGAAGACGACGAAGTACGCCAAAGCTTTCGTTTTGGCCCGTACCAGTAGCGGCAGCACGTCACACAAAACTGCAAAATGCTGACAATGCAAGAACAATGCACACAAAAAGAACTGCACAAAGCAACTAAACTAGGGTTGCCATTTATGTTTCGGAAAAAAGCAATTCATGCGTGAGTCAAGACTCGTGACAATTTTTAAGCGATTATCTTATCTAGTTCCAGCTATCTCTATCATCGATGGTGCATTGATGAACTTTATTAATACAGGTTTTTTTTAGGCATTTATCGTTGCCGACAATCTTTTACCACCAAGTTTTGTGAAGGTCGTCCAACCATCAATGAGAAATATGCTTCGAAAAACGTTAATAATAATACGGAGCGAACAGTGTTTCTCTTAAAACAAATATTTGAAAAATTTTAAAACAATTTGAAGTGAAATGGTTTAAAAACGCAAAACAAAACAAATGCGCATCATAAATTATCTTCAACATCTATTTCTTGCATTATTTTGTGCAGAAAAATGTATACTAGTGACTTAAGTTGCCATCCAGATTTTGTATAATAAATAAGGTGACTAGAGGAGGCACAGCATAAGGCAGAGTGTCTAGACTCTAGATGAAGACATATTTATTACGTAAAGGCACGCACTTAAAGCAAATTAATATTATTAATAAATACGCTCCCACCGCTTTAAGAAAGCTATTTTATTATCATTTGGAAACGACGCGCAACGACTTTGTCTATCTGCCATAATTTTTACCAATAGAAGTTGCTGTCCATTAGTTTTGTTTGTGGCTACAAAACAGAACAGCTGTTGTTCTGCTGGCGCTATCTTTTGCAAATTACACGTTTTTCTACCAAAAAAAGAAAACAAACAACCCTGTTTTTGCGTACTACTACTCAACAAGCTGCGAGGGAAATAATTCTTTCAATAGTGTAAAAGGAAACACCGCAAAAAACTTTGCAATAAAGAATATTTTCTAAACCAAAAAGTGGTGAGCCCGATATCTGTTTAGACTGCAAGCACGCCAGTGGCAAAAACTCGATTAAAGACTAAAATTTCTCATCATAAGCTGCATCAAAATATATCGCACCCACACTTTTTCGTTCAAAAATAATGCAATCAAATCTTCGATTACGAAATTATTGCGCACAGCAATAACAGCTGGAACCACTTATACTGAATACAATTTGCTAAATTTTTTGGTGAGTTGCAACCTTAAATTAAATTATTATTGGTCACGTGAAAAAATAAGTCGGAAAAATTACAACTAATTTTTAAAATTTTTACAACGACATATATTTTGCTGCTCCACTTGCGTACATGTATAGGCAACCCTCGTACAGTCAGTCAGTCAGCCAAGCACACTGGCTTGCAAACCATAAATAATGTGACAAAGTTATACAGAAACAAGTGGTCCATTAAATGGTTTTATCTTGCGCCAATGTGCACGACTGTTATTTGCCTAGGTGTGTGTGTGTGTATGTTTGTGTGTGTGCGTACACATTTTAATTTAAACTGCAAAGGGCGCGAGCTAGAAAGAGGCGGCAGCCCAGGCTTAACCTGCCATATATGCATGAATATGTGTATGAACGTGATGACTGGTTGACACCATATGCCAGCTGTGGAGGAAATGGCAACCTTTAAACAAATTATGTATTTTGCTGTTATTATTACACATTACACGTTGCCCTGTTGGCTATTTTGTTGTTTTTGCTGCACTTGTGTTTGTGAAAGGGAAATGTAAACAAAGCATAAAATATGATACTGAAAACGAAAACCGTGCCTGGCGTAAAAATGTTGTCAACCGATAAACGAGCGCACACAAAAGATTTAACGTCACACACATATGCAAACAGCAAAACACACGCACACATGCACGTTTGCTATTGCCTTATTATATAAGTCGATTTGCATTTATTGTTTTTCCTGCTGCTGCTATGTACAAGAAATTGTAGCAGGTTGGCAGGTTCTTTAACTTCACTGGCATTCCGTACAAAAAATGTTGGCAAAACAAAAACGAAAATATTTTACAAATAAAAAAAAAAAATTCAAACACAAACGAGCTGCGCTTTCACCTTTCACGAGCGGATCGTTGCCGTGTGCTCTTTAGCGGATTTTTCAGTTTGTCAGGGCAACCAACACAAACACACACGAATATATACACACACACACATGCTTACATTTGTTTTTCTTTTTTTGCTTTCGTTTGGTGCTTCTTCTTCTTACCTTGACATGCCGCCACTGGTAGCGCCGCCACCACCACCACCACCCCCGCCACTTGGTCGAGTTTTCCGCTTACTATTGTTATTCATATTTATTGGGCTAGCCAATTATTTATGTTATTTACTGCTGCGCTGCTGCACTGGCGGCAGTTGCTGTGGAAACTATATTTATGTTGCGCCTCTTGCAGCAGTTGCAACCAACAGCAGAAGTCGACGAACGCACAAAAAGTAATTCTGATTTACTCTCTCTCTCGCTCCTCGCTCGCTCTCTCACACTATCTCTCTTTCTATATATATTTTTTTTCTGGCTCAATTTCAAAATCGAATGTGTTTTTGCATTTATTTTTTTTTTTTGTTTTTATTTTGTATTTCAATTTTATTTTTTTAAACTAAGTATTTTTACTTTCTGTCTATCTTTCGGATTGCGACGACAACGGCGACGTCACGACGACAACAACAACCACGACGACAATATGTTTGGTTAATGGAGTTGCCGTTCGCTGTCTGTTTTGTTGCCTCATTCAACGTTTAACACATTTTTACCAGATTTTTTGTTTTTGCTTCTTTTCTTCTTGTTGCTGCAATTTAGCCGCAATTCCTTTTGCCATGCAACAATATTTTTTTTTTCTCAAATCTATTTTCAAGTTACTACTACAACAACAACGGCACGACGGGACGACGACAATAATATAAAAACACAAATGGCGGTTCTTGCGTTAATTTTTCTAAATATTCACGCACTTTTTCTTTTTTGTTTTGGGGGTTAGCCTTTCGTGTATGCTTTGTGGCTGTGGCTTTGGCTTTCGCTAGTCGCTATTTTGCTTTTGCCTCTTGCTTCTTGCGCTGCTCTTTTTTTCACGATTCGCTCTTTTGTTTCGCTGTTCACTGCGAAATTTTACTTGCATTCATGCTAAATTTTATTGCCTCGTTTTGCTGTGCAAATTCATTTGCTTCTTCACTAGACTGAACGTGCTTTATCGTTTAACAAAAAAATAATAACGTTGGCGCAGGGACACGTTTGACGTCTGCTAATTACGTTTTTTAATATTTATTTATTAATTTTTCACGCGGAGAAAAGTTTATTAATTTTTCACTGCAAAGGGATCTTCTTCCTTTTTGCTTGCCATTCAGCGCGAATGTTTAGTGATGTGCGTAAGCCGCGCTATCATTTTGCTCTTATGGCGCACTTAAAAACTGTGTTGATAAATGGCGCGTTAAATAAAAACAAATGCAATTTTTGCTAAGATATTTAAATAAATGTCTGCGCTTTAATATGTAAAGGCGGCGAATTTCAAGCAAATGTTGAAAATGTGCAATCTGCAGCCATGTTTTGTTAAATTTCATATAAAATAATTATAGTGCTGCCAGATCGTTTACATGCAGCCTGCCAGACAGCAAGCAGCCATTTTATTTTTAACACAAGCTGGCAGCGCTAAAACTTAAGAATTGCGCGCCAACACTAAAATAAGCTAAACATGTCCAGGTTTTGTGTTTAAATTTTGTATAGTTAACAATGAAAGTCTTAAAATTGAAATATTTGAGCTTAATAAATTTTAAACAGGCGTCAAGATTAAATTTTCAGCATACATAAACGAAAACTTTTCTTTGTTTATTTTTGCAGTGCAGTCCATGTATTGCCAGCTGGTTTTACAATTGTGTTTATCAAAAGCTGGCAGCGCTTAAAATTCAAAATTTGCGCTTTAGCTAATCTTAGTAAATAATTAAACAAGTTTGAGATTTTGTGACAGTTTTGTTTATATTTCTGACAATTTAAATATTTGTATTAAATAAGCAGCTTGGCCTCAAAACAAAAGAGAATTTCTATTTTTAGTTTACGCAGAGTCTTATCTTTCTCTTACAAGTTGGCACTGTTTTTGTTTGTTATGTCTGCAGCAAAAACTGTTGATTACTCACAGATAAGTCACATTAAAGCGGCGCATCTGTCCATCATATTTAAGGCAAACAGACTTGGAAGCCACGTGACCTTCGAAAATCACCTTAGATAAGCACTTTTCCTGGGAACCTAATTTCTAACATCGCAAATTACTTGGCCATAAATTCATTCAAAAAAATGCGCCTTAAAAGCTTTATAAGTACAAAGTACATATAAACAATGATATAATAGGTCTTTATGGTATGTAATTTGCATTGGCGTGTTTAGGGGGCGCATTTAGGAGATAAGTACTCCCAAGAATTAGGGAAATTTTTATGAATCAAAAACTTTTTTTTTAAGTTATTTTAATTTTATAATAATGTAGTCGTTGATAACTTTCAAAATTACAACGTTTTAACCGATTGAAAAAATGTATGTGGTATACGTTAAAAAAAAAAAACAATTTCATAGTAAGGAATTTTAAGGTAAAATTAAAAGTTTAAGTATGTATTGTAAATTATATTGATTGGAACTATCAAAGCAAAGACCCGCGCAAATTACAACAATATGTGTACACTATTATTTGATACCCAACTCAGCATCTTCAAAAACTTTTTTTTTTTAATTCATGACTATGTTCTCAACAGCTCGCCATAGTCAATTTAATGTGACACTATATAGCCTAAGACCAGCGGATGCTCAAGACGCATCCAACGACAGCTTATTTGTCAAATTATGATGAGCGGTTTAGAAGTTACGAGTGAACAGATGCACATAACTCTACTTTTTGCTTTGACGTAGTCGGTTAAAAATAAAGTTATTCAATTTTCTAATAAAAAAATCACTAAGCCCAATATACAGGCGTGCTCCGGTATCCGAATCAGAATAATTTATGCGGATTCGTTTTGAATCCGAATGTTTGATGCTCCCATTTCCACCAATCCGAATTTTTTATGTGCTTTGAAACCGACTGCTTTGTTGCAAGTGGAATGAAACCGAATCGTCAAAATAGTATTAAAAAAGCACAAATTTTATATTGAAGTGATTTTTTATATATGCCTTGATATTCTTAGATTCTATTTATGCTAACTTTAATTTGCATATTACCTGCTAACTATTTTTAATATTTTTTTTGCTGACACAACCCAAAAATAGCATGCACAAGCCAAAACGAATTTTCGTTTTGTTTGTACATGTGTGTGTATCAAACATGCACACATGGCCGGTAAATGAGACAGGGTTCCCGCGTTACACAAATAAAATTTCCCTTGCAACAAAAATAGTTAAATCGTGTTTAAATTTAATAAACATTGTTGCTAAATTAATATTTTTGTGAAATTTTATTTAAACAATAAAATAATAAATAACTAGCTATATAAAATGAAAATGAAATGAAAACAACATGTACTAATAAAAAGGTGCACAGCTACGGCAGCCATGTCAGCTGTTTTGTATCAAACAAAAAACCATTCCGCGCCAACCAACACAATGTAACTACATATATAATCAAAAGAATTTAATGCTAAAAAATTATATTTATTGCAGTGGAAAACAAAAAGCCGCGAGTAGGACATGATTCTTTCATTATTTTACGCCTTCTTTTAGCTTCAAAACAAGCAATTGAGAAATAAATGGAATTTTTGCAATGTTTACAATTTTTAACAAAAAGCAGTCAGCTGGTTACACCACAACATATTTGAATTTATCGATAATAACGAGGGAAATTTACAAATGTATCGAAAATAAATAAGGAAATTATCGACAAAAAATTCTGATTCCAGAGCACGCAAATCCGAATCCGAATAAAATTGTTCGGATTGAATTTTTCTGATTCCGGAGCACGCCTGATAAAGTTGTAAAGAATCTAAAGAAAGTTATTTAAAAATTAGTTTTCTCAGAGACTTTTGTTCGACCCCCGCATACAAAGTGCCCTAATTAGGTTATGGCGGCAGCTGGCCTAAAAAGTCAGCACACTTAGACCTAGACTAAGTACCCTAATTGGTCGCTACTACAATTTTGACGTACACTCTATTGTATTCTCCGCCTTTTGAGATTGAAAAATACAAAGGTCTAAAGGTGAAAAGCGTTTGGAATATAATTTTATACATAGGTTTGAGGTGGGGCAAATCCGACCTAGTAATTTTCTATAAAATGCTTATTTGACATGGCATCAACCAAATTGAAGCAAACGCTTTGCCGCAAATTTTAAGAACAGCTGATTTTTTCTGACCATTAATTTTAGAGATATGACCAAAAAAATGAATTTTTGTCATTTTCAAAAATGGTGGGGCAAACCCGACCGCCTATTTTTTCGGCTGATTTAGCACATACATGATCTAAATTTAATGGTTTTTCGATTATAAATTAAACGAGCATGTTTTTGCTTCACAAAACTGAATTTTTATTTATTTAAAAATCGCAATATTTAGAATAAATCGAAATGAAAGTTGTATAAGTGTCAATAAAGTACGATTGGATTGAATAGCTAAGTAACTAATCAAAGTTATTTGATTTGCTGTCCAAATAGCTTGCTGGCGTATTTTTGGTTCGCGCTGGACGTCTGGTTGGCCCCATCACTTAGAGGTCGGGTTTGCCTCACTGTGCCATTTTTCATGACGACGCAAAAAAAAAATATTATACGTTTCCAACCAACACAAAACATGCACAAACAACATATGTATTATTCTATATTCATAGTATATAATCCACTTATCATTATTTTTTTGATTACTTTATTTAAAAAGAAAAAATTTGTATTTTTAAATTGAAAATCGTAAAAATATACTTCTTGTCGTTTGGGAATCTAAATGTAGACTGACACTCTACACGACAACAATAATAAGAGCTCGCTTAGTATTGATGTTTTTGAGAAACATTGGGAGGTCGGGCTTACCCACACCGTCGGGTTTGCCCCATCTTACCTTTCCTATTGTCGTTTGAGCATCGAAATGTTGACTGACAGACAACACTTATATAAGCTCGCTCAGTATTGCGGTTTTTGAGAAACTTTCGGAGGTCGGGTTTGCCCCACCATACCCTAACATGATATATTTGAGGAAATGTTAATAAGTCAGATATTTCATCGCAAAATAATCGCAATCGCTACGCCACTGTCTAGCGATAAGCTACATATCGCTTACAATACTCGTGCCCTCCAGATCTTATCTTTTTATAAACCTTGTCAAATGACCGAGCGAATTACAATTACAGCCATATATCTGCCAGATAATTATCTAGGCTACTAAAAAGCAGCATCCGGAAGTAAACCTATTCCCCGTAGCACAGTGTAATAGCTATCAATACCCTTCCATAGCTTATAATAATGATTATCACACGGTAACAGCAATGTAAGTTTGGGGCACAAATATTGGTCGCTCCACTTATCATACCCAATTGACTGCTCAAAGATGGAAAAGTACTTGGCATTTAGTCAATTGACAGACGTCTCAGAACATGTCATAATATTTCGCCAGATTACCAAACTGATAAGTCTAAAACGTAGTTAATTATAATTTTCGCTTGTTAAATATAGTATGGACTCAGCAACAGGCCAAGCCCATGTGTCTCCCCCAATGATTTGGATACACGCCCAGCCCAGACCTACTATATATTTGTTTGCCTATCTGCCTGCCGAATGGGCGTTAAGTGTCTCATTGTTGTGCGGATCTCGAGCAGAAAATAAAAATAAAATTGTCAAGGCGTTTTCTTGACTTTTTCTCATTTTTCTTGTTTATCACAAAATTATGTGACGATCCACACTTATTTATCATTTCAAATTTCCATCTTTGGGCAGTTTTTATTAGAACGCGAAGCGGTGCACTTGGTTCGGGCTCTGAATATAAGTTGTACAAAAACTAGCTAGTTCCCAAATATCCTTTCGGGTCACAATAAAAGTTGTTGCAAAAAAAGTGTTTATATATATACACAAAGTGCCTAATAACTACACACCTGTTATCAATCCAGGTGTATACCTCTGATAGGTTAATCATGAAAAAACTATCTTTTGATGGTATGTAAGTGAAAGAAGTGAATGGAACATAAAAACAAAGGTGTTTAATCACTTTTTAGAAAACGAAAAAATTGCGCGAATTCGGATCGTCTGTGAATACTCCGCGGGTTTCGAAAAGCGTGTCATATTTATTTCGTCGAAATATATAACCAATTTAAGTACAAATGGATTCATCTTGTAACAATAATACGATTCTGCAAAAGTGTCCTTTGCTTTTTTCCAGTTTTTAAAAACTTTTTTTTTAACAGAAGTTTTTAGTGACACCCTTTCTTCGCTTTCTGAGGCAAAAAAAAAAGCCCATGCTCTTAGGAACTTAAGATCTCTTTTGCCATGTGGATTTATTGGGAATATATATGCCTCATCTGGTACTAAGGTCTGTCTTATAAAATAGCTCCCTCTGCATGTCTGGTAACATTTATTTATATAGCTGTTTGTAAGAACAATCCATTAAATTAATTCTTTGAAACAGAATACTATGCGGATAACTAACGTATGCGAACATATAATTCGGAATTTCACCCAATTTTACCAAAACGAATTTTTTATGTGGTTTGAAACCGAACGTTTTGTTGCAAGATGAATTAAAACGAATTGGGAAAATAGTTTGAAAAGTAAACGCATTTTAAACTGCAATAAATTTTTTTTTTTTTTAATTTTCTTTGATATTTGTACTGTAGCGATTAATTTTCATCAATAGTGGAGCATTTGTAACGGATTATGGCCAATAAAAATATATATCTAAAAAAAAACTTTGATACACTTAGATTCTATTTATTCCAATTTCAAGTTAAATAGTTAAGGCCCATACGCAGCATGCAAAAATTCCGCACGAAATGTCAAAACTTCATATAAAAAAATAATTTCCCTTTTTAGGGATTTTTTTTTTCATATAAAAAAATAATTTCCCTTTTTTTGGGATTTTTTTTTTATATGAAGTTTTGACATTTCGTGCGGAATTTTTGCATGCTGCGTATGTGCCTTTATTGATAAATATTTTAAAATAATTTTTTTTCTTAATCAAACCAAAAAATAACACGCACAACCCAAGCCAAAGTTTTATATGGTCCAGGTCTTGCAAAAAAAATATCCTTTAGCATAGGCTTGGAGAATTTCCTTCAAAAGTTAGAAAGCTGTGCGAATAAGGGAAATATATGTATATGGGGACAGCAAAAAATTCGGATTTGGGAGCACGCAAAAACGAATTGGAATAAAATTTTTCTTTTTGTTTTGTTCGTTTTCCAGAGCAGGGCCTAATAATTTTATAGCCATACGTCTCTACATTATGTAGCCTTATGGACGACTTTTTAAACACTGAACTTTAGTTTCAAAGGGTACACTATGTTAGTGCAAACAATTTTTAAATGTAAAACCTAAAAGGTAATTAGTAAGACCCCACAGCTTTTATACCAAAATAATCAGGACGACAAAAGAAGAAAGTTTTTTAGAGTTCCCAAGCACCAAATTTGATCTAAAACTAATATATTCTAAGGCTTCCATAGGATGTCTTGATTTATGACAACTTCATAATCTTAATGCGGTCTTAAACTTCTTTTTGGAATTAAGGGGTTAATTTTTGCTTTAAGGCTTGTATGCAGCATCGAAAATCACAAAGTTCATAAATATAGTATAAAAAAAAAAAATTGTCGTGAAACTTCATGTCCAAAAGCGTACGGTAAGTGAATACAGATAAACAAACAAAACAGTGTTGCCCTATGATTTCACAGATGCATTACGTAAGATGGCGCCACCAAAGCTCACAAGATGGCGCCAGCAGTAACAAAAACCAAGCACATTATTACGCGCGTAACAAACGGCTGGCAGCAAAAATCATTGCGTAACAATTTTTTCAAAGACGCTTGGTTGGTTGGTTGAACTAGCGCTTTCGCACCATTTTGTTGCCACATCCTCGTTTCCAACTCGTTTGTTGGTTGTTTGTGTAGACAGCTCGGTTAGATCCAGTTAAGGTATCTCTGGAGGTCGTTGATGTTTATTTCCGCCAGCTCTCCCAGTCCATTGAAGAGCGTCTTTCCTAGGGTGTCCATTCACTGCTTCCAAAGAGCAGGGCATTTACAAAGAAAATGAAGGACAGTTTCTTTTTCTTCTGGCTGCTTGAAACTGTGACAGTGGGTATTGTGGGAAAGCCTCATTTTGGCCGCCTGTTCTCCAAGAGGCCAGAAGCCAGTGATGACTGCCACCAGTCTAGAGGTGTCTTTCCTATTCCTGTCAAAGACTCTTACTATTTATTTATTATTTTATTTAACATTTTTTTAGACATGGAATAACTAATATAATGAAACAATAAGAAATTAACGACAATACAATATGATTTTTATTTGTTTGAAACAAAAAGCAGCTGATGGTAGGGTGACCACGTCACGTCAACCCAAACTACCGCAAAAAAAAAACTGGAAAAAATACCAATTTGCATTTAAATGAATCACAACGGCCCAGTCTAGGTGCTGGCTTGATAACCTACGTTCAAATGCACACACTGGTCATTACGACAGAAATTAATTTGCAGTACTTGTGCAGTTGTAATTTTTGGAACTGCACACAGACCTTAAGCTAAACCTCCGCATTGTCATCAGTCTCCAGCAACGTATTATACAGATGCTCCTTTTCCAATTGCTTACGATTTAAAGCGTGTGTAAAGGGCTACATATAAAAAAAACGCTCACAAACGTTTGGTCGCGAAATTTTCTTGCAGGTAGTATGTAGACCAGTGTTGCTTGTTTTTTTGTTTTTTGTTGCCAGTAGTAAACCATAGATGGCGCAATCAGCAAAAACAGCTGTTCGGTTTTGGCGCCACAAACAAAACTTATGTGCAGCTAGTTTTTTTGTACGTGAAATTTATGGCTGGTCGACAAAATCGTTGCGGATCGTAGGAAAAGGATGAGAAAATAGCTATAGTAATAAAATAATTCAATTGTAACATTAATGTCCGTTAAAATACGTCTATGCAATTCGTCCACACTCAGCTCTGCGCATTAAATATGGGTTAACTCAAACACTTCGTCTTTTCCTGGGTTTTGCGTCCTCTCGTCGCTTTTGTTCTTCATCCAACATTTCAATTGCAATGCATGTCATTATTATAGCATTGTTTACACAAAATAGCATAAGTAATAAACGTTGACGATAATTCATGTTTTTATGTTTTATTTCGCGCCTTTTAAAAATTCGCTATTTGTAAACAAAAAGCATCTGATTATCGATCATAATTTCGAAAAATTGCACATTTTGTTACTAGAGACACACTGTTCCTTTCATGACCAAAATAAGTCGCCTTTTTTTGCTAGGTGCCTTTTTTCGTGTCTGCATCTAGCCCTTAAAAGCTGATTGCTATGTGAAAGAGCACAAAAATAAGATCGCATACGCTTCTTTCTTTCAATTATTTTCTGGATCTCCATAATATTCAATAACAAATTTTTGGTACCAGTTACGTTGTTGTTCCTCAGAAGTTTTGTCGGCTTATAGAGGTACTAAAACTTAATATTACAACATACTGACTTGACCTTTCTATTTTAGCCTACACTTAACTTGCTTAAAGATTTGGATTAATGCCATAAAAAGCTTCATCTCTTTGTTGCTCAATTAGTGCGAAAGGCCGTTGCTCTTGATTCGTTTAAGCGAACATATGATAATACTATATAATAGAAATGCGTAACTTAGTTCAATAGCCTTATCACGGAGTATATCAATGACGGATTTCAATCGTAAATATGCACTTTTTAGAGCTAAGAGTTCCTGCGAACGCACTGACGGTAGTATAGATTCGAATTCTATATGTATCGGAGCACGCAAAAAACTTTCAATCCATTTTTAAAACTTTTGGGGGGTCCGGACCCGAAAAGCCTTCCCGTGCAATCCCAAATTCTGCTATTAGTTTTTTTGAAGAAAACCTTTAGGTAGAAGTTATACCTAAAATCAGCGGTTCAACATATTTCAGCGATTTATAAGAAAAAAAAATTATTTATGAAATCTTTTCCATGTCATGTAAAAGTTTCAAGAGCATCCAGCTGCCGCTTAGAATCTTTCAGATATATTTTTTAAAGTTTTTCCGAACCACAGAAAATTTTTTAAAAATTTAGAAATATTTTGGATATAAAAATATTTGAGTTGGCTATAAGCAGAGCCGTAGGGAGAAAATTCGGGCCGAGGGGGAGAAATGTACCGGCCCCTCTATTGCACCTTTAGCTTGAATCACGACAGTACGACAGTAATGACAACGGGAGAAAACTCCGGGCCCGCGGGAAAACCCCCTTTTACCCCCCTCTCGACGGGCCTGGGTATAGGTTAGGTTAGGTTAGGGCGGCAGTTGGGACCAACGTCCCAACTCACATAGGCCAGAATAGGCCCGTTGTGATAACGCTACGGTGGATCATTCACCGCTCTTCCCCACTCAAGAGGTCCCCTGTACCAGATGAGTCCGCCATCCGGCGGCCTGGATGAACCTTAAAAGGCATTTTGGACTCTGTTCGGAGAGTCATCAAGTCATCAAGAAAGTATGACTTTAGAAAACGGAATCTTGTCCTAAACAGACCAGGGCAGTGGCAGAAGAGGTGTTCAACTGTTTCAAGCTCCTCCTCATCGCCACAGCTTCTACAGAAATTATGATGGGGGAGCATTTAGACTGGATGCATGTATCCCCACCAGCCAATGTCCCGTGATAGCACGAATGACAGTCGAGCACTGGGCTCTGTTCAGACAGCAAAGTTCCTTAGTTCTTTTACTGCTGTATGTCGGCCAAGTTTGCCGTGAGATTCTGTACGTGTTCGATGCCCGATTCTACGTTTGGTTTGCAAAAAGAGCGAAGTAATTTCGTATTCTCAGTTTGCAGCTGGCCATGGGTATACCCAGGCCCTCCTTGTCCTGAAGGAGGATGCTGGTAGTTCCTTGTGTAGCCAGTTCATCCGCAATACAGTTGCCCTCGATATCCCTATGTCCTGGGACCCATATGAGGTGGATTGAAAACTGCTCAGCCATCTCATCACAAGCGGCAGTTATTCACTGACTTCATACTCGATGTAAATGAAGCTAGGGACTTAATAGCCGCCTGCCTGTCCGTTTCTTATTATTATCAGAGCCTCCTGGATTGCAGTAACCTCTGCCTGAAAGACACTGCAGTGATCCAGGAGTCGGAAAGCTGTTCTTATGTTGAATTCATCAACGTAGACGCCTCTGCCTACACGGTCGTTCAGCTTGGAACCATCCGTGAAGATTCTTATTGAGCCAGCTGGGCCTGGTACACCTATACTCCACTCCTCCCTGGTTGGAATATGGGTTTTGAAACTGGTTTTGAAGTGTTCCTGCGGAATGTAGTAGTCTTTGCTCTCGGGAATAAGTGGATTTCCCATGAGAATCTTTGCGTGACCATAGTCATGGTCATTCCATTTTTTCGCCTCTCTCATGCGTAAGGCTGATAGAACGGCTTGTTGTTTACCCACCTTGTCCAAAGGCAGGAGATTCAGAATAGCATCTACTGCTTCATTTGGGGTTGAGCGTAGAGCTCCACTGATGGTCAGCTGGGCCTGGGTATAAGAAAATAAAAAATTTTATTTTGACCTAAAAAACCTGGAAATTGCGTTTTAGACTGTAACCAGTTCCAGTTTTTAGTAATTAATTTATTGGTGAAAAGGGTAACTAGGTAACCCCATGGCTGTTCGTGAAATGGAAAGCGATTATTAAAAAGTGAATTGATTAAGATTTTAAGCCCGTTTTCAAGTAAATTAAATTTATTCAACGTTACCGCAGTAAAACGGAGCAAGGCGAAATAATTTTTATTTTAAATATATGAGATTAATTTGATTACGTTGTGCTATGTCTATTTGTAAATCCTTTGACGAATAGGCAACGCTTTCTTCTGGCGATTTACACGCACATCCCAGTGCAAGCGATAGAGATCCTCATCGTCGGGCGTTGCAAAAAGGCGATCAAAACCGAGTGGATTTGACGGTGGTGAAGCTACTTGCTTGCTTTTTAATATATTATTCACTACTGCTGTGTGAGAAATGGATTCACCTGGCTGTGCTACCAGAGCAACTGGTCGTTTTATCTCCGAAACTTTTCTAACAAGACTGCCAAAGCTGCCTACACTATCATATGCCAGTGGTTTACAGAACTTATTGTCAAGGCGCTGCTTAACCATGTCCTTAAGACGCGGCAGTTGCTTGGAAGCTGGCTCGTTCTGCATTTTAAATATGTCTTGTGACTTCCTGTCTAGTTGCTTCTTGGGCGTCTTTTCATGCAAACTTTCGTTTATATGCACTTCTTTTTGTTTAATAGCTGGCTTTTCTGTCGTTTTGTTTAAGAAATCAAAATGATCCATAAAGTAAAGCTTCTGCGGTTTTTTGGTCTTTCCAGCGCTCATCTGATACTCAAGCAACTCCAGTTTGAAGATATCCAAGGCATGTCGCAAGTGATTAATGCGCTGTTTTAAATATGGCACCGTCACCTGGGCACCTAGATCCGCTGCAATTTGTTGCCACGCCTTTCTTTTAGCCTCCACATCGTTAAATGCCGCGACATCCATGTTCCACAGACATTCGTGTTTTGAGTAAAGATTTATTAGTTGTAGCTGAAACTCTTCGCTCTCTTGGGATAACCGCAAAGGACCACGATTTCCATTCGCCTGTGCACGTCGAAAAAAAGACATTTCGAGATTGCGCCAAAATAAAAAGTTGTGTTTGTTTTAAAGCTAGCTCCGAAAATTTTTGACTTAAGGTGAAGCGAATAGACTCAAAATTTTATTTATTATGTTAGCTTGGCCAACTTAGTTGGAGAAACACAGAAAACTCTAGAGTTTTACTCGTTCTTACTCTACTTTTTGAAGACTCGACGGACGGCTTTGGGATTCACATTGAACTTAAAGGCTTTCCTGGCGAGCATCAGGCTTAAAACTCATCTAAAGAGATTTCGGATTAAATTTCGAAGAACAGAAGGGTCCATTGAAAGACGGCCTTCACCACCTTTAGGTTAGGTTAGGTTGTGTAGGCTGCTCGGCACAAGGCCGAGATCACCCGGAGGCCTTGCGGCCCATTGTGATGCCTAATTAAGAAGAAGAGAGAAGGTTATAAATAAGGGTGATAGTGAGAGGGGAGGGGAAGAGTAAGTTCAAAGTTCTATACGTGCTTAATCTGTTCCTGTATCCTGTTTAATTGAACCATTTCGAGGATTCGATAAAAAGAGCCAGGTCCGCTATGGGCAAGTTTGCCAGACTGCCCAGGTCTTCAAAGAAGGGCTTGCCCAGGTACTGGGAGCGCTTCCAGTCACACAGCAGGTGTTGGATGCTTTCTATCTCCTCCTCATCTCTGCAGCTCCGACAGCAGTCGTTGTGGGGGACATGCATCCTCTCAGCCAGAAGGCCTATGGCGCAGTGCCCCGTTACAACTCCTGTCACCCTCCTAGTCCTGCTCTTGTGGAATCGCAGGAGTTCGGAAGTTCGCTTTGGGTTGTATCTTGGCCAGAGTGCTCGGGAGATGTGACAGCCGGACACATCGTCCCATTGTCGTTCCGCCTCGGGTCTGACTATCCTTGTGATCTCTGAGACCACATCCTGTAGAGGTCTTGCTATATCCGTAACAGATGAGGCAATAGGTAGCGCCGAACCTTTTCTGGCACACTCGTCCGCTCCCTCATTTCCAGGTATCCCAGAGTGACCAGGTACCCAGCAGAGGGTGATCGAGTGATGCTGGATGCGGTTCAGCGCTGCCACGGTGTTACGAATAAGTTTGCTCTTTATAGAGTGCGATGACAGAGCCTTGATAGCGGCTTGGCTGTCGACAAAAATAGACACGTTCTTCGGACTGTCATCACCACCTTTACTTGTTATGTAAATGACAAAATAGTTTCTTGACACTTTACGCCCAAAGGGGATCTGGGACTGATTTATTATTGGCTATAACCTTTGAAGTTTTTATCGAACGGGTCGAAATCTACAAACGTAACCTTGGTATGGAGATTCCTTTGATAAAATTTGCTGATATCAACTCTTATGGTCTCTGGTATCAAAGAGCTTATATGTAGGGGCCCAGCGACTACATCGATACAAATGGTCTGCCACGCCTTCTTCTATCATTTGACTCTTTGGGTACAGGATATTGAAATTTTTATATCTCAAGTGAAAAAGTATTAACAAACCAAGAGGAACAAATAAAAAATTCACGCTTTTTTTTGGGTTCCCTAAACTTTACATTTCGCCTAAAAATAAGCGGATCATGATTATAAGCACTATCTGGATCGTATATACCAGCTGGCGACTGGTATTTAGCAAACAAAAGATTATATTTTAATTAGAGGCTAATAAACGTGGCTCACAAGCCCAACGAACCAGATCAGACGTTTATTTCAGATTAATTATACTCTATTAATAATCGGTTCAAATGGCAGATGCCTAAAAAAAGCTTAATAAGCTTATTGAAATAGTCACAACTCCAAATTATTATCTGAAATTTTGTAATTTGTGAAATGAATAATTTAAATAAAGCAAGGTCTAATTTGAATAATTTTTTAACATACCAATTTTATGTACATGCACTGAGAGCATGTTTATAGTAAATAATACAATATAATTCAACGAAATATCTATTAGATACATTTATAGCGCAAACATGCATGACAGATACTCAGTGTGTTTAGTCAATTAGTATCCAATAAAGTAACTCAAATAAACGCTGTGTCTCAGTCTAACTCGGTCTATGAGTAAAGCCAAAGCCGGATGAGTCAATGGATCAGCTCTTTGTAGTTATTTTTAGTACTCATCCAAATATACTCGGAATTCGAAATGTAATTGGTTGCCAAAAAAAAAAAAATTTTAATCTAATAGTTTTTATAGCGGGTGTTTTTTTTTTTTAAATTTCAAGTTTAATTTTTTATAAGAGAACAAATTATGAGCTCTAGTTCACAGCTTTTCACTCATTTTTTGTGAACTTTAAATTCTTCGAAATTCCTAAAAAATTAAAAAAAAATGCAACATTAATAAAGGTTCTAGCTGAATAAGGAACAAAAAACTGGACGGTACGATTTGTAATGACAAAGTAAAGATGCAAACCGATTCAAAATAGGCAAAAAAAATAAAAAATAAAAAAATGGGGAAATTTTAGTTCTTAAGCCGCAACTAAAAAAAATACGTGTCTTTTACTTTAAGGCCCATATGCAGCATGCAAAAATTCCGAAGGAAAAGTCAAAACTTCATATAAAAAAAAATATTCCAAAATATTCCAAAAAAGGGATCACTGCAGTGGATCCGGGAGTCGGAAGGCCGTTCTTACGTTGAGTTCATAAACGTAGACGCCTCCACCTACACGGTCGTCCAGCTTGGAACCATCCGTGAATATCTTTATTGAGCCAGCTGGGCCTGGTACACCTATTCTCCACTCCTCCCTGGTTGGAATATGGGTTTTGAAATTTGTTGTGAAGTGTTAATACGGAACACATTTTTCCTACGATCTTCCGTATTCAGGTTCCAGTCTAGTTTGCTGTCTAGGACTTAACCGAGATGTCTGGCTGAGTCGCTGAATGGCAAGGTGATACCATTGAGCTTCGGATTAATAAGAGCAGGAACTTTGTGTTTCCTGGTGAAAAGCATAAGCTTTGTTTTGTCCGGATTGACTGCCAATCCGCTGGCCGTGGGCCATTCTAAGAGCGCGTGGAGGGCGTTAGTCATACGCTCGCAGAGAGTTTGCGGGTATTTGCCCGAGAAAGCAACTGCTACGTCATCGGCGTACGCAGTTATATTGCATCCGCTCCCCACCAGAGTGCGTAGGAGGCCGTTTATGGCGACGTTCCGAAGGAAGGGGGACAGGACTCCGCCTTGAGGTGTGGAGTGCCAAGAGAGTCTTGAATGACTCTGCATTTAAGCATCTGCTCAATGAGGCTGACTAGTCGAGATTCCATCTTAAGTTCATTCAGTGCGTCTGTGATGGTCTTAGGTGTGACATTATTAAAAGCGTCCTCAATATCTAAGAAGGCCACAAGTGAAAATTCTTTATAATGAAGTGATTTCTCGAAACATTCACAAAATGTGTATGTAACGATAAAAATTAATATTGTGATCTACATTATTTTGCGTGGGTAGGACGCGGCTGAGATTATCGATGGGCCCAAAGAGCACTGCGGTTTTTCGATTAACTTTATTGCAGTGCTGGCACACTCCAAAAAACTACCAAATACCAAATAGGGCTGCGATATCTTCATAAACAAATGAAGAAAAACGAATTTTCCACCAAAAACGTTTTTTTTGACCGATCGGTATTAGGGGGGCTATATAATGTAGTCAACCGTATTTGAACTGTGGTTTGGATCTCAAAAACACATAAACAAACGAATTATCCATCTAAAACTATTGTTCTTTTTCGAGTTCTTCTGAAACACCCCTATAACACCGATATCAAAAAAATTAAATGCTCTTGTCTAGCCTGACGTAATAAGGCATCTAATCTGAATGTTTGGTTTGTTTAGCTTATAACATCTCTGAGATCTAGGCGTTCCTACAGACGAACATGGGTATATCGACTTCTCTAGTCACCCTGATCATACCTTAGAGAACTTTGCGGGATCTCAGAAGCGTCGCTCGCGTAGGCTCCTTCTGTCTTCCTTTGTACTATAAGGTACAAGGTACCTCTGGTACCAGTCGTTGAAAAATCATATAGGGCAAAAGTTGTGCATAAGTCGGGGTTCCCGATACTTTTCTATAAATATGTATAATTCGTTAGTTCTTCTCTCGCTTTTTGACACCACCAAATACAGTGCTGCTGTTAAGGTTCTGATTTAAGCTACAAACAGAGTACTTTTTTAACTTGGACCAGGACACAATTTTCAGGTTGCATAGTGTAAGTACACTTTCACTCCATTCAATTGATGCTCATACATCCATTTATACAACAAGTATTACAATTCTGTAATAACTACAATTTTATCTGTACAAAACATCAACATAGCGGAAGTTATTAAAACAGGTTTTTGCACGTGAGTTACGTCTAGATACTCTTTATCTAACTACTAAGCTCCCAGAACATATGTAGGTATTCTACACCCTGTATTACTCAGCTTCATTTGTTTTTTCACATGTGTATTTAAGTGAATTTCACACAAATTAATTTCTTGTTGTTTTTGGCACTGAGTACCAACAACCAAGCTCCAAGCTGCTGTTCGATTATTGAAATGCAGGAAAAAAAAATCCCCCTACACCTAAGAGCGAAAAAAAACCAACACACATATTTACTGGAAAGTTTATAGTAAAGTTTACAATTGGCAAAAGTCGAGTTCAGTTCAAAATGCGTTGGCCGCGAAATCGCACGTTCGAGTTACCATGGTCGAAAAGCTCTGCTGAAAATGCGGCCCAACAAAGCAGAGTTGCCACCATTTACGATCGTACTGTAGACTTGTTCTATAGCGCAGTTTTTTGTATCTAATTTTTGATGGCTTACTTTCAGCCAGCTGTGATGAAAAATACACTGCACAAAATGGGGATGACTACTATGAGCAGTCACACTGCGTGGATATGGACATACAAAGCAAGTACAGTAAGCCCAAGGAGGCACATTGGCTGCTGCGCAGAATTTATATACTCAGCTGGATAGGCAGTTATGATCGGGAGCGCGCTTTTGCGGATCTCATAGCGGGCATTACCTTAGGTTTGACTATAATACCACAGAGCATAGCCTATGCAGCGCTGGCTGGACTCTCCTCCGAATACGGACTGTACTCGGCTTTTATGGGTTCCATTATCTATGTGCTGTTCGGCACTATACCACAGGTTTCCATTGGCCCGACAAGTCTTATGGCCATCTTGACTTTACAATTTTGCGCAGAGAAGCCAGTACAGGTAGTTATTGTTTTGACCTTTCTGGCGGGTCTGGTAGAGCTGCTTATGGGCGTGTTTCAGCTGGGTGAGTCTTGTGTTTTGTTGGTATCATTTGTAAGTACTAAAATTCGTACCATATACGACAGGTTTTATTGTTAGTTTTATACCCTCCCCGGTTACCAAGGCTTTTACCTCGGGCACAGCAGTAATTGTGGTCTTGGCTCAAATCAAGAATCTATTGGGCGTACGTCTTAAGGGCATGCCCTCTTTTGTTGATTTCTTCCAAAATATACGTCCGACTGATGCCGCCATGGGCATAAGCTGCATCTGTGTGCTGCTGCTGCTCAGAGTAAGTAAACTCAATGTAACCTAATAACCTAATAGCATCCTCTACTTTCCCTTCTGCTCACAGCTGCTCTCCCAGGTCAAATTCAAGCAGGACACGCCCAACTCACGCCTGCTCAAAAAAGTGCTTTGGTACATAAGCATCTCTCGTAATGCTCTAGTTGTCTTCGCATGTGGCCTCATTGTTTACCTTTGGGTGCTTGAAAGCTCCCTAGCCGCAGTGCCATTTGCTCTTACCGCAAAGGTCGAATCCGCCATGCCCACAATTAAGCTGCCGCCATTTGTATTTGAATATCAGAATCGTACTTATGTCTTCTCAGATATACTACAGGAGCTAGGCAGTGGCATTGTTGTGGTGCCCATTGTGGCTGTGCTGGCCAATGTGGCCATTGCCAAGGCCTTTGGTACGTATACTTAATAGCTGCACTTACGCATCTACATTTGCAATAACCCGTTTATTTGACGTACCCAGTCAAGGATGGCAATTTGGATGCCTCGCAGGAGATGTTAACTTTGGGTCTATGCAATCTGGCTGGCTCCTTCTTTAGTGCCATGCCCACTTGTGGCGCCTTCACGCGTTCGGCTGTTAGCCAGGCTAGTGGCGTGCGTACGCCCATGGCTGGCATCTATACGGGTCTCATAGTGCTCTCCGCTTTGAGCATTTTAACGCCATATTTTCAGTATATACCCAAGGCTTCGTTGTCAGCGGTGCTCATATCGGCTGTTATCTTTATGGTGGGTTGCCACCAACTCAATCTCTGTATGTTAGTTATATGCAATTAACGCATCTTGCAGATCGATCTGGCGCCCGTCAGAGAGCTATGGCAGACAAACAAGAAGGATTTCTTCAGCTGGGTTGGCAGCTTTATTATATGCTTAATAGCTGGCGTAGAGCTGGGTCTGCTCTTTGGCATTGTTGTCAGCATGTTGTGCATTTTGCTGCGTTTGGGTAATCCCAAGATCGATGTATCGCTCAAAAAGGTAAGTCTCAGTCTGCGACAAGACTTAAAGTATCCATTAGTTTAACTTTCTTTGAAAATTTGGAGTATGTTTTAAAGCTCCCGACTGTAACTGGCCTATTCAATTCCTAAATTTTTTCTTCCATACCGCCTTTCTTTTACTCCACAGCACGAATCTACCTATTACATCCATATTGTGCCCAACTCGGATATCTATTATACCGGCGTGGATACTCTACGTGCGGAGATTCGTTCTGCCTGTTTACTTTACAAAAATGACTTTCCAGTTGTGCTCAACTGCACACGTTTCATGCAGTTCGATGCCACCTTTGTGGAAATGCTTAATGCCGTGGCCAAGGAGCTGGCCGAGAATAAGGTGCGTCTGGTACTTCAACATATGAGTCTTAAGCTGCAGCAAATGTTGCCCGTGGCGGACAATATACGTTTCTGCAATGAGGATGCTCAGCTGTTTAGTGATCTTCAGGAGCTGCGGGAAGTACCCTTAGCTGTGAAGCAGTAATAGTTCCAGCCAGCACTTGGTTCCGCCAGTTAAAGCACTATCTATAGATGCTATCAACTTCCCACTCTTGTTGACTTACGTCGTCAGATTGGATTCGCGTGTTGCTGATAAGCTCTGCGGCTTGTAACAACAGAGTTATCGCTTGTATAGTTAGTTATATGTAGTCCATATAACGTTTTAGATACAAACACGAACTTAAACCCAAAAACACTGTATATACTTAATGGCCTCAATTTACTTTTACTATATGTTATTTTATTATAAATATTTACTTTTTGACTTGAAATCTCGTACAAGTAGCTAAGTGATAATAAAGATATTTTAAAATCTTCTCGAATCTGACGTACATAAGAGATATATTGAACTTTCTACGTCAGATGGCTTCCTTAAGTCAAAGGCACATCACGAGTTCGGTGCCAAAGAATTTGAGCTCTTCACACAAAGTACTTAGTTAAATAAATAGAAAATAAAATAAATAAATTTAAATATAGGGTAAGTATCACATAGGTATCGCTAGCAAAAAGATGCTATTTGCCCAAGAAAATCTCTCGTTGACTCTCCAGACAACACTGTTCGGATTCGGCTATAAACTGTAGGTAAGTCCCTGTTCTCTTCGAACAGTAATTAATAGAGTTCCCCAAGGCATACTTATTAAGGGTAGAGTAATGCTGCCTACGTCGTTACCAATTTTAGTGAGAGCAAGAAAAAGCGTGAGAGAGAAACAAACAAAAATTTTAGCTGTTGCTCGCACCCGATGTGCGTAAACAGCCAGCCGTTCTCTCGTGCAGTCGCAACGAAACTAAAAATTGGTAATATTCGTTAGAGCCTTCGGCGGGAGTATGCTACCTGTAGTAAGTATATCTTTGAGTTCCCCTTGCTCCACCTAGGGGCGACTGTCTAAAGAGTTAAATCAGGAAATTATCATTATTATTATTATAACATAGGTATGTAGCAGGTGTGCTACGTAATTTGGAAGTTGGGTAAATATGCATACTGTGCTACATCCGTATCTTTCCATTATACATATTAGGCTTAACATCAGTACCATGCAAAATAAGTTGAAAAAAGTTTTTTTTTTTTGTTGCCAAAAGTCTAGGCATCAGGTGCGTATTCAGGATTAATTTCGAAGTGTATATATATCAGAGGTCGCAAAAATCTATCAACCCACTTTTCCAACTTTTGGGGGGAGTCCGGAGCCGAAAACCCCCCGTGGATCCGTCACTGCTAGGCATACTAATAAACTCACGGCTGGAAGTACGTTCCAAATCAGAGGAACTTTTTTTCCTAGACTTTGGGACATAGTGTAGTATACTAGTGTGTATTAAAAATGAAACTGAACAGAAACTTATATATAAAGTAAAGTTGTATTTGTTATTCTAAAGCTTTCTATAGAATCTTCCATATTTGAATAAACCTAAGTTTTTGTTTATTTCAAGATCCAAAGTTGAAATCCCTACTTCGCTAGTGCGTCAATTTTGCGCAGCTAAGTTCTCGTTGTTTTTTTGATGAAAATGTAACTTTATTGTAAAAAAAATGGTAACCGATGACTCATTCAAAGTATTGCCCATCGCTAGCTACAACTTTTTCCCATCTTTCTGGAAGAGTTCGAATATTCGACGGTAGAAGTGTTCGTCTTTTGAGGCTATCCACGAATCCACACGTTTTGCGATATCTTCATATGAGTGGAACTGCTGATCAGCCAGACCAAGTGCCATCGAGCGGAACCAGTAATAATCGGACGGTGCAATATCTGTGGAATACAGCGGGTGGGGTAGGACTTCCCATTTGAGCGTTCCCAAGTAGGTTTTAACAGGATTGGCAATGTGATGCCGAGCGTTGTCATGCAGTAAAATCACTTTTTCGTGCCTCTGCTCGTATTGTGGCCGTTTTTCTCGCAGTGCTCGGCTCAATCGCATCAATTGAGTTCGATACCGTTCCCCAGTGTTGGTTTCGCCTTGTTTCAACAGCTCATAATAAACAACACCGACCTGGTCCCACCAAATGCACAGCATAACCTTCGCAGCGTGAATATTCGGCCGAGCCAGTGACGTGGAAGCATGACCGGGTTATCCCCAAGATTTTTTCCTCTTTGGGTTGCTGTAATGAATCCATTTTTCATCAGCCGTCACGATGCGATGAAGAAACCTCTTGCTTCTTTGTCGCTGGAGCAGTTGTTCACAGGCAAAAAAAAAACGACGCTCAACGTCCCTTGGTTTCAAATCATAAGGAACCCAAGTTCCTTGCTTTTGAATCATTTCCAACGCATGCTATCGCTTGGAAATGGCTTGGCGGGTAACTCCTAATGCTCAAGCAAGCTCTTCTTGCGTTTGGCACGAATCCTCATCGAGCAATGCCTCCAATTCAGCGTCTTCGAAGGTTTTGGGTCTTCCTTTACGTGGACGGTCGTCAACATCGAAATCACCGTCTTTGAAGCGACGGAACCAATCACGGCACGTTGTTTCTCTTGGAGCAGCATCTCCGTACACTTTTTGGAGCTCTCGATGCGCTTTAGCTGCCGTTTTTTTCGAACAGAACAAGAAAATCAACACAAAGCTTTCAATAGAGTCTTCCATATTTAAATTAACGTAAGTTTTGGTTTATTTCAAGATCCAAGCTGAAATCCTTACTCTTGCCAGTGCGTCACACTCCTGGATTATGTATTTGCGTCAACAGATTCTTCTTTGACGTTACAATACCTATGTATTGTATGTACCATAACTTTTTTTCATTATTTTTTACCACTCTTATTAGAATGTGCATACAATTTTTTTTCAGTGCACACAATAAACCGTTATAGCTGTTAACTTTGAATGTGTTAGTGTTTTTCTTTATATGTATTGGTTTTTGCTCTGCCATAAGCAGCGTTTGAACACCCCTGTTCTAAAAACGTGTTTCCTATGAGCTCGTCTTAGGAAACTTCGAGCCCCAAACCCTATCAGCCCTGGTGCAAGAAGCGCATAATCTTCATTGCTTCTTTTTAGAATCTGTAGCTGAGCTTGAATATTTTCCAAAAAGTACACACTTACAAAAATAAATCAAACCAAATCGTATTTTTTTTTTTTTTTGAAATTGTTGTTTAATTATTATTTTTTCGCATTTGCTTTTTTTTTTATAATCAATAAAGAAATTATAAGTTATAGAAAAAGTATAATAATACCGTATAACAATTTAGTTGGTTTTTGTTTTTCTTATTTCTTTCTTTTCTTCCTTCTTTGTTTATCATTTTATATTGCGTAGTGTTTTTTGCTATTATATCTTTTGTTTTAAATATTTCATTATTTCATTTGTTTGTTTTTTTTTTTTTCTTTATGCATTAAATAATTTTTGTATATTTAACAAATAAATGATTATAGAGTATATGTTTGTCTGTGTGTGTGTGTGTATATTTTTTTTTTAAGAATGTAGAATTGTTTATGTATTTTTGTGTTTTGTATGTATTGTTGTAGCTGTTTGTGTGTGTGCTTGAAGTTATCAGGCTGTTTTTTTTTTAATTTTATTATTATTATTAATTATTTTTATGTCTGGCTAAATAATACAATGATTTGATTGTTTGGTAGAAATTATTTACGTGGGAAAAGTTTACTTTTGTTTCAATATTTGTAAGTTAATTAACTTCATTTTTCAATCAATATCAATCAATCAATCAGTATCAATCAACTCACTGAAAAGCTGCCAACTATATTTATATATGTATGTATATATGTACTATTAGTGATATTTAGCTGCAGTTTACAATTTACAGTGCCAAGTTTTTGTTTAGGTTTTTTTTTTTCAGTGTGTTTTCAGTTGATTTTGTTTATTGTATATAGGCATGTATAACTATATACTATATAACTATAAGTTGTTATGTTTTTTGTAAATTTGCTGACATATATTTTTTAAGACGATTGTTTTGGTTGTTGTTGTTGTAACTGTGTGTTTGTGTGTAACTGTGTGTAAATGCTTCAAACTTCATCAGCTGATTAAAGTAATAATTTGTTCACAATTGTTATGTATAAGTATATATACAATTATATACTTAGTATATGCAACTTGATGCGCGTTTTAAATATGCTTTTTGTTTATTTATTTATTGTTTTTTAATATAATTTTTGTTTTCTTTAGCTTTTATGTAAACTTTCTGTTTTGTAAAGCAAGAGGTACGCAATGTATTTGGTTTTTATATGTACTATGTGTATGTGTGTGTTTGCATGTATTTATGTATGTAAAGCAATTTAGAGTACTTGTACGCAATTGTTAAACATTAGGAAACATTTTTGGTTTTTATGTTTTATGCATTTTTTGTTTAATACAGGAAACAAGCAAAGCTCTCTTGGCAATATGTTTTTGAATTTGGTTTTTTGAGAGAGAGAGAGAAACATATTCATGCCATAAGTAAGTGTATTTTAGTTAGATTTTGTTTTTGTTATGTATACATATAAGTATATAAAAGCCACAATCGAAATTTGTATATAGAGTTACTAGTAGTAGTAGTAGATTAGTTGGGTTTAACTAGAAAGTAGCAAGTTTTGGTTTGATTTTCGAATAGCATAAAACAAGTTGAAAGTATTTGCGGGGGAGAGGGCTTAAGGATATACAACCAAAAAATCTTGAGTAGAGGAAATTTGAAAATCTTTGCTGAATAATTGTTGTAATGCTTTTCATTGTTAACAAATTTATGCTAAATTTTCATTTAAATGTATATGTATATGTTGTTATTTATAATTTGTTTTTCTTTCTTTTTTTTTTTTTAATATATAATATGCATACTATGTAGATGAATCTCACTAATGTTTGCATTGTATGGCATTTTATGTAACTAGTTTCTTAACATTTTCTTTTTGGTCTTATGCACTTTGGTTTAGTTCTTGTCCTGGCTGCAGCTGATCCTTGCATTCAAATATGCTACAAACTTTTTGCAGGAGAAAGTTATGCGAAAGGCTAATTTCGGCGAGCCGAAGTTTGTATACTCTTCACGTTGCAATAGGTAGTAAGTCAAGCAGAATTTTAGTCTTTAAAAAGTTTGAGTAATTTTTTTACTTTCTATGCTTTTTAGAACGCACACAGGGTAGGGGGAACGAGGGGGTTCCGCCAAAATCTTAGATTTCAAAAGGGCACGTAAATTTGAAAACAACAAAAATTTTGAAACATTTAAATTCTTTTGGAAAAGGCATACGCTTAGGGCCGTAAATTTGAAAACAAACAAATTTTTAAGCACTTAAATTCTTTTGAAAAAGGAGTTCGCTGAAGGCCCGACGATAGTCTTTAGTTGACCCGTACTTTTCTCTCGAATAAATTTAAAGTTAAAATCGAGTTCTTGAAGAATGTTCATTGTGGCATTGATTCTGAGCGACTTATTTGAAAAGATTTTTGACGAAACATCTCTAAAGTCAAATATTGAGCTGGAGTTCATCTGTCCGAGAAAAATTGCAACCTACATTGCTGCAACAGGATGGGACCCTTTTTAAGCATACCATATAGGAGAAGGGTAATTATGCAATGGTAAAGCATAGAGATTCCTGCGGTATCACAACGGGCCAGCCCAGGCCTAGGTGTGCTGCTTTCAAGCCAACAGCCGCCCTAACCTAACCTTACCTAGTGATTTAATGTAGCTAAGCTTTTGATTTTTTTTTCTAGAAAAAATTGTTAAGCTTAAAAAAACTACAAAAAGTAGGGTAGAGAACAAACTCTCTGTTAAAAGTGAGCAGTTTGGGCTCTCTACAAAATCATTTAATTTTCGAATCCCGGGTACACATTTTGATTTAATTAAAAGTTTCTTGAAAATCGATAAGAACTTTCATACTCCCGTATTTTGAAGTTTTATTCAGAGCGCATTAAAGGCTCCAAAAGGCAACAAAAAGTACGTAAAAGATAACTTCTTTATAAAAGAACCCTCGAAAAAAAAAATGTTTCTATCCTATTAGAGGAACAGAAAGACCTGCAACCATTAAAATTGAAAGCTAAGTTCTTTATATATCTTAAAAAAAATATCCCATCCTATTATATGACCAGGAATACCTTGAACCATTTTAGTTAAAATGATATTTTCGTCTATAGAACTTCTAATTCACAATAGTTCTAGGTAGTGCAGGAGAAAACATCGATGTTATGTCGCTGCATCGATGTATCGAAGTTTAAAATATCTATATATCGTTGTTGGCCAACAGAGATGTTTCTCCAGCACTTCTGCACTCATCAAATGGGTGTTTAGTAGTGCTGGAGAAACATCACTGTTGGTGAACATCGATATATAAATATTTGAAATTTCGATACATCGATGTTTTCTCCAGCACTAGTTCTAGGGTATTGGAGTATGACATGCTATCATTGGCCATGGCATTTACTCACAGATATCACTCATCAAGACTTAGAAAATCTTCCCCAATCTTCCCGCATTCACATGGCAATCAGATCTCTCAGCATAGGGTTCTACGTTCTATAAATGCAGTGATTATAAAAATGGTTTCAAAAATGTTACAATCACTTGAGCAAGTTTTACTTTCTGATAGTTAAGCAGTAGTAAAAGTTACAAAAAGATCAATTATCTGTCAACTTTCTAACTGACTTACAAAATTATCGATAATCGCTACGTGAAGGGTTAAAAAAACTCTAAAGCAGTCAATTTTTTTTGCCTTGCCTCGAAAGTTCTATCTATATATTGTAAGTATTGCCTTTGAATATGGTTCATCATAATCTTTAACTACTGAAATTGGTATGAATTAATGCATCATGCTAAAGCTAATGCTGTATCACCTGATATAAGTAAGTTTTTTTTTTTGCGAAAATTCTTTGCGCTTTGGATGGGTGCTGTTGGTGATTTATAGTATGTAGCTCTTGCACTCTATATAGCTTATGTAGTATATGGTTCAAATAAATAAAAACGTGTTTTTTTTTTTTAATCCGGTTTTTCGAAATTTCAAGATTTCAACATATTCATTAGAGGTAAAATTTTTCTTTGAATAGTAAATGTTAACTTTAAAATGAGCTGATCGATGATTTATCGATTTTGTTAATTTGTCATGTTTTTTCAAAATAAACAATTTCAATTTTTTTTTTTAATAAAATATGATTTACATAAAAATGAAATTATCGATAACTAATCGAATTTCTCTAAAATAAACATGTAAACGTTTTGTTTGTAAATAAACATGTATGGTAAACGTAAAATTTTTCTTTTACTAAAGAATGATTAAGCAAAAATGAACTTATCGATAACTTATCGTTTTGTTTTTGTTTAAAGTTGCTTGTTAATAAGCATTAATGGTAATCGTAAAAAGGTTTTTTTTAAATTTAAAAAAATGATTATCTCAAATGAACTTATCGATTTCGTTTATTTGTCAAGTTGTCCAAAAATAAATATTTATGGTTATCATTGAATTTTTAACAACAAATTATTAGCTTCAGATGAGCTGATCGATAACTTGTTGATTTTGTTTATTTGTAAAATCTTTTGTTAATGAACATTTATGGTATTCGTAAAATTTTTCAACAATAAAAAATGTTAACTTTAAAATGAACTGATCGATAACTTATCGATTTTTTCTAGTTGTCAAGCTAATTATAAATAAACCATTTGAATTTTTCTTTATATAAAATATGATAAGATAAAATAAACTTATCGATAACTTATCGAATTCCTCAAAAATAAGCAAGTAAACGTTTTGTTTGTAAAACAACAAGTAAGTTATCGTCAAATAATGTTTTAATAAAAAACAATTACCTAAAAATGAACTTATCGATTTGGTTTATTTGTCAAGCGTATATAAATATTTATGGTTATCATGAGCTGATCGATAACTTATCGATTTCGTTTAGTTGTCGAGTTGCTTCTAAATAAACTATTTGAATTTTTCTTTTAAATAAAATAAGCTTATAAAATATCGATAGCTTATCGAATTCCTCAAAAATAAGCAAGTAAACGGTTTGTTTGTACATAAACAAGTATGGTAAACGTAAAATAGTTTTTTAGTAAAAAACAATAGCCTATAAATGAACTTATCGATTTCGTTTATTTGTCAAACTGTCCGTATATAAATATTTATGGTTATCATGAGCTGATCGAGAACTTATCGATTTCGTTTAGTTATCAAGTTGCTTCTAAATAAACTATTTTAATTTTTCTTTAAATAAAATAAGATTATAAAATATCGATAACTCAACGAATTCCTCAAAAATAAGCAAGTAAACGGTTTGTTTGTACATAAACAAGTATGGTAATCGCAAAATAGATTTTATCTAAAAATTACCTAAAAATTAACTTATCGATTTGGTTTATTTGGCAAGCTGTCCGTATCATGAGCTGATCGATAACTTGTTGATTTTGTTTATTTGTGAAGTTGTTAAATCTAAATAAAATCATGTAAATCAATCTTTAAATAAAATATTTAGGCAAAAATTAACTTGTCGATAACTTAACGATTTCGTTTTTCAAAGTTGTGTGTTAATAAACGATTATAGTAATCGTACATTTTTTTTTAAATAAAAAATGAATAGGCAAAACTGGGCCCGTCGATAACTTATCGATTTCGTTTTTTAAAGTTGCTTGTAAATAAACGATTATGGTAAGCCTTAATTTTCTTTTAAATAAAAAATGAATAGGCAAAACTGGACTTGTTGATAACTTATACATTTCTTTTATTTTTCAAGTTGTTAACTAAACATAAATGGATATAGTAAAATTTTCTTTATAAAAATTAACTTATTGAAAACTTATCGATTCCGTTTATTTGTAAAATTTTTGTAAAAAAACAAAAAATAATTTTGTAAAAAAAAATTTTATAATTTTTGTAAACAAATTGTATGGTAATCGTATTATTTTTCATAAAATAAAAATGAAGTAAACGATAACTTATCGCTTTATTTTATTTGTCAAGTTGTTGTTAAATAATAAAATTATTTATTTTAAATAATAAATATTTATGATTATAGTTAAATTTTTATTTTTATTATTATTTTTATTATTTTTCATAAAATAAAAATGAAGTAAACGATAACTTATCGATTTATTTTATTTGTCAAGTTTTTGTTAAACAAACATTCTTTGAATAAACAATTATTAACTAAAAATAATATTATTGATTTTAAATAATAAATATTTATGATTATAGTAAAATTTGTATTTTACAAAAAATTATAAGCTAAAAATTAACTGATCGATAACTTATTGATTTCGTTTGTTTGTAAAGTTGTTCGTAAATAAATATTATTAGCTAAAAATAAACTTATCGATAATCGAGGCGTAAAAAGTGCTTGGAACCTCTAAGGAATGTGTAAAGATTTGAAGATTTCCGAAACCGAAAGGTCTAACGTTTTACTTATTTCGATCCATATGATAAGTAGTACATGCTTCTCTGGAAATGAGTCACAGTTTTGAAATGCTACTTTGTCTGCTTCTTCTTCTTGCTTTTATTTGTAGTAGTTATGTAGCATGTATATAGGCATTTATGTATTTATGCTTAGTTTTTTTTAGTTTAATTTTGTTGTTTGTTTTGTCAATTTCATAGTTTGTTTTTGTTTTTGATTTTTAAATGTAATTTATAGTAAATGTGTATAATGTATGTATTTATGGTTTGTATTTTTTTTTTGTTTTAAGTTATTTTTTTTTTTTTTTGGTTTTAATATATTTTAAATATATATAATATATGTTTGTTTTGGTTTTCTTATGTTGATGTTTTTTTTTTTTTTTGTAATTTTTTAGTTTTAGTTTTGTTTTTAATTTTTTGTATTTTTATTTTATTATTTATAAACTGGTCAGCAACAGTAGCAAATTTAACAATGTGCGTTAACAAATAATTGTAAATATAATGTATTTATGTATATAATATATTTTCTTTATACTCCAGCAGCATCAAACGATCCGACTTCATAAATTTTATTTATAAATTATTATGTATTTGTTGTTGTAAGTATTGCATGTATTTGTGTTTAAGTGTGTGTGTGTTTTTATTGTATATATGCAAAGAATTTCAATGGAGTTTATTTTTTTTTCATTTTAACACTTTAGCATATTATTGCGTTTTTTTTTATTAGTTGTTGATTTTTTTTTTTTAAATTTAGTTTATCAGTTTTTTTTTTTATAATTTTACAACAATTTATGTGTATGTTTGGTTTGCTTGTAGTCATGTCTTAGTTGTTGTTGTTGTTGATTGAATGCTTTTTGTGTGTGTGTGTTTTTTTTTTTTTTTTTAAATTATCAGTAATATTTCTATCAATTTAATTAATAAAAAATATTATTATTACATAGTAGTACTATTAGTTGCATTCATATCGCATTTTGTATCATAACAACAACAACATTCACAAGTTGTTTTTTTTTCGCTTTTTTTTGTTGTTTTTTTGTTTTTTATTTGGTTTACTTCATATGTATATTTTAGCTCCGTAATCAATAGCAATAATAATTATAATAATAATTATAATAATATATAATCATAATAGTGATAATAATAGGTCTAATCTACGAATATAATAACAGGACCCTATGGAATGACCGGGGTTATTTGCCAAAGCCAAAACCGAATTTGCCAAATAGATCTTTGCCTTTTGATAATACATCTCCGCCGGGCGCCGCTGCTGCAATACCCTTAAGGCCACCCAGCAGTCCGGCGCCCGGCCCCTGTCCCTGGGGCGGCGGTTGCGCTTGTTGTGGCACTTGTTGTTGTTGCTGTTGTTGCGGCTGCATACCCTGCTGCATGCCCTGCATGCCCGGCTGCATGCCCGACTGCATGCCCGACTGCATGCCCGTTTGCATGCCCGGCATCTGTTGTGCACCAAAGGCGTTCGCTTGTTGCTGCGTTGGCTGCACACCGCCAGGTGGTTGCATTGGATCCGTTTTCGGTGGTTGCTTCGAACCAAATAGACCACCGGTGGCAGCCGAAGTAGCACCAGATAATAAACTAGTTGCACCAGAGAATAGTCCGCCGGTTTGCGCCTGCGTCGTTACCGGCACTTGACCGCCGCCCATTTGACCCATTTGTTGTTGTCCACCCATGGCACCCATTTGACCCATTTGCTGTTGTCCACCCATTTGGCCCATTTGACCCATTTGTTGTCCGCCCATTTGTTGGCCGCCCATTTGTTGACCCATTGGCTGTTGTTGTTGTTGTTGTCCCATGCCCATCATTCCAGTTTGTCCCATGCCCATTTGCTGTTGTGGTTGTTGTTGTTGTTGTTGCTGCTGCTGCTGTCCCATTTGTGTTTGTTGCGGTCCGTACGGTGATTGTTGTTGTTGCATGCCAACATTACCAACGCGACCGATCATCCCCTGCAAATTTGCATTAATCCGCAAAGAGTTAAAAAAATAAACCGAATTAGTTTTTTCTTTTAAAGAATTTTGTGCTTTTTTTTTTTAAAAAAAATGTCAACTAATTATGAAAATATATATATTTAGTACATTGTTTAGGGTTGCCTTTTATACTCGTTACTCATGGGGAAAAAGGTAGATTAAGTTACTCCAAACGTATGTAAATGGGAGCGGAAAGCATGTCCAACGCTAGAAAAGTTATTGTGAATAGCCTTGTAGATGTAAACTTTTCCGCGGGTCTGTCTGTTTGAACCAGGGTTTCGGGTCCGGACTGCTCCCAAAAGTTAGAAAAATGGTCTGACAGTTTTTCGCGAGCTCTTGTATATAAACACTTTGTAGTGAAAACCCCCAAGAACCAAGTCCTGGATCCGCAACTGTTTTAAACGCTGGGAACTCGAAGAACTTTGGAGCGATGTACACAAAATTCAATTGAGTCAATATCTGTTTCACTTGTTTCCGCGGATCCCATAAAATTTTATAAATCTTTTGACCTGTTTTGAAAAATTTATTGGTTCATAGATGACTCCAATTGTGGTTGATAGTGCTCGGCGTTTTCAGAAAATAACTTAAAGAATTTTTTGTTAAGATACAAGACATTTTGAAGGCTTTTTTAGAGCTTTCCTTACTTAGTTTAAGTGGCGGATCCACGGGGGCTTTTGGGTTCAGACACACCCCTCCCCTCAAAACTAAAAAATGGGTTCAAAATTTTTGATAGAACTGATATATAAATACTTCGTAGTGAAAAACCCCACCTACAACAAGTCCTCAATTCGCGCCTGCTTAGTCTTATTGTCTATGAATAGCCATTAGTGCTGGAGAAAACATCGATGATCGAAGTTTAAAATCTCTATATATCTATGTTGGCCAACAGAGATGTTTCTTCAGCACTACGTAACACCCATTTGATGAGTGCAGAAGTGCTGGAGAAACATCTCTGTTGGCCAACATCGATATATAGATATTTTAAACTTCGATCATCGATGCTTTCTCCAGCATAATTAGCCATAGTCTATGAATATCCCTATGATAAAGTCAGGATCGTTTAATAATAATAATATAGAGATAATATATAATATAATATATAAAATAATATAGAGAGCCTAGTTTAATCGTTAAAATATTTGGTGCACAAAAGTCCAAAAAATTTTTTTATTAAGTTTTTTCCGATTTTAATAATTTTTAGTTTAACTTTTGTTTTTAATCTATTTAAATATTATCCAAGAATATAAATTAGACTATTCTGGTAGGTGTGACCAAAAAATTTTAAGACTAGCTTAAAAAAAATACTAAAAATACTAGGTGTTGCCACTGAGCGCCAACTGCTTTTACGAATTAACCCTAGTGGGCGGTAATCCACAAACGAACATACCCATTCCCAATATTCCCTATCGCCTATTGAACTTTTTTCAGGGATTTTTTTGTAAAGATTGACAGAAAAAATCGCTTTTGTGTATAGTGCTCCCAACTTACATTTTCCAATGATTAGTTGTTTTTCGAGAGAACAGCTGCCGGGTATTACACCAACAGGCACCTTCAAAAATAGGGTGATTTTTTGGATATAATTTTTGTAGGGTGATTTTTTGGTCAGAGAATTTGTTTTTCGGAGGTTGACAGCAATCAGTTTTTTTGGGCTTAGTGCTCCTAGATTCTAGACACCTTCAAATATAGGGTGCTTTTTGTAATAGCATTTTTTAAAAGATGGACAATTATTAGTTTAATTCACTTTTTGGTAGTATTTTTCTTTGTAAAAAAAAGTGTACGGCTTCAGGCAGCTTCTTATATAGGTTGATTTTTTATGAGTGAATTTGTTTTTCAGAGGTTAACAGCTGTCAGTTTTTTTTGGCTTTAATGCTCCTAGCTTACCTTTTTCACGCATTATTTTTCTTTGAGAAAACGGATAGGTACATCAGGCACCTTCATGTATAGGGTGATTTTTTAATAGCATTTTTGAAAGGTTGACAATAATTTGCTTAGCAGTGTTCCCTCTTAATTTACTTTTGGTAGTGTTTTTCTTTTTAAAAAAACGTGTTCTTATATAGGGTAATTTTTTTGCGAGTGAATTTATTTTCGGAGATTAACAGCAATTAGTCTTTTTGGGTTTAATGCTGCTAGCTTACTTTTTCCAAGCAATTTTTTTTTTTTGATAAAACGGGCAGGTATATCAGGCACCTTCATATTAAGGGTGACTTTTGTAATAGCATTTTTGAAAGGTGGACAATAATTAGTGCATTAGTGTTCGGCCCTCCTTATTTACTTTTTGCTGGTATTTTTCTTTTAAAAAATACGAGTACACCGTCAGGCAACTTCTTATATAGGGTTATTTTTTGTGACATGGATTTGTTTTTCGGAGGTTTTTGTGAGCGAATTTGTTTTTCAATGGTTAACAGCTATCCCTTTTTGTTTGGCTTTAATGCTGCTAGCTTACTTTTTCCAGGCATATTTTTCTTTGAGAAAACGGTTAGGTATATCAGGCACCTTCATATATAGGGTGATTTTTGTAATAGCATTTTTGAAAGGTGGGCAATAATAGGTGCATTAGTGTTCGGCACTCCTATTTACTTTTTAGTAGTATTTTTTCTTTTAAAAAATACCTGTACAGAGTACTACACCGTCAGGCCACTTCTTATATAGGGTGATTTTTTGTGACACGTATTTGTTTTTCGGAGGTATTTTCAGTACTTTTGTGTTTGATTTTTTTTTAAAGTTGACAATAATTTACTTTTTTGAGTAACGAGTATATAAAAGTCGGTTCGACCTGACTTTTTTAGCACATTATTAGCTTTATGTTTTTGGTCAAATTGCTTTCGGAATTGTTTGAAATTTAAAACTCAAACTAAGTACTGTTAGTTGTGAGCCGCTAGCTAGCTGCGGATTTTTTTAAATTTACTTTATTTTTTTTTTGGTAATCCCGGGTCTTGCAACCAGAGTATTAGTTATTTATGGTAGGGGTTAGTTAGTTAGAAAAGGCAATGGCAACTACTTTTAACTACTGTGTATGCAGCAATATTTGTAAGGAAGCTCTAGTCAAAAAAACCGAAATAACAGATCTATCAGTTACACTGAGCTCAGTCGCAGTGTTCTGTGGAAAAAGTCAAAAAGATCGGCTCTTTGAGTGTGCTCAAAATCTAAACTTGGACAGTATGTTATTTACGCGAATATAAATAGATATAAGTAGTTATAGTTTTGGAGCTCTCAAAAACTACTTAATACCATTTCGATGTTCGTATCATAAAAGTTGAAAGACCTTTTTTATGACGCTAGAAAGTATTAACAAATAAAAATAGTTTTTAAAATTTTTCAATTTATTACTAAGAGTCATAAATTTTTGAGTCAAGTCGGGCAAAACATTAAAAGCATAAGTTTTTTTTGATACAAGAATTTTTTTCGAAAAAAAAACTTAAAATATACTCAAGAAGAGGAAAGTAAGTATATTGCGCAACTAAGTTCTCGCTGTTTGTCAATACATGGCTTTAGCAGAAAGTTCTGGTCGATTTTGACATACCCAAAACTTCATAAACGAAGCTTAGGCATATCGTAAGCAAACTGCTATGGCACATTAGTAAATTTCTTTTTGCATTATTTACTTGTGGTTGTGTGAAAATGTCTAGTTTTGTGGCAAAAAATCATCATTTGCGGGAAGTGTTGATTTTCTTGTTCTGTTCGAAAAAAACGGCAGTTGAAGCGCATCGAGAGCTCCAAAAAGTGTACGGAGATGCTGCCCAAGCGAACAACGTGCCCTGATTGGTTCGTGCTTCAAAGACGGTGATTTCGATTGACGACGTGTAAAGGAAGACCCAAAACCTTCGAAGACGCTGAATTGGAGGCATTGCTCGATGAGGATTCGTGCCAAACGCAAGAAGAGCTTGCTTCAGCATTAGGAGTTACCCGCCAAGCCATTTCCAAGCGATTGCATGCGTTGGGAATGATTCAAAAGTAAGGAACTTTGGTTCCTTATGATTTGACACCAAGGGAAGTTGAGCGTCGTTTTTTCGCCTGTGAACAACTGCTCCAGCGACAAAGAAGGAAGAGTTTTCTTCATGGCATCGTGACGGGTGATGAAATGGATTTTACAGCAACCCAAAGAGGAAAAAATCTTGGGGACAATCCGGTCATGCTTCCACGTCACTGGCTCGGCCGAATATTCACGCTGCGAAGGTTATGCTGTACATTTGGTGGGACCTGGTCGGTGTTGTTTATTATGAGCTGTTGAAACAAGGCGAAACCATCACTGGGGAACGGTATCGAACTCAATTGATGCGATTGAGCCGAGCACTGCGAGAAAAACGGCCACAATACGAGCAGAGGCACGAAAAAGTGATTTTACTGCATGACAACGCTCGGCCTCACATTGCCAATCCTGTTAAAACCTACTTGGGAACGCTCAAATGGGAAGTCCTATCCCACCCGCTGTTTTCCCCAGATATTGCGCCGTCCGATTATTACTGGTTCCGCTCGATGGCACTTGGTCTGGCTAATCAGCAGTACCATTCATATGAAGATATCGGAAAATGGCTTGATTCGTGGATAGCCTCAAAAGACGAACACTTCTACCGTCAAGGTATTCGAACTCAGCCAGAAAGATGGGAAAAAGTTTTAGCTAGCGATGGGCAATACATACTTTGAATGAGTCATGGATAACCATTTTTTTATAATAAAGTTACATTTTCATCAAAAAACAGCGAGAACTTAGTTGCGCACCTAATAGTTTTTTTTCCTAACTAAGTTGTATGGCAGGTTTACTTTCTCTGGAACTCTCAAGAAAAATTCCTAGGCTAAGCAGGATAATCAGTTTATTGTTTCTTAAGGCCCATACGCAGCATGCAAAAAATCCGCACGAAATGTCAAAACTTCATATAAAAAAAAAATATCCCACCATTTGGGTTTTGGGATCTAAAAAATAACTTTATCCACTAGGAACTTCCTCTGCTATAATTTATATTTTATGTGAATAAGCTTTATTGATCAAGTATTTTCAATTTTTTCCTCTGCTATGATTTTGTTCTATCTGAGATTCAACAAATATATATATATATCTATATTCCGTATATAAACATAAGCTTAGCCAGCTTGAGATATTTGAGCACAAAACTTGAGCTTGTATCTTATAAGCTTCATTCAAAACGAGTAACAGTAACAATATGAGATTTTTAACAAATATACAAATATATGTATGCATATATACTTTGGTATTTTTTTTTTTTGGTATTAAATTCACCAATTTTGTTATAAACCATTTCTTACCGAAATGAAAATTATGTAGAACTAGCAACTTGTTTCAACATTTCAACTTAAGAAGTAATGCCTAGGGCCAAGTTAAATAAAATTCGCATACTCTTGTTGCAGTGGCACAAAAACAAGAACTTTAACTAAAAAACTCAAAAACAGTATTGTATAATTTCAAAATAAAAAATAAAACTAGGCATTTATGCTAGTTTCTAGCATACCATATAGAGCTGTACAGTGTATAAAATAAATTAAAAAAAAAAATACTCTATCGAGTAGCAGCTTTGCACTCAAAATAGTATTAAAGTACTTAAAGTGTTGGTAAATTTTTTGGTTCTTTGGACCAAGTAGAACTTTATATACACTAAGATGATAAAAAATTTACCCATTTGTATGTGTGTATAGTTGTGAGTGTATGTGAACTTAAATAAAATCTCAATGAGCTTGTTGGTATTTTTCATTTCGCTAGTATATACTTAAAGTTTAAGTAAATACTGTATTTGGTTTTTGTTCTAAATCAAAGCCAAATGCAAATTTTTAAAGGCAAATAAAGGTGATATAGAGTGTGAGTGAACTTAGGTATATAAATATATGCAGTCATGTAGCTGAAACTAAAGTATTAAATACAAATTAAAGCTCAAAAGAACTCAAAAAATACCAAACGACAAAAACGACTTGAACTCAAAATGATATAGTTACACATACAGTGAATCACATAGAAATTTGTACACAATACATCCAATATTTCATATAGTAGTACATAGTTGTAATTAGTATATAATTAATAGCGTATACCAGTAATTAAATTAAAAAAAATAAAAAATTAAAATATAAATTAATTATATATAGAGTTAATCACATCATATCAGCAATATCAGCAATATGTTTAGTATTTGACAATTTTAGTGTATTTTTGTAACTGGTATTTTTAGTATATTTGTTATTTTTGTAGTAAGAGAAGTTTTTGTTTAAGAACTTGTTTGTTATGTACACATTTGTGGGCATAAAATACCACTGGATACGTATTAATTTAAGCGAGTTTTACTTAAAGCATATAAAATATAATTGCTTTAAACTAAAATTGAGTTTTGGTATATTATATGCTAAAACATTGTAAGAGTTTGCTCTTTGCATAGTTGTAAGAAATTAAAGCAAACGAAAATAATACGAAAATAAAAAAAGAAATAAGTTCCTGGAATTTCTTATATAGTGCCTTATTATTTATTTTATTATAGAAATACTTTGGTGGACTCTTGCAAAGCGCTGGCTTGAGTTTTGGTATATTTGAAAAGCTTAGTATTTATTTTTTAGGCTTTAGAGGTTTGGAAGCTTTGAAAGCAACAAAATCTATTGTTGAAACTTTGCAAAAAAATTAAAAAAAAAATACTAAAATATTTGAAAAAATTAAAAATACTAAAATTAGTTATAACAAATGCTGTGATGAAGAATTGAATTAAATCAAATATGTTTCAAAATTAAAAACTTGTCGTTTGTGTAAGTCATGGGCGTGCTCTGTTATTTACTGTAGATGTTTGTTGCTGTAGTTGTTTTTTTTTTTTTTTACTGAGACGGCTTACAATTAATACCACAAATGCAATTTACAGACTATACACATATACAAAGACTTTCAGCGCATTTTTTGAGTATTTTTTTTGTTGTTGGTATTTTTGATAGTTGTCAACAAAACATGAACACATTTACACGGACGAATTGCTTGAGTTGAAATTTGTGGCTGGTATTTTATTAAGTTTTTAGTATATTTTATAAGTATGCTATATATATATATAATGTTTTGTCATTGATGTTAACTACAAGAAGTTTCTATAAACATGTTGCTAGCTATACATAGAATATATATGTATATGGTATATATATATTTTATTTATGTACTGTACTGTAAGCGTTTGATTTGGATTTGAGAGAGAGACATACATATATTATATTATATATATATATAATATATTGTTTTTTTTAATAGCTGCACATATACAGTATATACATATATATATAAATATAGACAATGTGAGATGGTGAGTAAGGAATGCATAAAAGAGAGAGAGCGAAAAATGAGTTGTGTTACGCTAAAGAGCGCACGCTCACAGGGCTAACTAGCGGCTGTGTGTGCAAGAATGCAATGGCAAGTTGTTGAAATGTTTAGAGCGAGAGAGAGAGAGAGACAGACAGCTGTCTTACAAAAGAGATGGCTATGTTTTGACTTGTTTGTAGTATACAACATTTGATTGGTTTTTGTGGAGCAAGAGAAACGAAAACAAGAAATGAGTGATAGAGAAAGCAAGTAGAAAATAGCAGTAGTAGTAGTAGTAGTAGTAGTAGTTATAGTAGTAGTAGTTGGTAGCTGTAGCTTTTGTAGGGTATTTAGTGAATAGTATTCGTTTTCTTTGGCACTTGCTTAGTATTTTTTTTCATTTAGTATTTGTTAGCTTTTTTTTGCTATATTTTTTTTATTTTTTTTTTTATATCAAACAAAACAAAAACAAAAAGAGAAAGAGTATTTACCTGCGTTTGGTGATCGGGGGCAGGGTGGCCCGTGTTGTCTAACAGTGTAGGGGAAGCAGGGCGAGCATCTATAGCAACGAATATAACATAAAGACTTCACATTTACCACAGCAGACCATTACAAAAAATTATTTGAAAGAAGTAGTAGTAGTAGTAGAATTGAAAAGAAACTAAAACTTTGTAACATAAATCAATTTGAAATAAAATATATATTTATATTTCTGCTTTTATGTATAAATTGTATAAACGAAGTAGTCAAGTTAAAAATATTTTAGGCGCTTTAAGAGCACTCAAAATTATTTTATTGAAAAAACAAATTGCTGCCTTTAAGGTTACTGTGATATGTTGCACGCATGGGTCCAGCAAATAAACCTAAGCTTGTTCTATAAAAATAAACGCAGTTCTTGTAAATAAGTAAACAAAAATTAATAAAAACTTAAATTACAAATTTTTATATAAACAAATCATTAACAAAACAAAACAAACATAAAGACCAATGCATTAAATAAATTCACTTCCAAACATTTTACGGACTTTGAAAATTCTGTTCAAAAATTTTGCTTGCAAAATGTTAGCTCAAAAACGTAACAGAAGTAAGAGAAAAAGAGAGAGCAGAGAGAGCAGAGAGATAGGCGCCAAAAGATATTTTACGGCAGTAATCGTTAAACGTTACAAGTATTATTTGTTGTTGCATTTTTTTTTTTTTTTTAAGTTATTTTACATACAAGTATATCAAAAATGTTTTATATATAGCATAAATATTACCTTTTGGGTTTTGGCTTCTTGTCTTAGGAAAAATTTGCTAGTCAACTGCATTGTAGGAATTATTTTTTAGGGGGTTTTAAAATAAATTCGTTTTTTTTTTTAAATTATTATATAGAATTTTCATTGGTATTTTTTTGCTTGTAAGCAGTTGGTATATATTTATATAAATAGAGTTATGGGCGGGCACTTAGTGGGCTTATATGTTAAGATAGTATATGTTAAAAATAGCAACCATGATTTAAAATTGTAAATATTATTATTTTACAATAGAAAAATTTACATAAAATACAAAGAGTTTGCGCGTATTTTTATTATTTCGAAGTTTGTTTTTAAGTGTGCTATAAGCCCCTGTTGTTGCTGTTGTTGTTTTTGTTGTTATAAAGTTATATATATATTTTTTTGAAATAAATCTTAAAAAGGCGAAATGGCAAACAAACGTCAAACATTCAAAATAATGCAGAAATTATTAAACAAGAAATGGAAATTAGTTTGATTTTGAAAAAAACTGAAAAGGCAGCTTTAAAAGAGGTCTCACATTAAATGGGTTAAATATGACATCATGGAAGTTTCTTTTAAAAAATTTATGGTTTAACCTTGCATACTGTTTTCGGTAAAGATGCAACGAATATTCAGCAATTAATCGATTGTAAATAGAATAGAAAGACTATCGTATATTTTATTTTTAGTACGAATAATCGGTTTTAATCACAGCCCGCCTTCAAATATTCGTTTTTCAAACTTACTTTTAGTATTTTTTTAATTTCATATTAACTCGTCACTGAAATATTAAAAATCCAGACGCACTCGTTGATGCTATTTGGTATTAAGACATTTGTTGAAAATTTCTACATAAAAATACTTCTGCGGCTGCTATGTATTATATATTATATATTCGACGTATATCAAAAACTGTAAATTTTTTCAGTTTTTATCAGCTTTACGTTATATTTCAGCCAAAAAAAAATTTCTTGCAGCATGACTATTCATTGCATCACATATTTTTAGTATTTTTCATTCAAGTGTGACCATATAAATTACAATTTTTGTATTTTGAGACTACAGCTCATCTCGAGCATATTTGAGTCTGTTTGTTAAAAAAAACTGAACTTATGCAGGTCAAGATAAACATAAATTTCTACCCCTACCTTTGTAGACATATCTATATGAAGATATATTGCTTTATAATTTTGCATTATTAGTTATAAGTACTTGTAAGTTGTCTTTAGTCGACTTATTATATCTTGTGGGTGTTTAACTAAGCAATTCAAGTTCATTCAACAGTCAGGTGCAAGAAACTAGTTTTGGTTTTATGCAAATAACTTATATAACAAAACAAAATAAATAAAATCAAAAATTTAAAGTGAAGAAAATAAAATACTTTTAAAATATATTTAGTTTATTATGCATGCAAAAGGACATCTAGAATTTCATAAGAAATGTCACGCAAGACAGAGAGTAGTAGAGACATTAGACCAAAAATCGACACAATTACGCGAAAAATAGACAATAAGTTAAGATTTTGTGAAAAAATTTATACAAAAATTAATGAGCGCAATGCGGGCATGAGTTTGCTTGCTAATCGATAATAATTTCCACTATAAAACGCGAATACTTGAGTAAGATATCGCCAGGCCGTTTGCTCTGAACTCAATTTATCGGACTTGCAAACGACTGCTGTTCACATGTTGCAATCAATTCGATTAATCGATAACATTTTAGTGAGAAAAAGAAATAGCAGCGATACTGGAAACCGCAACCGATGCTAACGAAAAAAATAGCAAAAACGATTAATCGATTATTTTTAGTTGTTTATATCGATTAAAGCAACTGATAACAACAATTAACACCAATATTGATAAAAATATATTTTTGAAACGGCCACTACATAAGAATAATAGAAGCACTTTTTTTCTTGCTTTATAAAGGCATTCTTTTATGGCTGTAAAGTAGAGTATCTTGAGGACCTCTTCAGTGGGGTGGGGTGGAGTAAAGCCCACCTGCGGTATCATAACGGGCCAATTTTTATTTGGCCTAAGTGAGTTGGGACGTCACGTCCTAACTGCCGCCCTAGCCTAACCTAACCTAAGGTATTCTTTAGATTGAGCTTGTTCCCGATAAATCCAATCGATAGCTCAACAAATTCTGTATAAAAGGTTAACGTTATTTTGAGAGCTTTTAAGAACTTACTGAGAAAGAGAAGTTCAATAATTTCGACGTTTATTAGCGAGTACTTACTCAAGCAGCCCAAGTTTTTTCCTAATTACATTTTTAAGTCATTTAAAATTTTGTTAGATTTAATTTTGAATTTTTTTTACTCTAAATTTTTTTAATTTTTTCAGTTTCTTTTTTTTGTAATATTAAAGCTATATTTAAGTCACTGCTGATATTTGTATGAAGTTTAGATGCACGATTTATAGAAAAAATAAAATCGGTGTGTTTACAACAACAAGAACAACAACTATCTATATATTGTATTTATATAGGATTACATAATTTGATTAAAATCAAATTGAAAGACATACAAAATTATATTAAAATTTAATTAACAGGTGCGAAAATTAAAACATTTTTGTACAAACATAATTTGCTTGAGTATTTGAGAAATGGAAAAAACATTTTACAAAAGTTCGTTTCGAAATAATTGTTAAAAAACAAATTAAATATTTTAAATAAGCGGCGTTCAAACTTAAAAAAAAACTCAAAATTTAACGGTATTCACTTGTAACTGTTTGTTTCATTTGAAATTTTGCGAAAGAGAGTAAGGCAGAAACAGAGAGAAATAGAGAGAGTAAAGAATTTTCTGTGTCGTCACGAATACTGTTTTGTTTGGAATAGATATCTTATTTTTTTTTTTTTTTGTGTAAAACTTTCGCTCAATCATAACTGTTTATGTCGTTTAATAGTTATAATATATATATGTAGTATAAAGTGTTTTTTTTTATAAATTTAACAAAAAAAAACCAAAAAAAAAACTTTAGTTATTTAGATATTACAAAAATTGTCGCTATTTGTTTCCTGACTTTCTGTTGAATATTGTTTGTGTAGTCTGAAAATTGTACTTAAAAACCTGCATAATTATGGCTTAGTAAAAATGTTTTTAAAAGTAGATGTTATATTGCTTTGAAATATGTTTTTAGAATTTTTATAATTTTTTATAAAAAATTTAAACAAAAATCATCACTTAAAGCCTGCAATTTCTTTTCGAATATGTAATAGTTTTAATTTTTTTCAATTTGTAATACTCAACTAAAAGAAAAACAAAATTTAAATAAATAAAAAATGCGAAAATCAATTTTTTTTTCTTAGCTTGATCTTCACAATGCGCACTTACTTTTGCCTTGTGGACCACGCTGCCCGGCCACACCGGGCATCATATTGTCTCTAGGCGGCGGCGGTGGTCCTCTCGCACCGGGTCCCTGACCCCTGCCCCGTTGACTCAGCCCACCACGACCTGCCGCACCGCCCGGTCCCATTTGGTTGTTATACTGATCCGGCGCATCGGCCAAAAAGTTTGATGGCACCAGACCTCTAACGCCATCCAGTTCGCCCATATAGAAACCATCTTCATCCATATCACCATAAACGAGTATGATTTCGCCCGTTTTGAAACACAATTCCACTTGCTGCTTGTCGTTTAGGAGAATCGAAAAACATTCTATTTAGTTTGCAATTTTTGAAGTAGTACATATATATTATGATTGGTGCAAAACCACAAGCAGCGTCTAGCATTAATTGGCCTTGACAAAATCAACTGCTACCAACTGCAAAATATGCACTCACTTCACTAGGCTTGGGCGCTACGACATTCTGTGTAAAGCCCGGCAGTAGACCGCCCAGTAATCCGCCCATTATGCCACTGCCGGCAGCGCTACTCTTGCGCTTGGGGTGAAATTAAAAATATCAAACCAAAGCTTATAACATAACAACTAGAAACGTTGATAATCAGCAATCAAAGGGAAACTATAAGCGGATTATTCTTTTTTCTCTTCTTAGCGCGGAACCCTTACTTATTTACTTTCATCTTTTCTTCTTAATTGCTTCAACAGGTATGACACAATGGTATGGCTCGATAAAGCACATTTTGTTTTAAGTATCCACATGTTCATTTTTAGTTTACTCTTCTAGCTGAACGATTTCTGATATATAAATAAATGCTGCTGACTATAAAATATTAGATAAGTTTAACTTTATCTAAATTCTCAAAATGTTTAAAATCCTTTAAGTACCATTATTTAAGGAGTCGAATGTAAGCTTACTTCGTTTCTTCCTGTTTTGCCAATAGGGCATTTAAAAACTGCTTGCACTGCTTCACAATAGCAGATAGCAGTAAAAGCCTCACTCTCACCAATACTAGTGTAATTGTAGCGGACTTGTGTTTGGCGCGCTGTTAGGCTGCTTGTGTTAGTGCGTATGGTGCTAATGTTTGTGCATAGGTGTGAATGTTGAGTAAGAGATGGGTATACTGTAGCGTAGATCGGGCTCTGTCTTATGCTTTGGCTAGAGTAAGGAGTTAAATCAGCAGAGAGCCGTTCAGGATTTGGACTGTTAGTTGAAAGCGGATGCTCAGTCTGTGTGAGTTAATCTGAATTTTAATCTGAGAGTGGAACGGAACGGAAAATACGTATTAAATTCGAATAGCTTATTCACACTGAGCACATCTTAGCCAAACGCGTGGAACTTTTTGAAGTTGTGAAATTGCGATTAACACTGACAACATCTAAAATCCTGCTGCCATATTGACAGGCTGGTGAATTTAGCAAATTATGAAAATTTATTAAAAATGAATTTTAATATTAAAATATCAATCTTTTTATGAGTTGATTTGGGGTATCGGAAGTGTCAGTAATATTTTCACTGGATAGAGCTAAACTATTCCAGCTATTGTTCTGGCCAAATTAGTGATTTGTTATAATTCAATTCCATCATTCCGGTTTCCATTTGATTAGCTGATTATCAACATTCCCCGAACAAAAGCAAAAACTTAAGTAGCTTTCTTTCAAAATACTCACTTCGGCATCCACATTCGGACTCAATTCTTGGGGATCATAGTCGTAGAGAGCAATCATGCGTTTTACAGGCATATTCGCATAGATGTCGCCCCAACGATCACGACTGACATTGCGCATGCTCTGCTGGGGGGCGCCTTGACCGGGCATAACTTGTGCCGTACCGCCCGTGTTCTGCATATTGCCCTGCATTTGTCCGCCCATTTGAGCGGTGCTGTCTTCCAACTCGCTAACCATGTTGTGCGGCACATACCCGCGTCGGCCGCGTAGCTCGCCCCAGTAAAAGCCATCCGCATCCTTATCACCGAAAACCTAAAGCAAATGTTAATAGTACAAAGCAGTTAGAGCGAATCATAAGATCATAGTGCAAAGGATAAAGATGTTGTGGAAATACGTTTAAAGAGAGTGCATAACGCTAACTTAAGTTTATTTAAGGAACTATAAAGAGTTAGAAGAGAGAACAACGTCTACTAAGTATGCTTGATAGAGGTTATTTAATTGGTAATACTTGTGGACGGTATTTAATAAGATGGTATAGAATGTAAGTAGTTATCTCAACTGTTATGGGGGCCGTGGGTTGGTTGGGCTTTGGAATAAGTGGTGGGCAGTGGTGGTGGGGGTGGAGGCGAAGGAAAAACATGCACTGATTCATTCAATTCAATTCATTAGCGGCAAAAGCGCAGCCAATTCGACACAATTGGTTGCATTCAATTCATATGGCTATTAAGTATTGATTGAGAAGGCGCTGCTGATTGCTTTATGTGATCTTTAGCTTTACCGTTGCTTAGACGTCGTCGGGCGTATTGTGACTAGTGGCAGCTGCAGCTGTATTTGTACGGGTACTGGCACTGGCTGGAAAGTGTTTTGCGGTTCTGTGTTTTTTTGGTTCTAAAGTTCAGCAGTTCTTACCTTAATAGTATCACCCTCTTGAAATGGCAGTTCTTCGTCGCATCCATCTGGATTAGGACTCATTGTGGTTGGATCATAGTCGAACATGGCTATAAAGTAGCGTGGCTTCTTTTGTGATCCGGGCATTTGTTGTAGCTGCTGTCCGGTCTGTTGGCCAGGCAGCATTTGGCCCTGTTGCATTTGTTGTTGTTGCGGCTGCTGCTGCTGCTGCTGTTGGTTTAGCTGACCACGTGGACCCATAGCACCGGGCATTTGACCCATCATTTGACCAGGCATCTGGCCCTGCATTTGACCTGGCATCTGTCCCTGCAACTGACCCGGCATCTGACCTTGCATTTGTCCCGACATTTGTCCCGGCATCTGTCCCTGCATCTGACCTTGCATTTGTCCCTGCATCTGCCCAGGCATTTGGCCTTGGCCCTGCATCATTTGGCCAGGCATGGGTCCAGGTGCCGGTCCACGAAAGCGTGGTCCGCCCATAGCGCCCTGCGCACCGTATGCTTGTTGCTGCTGCTGCTGTTGTTGTTGTTGCTGTGGCCCCTGCGGTCTTCCCGGCACCATGCCTCTTTGCGTTGCTCCAGGCGGATAACCCTGTTGTTGTTTTGTAGTTGTCGTTGTTGTTGGTTTGTTGTTATAACGCGCATGAATTTAATTTAAATGAATTTAAAATTTTGTTAGCGTTTTTCTTTTAGAAATAGGCTCAATAGAATTCTTTTTTTTTCTCTTAATTTGTACTCTGTTTTTCATTCATTGTCTTTAGAGAGGTTTTTTCTGTATAGTGGCAGCTGCATAAAGCTTTTTTTTACGTTTTAAAACTAAAAAATGTATGTATTTGTGTGTGTGTGAGTTTGTTTATGTGTTGGTTATACTGAGTATGTATATAGTATTATAAGTATAGTTTTGAAAAAGCGCATAATGATCTATAAATACAATCAATATATGGAAAACAAAAGACACTAGCTGATAGGTCGAAGGCAAATACAAAGCTATGTTCAAGTTTTTGTTTGAGTATCGAGTACTGAGTAACATAGTGATGTGTATAGTATGCATGTGTTTTAGCAAACGGAACGAGTGGCATTGGAACAAAGGCAATTATTGATCTGATCTTAAAATTTAATAAAATCGTAGACAGGGAGTGAAGTTTTTGTATTTATTGACTTATCGATAAAAGTTGACAACTCAATAAATTAATCGAGTAACTTATTTGAAAGCAATCGCAGTTATAGCTTGAGTATCTCGTTTTGTGATTTCGAGTCATTTTAATTCTTGATACAAATAAAAACAAAAAATCTAAAAAAATCTGTTCTCGGCTGCTTATCGAAAAGATTATAACTTAAAGATTTTCGAGATTAGAGTAGGCTTTTCCAATTCCTATTCGTTTTTTCGGATTTCACTTAATAAAATGAATTGCTTTAGAAAAGCTTTGAGAGTTCTTAAAAGCGCTGATTTCCGTTTAGATTGAATTTTAAAAATTATTAAAAAAATCATAGATTGTGAATTATGGATCGTCATTTTACAGTAAATGCAATTGCCCTTCATTTCAAATCCATTCATGCCGAGTACTACTATGTTCTTGTTTATGTATTTTCGTGTATTCACATATGTATGTATGTGTTTCTATATATTACAATAGCTGCGAATTATGTAGTGTTGTTTTTTTTTTTTTTGTAAGTGTAAATTTTTACAGATGATTCTATGGGCGCACTTTATTAATATTATTTGGAAAGTTTTCTAGGAACAGCTCATATCAACAGTCATCACATGTAAATACGATTATTGCAGATACTTCTTGAAGTTCATGATGTATTCAGCAATAGTTTAGTAATGGATCAGCTGGCTCTACCAAACAGTTCTAAAACACTCAACTATTTGGTATATGAATTTCACTTGATTTCAGTTGCTACAAGGTTAAAGTAAAATCTATTTGTAATCCAAACATGCAACTCATCTGAAGACTTAAAAAATTGTTATAGCAAGAACCTGATTTTATGTCGTCGTAATAAATAAAAATTTTAACTGCCCTAAAGACATATTTTAAAAACTAAAAATATTTCAACTTTACAGCATTTTTTTTAAAGTATAAATTTTAAAAGCAAGTTTAAATTTGCTAATTTTATTTTTAAAAATAAGCGCGTTTTAGTTTTTTTTTTTAAGCATTTCAAACTACTTTCAAAAATATTTTAAACTAGTTTTTTAACTTTAAATACTATTTAAACTATTTATGTTTATTAATTTACGCAAAAGTGTATATATTTAATAATATGTATTTTTTTGAGTGTATTGTGATACGGAGCAATACGCTTGTGAGAGAGAGAGATGTTGTGGATATAACTTACATTCTGGTTCACTTGACTCTGTGTGGGTTTCGAGAAGAGGCCCCCGAGCAGGCCACCTAACAAGCCGGAGCCGCCATCGGGCTGTTTCAGTTTCAGTAACGGTTTCAGTTTCGGTACCGGTAATGCATAACGGGTTTCGTTTCGTTTCGTTTCATATAATGAAAATGAATATGTAACTTGTTTTGTTTAAAATTGTTTCGTTGCATTGCGTTTTCCTTAATTCAATTTATTTTGGCATTACCGCCCAAAAATAGGGCAAAAACTCTAGTTATTAAATCTGAACAACTTAACAATATTTCTAAAACTTATGCATTTTGCTATTGCAGTTTCGAAAATTGCAGCTGCAATTCAAGACATGCTAATTGTGTACTTTGAATTTGAAAAACAAAAGAAAATTTAAAGTGTAATACTTATTTTGAAACACTAGCAAAAATTGCATACGCTGTCTTTTTTTTTAGTAAATGAAAAAATCATTAACTTTAAAAAAATAAAAACTTTACATACATACAAACGGGGGGGCAGGACTCAATTCAAATTGCTTTGGATCTTATATATATAAATCGTATTGATTTTTACGCGCAATACTTTTCTTGTTTTGAAATTTAATTTGTGAATTTTGTGCGAATGTTTAAGAAATTTTCGTTCAGTGTATGTATATAATGTGTTAACATTGAAAAGAAATGTAGAGTAGAGAGAGTACAGTAGGTAAAGAGTACATAGCAGAGCTCAAAAAAGAGAGTAAGTATGAAGGACTGGAACAAAATAGAATTGGAACAAAAGTATGTATGCAAAAAACCTTTTCAAACGAGAACGCTTCAAAGCAAGAGAGGATTGAAACATAGTGGAATAGGAACATAAACGTTATCAACGATACTTGGAGCTGCTATTCAAAACTAAGTACTTTCAACAAAGCTGTTTCAATAGCAGCTGCATTTTAAAGCTATCGATTTGAAAAGGTTGGAAGGGCCATTTTCTCAAATATAATAGAGTTTGCAAAGAACTGAAGGGGAATGTTGGGAAAATGGCCCTTTATAATGTATAATAAACCCGAAACTTAAGATATAAGTTAGCAAACAAATTAAACTGTAAGTATTGGAACTTTGAGTATATAGTAGAAATTTTGGAACGTCAAATTGTGCAGGGATGCGCAGGTTGTAGTTACAAGCAATTGGTATAATTTTTGGTGTACGGATTTGGGTTTAATATGACTTGGCGGTTTACAGTTTACATTTATGTACGTTTTATGTACAATTTTTTGAAAATGTGTTACATAGTTTCAATGTCGTAGCTCGAATAGAATTTTGAATATCATAACCAATTTTTGAAAAAAATGATAAGTATAAAAGTTTATAAGATATTATTTACAGTGTATGTAATTTGTTTTAGTGTATGTACTGAGTAGTCTGGCTTCCAACTGCTCTGCGTGCTTAGTTTTGGCTTTGAAAGCACTCACCTGATGACCCGGCTGGCCAGGTTGTTGACCCGGCTGCATGCCTTGCTGCTGCATCTGATTGGGATCATATTGTGTGTGATCCTGTTGGCCCATCATGCCATGTTGGCCCTGCTGCTGACCTTGCATGCCCTGTTGCCCCGCCATGCCCAATTGTTGTTGCACAGGCAGGCCGTGTGGTCCTTGTGGAAGCTGCGGACCCATGCCCATTTGATTTGGTCCCCTGCGAGCGACAGCATTGCGCACGGTGTCTGTAACAGATGCAGATATAGTTTAAAATTTTGATATTAAGCTGGTTAAGAGCGTTTTACTCACTAGGTATCAATATGGGTGCACTGTCCGCCGACTGTGAATCTCGTGATTTAGTGCGTATGGTGACCGCTCGCGGATTGAAGACGCCCAGTTTGCCAATGTCGATCAGTGCATGATCGCCAGTTGGCGAATTGATATCCGTCACCTTTTTACCATCGGCATACACAGCATAGCCGGTTACAGGCCCCGTCGATGTGGGCCTATTAACCGGCTGCCATGTCACCAAAATGGTACCATCTTGAGGACCAGCCTCAAGTTGGATTTCCTATAAAAATCGTATTGATTAGTTAATACAAAATATAGACTTTGTAAGCTATTTACCTGTGGCGGATCGGGCAGACCCTTGGTCAGCGTACGGAAATCGGCATAGGCGCCGGGTGCTTCCTCCTGTCCAGGTCGGCCCGGTGTAGTCGGCGGATGTTGACCCACGGCGCGTAGATGTTTGGCGCGCACTGTAACCCTATATTGTGTGCTTGGTGCTAGACCCGTAATGGTATGCCTATACATGCCCGGCTTGACGGTGCGCACCTCCACATTGTTCACACACACCACGTGCTGGTGGTTGGAGTTAGCCGGCAGCCATGATATGACAGCCGATGAACACGTTATGTGTGAAGCGCGCACCGCCGACGGACCCAGATGCGATGTGTCACGACCGATGATCATGGTGCAGGCGGCATCACGCGATGTCTGCCGATTTTGTGTCACGCTGCGCACGCTAATGCGATGTGGCTAAAGATTTGAGTTAGTGTCAGTCAGTAGAGCTAAAGCCTGGAAACATGTTGCTTGGTACTTACCCGCGTGGAGTCTACGCCTTCGATCAGCGCACGTGTGCGTTCATTGGCCTTGACTGTGACCTTGAGCACGCCATCCACATATACATGATAGCTGTCGATGAGATTATAGCCAACCGGTTCCGGCGGTGACCATCCAATCAGTACGCTCTTGTTCAGCTGACGTTCCAGTGTCAAGTGCTTTGGAGCTGGAACTGTATGAAACCGTGTATTAGTAGCTTGAACAAATAACTTGGGATAAACTAGCGCCTAAAGCATTGCTAGCAAGTGCACGAGCATGAGTGTGCTTAAAATCTCTACCAGAAATTTGTAGCTAGAGGTATGCTCACATTTGCGCGTAAGAATTTAAATCAAACATCGAGGCAATTAACAAAAAACATAGATTAATCTGTATGTCTGATATGTTAAAGGAAGTTAAGTGCTTACCATTGTCACTGATATCATCCTGATCGTGCTCCAGATCGGTGTGCGTCTCACTTAAACGTGCTAGATCCTCATGTGTGTGTGTGAGCAATGGGTTGTGCGGCGGCAAGGAGGGCAGCGACGTTGTATCGCACTGCATGGAACCATCCTCAGCATCGCGCAAGGTGGAGAGCACGGCCTGATGGAACTCCAACAAATCGTCACCTGTTTGCGTAACCGAGAAACTTATGAAATCAAATTGAACTTGGCAAGCGGCAGAGTTCGTTACGTACCCACTAAGCGTTGCACGAAGGAAGCGGGCACCAGCCCTCGACGTCCATCTAAAAGTTCCGCATCCAAATAACCTCCTTGCGGTTCTCCGCTGGTCCACACCAGCAAATAATCGCCGGAGCAAAGTGATAGCTCGCCTTCTGCCTCTCTGTGGGCAAAGAATTTTGATAAGCATAGAAGCAAGACTTATGACGGTCTATGGGCAACATTAAACTGCCTGGATTTGATTAGATTTGAATAAGCGCGAACTTCAAGAAATCTGCTGTGACGTGTAGTCAAGTTAAGTCTGGTCTTTCTCAAGTTGCAGATTCTTGTATCGATCCCGGTACACTTTCTTTCCGAAAGAACTTGTTCGAATCGTTTTATTTGTCCAAGGCAGATTTAAAGTTTCCCATAGTTTCAAAAACTTACTCTGGTGGATCGTAGGGAAAACGAGCAATGAACACACAGCAGCGACCCTTGCCCGGTATGTCCAGCATGTCCACCTGTGGCTCACTGGCGCCATTCAATGTGTGATTCCGTGCTAAGAGAACAAAAAGAAAGCAATTTTTATTGCTGATCGCCTTCGAAAGCTCTTATCTACTTACTATCCAAGTCCAAAGCGCCCAGTGCCAAACCGCTGCGATTGTGCATTATGCTGGTATTCAGGCCATCGGTGAAGTCATCTAGACCCCAAGCACTAGGCGGTATGGGCGAACAGGGCGAGCTGCGATTGCCATAACGCGCCAAGGGTATATCAATCTCATCTAGCATCTTCATCTTGGACGCATTACGCAATGCGGCTGACGTAAACGGATACGAAGCGCTGGATGCAATATCCAAAAAGGGCGGCGGATAAGAGTTGGGCAGACCAGCGCTGGCGCTTAAACCATACAAAGAAGTGGCGCCAGTAACACCACCGCCCAGACCACTAAGGCCGGCTGTGCCCAGTAGAGCGCTCGTATCGAGCATATTGCCCATGGTGGGATGTGTTAGCGATGTGCCCAAGGCGCCAACGCCGCCCCCAGTTAGGCCCAGGGCTGAGTAACTACTCGTACCGGTTGGTATGTTATGCGAGTTCAGTGACAGAAGGGGCATGGTTGTGCTCTGCAAATTGTACAGTTGTATTGTTCCGCGCTTTTCGTTTCAATTCAATTGCATTTCAATTTTATGTTCAATGTTCAATCAAGTGTAATTCAATTTGGAATTTTGTATTGTTTTCAATTTTGGATTTACATGGCGAGTTGTTGGTTTTGGAATTTTGTAATTTTGTCGTTGGTAATTGGTTTTTGTTGTTGTTATAGTGTGCATAGTATTGTTAGGCATATTATGTATAGTTATATACACATAAAGACACAGTTACATAGTTGTTGTATAGACAGAGACACACACATACATATTCATATTTTGGATAGTAGTAGTTATAGTAGTATTAGTATACATTATAGTTATTGGATCAGTTTCAGTTTGGCGTTTTACAACACACAAATCAGTCAGAGCAGAAGAATACAGAAGAGAACAAGTTGTAGAGTTTTAATTGTACAAAAGAGAGACAAAGAAACGGCACATAAAACGGAAAGAGAAATCACAGAGTTCACGTTTATATAAAAGCCATTATCAGGTTTGTAGAATTTGTTAGTTAAAAAATATTAGTAAACTTTCAAATGGCAAAATGGCAACATTAGTGGAACATGAATAATCGCACTATAAACGTATTTATGTAAATGTTCTTATGTAGTATGTACTATGTATATGAAAAGCAACAACATGATGAATGGGCAACATTTCAAAAAACATTGAACATTGCTAAGAGCAGAAACATTTATGGATTTCAAAAAGAATGAAATATGTGTGTGTATGTGTACTAGTGATGCAACAAATGAGAATACGAATGCAAAACGAATATACGTCAGGGATCTTGATCAATGTTCGAATATTCAGTGATCATGATCTATGTACGAATAAAGTACGTTATCGATATCGCCCAAAGTCAGCATATATGGGCTTTAATTCTGTAAGTTCCCAAGAAATTGTGATGCATTACGAATATTCGGCAGCGATCATTATCTTTGTACGAATATTCGGTAGCGAACACGTTCCATGTAACGTATATTCGGTAGCGATCGTTATCTTTGTACGAATATTCGGTAGCGAACACGTTCCATGTACGAATATTCGTTATAGATATCGGCCAAAGTCCGAATGTATGGACGTTAATTCCGTATGTACACAGAAAATTGTAACGCATACGCATATTCGGCAGCGTTCATGATCCATGTACGAATATTCGTTATCGATATAGGTCAATTTTCAAATATTGGCACTCTTACTATCGATTGATTGCATTTCTAATATGTACTATGCAAAACAGTATTCCGAATGCGTATGTAAATATTTACCTACTATGTATTACATGCCATGATATATAGGTATAGGTATTATTTAAGTCTAATTTCAACATGTTTCAATTAGCAGGGAATATTAGATAAAGGCAAGTCTAAAAAGTTGAGTAATGGATGAATTTAAATGTGTTTAATTTCAAGCAAAAAAGTAAAGCGACTATTTTCACTAACATTTGCTAAAAAATTTAAAATGAAATGTTCTTGAATAATTAATATGTGATTTATTAAATGGAAAGTCTACAAACAAACTACAATATGAATGCCTCTCTACATATAGTACAAAAAGATTATTCTTTTTCATAAAAAAATTTTTTATTTTGAAAAGAATTTCCGATGATTTAAAATATTTTTTTTTTAATTTCCAGAGCTGTGGTTGTTGCTTGCAGCGAGTAGAGAGCAAACCCAACAAGTCTAATATAAGACCAGATATTGCTGCGCAGTGGCGGATAGACGGAGGGTTTCGGGTCCGGACCCTCAAAAGTTGGAAAAATGGGTTGACAGTTCTTGCGGAGCTGATACTTATACACTTCGAACTGAAAAACCTCCCAAGATCAAATCCTGGATATGCACCTGTTGCTGCCATAAGTGTACTTATATTTCAAATATAAGGAGTTTAGTTCGAAGGAATTTTAAAATAAAATATAGAACTACACTATCCCATAATACAACATATATAATGAATTATGATACATTGGAGGTACTAAAGAATATCATCTTTAACGTCTTTTTCATGGATTGAAAGCCATTGTGGCCGCCGGTAATGAATTCCCGAAACCACTATATCGGGAATGCCACTCCGAATGAAATAGAAGTAGTCTGGGCTTCTGTTTGCTCAGTGGCTTGATCTCGTGCCAGCATTCTTTAAGCGCTCATCAGAAGTAATGGAACCTCTTTAGTGATCAAAATGATCACAATAAGCAAGCGTAGAAGGACTACCCTCAAAAACAGCAATATACATAAAAATTCGAAACGGTTCTAATAGTTGGTTAATATTACAAAAAATGGTACCAAGATGCAGAAAAGCTACTTCGAGTCAAATAAAACTTTCAGTACCGATTATAAAATTTAAGATTATTCTTTTGTGATATTCTAAATAAATATTTTTATAGTATTTATAAAATAAGGGGAAAAGTTTAAAAGTCTATAATGTGCAGTGCGTGTAGGTGTTTTGTGCGTGTGTTGAATAATTTTACTTGATGCCTCAAAGTCGCAGCTTAAAATCGTAATAACTCCAAAATTAAATGCAGAACGGATTATTATTTTCGTCTTTGAAATTAAGAATGTACTAAAGTCTGAAGAAATTATTTCCAAAATTACAAATGATTTCTTCTTATTTTTCTTTTTGGCTTATAAATTTAGAATTATACAATATAAGATGGTATCATAGGAAACCAGTTCCCGAAAACGTTCGATATTTTTGGAGCATATACAGAACAAATTTCAACGAAAGGCTATATGTGAACAACATCACTAATCGGCTTAACCGTAGCGAATGTCGTGACTCTCCGTATGACCCACTATATAAAGTAGGCGATCCCAGACGATACGATAGCTCAAAGGCTATAAGGCCTAAGGCTAAGCCGTACCTAATGTCATGACATTACAGTCGCCTAATGAGTTTAAAAGATCAAACCCCCTTAACTAACCAGAGTTAGATAATGTCAAGAAACCTATTGGCCCACTTTATATGATAACAACCGGGATTAACCGACTCAAAACTCATGACGGCGGTCGGACCAGCTGGGCGTGGTAGCGATCGACACGTCGATTTCCGTGAACCTCATTTAAAAAGTGTCGCTGTGATCCAAAATACAGTAAAATCTCGAGCAGCGCTAAGCCATACAAATTTTCCTCAAATTCGGCAAAACAGCAAAGTAGACCATCGTAATGATTAGGTACGCCTACAGGGATGTTGTTATAAGCCACATCTGGCATAAGCTGCCCAGGGTGTGCTGGGAGGTCATCGGTAACGACCAGCGGGCCGATCGCTCATCAACTTTAAGAATTGATACAAATGTGAGAAATGTGAAGGCGCTTACGTATTCTGATTTTGTTTTTGCAATAATATTCGTCTGATTGTTAAAGAGTTAGGGACACTGCGCTGCTGAGGGAGATTCTGGAGCAACACAGCGTTGCCACGTTACCCTACAATGGAAAACAGACACAGCTGTTGCTGAACTCCAAGGGACATAACGACATCTCTGAAGGAGATCCCGGAAAGCAAGTTCCAAAAAGCCTAAGCGCAGTGGAATTTGTAGAATACGTGTTGGATCGGAGCACCAGCGTACTACTTCGAGGACTACTAATTTTATATCCTACCCTGCAAGGCGGGTTCAAACACTTCCGGTAAGATAAGGTCCTTAACTTTTCAAAACTCATCACAGAATATTACGCCCGACTATTGAAGTCAGCTAAACCCTAGATACACTTGCAAATTTTGAATAGAACTTGAATTTTGTCTACACCTAACCTAACATATGAAAAGATGACTGTTACCCGCATACCTATAAATCCGATCAAGATGTCTAATGTTGTTTCAGAAATGTTTACATATGTATGTGTGTACTATGTGAGAGTTTATGTGTATGTATTTATGTGAGTATGCATGTAATTATTTTCAATAATGAAACTACAACAAAGCGCAATGTGATTTACACTGTGAGGCCTTTGGGTCTGGTCTTTAAAAGGAGTCCAGTCCAAGCAGCCCATGACATACAAATGCAAACTCTAAAGCATATGGAACAATATATAAACTATTGTACTCGTTATGTACTCGTAGAGTACTCATTGAAGTTAACAAGCGATGCCAAATGCAAGCATCTCTCAACAACTGGCGTTATATATATATATATATTATGTATGTATATAGTCAAAGCTTTAAAGCATTATATAAACATTATGTAATACGCTTGTTATTGTTATTGTTGTAGCTGTTGTTAGTTCATTATTATTGAAAATAGTTGGTTTACCTGACTTAATGCCGTTGGCATAGCCTTCATCGTATGAATATTTACCGGCAATGGTGGAATGCCAGTGATTCCACTAGTTCCGCTTAGTAGCTTCTCAACGGAAGTCTGGCCAGCACCATAAGCGGATGCGGCAGCGGCGGAATTCAATGATTGTATGGCGTGACTGCTCAGACTCGAGGATATGCCGCTGATTGGATTGGGCACCAAGGCCGATATGGATGTGTGGCCGCCGGCGGCGCTCTGCGAGCCAACGCTGGTGCCGCTTAGGCTGGTGCTGGCCCCATTCGCTAGCGTTGATGCTAACGAATGCGGCAGGCTCGAGTAGCCGGAGGATAGACCGGAGGTGGCACTGGCGCCGCCTAATACGGCTCTTTTATAACGATTCAGTTCTTCTTCAAGTTCTGCAAATGAATAATTATTAGTTGCTGGTAGTTGTTTAGTCTTAGACATAAGATTGCATTACCACTCTTTGATATGGTTCTAAATTCGCTATTTCCCGTATTTAACATGGAACTGGCTTGCATTGATGACATACCGGCTGCTGATGTGCGTGGCTGTTCCAACTCGGCCAAAACGCGATTATCCTGCAAAGAGAAAAGATAGTGATAGTTAGAAAAAATACATGCTTAATAATCTTAAATCTTTTAAATGGTGTTCCTGCTAGTGGAATACTATACACATTCCGAAAGAAAACTTAAGATCTTAAATTAAGTGGTTCGCAGGGGAGCTGGTCAGTGCCGTCGAAAGTAAAGTGCCGGGCCGGTGGTGACTGTCCTCGAAGAATTTAAATGTTCAATGGCTTTTTTGAATCTACAGGCGCAGTGGGAATCGCTTCGTTTCCCCCACTGTCGACAGGACAGGGTACTGCGGGTTGCTTCGAAAGAAACACATTTGGTATAGCTCGCAGGGGATCTGGTCAGGGCCGTTGAGAGAAAAGTTCCGAACCGGTGGTGACTATCGTCTGGACCCAAAAAACCCCACCGTGAACCACTGTACAGACCCATGTACAGTGATCATCGGCCGAACACAGCCTCTTTTGCTACCGGGAAATTTGGCCAGTAGAACTTTATAAGCTTCAACTGCGTACGGCCATTTGGTGAGATATAAACAAATTTTGTAACACAACAAAAAGGTTGCCCATGCGTTTTCCTTCAAAACACCAAAATCAAAATAACTTCAGACAGAAAAGCCTACAACTTAAACTGTACTCGATGTTTATCAGTTGCATTATTAAAATTTATTATATATAGTTTAAAAATTTGTTTAGTGGATTATAAAAGGGTTATAGTTGAGAATCCAATTGATGTACCATAATAAATGAGGAGAGTCAAATTCTAAAAACTGGTAAGTGAACTAAAATGGGAGACACAAACAAGCTTTATTTGTGTTAATATGGAACATACAGCCGATACACAGTCAACTAATAAAGTGGAAACAAGCGTAGGTTCTCCTACTGGTTCGGAAGTTGAAAACTCCTTTCCTGCACGATACAGAATTGAGCTTGAGGGGCGTCACTTGGTGTTACCAAGAGCAACCATGAATTGTAAATCAGCTACTCCCAAAACATTTTAATGGTTATCTATTTCAATAAGCCAGATCTAGAAATCAAGAAGTATGGACCATGGTTTTGCTAGGAGCAAGTAAAGTTCTATCGCTTAACTGTTTAGTCTTTCAGAAGGTATTCAAAATAAGAGAATGTAAAAATTGAGGGCGACATAATCTGACAAAGTCTTTAGAATAATAATTGTAATGGGAAAACTGTACTGCGACCCTTGGGATCTATTGCGCTTCCTACTAGCTCTAGAGCTCCTTACAAGATAGATTAAATTATCTGGAAGGTTCTAGTCTAGTGACGTCGTGCAACAAGATTCTGGGAACCTCAGCTGCCCTTCTTCAGGCAAGAGTGTCACACTCCGCAAGTACGTGTTGGAAGGATTCCTTCCTAATTTCACAGACCCTACAGGTGTTAGGGTCTATGATGCCATCATGCTCAGGTACTTCCTGAGCCTGCAATGTCCCATAAGTAACTCACGGAATTCCTTATTCCTACGGGAATTCTTGCCCAAGTGGGAGATTTTCTTGAACCTATTTAGTTCAGGACTGTCGTAAGCCAGTCGTCCTAATCCAGTGCGAGTGGATCTTTCCTCTTCTCGTAGTAGCTGTTTGGTGGTGTGTCTGCCAACACTACAAAAGGGCTCAGGCTCTATTAGTAGTTTCGCAGCACCGTCTCTTGTCAGCCAATCAGCTACTTCGTTCCCAGGAATGTTGTTATGTTCTGGGATCCATCTAAGGGAAACGTTATGCCATTGTCCTAGACGGTTTAGTTTGGCTCTAGTTTCCTGGACTGAATTTGAATTAGTTTTTAAGCCAGTCAGCGCTTTGAAAGCGTCTTCAGAAAACTGCCCAAGTTTTGTTTTAGTAAATTCCTCTCTTTTGAAATTTTAAAACTTTTCAAATCTCGATTTACAATAAAGCACACTTTTCATAGAAATCGATCGCATTTTAACGGTCTACAACACTGATGCTTTATTTTTTACAGCTTTTTAAAATTTTTGCAGCTTTAAAACAAAAACAAAAGAAATCTCACTAGGCTAGGAATTTTGTCGATCTGACACTTTTGAATTTTGGAAAAGGTGAAAAAATCGTACGAGCACAAACAAAATTTACTCTGAACTAGTATGGATTACAGTGAGATTACAATGAAAGAGTTGCTGCAGAGGGGAGACAGCTTGTTGCATGGCTACGATGAAATGAACGCACAAGTCGATAAAATGTTGGCTGATGCGGAGGAAGTGAACCAGCAGGTGATCGCATGTTGTAAGCTGCGCGAGAAACACGTCGAACAATTGGTCGAATCTTTAAAGAATGAGACGGAACTACGTTTGCTAGACGATAATGATGAAATCAGCAAAGTAGCAGAAGATTACGCCATGGACATTGCTCAGATCAAACATAAAATAGCTGAGCAACCGCTATACGAGAACATGGAGGAAATTTGCCAAATCCGTGATCGCTGTTTTAATTCTATAAACAACATTATCTCAAGACAAAGTGAGCGTGTGGAAACAGTGGATAAGGCCAACGTGAACCATGCAGAGTACATAAGTCAGCTGAGGGAGAGCGATAAGTGCTTTGACATTTGGGATTTCAGTGCAACGGAACATCAGCTGTCAGAGATAATACGGCAGGGTCTGCCAGAGAGCCTTGAATGCAACGAAATGTTGGAGTTTGTAAAATATTTGAATGATTGTCAGGGCATAGAGCATGAGCTGCTGCAAGATCTGTCTGACGATGCTGAGCACGACACATTTTTAGATTATGCCGAGGACTTAAATCAGCGCGAGAGTGCAGGGCATCAGCCGTCCGGGGACACTGAGAGCTCATGTGTTCAGCAGAGTCAGACAGAGGACGCTGAATGCGAACAGAGCGAAAACTTGGAGCAGAATGAGCTTGAGAATGAGCGCACTGAAGGCGTCAAAATTGAGATGTTCACTCGGTACAGTCAAACATCAAACGCTGATGACTTGGAACAGAGCGAATTCATGGAGAACGATAACAGCAGCATGCAGAATGTGCAGGATGTGGACTTGACGTTGGACAACACTTTCAAAGGCTTTGAGCCTTGCCTTTCGACCAGCCATTTCCAAGAGTATGCAACTGAATCGTCAGCAAGTGATTTAAAGGAAGCGCAACAGCAGGAATCCGAGCAGGAGTATTCAAACGAGATTGAGCACAATTAGTGACAACACAAAGATTACAATAAAATGCGCAGCACAAAAAAAATTGTTATTTTTTGTTTGGCTGCATAGCGCACCTGTTCAATTTTTGCCATTATGATATCAATCTCCGAGCCTTGGTCCTGGTGACTGATTGTCGGTGCCCATGTGACGGTGGAACTACTGGCCGAGGTCGGTATATTCATGACACCCGCTGAGGACGCAGCACTGCTGGCCATGCCGGTGCCATGTCCAGCGTGTCCGGAATGTGCGGAATGACTGGAGTGACCGGAGTGTCCGCTATGTCCGCTGTGTCCGCTGTGTCCGCTGTGTCCAGTGTGTTGCTGGGCATGCTGTGCGGAGCGTGCAGCTTTAGCTTTAAGTGTAGCGGTCAGCTCGATTTGCAGCTCCTCACAGCGCACATTTTCCAGCGCCACCTGCAACAGAGTAATCAAGTTTAAACATAAGAGCAACCAAACCCAACACATACCTTCTTTTCCAGCTCACGCGCACGGGATTGTAGATTCTCTACCGCCTCGGCATCTGGTCTTGCGCTGGCGCTTAGGTTGCGTATTTGTGCCAAAGTTTCCTGCAAAAGATGCAAATTTAATGAGCTCATGGCATGAATGTTCCATAGAAGGATGACATTTGCTGACCTGATGCGCACGTTCGATTTCCGTGCGTCGCATTTCCGCATCGCGCAGCTGCAGGCTAAGCGAATCCAGCATACCATTGGGGGCTATGGCTGCGGCCACGGCGGCGGCAGCTGACGACGACGAGGACGACTGTTGTTGATGATGATGATGATGATGATGCATCGACTCGTATGGCATACTGTAGCTGCCACGGGCTGTGCCTGCTCTGTGGTGTTGTCGACGACTGCAACAAAGCGTGAAATATGCATGCTTTAGTTAAGTATGAAGTTTTTGCATAGCAATGGGGGGTTGGGGATACTCCGTTTCGGTTGGGTATAAATTACTTTTATGAGCGAGCCTCCCTGTGGGAGGCGGCACTTGAGTGCGCAGCATGGTAACCAAAAATTCAGCAGCTATCTTATCTGTATATAAGCATGTACTAAGTGCTCCCTACTAAATGGGTCAACTGCCTTTTTTTGACAGCGGCACGCAGCCAAATTGCTTTAAATATGTATATAAATGTGTCATTTGTACTATATATTGGCGTCTGCTTAAGAACTGCTGCTGAACTGCTGAACTTTGAACTTTGGCTTTATTGACACTGTGTGACCGTAAATAAGCTTTGACTTAGCCACTTGAGCAGCGCCCAAGCGCACACAGGTGTCTACCCACTTATTCTTTTTGAAATTTATGCAAATCATTCATAAGCCACAGTGCCGCACAAGTTTTCAAATAAATTTTAACTCACTTTGTATGCATTTAACTTTTATAATAAAAATTCGTCAATATTTTCAGTCTATCGCGCACTGACAATTGCATTACTCATACGCACTGACTAAACACTTTTCGTTGCTTGTGCACAGTCGAACTTTGTCTTAACGAAATTTTTTGGTGCAAAGATTTTCTTTTTTATGACAGTCTTTTGGTACAGTCAAACATCAAAACAAAGTATAAGAGTAAAGTGTAACCATGGCAATTGCAGTACGCATACGCACTGAGTAACAACACGCATTGTCGTACTTTAGAGTAACGAACTTTTTTGAATTAACGAAATTTTTGGAATAAAAAAATTGATTATTATTACGTCTTTTGGTACAGTCAAACTTCAAAAGAAAGAATTAGCGGAAAATGTAACCATGACAATTGCATTACTCATACGCACTGAGTAACAGCTCGCATTGCCGAACTTTAGAGTAACGAACTTTTTGGAGTTACGAATTTGTTTTTATTACAGATACAGTCAAACGTCAAAATCAAGAATCAGATTTATAATAAGCTTAACTTGAAATTTGTAAAAACTCTTCACACTTCTTTCTTTTAGTAACTTAAAATGGGCGCATTCCATATTTTTAAGGTAGCTCGATTGAAATTTCTAATCAAGGCATGTAGTGAATTTTTGTCAAACCATTAAGCTTAAGTTTTCGTTTTGTCTAATCTTTTTAGTTCCTATTCAATTATTCCAAAAGACCTAAAAAGGCATCTTTCCTCAGCTGAATGAATAAACTTTTCTCAAAAGCCTCAAACAGGCTCCTTTTACAGATTTAAAGTTAAACAACTGTGCCAATAGGGCAACAGGAAAACTGCTTGGACTGCTTGATGAGAGTAGCGTTGAAAGCGCGCCTACTCTTATCAACACTAGATAAAAAATGGCGGCTTAAGTTTGGAGCGTCAATAATTGTTTAGTATTAGTGAGTAGGCTGAATGTATTAGTGCATAGGTGTAAGTAGTGATTTGTTGATAGGGATAGTGTAGGGTACGGCGAACTCTATCTTATCAATTAGGATATCTAACTATCTAGTTAGATTAGCAGAGTGCCGTTTAGGATTTATAAGTGTTAATTTGGGTGGAAATTCCAGGATTTGGCGGCGATCGAGTTCTATATAAGGCGGATCCAACCAAATCTGGAAGAGTCTTAGACTGACTGCAAATGACGAATAATATATTTTTAAAACTTACAGCAAATTTGTGCTTTGTTTAAATATCAAAAGTTTCATTGCCAAAAACCTCACCTCTTTCAAATGCAAAAACATCAGCAACGAATAGGTCTCAGCGATAATATGATCCAGGATCGGAATGCCTGCAGGCGAATGATGAGATCGCATACCCACACCTCAGGAGGAGCATAAGCGAGTCCGAAAAGAGGTAAACAAGGGTTTGGGAGAAGAAGAATCAAAAGTCTCAGCGAATATAAATTCGTTGTGACATTAACCCTGGATATCGCTGAGTTCTCCCAGCCGTTGTTCTGGCCAAACCAGGCGCTCGTTACACAACCAAATTAACTAAAGTTTTAAGAAAAGTAATATTTGTATATTTCCACACTGAGGCCATCGTGTCGCCAATGTATCCAGAGAGTAATTAAGAGATTTACCCAAAAGCATTGTTACTGATTACAGCAACCCACTTGAACTGCTTGACAATTGTCTGCTGACTTGGCAGAAACTATCCACTTGAGTTGTCATTCCAACTCCGCCAAGATTAACCTTAGCAGCTCCCAAAGAGATGCAGCCCATTTCCACTTTAACTTCAAGACACTATCATACAACTTACTTATTGTCGCCTTAGACTGATTTTAAATAAGATTAACAAAAGAAAATTCTTTTGAGTCGTTAAGTTGCGTGCCATTATCATTGCCATGGTAAATGGAATGAAAAGTTTGGGGCTGGGAGGCTAGTTTGGACGAAAGATCAACATGCAGTTGTTTATTAGACTCCCATTAATAAACATGCTAGGAAGCTAGTTTATATTTGCAGCTAGTTGCTATTTTTTGGCTGTTACGAGTGATCTTCTGAAAAATTGTATTCCTTCAATGAGCTCCATTTACAAATATTTTTTTATTTATTTATAAACATTTGAAAATAGAATAAAAGCGTATTTAAAGCTATTGCGATTAGGCCTTAAGCATATTTTCTTTAAAATTTACTTTTAATTGGTTATACTATAGTTTCACAATCATGAAAGTTAATAAGCGAAAAATCTTGTAGCTAATATAGTAGTAGGCACTCTCAGTTAGATTAAGTTTCTTTTTAGGGATCATCCATAAACTACGTGACGATGATTTTCGTCAAAATAGACCCCCCCTCCCCATTGTGACACAGTGACGGAATATTTTTGAAGATTTTCCATATGATCGTGGCGCTTCGCCAGACCCACCCACCCACCCCCTGGAGCGTCACGTTGTTTATGGATGACCCCTTAAGTTGTTCTTGCAAAACTCAATCATTTCGGTTACGAAACATTTGTTCGTTATCCTACAAAAAGTTACAAATTTAATAAAACTGAAAAAAGTGTTAAGTACACCCAATTCTTCGTTCTTAAAATAACACGGTCTAAAAAAACATTTTCACAAAATTTCACTCGACGTAGCATGATTCAAAATGCTATTTGATTAAGATTTAAAGAAAAATACTTTTATTAACCTAATACTTTAGAAATAAGAAATTTAAAAAAAAAAATTTTCTTGTTTAATAAATTGTCGAAAATTTTTTTTTTTACTTTATTGCTTTTAACTTCAAAAACTTTTACTCATATGTCGTTTATCACCGTAAAGGCCACATCAATACCTTTTGATCTAATGGTATTTTGTGTCGGTAAAACATTTTGTTCACGAGATATTCACGAAAACAGCATCCAAAAATTTTTCGAAAAAATATCGAAAACGCTTCTTAAATAAATTTTTTTCTTATTTTCGTGTTTCTAGATCCGAAATTTCCGTAAAAAACACTTTTATACGAAGGTTCATTTTTCATGTATACTAATGTTGTTGCAAGGTTTAGTTACTTAAATAAGTATACCTTGATGTTGTTCCCTATTTTAATTCAGGTAAGGTGTTAGAATCGAGTAAGCCTTATAAGTAAAAAAAAATTGTCTTGGACGAAATTGAAAGCGATTTAAAAAAAAAAATGTGTTTATGCTCTACCACTATTATAATTTATTCACGAATCTAAGAACTTTATACCTATAAAGCTTGAAACAACTCTATTCGTATTAAACGAACTCATAATGAAACTGCTTTTATTCGAAAAAAATATAAAAAATGTCTTTACTCACATTCGTACAACAGCAATGCTGATTATTTACACAAAAATTTCTTATTTAGAAGTTTGACTGTAGCAGTGAAAGCGTGAAAAGTCATAGGCGCCAATGTGTCTAGACGGCAACACGATGCAAAAGCAACTCTTAATTCGATTGTACATATTCACTTGCAATTAAATTTGTTAAGCTAAATAAAATTTTAAAGCTACTTCAAGCCGCTGGCAATTTTTTATTGCCTAGTTTTGGGCGCGTTCTCGTTTCTGTTTGTCGTTTGCTGCAGAGCTGCATTTGTAATCTAATAATCAAGTACACGATAAATTTAATTTAAATGCGCAATGTCGACCACTTGCTCTTGACGTTTCCCATCAGATTGAAGTACAAGATTTGTAAAATTGTTAATACTAAATGTTTCCACGCGCCATACACACACACTTACACACACACTGGGGCACCCACACATTGACATCGAACTGGATGCTGTGTAGCTGAAGCTACCCACAACAAATCTCCCCCGCCCGGCACTGTGGGCGAAGGGCGGAACGACACTGTCAATGATGATAAAAACAACAACAACGCTGGACGCTATTTTTCGCATGACATTTAAAAGTAAAGTCAACGTTTATCCTGTCCCTGGGTGGGCGTGATTTTGGGAGAGGACAAAATGTGGGCGTCGCATATACGAGAGTTGCCTTTCAAATGTCAAGAATGGAGTATAAAATTAAGCTGATTTCGGCAGAAAGCAAGGGCAAATCCTTCGAGATTCCTGAAATCGTAAGCAGGGAACGAGTATCCCTAAGTTTGTTGTGCTTGATTCGAAACATTGTTAACTAACATTTAATACTTTTGGGAGTGCGGATAATGTTGTTTTTGTTAGAGTTAGGAAAATACACGTCTTTACTCTTGCAAGTGTATAACCGGAAAAGACATAGTTTATTGTTATATTTTACTTATATATAAGTGTGTACCAGAATTAGTGTGCGGCGCTGCCAACACGTGCGATTACTATAATGCTACATTTACTATACATATGTTTGGTTCCAGGACAAAAACATCGATCGCCGGACTTGAACCTCATTGAGAACATGTGGGGGAGCCTGTCCGGTCGTGTCTAGGCTGGCGGACGAAAATTTCAGGCGGTGCAGGAGCTACGCAGGACAGTTACAGAAGAATGGGCTCAAAACCCAATTTCAGATTTTCAGCAGGTGGATCCTTGAAAGCCAACCTGAATTTTCGAGGTTCTAAATAAGTCGGGAGCCTGGACTAACTATTAACTTTGTGTTTTTGCCTTCTTTTTTTACAAAACATTTAATTTTTGTTCCTTTTTAGAAAGTGTTCTTAATGGAACTTCGCAGTATAAATTTAATTTTTTAATGCTTTTTGAAGTTAAGCGTTTTTTTGATTATTTAGGATAAGTTTTTAGTTCATTCGAAATAAATTAACGCTAAAAATATTATTTGAGTCACAAATGCTTTTTAAATAACTTGAAACTTCATATTTTTAAATAAAAACAGGTGTTCTTAATTGAATTTCGGGGAGTGTATGTTTCTTCACTTTATGCTTGCACCAATACAAACAATTTCTTTATTTAACCGAACGTAAAAGTTAAGTGGCATCCAACACGGAGAATTCTTCTTATACAATTTTTACAAAAATTGTCTCATTACTAAAATACCGGTAGAAAGGTCCCGACTAAATTGTGAAATTGAGGTATACTCTTACTGATAGACAAACACATCGAAAGTTGCAAAAAATACTCGCACGATCACGGTCATGGTCACGGTTTCCTTTGTTTTTTTTTTCCAGATTATTTTTAAACTGAGTGAAAAATAAATTTTTTCAACTCTAGTACTGCCTGCTACCAACATAATATTACAGGCAACCCTCGTATGCTATACTAAATACTGCTGCTGGGTCGTGGCTTTGGCATTTACAGTAACGTACAGCAAGCAGAAGGCAGTAGTCAGAATTAATCGTGAGTCGCTTATTGCTTTTTATCGAAATATCAAAGGTGCAACCATGCGCTGTTGCCGCTTGTTGCGCTTACCCATGCACAGTTATTGAACTCACAAACACAAACAAGCACACACGTCAAACAAAACACAACACAAAAGCATTAAAATTTAACTACTACCTTTTTCTACAACTACACTGCTTTAATGTGTAGAGTAATATTTAAGTGCACTTTTTAAAGCGCCGCTAAATGTAGTATGTACGGTGCGCGAACGCTCTGTCAATGTGACAACGACAACATGGACGTCAACGTCAACAGCGAGCAATGAGCAATAAGCAGCATGGCCACTAGTTGCTGTTATGCACAATAATGGCTCAATGTGTGTGAGCGTATTTGTGGGTGTGTGTATGTGTGTGTGTGTGGGAGAGAGTGTCGTCTAATATTGTAAATGTATATGTGTGGGTACATGAGCAAACATACAACAGCAACAATGTCATTTTATTGCTTTTGCTGTTGCTGTTACTGCGCTTGTTGTTATTGTTGTTACTGTTGTTGCCGCTCTGCTCGTACATGTTACATCGATATTAAATGCAAAAATATGCGCACTGCATAGCCATTTGTATGTGCAAGCGAGATGTGCATACTATCAAAGCGTGCAAAGGGGTTGGCTATAACAATTTGAGGCCATGTGAGTAAATTTCCCAAAAATGAGCGGCGCTCAAACTGTGCTGCGTCGGCGCTTAAACTAACAGTACGATGTTAAGTTAACAGCTTACTTAAAGCGCTGTCTATTAAATGTTGTACATGCATATGTTTGTGTGTGTTTGGCAGTCGGCGCATTTTTATGCTCATTACTCATTGAGTTAAAGAGTATATTAGGTTTTGTGCGAATGTATGTAACAGGCAAACAGAAGCATGTCTAACTCTATAAAGTATATAACAAATTGATCAGTTAAAATGTTTAAACGTTATGAACGCAAAGTTCACGGAGTTTGCGAGCCTAAGAGCTAACCAAGGTACATAAAACCTCAGCACGATAGGTTTCTGAGATAAGCTCCAAAATTCCTCGTTTTATGTGATTATTGAACTGAAGATCCCAGGATACAATGCAGCAAATATTTTAAAATTAAAATAAATAAAAAAATAAAATATTTGATTGCATAGTTTCTACACAAGATAGCGCACTTTTTATTTTTAATTCCAAAATAGGCTGAGGGAAAATATTACTAACTACTTACTAAAATATCTGCAAGCATTTTTGAGCAGTGAATAGCTCAATTTAAGCAATTTTCGTTTATAAATTTTATCTTAAGGAAACAGTGTATCCCATTGTCGGCCGGATATTTTAGAGTCGGTCACGCCCGACTTTACCGTACGCAATTTTTTAATTATTGTGAAGCACCGTCATTTCACATTTGAAGTGTGCGTCAAGCGGTTGTTGCGCGGGGACTTTGAGTTTCTTGCTTATTTTCTTTTTTTTTGTTTGTTCTTTGTGTTTGTAGTTTGGCCAGTGCAAGCATTGAAAGAGTTTTTTTTTTTTAAATTAAAAAATATATGGATGCAGCTTGCTAGCCGCTGTCATTTCCGTTTTTGTCTTTCTTGTACATGCATGTGTGTGCTTGTATGTGTGATGTTTGAAAAAGTTTTGTGCAACAAAGGCAGCTGGCAGTTGCTGCTCACATTGGCACTCTTTGCCTCACTTGGCCATACTTCACTCCAGCCGCAGTCTATGCGTCTATTTTTAGAGCTTGTTGGTAGTTGAGGGGGTGCCTTGTACTATTCGTAGCATGTGGGCGAAAACTGAGGCGCTGAGTTGGACAGCTAGTGGCAGTGCTTGGCACCATTAATATCCTTGCAAACTCACAAAGCCATTTGCACAAATAAGAATACACATACGCACCGTGACACACAGTACGCACTTGGAGATGGACATGTGAATAGGTTGAGCGGAATGCGCGCTCAGCATATTAATTTTATGCTTTTAGTCAGACGTAATTGTCTGGTTTATGAAGTAAAATTGAAAAATTCAAACGTTTGTATATATTTAAGGCTTAAGCAGGCCAAAAATAAAGATTAACTTAAGATTATGCTGCTAAAAGTTATAGTCAGTCATTTTAGTAACATGTTAACGTCACAACCAAACGAAAAACTTTAAATACTATAGCAATTTAAGAGTTAGTATAAGACGATATCTTCACTGTTTAGCGTCAGAAATGGAATTAATTCAGAAGAATTTTTGTTTTCCTTTTTTGTTTAAGGTAGTGGAAAAGTTATAAAAGTTTACAAATTACACCTTAAAAAAAATTGTAAGGTCTGTAACTGCTTAAATGTTGATCACGATTTATCGTAACCCTAAGACAAGTTGAGTAAAATCGATTTGACAGTGTTTTCCTGAATTTCCAAGTGGGTTGCATAATACTATAGAATAAGCACAAAAACCGCTGATCGCTACGTAATAACCAATAAGACAAAAAGAGTAAGGAAGAAAATAGAGCAAGCAGACCAATAAAAAGATCACTCATTTTGCTGCTCTTTCCGCTAGATGCATTACAGTACAGTTGGAATACCTTAAAGACAGGGACAACTAGTGTGCGAGTATTATTGATAATGTGTGTGTTTGTGCGTGAAGAGTGCATAATGGGTGATTGTAGAACAAAGCTGGGCAAAAAGAGAACAGCCAAAAAATGAGAGTGTGCTAGTGAGCTATACACTGCGCAAATGAATTGTGTTGCAAAATGTTGTTGCATTAATTTTTTATATTCATCGTTATTATTATTTGCATCATACTATTGTTGTTAGTCTTAATTTTCTAATTGGTTTAATCTGACTGTCAAAATAATAAATTTATTATTTTTTATTTATAATTGAGAATGTTTACATATGTTTGAAGTAGAGAACATTGAATGAAACTTATGGCCATTGAATTTATTATATATAAATATTTTTTGAATTTATTAAATGCCATTATTTAAATAAACCTATATCAATGTGAAAACTGGACATAGCGACGCATTTAATCATGTATTTCTCTCAGTGCACACAACGTACAAAGTTGAACTGAGTAATAATTTTGCTCGCTGCTGCGCTCAAATTGATGACTTCGGCTTGCTTCGGCCTCCTGTCTAAGTAAATGCAGGAAGTAAAAGTGCCCGTTTGTACTATGGGCTGCCCAGCACTGCTTTAGAAGAAAGTGGACTCTATATTGGACATGGCAAGCTATGCGGCTTGGTGGCAGCAGAACTTGTATATGGAGTGTCAGTTCGACAGATCAGTTTATCGCGGTAATAGTGCCACAGTCAAACAGATATACCTATATCTCTGCAGCGTATAGTTTTCTGTTTAGTTATGTTCTTTTGGGAAGCTGGCCGGCAAATGGATTTGGTAGATCGGTAGAGCTTTAGGCTCACAAGCAACCTAAAAGAGCTACCAATCCTGAACTGTGAGGAGCTCAATTTAGAAGTGTCTTTAGCACAAAGCTTAACAAGGGGCTAAGCTAGTGCCACAGGCGGTTGGGAGACCACAGAACTGGTGTTTGTCTAAGCCCTTAGCTACTAGCATTTCCCGAATATCGCTTTGACTGTGTTCTGATGCCCAAATACTAAAAACAATTTTGCTTTGGCGAAGCGACGTGCTATGCAAACGGGAGCAATGAGCTACGGAGCTGCGGAGGTTATATATAGACCTCGATTGAAGCCAAGAAAAGATTTCATTGGAGTCTCAGCTATTAATTGAAGTTCTTCCATTATTTTGCTTCGACTCCGTTGCAAAAATAAATATCACACAAGACCTGGTTATCCGCTACTCAAAAAAAGCGAAGCGAGTGTAATAAGGAACATGGTGTACTTAAGGCAACAAGTACAGGCTTCTGGGCAACAAGGCTGGCTGCAGCCAAACTTCTCCGCATAAGATGCGAACACGTTTTTTAAGAGCAGAATTTGTACTGCCAGCGATAGAATTTATTAAAAGAAAATGTGTTGGTTGGGTAGAAAGGAAAAAGTCTAGCAAACGTAGCAAACAGTGAAATCTGTCACAAAATTCCGTAGTCCCCTAAGCAGAAGCTCGTAATTTCCGATCTACTCACTGCTTCTAGTCCTATTAGCTTTTAAACAAACTTGCAGTCATTAGCACATTGAAAACATTTCTCAGCAACAACAACATCTAAAAAACTAGCCTTAAACGCCTTTTAACTGTGGAAATTGTAATGAGTTTGTAAAGCTCAAATTAGCGCCATGATTTTGTTGCCATGTTCCATGAAAACTTTAAAAGGCAAAGAAAATAAGTTTGACGTCTAGCAGATATTACGCACACAGATACACACATACAGATAAGCTTACGCAAAAAAACAAACATACTTATATACGCTTGAAGAAAGTAGGTTGCTTACATAGCTACCATCGGGTCTTGGGCTGGTTGGCTCTTTGGTATGAGGGCAGCCCGGGGTTCGGCAGCTTGGGGTTGCTGCGGTCGCTGGCTGAACTGCTTTACACTCTATTAACCTAATTTTTGGCAGTCATTGTGCTTATCAAAGTAAATTAAATGGAAAATTATGTTCTGATGCATAAGTGGGCTTTGCGGCTCTTTTTTTTTTGTATATTATATGTAAATCAATTGTAGCTCGTGATACATGACGTATGCGCGTTTTTTATGTTTGTTTGTTGTTACTTGTCACATTGAGGCAAAAATAGTCGCATAATTACCAAAGTGCAAAAAAAAAGTGAAAAAAAAAAATAAACTTTATTGTGGTAACAATTCGTCAACAAAGGCATGATGTACTCTTTGCTTGCATTAAAAACTAAAAGCAACTCTGGCTACGCTTTTAGTTTCAAACTAATTAAAAAGTTTGTTGGTTTTTACTTGCGTTAACTTTGATTTACTCTAAAGTAGAGTTGCAACAGCGTACAACTTTGTATTTAGGTTAAAAAAGTTGCACTTGCTACCATTTGAGAGCAACCAGATGCTAATGGAGCTGCTCTATGGAAGTCTAAAATGGTCAGTCAACTTACAATAAGTTGGAAAAGTAACAGAAACCTAAAAGCATGCATACAGAAGACTAGCGTGCTATATGTAGTAATTAAGGGTTGTCAAAGTGCCCGCAGCTTTGTTTAAAGCTGTTGTTAACTTGAATGAAAAACGAGATGAATAGTAAGTGATTCATATGGGAAAGACAGTTAAGACCAGATCTAGAGTCAGATAAAAATTTCAGTTTCAGTGTCCTAATTTCATTCTCAGTGTAAGAATTTGTAAGACTGAGAGTTTCAGACAAGGTGTGGACATTGGACATTAGTCTATATCTTAAAGTGAAACCATATGATCTTAGATCTTTCACCCTCCAGTAATGCCTAATACTTAGTCCAGATCAGACGCCAGAGCATCGATTGGCACGCCAACAACTACCCAAGCCTGAAGAAAACTAGAATGAGCAAGTCAAGGATTTAATCCATGGTCATCTAGTCTTCTTCTCTTGTTTGACCGTTGTGGTGTGGCTTAAGGTGAGTTTGTACCCCTGTATAATCTCTAATTGCCAGATATTGGACGTGGATGTGCTTTACAGTTTGCGTAAACTCGTCCTCTGGATTCAGCCAGACATAGGCGATTATTGAGAGCTTTAAAATGACAACGCGACGCTGCTGGTGAGAGAGTTTCTGGCCAAACACAGGCACCTTGCCGCACTCCCCCTCCTTGAGAACAGTAGTACACCAAACCAGCAACTGTGCAGCAGACACGTTCAACATACGCCCAGAGATGTCTTCGACGTAGAAATACCATCGGTCGATGAAATAGGGACAGCGATAGACCAACTTAAGTCGGGTAAGGCCGCCGGGCCGGACAACATAGCACCCGAGCTCTTAAAAGCCGATAAACGCACAGCTGCCCAATTACTCCATCCAATCGTCCACTTCTTCTGGCTAAGCAACATACTCCCCGACGATCTTAAGAACGGCATGATTATTAACCTCCCGAAGAAAGGCGATGTGTCGGAGTGTAAAAACTGGCGTGGCATAACATTGTTAAACTCTGCCAATAAAGTCATTGCCCAGATCCTTTACAAGCGAATTGCCCCTCTTGTTGAACCAGAACTCCGAAGAACTAGCAGGATTCAGGCCAAAGCGATCTTGTATAGACCACATAAACAGTCTGCGTATAGTAGTAGAACAATCCAGCGAGTGGCGTGCTCCTTTATATCTTCTATTCGTCGACTTCAAACGCGCTTTCGACACGCTATCGCACCACGCAATCTGGACGGCCTTGGAATGCAAAGGCATACCCATCAAGATCATCAATTTGGTGAAGGGTCTTTACGCTAATGCACATTGCTCAGTGCGTCATGCGGGATGCATTAGCAGACAAATAACTTTTAAGTCTGGTGTGCGCCAAGGCTGCATCCTATCACCATTACTGTTCAATCTTGTCCTCGATGCAGTTATGTCAGAAGCAATTGAAACTGGACAGGACATCGCGTTTGGACTGCAAAATAAACTCAGCGACCTCGACTATGCGGACGACATTTGCCTGTTATTACACGGTTTTGCGCAGATGCAAGGATCACTGGAAAAAATAGCCTTGCATGCCCAAGCAGCGGTTCTATTAATCAACATTGCCAAACAACAAAATCAATCCGCCTCAACACCTCATGCACGTCTAACTTCACACGAATACTATACCAAGCAACGTACTATGGTTCAGAACCAAGCAACCTGCTATTGCAGAAGAAATTTTATGTCGAAAATATAAATGGTTAGGGCATACTTTGCGGAAACCAGCAATCGATCTAGCAAAGCAGGCGTTAGACTTCAATCCCCAAGGCAGCCGTAGACAAGGCCGCCCGCGTGACACCTGGAAAAGACAAGTTAAGGTCGAACTGCGAAACTCCGGGAAAAGCTGGAGTGAAATCAAACACCTAGCCCTAGACAGGGTTCAATGGAAAATATTTGTAACAGCCCTATGTTCCACCTAGGAATTAAATGGATTAAATATATATATACTCCCCCTACGGTCCAAATCTGGCACCGCTTCATCTTTCCTCGGCTCAAGCGGAACCTCAAAGAAAAACGATGCAGCGCTATATAGGACCTCCAAGGGGCCGTGACGGGATCTCTAAAGGGGATGCCGAAAAGCGAAATAAAGTTTGCAGAATCGCGTTATACGCATTTTCTCGAAGCACAAGATGGCTATTTCGAGGAATACTAAAGCTTTTTATCGATTAGTTCAATATTTAATTGTAAATTAATTAATTAAACAAGTTATTCGCTTAACACTAAACAGCAAAAAAAAATTATAATATATTATAATACAAACTTGAATCTATTCGCCTTGAAAAAGAACCAATTATTGTTACAAATGAATATGCCAAAAGACTTTTCGGAATATTTCACCAAACCAAATTTCTCATGTGATTTGAGACCGAATGTTTTGTTGACAAAATGTGTATAAAAAAGTACAAATTTTTTAATATTCTTTGATATTCTTAGATTTTATTTATGCCAACTTCAAGTTAGATATTTACTGACAACTATTTTGAATTTTTTTTTTCGGACTCTAGTCAAAAATAGTCTGCACAACCAAAGCGAAAAAATACGAATTAATCGAAAATAAAAAAGAAAATATCGATAAAAAAATTCATTTTCCGGAGCACGCAAAAACGAATATAAATGAAATTGTTCGGTTTGGTTTTTTTGTTTTCCGAAACATGGCTGAATAAATACGATTTTAAAAACAAAACTGCAAAAAAATGAAAGAAATTTCACTTTGGAAATAAGTTCGCGGCTTGTAAACAATATATGAGCATAAGCAATACTTAAGTACCTAACAGACAACTTTTTGCTTAAATAAGTTTATAAAAGGTAAATAAGCTGCTCAGTGAAATGCTTTGTTATATTTTAAGATAGCAACAAAGTTTCTTGCAATCTTTAATAAAATCCATAAGTAACTTGGAAAAATTCTATTTATGCTTACTTTTTTACGCTTCATAAAACTTCTGAACAAATACAATGGCTACTACAAAGTTAGTAAGTAATTGAATCTTAAAATAGCGCAACTGAAATAGATACTTTTTAAGCACATACATACTATATACCAACTACTATGTACTTTGGCTAGTACATGCTCAACACCTTGGCCCAGCTGGTCAGTGAGCCTGCGCTGAGTGAAAACTACTTAAAAACTTGTAAAGTCAAGCAATTAAATTTATAATATAAGAAAGTTCATTATCCTGCTGACAGTTTGACCTCAATCGCGACAAGCTGAATGAAAAACAAAAAAAAAAACAAATAAAAAGCGGAAAAACTTTTCAGGGATGCCAGCAGGGAGCAGGGATATGAGTAAAGGCACGAGCACAAAAACTAACTTGGCTATTTATAGCTACATATAGTATATACTGTGTTATATAGTACATGCGTTATTTGGTAGCTGTTGGCACACAAGTTCAGACACACACACACAGACAAACACATAGAATATACAGAACTAGGCGCATTGTACATATGTGTAGCCTACTTATGAGCGCTGAACGAAATGCTATATATTAGATACACTAATAAAAAAAATCGTTTCAATTCAAAATTTTAGCATGGATGCGATACCGACTCTAGACTTGACATGTTAAGTAAAAGAAAATTTTCTTTTAAGCAAAGCCAACAGGCTATATATTATACCATATATCAGAAGCGGGATATATAATGCAATTGTTTACAATATTTTAAAGGGTGCTATTTAAAAAACAAACTAAAATGGTGATTAGAAATAAGCCTGAGCCGTGCAGTGCACTTTATAAATAATTGTGTGTAGCTCGAACCAATTCGCTTTAATACCAATAGCGTTGTTACAAGAATGTTGATAACGTTTTCTTTTAAAACTATCGATTGGTGAACTTATCAAACGAAACAAATAAAATGAGAGGAATGCTGCAATGCTGCATTCGTTCCTCAACAAATGGTGTGCCACAAATCGCTTCCAACTGAATTGAAAACTAATGTGTGCTAGTAATAAAGATCCCTGCATATCAATCGTTCAGGTCTGAAAAATTCAGCACTGAATTCAGGCATGAAAAGAAAGCGAAAGCTCATGGCTTTGTAAGAGAAATGAGGACACATACAAAAAATTATCTGTCTATCTGTCTCTTTTGACAGACAAGCAAGGCAAAAAAGTATAAGCAAAGAGAAATAAGAAAAGTCAATTGTATTTTCTTATTTGACTTTACATTAGTATTGGTGTTTGCGTTTGTGTACGTAGCTATTGCTGATGTTTTCTTTCATTACATACAATTTTAGCTTCTAGGTAAGTATTTATTAAATATTATTTTTAACAATTATTAACAATGTTGAACAAAAGACAAGTGAAAGAAAGGAACTATGTAAAAAAATTTGAACGTATTTGTAAGGAAGACAAAAAAAAATCTGTTAATGCCTTTGTTATGGGTGCCAAAAAAGACTGCCTTAAAAGGAGTTAAGCCATTTTATACCTCTTTACTTGGTAGGACAAAAAACACGGATATTCTTATATTTTAAACACAATTTTTGATTTTAGAATCAATACCAGTTACAGTGAACTCTGACCCGGTGAAATCACAGCTGCAGTTCCAAAAAAAAATTGCAGTTTTAAGCCTGCACTTAAGCCGCTATAATTTATAATATTAAATTAAAATTGATAAGAAAATTTTGTTAAAAATATATGAAAAATATTTGTTCCAGTGTATTCAACACTCACTTGTGATCGCAGACATAACTTTTAAAGATAAATCAGCACTGAATTCATGTCAGATTTTTTTAAAAATTCACCTATGATTTCAGCCATGACATTTCAAAGTCAATCATCACTGAACTCATAGCTTACTGTGAAAGCCTAAGACAAGCATATGTTAAATTCAGTGGCAAATGAATAGCTATTGTAGATTCATGACTGGTACTGAAAATTCAGGCATGATTTCATGACTATTTCAGGCCTGAGCCGAGCTGAAGGGATATTACTGACAAACTTCAATAAGATTAAAAATCAACAAAAAAAAAAAACTCTGAACTCGCTCTTTGTTAATGTAATTCATCTAGAATCTAAGGCAAAATACTCTGTAAATGTCTGACAAGCAATGACTCATGACCTAAATTAATTCTTGACGTTTTTGAATGTGGAGCTAATTTGGCCAACATCTGTCAACTTGGTAAGAAAAAGTTTCAAAAGCCGGTACTATAAAATAAGTTCTTCAACCACTCATAATTCTCTTAATTTAGTTTCAAAAGTTCCTGCTTTTAACAACGTTTAGTTTATCGGTAATGAATCATAGATTATACTTCAAATTCAATGATAGCTCCATTTGGGGGAGATTAAAAAAAAAAGGTAATAGAGTGTTAATTTGTAAATTTCAGTTTGCTTCTAGGTAGATTATTTGCATTTTCGGATATCATCTACTCAATTTTTTGCAAATTGCATAAAGAGTCAAAATGACAGGGCGTTAGCTTTTGCCCAGTTTTTTGCCCTGGTGCCCGCCAACAACCATGGGCTTCAAAATGTTCTGACGAAAAAACTACGTATATAGAAGATATAACAACAAGAGTAACTTTAGTATACAATCTATATATAAAGGAACAAATAGTTTTTTAGTGAAAAAGCAGCTTAAAAGAAAGACAGGACCCTTAGTGAAAACGAACCGAAGAATAGAATAGTTTTAAGTGAAACAAAATTACAGGAAGTAATGGATGGGGAACCCAAGAAAAGAATAGCAACTAAGTAAGAACGAACTTAGACAGCAGTATCCACAAAAACAATTTTATTATATTACTTAACAAATCGATTATTGCCCACTTATCGACTTAAGTACGAAATGGTCAAATCTTTTATTTTTTTGAGTGTAAGTAAATCTCGGTAGATTTGGCTGCTTCTACAACGTGTGCATACCATCAATTATTAAATGATTGCCATATGTCCGAATTGGCCAAAGTAACGATTAATCGTTTGGCGACAAATACGTTAGACAACAGCAACAACAATAACAACAGGAACTCAAACAACAACAGCAATAGCAAACAAAATGGCGTGGCAACGACAGCCAAATGAGTTTTTATTTACTTTTTTTGTTTTTTTTTTTTTTTTTGGCAACAAAATGCTTGCAAAACGCGTGACTTTTGCTCATTGCTAGTTTTCTGCTTGTTTTTGTTGTTGTTATGGGCGTAGTTGTTGTTATTTTATTTGTGTGAGTGAAACTGCAAACATTTCATAAATAAAATGCGTACAATAACAATAACAAGCAGCAAAACGAAAGCAAATGGCGAAAAAACGTTTTTTGGTATACAAACAGATGCGCTTACACACACGCACACTCACACACACACACACACTCGAACACATAATGTGCCAAAAATAGTTGTTACAGCAAAGCGCAGAAACACACTGACATACAAACACTTACACACACAGGTGTAGTAAAATGTTTACACACGCACGCACACACACACACGTAGGCGGCCATAACTTTGTCAGTCAACAGCGTTTCAACAGAGTCACACAAGGCAACCGCATGGCAAACACCTGAAACACCTCTCTCTCAGCACGACGCTCACTCTTTTGCTAGCATGCACACATGGTAGAATAAACAAGGTATGCTATTCCCGAAAAATTTTCGCAACTCAAACCTTATTTTAGTTTCGTTGATATTTTTCACGAGAAAGGTTGTTTCCGCGCATAGTTTTTCAGCATTTACCGTAATTTTGTGCAGCGGTAAAAAATAAGCCACTCTAGTTGCAACCAGCAGCACAAAAAAAAAATTCTTAAATATGCTTGCCTACGCACAACAACAGCAATGGGGGTGGTTTCGCTCTCTCACTTTTTCGCTCAGACTAAAAATAAGGTTTCAGTGCAGTGAATAGCATACCTTGTTTATTCTACCATGGCATGCACACGCTATGCTCTCTCTCTCTTGCTGCTCTCTTTGCTAACTCGCTCTTTTATGCATTCTGCAAGGTGTTACGCACGTAACAAATACAACAACGACAGCGTTCAACTTCAACGCCACCCACATACAGTTGGTGTTGGTGTTTTGTTATAGTATCGGGTGCTGATACAGTCGAACCTCCTTTTAATGAACTCGTGTTATCAGTTTATTGCTTAATTTTGTATAGTTTTTGTTTATGCCACTCAAATTTTCTGAGCGGTAGCGATAAGAATATTGTGGACAACATTAGACTGTTACTTTATTTTAGCGAATTAATTTATGACAACTTTTTTTTTTTCTTGGAATAATTGAGAACTATGCATATAATAGTAAGTTAGTTTTCGATATATTACGTAAATTGTGACTGCATTGTTTTAAGCACCACATGCAGGAGTATCTTTATCAGAGCATATAATAATAATAATAATAAAAATAAAAATTGAATCAATTCATTTTATTTACAGAACTTGATGTCATGTACCCAGCATTGCTTAAAACAGTTGTGAATTGTAAGCGAACTATAAATAACATTGCTAATATCAACATCAGGGTACACAGACATTAATCGAATAATGCAAGCAAAACATTACAGACGTTACCTGGATAAGTTTAATTTTTATATAAATTAGGAGCAAAAATTTCTTGTACAATTCGTATTTCTTTAGGCAACTGATGAAATCAAATCGTCAAAAATAGTAATCGTATCAATTTGCATTCCAACAAAATAGTCATAACTTCATTATAAGCCCATGGATATCAGCTTGTAGTTATCCTTGAAACAAAGAGCTCGAAAAATATGCAGTATTTGACATTTTTAACTACAGAATTTTAGTGCCGAATTCAGAATCTACTGAATAGAGTTTATACTCATAAAAAAATATATCTTACAAACACACGAATTGTTATTCGTTATAGGATAATATTGGTTTAAAAAGAGTTCTGTCAGCTATATTATATTTTAGACGGTATTTAGTAAGTCTCACTTATAGGTATCTCTGGCAAAATGGCATAGTTATATTGCTATTGGTTTAAAAATTGGTTGAAAAATAAAAAAAATGTTAGACGGTATGGAAAAGGTAACATTTTCATGTCCAGCAAACCCCTTCCACCTGTACCACACTTTGATTATAAATATACCTCGCAAACCGACGAAATGCTGTTGGCTTCAAATTCAAAAAAATTCAAAAAATCTCTTTAAAAATTTGGCCAAAATTTATAATTTCAGTTTCGTTATACTGAAGTTTGACTGTATTGGTGTATGTTCGATGTTGTATGTTGAATGTTGGTGAGCAAGCCGTGTACCGTGCCAAGTGTCAAAACCGCCCCAAAGCGAAAAAGTGGCACTTTTCATTTATCTTGTGCTGCTGCCGCTCTGCCGCTGCCGCTGCTGCTGCCTCTGTCGCTGCTTATGAATATGAAACACACACAAACACATATGTTACTCTCACACAAACATACACGCACACACACAGACATAGCTCTGCTCCAGTTCCAGTGGCCATTTGCATTTACTTACTTGACGCTGAGTGCGCGTATGTGGGCGGTTGTATGTGTATGTGTATGTGCTGTATATCTGTGTGTGTGTGTGTGTGTGCCAGAGTTCGCGCCGTTTTTTTTTTTCTTCAAATGCAGTTGATTAGCTTTATTGCTGTTTATTTGGTGTTTTTATTTAACGTATTTTGACCGAATTTGAACATTTATGCGTACATAAATATTACGTATACGTATGTATTTCGTTTTCATTCAGCTCTTGCTGCTTTTGCGTGCGCGCGTTTGTATGTGTGTGTGTGTGAGTATTATTGTGTGAGTATCTGTGTGCGTGTAGGTGTGAGTAAGTGAGTATGTGTAATTTTACGTTAGCTTGCCGTTTTTTTCTTTTTTCTGCTACTTTCTTTATCGATAAGTCGTTATATTTGCTTACACTTTTACTTTTTGCCAAACTAAATCTATATTTAGCACGTTTTTATAACAAAACTTTTTGGTTTTAACTTTTTATAGCTTAGTATGTTGCACACTTGGCTTTTATTTATTTGATAAATTTATTATTTATTTTTTTTTGTTTTTTAGGACTTGGGCACACTTTAGCTCAACATTTTGTTTCAAAATTGAGCATAACTTTAGCACGCGCGAGTTAAACGCAAAAATTTTCACACACTTTGCCTGCCTATATCAATGCGGTGGCGGCTGCTGGAAAAACGAAAAATATACCATTTTTCCCCATTTGGTATAGAGCACAAAAATTTTCGCTCTGCTTTTGACTTGCCACGGGCACCAAACTTTTTTTTCGTTAGCCGTTTTTATTACCAATTTTGTTTTTTTTTTTTGTTTTTTTTTATTAACTTGCAAATTATATTATTTATATATCCATATGTATGGTTTTTGCTTGCGAACCTTTTTGCTGCTGCTGCTCCTGGCTGGATTTTTCACGTCGCCTTTTTTTCCACTTTAACGCTGGGTTTTTCGCATAAATGCATGGAATTTACACTCGTTTAGGCTTTTTACATAATTATTAAACTAATATATATAGCACAAGCGTTAAATTTAATACTAATTTAGAAAAAAATTCTATAAGTTGTCTAATTTTTTTATATATATATATATTTTTTTTTGTATAGCAGTTGGCTTTTAATGCGAAAAGCCCGAAATGTGGGTCATCTCGTACGCGTTGCTGGTTTGTACTCTGATTTCTGGCCAACTGCTAGCCAGAAAGTGTGCAAGAATCGATTTTTCTTATAAATGACACTGAAAAAAGGGCAATTTTCTCACTGTAACGCGCTCTTTGGGGTTGAAAATGTTAAGCTATGCGCGTTAACAGCGCGCTGTTATAACTAACATTTAACATTTAGTGTTAATATTAACAGCGCTTAGTAAAACCAATGTTGCATGCTTTTCGGCGGCGCTGTTTAATGATATAAAGTTGACTGTTTTGTTGCATACTTTGTGGAGGAGTCTATAATTTACTAGTATGTTAATGTTTCACAAATGTCGAGACGTTTAGAACTGTATAAGGACTTGGATAAAGCTGCTAAATTGCTTTGGGGCTTCAATGTGGGTCAAAAATAAATATTTTACATTTATACAACTGCTTTTGTATCGAAGTTGAGCTTAGAGATAGATAGTTTTCTAGCGCGATGGCGGGTTTGAAATAACCTCAGTGCTATGTAACTGTTGTAAAACTCGACTAATATTCATCCCAACTTAAGAGCTTTTAAGATATCTCGACTTACAGTTTACTTTATATTACCCGTCAACTAAAGAATGAACTTCACGTCTATTTGAAATTTTTGTAATATTTTCAGTAAAAACGATGATGACTTTCGGATACCCTATACTACTAATTACAATTAAATTCGAAATATTGCTTAAGAGCTCAAAAAGAGCTAAATTTGATTAGGATATCTTCATAGTTTTTTCAAAGGTTACAATTGGAGAATTTTATAGCATATTTACAATTATGCAAATCAAAAAATGTAAAAATAAATTTTGACGAAAAAACGGAAAAATTAATTATAAATTTTTGAAAATTTTTTTTTCGAAAATTAAAAAAGCAGGCAAAAAAATATATTAACAGTTAAAAAGCAGATGGATTGGTGATCTCGTCTTTCTGTAATTTGCTTGGAAAGCTGAAACTATTTGAGTCTATAGCTCCAAAACCATTCAATATTTTGGGTATAGGCTAATTTTTCAATGTATGAGGAGCTCATATCTACCTCTGTGTGCAATATGGTCCAATTCCAATTAACCGATTTTTTTTTAAAATAAGTTAAAAAAATTGTTTAGTTTTTTTTAATTTTTTCCAATTTTGGTCTGGATTATCTATATCTCAAAAAAATCGGAGGAGGCTCAAAGTTCCCAGAAAAATAGTTCAATCATTTAGGAACACGTGTGTAAAATTTCATCACTCTATTATTATGGAATTGGCAGGGTTTTGGCCATAATATGAAAATCTGGGCCCACAGTGCTATGCTATATGATGCAATCAACCGATTTTGATCACTTTTGGTACCGTGCTTGGGAGCTCTAAAAACCTTCCGATTGCCAAAATTGGTGACGATATCTTCATAAGCAAACGAATTATTCATCTAAAACTTTTTAATTTTTTAGAGGTCCTTTGAAACACCCCTAAAGGGAGATATAGAAAAAAAAATATATTAACTTGTCTTCTATGGAATAAAAAAGGTTCTAACTGAAAGTTTGGTTGCTCCAGCACTTACCAAGATACTGGGTATAAAAATCTTCTCGCTTCTAAAACATGAATGTATTGAACAATTAAACACTCCGACTTTTATTTACTCTGGTAGACTCAAGAAAACTCAAAGTTTCATACATCACTGAATTAAAAATTTGATTCAAAAATGAACAAAAATAAATAAATTTTTTGGGGTAAAATAGACATCTGCATTGAATTTTTTAATATTTAAATCATTTGGATAACATTCGAATTATAATGTGATGTTCTCTATAAGAAAATCTTTTATTAACTTCAACCCGATTATAGTTTTACGTTTTTTAATTTTTGAAAAAAAGATTTGATTAATCGGTTCGTTTGTAAATTTAATTTTTATGACAAATATATTTTTCCTATTTTAGTAGTTACAATAATGGCTTAAGATATATCTATGTATGTATTTGATTTCATTCAAAAATTTTGAAACAAATTAGAAACGAAAATTCCAGTTTGGTATAATGGTCCAATAGCTGTAAGCAGGGCCCTCCATGGGGAATCCCACCCTTCCCATCACCCTCTTATCGGGCCTGTCTGTAAGTATACCCTAATATTGAAAGACAACAAAAACAATTATTTAACAAAATGACACAAGAAAAAGTCGTACGAAAAAGTGTTCAAAAAATAATTCAAAGTTCATATTCGTGTCTTTTACAAATGGCTTAGACTCAGAACATTTCAAGCGTTTGAGTTAAACCAGTGATCGCAACTCTTATAGTTTTTAGAACTAAAAATTGAAAATAAAAATTGTAATAGGAGTTAAAAATTTTATTTTTTGTGGTCTTCTGATGGTTTCCGCGTCATGACCCGTGTAAGATATCTCCAGCTCAACCGTCTGGGTAGGCGACTTCTTAATAAGAAAATTGCAATTCAGAAAAAGTTCGCAAAATTAAATAAAAAATAAAACTTGATTTGTTTTTGGTATAAATAAAAATTTGTCCTTTTTTGAAAAGTACTTTCAAAAAGTTAATATATTGTGGCTTTTACTTTTATCCAAAACCAATAACTCTTATTTGCGATTTCTTTTAAAAATAATAACCAAAACGCTTTTTTTTTTAATTCACGATAACTTTAAAAGCGTACTGAAAAAAAATGGTTTGTTGCATTGGTAGATATCTTATATATAGGGTGGGCCATCTGTTGGTTTGTTTGTTAAACACTCATAATTCGGACATACAAGTCCAAAGTAGATGCGCTTAGACATATGTCCATTTCAAAGTAACTACTCAATTTTAGTCATGGATTGTTGCATTGGTAGATATCTTATATATAGGGTGGGCCATCTGTTGGGTTTGTTTGTTAAACACTCATAATTCGGCACATACACATCCAAAGTGGATGCGCTTAGACATATGTCAATTTCAAAATAACTACTTAATTCTAGTCATGAATCGTTTAACAATCGAATAACGAGTAAAACTGGTGAAAATGGCTGTTCTGTAAGGCCAGTGTCGACAAGTCGTCGGGAACATGGAGTCGTCGTTCGCTAGAATTACAGCTTCCTAGGACCACACGCAAACAAGATCCAAATGACGCAACAATTGAAGCCCACGGACCATTATCGGCCTCGCCTAATCGTTCAATAGATGGGATAACAGCCGGTTGAGTTTTCAAAAAAAAATTCATCGAACATAACGATCAGAGACCTGCAACCTGTATGAACAAGTCAGCTTAATCATGTTTGTTGAAAATGCGCTCCCAGTCGGATGCGGTACCGACAGGTTTCAGTTTTTTCAAGTACCGGACGAATCAAAATTTTTCCGAACGCAAAAAATCGGGCGGCCAACCGGTCAATTGCGATACCATACCGCATGCCAGCTGACCGCAAAATCAAACCAATCACAACCGGTACTGACCGCATTTTACCGCATGATCGCAAGTGATTTGAACGCATTGTAACCGATACCGCTTTAGAACGCGAAATTCAAGTCAATGATCCGATGTGAATAAAAAAAAGCAGGTTGCAGCTCTTTGATAACGATGTTCGCATACGGACCCGTAGCGCCAGCCGCGGCGCCCATATTTTGTTGCAAAATATATAAATAAATCGCAATTAACAAACAAACCAATAGATGGCCCACCCTATACTACGCTCAAGCGCATCAGTACAGCTTAAAAGAAAAAAGATTAAGGTATTTTTAAATGGAATATAAATACATTTTATTTGTCGTTTTGTTTTTTCTTTTAGCTATTTCTACAATATGAGTTTATTTATATAACATTTATTAAAAATAAAATAATTCTTTATTCATTTTCTTTTTGTTTCTTTTTATTTTCTTGTTGCTAGAACTTCTCTGTAGAACATAATTAAACAAAATGTTTAATTGATTTTTGTTTCATATTTTCTTTGTTTTTCAGTTTTTGTATATAATTTATGTAAGTTTATATATTTATCCAGTTTTTGTTTTATATTTTTAATTTCAAAACTCTAACAATTAAAAACAGTTAAAAATTCAAGTTTTGTTGTTTAGTACAATTTCCTGTTTCACTTTTTCACTAATTTTAAATTTATTCGTAAGCGCTTCTTCTCTAAAACAAAAACAAACAATTTCGATATTGTTGTTGTTGTTGTTATTGTAATTGTTAACGCAAAACGTTTGAATTATTTACAATTAATTGTAAACGAAAAGGCAATGTTTAGTCAAATAAAAATTACATAGATATTTTTTTTTAGTTTTTAGTTATTCCTTTTTTTTTTTTTTGTTTATCTTTCTGCCTAGTAGTAGTATGTTTTAGTTGCGGCTATTCCTTTATTTCATTTACATACATTTCAATACATATGTTTTTATTGTGTGCATTGAAATACATAAATATATATATACATGCCTATTTCACATAACAATTTCGAATTCAAATTTTTGTTTTGAAAACTCTTTTTCTTTTTTTCTATTTCGACAAATCGATTTCGAAAACGTTATGCGTAACAGGCATAATAGTTTAACGTTTTCTTTGTTTAAATACAACAGCTTTTAAATATTATAACTAATTTGAGTGCCGGTTTTTTTTTTTTAATAGTTATTTGCATTATAAATTGCTGCCAATTAGTTGTATTTGTGTGTGTGTTGCTTTCTTCTTGTCGTTTAAACATAAATTTAAAATGCCACTATGTATTACCATTATTAATCATTTAATTTTCTACTCGCATTTACTCTTAACTGTCAGCATTATTTGATTCGTTTGCCGTATAAGAAAAAGTGCACTTATGAATACTGCATTCGGTCTGCAAAAAAGAAAAGAGATATGAAAATTAGTTGAGTATTATAAAAACGTAATATTGTTTAATAGAGGGTGCTTTTTTTGGTATGGGATGAAACAAAAGCGGATTAACATGAACAAACCAGCATTCTAAGATGTAGATAAGCAATAAACGAATGTTCTGGAACTATGACGAAAGCAGATCTCGCATAGCTGGACAGCAGCTAACAAACACCAAACACCAGATTTTCAGTGCTGGTGCTGAAGAGAAACCCCTAAGGAATCGAACTGAAAGATTTAAACTGAGCAGAAGCCAAATCAACAGCGACATCAACAAGAACAAATTAAATTAACTTTAAAAATTGCATTTCTTCCAAGAGAGCAATTATAGCAAAATACATTTATGTTCAAAGAAAATGCAGCTGGAGTGGAGCAGAATTGAATTGGAAAAAATATCGATTTCAATCAATTCGATCAATTTCGATTTTGATGATCTATGAATTGTTGAATTCGTCTCCGCCCTGGTAAACAGAATAACTATTAGAATATTGCGAAAATTAACATAAAAATAAGTAGTCCGCGAAATTCTCATAGGGGGGGAAGGGGGCCAGATACATAAACTTCATCTGCGTCACTATTATGCGCATCTTTTGGTAAAATTTTAGCTCCATAGCTCTAATAGCCTTTTAGATCCTTTTACTCATAAAAAAAGAGGAACTATTAGCCTATGGCCAAGAGTTTTGCCTAGATCTACACGGCAGAGCAGTTGACATGAGGCGTAAACTGGCGGAATGGGTAGAGACTCAAAAAGGCCAAGAAGGCACAGACGCCAAGTAACAACGGATGATTTGAAGAGGAGTGATGGTTACCTGACAGTGGGCAGGCATACCGAAAGAATGCGCGCCCCCTTTAACGACTTCTGCCGTGGCTGCAGATCCGAAGAGAAGGAAACCGTTTTACACCTTATGTGTCAGTGCTTCTCGATAGCAAGAAGAAGATTAAGGACCCTAGGGTCCCCTTTTCTGAACGGCCTTACTGACCTCTCCAATCTATGTCCCAGGGATATTGCCAGGTTCATTGAACTTTCAGGCTAGTTCAGCAATAGTATGGTTACAGTTGAATAGTCGTGCCTGTTCCACTTCAGAGCTGACCGTGTGCTGAACATGAATGCCTGTATACGCAGTTATAAAGACATCCCTGGTCAGCTCTCGAACTGCGTTACCTGTGGCATCACAAGGGGCCTCATTGTGCCTAAATGCGCCTGGGCTGTTCCAAGACAGGCAACCACTTTAACCTAATCTATCCTACCTGACAGTGGCGACTGATCAGCCAAGGTTAGCCAACAGCGCTCCCAGCACGCCATATGATACTCGGCCAGCGTCGTGGGGGACAAGAAATTTGCATGCCGCTAATGGTTTCTAAATCCCTGTGCCGCAGGAAATGCCGCCCAGGTAGGGTTACCAGATGCTCCGAGTGAAAAAAAGGGACAATCAACATGTCACAATTTAAAATGAGGGTTTTTTTTGTACTCTGATCCAATATACTTGAATACTTAGTAAAAGATTTGAAAATATGTATGACAAAAGTTGATCGGTCTAATCGAGCGAAAAAGCGAACATTTCTGCAAAAAAAAAAAACGAACACGAGGCAGAAAAAGAGAACATGTGCGATTAAAAGCGGACACATGGTAACCCTACGTCCAGAACTAGTAGGGCCTGCGCCTAATCAAAAGTTGCGAAACAGGTGCATGAGCGGGGCTTCGGTTTGAGCCGAAACCTCAAAGCCATTGAAATTTTTAGGTCGAGTGGTCCGCCGAAACAAACGGTTTGGAATTAGACTTTATTCCCAGCGCCATACCAAAGCTGCAGAAAGGCATTAGGATGGTTTCTGGCAAATAATCAACACTAGGCCACATGGAGCGCTTTCGCAGAGGGCTATTTTCTGCCCCGAGGCTATATTCAAAAGCTGCGGAAAGAAATAAGCAACAAGAAAGAAGACTTGGGTGAGTCTTTCAAGCTTTATATGGTAGAGATTGCAGACTCTGATCCCTACGGTTCGTTATGATAAGCCGCGTCAGCTGCTGACCATATACGGCGTTTGTGCGTCGCCACCAATTCCACTCACTCAACAAGAATTAGAGGATTTGGAAAAGGACCGGCACGGAAGATTAAGTGTAATGTTAGTCGACCAGGGTGATAGGCCAGCAAACTACAACATGCCTGTAGCATGTCTTACTAATTAAAGATAAGATAAATACATTGATTACATACACATGGGTTAGTTTTGAAAAACATTAGATAACAAAAAATATGCCTAATGCGTTGGTTTCTAATTTTATAAACAGTATTATATATTCGTTCGTTTTAATATTAATATGTTCATAGAATACAATACATTACTAAAGATGCTGTTGGACTTTATTCTCACATCAATTTTAAACAGCTTAGCAGAAGATAAGATATAATCTGCTTTGCTACCAATATAATTTGATCTCAAAAAAAAACACCCTCTAGAGTAAATTTCTGCCAAGCAAACACAAAATAATTGCCAAAATCACTCTTTATAGCAGAAGATAAGATATAATCTGCTTTGCTACCAATATAATTTGATCTCAAAAAAAAACACCCTCTAGAGTACATTTCTGCCAAGCAAAGACAAGACAATTGCCATTCAATGCAATGGGCAATTATCTCTAGTAATTGTAGGCTGATCGATTTTCAATAACAATTTGTCAACCAATGTGAAATGCTATTATCATGTTCGTAGTCCAAATACTTTGCATATAAATAAATGAATAAAAATTCAAAGCAAAGGTCAAATCAGTGACTTGCGTGCGGATTAAAATTAGGCCCCTCATTACAAGGTAAATAATTCACAAGTATAAAATGCAAGCACTTAACTCCGTCTTATAATTTTTGTTTGGCCTCAAAAACTGCCAAGTGATAAATTAAACAAAAAAACGAAAAAAAAACGCGGCGTAATAGAAATGCCATTGGAGTGACATCATGCGACGATAAGAAACCAGATATGAAGCGATTAGAGAAACCGGCCTCTATCAGTGTTGTGCCAGAAATCTGTTTTGAATGAGTTTTAATACCACAACAATAGCTCGTTGTGTTTGATAGCAGCTTTAACATAATTTCTGTATTTTTTAGGTTAGTAAAATCTTTGAAAGCTTTTGAAATTTGTAGAGGAGCGATTTCTGGAACAGCACTGAATATAAGCACTAAGCATACAATTCGCTTTAACATTTTAGTGTTTTAAGCTTATTATATTATACTTAAACGAACATATTGTTAAATGTTAACTTTGTGTCGAGGCTAAGAGCATTTTCGTTAGGATTTGTCTCGAAAGAAAAAGCAGCATTAAGGTTTTGTGCTCGCATCTCTTATACAGTCATAACAGCTATAAGTCGCTGTTTTTGAATTTTTTTGAGAACGTTTGCAAGTCTTTTGACCAAGTTAAAGTTTCTACTTTAGAGTTTCCAGCGCACGCCCATACATGTGTGAATTCCATTGTCAGACTTAGCAAGATAGCAGCGCAAAATTCGAGCCTACAACAACTCGTCAATGCTTCAGTTACTTAATTCAAACTATGGACATTTGGTAGATAAGCTGGGATAAAAACTATTGAACGACAAATTTGTTTAAAATGCAAAAGTAAATCTAACACAAAACAGCTGTAAGATTTCTGGCAAACGCCCCTGCGAGCATAGAAATATCACTATCGCACTTATAAAGATAACAAGTTGATTACTACTAAGCCACTTACTGTCCTTCCTTGAAGTATTCCTTCAGCGTAGTGCTGAACTTCTTAGAATATTTCACAAACTCCTTTTTGCGCTGCTCGACAGCCTGTTTGCCTGTGACGCCCGGTATAAAAGAACTAATTTCGTTGACCACATCGAGCAGTTTCTTTATGGCGCTGGCGATTTCTCTGCAACAAAAGTAAGGTTTGTGTTAAGGATTTGCATTTAAATTAAAGCTACTGCTGCTGTTGCTGCTTACTTGATGGTTTCCAGAAAGGTTTTTCTGTCGTTGATCTCATCGGGTATGCGGCTAAGTATGACTTTAAGTGCCACAGATTTACGATTTAGCTCTTGGAATGGCTCCTCGGTACGTGTTAAGCGATATTCGTTTACTGCAATAACAACAACAATAAAACAAAGCAACGTGTGAAAACAAAAACATACAGGTGTGTGTGTGTCGTCGTCGTATGTATGTGTGTGTCTGTGTCTATAGTACTTACAATCTGCCTCCGTGATGTTACCTTGCAAACGCAAGACGGCCTCATTAAGGTTGACATTTAGATCGGCACGTCGCACTATTGTTGCAACAAAGTCATAGCAGAAGCCCGGATTGTTCTGCTCCGATTTTAATATGGCCGAGCGCAAAGATTGCGCAGCGCCGACATCGCGACGCTCGAGCTATAAAAAAACAAGAACCACAAAATTTTAAGTTTATGCAACATGCAACATTTATATATATGTACATGTTTATAGGTATGTCTGTTTTGGCCAGCAATGCAGTTGGCTGTTGTTGTTGCTATTGTTGTTGTTGCTTACCTGTGTGAAAATAGGCCTCAGAATAACGGGCAAAACGAGAGACGAAGTTGGCTCACGCTCGCCCATGGTCATTTTTTCCCCGTACTAATATTTTTCGTTTTGGGCGCGCACACGTTTATTGTTGTAGTTTTGTTGTTATAGCTACTGGCTCATGCTGCACTTGGTACGCGCAAATATTATTGCGTTTTTATGGGCACGCACACACGTTCCTGGGGCAAATTAAATTAAAAAATTAACAAAAATTCATTCACAACAAAATGGACACAGTGTTGCCAACAGTGCAACGCAATGCAATGAAGGCTAAATACAAAACGAAATGTCAAAAACAGCTGTGCACAACGCAACTATCGGTTTTGCGTTATCGATAGCTGCATTCTGTCATTGTGTATTGTTATTTATTTTTTTTGTGTGTGTTAAATTAAGCAAACATGTCTGGTGTTGACATAAAACTAGAGGTTTGCGTGGATTCGCTAAGCTCTGCTTTTGCTGCTGAAACAGGTGGTGCAGCACGCATTGAGCTGTGCTCGGCCTTGAGTGAAGGCGGCCTGACTCCTACGGTGGGCACGCTCAAGCAACTCAAAGAACTGCCCTTTACACTGCCTGTGTTTTGTATGCTGCGTCCACGCCGCGGCACAGACTTTGTTTACAGCGAAGAGGAGTTCCAGGCCACACTTACAGACATGGATATGCTGCGTCAACATGGTGCCGATGGTTTTGTTTTTGGCGCACTACACACAGATCGCACTATTGATTTGGACAAATGCCAGCGCGTAATGCAAAGATCTGAGGGTTTACCAGTTACCTTTCATCGCGCTTTTGATCTCACCGATCCAAATCAAATGCACGACAATGTGGAACGTTTAAAGGAGCTGGGCTTTAAGCGGCTGTTAAGCAGCGGTTTCCGTCCAACAGCTGTCGAAGGTGTTGATTTGTTGGCTCAGCTAATAGCCAAGCATCATCGGGATATCATTATTATGCCAGGCGCAGGCATTAAAGTTTCCAATCTGGAGGAAATTCTTACAAACAGCCGTTGTGTGGAATTTCATGCCTCAGCTATGGACACTGCAGACGCCGAATATGCTGCAACTAATACAACACGCATGGAATGTGATGTGACAATGGGCAAACAGGACATAGATCCCTACTATGGCACAAATTCGACGGTTGTGCGCAAAATGGTTACCATATCGAATGCCATGAGCAGTCGGTGAAAAAGCAATGTGCGCAGCAGCATAATGTAGTACAACACAAAAGTAAACAATTTTAAACGAGTATTTAAATTAAGACACCCCTAACTTATTCTCAACTTATTTTTATGTGTAATTTTAAAATAAGTAGTTTGTAAAAACAAACATAATTCCAAATGTTGCAAAGAAAACACAATTTAAAATGAAATTAAAATGGTTCAAACTGTTTTACTTGAAAAATCAATCGATATATTTTTTATTTTGTGAAAGAGTGGCAGCTCTGATTTGTCAGCTGTTTTCTGAAGTATCTTTTTTTCCAAACGCATTGAAAAATGTGTTGCAGCAAACAAAAACGACAAATAGCAGTTTAAATATATATTTTTGAGCATTAAATATGTCGGATGACGAATTAAGCACACAATGCTCCGGCCTAGGCGCATTTAGCAACAATGGTGCTAACGTCAACCAACTTGATTATCTATTGGGGCAACATATGGACAGCTATAATGTTGAGGTCAGTCTGCGCACACTTTTAAAAAAATTTTAAATTATTCGCATTTATTTAAAAACAGACATCAGCGGTGCATCGTAAACTAAAAAGCAAAGTGGAGGCTTTGCGCATATTGCGTAAAGAACTGGAACAGTTTCGTGTGGAACGTGATCAATATAAACTAATGGCAGAGACCATGCAATTGCGTTACTCTGCATTAAAACGCAATAGCGAGCTAATAGGTGGCACTGGATGTGGTGCGTTAAGCGACAATTCCAGCTTGGCTGCACTACTTCACGAAACACGTGAACGAAATCTTAAATTAAATACCGATGTGGAAGCGTTGAAACAAAAGCTGAGCGAGCTACAAGGCGACATAGAGCTTTTGCGTCAAACTGAGGCAAGGAATAAGACCAGGGAAAAGGAATTAGCATGTGCGAATAACGCGCACAGTAAGGAGGAGTTAATGTGGAAACACGAACGCGCAAATTTTATATGCCATTTGGAGAATCTAAAGAAGAAGGTAAAGCTAAGTTGTACATCAAAATGCGCAAACATTTTTAACGCAATTAATTTTAGAATGCTCAATTAGCCTACGATTTTAAGTCCGTCATTGATGAGAAGGAAGAATTGACTACCGAACGCGATGCTTATAAGTGTAAGGCACATCGTCTAAATCATGAATTGCATGTGGCTCTTAAAGCTAACGAGACGCATCCCAAGGTGAGTAGCTCAACTACTACTCTCTGCTTAGTTACTTATAAAACATATTACGCTTTCAGTTACTCGATATCGATGGCGTTTTATTGGAAAATACGTACCTGCATGAACGTGTAAAGAACCAGGAGAATGAGCTGGAGTTGACGCAGCATTTCGTTACCAAGTACAAGGTAAAAATTTTACTGTCGCTTATTTTTATTACTCCGGCGCAAAATTTTAATATGCCCCTAGAACTTTACTAACAATCAATTATAAACTTCTAAAATGCTAACATGCCAATAGACCATGCTGGAAGCAAAACGAAAGAAAGGTATTGTTAAGCTTGGTGGCAGCTCAAATGATGAAACCATACTAAGTCCCAGGCAAGGTAAGACGCACAACAGTTGGTCCTTGATGTCGTGCGCTTTTAGTTGCTTTGTATTTTATTTAGATGCCTTTTTCTTTAATTTATTGGTATAAACACTTAAACAGCTGTAGCATTCTTACAATAGTGACTTATATATCACTCTCCCTTTATAGTTAAAACCATACTGGAAAGCGGTATTATGCTACCTGCCAAATCGGAAACTATACATGATTTGAAGTCCTTATGCTTGGCTTTGCTTGATAATTTAAACGACAAAAATTTGGCTTTAAGTCATCAGAAAAAGACCAACAAGTAAGTTGAACAAAAAAATAGCTAACAAAATTATTAATTAAAGCCTATCTATGTCTTAGAATCCTTGCCAGCAAAATTTCGGAGCTCGAAGAACGTTTGCAGCAAATTATAGCTGGAGAAACGGAGAACGGTGATGAATGTGCTTTTGCACCCTCACAGCTACTACTCAGTGGTTACTCTGCCGCCATGGTTGATGAAGAGTGTAATGATGCAGCACATACGGCCGCACCAGAAGATTCAGGCACAATATCTTCTGAACCAGACGAACCAAGAAAACACACAAACGAAGGTGTTAACCATTCTGATGATGGCATGTCCTCATTATCAACAGAATCTGCACATAGCATACTCTCATCCGAATATGGCGACGTGTGCCAAAATGATTTCGGAAACAATACGTTAGATGCTTATAAATCGTCTTCGCCTACAACGGACTCCGGTAACTGCGGTCTTGGCACACGTAGCAATGGCACACCGCGTATTTCAAGCGCTATTGTAAGGGAACGTAATGAAGATCTCAAAGATTTGCCGCCTCATTTGGCGGCTTTGGTACAAAAAGCATTGCATGAGCTGGATATGCGTGACTATGAGACCATGGTTACAATTCGAGCAGAAAATGCTGTGCAATAATATTGTTATGCTAAGCCATATTATAGCCAGACTGGTCTATTTGTCCAAATGTATTCCTCTACATATTTTTGTTTTCGTACACATTTATTTTGGAAACGAGCGATTCAATTGAGCTTTCATAGAAAATAGACAAGTCCATATCACATGTCAAAGAATTACCCAAATGCCCTCGAAATAGTATATAGAAATAATTTCTATACAATGTGAAAGTCGTACAATAAACATGATAATATATGTTAAAACCTAGTGCTTGCATTATTTCACCTAGGATTTTAAGCCTTTTTTTTTACAGTCGGTAAGTTTAATAAACGGTGTGGGGGGCATCGATATTATTTAGTAAATGTTCAATGAAAAAGTATTTATTTTTTGTCATAGGAAACCAAGATCCTTGCTTTTGAATCATTGAAGCGTGCAATCGCTTGGAAATGGCTTGACGGGTAACTCTTAATGCTGAAGAAAGCTCTTCTTGCGTTTGGAACGGATCTTTCAAGCGGACGGTCGCCAAAATCGAAATTGTAGTCTTCGAGGCGACAAAATGACCAATGACGCCACGTTGTTTCCCTTAGAGCAGCATCTCCATAACCTTTTTTGAGCTCTAGATGAGCTTCAACGGCCCTTTTTTTTAATTAAAGAAGAAAATCAGCAATTTCTGCAAATTATGATTACTTAATACGAAATTAGACATTTTCAAACAAACCAAAAGTATATGATGAAAAACAAAAACACTATGTAAGCTTGGTTTATAATGCTTTGGATACATGCCAGTATTCCAGCTTCTAAAACTGCAAGTAATTATAAAGATAGAACTGAGATTTAAAATGGTATATTCCACTTTAAAACGACTGTTTCTAGTAAAGTTACTTAAAAAATAATAACGCACGAAAATTATGTGAGCATTGAGTTAAATTTTCTGGCCGAGCTCAAAGCGTTTGGATAATATGGCTTTAAATGTCGAATTTTATGTTGCGGATGTCAATCTTAAATTTGCAATGCAACGACAAATTTAATTTCCCTTTAATACGATGTCCTAAAAATCGTTTTATCGATTAACAGCACACATCGATATGTGATTGCAAACAAGTTCATCTGTCTGTCTCTTTCATACCCATTTTTACTCATTATCCTTTTTCAATGCATTAAGGGGTACACATTTCGTAAAAATGCAATCAGCAAAGCAAATTCCTTTAAATTCAAAATAAACATGAATTAAATATGCCCTAAAATCGTAATAATTGTGCCATAAAAGGATGTGAATTCAAACAAAGTGCCATAATGCTTGGATGCGGAGCAACAATCAAATGTAAACCAAATTTACAACAGCAACAAATATAAACAAAGCCAAAACAGAGCCAATCCCCTGCCCCACCCTTGTGCTTCAGCATGTCTAACGATGTGCAAATAGCACGCGTAGCCAAAATAACCACAGATGTCCAACGCAGACAACATCATGGTAAACAAATGCCAAACAGCAGTTCCAGTCGCATATCCATTTCAAAGGGCGCTGGCACTGGCGATGATATTGAATATGTATTTGGCAGCATATCGCCGCGGGGAGGAGGCCCCACATCGGCGCTGGCGCACCAAAAGCATTTAGTGAGCTCCTATGAGCAGGACTCCCCTGAGCATACACAGCGAGACACTACTACTACAGAAAGCGACAACAATATCAGCTCCTGCTCCACGCTGGATATTGTCAACAAAGTGAGTGATATATATTATATATGTTTAGTGTTATTATGGGTATGGGCATGTTGTTTATATATGGCATTGCGTGGTTCAGTGCGCAGGTGCGTGCCAGAGACCTTAAGGGTCAAGTTGCAGCGGTATGCAAGGAGTGCATACAATAGCAGGACGACGTAATCGCTAGCTGGCAAAAATTTTCCACTATTTGATGCTATGATTTCGGAGCAATTGCTGCCGCGTAGCTTCAGCTGGATGTGCTGCAGTGATACGCCTGCCGGTGGCGGCACGCTGCAGCGCCCGGAGAAGCGACGTAGCTGGGAATATACGCTAATTGCGCAGCCCATGGCTCGGCGACCCATTAATGTGTGCTATGATAAGCAGATATTGGAATAATCTATTAATTCTCTTATTTATTTTCATTGCAGGTAGAGCAGCTGTCACTGCAGCAGCTGGAAAACCGTGTGCGTGACTTAAGCCAACGCCTGCAACAGGCAGAGGAACAGCGCAGTTTGGTACAACGTCAATTGAGTGAATGCAGCGTGGAGAAGGACATGTGCCTTAAGCGTTTGGAGGTGGTTAGCGCAGCACATGAATGTCGTATAACAGAAATGCATTGTGTGATTGCCGAGTTGAGCAAGAAATTGCGCAGCAAACAGGAGCATATCATTATGGAAGAGCAAGAACCAGAGGGCAGTGGTAAGTGGTAAACCCAGTGCATCCAAAATCATCAATTCACATGCTAGTTCTTACAGAAGTGAGCTACCAAGAGGGTTCAGTGTACAACTCGGAGCTAAATCTAACTAATCCAGACGCTGAGTGTCAAACAGAACCGCTGGAAGAGCTGGAAGCTGAATATTCCGTTGGCGAAGAATTAGCGCAAAGCGTTGAGAATCTGTGCCTGGATGCAGAGCATAGCAAACTGTCACCAGAAACAATTAACAAGGGACAATTGGAGGCTTTACAAGAGGAAGTGCTACATCTGCGCGCTCAAATCGCTTTGCTGCAAGCTGAAATAGCCACAAAAGATGCTCAAGTAGTTGAGGAGCAAAGCAATGTGGCCTACTTTGCCGGCGAAGTGGAAGCCAATGAAAGCAATATAAGGGTCAAGGGCGATGTAAAAGCTGGACGTCTTAACGACTTGAATATGAGCACACAAAATAGTAAGTATTGTTATTGAAATTCATTGGAAACTTATTATATATACTATCTACCAGCAGGCATGTCCTTGGCCAGTCCGCAAAAGCGCAGTCCGACCGTAGCCAAAATGGCTGAGCGAGTGAAGCTGCGCTGTGCAAGCAAGAATGAGCCGGAGCGAGAAAATACGGATAATTTTAGCACAATGGAATTGATGAGTAATGAGGTGAGCAAGATAATAGATAGTATTAAACAAACTAACTTTAAAATAAATTTTCTTTTAAAACAGCATATAAACATTGTGGAGCATTTGGCTTGCGAGCTCAAGGACCATGATTCTCTGATGGACAACTACGGAGATGCCCTGCAGCTGAATAACGAATTGCAGCGACAACAGCGCAAAATGGAACACTTGAAGATGCGTAATACATTGCTTTCGCTGACGCTGGGTGAATCCAAGGAACACACTGAACATTTGTATTTACTCTGCGGCAAATATGAATCCAATGCTGTGGCATTGCAGTTGGCTTTAAATTGCAGCGATCGCGCAATTGAAGCTTATGATGTTATGCTGGCATTATTGGAAAGCAAGTAAGTTGGGGTAAAAGGCACAACAACTGTAACAGAATGGGGGGTAAAAGCGGAAAAACATTTAAATACAAACAATAACATATTACTGATGGAATGGAATATACTTTCAACTTTATATTTTAGACTGGCTCTGCTCAATGACAAGTCAGCGGCTGCCGAGGAAAGTCGCAAAGCTGTGGAATCAGTGGCTCGTCATTTACTTGCCCGCTTGGAGAGTGAAAAGAATGTATGCGAAAACAGCTTGGGTCCATGGCAGCATAATATCAACCTAAGTACTGAAACACCAAAAAGCGGTCGCAACTGGAGCGCTGATGATGACAATCGCCTAAGGTATCATGTATCCAAACTAAAGGGCCGCCGTGCTGCTGTGCAGCACACTATTGTAAATCTTGAGTCACCATTTAGTGACTTTTATGAAAAGAAACGCTTGGCCTTGGAGGAGGAAAATAAATTGCGCGACGAGGAGAAAAAGTCGCCAATGGACTTGGAAACAGCGGTGCTTATGCAAGAAGTGCTCGAGATGCGTGAACAAAATCTGCAGCTAAAAACCAAAGTAGATGAAGCCGAACGTGAGCGACATCATGCCAATGAGCGCATTGTCATACTGCATGAAGCACTACAGCAATTGCAGCAGCAAATGCAACTAACCGCCGAATCGAATGCACTGTTTCAGCAACAGACGAACCGTGTATCCTACTCGGAGGCGGAACATGCAGCACTAACCGAGCAGCAACTAGTAGAAGCGTTGACGCGGGAAATGAAGCTTAAAGGGCGCATTCAAACGCTAATAGCGAACCTGACGGCCACACAGAGAATGTCCGACGAAAAGTATGAGCAACTGCACCAGAACGTGCGCGGTTTGCAGAAATCAAATCAGTAAGTTCGACTGTAAAGTATGCTTAAGACTCTATCTAACTATGTAATTTAATGTAACCTTTGCAGCAATCTTGGACAAATGCTCGACCACAACAAACGCAAGTATCAGCTGCGCATACGCAAGTTGGAACAAAAAATTAGCGACTTGAAACTGGATCATGAGCAGCGGCAGGCCGAGCTACTTAAACACAAAAATCCAGGGCTCAAGCGAATACAACAGCATAACGAAAACGTTCCTGAGACGACACTGTAGATTTAAGCGTAGTTTATTCATGTATTTGAGTTGCCTTTTGTACTGCGAAGTGGCGTTCGCCTGCTACATATCCCGCTAAGGTGCTTTATTTCCCAATTTACTACTTTTTGTAACCCACTATTGCCCAGTATTTATGCTAATAACACTAGATTACTATGACTAGCTACTGCGCCACTTTGCAAGGAGCAACGTAAAAGTTGCAGCTTAGATTAGAGTGTAACACGAATGTGCCATGCGACTAACTTGCAGACGGTGGCTCTGCCCCGCGCTTTATGTGTGCATAATGAGTATCTAACTATATAGAAATTAAATAATATACGAACACCAACATATATACGATACATATTACCTTTGTGAAGAGTTACTCGACAGTCATAAATGATAAATCCTATATATTTATACAATATATATATATATACGCATTTTGCTTGTTATATAAACTTACTATGTGTATTTTAAAGTGTACAAATTATAATAAAACTATTGCGACACTAAGATTCATTCGAGGACTCATCAACTTGTTCATCTTCCTCATATTGATTGGTTTCCATTTCATTGGTATGTCCATTGGTTTGTTCCGGCGTCTTTGCTGTCTCATCAATTGCTTTAGCCTTAACTCTATTGAGCTCTTCACGCAAGCCAATAACAACTTTTTCAAGTTCTACCAGCTCCGTTTCAATTTCGTAGTTTTTGGATACAAGCAAGACCCAGTGGGCCTCAAGCGAGCGTAGTTTTTCCCCAGCCTGTGTCTGTGCCTGCTTGCGCTGCCAATTAACATCCTGTATATCCTTTTTCAGCTGCTGCAGCTGTAACTGTGCCTTAGCTTGCATGGCAGTAAATACTTCTAAATAGGATTTCCAGGCTTCTGTGCCATATTCCAACATAAGTTCTAGGTTTAAGGATCGTACCCATTGATGTTCCAGCTGTGCCATGGAATTTTCAATAGATTCCTGCCAAGCGGAGACTTCAGATAGCTTGCCAGACGGCGGCGGAGGCAGTTCATAACGCTTCATGGATAGTGTCTCCATGGGAAGACGGTTTTGTATGCGTTCAAATTCGTTGGTCATTAAGGGGGTCTCGAAAGGCGTAGTAGTTAAAGAGGGCAAGTGATCTAGATAGTTTTTGGTAGGACGATAGCGGCGGCATTCTTCCTCCACCATGGCGAGGGCCTGCAAATAACATTAGACTTAAATAAGCTGATATATATTGCGCCTAATCAATAATATAAAAATATGCACTTACCGATTCTCTAACGCCTACGTCGTCATAGCCATGATCTATGTATGGTAAAGCATCTACTATTACTTCCCCAGCCATTTTTTATTGTATTTAATTATAAAGATTTATTTAGAATCGTAAATAACTTTATTTATTATGATTTGTCGGCGTGCGAGTTTTATTTACACAGTTACTAGCGATAACACGCACTATTATCGATAGCTGCGCATTATTAACACTCTTTTTTGACAGCCAGCAGCCAGCCATGTTTGCAAAATGCAACCCTGCATATTGACGCGTTGCTTAGCACTTTTGTACCATTTCCGGCAGCTCTCTTTCTTTCTTCGTTCTTTTTACTAAAAAGAGGACGGCATCTGCGTTTGCAGAAAATTTAACACCATTTATTGGGTTTAAAAATTCACGAAAATGGTGAGAAAACGTGTCAAACTATTACTCAAAACGCAACTAAACACAAAAACTGTGACTTGTTAATTAATTGTGTGCTTATTTAGTGAAAAATAACTTGTTAAATTCAGCCTAACCTCCACGTGTTTGTAGTGTGCAGCGCTTGCTGTAGTTTAGTGTGCACACGTTTAACTTTAGTTAAATTAAGGCAATTTTTTTTCTTTTAGAGCTTAGCTAACGCCAGGCCACTGGTCTCCGTGTATACGGAAAAAAATGAAGCTGCTAAGGATAAGAGCATCTGCCTGCCAGCAGTGTTCAAGGCACCCATTCGTCCGGATGTTGTCAACGATGTGCACCAATTGATGCGCCGCAACAACCGTCAGCCCTATGCCGTCAGCGAACTGGCTGGTAAGTGCTTATATATAATCCATGCCATAAACATTTAACTGAAATGATGCCTACTTGCAGGCCACCAAACCTCTGCCGAGTCTTGGGGTACTGGTCGCGCCGTTGCGCGTATTCCCCGTGTGCGTGGTGGTGGTACTCACCGTTCCGGTCAGGGTGCTTTTGGCAACATGTGCCGTGGTGGACGCATGTTTGCTCCTACCAAGACTTACCGTCGCTGGCACCGTAAGGTGAATGTAAACCAACGCCGCTACGCTTTGGTTTCTGCCATCGCTGCTTCCGGCGTGCCAGCTTTGGTGCAGTCCAAGGGCCACATTATCGATGGTGTTTCCGAATTCCCATTGGTTGTGTCTGATGAGGTGCAGAAGCTGCAGAAGACCAAGCAGGCTGTTATCTTCCTACGTCGCCTGAAGATCTGGGCTGACATCCAGAAGGTATGTACTAAATATAGGTTTTTATTCAACTTGCAGCGTATATGCAAACAATTGTCGTGATTCTAAGATCCGCGCCAGTTTGTTTGTGTGCTCTTTGTAGCATTAAATGCGCTGCTAGATAAAATGCTTTCCTAAAGGCGTTACATCTGCAAGCTTAAAAAAACTTGCAGGCGTATGCAGTGGAAAGCTACAATAAAATGAATTCATGCATGTTGTATGTTATTTCTGTAACTATGAGACAATTTTAATAATAAAGACAATTTTTCTATTCTTTTTTAGGTGTACAAGTCTCAGCGCTTCCGTGCTGGTCGTGGTACCATGCGCGATCGTCGTCGCATTGCTCGCCGTGGTCCTCTTGTGGTCTACCACAAGGATGAGGGTCTGCGTCGCGCTTTCCGTAACATCCCCGGCATTGAGACCATCAATGTGGATAAGCTGAATTTGTTGAAGCTGGCACCAGGTGGTCATGTTGGTCGTTTTGTCATCTGGACCGAATCGGCTTTCTCGCGTTTGAACGATTTGTTCGGCACCTGGAAGAAACCTTCCACATTGAAGAAGGGCTACAATCTGCCCCAGCCTAAAATGTCCAACACTGACTTGACACGCCTCTTGAAATCTGAGGAAATCCGCAAGGTCTTGCGTGATCCACGCAAGCGTGTGTTCCGCAGTGTTCGCCGTCTGAACCCATTGAGCAATGTGCGTCAACTCATTAAGCTGAACCCCTACGCAGAGGTCTTGAAGCGTCGTGCTGCTTTGGCGGCTGAAAAGCGCACCGTGGCCAAGATTGTGGCCAGGGCCAAGAAACAGAATGTCGATCTGGCTAAGAGTCACTTTGCCAGTGTTGCCACAAAAGCCGCTGCTAATCGCGCTAAGCAGCTAGCCGCACGCAAGAAGAAGGTTCCCGCAAAGAAGCCCGCGGCCAAGAAGTAAACTGGTTTACTTTCCAACACAAGAAATTCAATAACAAAAAACTCTTTTTATAATAATAATAAACACAAGTTGTATGAATTTTATTCATAATACAAAGAGCTAAAGTTATAAATAATTAAATCTTAGTTTTAGGCACAGAAATGTTGCTCTTTTTGCATTACTAGCTGGGCGCAGTTGAACAACGTGTACTCGGATTCATAGAGTTTGCAGCCAACAGGAAGAAATGAGGATCATGTCGATTTATACGTAATGGAAATAAATTCCGTTCCAAGTCAAATCTTTGCATGAAATAAGTGGACTGGTTTTGAAGACAAAAAAATGAAGAAATTTAAATATTTTATCCTAATTCCATACTGGAAAAGTTAAGATTCTTAAAGGTTAAATTTAAAGTAATTTGGCTACTTAAGCTTGAAAAAAGTGAACTTGATTTTTCTTCTTTTTTTGAATTTTGTTTTTCTTTCACTACGGGCAGTCTGCAGAGACGGATTTTGATATAAAGAAAGTAATAAAGATTTTAGGAACACGAGTATATCAATGATCCTAAGTCACTGGCACCTTGATGTTGAACCAGTGGAGTTGATCGGTGGCTTACCGAAAAAAAAACACGGAAATTACTCTTTGTTTTATTGGCAACAAAGTATATAAACAATTATGATATACTTATGTAGTAAATTCATTGTACCTGCGAGTTTCGTTGTTACATATTGCTTTCAGCAAAAAATATACAATGGTTGTGTACAATGTTTATACATTCTTATTTATTATTATCATTTACTAAGGGATCATTTATAAGCTACGTGACGCGCCAGGGGGAGGGGGGTCTGGCGAAGCGTCACGATGTGTGACGTGACACAAAAATCATATGGAAAATCTTCAAAAATATTCCGTCACTGTGTCACAAAGGGGAGAGGGTCTATTTTGATGAAAATCAGCGCCACGTAATTTATGGATGATCCCTAACTATAATACGTAAGTATATAGAGTTTACCATTTACAGCTTCACAGTTTATACATTCTTTGCTTTAAAACATATACAATGTTGGTACATTTTTTGCACAGAATGTTGACACGAATTTAACTAGAAGTAGAAAGCACTGACCGATTATTTGCATTTTTATCAGAAATGAATAAATAGCAAAACGTGCATAAAGAGTATTCAAAATTCGATACACAAAATTTGCTTCCGCCATGTTTCTCTTTTGCCGCTAATTCATTGTTATTATCACTTTCTCTTGATTTGTCACATTTATGCGACTGATAACACAAAGCGTGAGCATCAGTTATCGGGGCAGTAATCGGTAGGCTCTCTTTTGGACCCAATCGCCATTCGTTCGGTTCTCGTGTTTTGTTGCCGATGATGCTGTTTATACATTCGTATTTGCATTTGCGTTTTTTAATTTTATATTCTTTTTTTATATTTCACACGTTAATTGGCATTTAATTAAACGAGAACATTCGCACTGTGCTTTCATTCCGTTGTGCGCGGTCGAATCGCGCGGTTGTTGATTATTTGCTTTGTGCTCCGTGTTTACTCCGTTGCAAATACACGCACACTCTCACATACGTGCAATACTTAGTTGTGGCAAGAAGCAGAGCTACGAATAATAAAGCAAAAAAGGACGCAAATTCATTTCAATTAACTTTGTGCTAAACTTTTTATTTAAAAAAGTATATAATAAACTATTAAATGAGCATTAAAAACGCGTTCTACAAAGCACAAAAATTTATTTTTGTACATTGTTATTGTTTATTTATAACAACAAGTGGCGAAGCGCTGCTTTGCACTAAACATTATCAGCGCGGCATCTTGAGAGCATCATAATCATCATTCGAAAAAAAAAATATATATACATAGATGTAAAATTTAACAAAGGCAAAGTGCGCAGAATCATACGACAATTTTATATTAAACGCAAATCTGCGACGTCGTCTGCTTATACACAGTAATAAATACATATGTATATTGTGCATATATGTATGTTTTTTTATTTATGTACTCGTATATGAGTTTCTATGTATTGTACACAATATAGAGCTCTTTAGAGTAAAAGACGCGTGTATCAGCAGGCGAAATCTTGTGGAGCGACGCGGTTGTTCGGGTTGTGCCTACTGAAGGGCAGGCGACTACAACAACAGCTGAACGCAACTGATCACTTGGCAAGCGGCTGATTGTTGCTGCTGCCGCTGCTGCTGACTTGTCTTGGCAGGAAAGCCGCAAAAACCACCAAGACATCCATCCATACCAAGACGAACCAATCCGGCAACTAAACAACAACAACCAGCAATCATGTTATCGTCTGTCTTGTACTTTGCTCAGTGCGTAGCCGAGATTTCTTTGCTTGGCGGCATCGAAATTGCATCAGTCGCACTTATTGTCTATTATATATTTGCAAAAACGAGGTGAGCATGATTTTTGAGTCTCTGTCCGTTAGTAGTGTGGTTGGTTGGCTACTAGTCGGTGGTATAAACTAGTCGCAGATACTTATGTATCAAGACGTATTGAGAAAAGCAATCTGTTAGTGCGTCAAATAGGCATATCTTTTAACCGAATTCTAGTTCAAAATGAATTTATTACTTTTTTCGAAATAAGCGTTAAATGTTGGTTGTTTTTTTTTTAAGAGAGAATCAAAATAAACGCACAAGATTGGTTGCCGAGTACTTTATATACATATATTTTTTACTTAAGATTCTCTGAGGTAATTTGCTTAAAATTTATAAATTCTGTCCCAGTTGTGAATTGTAAAATATTATTTTATGAAAATAGTTCCTTATCTTTGCTAAAAGTCTCTAGAGTCTAGACGGATTTGGCCTTATTTTTAATAGCAATGTTTTGAAAACCTGATGATCAAGGCCGAATACATGAATCTTTGAAAGCTCCAAAACACACTTTCACACTTTTTAAAAATTTCTTGACCTATTGCCAGTTTAATGAGGGTTTTTTTGGGAATTTATTGGATGATTTCCTTAAAGCATTTTTTTAAAAACAGAAAAATAACACTAGTTTACAAATTTAAGGGTCATCGAGTGAACCTTCTTAAAAAAGTGTTTTCAGGGTAATTTTGGCACCGTTTTTTTAGGCACCGTTTTCGAGATGTTTTCGAAAAACATGTTTTTGGGCACTTAGTTCAGTTATTCGTCAATATCTTGTGAACAAAATTTTGTATCGACATGAAAGATTTTAAAGATCTTAGACTCGAAATGTCGAGCACATAATATAACAATTTTTTTTTTTCGTTAATAAAAAGCAAACCGAAAATTTGTAATTTTGAAAAATGGTCGTAAATTACAATTTTTTTCGACTTTTGTTGCTTGTAACTTCTTCATTTTATTTTTATTTAATAGTTACAAATTAGCTTAAAAACTAAAGGTAACTTTGTTCAAGCCCTGGCATCTAAGGCCTTCGGCTAAGAAATTTACATTTATATATTAAGTGATTAAATTAGATTAGGTGGTACAAATTGCTACGTTTTAAGAAGTCAATGATTTTGTTAATATTAGTTAAAGTTAGATTGTTTAAAAGATCTTTTGGTTGTACATTTTTAAATATCAAAGTTCCGAATAACTGAAATAAGTGCCCAAAAACATGTTTTTCGAAAATATCGCGAAAACGGTGCCTAAAAAAAGGTTGCCATTTTCGTGTTTCTTGACCCCGAATTACCCTAAAAAACACTTTTTTAAGAAGGTTAATTTTTCGGGTAAAGTAGTGTAATTTATTTTATGTAAAAAAAAAAATCTTTTTACTTGTAAAGGCCCATACGCAGCATGCAAAAATTCCGCACGAAATGTCCCAAAAAAGGGAATTTTTTTTTTTATATGATGTTTTGACGTTTCGCGCGGGCCTTAACTGAAAATTATTTTTATGCCTGTGTTGAAAGATTTACAAAAAAATCAGCATTCCGAAATCAAGTCAGCGATGGGAGCAAAATTTTAAAAACAATAAATTTTAGTATTTCATGATTTCGAAAAAATCAAAGAGTAGAAAAGTTGTCTTTGGAACATCAAAAGGCAATACAATTGCCTTTAATTTGTCGTAATCGATTTGGTGTAGTCATGGATTTAAGTACAACACCAACTGCAGTCAATTGATAATATGCTCGCCTAATCTAGCAACCTTTGCTTTTTGTTATAAGAATTCGAACCACATAGCATTATCGGATCTCAGGAAAAATGCTGACTATTCGATTTTGATGACTGCTACAAACTTATTCAGCCTTTATTGTTCGTTTTTCAACTTTTACATTTTGATAATGAGCTTTGCTCACCCTTAGTCACAATTGAAATTAAATTATTGGACGAAATCAAAACAATTTCAACTGACCCCTTCAATGGTGTTAAATATCTTTAAAGTGTGTTCAACTAGGCCCATTTACGAAGAGCTGTCTTTTGAGACTAAAACTCATCTGAAACAGGTTTTGGTCTAAGCAATTGCTTTTTTAAATTAATCTCCGGTTCTTGTACCCTGTTACTTATGGAAGAAAGGGTATGTTAAGTTTGTTCAAAGTGTGACCAATCCATTTTCACTTTCTTTGCTTAAGAAGGAAAACACTGCTTGTGTGTTTTGAGTACGCTCCTAGAGGACTTCGTTCGAGATACGCTGTGGCCACCAAATCTTCAATATACAGTCATGGACAAAATTGAGAGGACAGGTTCAATAAGAAAACTAAATGCTTAGTATTTTGTTCGATTTGTATTATTTTGTCTTATTGTTGGAATTATTTATTGCAAAATAATGTTAGTAAACGCTTTAGAAAGAAAATGGTTAAATATTTTGGCATATGATGATTTTTTTTTGGTTTTTTCTGAAATGCGGCCATTTTTGGCTGGACAAAATTGAGAGGACACTACACATTTTTGTTAGACAAAAACATGGAATGTCTCATATTTAAGTGTTTCTAGTATTTTGTGCTTCCACCGCGTGCCTTTATGACAGCAGAAAGTCGCCGCTGCATACTTTCGACCAATTTGTTCAACAAATCTGGTTGAAGTTCATCCCAGGCAGTTCGAAGATTTGCGAAGAACGTTTCTCTATTTGTGCGACGACTAGGGGGTACTTTGGAGTCAAGTGCGGCCCATAAATTTTCAATTGGATTCAAATCAGGGCTTTGGGCTGGCCATTCGAGCACATTGACTGAAATTCTTTCTAAGTATCGCTTTACTATACCGGCTGTATGCTTGGGGTCGTTGTCATGCTGGAATATAAATTGATCGCCAATGCCCATTTTTTCCACCGATTCAGTAAGATTCTCTTCAAGAATTCGAATATAAAGTGGAGCGTCCATTATTCCATTTATTTTATGCAAGTTGCCGACACCAGACCATGAAAAACAACCCCAGACCATGATGGAGCCGCCGCCGAATTTCACGGTTTTCGTTGTGTGTTCGTCTAACAACGGTGAAGCGTACTTTTCTCCCACCTTTCGACGTTCCTTCATACCAAAGAGCTCAAATTTGCTCTCATCGCTCCAAACAACCGTTTTCCAAAAGAGAATGGCTTGTCGATGTATTTTTTGGCAAATTCCAATCGCTTCTTTTTGTTCTTCGGTGATATGAGTGGTTTTTTGATAGACACCCGGCTAGTGAAGCCTTTTTCATGCAATCTACGGCGAATTGTTTGGGTAGAAATATCTAAATTGAGTTGCTCCTTGATTTCCGAGCTCAAAGTATTCGATTTTAGCTTGATTTGGCGAACAATAAGCGTATCTTCGCGGATGGTTGTAGCACGCTTGCGACCGCGGCCCGTCAAATTACTAAGTTGACGTGATTCTGTATATTTTTTCCACATTTTTTCTACGCAAGTTTTCGACACCGAATATTTTTCTACGATTTTGCGTAAACTCAATCCGTTTTGGCGATCTTGAACAATTAATTGTCGCATTTTTAAAGGCACTTCTTTTCGACCACCCATCGCGACTAATTTTATGCGTAAACTGACTCTAGGAACAAATTGTATGCTAAAAATAAGTCGTTTATGAAAAAAAATAACGGTACCCGCGAATAGCAAGCGCAAACGAACCGAAAAAAAGAGCAACAATGTCCAAACATTTAAAATAAACGCACTGTCCTCTCAATTTTGTCCAGCTCAAAAATGCCGTTTTGGGACTATCGGACCAAAAAATCAACAAGAGCGAACATGCTCAAACAAGTGATTCCAAAAAATCGTAGCTCACATTGCATTCTAATAAACAGCTCCAATATTGGAGCATAAAATATAAACAGATCGGTTTAACTAAGGATTGTATATTTTTTGAAATGCTGTCCTCTCAATTTTGTCCATGACTGTAAGTCGGAGAGATTTGTTGATAGATGTGCTTATTCACGTTTCGCATCCGTAGAATAGGGTTTGATTTCAAAATTGGAATTTAATAGCCGTAACTTGGTGTTAACACTTATTTGGCTAGATTTTCACACTGCTCTCAATTGGCCCAAAGTTGACTTGAGGACATATTCTTCTGCACTGCTTTTTTCAGTAATAACACTTGCCAGAATTTGAGATGCCAGAATTTGAGAGATAAAATAAGCTAGATTTGAAAAAAAAAATGCTAAAATAAGCTAAAAATCAAAATAAACCTGCCAAAAAAAAAGCTAAACTGAAATGCTCTCAAAAATAAAAATTTTTCGTTGTTTTATTACCTAAATATTTTTATTATATTAAATTACTAATGATTTCATCAACATCAGCAGATTCTTCTTCATCACTTAATATTTTTCGTTTATTGAAATTAATTTTAAGTAGTATGGCAACATTTACTTAAAAATGAAATTTAAAACAAAATTAAAATAATTAAAGAATTTTACATTTTAAAAATTGCATGCAATGTTTTCAAATGCATTTTGTCTCGTAATTTTGTCTTTATTATGCAATATTTTTGAAAGGGTTGTTTCTTCCCGCATCTTTATAATTTGCAACCTCTGGCCAACATTTTTTGAAGTCATCTGTGTGCTTCCATTTTATTAAATATAGTTTATCAAATTGCCCATTTGAAATATTCCAATATTTCTATATCAAAATTTTTTTTGGCACGCAACACGTTGGCCATTGAAAATAAACTCATTTTATGCAAAATTTCAAAATTTTCGGGCAATCTAAAATGGGACAGCACATGGAACTAAGCAAAAACACTTGTAGCTTAGCCTAAGAACATGGGAGTCACAGCAATATAATAAAAATCATCTTTTAGAACGTCAATTTCTGGCTCGGGTGGTATAATCTTATCTCTAAGTGCGGATATACAAGTTATTCAAGTTCTTCAAGCAGATTCGAAGATTATTTTTGTTTAGTTTCTGCATATCTTTAAGCAGCGGTTTCAAATATAAAAAATATAATAAATTTACTTCATTGATATAAAGCCCATGCAAAATTTTGGCTTTGCAGCAATTTTCAACACAATTTTCAATAAACAACACAAAAGTTACTCTTTTAGAGCGGCCTCGATAGCCTAGCGGCAGTGCACTAGACTATCATCTCAGATGTTGTGTGTTCGAATCCCACGTAAAGCATAGTCCTGCACTTTCCAAGTTTCCTATTCCCCAAAATTCCTGTCTATTCTATATCCTTATCACTTACTCCCATTATCGGTATTATCGGCCTAAGTGAGTTGGGAAGCTAAGTCCCAACTTCCGCTCTAACCTACCTACTATTTTAGATAGAGTATTAATGTTATAGTATTTAAATGGTAGCAGTTTAATTTGGACAAACACAAATAAGAATTTTATTGCGCTAAATCGTCTGGCAAACTATTTTTACAAGACTGATTTACGGCCAATTGAATTGAGTCGCATACACATTTTATCAGTACAAGAGATGGTTCACATTTGTTGTGTTCCGTGCAAATGCTGTTCTTCGATCCTGTCATGACCCTTGCATTGTCTGTTCCAATTCTGATCCTATTGGAAATGTTTAAGTTCAATCTTGAGAGCTCATTTTTCACACTTTCAGCTATCGATTTGGCTTCTCCGGCTAAGAAATGTTAAAACTAGCGCTTTTATATATACGAATGAAAACACTTTTTATGCAACGAGACATAGCCCTCTAGTACAGGTGGGTAGTGCAGGACAAGCGATTTCATTAGGCACTAGGATATGACCAGTACTTACCTTGCTATTAACCTCTTCAATTCCATTTTATTACAAATGTCATGGGTGGTGGGCAATCGCCACCACCCCGCTTACCAGTAGACAGCGGCATCGCTACTTACGCTTATGTATACTAGTAGACCTACTGAATTCATTAAAATTATAAACACACATAATAATTAATATTATTTTAGATTATTTCCGAATTATTTTCATCTACATTCATTAATTTTTTATTTAAAACGCTTATTTTTTTTAAAACTCTTTTTTTTTGGAGCTGGAGGGTCTTTTTAATGTTGACTTCTGATGGTAGTAAAAATGTAATTTTAGCGCTGAAAATATTTAGTGAGAGCTTTAATAAGCTTACCGATTACACAGACCAACATGGTTTAGTTGTTGGAAAGCTATACATAGGTAATTTTCGAAGTTATTTGCTGCGTAGAAACCGAATCCGGGGCCAGAATTGGCCCATTACGTCAGGATTTTGAGATATTTGAGATTATTTACCTAAATAACTGTGATTTTTCCTTCTTTTGAGGTTATGTACAGAGTGCAAAAACTTTTTGTGGTCCGTCACTCCAGTTACATCATTAAGTACCACTCTTACCCTTTCATTTAAAGTTCAAGCGATCATTTACGATTTTTCGCAAAGTTATGGCTATTCGAAGTTACAAAGTATATCCCTCCACGTCCTAAGCATTTGCATTAAGCCTTTGAGACTCAGCTTCCCAACAAATGACATGACCCTGGTATTTGTAGGCCTGTGTTATTACTTCATAGACTTTTGGACTGCTTTCGTTTCCATGCAAGCCGTTCAAGTTTGACGGCGGTCCAAGCGAAAATACACGAAATTCCAGAACATTTTGGAATTGTCATACATTTGTTTGTGTAAATTATAGGCGCGACGAATACGCAGAATACACACAAAAAGAATAGCGAAAAATTCACCTTACTTTATATTCCCGTATTAAGAAAAGGAGGCGAATTGAATTTTTTTCTTTATTTGTCATATTTCGTTCGTCGACCGTTTACCTCGCGCATTACCAGGGGTTTGCAAAGTAGGTAGCTACCTGAGACAAACGATGTAAGTACTTACTGGAGGACAATAGCCAGCCGCCGTACTCTAGAGGGAGACGATTATTATTATTATACACCTAATTCTGTTTTTACACGGTCTTTTTTTACACGGTTTTGATTTAACACGGTTTGAAAATAACAAAATTTTAAGTATATTTACACGATTTTATTCTATTTAACACGATTCAAAATAACACAAGACAAATAAATCATTTTTTTTTACCTAAAAATTGAATAACCTATTGTTTTTGTTAACAACATAGCTGTTTTACATACATACATAATTGTTTTTAATTCCTGAACTTGTCATACATTTAATTTACAATACATACTTTTTTTACACGGTTTTTTTTTACACGGTGTTTTCTGGAACCAATCTACCGTGTAAAAACAGAATTAGGTGTATAGTGATTTCGAGCTGCCGCTATACTGAGCACAGGCTATCTATAAGTAGTTTCCATTGTCGTCTATTCGCCGCGACTTCACGGAGCTCGCTAATGTTTTTGGTATTTCTGATCCCGTTTCTTTCCGTAGCAAGCTGTCTATTAATTTCATTTAAAGTTGAGCGCCTCCATGTTGTCTTTGGGCGACCTCTCGTCTGCTTCCTTGAGGGCTGTAATGCCATGTTAGCAATATCTTGAGGTTTACGCAGAGTGTGACCAATTCATCAGAATTTGGGTCTTCAAATTTCAATGTTGATATCTGGGATATGCGTTCTAGTTCTAGAGTAGTGGTGGGCAAAACTCATACAAACAAACATTTCTTTGTGTGAGTAAGCAGCGCAGTAAGCAAAAGCGCACAAGAGAGCAAGAACCGTAATCAAGCAAAAACGAGAGAGAAATTGTACCGTACATGAGCCGATTGCGCTGCAGCAGATTTTGGTGCAATATCCTCGCGAGTTATGAAAAATGAGAGACTGCCCACCACTGTTCTAGAGGGAGATGGTACGCGCAAAAAAATAAAATATAATATAAACAAGCTAAAAATGGCAACACTGCATCCGAGGTGTGAGAAAGTCTTAATGTGTTCAATTTCATCGTTGCTCACCAGGATGTTCGGATTATTAGACGCGGTATATGAACTGCTTAGGTTAGGTTAGGCTGAAGCGGCCGCTAGCTTAAACCAGCACACTTAGGCCTAGACTGGTCCGTTGTGTTACCGCACGGATCTCTTTTTACCCTTTTTCCTTTATGAAAAACTTAGAAGGAGCCCCAACCTGTTGCTACGATGTAACCTACAATCTTCCTCTGGCCCATAGTTTCTAACTCTGCTAGATTGACGAGGAAATAGTTTCCCAAATACTTTTTTATGCGTCTGCTTAGAGCTTCGCAGGAACAGAAGAAGTGCTCTACCGATTCAAACTGCAATCAGCAATCTTCAACTGCTTAACTTTTTCATCTTCTCGTTATTGATATACAAGCCGTCTTGTGACACATTGGTGCTGAGAACGTAAATTTTACTTTGCATATCAGAACTCCTGTGATACAGAAGACATATATACACATATTTCAGATCGCCAGATCTACTATGCGCATAATGTCATCCAGTGCCAATATTTATTTCAAAGGGTTCGGATAAAAATAATCGGTTGTGGGACACTTAAAGTCTTCATACATTGTTCTGATTAAATTTATTAACTAAGCAGAGGCATACCACGATTTCTGAGCATTTGGGGTGACTAGAGAAGACGATTTAGCCCACATAGCACCGATCGGTCTAAAACACGTTTTTGAGGCATAATTCGGGTAATCAAAAGTTAATTAGAGTACTTAAGCAATGTATCGAATTTGCTTGCAATCTGATGGTATAAGTCCGCAACATCTTTGTATCTATTACCACACTTATCCTCTTAAATTACAGTGTTGAGATGCAAATGTAATTCGGGCGTAAAGCAAGTTTTGTTTTTCACAACTGTGGTCGTGTAAAGTTTACCATCAACACAGTCAACGTCTGGGAAAGCAAATTATTCCATCTTGAAGAACCCACAAAATTCGTTTAGCTAGTAGTATATAGTAAAAGTAGTGAACTGAGCTAAAGTTGCCTAGACAATCCTCCTGCCTAAACAAAGGTGGAATATGAATTATAGGAAGCAATGAGTTTGTTGACCTGATTGAGTCTTTTCATTTTGCCTTAGCCAGTGTTTATCATTATAGCTTGCCGCGCTACAAAAGAGTTCTGGAGCTATTCTACTAGCTTGTCTTCAGTTTAATTTTTTTTCTAATCGAGTTACTTTGTTTTACAATTTCGCTTAAAAGTCTTCAGCATTTTGAGTTATTTGCATGAGCTTTAACTTAGTAAACAAATTCGATGCCGCCTTATGTGTGGGGCACGCGCGTTGATAAGTTATTCCATGCATAAATAATGAGCTATTAATGTCGTTGCCTCGCAGCTGGTTGTCCACAAAAATTTAACTTATAAGTAATGCCTAGCCCTATGGGTTTACATTGCAACCTTTTGTTATGCATCCGCCCGCCTCTAGGAGCTGTACATTTACGTTTATTAGACACAAGCGAAATGCGCATTTGCCTTAGTAATGAGCTAATCGATTCGCTCATCATTGGGGCAGCTTAGCTAAAATAGTTGATATTGCTGCATTTATTTTGAAGGTCGTTCATGCGACGATATTGACGTTAGTTTTTTGCTCAACTTTTTGGTTGCACTAGCTGCGATAAGAGAAAAGAGCTACGGCCCATGTAGTGTCGTGTTTTATTCTTGGCAACAATTATCTTAATTAAAAAAATAAAAATGCAAGTAAACCAACACGAATATACGTGCATTTATAGCATAGATCGTTAAATGAGTTTTTTTTGGGAATTTATGAAATTAGCAGCTGATTAGCTTACCTATGTGGCTCTTAAGCATTTTTATTGTTTATTGTGTTATTTGCGCTAATGCTCCATTTAATCAGGCAATAAATTTATCAATATATGTTTATACACTTTACATATATTAGCTGATTGCAGTTCCTTGACTTTGGCTAATCATGAAAGTGCCAAATTATTAGGCCAGCGCAGGTTACTATAGAACTTTGAGTACAAGATAAGCGAATTAAAATAGTCGATCGTAAACCAACTTAAAATCGAATGATTTCATAATTAAGACTTTCACACGAACCCCAGCACCCAATTTGGGGCGAGCAGCTATGACATAAAAAAAAAAGCAGCGCTAATGCGTAGTTTTTATTTTTAAAGCAAAAATTTAAGTACAAAATTGTATTTGTACAAAGTTGAAAGGAAAAGTAATGTTAATTATACTTTGGACTCTATTTGAAGCTAATATTTATAGATTGTTTGTTTTGTTAATGTTAATTTAAATTGACTAACTTAGGCTATATTTGTTTCTAAATTAGCAGAAGTACATCTTTCTTGTTGTTATCTGCTGTAAAATAAAGTAAAATTCTATTATAATAAAATAATAATGCGGCTTAGTCTTAGCTGACTTACTTAAAGATCATGGTTTCCGGGCTTGCGACGCACAGTTTTTGCAACTTTACTGGACGAACGATGCGTGTTGGTTGATGAACCACGACTGCTTGAACGCTGCATTAACCTTAGCTCATCTGGCAATAGATCGCTTAGTACAGGCGTAACTGGCGCTGATATCCTAGAGCTACCAGTTGAAATCGTTGAATTATGGCTTTTATTTTGCAGCTCATCTCTACGTTCATAGAAACTTATATAGTTTTGTAGCGCCTCAATTTGTTTCTTCTCCTTGTCGCGTTGTTCGCGTAGCCGCTCCTCCAATTTAATATAACCATTAAGCTTGCGCTGTAAATCGGGCACATTGCTTTGCTGCCTTTGAAAATAATGTACGTAGGATACTTTTTGTTCGTTTTGAAATTTGCTGATTTTCTTATAGAGATTTAGAAATTGGCGTGGATCCTGAAAATAGTGCGCCACATTCGATGGCAAATTGCGTGTAATGGCAATTCCTTGGAATTGGCGTTTGCAAACAGGACAGAGCTTGTTGTGGGTTTCCGTGGAGCCCGAGCTGGAGTCTTTGGCCACAGAATTGATACAATTGTCGCAAACAATATGATGACAGCGCGTCAGTTGGTATGCTACTGTAAGATCCAACTCGCGTCGTTTGAAACACTTGTTGCAGTGTATGGGAAACATTTTCTAAACTTTTAATGTTTAGCAAACTGCGTAGTTAATTTTATGTATTTAGCTAAAAACTAACGGCATTTTTAGCCATACAAATGCTTGGATAGGTGTGACTGAGATGACTATAGTGCACGCTGTCTGCTGCAAGTCTGGTAGCGCTGTAATGCAGGATAAAAAAATTAAAACTTTCATATGTGTTAGAGCTAGTTCCTTTTTTGTTAGGCTATGCTTGTCTTATGCTGATATGTGCGTTTTAAACATAAACAGACTTTAACTAACTTATGTAAATATTTATGTCTACATAAGCACAAATTTATTATTCAGCTGTTTTAGTTTTATACACAGCCCTTTAACATAAGTATTTGGCATGCACCGAAACCATCTATTGTTCATGTTATACTTAAGTACATACTTACATATGTATGTATGTATGAATGATATAGTGTTTGCGCGCTGTCCCAAAGTTGTGGTTTGTACGTGTTGTTGCTACGCTAGTTAGTTTTTTTTTTGTTTTTGTAATAACTAGCTAGCGTTGGACTACGAACCGAAACTTCATAAATAAGTAAATAAATATACATATGTATGTGTGCATGTATGTTAATATTAAGGAAGGTGTCATATATTATTAAACGCTCAGAAGTTTTATTGCGCTTTACTGATTTGGTAACGTGCTGAGGCAATTGGTTTTAGTAATCGTCGTTAATTGCAATTGATTATTGTAAAATTCTTTTGTTTTTTGTTTGTTTTTATTTTTGCAGAGCACCTGAAATTATTGCCAATCTATTTCCGAGCTTGAATTTAAATTATCGTTCATCTTTGGGCAAGTTCAACAGCATTGGCAACGATCTGCTGGTAACGCTGCGTGCATCAAATGTAAGTTTTTTTTAAACGCTTATCAAATCCAATTGCAACCCATTAACCTTAGCACCATGAGCATTTAGCAAATATTATAAGTTAAGTGTTGATGCGCAAGCTTGATGCGTTGTTGATAAGGTATTGCATACATCAAAAATTTTCCAAACATTTACATCAATTGGATGTTTACATATAAACATTGCGTTGCCACCTGGTGACAGCTATCGTAATCGATAAATACGTACAAATTTGGTATCAAAACTATCGCTTGGGCGCTTGCAAAAAGAAGCCGTAAGCGAATCTCACATATATTATGGAGACAGATGAATTTCATGCACGCGGTTGGTTTGAGGTATGTTGGTTAATTATATACGCTTTGCATCACACCGTACAAACTTTGCTCTTAATGTCGCTATATGTTTTTATATTGTTGCTTATATCATGCTCATTTGTAGGAGACGAAACCGCAAAGCTCTCTCGCACATGGCATCGGTACACAGAATATGCTACAGCTGACACCTCATGCCGGTTGCCAGCCCTATGGCAGCATATTGGACTGGGGCGTGTTGTTTCCCTATGTTGCTCAAGCTTTGCGCAGTGAGAAGTTCGAGTATCGTCAGGTGGGTCATAAGCTGCAATTTTTCTTAAACATTTCAACTTATAATGGGTTTTTTTTAGGTCACTCATCTCGTGCAAAATGATCCCAAATTAAAACATGCCATCAAGCAGGCTGCTGAGCAGCAGCTACGTGATCAACGCTATGCCAAAAACGGTCATCGCCAGCTCACACGCAGCATTAGTGAAGAGCAGGAGCAACGCACTCTGTGTGATGAGGATCAGGAGGGCATATCCTATCAGAAAATATTACGCAAGCAAGAAATACGTGCAGCTACCATATTAAAAGAAATGGGATCCACCTTAAACAACTACCTTTTGGCCTTTACATCTTGGCTATTATACAAACTGCTGCCCTGCTTCCTGTCGGGCGTTGTAACGCATACCAAACAAATTGAAATGCTTAAGAAGGCTACAGAACGTTCGCCGGGTACGCCGCTTATATTTGTACCACTACATCGCAGTCACTTGGACTATATAATGGTCACCTTTATACTGACAAATAATGATATACGCAGTCCATTGGTAGCTGCAGGCAATAATCTGCAAATACCCGTATTTGGTTCGCTGTTGCGTGGTCTCGGTGCTTTCTTCATCAAGCGCAAGATTGATCCAGTTGAGGGTAAAAAGGATGTGCTCTACCGTGCTGCGCTACATTTGTATTTAACTCAAGCTCTACGAGAAGGCCACAATGTAGAGTTTTTCATTGAGGGCGGACGCACACGCACGGGCAAACCCTGCATGCCCAAGGGTGGTATATTGTCGGTCATTGTAAATGCCTTTATGGATGGCAGCATACCAGATGCACTGCTTGTTCCAGTTTCTGTAAACTATGAGCGCCTTGTTGATGGTAATTTTGTGCGCGAGCAAAAGGGTGAGAAGAAAATACCCGAGTCCTTTACAAAGGCGATTTCTGGCATTTGGAAGGCGCTTAACTCAAATTATGGACTAATGCGCATTGATTTCAATGAGCCCTACTCGATTCGGGAGCTATACAGCTCATACAATAAGTTAGGCAATGAGGATGGCGATACAAAGAACCACAAGCCAGCCAGCAGGTATGAAACAATGTATGTTGCTAATGTTACTAATGGATGCTAATTTCCAATTTCATAAAAAAAAAATCTCAAGCTAATCCAGTTGTAATAGTATTCTAATACCCGTAAATTTTCACAGGTCGCTGCAGCACAATCAATCAACCTCATCCCTCTACGGCACCGATGTTGTTTGTGAGGAACATCGTAATCTTATTGAAAGCATCTCACGTCAGGTAGTATATGACTGTGCCGCAGCCACTTCCGTAATGTCGACAAATGCCCTGGCCTTTTTGTTGCTTACGCGTTATCGCAATGGCGCCGACGAGAAGCTGATTGCATCAGGTCTCGATGATTTGCGCAATTCTTTGATGGGTAACAAGGACATGGGTTTTTCCGGCGAATCTTCGCACATTGTGGTCTATGCCTGTGACTTGCTGGGCACAGGTAAAAACAAAGCTAACCAAGCACCAGATTTTATTTAATTATCTGTTTGATCTTTGACTTCGCTTAGCTCTGATTTCGCGAACACGTGATGAAAACGGTCGTGTTTTTATACGCGCTGTGCCAACCGTGGAAAGCTTTATAGAGCTAGCATACTACTCCAACATGTTAACACCACATTTTGCTTTGCGATCCATATTGATGACTACCTTCCACGCATTGCTGACAGCTGAAGTGGATGCTAAGAATGCAGTGCAGGGTGTAACACGTAAGAAGTTGCTCGAGGCTGCTATGGAAAATTGTCAGGTCTATCGCTATGAGTTTATATTGAATAAGCCAACGCAAATATTGGAGTCGTTATTGGCAAAGAATTTGGATGAGCTATTGTTGGGCAATTATCTGAGTTCGAAAGAAGTAAGGTTTTGTGATTTGCGCTTTTTAACAAGTTCTAATGTTTTTGTATTTGTATTCAGGCAAATGAAGGTGCAGAAGCTTTAGAATGTCGTCGCTTGGCGCGTAATCTAAACTACTATTTAGAAGTAGAGGAAGATGAATATGTGAAAATGTGTGATGATGAGAAGCCAGATATACTGCTGGTAAAAGAGACTCTGCAGCATCAGCGCTTCATCTGTGAAATACTCGCTCCATTTGGCAGCACTTATCTGGCCGTAGCTCAGGCGCTAAAGATATTAGAACGCAATTCAATGCTGGAGTCGGAATTCATCAATTTCGTTATTAACGATTTATCGAACAAAGTCAAGCGCGGTACCTGTGCATATGGTAAGCAGTTTTAACAAATTATTATTTTGCTTAAGTAAAACATTTCTCTTGCAGCTGAAAGCATTTCGACAGACTCTGTGCGCAATTGCTTAAAATTACTCGAAAAATGGTCTGTGATTGAGGTGTGCAACCAATGTGGCATGCGTTTGATCTCTCTGAACACGCTCTACGAAATGTCGCGAGACTCATTAAATACAATTATCAAGAAAATCGAAACCGTCGTGCCAAAGTTCAATGCAGGTCCCTTTCTGCAGCTAAAAGCAACAAAGTAAATGCAACAGGGCCAGGTGCCAGCATATCATAAAAAAACCCCTTTTTTTTAATATGCGCATTACAATTTTTTGTTATGTATAACATCGCAAGTTAAGAGTGCGTAATCCTAGCGTTAAGTCTTCTTACACTACGTTTAGTCCAAAAAGCATATGCCAAAGTGCTTGTAGTTATAAAAAAAAAAAAAAAAAAAAAAACGAAGAGAAACAAGAACAAATTTTGTACATTTTTCTATTGTAATTTTTGTATTAGTTACACCAAAAAAAACAAAACATAATTTTTCAACAATAATGAACTGATTTATATTAAAAGTTTAAATAATGAAGCTGAAATATTCAAGCGCTTTTTTATTATTATTATATTTATGTATTAAAATAATGCATATATTTCAGCTTAATAATGAAACGTAATATTTGTATAATAGATAATACATAATTTAAAAGTTAACAGAACTAGTACGGTTCATAATTCATGCTACAAAGAAACTCTCATAAAAGGTTAAAAAAATGAAAACTACGGCAGTCCAATTTAAAATGAAAATAGTCTAATATCTGCTAATGTTCCAAATCATCGTCAGCGCTTATATGCTTGGCCTTTGTTTTTGGGACAGTCGGTTTTTTGCTACGTGCAGGATTGCTTTTTTTGGGCTGCACACGTTTTTTTGTTTTGCTGGGCTGTGCCGTCGTCGATTCCTGTGATGAGAAATGATAATTTAGGTTTCATGTTTTCATTTTATTAAAATTAGCAAGGATTTCTTGATCGAGAAAGATAAATAAAAGTTTAAGAGAGCGACAGGTCTTGCAAATTGGCTGGTCAATAATGTGCCCAGATGCCAATAACCCATAAGGGCTTTACCGAGCTTAACGCCGACAAAACGAAGGCGTAAACCGTGCCTCTGACGTATCCAACTTGTTAACCATGTGCGAAACAGATGCATTTAAATGGATGCACTACATCACTCTGTTATGGTTAGTGGCAACATGTAGACACTCTTCTGACACTAATTACTTTGTCTATAGCTATTAAGCATTCAAGTTATAAGGAAGTGTGTCTTACTTTGGGTGGCTCTTCCTTTAATTTTCCAATTTTCCCAGAACAAGTTGTGGCGCCACAGTAGCAGTCCTTTCTCTCGTTGCTCATTAAATCGTCCCAGAGATAATTAAAAGTCAATTCAGTGTCCTAATGAAAAAAAAAAAAAACAACTTTAGGAAAACTCAAATTATTAAGCCTGTACCGCCGTTCGTTCCGTACAATTCGCATTGGTAACGAAATCCGGTACAAGACTGAACGCTTCTTTGTTCTTTACTTACAGGAGGTATATCCTTGACTGCAAACAGTCCAATTCTATGTATAGAATTAACAGTCCACTTTTGTGACGCACAATTTGGATCACACGAATGATTCATAAACCGCGCCATATTGCCTTTCGGGCCAGCATCAATTATAAAATCTTTTTCCACTTCCAGAAAATAGTAATTGTCAACCTTGTCTCGCTGCATCTGCTCCATACGTCTGCTAAATTCCTCGTGATTGATAACCTCACCCACATATTCTATGACAAAAGAGCCCTCGGCAATGAATTCTCGGGATACCAAACCAAAACCTCTTTCCTTCATGTACACCACATCAAATCGTGGAGATTTACGCTTTAAAAATACACGGTTTTCACAACGATCACCAGCGGGACAATAATTGGGATTGCACTCATGGAACAGAATACGATTCAGACAGCCCGATTCGGGTCCACAGGGATTCTCATCAGATGGCTTGCATTCACAAACGCTTATGTCCTCCGGAGTAAAAACAAGGCGTACTGGTGGCACAGGTCTGTTGGTCTTAAGTTTAACATAAGGTGGCGGCTGCTGCTTTGAGTCACCATTGTTGGCTTTGCTGCGCTCTTGGCGCTTCGCTTTGATGATCTCAACGAATCGGGCAGCCTCTGCTAATCCCTTTTCAAAGGGTTTGTTGAGTTCTGCAGAAAGTTTTATATGTATTGACAATAATCGAAAAGGCTTAAAGCTAGGAATAATACTTACGCGACTTGCTTCTGGATTTCTCAGTGGCATCGCCTGTCTCATATAGATACACACGTCGTCGGCTTATCCAGCCATGATCGTGCGAGCCAAAGAAACGCACTACAAATTCATTTGGACCATGTGCTTTCTTCAGTATGTTAGTCGGTATCTCAGTTGGCGGTAAAATAATAGCAGGCCACCATCGAAAGTTATTAAACTTTGCCCAGATAATCTCGCCATACAGCGGTAAACGTCCGACTTCGCAACCTTCACATATGTAGTTCTCGTTCGGCTTGAGGTTAGTTCCGTGGCAAGTGTCATGAACAGCATGAGGACAGGTTTCGCAACATAACAATTTTCCACCCTCGGCACACATATAGCACCATAACACATTAAGATTTGAATCAGGCTTGGAGACATTGTGACGCGGACATATAAGATTTGTCATATTTATCAAACGCGAACCGGCGGGAATGCAATGAGAGTCTACATGATAGGTAGCCGGGCATAATACACATTTGGTTAGTTTAGCATTTCCGAGTTGTTGGAATTTCGCTCGTGGATCCTCAGAAACACAAATATGACAAACGTGCATCGGACAACGTGATGTGCTTTGGTTGACCTTAGCTTGCGGCCAGTACTTGCAGCAGTCTGGATGAAATTTCTTGTTACACATCGGCAGACTGCACGCTATAAGCGTGTTTGTGGTTTCTAAAGCAGCTGATGCAACACTCGTAGAGCTGTGTGGTTCCTCGGCAGTGGCTTTTACGGGGGAAGCAGGTCGTGTTGTTGGCGTAGCTTGAGCTTGAAGGCAAATGCAGCAAGTTTCCGGAGCATTTGTAGCACATTCGCGACAAACAATGTTTTCTTGCTGCAGCTCAGGGTGGATACCATCCATTTCCGATATGGGCGAGGGTGAACTTTCAGCTTCGAGAGCTGGAGTTCCCAGAGCTTGCAGAGCTTTGATACCCTTTTTGCTGGATTTATTTGGTTTCGTTTTGGTAGGGTTAAGGCAGGCTGCATGCAGCCAGCTGTTGCAACCTAGAGAGCAACGAATTATATTGCCTCCCGTTTCATAGCAATACTTGCAAAAGTTGTCTTTCGTCAAACCTTTAAACAAATACTTTCTATCCAAATTAAGAATATCTTCGACCACCTCTTCAATCGGTCGATTAAGCTCTTTTTTAATCTTTGGCTGCTCGGAAAGACGGCGCTCTGGCAGTGCAGGCGTAGGCGTTAAGGATTTCGTGCTAGAAAGCCTATCATACTTCTCTCTTATGCCTTTTAAACGATATGATAGCTTTCGTTCACGTAACCCTTTGTCATGTTCCAGATTTGCAGACCCTACAGTTCCATAACCCAAAGAAAGATTTCTTATTTCTTCCTTCCGTTGCAACTCCTTTAGTGACCAGACATTCTCTACAACGGAGTGCAAAACTGAATCCAGATTGCCGCCGTTAGCATGCGTGACATACTGCCTTATTGCTTCCAAAAGCTCTGCATATTCGTTATTTCGTAGTAACACAGTTTGGGCTTCGCCTTCAGTTGTATTATCTGTTGGTTTATCCGTAAAATTATTTTCAGTATTGAAGTTTATTACTTTTTCGGCTGTGTTGCTATATCTGCGACGTTTGACCACATGATTATGCTTGACTGGAGAATAGGCTGGCCTTAATGGCGAATCTGAGCGTTCGCGTTTAAAAGTCATCTTATTTAGTAGATTGTCCGTCGAATTATACAAGCTGCTACCGACATCGGAAGTATCTTGCATCATGGAGTAGGTGCGTTTCCGCCTTTTTTTCATTGTGGTTCTATAAAAAAATTAAAAAAAAAAAAAATCAGTCAAAGGTTTATGTACTACGAAGTAGCAAAATTAAAACTAAACGACGGTCATACGAACATTTGTTTGCTACTTACAAGGCGCTTTCATAGATCTCATAGAATTTCTCCAAACGCTGATCATACGGCATTTCGAACACAATGTTGGCTTCTTCAACAGCTTTATGCCATGTCTGTATCTGATTTTTTTTGGGTATCCATTGACGAAATTTAACACTCTTGGCGCCAAACTTAGCCTCTATTTCATCACGCATATCGATGTATGCTTTAAAGCCCGCAAAAGGCACAAGATTCTCCTGCTTTATCCAGTTACGACGACCATTATCAGCAAAGAAGCGCATATGGATTTGTATTTGAAAGGGTGCAGAGTCTGTGGAGTTGCGACTTGGATGTTTGCCTATACTGGTCACAAGCTGACCATCTGGATCTGGACATACCATGCATGGCCAATAGCAATAGGAATATATGCGGCCCCAGAAGAGGTCACCCGTTTGGTAGGAGGGCCAGCCCGAATCGGTAACAATTGAAGAACCCTTGGCGCTATCTAAGCTGATGGAAGAGGGTGACTTCATGGAGTTTTCTACGTCTGGATGAACAAGTGGAGGACTTTGCAATAAATCCGTTGCATATTGATTGACCGCCGTTGAGGCTCTTAAAGGTTTTGCAAATTCCAAGTCTTGTTGGGGGTTTTCAAAATCGTCTGCAGTGTTCGGTAGAGTATTGTGTAACTCGCCTGCTACGTTCTCTTTAGCTGTATGTTCCTGCATTTTTTCAATATTTTCTACTTCTGTTTGAGTCATTTCTACTTTCGCTTCAGAAACTTTGATGACACTAGATTCTTCAATGATTTGCGTAGGAACTTTTATAGCTTCATTTACATCATCAGCTAGTTTTTCACTTGCCACTGGATTTTCCACAATAAAACTTTGTTCACTCTCTGTTTGGCTTACGTCTAAAGTGGCTTTCTCTTTATTAACATCGTTTGGGCGAGTCTTTGGTTTGGAGCCGCGTTTAAATGTTCGTTTGATTTGCTTGATCTGTGGTCTTCGCACAATTTCCGCAACATCGTCCTCAAATCCAGTGCTATTAGAGACCATTCCGCCATTTTTCATAATTAACCTTACTATGGGACTCGTATGGTCCTCGCTACTATCCGGTAGTAGTGTAGACGTGTTTGCTAGAGTAGAGCTATCCAGAGCATTAAAATCGTTGACTTTGTCTTGTGCCTCTATTTCAACACTTATATTAAGGGCAGGTGATAGTCTACGGCGTCGCGTGCTTCGAGCCCTTTCATCGGAATCAGACATCGTTATGTATTTCGGATTAAGATCAGACTGTAAGTTAAGCAAATCGCGCTTCACTACGCACACAAACAAAAGAAAATTAGTACAGTTATTTTTTATGTATATAAGTATCTGCCTATGTACTTACAGCCTGGCGTTGTTCGGCGTTGTTTGGTAATTGTTGGAGAAGGCGTCACGCTGCCAGCGTTATTTGCTGTGGAGTCCGCCAAATTGCTGCTGATCTTTTCCTGAGATAATTTTTGATCTTTAAGCTCCAAATTAGGCTTAAAAATCTCAGTAAATGATTTTTCCGAGATTTCCATGGCGCCTATTTCGGATGTGGCAGCTGCAGCGTTGTTTGCTGATAGAAGTTTAATAGCATCAGCCACTGAAAATTACACATATGATAAAAGGCTTTAATTAAACAATGTAATCCATTTACCCATTAGGATAATATAAACCTCTTTAACTATTAAAAGTAACCAATAAATATTTAGTACCAAACAGAAAGCGCTTGGTGTGCGCCAATTTTATGCTAGCTATAGTCTATCGATAAATTTAAATCGATGTGTAAGTATTTAGTGTTGGGAAATCTTTACTTCGATAAGACCAGCGCTGATTTTCGATACGCCGTGTTGTATTTTACATTAATGGTTGCGCTTATGCGTAATTTGTTGATTAAATTATAATGGAAATGGACGCAGATTTTGTCAAGACTCTGGTCCAGGAGGTAAAATCGCAGGGTGTTTTTGACGAGTTTCGCATGGACTCTTTGGCGGATGTTGATACCAAGCCAGCATATCAAAATGTACGAAACCGCGTGGAAACTTCCGTGCAAAATTTTTTAGGCAAACAAAAGTGGACGCCAGATACTAATAAAGTGCAGCTGCGTGAAAAACTGCGCAAGCACTTGTTAGAGTACGTAAATGTTGTTTTGTTTGCTTTGACTTAAAGTATTATATTTTTATTATCTCATGTTGCAGCTCCGATGTTTTGGACAAGGGCGTTGACCACATAGTCGATCAGGTGGTTAATCCAAAGGTGGCCACGCTTTTTCAACCAAAGATAGAAAGCATTGCATACAAGTACCTGGGTATAACACCTCCGCCACCGCCAGCAAATGTGCCACCACCGCGTCCACCTTTGCTGCCGGCACCTCCTTTGCCACCTTATGCGCCACACATGAATGGCGGCAGTCTATTAAATGTGGAGACAACTGTTAGTCTATTGCCCACAGACTTGGAGCAAATCAGTCCAGATTCTGATCGCACCACTGTCAAATCTGACTTAAAAGACGACAGCAAAGAAGATGATTTACCACCTGGGGTTGATGCGGATGATGAGCATAATTTTGATGATGATACCTCGCCTTCATTCGAACCTTTGAGCGAGGAAAAGCCTTTGGAAGGTCAGAAAGAGGAAACAAATAATGTTGCCCTAAACATATCAGATTCGATAAACAAAGAGCTCGCGCATGATTCTCGAGACGCTGGCGCCTCGCAAACATCGCAATTATCACAGGTTTCCAGCGACAGTCGTTTGACTATTGCCTCAACCGAATCAGCTGTGGAGGAACAACAGCCCACCAGTAATAGTGTAGAATTGACGCCCAATATTACTGCTAATATATCTGAGGAGGCACAAATGCCAAAGTTTAATGAGAATTCGACTGACGCCAACAATGGGGATGTTCCCATAAGAGAACTACACTTTGATATTAAAAAAGATGCCATTACTTTTGAGGGTAAGCAAATATAACTTCAAAATTTGGTTTACCAGCGTATGCATATTGTATTTATAATTAATTTTAGGTACCGAACGCAGAAACTCCATATCGGAAGTAGCCATTACTAGCGAAAATGGCAATAGACCTCAGGCAACATCTATAGAAGATGCTATTATGTCTGAGCTAAAGGCAAATATAACTGAACCCGAAGCGTCTAAAATTGAGCGGCGTCTCACACCACAGCCAGCTGAATGTAGCTTTGGTTCATTTTCAGACGCAGTACAAAACTCAAAGGATAGTTTCGTTGCTCCAGCAAAGCAAGATGAGGAAATTAAAGTGCCTTTAACAGTGCCCATTAAAGAGGCAGCTATAGCCAAAGATTCGGCAGCAAAAACTTCTGCAGACGTAAAGAAAGGTATATGTGTAAATGAGGCTATGGATTCAAACAAAACAGACCCTAACCAACCCAGTGATGCGCTCAAGGATGAAACCTGCAAATCCGCAGAGTCAACAGCTTCGCCAGTATCCACTTCATCGCATCATAAGAAACACTCTAGGGATAGCGATAGACGTCATTACTCTGATGATAAACAGCGTCGCAAATCACGTGAACGTGAGCGTGACCGAAGTGGTGATAAAACTGATAAAACGCACAGCAAATACTCTTCGAATTCCAGCTCCAAACACTCGTCCCATTCGTCAAGTTCCAAGCACAAGAGCTCGAGGCACGACAGGAGCTCAACGGCTTCATCCAGTCGTCATGCAGCTGAACATAATACTTCTTCATCTAAACGTTCGTCCTCTTCAACATCATCGCGTCATGATTCATCCAGCAAAAAGCACAAGTCCAGTTCCTCATCAACACGTTCGGAGAGCAAGAGCCACAGCCACGGCCACAGTCACAGCCATAGTCGTAGTCACAATGGCAGCTCTTCAACTAGCTCGAAACGTTATGATCGAGATAAGGAACGGGATCGCGAGCGCGGACGTGAACGTCATAAATCTTCTTCGTCTTCCAATACACCAGCACCAGCTCAAGACGATCATAATGAGCTTAAATTGAAAGTCACAAAACGTAAAAGCTATGATTCCAATGACGATAGCAAGCCGCCGGGCGGATCTTCAAGCAAATCTTCACCAAGTGCCGCTGCCATAAAAGCCAAAGACAAAGCTGAAGCTGTTAACAACAGCAATGAACCAAATACTAACGGCAAGACAAATGGCACTAATGGTAATCAACATGACAAAGTCAATGTAGATGCTTGCGATCACGATGCTGATGATTCTATGACCACAAGCAATGTGGTGGTTGTCAGTGATATGCTACAACAATCCTCCACTAGTTTTATTGAGCTTATTGGTGGCGCCAAACCACTGGCTAAATCATTAGAAATTAAAGTACCAGCTATGGAAACAGACAGTGTAGTCACGTTACAAAAACTCACTTTAATAACCGATTCTGAAAAACTAGCTGAAGATACCATAAAACTTTTGGAAGAGGACATAGAAATCTCTTCACCGGTAGTCACGGAATCGATGCCACAAGATGCCGCAAAGGATTCAGTAAAGCAGACCTTATCAGAGTCGTCGGAAGAAGCCGTTCTACCAGCTGCACAGAAACCATCAAATGAGGCCAATGAAACAGTAACCATTCCACAGACGCCTGAAGATATCAAGGAACCCACTACTGAACAATACTCTGTGCCCCCTAAACTTTCTACTGAACCTATTTTATCAGCATCAGCCGAAGAACCCACTTCAGAAACTGTGGAAACTGAAAACAAAAGTGGCGATGACATAAGCAGCGACGCTGTTACACATTTTGAGTTAAACGAAGATGAGTTTAAAGATCGCTTGGAAATTATTTGTCTTCAAATCGAGCAATATCAAAGTGTGATTAACACTTTGAGTGAGAAAAAAGTTCAAACGGCTTTTAAGGCACGTGCGCTGCGTCTTAGCAGTTTCAAAAGACAATTGAGCTACGAGCAACAGGAACCTACAACAAGCAGTGACAGTACAAACAGTTGTGAAGCTGTTGATGTAAACGAAAATCCTTCGAAACGTATGCGTCGTGCGGTGTCCAAAACATCGCCAACTCCTTCGGAAACCAGCGTCAACTCTAAGGAGAACGAGTTGCGTGAGAAGCCAGAAATTGGTAGGTATATAGGCGCAATGCTTAGATTAATTATGCATATCCCATGCACGCCCATTTATCTTTATATCTTCTTTCCACATGCCGCTTTGTACAATCAATATATGAATTTATATAAACCATGTTATTGAAATTCCTTTAATAGCTATAATAAGTGCTATATGAATATGGTATATCAGTTATATAGTAGGTAAGGTTACTCATACTCATATGAACACAGACTAAATACTAAAAACAAATCCAACAATACATTATTTTTATGATTGTTAATAATAATTTTTATACAATTTGCAGACGATGCGTCGCAACGTCTGAGCGGCTCTGCCATAAGCAAACTTTGCCAGCAGCAGCGCTATGCCAATGATGATCTCTATAAACCCCGTCCAGTATTGTCGCAACGTTCGCGTCGTCGTGGCTTGGATTCAATCCTCTAGCTGGATCAATAAATAATCTAATTCTAAATATTTATACGCTTAAGTAATTTGCAAGTTGATAAATCAAAATATCAAAAAATAAAACTTAAAGGTGAAACACCAAGCTATAAACAGAATGTAACCAACTATTTATGGCATTTATAATATGTACTCATAATTTTGGTGCACAGTGACAAAGTGTTGAAGGCGCGCCGTCTGGATAAACTTTATACTGCAACTAACACCTCCAACAATTGCATTGCAACGATAGACTATAAATTATAAAGGTCTGCTGCGTGCTGGCATGTTTTGAGTGAACAGTGCTTGAACCCGCCGGCTGCAGCACGTGCGGCAGTGCTGCCCCAAAAATGGCCATGCTAATTAATTGTAACCAATTCATGACATTTATAAATCGACTAAGTGTTGGCACCATTTGTGCGCGCTCACATACTGCGTTTTTTCCTACAAATGGGTCATTTAAGGACTTATTATAGTCATGATTGAATGAGCAACAGCTGCAAAATAATGTCATGTCTCAAGATGGTGTAGGGCCAGAAGTACATCTGTACAATAAAACATTGCAGAAAAAATCGGGTGTACCCAAAAAAACAGATACAAGTTTAGCATGAGATCTCAAAACCCTTGGCAGCTTGACGGATAGTTTGTGGATACCACGCCAAAAAAATTAATTCTCTTTCGAGGCAAACCACTCATCAAGCTTTTTTCGAACGTCTCCAAGTAGTTTCGGAACATTTTTTGCGTGTGCGATGGTGCGTTGTAGTGGAGAGAAATCTTTGTTGATATTGTGGCCTTTTTTACCGCAGAGCACGGTCTCATAGTAAACGATACCCTGCTGATCCCACCAAATACACAGTATCGTCTTCCATCCGAATCGATTTGGTCTTGCGGAAGTTGCTGATGGTTTGCAGGGATCAACCTATGATTTTTCGCGTTAAGGATTCTCGAAATATATCCACTATTCATCGCTTATCACAATACGATGCAGGATGACTTTCTTTTTTGTCAGGCGAGCAGTATTTCCAATGTGTTTTGGCGTCGCTCCATCTGCCTATCGTTCAATTTATGAGGCACCCATTTACCGATCTTTTGATCCTTTCCCATGGCACGTAGACGCATGGAACTGGCTGGTTGAGTAACACCCAATTACTCGGCAAGCATTTTTTGTGATTGCACATCGTCGTGGTCCAAAAGTTCTTCATTTGATGGTCCTCAACCTTCTTGGGCCGTTTGTCCCACAGGTCAAAATTGCTGTCTTTAAAAAGACGAAACCAATCTCTGCACGTTGTTTCCGATATAGCTCTGTCGCCATAGGCCTTCCACCAGTTTTCCCTGCAATTGGGCAGCCGATTTCTTCATATTGATGCAGAAAAGCAGAGCTTCCCGCAAATGCTCTGTTTCTGGCACAAAACTGGCCATGATTACCAAAGGAAAATTATATGTATGTATGTTGTGTTATAAAATTGCTGACAATGTGCACTGATTAATGTTGACTAATGTCAAACTCCTAAAAAAAAGCACACACACTGACACTCGTTTTCATATGTATGTATGCGCTGCGACAACGAGACTGAAAATTATGGTACCAGCTAGAGAAAGACGCGGCAACATTACTCTACCTTATTAAATATACCATGACATAAGGATAAGAGAGTTGGTGGGACATGGCATCAAAATTTGTGGTGGGTCTTCGCTTTAAAACTTGGGTCCCACATGAGACAATTTCATTTATTTATTTTAAAAACTAATTATTTATTAATTTGGTGGAACTACGTCAATATTAATGATGGTATAGGGCATCTGAAAGTCGCCCGCGCGTTGCCATGTTTAAACAAAATTAATTAAGTTACTTTGGCTATTTTTAACGACAGTCGCACATTCCATCATGAACATGCAAGTAAAAATTCATTTTGATTACATTAATTAATTATTTTCGTAAGCCAAAATTCCAAATAATATTTATTTATGGAGACACCTTTCGCCGTACTTTATATTATTTTTAAACAACTTTATTTTAATTTAAGATGGGGGCAAAATTTGCTTTCTTTTTTTACAAAACATGAATATTACATATAATATAGTAAGTATATTATATATACCGCCACATAGACATAGTCAAGCGCATTAAGTTGCAGCGACTGCGTTGGCTAGGTCATGTGGCGAGAATGGATGATGATGCTCCAGCGAAAAAAGCCTTTGAAACGGGTAGGCGCGGAAGAGGGAGACCTCCTCTGAGATGGAAAGATCAGGATCTATTGACCTGGCTAGGCTTGATATTTCCAACTGGCGTCAGTGCGCGCCAAGCAGAAACGACTGGCGAAGGTTTCTGGATGCGGCCAAGACCGACCCACGGTTGTAATGGCCAATTTATGATGATGAATATAAGTATATAAGCCTTAGGGCTCTTCATCATAAGAATTATGTATGAAATTCTTCAAGGCCATTAAAGCTTCCGGCTTTTCTATATCTTAATTTTTTCAACAATAAACAGAACAATCTTCTTAAGGCTGCAATCAAAGCTGCAAGTCAGTAAATACATATCAATAGATTAAAGTTGTCATCATGATAAGAGTTAATAAGTATTTAAGGGATGTCTTCAACATGGGCGGGCTACTTGTCTGACCAAACAACAAAGCAAACGACCATGCGAATGTCAAATGTTCCAAGCACACTGGGCTTAATGTGATTTTTTTTGGTACAAACTTTCAAAACGGAGCGAGAATTCCAAAATTCGTCGAACTGCTTTGATGTGGCAGATATTGGGGCAATATGAATTTTTTTAAAAATTAATCAAAAGAAACTAATGTTTTTAGATGTTTTAATATTATTTTACATGTTCCCTTTTTTGGTATTTATTGACATAATTAAACAAACTTCATGTTTTGATTAAATATGCGTTCCAGCTGGTAAAGTTTCGTATCTCTAACTGCCTTGTGGTACCGCTGCGAAGATTGGATTTTTTTCGGATTTACTATATACATATGTATATAATTAATTACACAGGCCTACAAATACCGGGGTCATGTCAGTTTTTGGAAAGCTAAGGGTCATTACCGAAGTAATTTGCTGCGTAGAATCCGAATCCGGGGCCAGAATTGGCCCATCACGTCAGGATTTTGACATATTTGAGGCTAAACGGCATTTTTCGTCTTACTTTAGAAACTTTGCTTTTATCTAATGAATTTTTGTTTTTATTGAAAGAATTGAGATGAAGAATGCGGAAGACTTTTTTTTAACCAAAATACCCCCCGAAAAATTTCAAAATCTGTTCAAAATTACTTTTTGATACAATTTAAGAAATATTAATGCCCCACTAGGGGGGAAATGGATTCTAGGAAGAAGAATGTATCCTGATCCAAAAAATTTTAAGTGGTTTTCGAATAGTTGCCAATCAAAGTTAAGTTTTCGTATTTATTTGGGCTTCTTGATAGTTTACAACGAAAATTACTGCATTTATCATGATACCTATAGCTGGGAATTATTCTAACTATTAAAAAATATTACTTGATGAAATAAATCAATTTTTTTTTTTTTTCATTCAAATTAAAAATTACTTGATATTTCCACATTTTTCTTCCGATTTTGATAAACAATCACTCATTTTGTTCGTATTCGATCAAAACTTTACGAGCCATGAAAAAAACTGTATGCAAATTTTTTTTAAATTTTTAAATTCATGTTCAAAATAGAATTTTTTTCAAAACTTTGCTAAAAATTAGGAAAAATTGCATATGAATGCATAAATAGCGTCCAAACCGTAAATTTGAGAAAAATATGTTCCAAGTTAGTAAAAAAATGGTCAAAGTCATTTTGGTTGAATCAGAGATATTTGCTTTTAAATAAAGACACTTTTTTTTAATTTTGAAAAATGTTTTTTTCAAAATATCTCGAAATCCGTTCCATGAAAAAAGATTTTGACTTCATTTTCGGATTAAGCGTGCCATTTTACTACGGGAATGACTAAAACATGCTGAGGATACCAAAATTTTTTAAAATTTGTAAGCTAGTGTTATTACAATACGGAGCTCAAAACATGTTTAAAATTTAATATTTATTGTATACGATCCTTAATAATGATTCTTCACCAACATTTTAGGCATTTATGGAAAAATCTTAAAGTGTGCATAACATAAAGTATTGTGCACTCCTTTTTTCAAAAGATATTTTAATTCAATTTTTATTTTTTAATACTCTCAATACCCTTTATTTTTGATTACGAATTTTAAATTTTTTGAAATAAAATTTTAAATTTTTTGAAATAAAAATTGAAAATTAAGAGTTATTTCGCGATTTTTTAATAAGAATTGATTTGAACTATCATTTCATGATTTTAATTATGTCAAAAAATAAGAGTTATAATTCAATGAATTTATATAAATTAAAAGTAAAAATTTCTCTTTTTATCGAAAGCTCCTTTGCAAAAAATTATATACATATTACACTTACACTTTCCTCTAAGCCACTTTTCTCGCTTTGATTTTTTTTATCCCCATAACGCTTATTTGCTTTAAAGAAAAAATAAAATTGGGCTTAAAAACTTTAATATCTTGAATATATCTATTAATTTTTATACTTATTTTTTTATCATTTGATAACTTTGCTTCAAGGGTACCACCAACTAACGCTCGATCAACTGTTCAAAAATAATTTTTTAAATTTTATATTGTCTAAGTACCACTGTGCTCCAAAATATATTTTTCCAATTGAAAACTTGTACTTATATTATAGAGTACTCCAGAAAAAATATTATATAATTTTACGAAACGGGAATCCCCATTTTCTATACCACAAAAAAGCGTATAAATGGAGCAGAAGGTTTGTTGTTTGAACTTCGTCACTCATAAATATTCTAATAAATTGTTTAAAATATTATGATTAATTTATAAAAAAAAATACCGTCCCTTTCCGCTCATAACGCAGCTTGTTTTGGGGTTCGTGAAATCTCGTTGAGATCACGTAGTTATTTCATAAGAAAAAAATGAACTTGAGACCACTGTGCCATGGCTTGGTATTGTTATTACAGTTGCTTATTACTGCCTCTGGATTGTAATTGCGTTGTCGCAGCTGCTGACGTCACGCACATTGGTCGTCATATTGTTAGAAAAAGTGTGTAAGTAATGATGAATTTATGTCTGGTCACGAGCATGACTTATTATCAATATTTGACAAGCTCGATCAATACAAGGAGCCTAACTAATGATTTTTTAGCAGTCAAGCAAACAAGTTCAAGCGCCTTGTTGCCCAAGTTTAAGGAGTAGGGGTTGGGCACTGGTTCAAAGAGCTTCAAAAAAAAAAGAAGAAGCAAAAAATTAAGTATCAAATTAAAGCGTGTGTTTCTAGAGGCTTTCTTTTTTTTATTGATATAGCTCGATGTTTATCCGCAAGGGCTTGCTGCTGGCTGGCTGGCTGGTCATAAAAATGGTAATTGCAATTTGTAGCGCTCATCAAGTTGATTAAGCTCTGTCTGCGCTGCTACTAGTTTGGGAATGTAGCATTTTATGAGCAGATTGCTTTTACACCACACTGCATAAAATTGCATTTCTGTCTAGTTCAATGCTCAAATGCCATAAACAAAACCTCAAGCTAATTAATTACCAAAATGGTTTTTGTGCAACCAAGCGCTAAATGGCTATATTGAAAGTTAGCGCAGGCGACCCTATATTTGAATCTAGGTGCCAATAAACGAACCGTGCAAACGTGAGCGACATGCATAAGAATTGTTGGCTGCCACCACACAACCAGAAGAAGGTAGCAACAATGACAAGCGTTCCAAGGCGAAACGAATTTAACGCATGTAAAAAATATGTTTTCCAAATAATATTGAAAGTTTTGTTGCAACGCTTGAATGAACCACACACACAGATGATTTGATCTTTAGTATGCTGCGGTTCTACTTAAGTCATTGTCAGAATTTGATTTTTTTTTTCACAATTTCTAAAGCTGCTTGCGTAGTCCAGACTTAATGGCAGCATGAGGTCAATAATGATGGCTAATACCATATAAGAGTGGGTCTGTGTGAACTTTACAAATGTTACAGTAGAAGACCACATGCAAAAACTAGGAAATTCCAAAAATTTTTGCATTAAGGCCCATACACAGAATGAAAAATTTCGGGATATCCCATTTAGGATTTTTTTTTAAGGCCCATACGTAGCATGCAAAAATTCCGCACGAAATGTTAAAACTTCATATAAAAAAAAAGTTCCCTTTTTGGGGATATTTTTTTAATTTCCCTTTTTTGGATATTTTATTTTTAAATTTCCCTTTTCTGGTATATTTTTTTTTAATGAAGTTTTGACATTTCGTGCGGAAATTTTGCATGCTGCGTATGAGCCTTTATATGAAGTTTTGTCATTACGTGCGAAATTTTTCATTGTGCGTAAAATAAATTTTTAAATAAAAATTTTATTTTTCTTAAGGCACTCATGAAAAATCTACGCGCCACCTTTATTAGTGCTCTTTTTGTACTCACCAACAATAAACTATAATTCTTTTGTATCTATAAATTTAAAGCCTTTTTTCCTTGAAATATCAACTCTGATTTCAACAACTTTAGCTAATGTCAGTATTTTGCAGACTTTTATATAGCAGGTTCAATTTTATGTTTATAGCCAATATCAGTAGGCTTATTATTGTGAGGCATATTCGATATTGATCAAATTTGGTAGAGCGCAAACTTCAAACTTTCAAAACGTTCGCAACGCCAAATTTGGTTACAAATATTTTCTGCAAAAATTTTGTTTTTTTTTTTCAATATTTTTTTTTGCATCAATAACTTTAATCAATATATTTTAGTTGTTGAAAAAATAATAATAATATTTTTTTAAAAGATAGCGGACGTTAAAGTCGGGCGCGCACGACTTTGGGATACTCTGTACTACAAATCAAATACTACTTCAAAACTCTTAAAGATATTTATTTGCCAAATTTGGTTACGGTATCTACATAAAAACACAAAACACAATGAATTTTGCACCAAATACGTTTTTTTCATCGATCGGACCTATGGGGGCTATTTGATATAGTCAACCGATTTTGATCGGATTCAGTTCAGTGCATGGCAACTCTAAAAAATCCAATTTTGGTTACGATATCTTCGTAAACAAACGAAACACAACAAAGTTTGACCAAACACGGTTTTTTGACCGATCGGTCATATGGGAGCTATGTATATAATATGGTCAACCGATTTTGATAAAATTTGCCAAATTTTGCTACGATATCTTCGTAAACAAACAAATTAACCATCTAAAACTATTGTTTTTTTCGAGGTCCTCTAAAACACCCCTATGGGAGCTATATAATATAACCTCGATATCAAAAAAATAAAATAAAATTGTCTCCTATGGAATAATAAGGGATCTAATCTGAAAGTTTGGTTGCATAGGTCTTACCATCTTTGAGACCTAGGTTTTCATACGGACGGATAGACAGACAGACGAATCGACGGACAGCGATATATCGACTTCTCTAGTCACCCTGATAATTTTTAGGTAGCTTTGGGGGGTCTCCCACGACTCCTTCTGTATGTTACATTCATTTTCGGCTTGCACAAGCTTAATATTATCTTTGTACCGTAAGGTACAGTGTAGAAAAATTATTAAAAGAAGAAAATAGGGAAATCTGAACAAAATACAATATGAACTTTTAGCTTTGCAAACAGATTTATCGCCATCTTACGACTTTAGATGTAGGGAAAGCTTGAAACCCTTTAATTTCCTGACAGCCAGTCAACTCTCCTGACTATGTTGGAAGTAACTATAGGGGTCTCCAGCGTGTGTATTTTTACATAACAAAAACTTGTACAAACCTCTTACCTTAAGATACATGGTAAAATAATCAGAGCGCTTGAAGAATTCGCTTTAAGCATGGCCAGATTTTCACTTTCTCGAAGATTGAAAGAAAGCGAAAGATGAAACTTTGAGTCTTTAGTGACTGAATACAATAAAATTTTACGCGATACTTCAAATAGTGCCGAACATTTATAAAACACAAGATTTTTCGTAGTTACTTTTGAGTAAAGATATCTCAAGCAAGTCTGAAACGTTCTTTGTTGCGAGTATCTACTGTACTGTTTATGTCTAGCTTTTCGGTGATTGCTGTCAATGACAGCTACAGCATTTTGTTGCATACTTTAAGTCAACACAAATTTGTAGAACCATAAGCCGGAAATGAGCGAAATGCAGAATGTTTATAGCTGCTCCACATGCATGACACAAACACACATGCAGACACTTTTCCCCGCAGGAGAAAATTCTTGTTCCTTTTTACGCATCATATCGTGTAACTAGTGTGTCCGAAATGTAGTACTATGTTTTCATATAAGCTAACTAGTATTTTTGACATGGGACTTTTGTACTGGTAGCAAACTAGTGCATAACGCCCAAAAAGAAAAGTTGTTAACATTGTTTTATGAAAATGTTTATAATTATACAAATAACATTTTTTAGGTATTCATAATAAATATGTGCAACTGTACAAGAGCTTGGCTCCAAACAAAGGGAGCAGTATCTATAACACAGACCAACATGGTTTAGTTGTTGGAAAGCTATGGGTCATTTTCGACGTAATTTGCTGCGTAGAATCCGAATCCGGGGCTAGAATCGGCCCGGAATCACGTCAGGATTTTGAGATATTTGAGGTTATTTACCCGAAAAACGGCGTTTTCTAGCCGCGGATGGGGATTCTACGCAGCAAATTACCTCGAAAATGACGCATAGCTTTCCAACAACTGACATGACCCCGGTATTTGTAGGCCTGTGTAATTAATTATATGCATATGTATATAGTAAATCCGAAAAAAATCCAATCTTCGCAGCAAGGCAGTTTTCTCGCTTCATTTCTTAACACTATTTATACACTGTACCTTTAGGAACAAAGGATATATTAGATTTGTGCAGTGTATGTAACGGACAGAAGGAGGCATGGCAGCCCTCAAGTCCTTTATAACAAAATGCTTATCATAACTTCGAATAACGATTAGGACATGTTCGACTGTCTGTTCCTCTATATGAACACATAGATTTCGGAGTTTAAAAGAGCTAGAGACACGAAACTTTACCAGCTGGAACGCATATTTCCTCAAAAGATGAAGATTGTTAAATAATGTCAATAAATCCCAAAAAAGGGAAATTTTGTTTTTATATGAAGTTTTGACATTTCGTGCGGAATTTTTGCATGCTGCGTATGGGCCTTTAGTAGAAATTCGCGCTTTTAAGCTATACGCAGGTCCGTAGAGAGAAAATCCGGACCCGGAAGAGAAAAGTACCGGCGCCTTTATTACACCTTTAGCGTGAATCATTGTGTTCTGTAAGTACGACATTAATTATACCAGGCCCCTGAGATAACTCCGAGCCCGGGGGAATCCCCCCTTCCACCCCCCTCTCGTCGGGCCTTGAAACTTAACAGAGCTACGCGTCATGATTACACGCATGCATGTGTCAAAAATTAACAAAATTGGAGAGATACAACAAAAGTTATGCCCAAAAATTAACTTTTTTCACCCCCTTTGCCTATTATTGCATCAAGATTTGTTTGAACGTAATTAATATTACCCAGAATAACCATTGCGGCAAGATTATTCATGTAACCCTAATGATCAAACCCTTGAACTTGAAACTTATCCAATATACTTTTAATTACGTTTTTGACGTAAATTTCGATTTTCATCAAAACCGGTAAAAATTTACGGATTTAAATCGTTCAGCACCAAAAAAAAAAAAAATCCAATTAAAAATTTCTTAGATAGAATATTTAGGAATATACTTTTTTTCGAGAAAAAAGGTAGAGGGTATTACAGTATCCGGCACCGCCACGATTGCATTACCTTTTTTAGAACCCAGGCCGGAAAACGCAGCTCTTTATGCGGACGGTTCGGCTATCTTTTCTATGGATAATTATCCTTAAGGAGCCTCTGATGCTCTTCAAATTGTGCTTGACGATAGGGTATCTTGGATCAGGCGGTAGAACATTGGCGATAAATCAACATGCGTCCTATCTACGCTTAGAGCTGCTACCCCTACTTGCAACCTTACCCTGGCACTCACTTGAATGCCAAATTGTGTTGGCAAGATCATGTTCACCCTGCAGTTGACCCATGTCAGGACAAAACATTCTCTCAGAAAGCGTGTGGGCGACACAAAATTAAAATTTTTTCTTGAACCTGTTTGCAACTAGTTACGTTTGGAGCAGTTGAGACCATGTATATGACATCAAATTCAGACAAGCTTATGGCATATAGCACGTGTAAATAAATGAGAGACGTGCATATGATGCTGGTAATATATTTTACACACAGACTGTTATATGACCATACTAATGCGCCTGCTGTTGAACACTTTAAAGCCTTTGCACAGCATGCCACAAAAATGATAACAATGGCGTCATCATGCAACCAAAAAAAAAATGTAAGAGGCGTATGACAGTTTTATATGCACACATGTACAATACACACACACACACACACACACACACACATTTATTTATATATATATTTATGCCATAATGTATTCACATAGGCCAAGGCGTACGTCATAAACTACAAGTAAAACGTCAATACAGACGGTCGTTCCTTCTGGACCCGGCTCGTTACACTTCGTCCGCCATTTCATCAATAATAATAACAGCGTATTAGTGTCCGCCCGTGCACACTGGGCCATGCTTAAAATTGGCCAAAGTAACGAGTACAATGACCAAGCAGAGCAGCACAGTTATCAGCTTATATACACATAGTAGATACATATGTACTACATACAATAGATGGTGGTAGGTTTATATGATGAATGTGACATAATTGAAATTCGCAGCAAGAATAAGATGAAACAGCGACCAAATGAGCGCGTGTAGTTAAATAACATATGGCTGGTGAATAACAAGAAAGATTTTGGAGTGTGTCAATAATCTCTATACAATTAGGTTACTAATCTTTCCATGCAGCAAGCAAAAGCCCGTTCTGTAGAAGTTCAAAGTTATAGGTCACAACGACCAAATTTAAACCTTCTCTTTAAATTATCCCTGACAACATATTTATAGGTTACACTTTTATGCCGTATTGACATATCGTCATTTTTATGTCATTTCATGTGTCACATCATGGATAAAAAACTTGTCATATGAACAATTTTTAGCACCAAAACATGCCCATATGACGGCAGTAAATTACCAGTTCATAAGTTTTCCACGCATAAACTCCTCAAAACCAAAACATAAACATAAAATTTAGGGTTTGGCTTGATGCAGATACCCTAGATAGGCCCCATTCATTGTCATTCGTTTTTTACATTTACTGCATCATATTTTGATGCTGTGCTACATAGCACATGTAATATTTATTGAATTGCCCACAGACAGAGAAAGAGCTACAAAAGCGCTCCTAGAGCACCCACGCGCTTTAAAGAACTCGTCCTTAAAAGGCTTATGTCTGTTTTTTTTTTCCTCGTTTGTTGTTTCTACGCAAATTTATTCTCTTTGCTCTTTTGTTTCGACGCCATTTGTTTTGTTTTTCCCCTTTTTTGACAATTATATTGGACCGTAACCGCGGCGTGCCTTAAGCAACTTCAAATTGTTACCCGCTGTGCAACTTAGTTGTCTTGTGGTTGCCGTGGTCCACATTCCTGCAAGCTTCGCCCCATTTACCTAGTTTTAAACGTGGTCGAATTTCCAAATTACATTTTTGGTTGACGTTTTGCTTGTTAATTTAATTAAATTCGAAGCGCAGGATAAACTAAAAAGAAAACGCATGCATTTTTACTAATTCAAAAGGACAATTGCAATCATGCACAAAAAAGTGCTGCTTCTCATGCATTTGCCACATGGCGTGGCATCTAGTTTGAAGCTATTTAATAAAATATAGCAAATAAAATGTAAGGTTATATTAAGTTTTTTCAAAAGTATGTAACAGGAAAAAAATAATATTTTTGTTACTAAAACAACTTGATCAGCATAAGTTGCCAGTTCTGTATGAGTAAATTCTACTCGGACTTTATAAGAGCTACTTCTTTGAAACTTAGTACACAGAGTCTCCTGGTTGTAAAGATACCCTTTCGGTTTCGCAGTTTAAAAACCGATTTTATTTTGCCTTATCGATTTTTGGTTGATCCGGTTCTGTTTAATCGAAAGTAAAAATAGTCGGCCGTGCTGCGAAAAACAAAAAAAATTAATCGAAAAATTTTATACAGATTCGTTTTTGCGTGCTCTCAAATCAGAATTTTTTGCTTACCCATATTTCCATTGCTCCTTGCTAGCACATCTTTACGCCTTTCGAGTCTATGCTGTTCCTATTAAAGGCCTATACGCAGTTCGAAAAATTTCGCGCGGAATAACAAAACTTCATATAAAAAAAAGTCCCAAATGGGATATCCCAATCATTTTTCAATCATTTGGGAACACGTGTGTAAAATTTCATCACTCTAAAAAAATTATTATGGAAATGACAGGATTTTGGCCAAAATATGATAATCTGTGCCCACAGTGCAGTGCAAGAAATCTTATTTCTGTAACACCTAACATCACATAACGATAATGCCGATATTGTAAGGCCGACAAAAGTCATCGATAAAACCATATCAGTTTGTCCGTCTGATTTTGAGATCTTTAAGGGAATCCGAATCCAAGGTCCAATAAACGCCAGCACTGCAGAGTTTGGATATAACATTCAAAAACCCTTAGGTTAGGTTAGGTTAAGTAGGCAGCTCAGTTTACTGAGAGCACCCAGCGACCATGAGGTCCATTGTATTGCCTAATTTGAAAGAAGGAAAAAAGGTGTTGGAGAAGGGAGTGGGGAGGGGGGTGAGGAGGATCAAAACTGAAGGACATCCCTAATCACCTACGACTCTCCTATTACATAAACCATTTTGAGGATTCGCAGCCAGATCCGCTATGGGCACATAAGCCAAACTAGCCAGATCCTCAAAGAACGGTTTTCCCAGAAACTGGGTTCGTCTTCTTAGAAGCGCCGGGCAGTAGCACAGCAGGTATTGGATGCTTTCTGTCTCCTACTCGTCTCCGCAGCTACGGCAGAAGTCGTGAACGGGAACATGCAGTCTCTCAGCCATGTGGCCAATGGTGCAGTGCCCCGTTATAGCTACTACCACCATCTTGCTCCCGTTTTTATGAAAACGCAGGAGTTCAGATGTGCGCTTTGGGCTATACCTAGGCCAGAGTGCTCGAGAGATGCGACAACCCATTCACTTTCCGCCAGAGCTCTGGCCGTCTCCCTGATTTGCCGTACAACGTCCTGTAAAGGTCCTTTTATATCCGTAACCGCAAGGTTGGCTGCCAGCGCTGATCCGTTCCTAGCGCACTCATCAGCCTCCTCGTTACCAGGGAAGCCTGAGTGTTCCGGTTCAAAAACCCCTAACAATTAGCTGTTTCTACGCAGAACTATGACGTGAAGGGGTTTTTTGAATTCCTGTTCAGCGACCACAAAAATATATCATATTATAAACATCGTCGGATGGCCCGACATTTAAATAATTATTTATGCGCATTTTTAGGTTTGTAACATAAACAGCTACAAAAAAAAAATTGATTTTCGATAAATTAAACATAGTCTGACCATCGACCCAGAAAATCGATTTATTTTGCAAGGCTGTACAATCACTTTCAACATATCGAATAAGCACTATAAAAATTTAGGACAGTGCATATTTTAGTCGGAAAGTCTCGACCGTTTTTTCTTTTTTCTACATTTTATTCCTTTGTATTGCCCATTTTTCTATTCTGTTTTTTATTATTTGCGCCATTCCCGTTCCGGTAATGCAATTTAGTTTCGGCGTTTGTGGACGCTGACAAATTAAATAATCCTTTGCTTAAGCTGCAACGATATGAAAAAATGGGACAAAAAAAAAAAAGAAAGACATGGTCTGCCACGCCTCCATTTCCGCTCTTAAATACATCCCATTAATCTATATTATCCTTTACACTGGGCCGAAAGTCAACGAAACAAAAACAAAGTTTTTTTTTTGGGATTGTCCTTTTTTATTTTCTCTGTTTCGATAATGAAATGCTACATTTGGAAAAAAATATTTAAAATGGATTTATATACTTATTTGAAGCCATAATCATCATCATTTCCTTTAACTCCCACTGGAGCATAGGGACTAGAGCTATACTGTGAGCTAAAATAATATATTGGGTCGTTCACTAAGTAATTTCGTTTTTTTTAGTACAATTTAAACACGATTTTTTTATTGTGTAAAACATTTTATGAAATTATATAATCTCAATTTTGATCCAATACCTTTTACCATCTTTCGGGCAAAAGATTGATTCCACGCTCATAAAATTTTTGATCCTTGCAGGCAAAAAACTGGTCCAAGTGGTTTTTGACATCCTGATTTGAGGTGAAGGTTCTCCCATCCAAAAAATTTTGCAGAGACCGGAACAAGTGATAGTCCGAAGGTGCCAAATCTGGAGAATATGGTGGGTGTGGTAACACATCCCATTCAAGCTGCAAAAGCTTTTGGCGAGTCATCAAACTTGTGTGAGGTCTCGCATTATCCTGGTGGAACACTACACCTTTTCTATTGATCAATTCTGGCCTCTTCTGTTTGAGTGCATCACTCAATTTGTCCAGCTGATCATAATACACTTCAGAATTAATCGTGGTATTGTCGGGCAAAAGTTTAAAATAAACGATCCCTTTGAAATCCCACCAAACAGACAACATAACCTTTTTTTTGGTGAATATCGGCCTTCGAAGTGGTTTGAGCTGGTTCATCCTTTTTAGACCATGATCTCTTGCGCTTTACATTCTTGTAAACAACCCACTTTTCGTCGCCAGTAACAATGCGCTTCAAAAATGGATCACTTCTTTGACGTTTGATAAGCAAATCACAGTCGTTAATGCGACGAAGCAAATTTCGTTCTGTAAGAACATGAGGAACCCATATGTCAAGCTTAGAAATTAATCCTAGACGTTTCATGTGCTTGTGAACGGTTGCGTTAGACAAATTTAATCTTTCAGCAATCTCTCCCACATCGGCTTCAAGAGGCCTTCCAGGACGTGGTGCATCCTCAAGATCGAAATTGCCGGAATGAAATTTTGCAAACCAATTTTGGCATTGGCGTTCGGTCAACACATCTTCTCCGTACACATCACATAATTTTCGCCTTGCATGAACTGCATTTTTACATTTTGATAGTAAAACAGTAAAATATGCCGAAAATTTTGTTTCGATCTTCCATTTTCGATAGGTCACCAAACAAAAACTATTCCAAAAAGTTTAACAAAATTACTATATCAGCTGTTCAAATATATAAAGGTTGGCTGCGAAAAAATTCAATAAGATCAGCTGTTGTCATCAAACGAAATTACTTAGTGAACGACCCAATATTTAGAGTCTGATGTCAGAATTGGCCCAACGGGTTTTGGCATTATCCTAATCTCAAAAGAACCATAACAATTGTAATGTCCTGGAATGTTTTTTGACATCAATTTCCGATGCAGTAACCCCAAAAACATTAAAAAAACCTCGTCGCGAGGCCTGCATTGGAGGTCCAATTACACAGACCAACATGATTTAGTTGTTGGAAAGCTATGGGTCATTTCCGAAGTAATTTGCTGCGTAGAATCCGAATCCGGCGCCAGAATTGGCCTATCACGTCAGGATTTTCAGATATTTGAGGTTATTTACCCGAAAAACGCCGTTTTTTCCTACTTTTGAGGTTATGTACAAGGTGCAAAAAATATTTGTGGTCTGTCACTCCAGTTACATCATTTGGTACCACTCTTACCCTTTAATTTAAAAGTTCAAGCGATCATTTACGATTTTTTTTTCGCAAAGTTATGGCTATTCAAAGTTACAAAGTATATCCCTTCGACGGTATTAGCATATCACAGGCCTACAAATACCGGGGTCATGTCAGTTGCTGTAATGCTAAGGCTCATTTCCGTAGCAATTTGCTGCGTAGAATCCGAATCCGGGGTCAGAATTGGCCCATCACGTCAGAACTGTGAGAAATTTGAAAAAAGACCGTTTTTCGGGTAAATAGCCTCAAATATCTGAAAATCCTGACGTGGTAGGCCAATTCTGGCCCCGGATTCGGATTCTACGTAGCAAATTACTTCAGAAATGACCCTTAGCTTTCCAACCACTGACATGACCCCGGTATTTGTAGGCCTGTGTTATTATTGAAATGAGGCTGTGTGTCAACTTGCAATAATCTGTAACAGAGATTGAAAGAAATTGTACTTCGTAAGCTCTTAAAAAAACACCATTTATATGGCTTAGCTTAAATTAAGATTATCTACTGTGGGTTTGTAACTTTACTGATAATGGCGTTAAATTACATGGTCTCGGCGACCATTTTTAAGGTACATTTCGCGAAATTAATGACATCAAATTTTGATCACAATAAGTCCATTGGAGTGTTGCACCGTCTTGTTGGAAGTAAATTTCGTCAGCCTCAGTGTCATCAAATTCCGGAAAAAAAATCGGTCAACATCGCACGATAGCACTCACCATTCACAGTTACGGTGCGTCCATCTTCATTTTTGAAGTGATGATACCACCATACCATAAGCTGCACCAAACAGTGATTTTTTGGGGATGGTATGGTGATTCATGAATCACTTGATTCGCATCAATAAGGAAAATTTAGCTTATCAACAAAAATAAGCCTCATCGGAGAATATGATTTTTCAATGAGAATCGCGAACGCTTTCCATCGCGCCGAGGCCCCAATCAGCGAACTCACGACGTTAAAGATGGTCATTCGACTTTAGTTCTTGTGCCAAAACCATCTTGTATGTATGCAAACCAAAATCCAACCGCAAAAGACGTCAAGTAGTCATCGGAGACAGGCCTTACTCTTGCAAACGGCGCGGAATCGACTCATTATCGTTGGCGGCTACACTTGCCTGTACATCAGCAATATTTTCATTCCTGCGTCCAGTACGGAGTCTTTTCGGTGGCTCACAATCATGCAAAGTAAATTCACTTTGCAACTTATTAATTACACGGCGTATGGCGAGCTCAGAAGGAGCAGAAAGACGACTATATTTTGCAAGAGAGAGTAGCAACAAAACTTATCCAATTTTGATAGAAAATTTGGACAGTTTCCAAACATGAACTTGTTTATGGCAAACCTTACTGAATACAACTGATATGAGATTCAAAAATCCATCCACAAAGATGGCCGCCATAAGCTATCAAAATCCTATCTTCCCTATTGGTAAACCTTTTATGTCAACTTTTCATAGTTGACCATGAGTTGAAGCACCCTGTATTAGACTAATAATTTTCATGTAACTTGATTTTTTAAGTTTTAATCCCTAACCGTTTAACTTTGCTTAACAACTGCGTAGAAAGTTTGTAAAAATTTTATGCTAACAATGTGCGTTGGTGTCAGTGCCGACCACGCCTAGTCAGTGTCCCATAGTCAGAGCTACCATTTACATGCCTATTAAAGCTCCTTGTTATTAACAAATGCTGGGAAAGCGATTTGCATAGGTTTCCAGAAACAAAGAACTGGTCCCACAAATCGCCTACACTGACTGTAAAGTTGAAATTTCAATTTGTATGGCGTAGGTGTTCAACAACAACAACAACGACATCCAGGACATCGTTGGCAAGCACTTAGCGCATTAAAGTCGACGTCTAACCACATAAACACCCTTACCCGAAACACTCATACTCTCGCATTTACATCGAACCGCATAATCATGCACAGCTCCGGGTGAGTCCGCCCACTCAACTCACTCACATTTTGAATTTCGGAAAGTGACACCAAAAAAAAGAAAGACGTGTTTTAAAGTCCAGCGACTTCGGCATACTCATTATTCGAGTTTTCAAAATGATATTTATGCCTATGTGAAATTTTAGTAAACATGAAGCACTGCTTCGAATCTTAAGTCAAAAAGCTTCTCAAAACAGTTTTGCCAATGTTTGAGGAAGTAATAAGCTGAATTGGACATTAGAAAAAGTGGAAATGGACATTATAGTTGGAACTATTCAAAAACAAGAAGATGATGCACCATTCAATCCATCACTCGCCACTTCAACACCAGCAACATCAACATCAAGCCTGAATGAGAACTTACTATTCAAGGACCAAGATGTGGACGTAAGCCTAGAGGAACATCGGTTCTAACTACTGATTAAACAATATCCGTAGCTGCAGAGGCTGAGCGAAAGAGGAAAAAAAACTTAACAGGTAAAAATGGCTGAGGAAAAAAAGCTATTTACTCTTTTCACAATCTAACCATCCTTTAGTAACATTCATTGAACTTTTTTTCGATTTTTAGATTCTAAGCATTACGTTTTGCAATACAATAACCTGCTATTTTGGTTTATAATCGAAAAACCACTGAACTTAGGTCATATCTGTTCTAAATCAGCAAAAAAATGGGCGGTCGGATTTACCCCACTATTTTTAAAAATTAAAAAAATCAACTTTTTTTTTTTTTTAAATGCTCGTATCTCAAAAATTAATAATGGGCTGCAGATATCGGTTGTGCCGGCAAAGTGTTAGCTTTATTTTGGTATATCGGACGAGTTGATCCGATGTCAAATAAGCAATTTATAGCCTAAACCATGCGCTAGGTCGCTTTTGCCCCAACTTACTTAAACAACTTTAAAAATTAGTTTAATTTTAAAGTAGTCTCTGAAATAAGTACATTTTGAAATTAATATTTAATGTTGCTATCCGATAATGTATATTTTGTTTTCTTAAAAAATCGTTAACATGCAAAAGATTTATAAACATAATTAAAAAACGATAAAATGAGTTAGGTGACGTAGAAGCAGTTATCGACTCACTTCGGCTAGAGCTATCTGAAATTTGAACTCGTAAATTTTTCAATACCGTCTCGGCTATGCATGCCATGCAAGCTGGTATAATTAATAATAATTATACTCTCGTGTCAATCAAGCTTTCTTTTTCCTGTTACATACTTACTGGGAAGCTACATATAGCCTTTCACACTCTTTAAAAAGTAGATACTGCCAAACTTTTTAAGGCCTGGGGCATACCACTTCTTGCTGCATATGAATTGGAAACCCATAAAAAGCGATACAGCAAACTAAGCAAAGACAATAGAGGGCGCCAAATGTTGCGTATACGCCGCATAATCAGTTTTAATGTTGCCTGCTTTTGTTTATCTATGTCGATTATTGCGCAAAAGCAAAGCTGTAATGAAAACCAAACGAATTAAGGTTAAACTCATGCAATCTTGAAGTACAGAGTTTTGACAGAGCCTGAGGAAACATGAGGATTAGAGTCTTGAAACTATGTGGGAGTGTTTGCTTAAGGCAAAGTTGCATAGCTTATTCGGCTTAGGGGTTTGGAAGTGTGTGTGGGGAATTCGGCAACGTTTAAAGCTGAATGTGAATATTGCAGTGTCATAGGCATGTGTGGTCACAAGTGTGTCCGGTACAGACCATACCATAATAAGCTCAACAAGTTGTTGCTATATGCGATGTGAAAGTAGAGCACAATGTGGGTCACATACGTTACAGAGGCTTGTGTAACTCGAGCAGGACCAACAGGTTTAAAAAGATACTTTAAGTAATAACAAAAGCATTATGTTTAAGTTGACCGGCAGATGATCGATAGAGCTGCAAAAACATATTCCTAAATACATATTGATAGCTGCATATGACTCAGTAGCTGGCCTTACTATCATATCATAAAATCGTCTTATCGTCTGAGACTCAGTGTGGAAAATATGCTCTTCATTATAGAGTGAGTGAAGTCCGCTTGAGAGGATATTGCATGATTCAACAAGCTTAACTTGCGCTTGTACCAGAACTCCTCTGAACTTCTAAAATCTAGATGAAGGTATGTGCTCTTGTCGCTGTCCGAGTCAATGCTGATGGAAGGAACCTATTCTTCATCTCCTTGCACAAATCTATCATTCACTTCATGGGTGCAATGTACAGCACCGAACTGAGAGTAGCCAATAATGTGCGATAACATAAATATGCGAAACATATCTCGAATAAATTGCATAAAATGCTTGCTTTATTTGTCGTATCTTTTCAATGGATTCCATATTTTTATGGCTTTACAGCGTCGTTGGCAGTTTGACCAAAAGGCGTGGGCGGTATGCAGGCATGACTAATGGCAGACGCGTCAGCAGCAACACGTGGCAAAAATTGTATCCACGAAATTGCTGTAAACGATGCGTATACGTGTTTTTGTGTTTGTAACTGTATGTGTGCGTTTATGCGTTTGTTTTGGTCTTCGTAACAGCTTCGTCTGCGTCTGTCACACCGTAAAGTATGCTACACTTTTTTGCACTTTGTATAAAGTATTTACCCTGCAGCGGATGTGTCGTCAAGGCCGAGCCCACAAAAAAAAGAGAGTAGCAGCATGCTATCGATTTCATCATTAGAAGCGTTTACATTTGGCTTGCCTGCCAGCCGCGAACCCACGCCCACCCCCCCCACTGTTCTTATCTTCAAAATGGCTGTCGTGCAGTAGCCTAACTGTCTTGCATAACAAGCAGCTAAGCTGTTTACGTGCAGCATTGATGTTTTTGGTTTTAATACCCTGTGTCTCCATGGTCAAGTGTATTAAGGATTTCGCAATGCTTGTAACAGGAACAAGGTATGATAGACCGTAAGCTTTGTATACCAAAAAAAAAAAGAATAAAACGAGATTAATTTTTTGCTTTCTTCGGTAAAAAAATCTAGGTCTCCGATCATAAGAGCTATGAAACTTAAATTTTAACATAGGGCCTCTTACTGGAAACTGTCTTATTGGTAGGCACGTCAATAGATTGGGAGTGCCTTACTTCGACTACTGTAGAAGTTGTCAGGAGGTAGAAGAAGAGGAAACCGTGGAGCACCTCCTGTGAGGATGCATGGCACTATGCAGGAGGAGACTGAATACACTGGGTTTCGAAACGATTGGGAATGTTACTAAATTCGCAGAAATCAGAATAAATATGATAAATTCGTTCATCAAATCGACAGGTTGGCTTAGAGAGGACACGGGAGAGTAAGGACTAGCTCAAGTGGCATCACAACGGGCCTTTTATAGGTCTAGGTGTGTCGAAAGACAACCACTACTATCTACCTACCTACCTACATTTTAGCAAAAAAATGCACATTGAGAAGAGTGTACGTAAAAAACTCCCATCAGGGAGTACGAGTTAACGATCTTTACTGACGGTTGAAGGCACAGGAGCGGGCGTCTTCACGGACGAGTTCGCGTCGCGGTTGTCATTCCGTCTTCCAAATTGGTGCAGTGTCTTTCTGACCGAGATATACGTGGTCCGGCAAGCGGAAAAACTGCTACAAACTTTGAACATCAATTGTTTATTGAGAAGGCTCTGTCAAGGCACAAGAAGAGTATAATTATTCGTAACATTCTGGTGGCACTGAACTGCAATCAGCTTCACTCGTTCATCTTCTGCTGGGTACCTGGTCACTCTGGAGTACCTTATTCGTAACATCGTGTTGGCACTGAAAAGCATCCAGCATCAATAGATCATCCTCTGCTGGGTACCTGGTCACTCTTGGATACCTGATAATGAGGGGGTGGACGAGTGCTAGGAAAGGATCAGTGCTACCCGTGGCCTAAGCTGTTACGCACATAGTTAAACCTCTGCAAGATTTAGTATCAGAGATCACGAAGATAGTTAGATCCAAGGCAGAACGACAATGGCCCATTGTCTGCGGTTGTCACATCTCCCGAGCACTCTCTTCAAGATATAACCCAAAGCAACGTTCCGAACTCCTGCGATTCCACAAGAGTTGTAGGAGGAGTTGTAATGGGGCACTGCGCCATAGGCCTTGCATGTTGCCCACAGCAATTTATGTCGCAGCTGCGGGCATGGGCAAGAGATAGCAAGCATCCAACACCTGTCGTGCGACAGCCCTGCCCTTCTTAAGAAACGGGAAAGCCCCTCTTAAAAGATCTGGATAGACTGCTTAATCTGCCCATAACGGACTGGGCTCTTTTTATAGAATCCTCAAAATTGTTCAGCAAGCAGAATAATTAGGCGATATTGGGTAAACATTGACTATTTTACCTCCTCCCCTCTACTATTCCTTTCTCTTTATTCGAGTTCTCTGGTTGATGTCGGCCTTGTGCCGAGCTGCATAGCTAACCTATGCACCTGATCCGTACTCAGCTGAAGTTTGCCACTTCATCTTAATCTCTTTCGTTTAATCAAGACCAAACTTTGCACAGTTATCGGACTTTAGGCTATCAGCTAATTAGTTGCCAGTTGAGGCAAAGCAAAGAGTTGGCAACGCTAAGGCGAGAGCAAGCAGAAAAGTTGGCAGCGCTAATGCGATAAAAATGAGTAGGGTATTGGGTATAGCTGGAATCTGGAGTATTTTTGATGCAAATGGTGATGTTAAAAAAAGAATACAAACAAATAAATAATCAAAAATCAAAATAAATTAATAAAAAGCTGTCATATCATTTTAGTATGAGGAATAAAGAAGTTTTGTTTTATTGCGCCTACCCAGGAACTCCGCATATTAATACGAAAGGCTGTAGTAACCAAATTTAGCACATAGACATTTATGAGAATCAAAACCCGAAAAAAGTCCTCCCAAGCCTTTTCCATTAAATTTGCTCTCAACGAATCGATACTAACATTTGGGCATTTTTTTTGTTAATTTTTAAAAATTTTCAATTTTTTTAAAGCCCATGAATCGTTTTGTGTTTGACACCATCTTGAAAATAAAATTTAAAATAAATTTCACGATTCACGATCGAAAATTTTTATTTTTTTTTTGAAAAAATAAATAAATACTGCAAGTCATTTGCAGTTCTTCAGTTGGTTTTTTATTAAGTATAGATGATAAACACTCAAAATTCATATTCCAACAACAAAGCTCACGGACCATTATGAATTAACAAACAAACCAACAGATGGACCACCCTATACTTTTCTTGAGAGAAGAATGCATCGACTTTCAAAGCATTACATCGTCTTGAGACTTTTTAAAAGTTTTGAAGATGTTCTCTGAAGGGTTATGTAGTGTACTCATTCAAAAGCCGCACTGTGAGCGACACTTGGAATCAGCCCCAAAAATTTTTGATATAGGATAACAGTTCTATTTGTATATACAACTTTTTGAAATCGTCAGCGTCTCCGTCATCACTTTAATTTCTGTCTATTATGGCCGCTAGATGGCGTGATCAAGTTGTTGCATATTCATGTTCACACTAATATTATTATAAGATCCATTTTAGGGGTTAGTTGCTTCGGCAGGTGAGTTGTTACACACTCCTTAGCTGATTACGGCTTCCATATCCACCGTCCTGAAGGCCTACGTAGCTCCGGCTACAAACCTTTTATAACTTAGAATTAACTTCTACTTTATAATAATATAAATAAGATATGGGTAAGAAAAATCATCTTTACAGAGTATGCAAACTTTGGTAGCCTTATGTTTTCTTGGACTCCGCTTAAGCTGTTTTATTTAATAGCCACTTATTTAATATTTATGGCTGGTCATGTGCCGGCAGAAAATGGATTTTTATTAAATCTAAGCTGCCACGTAAGACTTTAATTACGGTGCTCTAGACTTTTTTGCATGCTGTTTTCTTTATATTGACTAATTTGCCAACCGACACCTTGTGCCGTAACAAACATGTATACATATGTATCTAATTGTATTTAAATCTTGCAGCAAAAGCAAAACTTTGTTTGGTGGCAGGCCAAGTCATAAGTTGCAATTGTTTAGAAGCCACAAGACAAAAGGCATGTGGAAAATAATAATAATGGCTGCCAACTGAAGCAGGCAAACATTAGCACATGTGCAGCAGATACACAGATACAAATACGTATACGTGTTAACCACACAGATACAACTATGCACACACACACACATAGATACGCTCAGGTGGCCAAAATTTACGATAAAAGACGCTTGTAGTAATTTTGAGCTTGAAAAGCAAAAGGAAGTGAGCAAGAAACAACAAAGGCAAAACAAAAACAAATAAAGCACAGAGAAGAAAATGTCAGCGTGGGTGGGTTGAAAAGTTTTGGCCTCAAGCAAGTTGTTATTTATGTTTCAAGTTAGTTTACTTTTAGCCTGATGTTTTATAACTTTTTTATGATTTTCACATAATGAGATTTTTCAAGGTGCTTAAAGTGCCTTAAAGCTGGCGTACTGATGAAGCCATAAACAACAATTAGAGTATGGAAATTTATTTGCGGTTGGCCTTGTGTTCTACTTAAGGCATAATGATGCATAAACTTTATATGATGCCCATGGTTAGTTGCTGCATAGGGAATTGGAATCATTGGGGAAGAAATTGTTCACACTGAGGGAAACAAACTACACAGGAACCACGGCAAACATAGAAAGCTGCTAGTGCTGGAGAAAACATCGATGATCGAAATTTAAAATCTCTATATATATCGATGTTGGCCAACAGTGATGTTTCTCCAGCACTACTAAACACCCATTTGATGAGTGCAGAAGTGCTGGAGAAACATCTCTGTTGGCCAACATCGATATATAGAGATTTTAAACTTCGATCATCGATGTGTTCTCCAGCACTAAAAGCTACTATAATTTGGCCCCATGCACTTGAAATTTGCGGAAAGTTAATACGTATAGTGAAATTATACAATTAGTGGTTTCTCTTTGAATTAAAAGAAATTATATATGGAAAAGCAAAGATATTGGCCCCAAACTGTGATATCTTATATCCAGTCAATTCCGCTATCCAATGGAATACAAGAGCGACGCAAGCAATGATGCTCTCTAAGAAAAAAACAAAGCAGCTTTTTTCCCCACTGCTTGCAGCGAACTTCCAAATAACTCTATCGATATCAGGCTTAGACTGGCATGGACCATTATATTCGAGGCGCCAACGTCTTGATTAGAGGAGAATATGCCAAAAGATTGAAACGTTGGTATACTCAAAAGACATGGCTCCATAAAAAGCTGCAACATGAACCAATCTTTTAACTAACGTTTTGTTAGGTTAGGTAAGGTTAAGTAGGCAGCTCAGTTAACTGAGAGCACCCAAAGACCATGAGGGAAGGAAGAAAGGAGTTGGAGAAGGGAGTGGGGAGGGGGGTGAGGAGGATCAAAACTGAAGGACATCCCTAATCACGACTGAGGATTCGACAAACGCAGCCAGATCCGCTATGGGCACATAAGCCAAACTACCCAGATCCTCAAGGAACGGTTTTCCCAGAAACTGGGTTCGTCTTCTTGGAAGCGCCGGGCAGTCGCACAGCAGGTATTGGATGCTTTCTGTCTCCTCCTCGTCTCCGCAGCTACGGCAGAAGTCGTGATGGGGAACATGCAGTCTCTCAGCCATGTGGTGAAGTGACCTCGTTACAACTCCTACCACCATCTTGGTCCTGTTTTTATGAAAACGCAGGAGTTCCGATGTGCGCTTTGGGTTATTCCTAGGCCAGAGTACTCGAGAGATGCTCTCACTCGACCTTACCGGCATGGGTGACCCTACCGGTAGCTACGCTACCGCCGGCATCGCTCTTAGGTTCCTTACTCCTACTAGGCCCTCCCACCACGACAAGGTGGCAATCCCAGGAAGGGCAATCCCAGGGAGGTTGAAGAGAGTAAAACCATTATCGCAGTTACTGATCTATCATCAATCGATTATCCAGAATTCTGGCAAAATTGCGAATCGAATACCACTCTGTATCTTTTTTTTTTTTGTTTAAAAAACAGAATTTGATTGATGACAATTTTTTCTCATTACTAGATTAGGAATGAGATAAATGCAACCTCACATTTACTTTAAAACCTAAGCCGTATCCATTATCACTCTGTTACCGTCTGCTGGGTTCCGTGGCGTCCGGTTGCCATATCTCACGAGCACTCTGGAAAATGTACAATACAAAGCCAATACCTCAACGACTGTTTTCTCACAGCAGAACAGGATCAGGATGATGACAGGACTTCACCCTAAGCCTAATGACTGAGAGGCTGCATGTTCCTCATTATGACTATTTTTTAGGAAACGCACCCAATGTCTGAGGGGAAGCCTTACTCAAAGATCTGGACTGTCTTTCAAATCTGCACATAGCACACCAGGCTTTTTATGTCGAAACCTTATAATGGTGCAGCCAGGAGAGAGATTGAGGAGAAAAGAAGCGCCCACCAGCTATGTCACCTTATTCACCCAGCTCCCCGGCCTCAACCTTCACCATCATTCTTTTTGCTTTTTGCGGCAAACATATTGGTTATAAGAAGCATGCAGCCTCTCAGTCATTATCCCTAGGTGATAAGGTACATGCAGCCTCTCAGCACCCAAGCCATCCTCAAAGATCGGGACTGTCTTTCAAATCTGCACATAGCACACCAGGCTTTTTATGTCGAAACCTTATAGTGGTGCAGTCAGGCGAGAGATTGAGGAGCATAGGAGCGCCCACCAGCTATGCCACCTTATTTACTTAGCTCCCCTGCCACCACCTACACCATTAATCTTTTTGATTCAATCAGCTAAATAAGGCATTGTAATGCATCACACGGTCTCTGGTCGAATATGGCCGCCTGATAACCTAACCTAATCTGCTTTGTTTTAGCTTTCAACAAATATAAGAATATCTACGTATGTACATATCCTCTGCGTATGTGTCTGAAGTTTCCACCCCAGTTTCACAAAATCTAAATAGAAAAAGTCAATAGTTCAGGTATTTTAGTCAGCGTGTTTTAGTAACCCAGTCAGAATCACACAAATTATTGTAAAGATGATGTTGACTAGCTAATTTTGGTAATATGCACGAAGAAGCTTCCGAAGAAACAGGAAGATCGGAAATGGGTTTGTTATGGATAAGACGAGCTTATTCCGACTTGAGATTACCATTCAGTAATTCTGTGGAATCTGTGCGTATGTAAGCTTAAAAGATGTCTAAAGCTGTTGTAAAAGGAATCAATAAGAACAAGAGAGATGGTGTGCTAGCTTATTTGTCATCTTAAGCCGAAGTTTCTGGTTAAGGCTACTTAGGTTTGATGATTTTTTCTAAGCCAATCCGTTAAAGCCACATCCATTTTTTTAAAAAGTTGAAAATCGAATCTGAAACGATACGTGATTAAATCTTGGAATGCATCTTGAGAGTTTTGTAATACAACGAAATAATTGTCACAAATTGAATTCGATGAGAAGCACTTTACTTATTTTTTTTTAATAAACTCATTGTATTCATAGACCAGCAACTCTTTAGCCCACCCTCGTCAGTGTTGTAGGTATATTATTGTGTGTGGGATTGTATTCACACATGCGAAAGAGTGTATGAGTACAAAGTTTAGCTTTGCCAGCACGCGACCTTTGTGCCCAAGAGCAAGACACACACATACACACGTACACTAACACTCAGTCAACCCCCTCCAACACACACACGGATAGAAATAGACAGGGCTGTCTACTTTCATGTTGATAAAAGAAAACATTAAAGTAAATTAAACTGAAATGGCAACTCAGCACAAAAGCTAATTCTAGACTTAGCAGTAATGTGTCAGGACTGGGACTTAGTTTGGCGGTAGGCTTCAGGAAATTAGCGTGGCTTCCGTTTTAGATGCCATGCACGACCAGCCGCCGCCAGAGGGCAAACCACATTGATGAAGGTCAGCTTTGTGTTATTTACAGTAATTTCAATTATGTCTTTGTTACAGTTTTCATTAGGCTGTTGTCTTTTTACTCTCATTTTTATTTGAGTCAATCTTAAGTAGAAGCACACGAGCGCCTTGCCGCTCATTAACAACAAGTGTGCATACTAGATAGATGAAGTACATAAGCACAGAGGCATTTCGACTGATAAGGGAGAAAGTGAAAGTCGACAGTGAAAGTTAGACTGAGATGGCATGCGTGAGACACAATGAGTTGAAGAGAGAGCGAGCAATTTGTTAAATGAAATCATAAAATTAAATAACAAAATGGCGAGGTCTAAGCAGCTTGGAATTTGTTGTTGCTTTTATTTCTGTTGTTGTTTGCAGCTCCTATAATAAAATATCATGAAATATAAAACCGCAACACCAGCAAACATACAAAAACACGTATCTATTTATATATGCATGTACAGTGCACGCTCGATAACGTGAATACTCCAAAACGTGAACAAATTTTTTTGTGCATTGACTACTCCGAAACGTGAACAAGGCAAGAAAGCTCTATAGCATGAACAATAAAAGTTTGCATGTAATTTTCATTGAGCTCAAATAATTCTGATCTGGGGGATTTCCCTAATTGTGTGTTAAGTTTTTTTATTTGGCAATTTTGGCCTAGCATGGAGCGTTGTCTTAGTTAATATGCAGAATAGAAATGAGTTGTAAAAACCTGTGTGATTGACGTTGAAAGAAAAAGCTGAAATTCTCGTTTTTTTACAAAAAGGATCGAGTGTGACGTGCTTAGCGAAAAAATACAATGTTCCAAAATCCACAATATGTGGCATTAAAAAAAAGCGAAAAAAAAATTGTAAAAAGCGTAAACTACACATTTTCTAGGCTTGGAAAAAGAAAAACTTTGCGTACTTCAGAGCTGCACAAAATGAGAAAGCTCTTTATCGTTGATTTATTCGTAAGGTAAGTAAGAATTGGCCAGAACGTCCTTTGTAAATGCTGAAGTTAAAATCAAAAACACTGCGTTCAAAGTTAGAGGTACGCGAAGGTGATTTCCACGCTAGGGATGGATGGCTTCAAGGATTCAAATATCAGGCGAAAAACTTTCTTCGCAGCCTCAGCTAGTGGTGCCGTTTTAAAGAAATACTTAAAGCTAAAATGGCTGAATTTGAGTTGTGCAACGATCAGCTTTATAATGCGGATGAGTCCGGAAACTTCTGACAGAAAAAACGAAGGAGGAGGACGAATCTAACGACGAGTCCAACGACGATGACTGCATCTCAAACCAAGTGAAGCAATTCAGATTTTCAACAAAGCGGTACAGTGGGCTAGCCAAGAAGGCGTCTAACAAAATGATATGAATGTACTGAAATGACTAAAGGCCTATACGCAGCACGCAAAAAAAATGAAAAACTTCATATAAAAAAAAAGTCGCGAAAAATTCTGATCAAAAATTTTTGACAATGGGACGCAGATTAAAAAAAAACAGTGTTGTCTAAAAATGCTTAACGTTAGATGGCGCCACTACTTCGCTAGATGTGGTAACACTAACAACAGCTGTTTGGTTTTTGCCGCTTTGGCGCGAATTACCGATTGATTACGCACCATGGCCTCAAACTTTAAATTGAACAAGAATTGTACACAATTGTATTAGAATATTAGTCCAATACAAAATATATACATTTTTGAAAAATCTTCCACTTTCTGCTCTGCCCTTAAAATAAGGGTTCACCCAGACACTTCTGTTCCTGCAGGTAGGTAGGCAGTCATACTTGCATTGTTTAAACAAAGTAATGTTAACAATACCTGTTGATTCAAATCCATGTTTATATTATTTAATTCTTTGTCTTATTTTGCGCGCTTAATTTTTGTAAACATAAAGCAGCTGATTATAATTTGAGTGTGCCCACATTAACCCAAAGTATAGGAAAAAATATCGATTAATAGCACAAAAAAACGATAATTCGATAAGTGTTATTTTTTTATCGACTTACTATGCACACACTGGTGGCTCCATCTGAAATAATATAAAATAGTTTCCATATGGAATCTGCGTAGACCCCTTAAGGCAGAAAAACAGAAGACACAGAAAAAGATGACTGATTTTTTTAAATAAAAAAAATACAAAATTTTCTCAAGTTAATATGTACGTATACAAAACAACAATTAAATGTGAATTTAAACCTGTGAATTAACTTGATACTTGTTTGGCATTCGTAAACATAAACTCCCTTGGTTTTAATTAGTTCACGTTACCGAGCGTGCACTGTATATAGTATGCTCTGATATTTGCTTAGACAGACAGAACGCTTTGAAATTTGTAACCAAATTAAGTGTTCAACTTGTTGTTGTTGTTCCCTGGTGTTCCAAGGCCTCAGAATGATATCTGTGTCTGTGTAAATATGCTTATGGTGATGATAATCACATTAGTAGCTGCCATAAAGTTAATAATTAATCACAAAAACTATTTTATTGCAGTTTTTGGATGCTTAGTCTGAATAACTTTTTTAATTAGCACTAAATTATGCAAATTATAACTAAATTTTGTGTAGCATACTTTTCTGATTCTTTCTAGATGGGTATTTTTAATACGTTTTGTAGTTTGCCTCAGTGCATGATAAGCCAACTGGTAAGATTTTCTGGTCATTATCTGTTATTAGGCATAAAAGTTTTTTGCTGGACTTACTTTAGATCTTTGTTTTAAAAACCCCTTAAAGTTAACGACGCAATATAAAGAACTTGATTAGTATTGAGTATGTTTAGGCCCCCAATGGGATAATGTCTTTTTCCCAACTCTTTTTTTTTTGTTTTTTTTTATTATAAAAAGTTTGTATATCATGTAATGAAGCTTGTTCCCTACTACCAATCATGGCAGCTTAAACTAGATGTACATAAAAAAAGAAAATAAAAACCAATTATAATCTAAGGGTTCTACATACGAAAAAAAAAAATAACAATATTTACAGGAATACATATATACATATTCATATAAGGTTTAAAAACTTTTGAACTAATTTATAGGAATCTCATAGGAAGGTCCCCTGGATGACACCTTTTAAGTTTTCTCTTTCTAGCTCATTTGTGCATTTGGAGGTATTTCAAGGCGTTCGATGTATTTTTGAGCTTGTGACCGTATGATGTCGCCAACTTTAGGGATTTTGAGATCTCTTTCAATGTCCCTTGTGCGCATGTACCAAGGGGCATTGGAAATTCTTCTCAGGATTTTGCTTTGCGCCACTCTAATTTTGTTAATGTGGAACTTCGCAGCAAAACCATACACTTGCAACGCATACTTCCATATTGGGCTCAAAATGGATTTGTATATGGTGACTTTGTTGGAGAGGGAGAGCTTATTTTTGGGGGAAGCAGCCATGATATTTTCTTAGCTCTGGCAAAAACTGTTCGCTGAACCATCGTTATATGCCTTTTGAAAGTAAGAATTCTGTCCAAAAATTACACCCAGGTATTTATGTGCAGGCTCATGCTTGAGAGTGGATCCTAGCATCAAAATTCCGGGGCATGATCGACGTCTTTTGGCGAATGTAACACATGCACATTTGCTGCCGTTGATTCCTATGTTCCAATCTAAAGCCCACATTTCAAAACTATATACGTATTGCTGCAAAGCCTCCGTGGCAATGTCAATTTCTGAGTTTCTCGTTGGCACTGCAGTGTCATCAGCGTAGGTAGCAATTAGAATGTTATCCACAGCAACTCTTTTAACTGCACCAGACGTAGGCATATCTGCAGTATATATTGAATAAAGAGTGGGCCCCAGCACACTGCCTTGGGAAACACCTGCACAGATTGGTCGCTTTGTTGATTTTGCTCCATCGACCACGACACAAAAGGACCTGCCCATTAGAAAGCCGTTGACGAGCTGGAAAAGTTGAGCAGTCAGACTGCTCTTTAATTTGCTAAGCAGGCCATCATGCCACACCCTATCAAAAGCTTGCTGAATATCCATGAACACGGTGCAGTTGCTCTGGAGTACCGTGACTTTTACGAAAGCCAAACTGCCACTTTGGAATTGCTTGCGAAACGCTTTCGAGTTGAAGAATTCGGCTTAGAATCACCCTTTCCATCATTTTACCCAGAGCAGGGAGGAGACTGATTAGACTGTATGCGTCGACTTCGGTAGCTGTTTCTCCGGCTTCGCTGACTTCCAGATATTTGGAAAATGTGCCCATCTAAGTATGCTATTAAAAAGCAGAACGATGAAAAGAAGCGCTTTTGTTGGAAGAAGCTTAAGTGTTCTGTCTTCGCTTGGAGATATTTTAGCCTTTAGTGTCTTGATCTGCACTTCCAACTCCTGAAGGGTGACTGGGCTCGTAGGCAACGACATTTGAAATGGCGTCTCCAACTGCATTCGAACTTTTTCCAATTCTGGCATGAAAAGAGGGAAGGGGTCTGGGCTGCTGTCAAAAGAGAAAACGAAGACGTCTTTAGCCAGATATTATGCATTTGAAATCGGGTGGAGTTTATGCGGTTACGCGTCTATGTATGCAGGCACTTCCCAGTAAACGAGACGCTAAAAACCAAATTCTTCTGTGGATCAAAAAAGCCAGACGATTCAACAAAATCTTTTTTACGCAACATTTGAATGGCCCAAGAATGTCTTTGAAAGCGATATAAAAATCGTTCTAGATGGTTTAAATGAAAAGGTTGGCCGAGAACGTATTATATTTTTGGTAGATTTCGGACGAAACACGCTACAAAATAAAAAAAAATGTTAAAATTTGAGAGTGTGCCAACTTTTATAGACCCAAAGATAGTTTTCCGTTCGTGTTCTTACTATGGAGCTTTCTACATTGTTTTGCGTGGAATGTTTGCCACATATGCGTGCGTGTGCGTGTGTGTGTGTGTGCCACATTAATGAACTGCAGTGGCAAGCCAAGTAGTTGTTGTTGTTGTTGTTGCAACTGTGTCAGTTTTCTTGTTTTTGCAACTGCAAACGGTAAAGTTTCCGTTACGCACACTTAGCTGCTTAATTTATGCGTTCTGCAATGCAACGCTTAAATGATGCATTGTTGCACGTACATCTGTGTGTGTGTGTGTGTGAGAGAGGCGACATAATGACGTGGTTACACACACAATGCCAATCATTTTCATTTAAAGCAGTTTGATTTTTTAAAGAGAGCGCAAGCGAAAGAGAGACGCGAGAGAGGTGTAGCCATGAGAGCAATTAAATTTTATTTCAGCCATTAGCAGAAGAGGAGCAGAGCAGCACGGTCAGAGCTTAGCTTAAGTTTCAATTAGGCCATACAAGTGACTTAATTGCTTGGCGGCCGAGAGTCTTAGACATGTTTAAGACTTCAAGTTAAAAGTTTATACGGATGTTTCGATGCGAATATTGCAATAATTCTGTAATTCGATAAGTCATAATGAACTTGAGTTCGGGAATAAAAGCATAATGGCAAAGTGTTCAATAGTAACTTACACTAAAACCATGAGCACTTAAGCAAAATCCAGAGCCTTGACTACGAAAACTTGGACATTTTCATCCAAAACACTCTTTTGGGTGTAAAAGCGCCAACATCCACGATGGTGAATATTTTTATACCCTGTACTTATGGTAGAAAGATTATATTAAATATGTGCATGACGAAAATGTATGTAACATACAGAAGGAGTCGTCGGAGATCCCCCAAAGATACCTAAAGTATGATTAGTGTGACTAGAGAAGTCGATATAGCGATGAACGTCTGTCTGTCTGTCTGTCTGTCTGTTCGTCTCTCCTTCCGTATGAATGCCTAGATCTCAAAGATGGCAAGAGCTAGAGCAACAAAACTTTCAGATTAGATCCCTTATTATCCATAGGAGACAAGTTTATTTTATTTTTTTGATATTGGGATTACATTACATTTCTCTCATAGGGGTGTTTTGGAGGACCTCGAAAAAAACCAAAAGTTTTAGGTATATATCACAATTTGTCATTCTGAAAATTTTTAGCTTTCCCATAGTGCTGGAGAAAACATCGATGATCGAAGTTTTAAATCTCTATAGTATATCGATGTTGGCCAACAGAGCTGTTTTTCCAGCACGTCTGCACTCATCAAATGGATGTTTAGTAGTGCTGGAGAAACATCTTTGTTGGCCAACATCGATATATAGAGATTTTAAACTTCGATCATCAATTTTTTCTCCAGCACTACTTTCCCATTCAGTCTATCAAATTTTATGAAAATCGGTTGAATATATCATATATCGCCCTTAGGACCGCTCGGTTTGCTGTAAAATTCCCTGTGTTTCGTGTCTTTATAAAGATGTCGTAGCCAAATTTGGTATTTGACAGTTTTTTGGAGTTCCCCAGTTCTGTACCAAATTTGATCAAAAACGGTTGAGTATATTATATAATCCCCATAGAACCGAAAAGTCAAAGGTTTGGGGCAAAATTCGACTGTTTTTTGTTTGTTTATGAAAATATTGTAACCAACGTGATGGTACAGGGTGTCCGCGGCATGACTTTAACGTACTTTTTTTATAACTTTTTGGTGTCATTTAGTGCTTTTTATTATTATCTGTAGAAGGACTTAAGGCATCACACTCCCAATACTAAATATTTCAGATTTTGCAAGAAATTTTTTTGGATAACATTTTAAATGCAAAAAACCGATTTGTGTGACATTTGACATTAAATATCTTGAGACGAGGTGCTGATATTTACCATTACTTAGGAAATATGGCTTGTCAAAGAAACGTCTAGAAAAAATCTATCCATAACTCGATAAATAATCTAAATTTTGTAACAAAAATGTATGTGGCTTATACTGGTAAGTATAGTAGTAAAGCAAAACGATGCTCGATGGTCGAAACTTGATACAGGCTTAAACCTTGTAGCCAAGTTCGCCACGGTTGTTAAAATTGGATTATAGCTTCAAAAGATATAGGTACAACTTATACTTACATTAAACTTTTTTTATTTTTCGTCTTTGTATTCGTCAAGGAACAAATAATTGTGATGTCATCTATACCCTGACTCTGTTCATACTGACGGACCTGGCTCAAATAGAGGGTTTTCCAATAAGAGGTGTTATTTTGGTATTCAAAGCAAAATGCCATTTTTTGAGATAAATGATCGGATGTTTATTTCATAATAAAGAGGAAGGTATGCCGTTAATAATGAAAAAAAAAAAACATCAGCCAAATGGCCACCACGACCACGCTTACAGGACCATATCCTTTTCATGAAATTTTCCATAACCAAATCGCAAAGTGGCTGCCCTATGTCTTCGATGGCCTCACGAATTCTATCTTTGAGGTCTTGAATCGACGCTGGGCTGTTGGCGTAGACCTTATCTTTCACGTGGCCCCAAAGGAAGAAGTCGCAAGGTGTTAAATCACAAGATCTCGGTGGCCAATTGTGATCACCTCTTCGAGAGATATCACTGTCCGGAATCTTTTCCCGTACAAGAGCAATGGTTTCGTTGCTTGTGTGGCACGTAGTGCCATCTTGTTGAAAGTAAACGTTGTCCAGATCAATACCATCGAACTCCGACCATAAAAAATCATTAATCATCTCTCGATAGCGCAATTACCGTAGCTGTTGATCCAACCTCATTTTCGAAAAAGTAAGGTCCAATGACCCCGCCGAACCATAAATCGCACCAAACGGTCACACGTTGAGGATGGAGAGGCTTCTCAACAATAACTCTTGGGTTTTCCGAGCCCCAGATACGAAAATTTTGCTTGTTGACATAGCCACCGAGGTGGAAATGGGCCTCACCAGTCAAGATGATTTTTCGATGGAATTCCGGATAATTTTCATGCATTTGAAGGACCCAATCAGCAAAGACACGACGTTGTTGATGATCGGCCGGCTTGAGTTCTTGTGTTAATTGAACTTTATAAGTCTTAAGACCCAAGTCTTTATTCAAAATATGGTGTAATGACGTTTGTAGAATACCCAATTCCAAAGAACGACGAGGAATGGACAAACCTGGATTTTCTTCAACACTGGGCTACAGCAGCAATATTCTCAGTTGTTCTTGAGCGACGTGTACGGGTTTTATTCTTCACATCACTAACTTGTCCCAACAGCTCGAATTTTTCCACCAATTTCTGTATTGCGGTTCGACAAGGTGCTTCACGACGACCCAAAAAGGCTTCAGTTTTGCGAACTGTGACTGCAAGATTTTCACTATTTTTGTAGTGCATTTTAATAATTTCAATGCCTTGTTGAAGCGTGTATCGTTCCGTTTTTAGTAATGGCGTAGTTTCTACTTGTCAAATATCAAAGAATAAAAGCTTCAAAAGTGACAGCTACCGAAATACCGGGTGATTCAAAATAACACCTCTTGTTGGAAAACCCTGTACTTCTTGAAGTTAGAACACTTCAGTCTGCCACTGCGGTCCTTTTAAAAAAAGTTTTTTGCAGCTTTTTTACTAGTTTTTAAGCTACTGTCCTAAATAAATAATACAAAAATAAATTGAATTGAATTAAAATAATAGACTTAAGCTAACAACTAAACATGTCTGATAAAAGGGACTATAATAAGTGCGTATATATATATATGTATGTATATTTTATATTTACATCAGCTCTTTACTGTCTACCTGTCTCTCTATCAATGTATTGTATCCATGCATCTATCTCTTTAACTGGCTTACTTGTAATCTCTTGTGGCTGTTGGCACGTAAATATATTGGTATATGATCATTGTAATAGGTTAGGTTAGGTAAGGTTGTAGTGGTTGCCTGTCCTATAACAGCTCAGACGCACTTAGGCACAAGGAGGCCCTTTGTGATGCCACAGGTAACGCTGGCCGAGAGCATCATTATAATAAGTGCAACCTAAAAGACCTTATCACAAGATTTGTAAAGCTACATCAAACAATTCACCAAATAAAGTGCGTCTAAAAACATCTGGCAACGCCTTACGTATTGTCACCCAGGCAACATTTCGTAATAAAAACTGCATTTGAATGTTACAATCGAAGCTATATCGCAATTAGTGCTGCAGAAACCTCGTTCATGTCTCTCTGACTGTTATAACAATGCCAGTGGCTATGGGTTTGATTATAAATGAAATGGAACTTGCATTAAAGTCAGCCATTTTTAATTGATTTTTGTCCTGACTGGTACATTGTACTCGGTTGATTTAACCTTGAAATTTATGCATTCCCTTTCGCTTGTTGGTAATAAATTCAATTCTCTGGCTAAGTAAATATTATAAAATGAAAAAGATGGTAGAAATAACAAACGTAAAGTTACTGTGGCATACAAATAGGCAGGGTGCTGTCATAGTCATTTTATACGTGTACTGGTTTTTTATACTCTTAAGGTAAGAGGTTTATTAAGTCCTTTGAATATCGTATTAAAGAAAATAAGTAATAGCAAATCGGGTAAAATTTAAAGGAAATAATTGAAAGGACAAAAAATATATCAATAACTTTTTGTTTAACATTTCTGTATTCAGTTTACCGGTACCTCTAGCGGCTTACGCCATCTAGCGGCAGCTTATTAGCGCCATCTAGCGGCCACACTTAGTAAATGATGCAAAAACGGCGACGTGAGAATATATGTTTATAAAACGTGGACAAAACCGTCAAAAAGTATTGTTACAAAAATTTTACTTTTGTAAGAGTTGATCTTTTTTGTAATTTGATCAAAGGACTCTAATGTTTTTATGGAATAAGAGTTATGCTGCTACAAGTTAAGCGTTTTTGTAAAAACGCAAATTTAACCCAAAATTCTGCAAAACTTTACACTTTTACATTTTATAGGCATAAGTGCTTTAGTGTCTCATATTCAGGGTATCCTTAGGATAAAATGTGCCGACAGGAACCTCCCTCATGTTTGCCTGTTTTAAGCGTACTTACTACATGTTGGTTTTGCATTGATTTATGCATCGAGTGTTTTAAACGTGGGCGTGCTATTTATGTGGCTTTCGCTCATCCATTCGCCCAGCTTTCTTTGGACTGCTTTTTGCTTGGCCATGATTTGTGGCCTCCACTTGCGGGGTTACTGCATTTGACAGTATCAGTGGGGTTTAGTGGGCGGGAATGAGCCAAAGGTCGAAGCTTGCTTGACATATGAGAACTTTAACTTTTTGACTAGCAAAGTGACAAAATGCCAAGACTTGGTTTTGCATATTGGCAAGCTGCTGTGTTGGCACTTTCTTCCACAAAAAAAAAGGACTAACTTCAAGTAGTGGTAGGTAAATATACAAGTATTTGTGTTTGCCAGCATTCTGCTTGTCACTTGACTGGACAGATTTGGACTGGCAGCAAACATAAGACAAAAGCCAGAAAAAAGATTTGATAAATTTGATAAGATTTACTGCTCATTTGTACGCCATGTTGTGCGCCATCTTGTTTTCTGGTTTTTTTTTCTATGCTTTTTTCATGTTGCATTTCATTACGGCTGCTGATTTTGTCATCAACATAATAAATGAGCGAATCTTTTGCTCTCCTGGCTGTCTGGACTGCTACAGCTCACCAGTGGGAACTGGTCTGGCATTGTGAACTGGGTTGTACCAGTCTGGACGCTGATTTGTTAGCTTTCAGCGCCAAGTTTCTTGCTTGTTTCTTTGGCTTGGTCTAAGACAAATGCCGCGGCAAATGCGACAGTTGACATTGCCTCTAAACCCTTAATGAAATCAAATTTTCATTAGTCAATTTTGGCTTAAAATAGAAAGTAAAAGAAAAGAATGCAAAAAGCAAACAGACAGACAGGCAGATAGACAAAAAAATGGACAGTTTAGTCTATGCAAATGTTTGCTTAAGTTTAACACGCTGCGTATGAGCAATAACAAGTATACGCAGGCGTTGTTATTTGTTTCAGGCTTTTTGTTGACGGCTACAGGACTACGAACCCGGGAAGAATAAATGACAGCAGTTGACCAATTTAACGAAACTTACTTTAACATTTGGGAAATATTGAATAATTTATTGATGGTCTGATTGTTGGTGGTGGCGGAATGATTGTCATGGTGTATGGGGATTATATAAGTCTTCCTAAATGCAAACTACCTCGATACACGATCTCGTAACGCTTCATTCCCAAATCGAATTTGACTTTGATCTTTCTAGAAATGTTTCAAGATTAGCCTTTCGGCTGCCTCTTCCAGTGAGGGAAGCCAGGGTTTACCCTATATATTTGAGTCTCGATGTACGGAGAGCAGGGCAGCGGCAAATGAGGTTTTAAAGAGTCTCTTGGACATCTGTCTCTCTACATTTCCTGCATTCATCGTTGTTGGTAATGCCTAGCTTCCTCGTGTGGGTTGCTGTCAGCCAGTGACCAGTGAGTATGCCCACCATAAGTCTGCCATCTCTTCTTGGGAGTTCCAGAATATACTGTTTATTTTCTTGCACATTGTGCGAGCAGTCCTGCAGTTCGTTGTGGTGTACCACCTTCTATCAGATCTGACTGCAGCGTTTTCTTCTGATCTGTGGTTAATCGTCCTTAGAGGAATCTTCAGATCCTCAGGTGACGGTTGACTCGATCCGGCTTCTTCCTTTGCGTGTCTGTCAGCTATTTCGTTTCCATCAATGCCCTGGTGGCTGGGAACCCAGAAGATGCACACCTCCTTCTGGGTGTTAAGTGCATCTAATGCGTCCATGCTTGCCAGTACACTTTTGGAGTTGATACTGAATGCTTGCACGAATTTGATTGCCGCTTGGCTGTCAACAAAGATATTTATTCGGTTATGCTCTAGGGTGAGCGCTAATTATGCAGCCTTCTTTATGGCGAATACCTCCGCCTACAGGGGTCTGGCAACTTATACGACATCTCCGTGGGTGGGTCTATACAGTATAATGCGAACCCAACGCCGGACTCCATTTTGGATCCATCCGTGAAAATTTTTGTCGCTTGTTGGTCCATACCGATTTTCCAATCCTCTGGTCCCATTAGAGTGAGCGTTCTGGAGAAGTTGCTTACTGGGGTCATATAGTCCGTGCTATTGTCTGTCACCCCTTCAAATTTGCTGTGCCCGTAGTTCGCAAGGGCCATGTTACCTGCTGCACGAAGACGTTGCGCTGTCTTCTGCGCCAGTGTACTCCAAGTATTGCTTCTAGGGCCTTGGTTGGATTGGACGTTGCTTTTTTTCCATTAATCGTAGGAATGTGGTTTTCTCTGTGGCTCTCCACCATACCAGAACTCCGTAGAGTAGCACTGGCCGCACGACTGAGATGAAGATCCAATGCATTAGTCTCACGGTATTTTATATCATATATATTTTTTATTGATTCTCGAGCAATATCTGTTTTTTAGCCACATCAATGACATCAATGCACAGTGGGCGGAAAGCACGAAATTGTGGCACAAAGTAATAAAGAATTTTATAAATTGTAAAAAAAAGCGTTAAAAGTACAATAGAATAAAGATAAAAAAATTTTGGTTTTAATTTTTGGTCAAAGTAAGACATCTTGTCCCATAGTGCAAAATAATGGCTTACGCTGCAGCACCAAGCTACAAATCAAGGCAAGTCCATTGAAACATATGTTTTTCGATAGGCCTTATCGGAACTATTAAAAAGTCATCTTTCATTTAAATTACGAAGAAATTCCATCTGTAGAAATTTCAGAGCATAACAAATGTCAAATTAATCCGAAGCTTTGTAATCGATGAAACCACGGAAATAAGTAATAAATTAAATACTGCAAAAATAGTTTGAGCACGAACCAGATCGAATTCGTCGTAAATACAATATTTTATCTATCATGGACGTGGTTATTATTGGCTAGTAGTTGTACCACGTTTGCCAAAATCATCAAAATCTAAGATCGAGGAAAAAAGTTGCTCGCTTCACCTATTTTCGCCCCTATGTATTTAAAAAAAATTATTATTATACTAGGGGGCTCTGCCCCCTGCGTGCTTCGCACGCCGACCCCCGTGCGATCTTCTTTACCCAATTCAGATTATCAAGATTATTATATACTCTGTGCAACTTCTCTATTTCCATAATGTTCATCAGCCCGTCTTTAAAATACCCTTCAACAATACAGGTCGCTGCTCGGACTCATATTTGGAATAAAAATGTTTACAATGGCTCCTTTGATACTGTCCTGCTTTATATCCCAATGACTTAATTATCATAAACGGTAGCCGAGGGCACATTAATCTTGCCTCTAATAATGTTAAGCTTTTTAACCATTCTGGTAAATCTGTTAAATCTGAGCCATTTAAAATGGAATTTTTCGGATTTCTACCTGCCTTCATTGTACGGCTGCAGGTTCTACAAAATGTTAATATGCCGCTAATAAAAGGAAACAGATCTGCCAGATGCGGCATATCTGAACTAAACACATAAGCTTCTATATAATCCCTGCTAATTCTTTCTATTTGATGAGGGAACATCAAGTCTTTACAGCAAAAGTAAACATTATCGGGTCGCTGTTTAATTATTTCGTAATCGTTCTCAAAAAGCGAATTGGTATTGTGCTGTGTTACGTGTCTATCTGTTTCTTAACATCTTCCTACCTGACTGTTTTTCTATATACGCAATGTTTCACGATCTTGCTCTGTAATGGTGAAATCTAAATATTCTCTGAGCAGTCCCCTTTGCATAGTATTCCATGCCCGTTTCGCCTAACATCTTCAATCTATCTGCTCTGTGATCTACGCTCCTGCTGTGCAGTCCTTAACTCCAACTTTTCCCTGAGCTGTTTTCGAAGCATAGTGTTTCTTCTCTACAATCTTAGACTCTATGTCTTCTCTGTGCTGCGTTCTAAGTATAGTGTTGAAAACTTGCTCTGGTCGCCGAATTTCTACATCCCGCCACGAAGCAATGAATACAATGACTCGGGTGGCAGAGTCTATAAAGTCAATTTCACTTTGCCATTACTTCAATGCGCCACAATGCCCTTGGGCCAATGCCGACGAAAGGATTCGAGCTACAATCAAATGTGTGAAGTATTTCTTAGGTTAGGTTAAAGCGGCAGTTAGCACTTAGGCCAGATAAAAATTGGCCCGTTGAGATACCGCAGGTGGGCTTTACTCCACCCTTCCCCACTAAAAAGGTCCTCACGATATTCTACTTTACAGCCATCCGTTGGCCTCAATAAACCTCGAAAGGCATTTCGGACTCATTCCTGAGAGTTGGGATAAGTCATTTAGGTAGTGTGATTTGAGGAAGCGGAACCTTGTTCTGCAAAGCCCCGGGCAATGGCAAAAGAGGTGCTCCACCGTCTCCAGCTCTTCCTCATCACCACAACTTCTGCAAAAATCATGATGGGTTGCGTTAAACCTTAATGCATGAGCTCCTACCAGCCTATGTCCGGTCATTGCTCGCATTACTTTCGAGCACTGGGCTCTGCTTAAACAGCAAAGTTCCTTGGTTCTTTTCCTGCAGTACACCGGCCAGGTTTGCCGTGATATCCTGTACGTGTTGGAAATTCGATTCCACGTTACGTTTACAGAGTGAGCGAAATGTGTCTTTATGCTTAGTTTGCTGCTGGCCATAGGAATACCTAGACGCTCCTTATCCTGAAAGAGGAAGCTGGTAGTTCCGTCTTGCCAATTCGTCAGCAATACGATTTCCCTCAATATCCCTGTGTCCCGGGACCCATATGGGTGGATAGAAAACGTTCTGCCATCTCCTCCAGAGACGAACTGACAGTTAGTCACCGACTTCATACATGAAGTCAAGCAGTCTAGAGACTTATTAGCCGCCTGGCGTCATCTGAATAAATGCAGATATTTCCATATTACCTATGCGGAGGTAAATTTTTGTATTTTTATCAAGAGCTCTTCCAAGGCCGAAGATCTCAGCCTGAAAATCACTGCAGTGATCGGAAGTCGAAACGATAATCAAACGTCGAAGGCTTTCCTCAATGTAGACGCAACACACCGAACACGGTCGTTTAACTTGGAACCGTCCGTAAAGATGCCCTAAACTATACAGTATTCTTGAGCACTATCAAAAGCCGTGTCGATATAGCATCAATTGTCTGTCTGTCTGCCTGTCCGTATGAGTAAAAGATCTCAGAGACTATAAGAGTCTATGGATTGAAATTTTATTATAAGATGGAATAGTATTTTCGATTTATGTCGGATATTACCCTTAGCCTTCATAAGAGAATTTCGCGGTTTACTTCTTTTTATGTGATTTTTTTTCCGATATTTTATGCGTTACTCTGTTAACCAGTGCGGAGACGAATCCAAAACCAAAGATCATCAAATCGGCCCAGCCGTTCTTAAGTTATAAATAGTGTAACTAACATTACTCTTAACTCTCTTTTATATATATAGATAGATTATTTTGCTCCAGCCTCTTCCGATGTCAGTCCTATGGGTTTATTCATAGAAGTATTTCTTTAAAGACTTTGTTAGACGATTCGTTCTACAATTTGAAGTAAAAAAAAACAAGAATTCCAACAAGCCATAGAAGACATCTTTCTTGTAGATATGGAAACATTAAATATGGGTAAGTTGTCTTTCTGCATTTCTTCCAAAATATATTTATGACTTTTTTTAACACTATCAAAAACCTAGTACTTTGTATTTCTGAATTTTTTCCAGCAATGATACTACAATTCAGAAAATGAAGTTTCCTGCATCAATTCTGGGGACCGTGTAAATTTCACGATCAAAGTCATTATCAATTTCTCGACTATCCCAAGCTTTCAAATTTTTACCATACCGCTGTTTCCTTGCAGTACCCCCGGGATTTGCGTCCCAATTCCATTTCCGCTGAAAATGCTCATAAATTCAACGTAAAACCAGCTTGTAGTCCTTATGTAATAATAAAAATAATATGTAGGTATTATTTGTATATATACAAAATAGTATTGGCAAACGCAATAGCAAAAGTAAATGAAACAATTTAGTTTCTTTGCAACAGCAGATTGTTATGTACGTGCCACAAAAGCGTAGTGCTTCAAGCAAAATTCCAGAAGTCAAGCGGCGTCTAGGACACGCGACTACGAGTAGCTCTCCAATTCTATCTTTGTTTTGCTTTTCGTTTGTCTGTCTGCATGTCTGTTTGTCTGCTTGTCTCTTTGTCTGTCTATTCGTTGCTCTGTGCTTGTGTTCGTGTGTATGTGTTTATGGGTGATTTGTAGAACGGATGTTAGCAACATGTCCTGCATAATGGAGACACATGTCGCCTTTAACAAGGACTGCGCCCCAGTTGGTTTCGTTTGCCTTTTGCGCTCGTTAGTTGCGATTGCTTGTCATTTAACTTACGATTTTCAGTTTTCCCGGATTCCACAATTTTCCGGATTTTTTTTTTGTTTTGTTTTTTTTATTGAATGATTCGATTAGCCTGTGGAAAATTACATTGCCATAAATTTCTATAAATAAATTATGAAAAACAAAAACACAAAAGTCATGGCGTATAAAATGCGCATAAAATATTCATGAAAATTTAGTTATTTGCATAAATTATGCATAACCCTTTGGCTGTTTTATACCCTCTAACCTTTGCATAAGGCGTATAGTAATTTAGAAGAAAACAAAAATGATCCAAATATCTATAGATCAAAATAATCGCCATATTTCTTGAAAATTAGGACTAGTTTTTGGTTATTAACTTTTTAGTAAAGAGCACTGTGTTAGGCAACAATTTGGGAAATTTTTGTATCTGGCGGGATTGTGGCTGGAGTTTCCTCATCTAAGTTCATAAAAAACCGTTTGTCATTTGTTAAGGCCTATACGCAGATCGAAAAATTTCGCGCGAAATGACAAAACTTCATATAAAAAAAAAATCCCTTTTGGGATATCCCATTTGGTACTTTTTTTTATATGAAGTTTTGTCATTCCGCGCGAAATTTTTCGAACTGCGTATACCCCTCTAGTCTTTTATTTTATAGTTTTTTTCTTTGATAGCCCTGCATTCTTGTTCATTACTTTGGTCACACTAAACTGTTAGTAATGAAAAATTTTGCATTGTAAAAGGAAATGTTTCTCGAAAACTAGAACAAGACTTAGTTTCTTTACGTTTTATTGGAATGCACTATGTAAGGCAAGAATGATTCTAATTGTGGATAACAGAGCTTGCGAAGTATAATAAATAAACAAAAAAAAACCTTTTGTCATTTGTTAATACTTTTTCTAGTATTTTTCTTCAATAGTCCTCATAGGTTTGGTCACACTAAATCTATAATAATAAACAATATAGTGTTGTAAAACGAAATAAACTAAATTCTGTTATTGTTTATTTTTTATAATTTTAGTGTTTTTAAAAATACTACATTGTTTGCTTTAAGAACTCTACAAACAATATGTGGTATTTTTTGTCTTTGTTTCTTTGGCATTTGCGGTATTTATTGCAATTCTTCTGCAGCATTTTGGCTCAAAGCTGGAAATCTTCTAATAGAATAGAACGGTACTCTCTACCTGGTGTAAGAGGCCCCTAAAAGAGAACTAGTCACATGCAGCCATACTTACCATCACATTGAGCCAGAGGCACATTTTTGACATCTTAAACATCTTCCAAAGATCAGTGTATGCGATTGGTTGCCGGATCTGGATACAACCGCCGGTGTAAAAGAAAAGTCCATTACGAACGAATATCCATACACAAGTGCCAAAAAACTCACCTTTTTCAAAGGCACAAACATCAGCAACGAATGGGTCTCAGCGATGACATGATCCAGGATCGGAATGCCTGCAGACGAATGCTGAGATCGCATACCCACACCTCAGGAGGAGCATGAGCGAGTCCGAAAAGAGGTAAACAAGGGTTTGGGAGAAGCAGAAATAAGCTGTTTACAAATGGTATACATGTTTTAAAATAAAATATTGAAAAAAAATATGAAATACAAAGGTCTGCCGTTGACGCCGGTTAATAATTATTATAATTAATTAAATATACTGTTTGGATTGTTGGAGCCTCTGCTTTTAACTGTTGACAATATTCAATAAATAATTAACGTCTGTGCAATTTATTTTTCACAGCATTTTTTCTACCCCCAATATATTTTGCTTCCAAAATAAGTAGCTAGACGTTAATTTTGGTTACGACGGCAATAAAGAACAGCTGTTCATATTAAAAAAATGAAAAAATGTGGCAACACTGTTTGGCATGCCAGCCAAAGGAAGTAATAGAAGACTAGTAAAAGTTTGGCTGGGGTTTTTTTTTATTTGTATGAAGATTTGTTTTGACGCGTTTTTGGCTGCCTATACGCAGCAATAAAACATTTTTATTACGTACGCTATGAAAAATTCTACAAAATATTCAGATTATGAAAATTTATGTTTTAGAACGTTATAAACTTTAAAATAAATCGACTATTTTTTATGGTGCATTCCATATCCAAAATTATTATGGGCAATAAGATTAAAATACGAAGAATTGGAATCACTAATTGGAAAGACAGAGCGAGAGATAGAGAAGAGTGGAATGCTGTTATACGACAGGCTTTAGGTCCTTCACGGACTATCAATGCCCTGGAAGAAGAAAAATATTGAAATAAATTATTTCAGCCCATCAAACTTGACATTTTTTCTAAATTAACATTTTTTTATGGTTCATTTCATATCCGAAATTAGTTTGTGGTAATGAGTTAAATTAATTTTTTTTTTATTTTCAAACAAAAATAACCTTTAGCGTAAATATAACTTTTTGAGAAATAAATTATTTCATCACATCAAACTTGGCAATTTTTGTAAATTAACCTTTGGGTTGTTTAAAGTGAATACAGGCAAAAATGCATAAAGTCAAAAATGCATGAAGCACCCTAAAAACGAGGCATAAGAGCATAAGTGCCTGAGTACACACGTGGGCAACAATAATCAGCTGCTTGGTAGGTTTTCTGTTAAAATGAAAGAGCTAAGCTCAGGCATTGGTAGCTCAATCGTAGTCAATGACTTGGACGTCATCCTACTTTGTTTGCAAAATAATTGGTCTGCTATAAACAACTTGACAGCAGGGATTATCAAATCCTTACTGAACGCCAACGTAATAATTTAAATCAAAGATGAGAATCTAGCTCTGGCCTTCATGCCTTGTGCACCTCGGTAAGTAATACTTAGCGGCAGGCGGAGAGTAGGTGGTAGGTTTGGTGGATGAGATGGTACAAGTCTTCCACTTTTCGGCTTTTCAAGCTTCCGAAACGTATATCAAGCAAAAAAATGTATCATATGGCGTATATACATATATTTTTCCGTAGTTCCAAGATGGAACAAAAGGCCTCATATGGCGTACCTTGTTATTATTACGCATAGTTTTTGTGCGAAAAATAACATTGGAAACCACAAAAGATTTAGTTTTGAATGCTTGTCAAAGCAAAATAAAAAATATGTACACACTGGTCGACTTTAAAGTTTCTTTGCAAGACAGTGTTGGGTAACAATGCCTTACTATGGCTAGGTGAGGCGCAAATGATCAGTTATTTATAGTGTAGATCATTGTTCGAAGTTTTGCACTTATGCCTATTTGCATTTTTGCCCAAAAAATTGAAGACCGCAAGTTATTTAACTTAATCATATAAAAACCTCTCAACGAGTAAGTTAAGTTCTTGAAAAATGGGATTGTTTTCAACATATTTTCTCAAGCCCATCAAATCGCAATATATATATCGCAAGTAATTGGTGACATAGTGTATACCAAAGTCGTCGTGTTCTGACTGTTAATGCTCCACTTAATACTGGCTAAACATGACTGACAAATTGACAATGGCCAGCGGGCTTGCATTAATATTTCGAAATTAATTTTAAATTAATTGCCTGCCATTTGATTAAATTTAACAAATGCAAATTTCATAGTAAATGTCGAATATATGGTTATACAAGAAATACAATCAACTGCGGTTAAAATTCCGATTATTTGTTTGTCACGATTGGCAATTGTTCTTTACATGCTTTTTGGTAGCAGCCAGTGAGGATATATTAATTTAATTATCACTTAACATTAAAGGACGTGACAAAGTCCAATCAATCGACAGCTCCTATGTTATGTACTGATAAAAAACAATTTAATCAGCTTGTGGAGATAGATCTATAAAAATGTTTTTGTCTCTCTGAGTGTTTTTTGTCTATGTGCCCTAAAATCTATTTTGGTAAAGTTATTCTGCGGAAATAAACTTTCCGTTGATGTAGGTCATTTCCAAGCAAATTCGGAATGACTGCTGCCATAAGTTACCATAGAAAAATAAAAGTATTTTTTAAGATGAGTTATTTATGGTGTAGGCTTAAAATGGTTTAAAAAAGTTTAAGTTTGGTTTCGTTTTGAGTAGTTATGAAAGTTCTCCCATGTCTGGCTTGGCCTTATAGGTAATCTATGAGCTAAACTTTGGAAGATTTTTTATGCTCTTTTATGGCTTTTCAGGCAAATATAGCCCTCTTATTTTGTTTTATCATCATCATGGCATAGCAGCTTTAAAGTTTTTTTGCTTACCTTTTGTTGGCTTCATATTTCGGTGTATTTGTTTTCGATCAGAGGTCAACGGTGTCCAGTCAGAGGTCACGGTTCAAGGACGAAAACCTTACGCAGCATTCGCATCCAGTAAAGTGGAGAAAAGCCTTGTTTTGGAGCGTCTGGATACGTAAGCGATGCGTGGTAGCCTCCATGTCCCAGTTCTGGATGGCGTGTCTCCAAAAGAGGTGCTGCCACCATATTATTTCGGGATCCCTTTACATCGAAGTAGTAGTGAGCGGCAGTGGTTAAGAGGGCATTACATTTTAGATGGTTTTAATCGACAACTTTCGCTCTAAAAATAAGTCTCCTATACAAAGTAAGCCCTAAATATTTGGCTTCTCTTAGAATCATAAGCTACACTTATGGTGATTGCTCGGCACTGGGTTGAGTTCAAGATGAAGTTTCAACTGCGAGCCCAGGGGCATGTAATGCTTTAAGCCTGGTAGGTTGGATAAATACATAATAAGGCACGGTATTGTTTAGAAGTTCAAATGCGGAATAAGCGCTAAAGTAATCAAGATCGAAGTGATGATGCTGAAGAAAGTTACATTAAGTTACGTTTTTCAAACGTTTCTAAAGACGAGAAGCTGAGTACCATGAAATGTTCGATAATCTTGTGGAGAAAAATGGAAAAGTGTAACCCAAATTTGTTGTTTTTGGAGTTCATTCCAGAACTCTGGGGCGCTGGCATGTTTTGGAAATCAGATTTGAGTTCAATAATAAGTCAAATATATTGCAACTTCATTTGAATTCAAACCTATGTGACAGAGCTTTATGCAGTGTCATCATCTTCACTATCCAGGACTTTCTTAGATGTGATTAATCCTAGTTTCAAATTTAACCAATTTTGTTGCTAAAATACTTTAATAAACTAAAGCTTCGTCTAAAATAGCAACTCAAGATATTCCCACGAATTGGCAATGCTAAGGAATTTTCCAGCTGGACAACTATTCCGCTTCATTGTTCTTGATTGTGGTCGTTTTGACAGGTCCATTCCACGTGCTGATTTTAACTACCACAGCAACGCATTTTCTGGTTAAAGATGTGTGGTTTTATCAAGATATTGTCACCATAAATACATTGGTCAAGACTGTTTGATCAAGATTGCTTCATTGCTTTGCCTTTTTCTGGAAAATTTATGGGGGCAAATGCTTTGGATTTTATTTTGTTTGTGCATCCAACTAAAGTGACCCTTAAAGTTTCAACAGCTTAGCCTTTACTACAGGTGTTGGGTGTAATAGATTGGAATATCTGGTGGTGGGTGCACTAATTGCTGCCTAGTTTCTCTTCAGGCTGAACCATTTTGAATATTTAATAAAAAGAGCGAGGTTCGTTATGAGCAGATTTATCAGATAACATAGAACTTCGAGACAGGGGGTTTCCATATACTTCCTAAGATGTGCTGCGCAGGTGTATCATATGTAGGTGTTGTATAATTTCTCTATACTCCTCATCTCAGCAGCTACCTTGGTCAGAGTGTTCGTTAGATGTGATGACCGGATGCCGTGTTCCATCGTCGTTCTGTCTTGATTCTGACGATGCGTTATCATAAAGAAATTTTTTTTTTTATACATTAGCCGCAAGAGCCGCTCCTGGGTTCAACCGTGTTATTTTGTCTTCTTCTACCCCCTTAAACGGGTCACGTTATATGGGTACCTTACCTTACGCTTGGAGTGAGGTGAGGTCCTTGATAGCAACTTGGCTGTCGAGAAGAATTTGATACGTTCCTTGGGTTTGAGACCAAAGTTTGTTAACAGTCTTGCCGCTTGCGAGACTCGGCCTGAACTAGGTTACACCAATTATGAAGACGAAGTGAAAGCTGCGTCGCGAGTCCTTCCATGAGAGCACGAGCTCCTGTACCTAAATCTACCTTTAAGCCGTTGCTAGCTCCGGGAAGACCGTGACAAACTAATCGTTCTATTAAATCGTTCCATTTCTGAGCTGTGAAGCTGCAGTCAGTTCCTTGTTCTCAGCGAGTCCGCTTAACACAGGTAGGATACTGGTATGAATAAATGTCTAAAAAGATTAAGTGCTCAGTTGTGATTTTCTGGCTGCCGCAAACTTCACAAAAGTGTTCACAGGATTCTGGCTCAGACTTATATCTAGGTCTGCCTAAGGAGTAGATCACAGGCAAGCAGTGATCACCAGGCGACCCACAATCAAAACCCTCGGCAGGTTGTTTAGCTTGGATTTGGAATGTGCCGCCTTTTACCAGAACAAGAGGTTAGGATAGGTCTGACGACTGCAGTGAATGATATAACCAGTGAATTATATACGGCAGTCTCTATTTCCTACCAGAGGTCTTTCTGCAGGATATAAGATAATATAAAAACTTCTTACACTTTCTCTGGACATACTTACCCTGTGTTCCAAGAGCTCGCTCCTAAAATCGCGCTTTGCAAGGTTGACCAGCTGCTTGTACTTACTTCCTATTTAGACTCGATTTATAACAGCAACCTTTACTTTGGATTACCTATAAGAATTCTGCAGAAGAAAGGACTTTAAACCTTCTTATTACTTGTCTTTATCAACTGAACGGATCTCATGATACATTATACATTTGTTTACGTTAAGACTTCCAACCAAACTGTTTCGGCTCATTTTGAGAATTGAGCCATGTCACGTGTTTTGTCGCTTGGATAACATAGGGTGTAGCATATACCGAATTAAATTGCGTAACCTAGTAAGCTCTTACTTATATAGCATATACTACATGTTGCATCTAAATACTTTCACAATCGAAAGACCGTTTAAAAACTTTTTCGGCTGAATAATAAACTGCAAGAAAACAAACGTTCGCAGCTTAAATAATTGATTTAAAGTTGTCTTAATTCGTCCCCAAACGATACAGAAAACATATGGTTAGAAGCAACACATCGTAAGTAGAACGCGAAATTATACCAATCTTGAATATATTCTGTTGTGTTTGATGTTAGTTTGTAAACTGGAGCCTCGTTTCAAGAAATTGCTAGACTTGACAGTCTAAAAAATGGTTTCTTAAGCTCTAGCAGCTTTTAGTTTCCTGTCAAGGCAGGCCTTTACTCTCAACCAATGTGACTTTTTTATTTCCTATTTTTTTCCCTTCAGCTTAAACAGTCACTCAGCTTTTTGGATTATACTTGGTATACTAAGCGAGAGTAGCTGTCAGTGAAAAGGCTTGCTTAAATGGAAGGTCGATGGGGTTTAAACACTTCAGCCGACTTTGGATGCTGTTGTCCAGCACGTTTGCCGCCAAGCGGCTTACTTAGGACTCTAATCTAACAATGCAGCATGAGTTGTGTTGGAAAATCTTAACCCGTACTGTTGGGATGATCTCTAATTTGGTCTAAACATAATAGGATCCAGCTACAATTTTCCTCAAAACTTTAGTGCCTCCTCACTAAGCTAAGCGGCTCTACAAGCTTGTATGCAGTATGTCCATAATGGCTTAATAAGAGTTCTGCACAAAAGCTAGCTTCCAACGGATTTTTAGTTGGCACTCATGTTCGATAAGTCAAGGAATTTGATGGACAATCATTTCCAACTGACTCCACTTGTCTTTTATTTTCGGTAGGCCAGATAAGACTTCTCTCCAAGCTTTGACCCATATTGTTTGATTTCGTTGCCAGCCTGATGGTGACAATTGTATGACCCTAAGCACGCTCCTTTACACTGTATTCAAATCAACGGAATAAGGGGGAATGCCCGCTACCCCACTCCATTCCGTTCTCTGTCAATTCGCCTGATGACTTCCTGGCAGCTCTTCTGATTGCAGAAGGTGGAGAGATATCTCCCCGCTTACCCACATGGATCCAGCTCTTAAGAGTCCAGCAAGTCGCAGTAGAACGGAGAGTTCCTAGGGGACGCTAGCGGGTAGGTCGCTAACGGGTAGGTACAAGACCTCGATATCACCGCAGTGCATTAGAATTTTGAACTATTCTATAATCAGAAATCAATAAAAATTTGTTGCAAAGTAATGCACAAGTTCTCAAAAATACAATATGGCAAGGTTTTAAAGAGCTTTAGACCGTCTACATTGACAATAAGTTTAGAGAACATTGGTTTTTTATGCACTGGCCGAAAGGAACAAGGGTGTTGTACAGGCGCGTATCCAGGAATTGATCTAAGGGGGGTTTTTCACTTCAAAGTGTATATTATGTATCACAGCTCGCAAAAGACTCTCAACATATTTACCAATTTTTTTTTGGGTGGAGAAAGGGGTGGTTGGGTCCGGACCCGAAAACCCCCATGGATCCGCAACTGGTGTTGTATATGTTGTTTAATGCGTTTAAGCTCCAGTCAGAAGAAAACGTGACCTATAGTAACAATGGCAAATGTCTACGAAAATCAGTTAAGGATTTGCGAGATTTAGTGATTTGTGAAACCACCACCGAAGCGAAGTGAGGGTCTGATAAATATTATGGGGACTCTGCACAATCACTCGCAATGGGCAAGAAGCGGGTTGCTAGGGGTTGTCCAAAAATATTCTAATCAGAAATCCTTAAAATCCTTCAACAATCGCAGAATAGAAATGGGCCGTGTTTGCGGACAATCAATATGGGAAGCCGCCGAACATTATGCAGACAAATGTTGATTCTCTTGCAGCCTGGGCTAAAAGGTGGGATGTGAAGCTCAGAAAAGGTGTAACATGTGCTTAACGCTCGACCGTAGTCAACCTCCCATGTGCTTCACCCTCTGCCGTAGTAAACCTCCCATGGTGCCAACCCACGGTGTAGCTCTGTAGAAGACTGCGAAGGTTAAATATATAGGCCCCACTTTGAGCAGTAGACTACAATTTAAGGCTCACATTCACGCCAAGGTGGTCATATGTCCAGATGGGCTGCGCCGATTAAGCTGTACGCTGTACTTCCAAAATAAGTACACCGTATTAGCCCGAATAATTGCACCAACCTGGAGATTGGTAAACAAATCTGGGCCGCTATGGTAAGTCTCATCACCGACTGAATTTGATTCGCCAGATATTCAACGCTTCATAGAGACCTTGACTTGGCACCGATGTAAGAGCAGGTGTCCGTTTTCGCTAAGAACGCAGCTTAGCGCCCACAGCTATAGCAACATCGACAACAATAACAACCTTCCTAAAGGGTCCTAAGCTGCAATTAAGACGGAGCAAGGGGGTGAGATTAAGTAAAAAAAAAAATTTAGCATTTTTTCCGGGCGGCTTATACTATCATGTTAAAACTATCATAGCAGTTACCATGGCAAAAATTCATGGATTGAGCTATGAATTTCGATCCCATGCTTTTCCGATCTGGCCTCTAGCGATTGTAATAGACGGTAAGAGATTTGAATCATATGAAAAGTTCGTCACTAAAAAATACTATAGATTAATTTGAGGGCCTTCCCTTCCTTTCTTAAGGTGAATCACAGAGAGATCTTACGTTCAAAAAGAGAAAGACTTTTCGAACGGCCCTCGTACAACTTGAAAACATATAAACAAGGTCATAATTTTTCGAAAGTCTCAGGCGTTAGGGTCTTGGTGGCGCCAGAAGCTACTCTTAGGGGCGTATTGGCACGCCAAGGATGGTCTATCAATAGGCAACCCGTACTAGACACCAAAGTGTATCTCACATTCGGCTTTTTTTCAAACTTATTCTTTGTGTAAAGCTAAAGTTACAGTTTCTTGTAGTTTTCACTTTTGTAATTGTTAAAAAATAAATAAAATAAATCCAAGTTTATTGTTTTCAGTGTTGAAAGTTAGATAACTCAGCTGCTAATTAATAAAGTTCGGATATGCAGGCAATTATTATGAAATTTTCGAGTTTTAATTATGTAACGCGTTTTATTTTTTTATTTTTTTTTTGTGCAAAAGTTGTCGAGTTGTTCAAGTTTTTGTCGAGTTGTCTCAATTAAAAAGAATCAATGTAAATTTGCTTAATGCGTAAATTTCAATTAGTGCTGCCAAGACAAATGCTACAATAACTTTTTGGCCAAAAAGTCAAAGCAACAATAACAATTACAAAAAGAGCTTTGGAGCGGGAAGTGAGGCAATTAGAGCTGGGAAATAGGCAAAGGATTGGACGAGTGCGTCACAAGTGCGTAGCTTGCTGCTTTTAAGCCCAAACAAATTACTACGGACACGTACCCGGCTAAGGGGCTTTAGCCTTGAAAAGTAAATAGCCGTAGTTGGAGTGCCTGCAACACCGTAAACGTTAAACCTACGCCCGGGTGCAGTGCCGGATTTGCGGCAATATTGCCGGCAGGGCGCTCGCGGCTGAGTTGCGACGAAGGAACGTTCTTAACGTTTTGGGCCTTTTCTTTCTATTATAAAATCAGAAGTCCGGAAATCAAATTGACCAGAAGAGAGCGAGTTGGAAAATTTTTGGTGGCCATTTCTGAGCAGAAAGTCTTCCAAGAGTTTCTTTTGATTGTCCCAACTTTCGATAATTAGAAATTTGGCGCACAAAATTATTCCTGCTGCTTGTTTAGGGATGAGAAGTGTCTGAGCGGCTTTCTTGTATTCTTTCAATTTTGGCCACAAAAAGTATTATGAGTCATGAACCAGATGAGTTATACCTTTTGAAATTAAAGTCGTTGCATTTGCAGTTTCGGATTGGATTTGACTTTGGATAGGATTTTATAAAAAAAATTTGGGTTGGATATGGGGATTGAATTTTGTATTTGATTTAGGGTTGGATTTTGGATTGGATTTTAGATTGGATTTATGATTAGATTATGGATTGAATTTTGCTTAGATTTTGGATTGGATTTTGAATTGGACCTGGATTGAATTTTGATTTCGAATTTGGATTGGATTTTGGTCTTGATTTTGGAAAAGATTTGGATTTTGGATTGTTGATGGGATTTAGGAGTGGATTTAATATTGGAATCGATTTTGGATTGCATTTTTGCAGGGATCAGATATTATTTAATTTCGGATTTTGGATTGGACTATAGAAGGGATTTCGTATTGGATTGTGGTTTGGATTTTTGATGGGTTTTGCTTGGATTTAGTATTAGATTATGAATTGGATTTTGAAAAGGATTTTGGATTAAATCGCGGATTGGATTTTGGATTGTATTTAAAAATAGGTTTTGGAATGGATTATAGATTGGATTTGGCGATCGGTAGCGTAGTGGTAGCGTACTCGCTTTGCAACCCAATGGTCGATGGACCGATTTCCCGCAGAGGCACTGGTGCATTTGCCTAGCACTGGCATCGCTAGTTCAAAGACGCTGTGTGCCTAAGAAAATCTATATTAATTCAAGACACCGCTGTTCGGATTCGGCGATAAATTGAAGTTCCCTGTTCTCTTCGAACAGTTATTAATAGAGATCCCCATGCTCCGCCCTGGGGCGACTGACAAAATAGTTAGTCAGGCAAAGTTATATATAGATTGGATTTTGGTTTTATTTTGGATTGTATTGTAGGATTGAATTTTGGATAGGAGTTTCGATTAGATTGTGGATTGGGTTTTGGATTGTGTCTGGAGTTGGATTTTTAAATTGGATTTTACAGGGTTTTCCAACAAGAGGTGTTGTTTTGAATCACCCGGTATTTCGGTAGCTGTCACTTTTGAAGCTTTTATTCCTTGACAATTGACAAGAAGAAACTCCGCCATTACTAAAAATGGAACGATACACGCTTTAACAACGCATTGAAATTATTAAAATTCACTACAAAAATGGTGAAAATCTTGCAGTCATAGTTCGCAAAACTAAAGCATTTTTGGGTCTTCGTGAACCTTGTCACCTTGTCGGACCGCAATACAGAAATTGGTGGAAAAATTCGAGCTGTTGGGACAAGCTAGTGCTGTGAAGAATAAAACCCGTGCACGTCGCTCAAGAATAACTGAGAATATTGCTGCTGTAGCCCAAAGTGTTGAAGAAAACCCAGGTTTGTCCATTTCTCGTTGTTCTTTGGAATTGGGCATTCTACAAACGTCATTACAGCGTATTTTGCATAAAGACTTGGGTCTTAAGGCTTATAAAGTTCAGTTAACACAAGAACTCAAGCCGGCCGATCATCAACAACGTCGTGTCCTTGCTGATTGGGTCCTTGAAATGCATGAACATGTTCCGGAATTCCATCGAAAAATCATCTTGACTGATGAGGCCCATTTTCACACGTAGCCACGTCAACAAGCAAAATTGTCGCATCTGGGGCTCGGAAAACCCAAGAGGTATTGTTGAGAAGCCTCTCCATCCTCAACGTGTGACTGTTTGGTGCGGTTTATGGTCCGGCGGGGTCATTGGACCTTACTTTTTCGAAAATGAGGTTGCATCTACAGTTACGGTGAATGGATTGCGCTATCGAGAGATGATTAATGATATTTTATGGTCGGAGTTGGTTGGAATTGATTTGGACAACGTTTACTTTCAACAAGACGGCGCTACATGCCACACAAGCAACGAAACATTGCTCTTTTACGGGAAAAGTTTCCGGACCGTGTTATCTCTCGAAGAGGTGATCACAATTGGCCACCGAGATCTTGTGATGAATACCAAAATAACACCTCTTATTGGAAAACCCTTTACATTGTATTTAGGATTGTATTTTATATTGGTTTCCATTAGATTGGGGGATATGATTTTTTAATTTCGGATCGAATTTAAACTTGTATTTCGGATTGTTTTTTCAATTGGATTTTGGCTTGGATTTTGTTGCATTTCCTGAAGGCTAGAACGCAGCATCGAAAAAGCCCACACTATTGACTTAAGGATATTAATCCGCTTGATATTTGTGGTAAATTCACTTGTTTCAGGATTGTGGATAGTAACTTTTATTTTTTCTCGTGGTTTAATGCATTGCACAATATCTTCGGTGCTGTTCCTCAAATCGATTAAATAGATTTAGTTTCTGAGAGTCATTTTTTTTAAATGCCTGCAAATTTTAGCAAAATAAAAAAAATCATATTATTCCCTCTGCATCTGAAAGTGTAAATACATAATTATTTGATTGATTTTTTTAAAGTTGTGGCATTTCTAAAAAAAAAAAATGTTTTGCTCTTTGCGCCAAAGCTGAAACAGTAGTACCCAGTAGCGTAAGCAAATCTTTGCCGTCTTATTTATTAAGGCGCCCAAAAAAATTGCACCCTATCCCTGCATACTTGTAATCCGCCCCTGACCCACTCATTTTGCTGCGGCAAATTTAACTTAAATACATCGGCACATCGCAAAGCAAATTTTCATTTAAGGAAGCAACCATTTGTATTTGTTCGACTAATTTGTGACTAAGCGAATCAGAGAAATTGGTATTGCAAGTTGCTGCAAGGGGGGCCAAAAACCCAAATACCAATCTTAGTCATATAGACCAAAACTTGGCCGGTCATGATCCATGGTCAAGGTTAAGTCGTTTCCAAGCTGCCATTGTTTGGCTGCATTTCTATTGTGAGTTATTTTTAGTCCACGACGACTTGTCCTATGGCCCATTGCAGCAGCTAATCCAAAGTTGTCTGCTCTCTTTTTCTACCGCTTTTACCGAATTGGCCAGATTCAGTCTGTTTGCCTTTTGTTTCGCTTCGCTGTGTTTGTGTGTCTACACAGAGAGAAAAAATCAAGTATGTTGTACTCAAATTGAGCATGTTTTGATGGTTGCGCAATTTCTCAATTTTAGTATATTCGCTTAAATTGCGAGAACGTCCTGAAATTGTAACAAGAATAAGAGAAAGAGAATCTTCTAGTTATTTTAATGTCATTGTAGATATTATCAAATGAGTCTCGTGCAAAGGTTTTTGTGGATACGGTTATCGATATATAAAAATCTGAACCTATTTTATTAAAAAATAAAAAATTATATTCTTGTCCCATTTCCAAAACAAGTTGGAATGATATTACAATTGTTGACAAAGATTTTACATCTTTCATGTTTTCACTGAATAAGCTATACTTTTAGAAAAATAAATTTTTTGGACTTATTCCTTTACTTTCCTTGACTTTATAGAGCAATCAATATGGCCTTGAGTCTCGTTTTATTACTCATAAGCACAGAAGTAAAGTAACTTCAGACTAGGGGGTTCCGCCTACACAACTTTAGCTGTTGTTGGTGAAAGCCCTGAATTTTGCCTAAAGGGTTCTACGCAGTTCGAAAAATTTCCCATTTGGGTTTTTTTTTTTATATGAAGTTTTGTCATTCCGCGCGAAAATCCCATTTGGGACTTTTTTTTTATATGAAGTTTTATCACTCCGCGCGAAATTTTTCGAAATGCGTATGCTTATAAAATGTATTGCTTAATCCGGTATTCAACAGCACGTTTCTCGCAGTGTACTCAGTGCTTGTGAGGGTGTGTAAGAGTCCGAGTGTGCACTGGACACTGAGTAAGTACATCGAGTACACATGGCCATAAAGCAAACACTTTGCGTTTGTTGAACTGTGGCTGGCCAAGCTCCCTGGCCTTCTCTCACTTGCTGCCCCATTTGTTTTTGGGGGCTGCAGCAGTTTTGCAGATTCCCATTTACCCGCTGGACTCTTGAACGTCTCGCTCAGCTGTCGCTGTTTCATTTTCACGCTCTCTCTCACCCTTCGTTTATCTCGCTTGGCATTCATTTCATTTTTAATTCGCCATTTGAAATTCCTGAAGTCTCAGGGCGTCCTGCAATCCCACAGCTGTCATTGACCGCACTTAGTAAGTCGCTTATTTGGAATGTTTAGTTAATATTTAGTTGTTGAGCTTGTTGTTGTTTCTTGTTGTTGTCATGAGTGAACAAGCTTTACTTAATTTTTTTTTTAAATAAACAAAAACAATTGCACTTGATTAATATTTGTAAAGTGTTTTAATTGAATTCATTAAAATGCTTGAAATATTTTAGCGCTGAAAAGTATGCTACATTTTTTTGAATTGAGCTCTGTGGGATTTGGGCTTAATGGATTTTTGTTTAAATAGCAGCAGGAGGCATTGCAGATTGCATATTCATTTAAATTAGATATTTAATTGCGAATTGTTTTCTTGTAAAACCACAGCACATATAATATTTCATTTTTTGTAGTGACTTTTAAATTTGCTTTTACGGAATTTCTGCTAAGAGCTTGCTGAAAGTTAGGAAAACTTGCTGAAACAAATTTATTTATTTTGTGGTAGGCGACTGATCTTTAACAAAAACACTAAGTGCGTACTTAACAATTTATTTATTTCTTTAAACTCCGTGATCGTTATAGCTGCGCCAACATATAATACAGAATGGCTCTCACTCTTAAAGTACATGTACACTTAGCCTAGTGGTTAACATAGGGAGTGAGTTAACATCAGCAGACGCTGCATGTTAACATAAGTATATGCCTTATGTATATTTCCTATTACAATAGAGAGCGAGTTAACATCAGCAGGCGCTGTATGTTAACATAAGTATATGCTTTATGTATATTTCCTACTACAACTCGGCCATCCTGACGGTAAGATCCCCTGATCTATACTTAAAATAATTAAATATACATTGAATTCTTAAATTATGAATACATTTTTAAGCTTAAGTTTCTATGTTTAACATTTTTGTTTACCCTTTATCCAATGCTTAATATTTTGAATGCTCCAGACACCTTGATACGGATTACGGGAAACCTGAAAGCCATCTACATCTTTAAGAACGAACCTGTCATTTTTAAGTATTTTAGTTATCATGTAAGGTCCCTTGCTCTTTGGAATAAGTTTTCTAGAAGTTCCTACCGTAGAGTCGAAATTTTTTACCATAACGTAATCGCCTACTTTGTAACGCTTTGGACTTTTCCTTTTTTTGTCAACTTGTAATTTATTGTAAGCTTGTGATTTTGTTTGAATTTGTTCTGCATTTTTTCTAATACTTGCTAAAGATTGTGTTTTACATAAACCATTTACCTCTTCTAGCTTTTCTTTTAACTCATCAATAACATGGCCTTTTTGATGTATGCCAAATAACATCTTACTTGGGAACTGTTTAATACTCCTATGTTGAGTATTGTTTAAGGAATATTCAACTGTTTCAACAACAACATCCCAGTGTAATCCTTTCTCTGGCTCTGTCAACTTTGCTATCATTGGGCCAAGACTTCTGTTTATGCGTTCCACCTGACCGTTAGCTTGAGGAGACCCTGTCGCGATTTTAACGTGTTTAATATTATTTTCGGCTATAAAATTTTCAAATTCACCTGACGTAAAGCAACTTCCGCGATCAGAAATTAAACAAATTGGCTTGCTATATGCTCTGAAGTAATCTCTCAATGATTGTAAAACTTCCTTTGTTTTTGTTGTTTTCACTGTGTATAACCGAACAAATTTTGTGAACGCGTCAACAACCACTAAGATATGTTTCTTTGATCTTCCTGTATCAACCGGGCCATAATGATCTATATGTATTATTTGAAATGGTCTATTTCCTTTCGGAATGCAATTTAAAAACCCTTCTTCTTTTCCGCTTTTTGGTGAAAACGCGATGCATTTCAAGCAGTTGTCAATGTGTCCACCACATTTATCTTTTAAATTCGGGAACCAATAAGTCTTTGAAATAGCATCTATCATTTTGTCTCTACCTATGTGGCCTATTTCATCATGGTATTTATACAGCACATGATCTTCCATGTCATGTGGGACATAAAAGAGTAGTCTATTGTCATTTAACTTTTTGTACACTATGCCGTTTCTCATTTCATAAAGTTTATGCTCTGACTTTTCTAATAACGTTTTTATTTTTCGTATCTTTTCGTCCTTTGCTTGACATATAATTAGGTTGTCTTCAAACTTATTAGTTTCTATTATCATTATATTACTGTTTCGACTTAGTGCGTCGACGTGTTGCATTTTATTACCTGCTCTATGTATTAATTCATAATCATAATTCTGTAATTCCAAAGCCCAACGAGCAATTCTGGGATTTAACTCAATTTTATTCAGTGTAAGAGTTAAAGAGTTGCAATCTGTAACTATTTTGAAATGTTTCCCTTGTAAATAAATACGAAATCGGCGCAAAGCATAAATTATTGCTAAAGTCTCTAGTTCAAAACTGTGATACTTGCTTTCTAATTCTGTAGTTCTTTTTGAAAAATAAAATATCGGATGCATCTTTTTATCCTCCTTTTTCTGCATGAGAACTGCACCAAAACCAAGTGAGCTTGCATCACAGTGTAGCTCGGTTTCGTCTTTATAATTGTATATTGACAATACGGGTGCTTGAACTAATTTTTCTTTAAGTTTCCTAAAGCAGTCTAACTCTTGTTCTTTAAATTCAAATTGTTTGTCCTTCTTAAGCAAATCGTACAACGGTTTTGCTTCTGTTGAAAAATCTTTAATGAATCGTCTGAAGTACGAACATAAACCGAGAAAACTTTGGACTTTGTGTGCTTTGTCAGGAACAGGGAAATTTTTGACTGCTTCTATTCCCTTATCATCAGCTTTAATTCCATCTTTGTCTATTAAAAATCCCAAATATTTTACGCTAGGCTGCAAAAATTCGCACTTGTCAAGACGTAGTTCTAATTTATTTTGCACAATCTTATCAAAAACTTCTTTTAATGTTTTCATATGTTCTTCTACATCTTTAGTCGCCACCATGATGTCGTCCATGTATATAATGACCCTATTGTCTTTAATCATATCCGCGAAAATTGTGTTGACAAATCTTTGAAAAACAGCTGGGCCATTTTTTAATCCAAAGGGCATTTTCAAAAACTCAAACTGTCCAAGTGGAGTGACAAATGAAGTGTACTTAATAGAGTCTTCATGTACAGCTACATGAAAGAATCCATTTTTTAAGTCAAGTTTCGTAAAAACAGTTTTATTTTCTAATTTGTCTAACAAATCATCGATAAGAGGAAGAGGATAATTATCTTTTTTGGTAATCTTGTTTAACAGACGATAATCTACACACATTCTGTCCTTTCTCTTTTCGATTAAAACTGTTGGCGATGCATATTCTGACGTACTCGGTCGTATGGCTTTTTCTTTCTTGTATTCGTCTAATAAAACTTGCAATTTTTCTTTTTCCGCGTATGAAAGACGTCTTGGTCTGCAACTAAATGGTTTTGGGTTTTCAAGGCTCAGTTTTATTTCGCACTTTGTTTCTGGTGAGCTTGGTCTTTCTGCCTTTAAATACGCATTTTCGAATAACTTTTTCAATTGACACTGTATACTATAGCTAATATTTTTACCAATATTGAGCTCAATTTTTTCCTCTGCACAATCTATTTGAAGTATTTCGGTAATAACATTTTCTAACAATTGATCTTTAGCCGTTTCAGTTATCACATTTTTGGGATTTAACAGTTTCTCCTTTACGCTTACAATTGAATTAGCAGTATTCAATCCCAAAAGTTGTTGGTCTGACTCTTTTTAAAAGCGAGTTGTTGGAATTTTCTTTGTCTGGTAGTTTCGCATTAACACATGATTGCTCTGCTCTATTACTTAACGTTTTTTCACTAAAGCGTAAATGATCGTTGGCTTCTGTCTTTACTTTTATCTTGTCTATGCACTTAAAATCTTCGTTGCATACTATTTCTGAACTATCACATAATTCATTGTTTTCTTTTATAGGATCTACCGTAATCAGCCTCAAAATGTCTGGGTCAAATTTCAAACCACATGCTTTTAAAAAATTTCTGCCCAGCACTACATCGTAGCCCATAGACTCATTGGAAACAACAATTAAATTAAAATGTACTTTTAATGATTCTTTAAATATAAAACATAAACATTTTCCAAATGTATTAAGGCGACTTTTGTTAAGTCCAAAATAAGGTTTTGAAACTGGATTTAAATTTATTTGATTTGAAACTGATGATATTTTAACAAATGAAATTGGGCTCCCCGAGTCTATTAGGCACGCTGTTATTAGTGGTGTTTTAGAATTTTCTTTAAAATAAATCTTAAAATATCTTACGTAATTTTCTTCTTTTGCGAACTTTTTCTCGGAACATTGTGCAATAAGGTGCCCAAATTTGCCGCATGCATAGCAGGATCCTGGTTCCCTCTTTGGCTTCCTGCATTTCTTAGCAAAGTGACCTCTTGAATTACAGTTGCGGCAGCGTAAGTTTTCGTCAACATACTTCTTCTGCGGCGTTTTGGTGCTGCTTGGTGTGGATTCCGCTGAAACACGTATATTTGCAAACGCGCGAAGCATCTGCATTGGCTCAGTAAAACACTGCATACGCGCTTGTATCTGCAATGCCTCTTGCGGTATGCCTTCAATGATTTCGTCGATTAATTCATCCACCTCTATACCAAGATCGCCAGACAACTGTATTTTCTCATCGAAGTAAGCGGAAAATGTTTCATAAGTTTTCCACTTACGGCCTGTAAATTTGCGTCTCATTTCAATTTTGGGTAATTTCTCGCCAAACGCCATAATTAGTTGGTCTAACAATTTATTTATTGGCTCCATAATGCGTGTTGAGTTTGCATGCAGCCAACGCTGCGCGTCGCCTTTCAGTTTACATATAAGCAACATACGCAAACAGTTGTCGTTGATGTTATACACATTTGCGATGTTTTTTAACTGCATAACCCAGCCGCGCGCACCCGTTTTACCATCAAAGTCCACCAAAGCTTCTTTAGCGAGAGTAAGCGAAACAGACGCTGACTCCTGCATGATGATGTTGTTAGACTCTTGCTGTTGCTTCACTCCAACGGCGTTAGTTGCTTGTGTGTTCACTTGTTGCGGCGTCTCTTGGTTCATTTGAATTTCACCACACAACGGCGTCTTTATAACGGGGATATTATTTTTTTCTGCATGACGCTCGTACATAACTACGTCGTTTTGAATTTGTGAGACTTCTGCGGTCATTTCGTCATTTTCGCACAATTTTTCATTTAGTTTTTCGTCTAAGCCAAGAAAATATCTTGGTGCTTGCATAAAATGGTTGCTTAGACGCATCACTTGTTCTTCTTTTGAGCCTTCGGTTGAAAGTTGTAATGCATTTAGCCACTTTACCACTTGCTCTTCCTCAAACTGGGCAAAATTTATTTGATTTTCCATTTTAATTTTATTGTTGGGTTAGGACCACTTCTGAAATTGTGGTAGGCGACTGATCTTTAACAAAAACACTAAGTGCGTACTTAACAATTTATTTATTTCTTTAAACTCCGTGATCGTTATAGCTGCGCCAACATATAATACAGAATGGCTCTCACTCTTAAAGTACATGTACACTTAGCCTAGTGGTTAACATAGGGAGTGAGTTAACATCAGCAGACGCTGCATGTTAACATAAGTATATGCCTTATGTATATTTCCTATTACAATAGAGAGCGAGTTAACATCAGCAGGCGCTGTATGTTAACATAAGTATATGCTTTATGTATATTTCCTACTACAATTTGTAAACAGCTTATATAATTTAATATAAAACATAAAATATAAATAAGCCTATAAAGGCTATAAGTACTAGACACTAAGCTTAATATAGTGCAATAATCACATTATTTGATATTATTTAAAATTTCAATTAATATAAAAATGAAACTCGTAAAACTTGTATGTAATGTGTGTGTGTTTGGTAAATAATTAACTAACGGGCATAACCTACTGTGCCTTTTGCAAAACAAATAATTACATGAAACTTATTAATTAATATTATGACTTTGGTAACAATTATTTAATTTGATGTGGTTTGTGGCTTTGAAAAAGAACTGTGTACAGTGTTGGTTCACATGTTGAGGCCAGGTCAATTGATGGACATTATTTTGCTATTTAGGTTCTTACGAGCATTCGTCGAACAAGACTTAAGACAGGTTCCTTTAATGCAGCTTTAGCGCTTAAACCGAGCATCACCACCACTAGATGGCGCCAGCAAGCTGTTGTCGCTAGATGGCGGTAGCAAAATATTTCCTATTTCTGCACATAATATACATGCAGTTATTATTATTATAATTTATAACGCTATGCTGAGGGCTCAGTTCTTTCCAACTCGGTAGAAGATGGCAGTGAGTCACATAATACACAAGCCAGCTAACCCGGATGATGACCCCGAGTCAAACCGGCCAATAAGTCTACAACCATCGCTATCGAAGGTGTAAGATTGGCATTATCAATCAGTTTGGACTTCGCGCTGGACCCAGCACTGTTAAACAGGTCCATAGAGTAGCGCGACATATCCTCCAGGCTTTCGATCCTGGCGGGCACGATGGTCTCCTTTGCAGGGTAAAGAAACTGCTTAGACAACCTTATTTCTCTTTCCTTAGATCCTAACTGCAAGCACGAGTATTCAAGGTCAAGAAACGAGATACCTATGCTTTCCTTGGCCGAATGAAAGCTGCAGCCCGCTTTACATTGCCGCTTTGATTTACGCGTTCCTGACGATGAACACATGGTGGCTTGCTAAAAGGCTCTAAATGCGACTTACGTAGGCGATATCGCTAGTCTCTACAGCTCCAATTATCGACTAGAGGCGGCTAAAGTTCTCCAAAGGTACCTCGACTGGTGCAGGAGATGGAACTTTAAGGTCAACCTAGGGAAGACGTCCAGTCTGAGCTGCAAACTACAAAGTACGATCACCTCACCCATCCAGTTAGCGGGAGTGATCCCCCAAATCAAGTCAAATACCTTAACATAACGCTGGATAATCGACTTAATGTTTGGCCACACCTGAAAGCTACGGTGCCTGCTAAAAAGCAAGAGCATTCTGCCACTTAGATTAAAGAGAGGGCCCGATGTAGATAATTGCAGCAACGACAAGTTGTCAAAGTATCCAGGTACTGCAAAATCGAATCTCAACGAGCGCAACTCGACGCTTCAACGTGACCTTAATCTGCAAACAGTAGACGAGCAGATTGGAAGACATAGTAGTAGAAACTCAGACTCAGGTGTCACCGCAGCGAACTTGCAAGGAGACTACTTCCCGCTAGGCCCCCTAAAGCAGCTGAAAAACAAGGATACGCAAAGACGACATGCCTCCAACCTATCTATTAATCCTTGTGACCATTGCACGAGGTTTAACTTGTTTTTGTTAAGCTGCTAGCTGTGTACGGATAAAAAAATATATAAAAAAAGTTATTATTATTACAAACAACAAAATAAAAACAAAAGGCAATTTAATATATTTCTTAAAAAAAAAATACAACAATATTCCGCAAAAGGACTGGAATAATATAATAAATTGAATTTTTATTATCAAGTTTCATCAAGAAAATAAATACAAATTGAACAAACAATCAGTAGCTGGTAGAAGGGCTTCATCAATTTCAGTATCAAACCATTTACACATATACAAAAAACTAGCAACAGATATACAAATTCAATACATAAATATTACACATACGCAGCGTAAACCAATATTTATATAAACAATTAGAATCCCGGAGATAGTTGAACTCGTACCAATGACAACAAAAGAATCGAACGAGTTCATCGAAACTATGCGCAAGTTATGAGCATTTTTTCTGCCTCGTCTGTTACAGTAAATAAATGAATAAATTTTATGCAAACATGTGTAAAAAAAAAAAAATAATAAATTTTTGTTGAATATTTGTAAAAGTTGAATAGATTTTGCTTGGAAAAAATGTACAAAAATTTAAGCCAAACCCTGAAATAAGTTTATTCAAGCATATGATATACAAGTTTACTTATTTAGAGCTACTCATTCGTATGCGTTTAGACCACAGAGACCAGAAAAAGCAGAGAGAACTTTTTAAGTGCTTTCAAAATAAATTTTTAATTGCTAAAATGCGTAAAAGTGAATCATTAATAAGTTTTGTATATGTGAGATGTATATAAAACATTATGCAATTAAAATGTTATAGTCATAACTCTTATGGTTCCAATGGTTGCCTTTATAAAAATAACAAGTGAAATTTGTGAGTGTGTGGGGGTGTGTATGTGCCTTTGTATGCCTCGTTAAGTGCAGACAAGAGCTACAGAATGACCAGCATTCTATATAAGAATATGCTCTATACATTTATATGTAATTCTGTCAGTGGCACCGATAGATTTTTACCAAGGGGGGTGTATACCGCTGTTAAATATCTTCTGATAATATTGAAAATTGTGGAATAAATAGTTTCAAAAAAGTTATTACATACAAAATCTGAGCAATAGATGCTGTGAAGAGGCAATTTGATGCGTCAGCACAGTTTTCCTATTTTGCCAAGAGGGCTATAGGAAAACTGCTTGGACTGCTTGGTGAGAGTAGCGGTGAAAGCGCGCCTACTCTCACCAATACTAGTTAAGGTATAGCGGCCTTTAGATTGGCGCGTTAATTATTTTTTAGTATTAGTGTAGGTTGATAGTATTAGTGCATAGGTGTAAGTGTAGAGTAGGTGATAGCGATAGTGTCGTATACGGCGAACTCTGTCTTATCAATAAGGCTAGATAGTTAGATAAGCAGAGTGCCTTTTAGGATTTATTAGTATAGGTTTGGGCGGGAATTCCAGGATTTGGCGCCGACCGAGGCCAATATAAGGCTGATCAGCAGCCAAATCAGCAGAGTCTTGGTCAGTTAGTGATAGCTGACCGCAAACGGTGGATAATAGTGATTTTTTTTTTAATCGTGTACTAACTCGAGATTGCAATGCTCTAATGGAAAATATTCGATTTTATGATTTCAGTTGGAAAAATATAGAAGTCAACGTCAGCTATCTTACAAAGAATGACCTTCTGGAAGTTGGGCCATTACTCTGCAATTCATGAGAAATTTCGAAAAAAAGAGGTTTTTATTAATTTATTTATAATTTATACTAAACTTAATTAATTAAGTTTACTCCAATTTATTTTGCATATATTTGTTAGCTTATTTTGCAAGAGTTAAATAATAAATCAGGGCTTTCATAATTTTTCTAAAGATAACTTAAATTGATTTAGCCGAAGGCCTACGATGCCAGTGCTATAACCAAGTTACCTTAAGTTTTAAAGCTTAATTATAACTATTTAATAAATAAATGAAATAAATCGATTTTAGCCATTGCAAGCTGCATAATGTTTGATCTGCGGAAAATATTAATACCATAAAATTAAACAAAGACCCACTCAAAGTCGATTCATCATCAACTTAAACTTTATATTGCCACTAGAAACATCTGATTCAAATTTTTTCAAGAGGTCACTTAAAAAGTTAATTTATATTCTACTTATTTGCAAAAGAGAATACTTTTTGGTAGCCACATGTTTTATCTAATATTCTTTGTGGTTTGGCATTGTTACCTCTAGAATTTCAAACTCAAAACATAGGCCTTGCATTGACGCATAAAATTAATTTCAAAAATAAATAGTAATTGATAAACCGAACACATAATACAATTATACTTTTAAGCTAATTGTAAAACTGTTTTTTTTTTTTGCAACTAGGGGGTTAACCCCCTACTTGCTTTGTAAACCATGTTTGTATGAATTTTAAATTTCTCGTTTGATGCAATATTTACGAATAAAAAATGACAATATTGCAGAAATTTTATTCATGCATAATGAAGACTTTAACATTTGAGTGAAAATTTCAGCTATAGCATCAAAAAGCTTTTATCCTACTTTTAATTTTATATAGGCTGTTTATAAATAAATAAAAGAAAAAATGCCAACCAAAAGAAACTGATATTTTTATTGTGACTATTTTGCCATGGTTGTAGCTGAAGCTGGATTAAATGCATAACAAAAAATTTAAAAAAAAACGCACACAATTGTAAATCAGATAAAAAATTTGAGTCTGCCAAAATAAAGCCGCACAGGGAAATAATTTGAAGCTTTTTTCCTTAACCCATTTTCTTCCTCTGTTGCGTACACGCAACAAAAAATTCTTATACGGCCTGTGTGTGAGAAATCGCTTCGATTTCTTTTTTGTTTTAAAGTTATATCTTTGGACTTTCTTCTTCTCCACAATCCGATACCCTGCAAAGCACACACTGACACACACACTTGCGTTTGTGCAAACATCTTTTTTGGCCAAATTTTGAGCTGTACACTAAAAATTACTGGATGTAAATTCTTTGTCTTTTCGACATCAAAATATGCTGACAAAAGAATAACGAAAAATTTAAATTGTGCGAGTTCTATATGAGCCCAATGGATGGAAAAGATGTCCGCGTAAACAAGGGAAATTATTTGCGAAAGTGGGGTGTAGGGAAGTATTTAAAAATATCACATTGGCTTGATGATTAGACAAACATAAGGTGGCGTTACCTTGGCGTCATTTTTAAATAAATTTAATTTAATACCTGGACCTTTTGAAATTTCGAAGATTTTTAAGAATTCCAAACAGTTTATTGAGCTGAAAATGACAGACTTAACGACCTCCCACTAAAAAATTTTTTTCATGATCGAAAACTTAAAAAGACGTAAGCAGGTGGAGGTGCTTTATTTTCTGTTTGTTAAAAATAGATTCCAGTACAGGCAAAAAACTAAATATGTATTGTGTGTTGTAATAGTGTGTTAGGTAACTCGATTCTTTTTAAACAATTTTATTCAATTTACCACGATTAACAAAAGCTATTTGATCTATTGAAAGTAGTGCTGTAGAAAACATCGATGATCGAAGTTTAAAATATCTATATATCGATGTTGGCCAACAGATTTGTTTCTGCACTCATCAAATGGGTGTTAAGTAGTGCTAGAGAAACATCTCCGTTGGCCAACATCGATATATAGAGATTTTAAACTTCGATCGTCGATGTTTTCTCCAGCACTAATTAAAACGATATAACATGACAGAAGGTGTCACATTCCATATAAAAACTAACCTAGCCAGTTAAAATGGCTTTCAAAAATGTCCATGAATATATATTTGGAACAAAAATAATACAAAAAATTTAATTTTTGGTTGTTCGTCATTCGCTTCCTGCTTAAATATGTTGTGAATTGTAAGCACCAAAAGGCAAAATATTTAAAATCTTGCTTGCAGCAATAGCCTGATTAAAATAGATGTGAGTCATATGAACCAACAAAATAAATGATGCCCTAGCAGCTCGTTACAATTTTGCAAGGGCAGTTTGATAACTTGGCGTTTTTTAAACGTTTTTTTCTGGAACGTATCTACCGTGTAAAAATACTATTCGGTGTACTTTATTTATTTATTTAAAAATTTATTTAATCAAACGCAAATTTAAAAGATATGAAGTAATCGAAAGATTAAGAGAGTAAGGGAAATATCCGAAAATCACGGCACCAAAAATGTGAAATTGGGAGAACAAAAGGGAAAACGAATTAAATCGTAATATCGAAAAGTCAACTGATTCGGAACAAACTTGGATGTGTATATAACTACTTGGGATATTGCCAAATGGATAATTCGATAAGAATAGGAATCCAATTCACTACACACATGTATTATCTGGAACTATTTTTAAACAACAGATTTGATTGAGATAAAAGGGAAAATGACGGATATGCGGCCGAAATGGATTTCAGATGATATCGCAGCTGTATCATATAGTTGTGCGATTCGCAACAAACTTGTTACCTATATGAAAACACATATAAGTATACCGACGCCAAATACATATTGCCAAATGTATATTTTGATTTTCTTCCCTTGAGAGGCCAAAAACGACCACTGTGCACTGCTCTAAAATTTTTGTCTGTAACTGCGCCTGATTATTGCCAATATTTTTGGCTGTATGAGCGTATGCCATATTATTTACATTACATGCATATTATTTAATATACTTTTATATACCTAGCTTCTATTATATGGGGACAGACGGGCAAACCCTGCACCTTACTCCTACAACATAACTTCTCATTATCTACGCCACTGTCTTTTGTATATGTTTGGGATTCCTTATATTATATTTAAATATGCAGATTTTAAAGGCACATACTCAGACATTTCAGTTTAAGAGCCCTTAACAATTTGGCGCTAGTTTTGCATAGTTTTACTATTTTCAAACTATTTTTTGGGCATTTTATCTGCGACAGACAACGACAATGACAGCATTTCAAATTTGTAGCTTTTAAAAAAGTTGTAACTTTTTTAGCCGTAAAACGACAAAATAATCTCTAGCTCATTATGACAATGGGCCTCCATGTGCATGAAGAGTTTTAGTCAAATTAAAAAAAGGTATGTTCTTATATGTAAATACTATATACTACATAATAGTTTTTAATATATGCACTAGTTTAAGCAAAACTGTTGTCTAGTAGCAGACTTTTGGGTTAATACAGGGCTTTGATTAATGTTTTTATTATGGCAGCCTAAATGATTGAGGAGCAGCTGCGATGAACTAAATGCGCATTTGGTTAGAAAAAAAAATATTCATAAGCATATCAGAAATTTGGGCAGACACAGAGTCAATCAAAGTCGCTTTAATGATGAATGATGGAGTTCTGGGCGTACAGTGCGTATGCGTGTTGGCTTTGCGTATACGTAATGCACAAATAAGGCAACAAATAGAAACAGAATTCTTTATGTTTTAAGCTGCCATTTGGACAGCATTTTATTTATGTTTGCAGCTTAAATGTTGTATTTAAAGCCTAAAGCCCTTAGGGCTCGTTAATTAAGCTAATTTTCTTAGAGTACCCTTAATAAAAACCAGCAGGCAAATTCCAATACTGGTAGTGTAAGCTGTTTAAAAGTGGGCAAGTTATAACAGTGCCAGGAATGGTGCTTGGTGAGAAACACTTAATCATCGCCAGCAGCGCAGCTTCTTTTTCTTTTATACGCATTTCAAGCAAGTGCTTGAGTTACAAGTTACAGCACGATTTTCCAGGAAAATAACTTTTATTTAGAGAAAATTGTTACAAAATAAAAACATCTAAAATGGGAATTAGCATTACTGTAAGTTATTCATCAACGCATTTAAGCCCACTTGTTGCAAAAGATCTTAAAAAATATGCAAATTGTAAATAAATCTAGTTAAGGAATATTAAGCGCAATTTCCTCTTATAAAGAATTCGTGGTCTAAAGAGCAGCACTTGCAGAGATAGAGTCTGCATTTGCAAATCATAATGGATAGCCACGTGATTCTGTCCAAAAGCGACCATACAGAGCTGGATATTGTGAGAAAGCAATTTGACGCCTTACAACAGTTTTCCTATTTTGCCAATAGGGAATAGAAAAACTGCTTGGACTGCTTGGTGAGAGCAGCGGTGAAAGCGCGCCTACTCTTACCAACACTAGTTAAAGTATAGCGGCCTTCAGCTTGTCGCGCTAATTATTTTTTAGTATTAGTGCGCAGGTTAATAGTATTAGTGCATAGGTGTAAGTGGAGAGTAGGTGATAGCGATAGTGTCGTATACGGCCAGCTCTGTCTTATTAATTAGGCTTGATAGTTAGATAAGGTTTTTTCAACCAGGGAAGAATGGAATGTTGGCATACCGGGCCCAAGTGGCTCAACAAAAATCTTCACGGACGGTTCCAAGTTAGACGACCGCGTTGGTGGAGGCGTCTACTATGGGAACACAACGTAAGAATATCTTTTAGGCTCCCAGACCACTGCAGTGTCTTCCAGGCTGAAGTCACGGCAATTCAGGAGGCCGTCTCGATAATTAAAAACCTACCAATTGGTAGCAACAATATCTTTATTTACTCAGATAGCCAGGCGGCTATTAAGTCTCTCGCCTCCATGACATCATGCATGAAGTCAGTGAACAGCTGTCGCTCATCTCTGGAGGAGATGGCAGAAAAGTTTTCGATCCACCTCATCTGGGTCCTGGGACACAGGGATATTGAGGGCAATTGCATTGCGGATGAACTGGCAAGAAGAGGAACTACCAGCATTCTCCTTCAGGACAAGGAGCGTCTGGGTATACTTATGGCCAGCTGTAAATTGAGTATTTAGAACCACTTTGCTCTAGCTGCTAATCAAGCGTGGAATCGGATATCGAACACGTGTAGAATCTCACGGCAGACATGGCCGGTACACTGCAAAAAGAGAACAAAGCAACTTTGCGATCTAAATAGAGCTCAGTGCTCGACAGTAATCCGGGCAATTACCGGACACTGGCGGGTGGGTATCCATGCATCAAGGCTCAACGCACCTCACAATGATTTCTGTAGAAGTTGTAGAGATGAGGAGGAGCTGGAGACGGTGGAGCACTTATTCTGTCACTGCCCTGGGCTGTGTAAGACAAGGCTTCGATTCCTAAATTTATACGTCTTTAATGACCTATCCCAGCTCTCGGAAAAGAGTCAAAGAAGCCTCTCGAGGTTTTTTAAAGCCGCCGGATAGGCGTGATTTTGAAAACATATAGGGGACCTCCTGAGTGGGGGAAGGGTGGTGTAAGGCCCACCCAGCGGTATCACAACGGGCCAATTCTTTGGCCTAAGTGAGTTGGGACGTTAGGTCCCGACTGCCGCCCTAACCTAACCTAGATAAGCAGAGTGCCGTTAAGAAGTTCTTCATATAAGTCTGGGCGAGAATTCCAAGATTTGATGATATGAGGCGGATCGGCAGAGAGACTGTAGCAGGTTTTTTTATTTTAAATTTCTTAGTTCCATGGGCCAACAAAGTTACGGATGCAAATATTTATTATATATACACATTATTAGTTTTTGGATTCACTTTATGGAGCAAGTCCAGTCAAAGCGACTAGAACCTTTTATTTTAATAATTGAACAATTACAACTTAATTAACTTAATGAAGTGCTCTACTCTTTAAGGGTACTACTTTTTTGAGTCCTTTTTCTGGAAATGGCGTCCCACCTCTGAGGCTTGCGTATATATGTGAGATGGTTACCTGATAGTTATAAACTATCTTACATATATGTATCTCTCTAGTTTCCTGTTGCAGATAAATAACTACACAATGATTCGTTTTAATCTCTTGGCCCTGAAGTTGCTGCTTTTGTTTAGATATGTTTTTTGCAGTTAAACCACAGATGTGGAGACCATTGGGCTGGTTTTGCGGCCAACAATATATGAATATCCAACATTTTTTGAACCCTTCGGGCCATGGAAGCAAGTGCAGACAGCTTTAGCTCTTTAATTTCATTTTTTATGCACCTTAAAGCTCTCCACCTTAAGACTTAAACAAAACCATTTGTAACCCATTTTTTTTTTTTGGCTTTTCAATCTTTTTATTCAGCCTTGAGACCTTCTTCCAAAGTGCAAAGTGTTTCAATAAATGACTTAAACTTAAACATCTTCAAATAAGATACTTTTATCAAGTTTGTCTTAAAGCCAAGAGCAATTGCCAGCTGCTGTTTGCCAAATGGCTGAGTTAAGCTGGCCTGGAACTCATCTTAACCCGTTTTTGCCGGTAACTGAAAGAAAGCATTTCACGTTTACATTGAACTTTTGGCACGTCTTCAATATTGGCGTTGATATCTAGTTGTTGTTGTTGCCGAGGTTTTTTTGGCAGCCATTGTGTCACGTGCGTGTTGCAGGATGCTCTTGTTGTTGTTGTTGGCATTTTAAAAGGATTTGGGTTGATGCATCCTGGCCAAGTCGTTTCAATTTGCACTTGCTTAGTGCCAGGCAATTTTATTTTCAATAGGATTTGTACGAGTTTTACTCACTTCAATATGCTGAATTGAATCAACTCAAAAGCTAAATCAACGGCAAGTATTTGAAAAAGTTCAACTTAATGTAAAGAGTTTTCCAAAAAGTAACCAGAAAATTAAGAGTTAAAAAGAGTTTTTGCTGAATATTCTGAGATTGTATTCCTTTTGTGCAAAGGTTTCTCACTTTTTGGTAATGCTTTGAACTCAATGGCTTAGGTTTATACGAGGCTGCCAAGCCATTCTAGCACCTAACTACTGTAAACAGGTGTTGTGAGCTTCTACCCCCAGGGGTGAACACGATGGATAGATCCACCTGCGTTTCTTAACTTCATCATCAACAAGCAGTCCATTTTATTCCTTGCTGCTGCATTTTTAAGTCAGTCACAGTAGTTGGTTTTGCGAATGATTATGAACTTATTTTCCAAGATTGGCTCTTCCTCACTGCTTGTTGGGCTAGTCGAACTCAGGGTAGAGACGCCATGGAGCGATTCAATCAAACCTAACTTACTACACTCATGGCCGTAGAGAGAACAACCGGGCCCGGGGGGAATTGAACCGGCTTGAGTCAATTTATTACGACAGTAATAATGCCGGGCCCCTGAGAAAATTCTGCGCCCCTTAGAAAACTACGGGCCCGGGGGAATCCCCCCTTTCCCACCCCCCTCACATCGGTCCTGACTACACTGTATTCTTACAAAATTTCTTGTTTGTTCCTTTTTCCTAAAAAATTTCGCCATTGAAGATAACTCTAATTTCGCTTCTAATTATTCTCTGCAGAAATTGGAAGCACTATCTAATGCCCTAAATGGATTTTATAAGTTCGTCCCTTGATTTGGACAGTCCATTTTGTATTTGTTCTTTTAACATTGTTTGTTACGAGCGGAAGGAGTAAATCAATGCCTGATCATTTGCTTGCTTTTCCAAGTCCATAACAAGACTATGCCGAAACCTCTTGCGGCTATTGAAGTATAATCTGTCGGATTGAAAAAGATGGATGCAGAGATCTAAGACATGTTGTTAAGAACTACGTTAAACAGGATACCGCACATGCTGATCGAGAAATATTCCGTACAAAATTGGTAATGCCTCCTAGATTGGGTTTCATCCCAAAAAAAAGGGCTGTGAACTTCATGAGCGCTGAATCCGAATCCGAGGTCCAAGAAATCCCTCAATAATACTTCGACTTATGGGGGTTAAGAACCTGCTAAGGTTTTTTGGACCTCGTAGTCGGACTTAGCAACCACAATAATATTAGGTAAACATGATCTCGCCGATCACAAAAAACGTGTTCCGGATAACGAAAAATCCAATCCGAACAATTTTATTCGGATTCGTTTTTGCGTGCTCTGGAAAACGAATTTTTATGTCGATATTTCCCTTTTTATTTTCGTTAACTTCTTATATTTCCCATAGTTTTCCGATGAATTCTTATGTTGGGTATCAAAACGAATCCGACTAAGCTGTACGATTTCGTTTTCCGGAGGACGGCCGAATATATCGTTTGTAATTCTTCAGTCACGACAAAAATGTATTCGCGGAAGAAGGTGGAAGAAGTGTGGGATGATGACCAGCTAAAATCACAGAAGTGAAGAGCCGTCAACCCAACTTGTTGCGTATGAAGATAAGTTCAATATTTTAAATAGAATCATCATAGGCCAAAAGAAACAACAAGTCTTCTGGTCAATTGCAGCATCCTTCAGGTGCGGTTTTTATTTCTTCAGTTACTTTTGAAGACTCATCCGGTTTTTACTACCCCTTCAAAAGGGAGCGGGACAAATTCGTTGATTTTGCTCGATAGAAAGGCCATGACTCATCAACACTTCCACTTCAAACAAGTAACTTCAAGAAGCAAAAACTCATCACATTGACTTCGTTTTTACTTAGTGCATCTTAGCCATACTTAAAGAGCATTTCAAACTCGGCGTTCCAAAAATTAGTTTTCCCATTTAATTTGTGTAGTCATTTTTTATGGTTGCTGCCTGGTAGTAAATATTTTAAGTTAAACTCTGCGTGGTTCCCATAAAGTCAATGAATTGCTTCTGTTGCTTGTCCTTAGCTCTGCTTTAACCCACCCTAAAGCTATGCTTAACCACCATTAACCGCCATTTGGTCGCCTTTGGAAGCATGTCAATCACTTTGTCGCCTCATTAGCCATGTTTTATGACTGCATAAATCGTCTGCAGGCTGCTTGCCGCCATGTTGTAGTTGCATGGACATTGTTGTTGCCCCCGGGTTTTTTTTTTTATGGGTCCATTGTAAGGCTGTAGCAAACGTTTTGCAAAAAAAAATAAAAAATTTGAATAAACCGTAGTAGAAACATAAATCTCTCTTGGATGACAAAAAGTTTCAACTTTTATTAACAACTTGAAGAAAAGTTTTTTTTTTTGCTTTGCACTAACTAAACAATGCTCTAACTATGAATCCAACCCGCATTGAATACGCGGTTGCCATGGCTGCCACAGTTTCAATCAGCCTCTAATCCTACGCTCATCGTTGAGACCTTTGGTTTATCACAGCGATTTGGGCATGCCACAGCCCTGGCCCACGCCTTCGTTCATCAATTTTGTCGTCGCCGCGGATTTATCTTCTTTTTGGCGCATCTTTCGCCATGGAAACTTGCGCGTTGCGGACGTTTCTGCGTTGCCTCCACTCATCTGTTGCTCCGGCAGGCTTTCCGTGCACATCAGTTCCACATGCGTGCTACTGCCTCCGGCAGTGTTATAAGCCAACTCATCACGCCGGCTTATGACACGCGACAGCTTTAAACGCTTGCCTACAGCGAGCGGCGTGCTCGGCTGGCTTGTGGCATGCGGCTTGGCTGACACTAGTAGTGCACCATTATTGGTTGCCAACAAGGCGCGCTTAGCGCGATAGTTAACGGGCATATCCACTTGTGTCTCCAGCAGCGAGTTGGCATCACCCAGCGAAGAAAGCTGCGAGATTTGCGCCTGCAGCATACGATGTGGCACGGCCGTATGGCAGCAGCGACTACTACGGCCTGCCACATTGCTGCTCACCAAAGCTGTGCTGCTGCTGCTATTGATGGTGGTGGTAGTGGTACGTATGCTATCCTGCAGCGACAGCTGATGACTTGCATCACGACAGCGAAACTGTACCACACGGTAGGAGCCATAGGGTTCCAGTGCATTGTTGTTGACACTGTTGGTCTGCAGACGCATGGAGCCATTGTGACGTAAGAGTGCGCTGTAGTTGTGCTGATAAAGACTCTGTTGCTGCTTGCCCGCCAGCCCAAACTGCCGTGTCAGCGTGATCTGTAAGGAAGCATAAAGAAACCACAAAACAATTTGCTCAGAACCGTCATCGATTAAAACTGGCTTAGCACATAAACAAGTGGGATGGGTATGGTTTGGCACATGCCGTCTATAGAGTACACTGTAGCTCTAATCAAAACTATATCTCACAGACTTTTAACATTATTTTAATACGATTTGAAGGAAAGATTTGTCTCAGGGTTGGCACCGGGGTGACGTTTCTGTGTGGGAGCTTTGGGGTTTATATAAGATTCAATACAAATTTTAACAATGTTTAACATGTTGAGTCAGAAATCATATTGAGAGAAGAGCTTGAAACCCACATAAACCTCGATGTTTTTCTGGATTTAAACCAGGTCGAGATGGATAAAGGATTATTGGCTATTTAATTACAAGTTTTAGTTTTGACTATCTTTGTTGAAATTCTTGAATGAAAACACTGAAGCTCTGTTGGACGCATCTTTTTAGAAAAAAAATGAATAAATAATAAGATCTCTGGGTTTAACGATCTTCTTCTTCTTAACCAGCCATAAAAATGAGTTGTCGGCCTAATGCACGATCTAGAATGTTCCTACAGTCGTCTCTGCTTCGTACATGACTTGTCCTTTTCGTATTACCAAACGCAGGGGACTCACTACCTGGACTTTCCAACGGTGTCAATATCCGACCCGTTACGGGGTTACTACAACTTCCACTGAATGTTTAAGAGCTCATACGGTTCGTCCTTCCATTGAATTAGATTGTGGGTCACCAAAGATCATACGGAGTAGTTTCCTCTTAAGCACTCAATGAATGTTACAGCGCCAGAAAGCAGGGTTTCTTGTTAACTTCGTTCGTCGAGAGTGATCTTCACTTTTCAATTCGATTGTCAAATGCACATTCTGTCATTGTTGTTCTAGGTGACAATAATGCCAAGGCAGACGACGTCATTGTCATTAGATCCTCCTCGCGTCCTTATTCTTATAGAGTACCTACTCTTCGTCTGGCTTTCAATTACCCCGGGTTTCAGTCTTTTGACTTAAAGGGAGTAAAGCGCGAAATTTAGTTAGGAGTAAGGTGAAAACTAGAGCACATGTAGGTGCCCCTTTTGCGAATTTCCATATTAGATTTTCGAGAGACAGACGCACAGAAAGACATTGCCAAATAAAATTTGATTTGATAAATTCTTTGCACGCCCAACATTTTTTTTGGTTGCACTAGCCTAATGTATCCTACGTCCTTTGGTTACAGCGTATAAACAAAGTTTAATAAGTAAAAGAGTTCTGGTTGGCTTACCTTAAAGGCTTCACGAAATTTGTGACTCATGATGTTGTAGAGCAGCGGATTGATGCACGTAGAAAGGAAGTACAACACACCGGAAGTGTAATCAAGTATGCGAAAGTAATCGTTGAAGGAGTCCCGATTGATTCCAATGTTAATCAGCGACAGGCCATAGACCGCCATCAAACGTTGTGCGTGGAAGGGGGCCCAGCAGAGGAAGAAGGCCACAGCTACAGCTACTGTAAAGAGGGCACAAAGACGACAAAGTTGTGAAGAGAAGAGAAGAGAGAGAGGGAAAGAGAAGAGGCTACATGTAATCAAGTGCGGTTTGCCTTTTAAATAGCTAGGTAAATTCAATACATAAAAAATTAAGAATGTTACGCAAAGTTTATTTGTATGTGGGTACAACACACATGGCGTATGCGTAACAAAACTTATCAAAATGTAGAACCTTAATTTAAAAAGAGTGTGGGTGTGTGTACATGTGTGTTTGTGTGTGTGTATTCTGTCAAGTGTGCGTGTGTGGATGAACGCACTTTTTGAAGCCAACTGACGCATATGTTTTGACAGTAATTTTCAATTTGCGACTTTTCACCAAAAAGTAGCAACCAGGAAGAAAAGTCGTTGAATGAATACTCTACTTGCAAGCAATTTCAGGCATATTTTATGTTAAGCAGCGTTTTATTGTGCTTATAAGCAGATGAAGACATGTTTGTTGAAGATGACATAAATAGAGGTGAAACAAATGAAGATATGTTAAAGATAAGACAATTTGAGTCTTGTCTGAAAAAGACGTATTTTTGTCTTTACAAACTTCTTCCTATAAGGCAATTCTTCTAAAGACTATTCTAACGATAAAAATTATGGCATAGAAAAGAGATAAGTCAGATGTTGAAAGAGATTAAGATTTATTAAGATGGAACTGTAAAAGACTTGTTTGAGAATTACGAAGAAGATAACTCTGGTAAAGATGGTTCAGATAAAAATGGTCGAAGCAAAACAAAAAATAACAAATGACTATTAGATTTATAAATGGAATAATGACGAATTGTAGGTAGACAGAAAATTAAATTCAATATATTAGAAATAAAAATCTGTAACTACAGATGAAGCTGATGCAGATGACGATAAAAGTGATGTATTTGGTACTGATGAAGTTAAGATAAGATTTGGTGTTCCAAAAGCATATTTTCTGCAGCTTTTATTGACTCTTTTAAATAGCCAAGTAGTTCTTCTATACTAAGCATACACTATGTTAAGTGTTTAAGAGCATATACTTCCTTACCACACCAAAGTTTTTAAAGGATTTCATTGCTCGGCCATATGTTACTGACTACTTTTTTTCTTTTGGCTGTGTAGCTATCATTTATATCTTTAATCAATCAGTTCGTTGCCAGAAACTTGAATCCGGCAACTCAACTCACCTACCCAACATTCTGATGACACGGCTCTGTGCATTTAATCCTCGATTCGCATCAAAGGCTCGACGTGGCTGGGATTGCAACAAACGACTGCGCTTCAACTTGACGCCAATCAGCACATAAAGCACACATATAGCTGTCATGGGGCCACCAAAGAATATAAATCCCGAGACGGCAAACACATGGGCATAGAAGTCATCTTCCATCTGTAAATGAGCGCCGCATTAGTGGAATGTTGCTTAGAAGCCTTGAGCATTACAACGTACCGTGCAGGAGTAACCGCCACCCTGGTGCACCACCGAGAACTGCACGGCCTGGGGCAGAGCCAACAAGAAGGCCGTAAGCCAAATGGCAAAGATGAATTTTATGGCGCGCGACAGCTTGGACATGGTATGCTGACTAAGAAGTTCAATGAATCAATGATTGTGATTTTTTCGGGATTACGCTCAAACAGTGACGGAATACACTTACCGAAATGGATGACAAATGGCTATGTAACGCTCCACCGTGAAGGCCGTGATGGTCAGCACTGTGGTATTGGCAGCCATTTCCGATAATACGCTGCCCATTCTGCACATGGCATCCGTAAAGGGATACGAGTCGGGATACCACAAATTGTACAGCTCCTGTGGTACGCCTACAAAAAGTGTAAGTGCAGCGGGAAGGAAAACAATTATAAGCGGGCTTTTGGATGTTAAGACATATTAGTGCAATAAATCGTAAACCTAAGCTTAAGCAGTAACTTAATATATCCACTACACTTTGGACACAGGATATAAAAACTAAAGTAAGCCACATTCCGATTGTTAAAAATAAAATGAATGGAAATAAAAAAAATTGAATGTAAGATAATCTGCTTTTGCTCTTTGTATTTTATTGTCTATACTGGAAAAAATTAGAGGTTCCTTGATGTAACGAAAAAGTTCTAAAGTTTATGATAGAAAGAACTTTATTCAGCTTAGCTCTACCGAAAATGTTCGATTTTTAGAGTCAAGAGCTCAAGAGTTCATAATAACATGGATATGCTGACCAAGATAAAGATTAACGCAGCATATAAACATTTTTTTTAATGTTTTCTGGCAAAACTGAGTGGTTCTTGAGTTAAAATGGTTTGGGTTCATTCAGTTTGTACGAGCGCTATAGAGATCATAAAAAGTTTGAATTTTTTTTTGTTTTCTTAAAGTTTTATAAACTTAGTTTAATAGAGTGACTTGATTTAAATGCTTGACATTGTCCGGAGCATATAGCGGGTGAGGTTAGACTGCCCATTTGAGTGTCTATAAAGCGTCTTAAAGTCTTTAAAGCGAACGGCACAGTTCGCAATAATTGAAGTCGCTACCGTTCCCCAGTGACGGTTTTATTCGGTTTCAATCGCTCATAGCTCCGTCCTGGTCTCATCAAATACGCAACGTTACCTACATAGCAGCCCCCAGTCCTGCATAACAGTCTTTGGATTACTGTAATGAATCCAATTCTCATCACCCGTCAGGATGCGATAAAGACAATCCGTACTAGTATTTTTGTGCCGCTGCAACAGTTGTTCACAGTTGCTCACTAGAGTGGCAAAATAGTTGGTTCATCATGCTTCAGCTTGGTTCATGTTGATTTGGATATGTCAAAATTAATCAACACTTATTGTTGGCGCCATCTATTGACCAGCAGCGCGAACAAATTATAAAATTTAAATATTTTTAGTCTGAAGGCCCAAGTTTCGCTAAGCGTAAGCCAACAATCTTACATAATTTTAAAGGTAATTTTTGAATTTAGGAGCCGAGAGGTATCTTAGAAATAATTATTCGACCATTGCTAAACAAATATTTTGAAAATGGGCCTTAGCGGGCTAAGGTATGAACGAGCCTAATGTAATTGTGGAAAAAATATTTGCACGTCTACTTGGACGTCTATGTAATTCTTTTTTTTTCATTTGTATAGTAAGTACATTAGAAATGAATCGTGGAACTCTAGAATTAAAACTTATGTATTCAAGTTATTTAAGCATATTAAAAAAAATGCTAAGAAAATCGGGGATTCTGAAAGCCATAGATAAGTTATGGAAAGCCAATGCATCCAAAAAAAGACACAGTGCCATATTTAAGTTTGTGATCGAAAATTTTGAGACAAGATTGGTGGCTTGGAAGAATTGATATGGTGTTATTTTGAGTCATGTTTTGTTTTAACTTTATTTTCTCAAGATTCTATTTCTTTGAAAAACAATTCTTAATCGTCTTGTTGCAGCACCCCTCATATAAGTATATACAATTTATGAAATTTTTTGAAATTAAATGAACCAATCGAATTTCCTAAAGACAAAATCCGAAACAAATTTCCATCTACAGAAAAAACATTCACAATTCGAAAAGCTTTCAAAGCCTTAAATTTATAAGATCATGAATAAAAGTATTAACGTCAAAGCATTATTCTTTTACCTAAAAGATGTGGGTTTTAATCACAATTATATTTATTTAGCGGATTATTTTATGGTGCAACATATTAATAGATTAACCTCAAAAATATTTACAAATCAAATATTAATAAATTAACTAATAAGTTTCACTTTATTTAAAAACATTTTCACTGCTGTCGAATGGCTGCCTTCCTACTGCTCTTCAGCCAAGCTGATCCATGATGCAATGAGTCTTACAAGGTGACGCAAAGAAGCGCTTGAGTACGGCCGCGCAGAAACCTGGTACAGTTTTTGTATGGTAGCTATATGAAGAAGTGCAACGATTTTTATCCAATTTCTCACTATAATTTTTACTCAAAAAGAAATTACAACTGATATCAATTTGGTTACTATGCACTGTTGGCTCAGATTTTCATATTTTGGCCAAAACCCTGTAAATTCCATAATAATTTTTTTAGAGTGATGAAATTTTACACTCGTGTTTCTAAATGATTGAACTTTTTTTCTGGGAAGTTTGAGCCTCCTCCGAATTTTTTGAAATATACATAATCCAGATCAAAATTGGTAAAAATTTAAAAAAAAACCAAACAATTTTTTTAACTTAATTAAAAAAAAAAACGGTTAATTGGAATTGAACCATATTTCACATAGAGGTAGATATGAGCTCCTCATACATTGAAAAAATAGCCTATACCCAAAATATTAAATGGTTTTGGAGTTATAGCCCCAAATAGTTTCAGCTTTCCAAGCAAATTACAGAAAGACGACATCACCAATCCGTCTGGTTTTTAACTGTTATAATTTTTTATGGCATGCTTTTTTAATTTTAGAAAAAAAAATTTCAAAAATCTATATTTCATTTTTGCGTTTTTTCATCAAAATTTGTCATATTTACATTTTTTGATTTGCATCATTGTAAGTATGCTATAAAATTTTCCTATTGTACATTTTAGTACAACCTTCGAAAAAATGGTTATTGAAGCACACTTTTAGGCAGCTAAGAAATTAAAAAAAATAGTAAAACTTCCTGGGGATCACTTTTTAAAATTCAACTTTAAGATACAAAATTCAATTTCCGAAAATCGGAAGGAATTACATTTTGTTGTAAAACATGTGAACAAATTTATCAAATTTTTTCGATCAAATATCGAGTGGTAGTCGGAGGTATCCTTAAAGCAAAGCAGCTAAATAATACAAAAACCAAAAAAATCTTTTTAACTAATCGAATATATTTAAAACCGAAAAGTTGTCAAGCTCAGTTTTATTTTTTAAAGTTATACTTATAGATAATAAAGTGAATGAAGATTTCGTAGCTACATGTATCATGGTAAATGCAGGTTTTTTTTTTCTGAAAATTTTCGCGATAGCTCAAAAAATATAAAATGTCAACTTTAATTGCCAAAAACTTAAAAACCACTAATTATAATTTTAAATTTTTTTTTCTGGATACCTTAATATATGTTAAATAATATGAAATTGTAATTTTGTACAAATTTTTATTTTCATCAGGAGGGCTTTTGGCCAAAATCTGGCCACGCCCATTGGGCCAGGCCCATTGTGCTATGTTTGCAAAAATAAAAAAATGTTCTATTATAAAATATGTTTTTGTGTTGCATGTTAGCTTACACAATTGTGATAAGCTTGATAAAAATTTAGGATTTTGATGATTATAAGAGAAGCTAACCTACCATGATCCAATGATTAGAAGGACACGAAATGTGCTTTACGTTACTCGTGTGGCTCCGAAATATAGAGCACCGGTTAAATTTTCTATGGCATCGCCATGTGAAGTACTGGACCAATTTAGATCCAATTTCACACAAATATGTACACTTATATGAAATACATAAAACGTCTAAATATGTTGGCATAACATTTTTTCAAATTTTTTAAAATATATTGACCAAATATATGTCGCTTCAATATTTCATATAGGTACCATACAAAAATTGAACCTGTTTTCTTCGCCACCGAGCTTTGCGTCACCTTCAACAAGTCATTGCATCATGATAAACTACTACTACACGCTTTCTCTGTTACTATTCTCTCTATGAGTTTTGCTCTCGTTGTTCTCTTAACGTTCTTTGCCTACTTCTTTTACTTTACTGCTGTGGGCTCATTAGACTTCCACCTATATCCTTCATAGATGTCTAAATATTTTTTTTTTAAATTTCGATAGCTAATTGCTCAGTGTCCAAAGAATCTTGTAAAACATTTTTTTCATCTATTTGTTGACATCGTTAGGACACAGCTTGAAACGACTAAAGTGCAACTGGATATCCATCCAACTATTTTTAAAACTATTTTGAGTCACTTATTTGTTTATTATTAGACAACAAGCAATAAGTATTTCTAGCATTCTCCATTTTCCAAATATAAATATAAAAATCTTTCCTGTAACTTACCCGACACCAGCAGTATTAAATCCGAGACAGCCAAATTGAAGAGATAGAAATTCGTGGCCGTATGCATGAAATTATTTCTGGAAATCACAATGCAGGTTATCAAATTTCCCAATACTCCGGCGACAAAGATGAGCGCATAGCAGACGGTCAAAGTAATAAGCAAAGTCAGAGAATCCTTGCCGGCCTCCGACTCCGTGCCCGGGCCCATGGCAAATGTGTCATTTGTTGTCTTATTGGTGAGTCGATTCGTCAGATTTTCTATCGTCATATTAAGGGCTTGGGCCAAATGCGTGAGAAGTTTATCGTAATGTAGCATTGACAGTTCTGGGTTGAAAGAAGGCGACAGAGACGCTGGCGTTGCGGTATGAGCCACGAATGATTGATTAAGGCCATCATCAGAGCTGTCGTTGTTGATGTCGTCGGCTTGCAGCATGCTCGCAATGCTCGATTAATCGTGGGCGCCCCTGTTCATAAGTTTCTAGCGCTGCTAAAGCCCTAAACTTGGCACTCCTTGACTCACTCACTCGCTTTGTGGGTTTCTCACTCTTTAAGTGTTATAGGCGTTATTAATATATTCGGTTTCTAGAAGTAGGCGCGTTGTATTTGTTTCCTTTGTTGCGGTCTGTTGCTGTGGACATGGCTGATAAGCGTGACAGAACTTGTTGGTAGACGTTGTACAACGACTATTGAGGACACAGACTGTGCCTAAAATTGCGCATTCGTCTGGAAAGCAAATAACATTAAAAGTCATTAGACTAAAAAATGAATTTAAATTGAATCAACATGCCCGTGTCATCAGAGATACTTGTACAATACCCAAAGTAATTGTGAATGGGTATCGTATTTGGGACACACACGTGTTGCAACTTTTCTGGGACACTCACGCAGCATGAATTGCTTAATTTCGATTATTACAAGGGAAAACGAAAATTACGGAGTGTTTGGTTGGGGTAGGTAGAAACTTTTTGTAGAACACTCATCCGAGAAGCCTGTTCCGGAATTAGATTTCAACCAGCTGATTTGACAATACGATTCATATAGTTACACCGACCAGTTGGAATCGGAGTCGAGCTTTATTCTCTTGCGCTGGGTTTTTTTGCAATATGAGTGGCAAGGTGACCTTAGGTTTGAGCTGTTGAAATCTCACTCCATTTGAGGATGCTTCGCGTCGAGAATAGTTCTTTTATTAACATATATCATTTGAAATGTCGTCTGGTTGCTTATTAAAATTTAAGTCCCTTCTTATTTGTAACCAGTGGCGGATCCACGGAGGAAAATGGGTTGACAGTCTTTTGCAAGCTTTGATATATATAAACTTCGAAGTGACGAACCCCCCCTAAGACCAAATCCTGGATCCGCATCTGTTTGTAGCCATTGTTTTTTTCTATTAAAAACTATATAGGTAAGTTCGGAGCTCCAGAAGATATAGTATGGATTCTATGCATTGCTTTGCACGCTTTCGTCGACAATATACGTTTCCGATATCAAAAGGCAGACAATATCGAACAGATTTTGAAGCATTTTCTAGAACTCGTTGAGGCTGTACCTGTCTCAACTGCATTGATTCAAAACATTTTTGTTTACTTCCATGAATCATTTTCTCAATATCACAACAAAAATTTAACGCAGGTGTATTTGCACAATCTGTGTGAATTTCTATGTCGTTAAATCAGAATAGACAATGCCTGGATTCATTACCACACTCCTGAGCCAAATTGGACCTCAGCTGCATAAGGCGTAGAAGAATGCAAAGTAAATGGACAAGCAAAGTTACGGCCAGTATCTTTGGGAATGTGAAATGTGTTATAATGATTGATGACCCTCAATTGGGTAACAAAGAAAACTGCAAAGCCTTGCCCATTCGTTTGGATGATGAAATAAAGAGAAAACCCCATACTTTTCAAAAAAAAAATATGTCTCCCCAGGACAGCGCATCATCTCACAAGGCAAAAGATAAAAACAAAAAAGAAAGAAATTAAGCAGAATTCTGCTTCCACGTCCTAAATATTCACCAGACACTACCCAAAAATGGCTCGATGGAAAATAATTTTACTAGAACGTTTCAACGTTACAATGGAAAACTGACATCCCGTATGGTATGTTATTGCTGGAATGCTACAAAATAGGAATTAGAAAATGAAAAGACCCTTGAACGCAGCTTAGAGAGCTCGATGGAGTTCAAGTGGGGCGTCTCATGAATTTAAAAGATCGGTTAGAGTATATCAGCTTGCAAATTATTATTTTTGAAACAGAATGAAGGTAACAGGAAAAACGAAGCATTACCGACTTTGATAACAATTTGGGTGCAAACTTCGATTTTGTCATCGAGGGCGATACACCGATTATAGCGATCTTCCAACTTTTCGATACCATTTATATTTGTCTTTTAAAATTAAATTACTTTCCAGCGAGCATTCTCTTGAGGTCTGAGAACAGAAAAAAGCCGCTGGGGGCTAGATCTGGAGAATACGGTCAGTGCGGAAGCAGTTGGAAGACCAATTCATAATATTTTGCCATCGTTTTCACTGATTTGTGATACGGTGGAGTGTCTGGATGAAATAGCACCTTTTTTTACATCAAATGTGGCCTTTTTTCCGCGATTTCGACCTTCAAACGCTTCAATAACGCTATGTTATAGTCGCTGTTAATGGATTTTCCCATTTTAAGAAAGTCTATCAAAATTACTCCATGCGCATCTCAAAATATTGACGCCATAACTCTGCCAGGTGACTGTTGCGGCTTTCCACGCTTCGAAATCGATTCATCGCGTGCAGTCCACTCGGCTGACTGTCGATTGCACTACGGAGTAAAATGACGTCACATTTATTATGATAGAACAGTTTCAAAAACTGCTTAGAATCATCAATTGGTTATTGTTTTTGGTCGATTGTGTGCTCGCTTTGCACAGAGCTTTTGCATACCCAAATATTCATGAACAATATGTCCAACACATTCCTTTGATACCTATAGAGTAGTGGTCGGCACGGCCCTATCCCATGGGCCTATGGTTCACACGTACTGTGATGTACACAAAACGCATGCATGTATGCGTGATTTTTGTACTGAAATTCTCCCAGCCAATTCTCTAGTGTTGCCACGCTCTTGTTGCAAAGCTTGTGCATGACTTCGGCTCTTGCTTAAAGAGCGTGCTTGCTTTTTTACTCTCACAAAACTAGCAGCGATCAACTTCACTTTTCGCTCATCCGAAATTCTTTTTTTTTTATGCTTTCGTTCGTAACAACCTTTTTTGAACGTACACACTTACAAATGGTTGCTACACCTGACTCAGAGTCTGAATAATACTCATCATGCCACTTTTTGGTATCAGCAGCATTTTTTTCATCAAATAATAGTGTTTTATCAACACAACTAATTCCTTTTTATCCATTTCTTTCAAAATAACAAAAGTGGGAGTTTAGTACTAAATAACTATAATATGGATATAATTCTAGTGGGGTCCTCACATAGAAACGATACAAACTTTTCAGCCGAACTGTTATACCCTCTGTCAGCACATTTTTAAATATCTAAATTTTGTTTCGACTGGAAATCGAGCTAACTTTATTTATTCTCCGCCAGACCATATTGAAGTATCTTCGGCGTCTTTTCTATGCTACAAACATTTGAACGATCCTTAATATATAGTACCAGCAAGAATATAGTATACATAGTAGTACATAGACGTGGGCAAGTAGATTGCGAATTTTTTTCTGCACCTTCACGTTACAATATAAAATGTCTGAAAGCAATCCAGCTCTATCTCCCCATTCATATGAAGATTTTAAAGTCAAAAAGAAAGCGAGAGGTTTAATGTCGCCTTGTGCCTGAAGTTTTTTAAAAATTGGCTCTTTTCTGGGTATGGTGTGGCCTGGCGGGAAGCAGTAACACTTCACTATATCGGCTGGAATGCAGATATGTTGGTAATCTGTCTATAGGCTCAGTTTCGTAGCAGCTGGATATGCATTACAGACACCATTACGCCTTAATGAAAGAATGCACTACCTACACTTTTCTTTACGCCCTCAGTGAAAGACTACTCCTTCTATTGAGCCACCTTAGCTGCGAAAACCAGCGCGCTACTGAATATTTCACTTCACTTGCAATTTAATATCCCACACAACTGTCATGTTCGTGTCACGTCACGTGCACATCAATAGCTAGCTATTTAATGGTCACACGCAACAGGAAATGTGAGACGGACTGACTGACAATGCTATTGCAGGACTCCTAAGCCTACGCCTAGCCTGCTCTGCTGTTATCAGAAACATCTTTAGGGCAGACCACTTGAACCTCTTGGCAACTCCGCTGCTCTGGCTGTAACCGAAATTTGATTGGCACAAAAGCAACAACAACAACAGTAACAGCAACAACAAGCTCTACAACAACTACTACAAATTGTTTTGCGCTATTAATAATCCCCATACTTCAATTCCCGAGTTGGGACAAGTTTTTGTCACATTTTTATTACCTTTTGATTGCTGTGGAAAAGTTTCCCTATTTGCGGCTTGAAGAACTTTAAGCTTGAGTCAATGCTGATAAAAATATGATGGCAGTCGGTAAAAACTTTATCCGGGTGAGATAAAGTAAGTGCCTGTTTGTGGCAGAAAGTGAGTAATTGTGGCATACAAGTTAACATGTGGCTTAGCTTATGTCCTTTAAAAGGCAACGTCTTTGGAATTTTAAATAGCAAACTTTTAACTTAATATAAATACTTGACTCATTAAGCCAAAGGCACGTATTCAATAGCATGAATCAATCTAATGCAGTCATGTGCCAAGTTCAACAGTTCCAGTTGAGAGTTCACATGTGGGTCGAAGTCAGACAGCAGAAGCTGGCAAAACTTTTTTCGGAACGTGTGCCTATGTCGGGCCAAGTTGGCAGTCAACACATTTGTTGTGCACAAACGTAGTCGAAACATTTCTCAGTCTCTCAAGTTAACCAACTTTACATGACATTAATCATATTTTGAGGTTTACAAGCTCGTCCCCAAAAAGTTTGAGATGCTTTTATAGGCTTTGGCCAATGCCACAGCTGTTCTTAGTAAGCATAGAAGATGTTGAAGATGTTATAACCATGCTGGCTGTTGTTATTTTGGTATCATTGACGCTAATTGGCAAAATAATTGAGTTGGCAGCTGAGGTGTATAAAGTAAATACTCTTGACAAAATTGAGAAATTCATCTTTAAAATGGGCTTTAAAGCAGCATTACTTTCTGCCAGCATCGGTCTAGTGGGTTTGAAATATCGTTCGTAGCAGCTTAGGGTTTTTGTGGTTACAAAGAAAGATGTTAAATAAAAGCTGCATCATACGATGGGACCCATTAAATATGTAGTTGCCCAAGGGTTCGAAAGCAATGAAGTCTAATATAGTTTTAGTTGATGCGGTTTTTTAGCACAAAATATTTTATTCCTCGATGTTCGTTACGGGCTATCGACTTGACCCATATTGGCCTTTATGTAGTCAATCCCATTTCCTGGTAGCCAAAAAACCGCAAAACAAAGTACTGCACTAAAAGCTTAAATTTTATTGAGTTTGAAGCATATACACTTTACGTTTACGTTATATTAAGGATATAAGAAGGAAACGAGTACGACTTCCATAAAACAAATCAACGAACCCATGTCCGTCCATTTGTCTGTCCGCGTTGACTGTTTCCTAAAGAAAGAAATCTAGGAGCTTAAAATTGTACCACAAGGTGCGTCTTAGTCCTTAGTTGTCCCATTAATTCAATGCTTTGATGTTATACCCTTTTCGTCGAAGAATATTTTGGTGTTTTTTCCACATTTTTTAAGTTTTTCAAGTTACATAATTTATTATTTCCATTTGATGGGTACAATTTTTTTAAATATTATATGTTGGGAATTTTAGAATTTAAGAAATGTTCAAATTTCAACACCTTTTTGTCCAGAAGGCTCACTAAAAAAATTTCTATTGTAAAGACTGAATATTTACAGCCAAACATTGCACCCACATTTCACTGCAATAATTGGTAAGGAAAAACGTTTCCCAACACCAGCTACAAAATTCTGCTGAAGGAATAAAAACCAACAATACGTGATGAACAAGCAGCATTAAGAACACACAGGAGCTGCTAGCTGACGAGATTATGAGAGAGGTATGCAAGACCAGACGTGGGATCTCGCGGAGCTTCACCAAGCACCTTGAAAACCTAGACTAAGCGGACGACATAGTTACGGCTGATTTCTCATAAACTCAATTATTTTAAAAGCAAAGCTAACTACAACAAACGCCTAGCCAGCAAAGTCGGACTCACATAAATGCATCCAAAACAAACACGATGCGCTTCAACCACACCAGCGAAGGTAACATCACTATTTGTGGGAACACTATCGACTTCGTTGATAGGTTTTCATACCTCGGCACCATAATCTTCACCAGTGGTGGTGTGGAAGATGATGATGAGAGTCGACTTATCAAAGCACGATCTGCATTTGGTGGACTATACCGCATATTAAGAAACCGGTACATAACGAAAAAACTAAGCTGAGGATCTTCAATGCGTGCGTCTAATCCATACGGCAGTGAGACATGGCAGACCTCGTAAAGACTGACGCAAAAGCTTCAGTCATTCATAAATAAATGCCTGGCCAAACAGGATATCAAACGCAGACCTCTGGCCTTGTACAAATAAGGTCCCAATTCACCTACAAATTAGAAGACGAAAATGGATGTGGATTGGCCATGCACTAAGGAAAGAATAACCCAGCATAGTCAGAATGGCTTTCGGAATGGAACCACCAAGGAAGCAGGCGAGCAGGCTGACCAAAATAAACCTGGCGTCGCACAGCACTCCAAAAGTTGTCCCAAAACAACAACAGATGTCGAGGCCCTAAGCTCCCAAGAAGAGTAACCGAGGAAAAAAAAAGCCTTTGTGGCTGTTTTTATAACTCATCTATATAAAGGTTATGAAGTTTGGGAACAAATTTTTTCAAATTTTAGCTGCTTGTGCTAAGAAGCTAAAACAACGCTTCTTTGTGAAAAAATTATAGCCTCCAATGCCGGTATTGCTATATATATATATATCATGTAGAAAAAAAGTGTTAAAGGTTTTTTTTTTTGTTTTTCGAAGAAATCTATTACTGTTCACCTCCAAATAATTATCTTAGAAAGTTAAAACTTAAAGTTAGCAAAGTTTGCTCAAAGCGCGCCAAAATTAAATATTTAGTTAAATATAGAGTATTTTATAGTCATGATATACCGACTGTAACCAGGTCTATTGTTTAAACGTAATTTTTCATTGAACTTTTGTTTAACTATTCAACATTTTTAGGTATATCTTATTTTTTCATATATGTGGAGCTCATAAAGACCACTATGTAAAAAATGTAATACAGTCGAGGCGCTGCCCGACAGAGTAATACCCTGTACCTTTTTTTGCAAAAAAGTTTTATTCCAGCTAAGAACCTTCCAATTGGAAACTTTTTTTTTTTTGGTGCAAAACGATATTTATACCTATTAGTTTCGCAAATTTTAACCGATGGTAATGAAAATTGAAATTTACGACAAAGAAGCTATTTAAGTATATAGGGCAAGTTTCAAGGGGAAATGTTGAAGGGTGTGGCAGAAAACACGGTAAACCGATTGCGAGGGGTGGGGTGTTCGCATCGATCGAAATTGGATGTGGATTTGTTCATAAGAGCCATATGAACCAGCTTACCAAAATTGGTGATTTTAGTTCATTTGTTAATAATTTGTTTATAATAACGTAGAGTCAAATATTGACGCAGTTTAATGGCAAGGGGAGTTGAAATTTGTACATTTTAGACTATAACTTTCGTGTATTTGTCCGATTTTGTCTTTGACACAAAGATGCATGTAACCACAACGCATCGCTCTGTTAAGTTTCAGATTAAAATATTAAACGGTTTAGCTAAAAACCGCGAAACTCTGCTTCGGGGGAACGGGGAAAGATATGCACATGATTCAACAATCTTTATCTTTTGAGGAAATATGCGCATCAGCTGGTAAAGTTTTATACCTCTAGCTCCTATAGTCTCCGAAATCTAGGTGTTCCTACAGACGGACGGACAGACGGACATGGCTCAATCGCTTCCCGAGGTTATGATAAGCATTTTGGTATAAAGGACTTGGTGTCTGCTACGCCTCCTTCTGTCCGTTACATACATTGCACAAATTTAGTATAGCCCCTTTGTACCTATAGGTACACGGTATAACTACGGTTCAATTTCCATTGTACCATTTTTTTGTAATTAAGTGAAAGAAAAAATTTTTTTTGTATATTTTTTCGAATTTTGCTCTGTAAAAAATCTAAGGAGGCTCAAACTTTCCGGAAGAAAGTGTCATCTTTGAAGAACATAGGTATCAAATTTCATCACTCTCAAAAAATTTGTATGATAGAAATTAAAAAAAATTTTTGGCCAAAAACTGGTCTCACTGTGCAAGGTTAAGAAAAAATTTATTTTACATATTTATTTCTTATTTTCAGAAATCCATCAAGAATACCTTTCAAAATGAAAATACTAATTTATATTTACAAAATTTACAACCTAAATAAAATGATATTTTTAACAAAAAAAAAAAAAAAAAATATATATATATACATATGTATATATTAAATTCAACTCCTATGAGTTTGGATGTTTTCTTTGGCTTAGGCATTATTTAATGGCGAGTACCGCATCATTGCTATGCTTCGGCTCAGGTTTTGGATGGTGGCTAGAAGAGTATGACCCAAACAACTAACAATTGCAATATTTTTTAATTCAACAGAAAACTATTGTTATTTAATAGTTCTCAACAATTTTTAGATAAAACATCATAAATCAATCAATATGAAATTTGTAGACATGTGTATATAAAAACTATTTCTTCACTTCATCGCATGCATGATGACAAGTAACAAATAAAAAGACTTACACAAGTTTTTCTTGGAACATTGCACTTTTACTTCTTGTCTCTAGCCCCAAGTTGAATACTCTTTTTAATGATATATATTAGTTAACTCATCGTTACACAAAGAAGGTTTTTTGGTTTTTCTATGTTGCGAATTTATCGAATTTCATATTTTTTGGTTTCGATAGAGTATTTCGGCCTTTGAGGCCTTAAAGCACAGACCTTAAAATCTTTATAGTACTTAAAGAAACATGCTAAGCCGCAATGTGCAAAGAATAAAAGTAAATATTCTATCTGATAGCCAAGCGTTACTTAGAGCCCTCAACAATTACAAATTTATGTTCAAATCTGTTCTCGAATGCCATAACAACCTAAACCTACTTGCATCCCACAATAATAAGGTAAAACTTATTTGGGTGCCTGGGCACAAAGGTTTTGAAGGTAATGAAGCAGCAGACGCACAAGCCAGAAAAGGGGCGGAGGTTCTCTTCACAGGACCTAGCCCTCTGTATGGCTTCACAAAAAATGATATTACAAACATCATTTTAAAAAATACCAGAAAAGAGACAAAAAACTACTGGGATAACCTGGAAGAGCTCCGTCACTCCAAAAAATTCCTTCAGTTCGACTCAAAAAAGGGGGCAGCAGCGCTAGAATTCAATAGAAGAGACCTACGCATCCTATGCGGCGCACTTACTGGCCACTACCCATGTAGATACCACGTGGCCAAGCTAGGTCTATCGGACACGGTAACTTGCAGATACTGCAATGAAGAGCAGGAAACCATGGAGCACCTTTTAGCCAACTGCCCAGCGCTAACCAAACGCAGAGCAAAATTCTTTAACAGCTATATACTGGATGAAGAGGACTAAAAAACCCTACCACTAAAGGGTATAACTGCCTTAGTCATATAAGGGTGCACAAAAGACCTATATGCTGGTCGCAGTGCAGAAGGAAATTAATACCCTAAACCCTATTCACATCATACATCATCATACATAAAGAAACATGCTTGTTCATAAGGTTCTTTCTTAAAGAAATAATTTTCATGGAATACTAGTTTAAAACTGTGAATAATTTTTTAGCGTAACCTATTTTTCCTAAAATTAGCTTCAACTTTTTCAAATTAATAGAATTCATATTCACATATTTTATTTCATAATAACTTCTACAGATTTTAAACTTTGATTGTAGGTCTCAAATATTTCAATTTTTGAACTAAGCAGACAAATTCTGCCGATTTGCGAAAAATTTACAAATTGAGTAAACTCTGTATTTTTTTTTGAGTGTAGAAAAAAGTAATTTCTTTCATGCAGGTTGCTATGTGACAACACAGGTTACATTTTATGTGGTGGCCCAGAGTTATGCAAACTTAAAACATAAATATATTCGTATATTGCATTTCAATTTTGGTAAATACAGGGAAGCATATGTGCTGTATATCGTAAACACCGCAAACAAGTGGCTAAGTGGGTGTAACGCTTAGCCGAGTGCGAAGCAAACATTTCGAAATCACTTTGACAAATTTTAATTAAAATTTTTTGTGAATTTGTATATTTCTTTTTTTTTTTTACAGAATGTGCTGCGCAATTTACATTGATTGCTGTCAGGCCAAGACAAGAAGTTGCCTCTTGAGCTCCCACATCAAGTGCTCTGATCATTAGCAAGAAAAATTCCAAAAAAAGTAGCTAAAGTTTAAGTAATAATGTGGGTTTTGCATTGTCACCAGACCCTTTTTATTTTTATTTGTTTGTAGGGCTTATCTTAATTTACACTGCGACGTGGGCTCAAGGTTTTTGTTCGCGTCTTTCACTTGGTCCTTTTTTTGTTTTGTTTAAACTTTCGCGTCACATAAGCGTTTACCTGTGACTTTTGTTTTTTTTTTTTTAATATGCAAAATCAATTACCATTGCTTAAACCTTTTGTAATAATTTGATAAATTGCTTTTTTTTTATTTTGCTTTTATTACGCACAATTTTGTCTTTATTTATTTTCGCGTTAAAAACTTCGCAAATGTATATTAAATGTGATCAATTATACGCTCTATCAACTACATTTTAAATTTGATTTAAACTCTTTGTTAATTTCCGCGCACGTTCGACGCGCAGCGCAACCAATGTTCGTCTGACTTTAAACTACGAACCGAAGTAGCGACCAACAGCCAGCTGTTAAGTTAACAGCGCGCTGCTAACTGCCTTATCCTGTTGCTGCACTGTTGAGCTGCTGCTCTCACACGCTCACCCACTCACCCACTCTCCCACACATTTAAACTTTCATTCATTCATAAATTTGCAGCACTTACCTTGACTTTTACAGCAGTTCTCACACTGTTAAGCCACTGTTGTGCCACTGTTCACGCCTGACTGCTGTAATAGTCACTCATGTCGTATGAGTAATGTGCACCTTGTTTTTCATATGCCGATCCATAAATGTATATTCAATTCAAATAAATTGCAGTTTACGTGAGCGCATTAAACTGAGAGTTATGGTACAACAAAATTGGCTCAAACCACTAAATGTTAATATTCATGGTTGGACATGCGGCATTGCTAGTTGGCTTGTTAACAATCTGACATGGCGCCCGCTGTGCCACACTGCCAAAGCGCACTGACAACTTCAATCATTTGGCAAAGACAATCAAATGAAAGTCAATCTGTTGTTGCGTTGGCTGTGTTGTTTTTGTTCACTCCACCGCGTCACACTGATTCCGTTCAAGAACCATAAAATACGCGAACAAATGTGTTTGTTTTGAACAGGACATGAGGCGTAGCCTTCCTGACCAAGACCTTATTCCGGCGAACTGTTGATGCTTGGCATACACACATACTTAGACATTGCTTTTGTGTGGGCTTTTTGTGTTTGCCAAGCTGCAGGATATTTGCGGCGGGCACATAGACATTTCCAATTTTTTCTGGTTTTCATTATACGCTGTAACCCAAGAACCCTAGAGTACAGTAGATTTGTGCCAAAATTGGTTGCATGCAAAAGTTAGTCTGAGCCCGTTTCATAGACGAAGCGCTCTTTATTTGTCTGACTCCATATTCGTTCTTAGCGACCTCGAAAATTCCTAAGTGAAAATTTTCAAGAGAAATGACACAGTAAAAAATTATTGTCTCAAAGGCTTATCTACGTCCATGGTATAATAAGTAAGGTAGAGTAAGATTTTCTCACTCGGGGCCATAAGTTTTGTGAGAGCAAAGAAATGTGAGAGAGAGAGAAGCAACAGACAAGCTAACGCATACATTCGCAACGAGAATGAAAAGTATGGCCCCAGCAAAGAGAACGTTGCGACAAACTTACTCTACCTTACTTATTATACCATGATCTACGTCGAGTAGATATATTTCGTAACTTCGAACCTTTAGTGTACCCTACATGGTCTTTAAGGTATACTTTTGTGCGCTTTTTTTTACTAGGAATGTCTTTACCAATTAAAGCTATGTGACTATCAAAGATTCCGATCAAAGATTCTCTCACGCAGCCAAAAATTCAGAATGTACAAAACAGTAATAAGACCAGTACTCACATATGCCTGCGAACTCTGGGTCTTGAAGAACGCATATGCAGCTCAACTGCTGTGCTTCGAGAGAAAAATATGGCGAAAAATATATGGCCCTATCAAACTACCGGATGGCAGCTACCGGATAAGATACAATCATGAACTAGAATCGCTAGCAGGACATGAAAAAATTATCAGTTTTATTAAAGAACAGAGAATGAGGTGGCTGGATCATGTGCTAAGAATGTCCACGGAAAGAATAGCTGGAAAGGCCTTTGTATTGCAACCGATTGGAGGAAAAAGAAGAGGACGTCCAAAGAAACGATGGCTGGCTGGATGGTGTAGAAGCCGATCTCAGAAAAATAGGAGTCCGACACTGGAGAGATGTCGTTGTAGAGAGGGACACATGGAGACAGATTATTGCGGAAGCTATGGTGCACAGAAGAACGTTGAACAGCGAAATAAATTCAACAGGAAAATCTTGGAGTGAGCTGAAAGCAACAGCGCATAATCATACCAGATGGAAATGTATCACTGAGGCCCTATGCTCCACAAGGAGATAAAGGTCACAACAATGGTCCACCAAAGACTTTAAAGCTAAGAAGCAGACTACTTGGTAGAGGATACCATTCTCGTCACATCTAACTCAACAGCTTTAAATATTTTTTGCTTGTTGTCGTCTTAGCGGCTTTAATGCTGCGGGTTATGTATGAATGTATCTACTATCTTTATGCATATGAGTTGCTTGGAAATTTAAGGCGAATTATGTTTTGTCTGTTTGCAGCTTATTGCCATATTGTAGCCACAGATTCAGCTGCTGCTTTTGGCCATGCTGCATGCCACAAAATATGCTGCCAAAAATTGTTCAACAATTCAACTCAAGCATGATTCAATTTAATGTGGCGCAAATAATAAGTATACGCATGTATCTCTAAACGCATTTGTGGTGAAATTCTTTGTTTTTTGGTTATTTAGTTATGTGGTTTGTGGCAAAGCTTTTGTCGAGTCGCAAATATTACGCATACGCCACGTTATTGCTGTCTGAGCCGAGAGTAATTCAATTGCCAGTTGCAACAAAAGCTGTGAAATGTGCCACAGCAGTAGTTTGACTAAAAACCTGCTGTGTCTATTTGTCAGCCAGCAAAATAAAGCTACTGATTAGCATAATACGTTCTGACGAATGCTCTCACAGACAGCAGCATACACAGATACACACAGATACACACTCACACATGCTTAGCAGTTTAATCAAAAAGGGCCGACCGCAGCTTTGATAGCACTGCGGTTGGTCCTGGAGCGTTTATCTAGATTTATGGATGCAATGAGTTTACCAAGAATCAGATTGTTTGGTCAAGGCGGACTTAAGAACTACGGCATGCAAATTAGTTTTAAAGAGCTCTTAAGTAAATTTACTTTTGCAATTAAATAAAATGAAAATGTTGGCCTAAATAATAAAGACCCTTTTGATATTTGGCAATTGTTGACCTTTTAGTCACGTAGGAGTAGATTGCCAAATAGTTTACTTCAATTACATTACTCATACAACCCGTTGTATGGCAGTTTCATAGTAACCTGTATACTCTGACATAGAGCATGTTGATTAAGCAGGTGATTGATTTGATAAATAAAATTTATTTATTTAAAGTTGTATTGCTTAGAAAAATGGGACGACTCCGTCAGGAGGATACTGGCGTTCCCAAACTTCTTTCCGCAATTTTAAAACATGTGGTACGCAAAGTTTTTTTTGTCAGCTTACTTATGAGAGGGTGTTAAGAGATACGTGATGTTCGTTTCGGGACGGTCTGGACTGAATCGAATTTGCTTCATCCATTCCAACGCTAGCTAAAGTCTACAACTCAGTTCCAAAGTATGCGTACTCTGCAGCACCAGAGCTATTTACCTTTTTCGTTTATCATGCTTATTGCTATTCGCATTACTTTAAGATACTTTTGGTATATTCGATGTTTTTCGTATTTTATGATTGCAAATTTGACAAAGCTTTTAACCAAATGAGAGGCACGGCCAAAAGTGGCAACTAGCAACTACCAACTGGCAACAAGCTAACAGCTCTAGCTTAATTATTGGAAAGGCAATGGAACCATTACGCGTGCTAACTACAAATCGAAAGACAGTAGATACAATTAGCCATTTGAGTGAATGTCAAAATGGCCGGCGACTTGTTGCCGCGTGTGTGGGCAATATAAATCGAAAAAGGACGAAATGCCAACAAATGGCCAACGGGTGAACGGGGTTAGATTCCGGCTAAGGGGTGCCGTACGGGTAAATGGGCCAAACGAGTTGGTCGAACTGCAAATGACTTTTGATAAAAATGGTTAGAAGCGAAAAATAAAATACTTGCTTGGCTTGCCTTTTGGTGCTCTTTTTTTTTTTTTTTGATAATAAAACTAAATGAATTGGAAACTTGCAGAAAATTTAAGTAAAATGCTGACGACTTGCAGGAGAAGTTCGAGGACAAAAAATCGACTGCAAACAACGACAAAAAGTCAGCTTGGAGCGCTGATGTCATGCACGGCATTCATAAATAAAACAAAGCAATTTCATTGTATTTAAAAGTAAACATGTGTTTGTATTAAAATGTGACTATGTGCACATTCAGTACGGGGCACTAGTCCACTAGATTGACAAATCTTTGGCTTATTTTGCTAAAGGACGATTGCTCCAACTTTTAGGAGTCATTGCTTACAATTTAATGTTTTAAATATAAGTATGCATTTGGCTGGGTTCAATTTCCACCAACTGCATTTTTTGTAGCTAGCTAATAATATGTACTGGAGTCAATTGCTACCGCTGCACTTTTTGTAGGTAGCTAAATATAAGCACTAGAGTCAATTGCCACCGCTGCACTGGCTCTTCTGAGCACCTTTGCGTGCCTTGTCATTTTACTTCACTTATGTTTGCAGAAAGTAGTAAAAAGGCGAAGCAGGCTATGTGCTAGCTTTATGTTAGATGAATCAGTATAGTACCAAATCAGTACCCTGAGAAAAAAAATCAAGTACTCTTTACATAAAACAAGGAAATCCACACTTGATTTGGGTGCAAGCACAAAAGTACTGAAATGTAGAATTTCGATCTTATTTCAAGTATTTCGATTTTAAGTTCGAAATTCTTGAAGTAAGAACATGATTTCTTAAAAAATAAGGACGAAATATTCTTGAAATAAGTAAAAAAAAATCTTATTTCAAGTATATTTTCAACTTAAATTGAGATAACAAAATACCGCATATGTGTATGAAATATTCTTGAAACAAGTTCTCATGATTTTGATCCAAAATATTTGCATCTTGAATCAAGTTCATATTTACTCCTAAAATAAGTACGTAATGTACTTGAATCAAATCAGAAAAATCTTGATTGGAGCATATTATATACTTGAATCTTGACCTGAAATTTAAAATAAGAAAAATGTAATCTTGAATCAAGATTTCAAGATTCTGTTCCAAAATCCATTTGTTCCAAAAAATGGAACAAAATCTTGTAACAAGATTTTTTCATATGTTTACAATAAGAACGATTATTATTTATATTAGTAATTTTAATTAATTTCATTAAAATTGTGTCCTTGTTGAAATGGAGAAAACAGGCAGAAGGGTTGAGGTACTGAAGAAATTAATTTTTCGCTTGGAAGGCGTATGTATGGAATGCAACATCGTTCAAATGTCCGTTGCGGATTCTTACACTGCACAGTGGGCCCAGATTGTCAAATTTTGGCCAAAAATCTGGCATTTTCAGAATAATTTTTTTTTGCAGTCATGAAATTTTTGCAAAGATTGAACTTTTTTTTTTTGGAAACTTTGAGCCTCCAGATTTTTTTAAGATATAAATAATCCAGACCAAATTTGGCAAAAACATAAAAAAAAACAAAATATATTTTGAACATAATTCTAATTTGCTAAAAAAATCATATTCAAAAGTCATTTTTTCCCAATTTTAACTTTTTTTTTTGCACTTTTGGCCAAAAATGGCCTCGCGGGCCCATTGTGCAGTGGTGCTTAACCGGGTTGTTCAATTGTTAATCACCTTGCCGTATCGATTCGGCTGAAAATGAGCAACGGCTTTTTGGGCCATAAGTCGTTTAGGACGTGGCATAGACGAATGACTTAAAAAATCCATCAAAAAAAAGTCCAGCGGAGTCAAATCGCACTATCTTGGTGGCCAATTCACGTCACCTCTGCGAGAAACAATCATACCCCCAAAACGGTTCATGCAGAATAATCATTGTGGCGGCTGCTGTGATCGTATTATACTGACTTTCAAAAAAGTACGGCGAATCGGTCCAAATTCCGTACCAAACACAATTTTTTTCTGACGAGCTTTTTTTAGCTTGCCATCCATATACGCCTCATCAAATCAACTACCTACTGGTTTTGAAATTAATTATGCAACAATAAATTTATTACAAATAGCTATTGAAAGAAGAACTTGGGAACAATTTGTTATTGCAGTGCACAGGTAGCAATTGACCCCATAAAACAAAGCATTGCAACAAACTGTTGCCCCCATAGATAACAATTGACCCCATAAAACAAACTATTACAACGACTTGTATCTCACACGAATAGGTATCCAAAGAGGCATTAACGAACCACTGTCGCAGCGATGACATGATCCAAGATCGGAATGCCTGCAGACGAATGCTGAGATCGCATACCAACACCTCAGGAGGAGCATTAGCGAGTCCGAAAAGGGGTAAACAAGTGTTTGGGAGAAGAAGATAGTAATTGATCCCCTTCAAACGAAACTATGGCAATGAGGAACTATCTAAATAGGAACTAACAGACAACTGTAGATTTTGTAGCGTGTAGGTAGCAATTGACCCGCTTGAAAAGAAACTATTGCAACGTCTTCTTGCACCCATCGAGATAACGAATGACTGTAAAATTGAAGAGCATAGGTGGCAATTGACGGTCTTGAGTTCAGTGTTAAATAATGTACGTGGCAAACTTCGGGTGGTGCAGTGTATACTAAAAGCTACTTAACATTAATGTTCATTTACCACCTTTTAATTAAATTTCTCATTACCAATGAGCCCATGAAGGGCCAACAAAGCATAGCCATGGACTATATCGTATGATAACAGCGTACAAAATACATAACTCAACGTCATTGTCTTTGGGTTGGACAAAACTAGTGGGAGTTATGCACAAGTTAGTCAATGAAACGCCAGTGTGGTGCATGTTGCCGGTACTGCAGTTAACAAATTTAACAAAAAAAAAGCATTACAAAGTTTTTCCAGCACTTTGGGTCTGAGGCGCCTTTTGGCACGTGCGTCGTCTGTGTTTGGTTGTGTAGAGCACTTTGAAAAGGATACGTTTAAAAGTTGTTGCCTTTAAAATGCTTCAAGGATCGTATATAGTACATACTTCATGTAGCATCGTGTCTATGTTTTTATTTCTTTACTATCGCTTGTTTTTTGCATTGTTGTTGTTGTTGTTGTTATTGTTCTGCTGTTTGTTTAGGACTTTGTTATGATTAAGTGCCAAAATTGTTTTATATTATTTGCATATTGCCTGGAAATAGATTCATCAAGCGTTCCAGTGTGAGTGTATCTATTTGTATGGGTCTTGCATTTGATTTATTTGACTTGGCATTTCATAGACGGCTCTGTTTTTTTTTCTTTCTTTTTTTTGCTTCTATTTTTGTGGCACTTTTTATTATTTCTCAAATAAATAAGAACTTGATTGGCTGGAAGCATTTTACGAGCCGCGAAGCTTACAATAGATAAAACTAACTACATAGTGGCAATCCCGGGAGAGTCATAAAATGTGGTTTACATTAAAGCCGTGTAGACCGTAGTCCCCGCTAGTACTTCAGTCCCGGCTCTACACAAACGACCATCATTCCAGCCATTCTATAGCATCTTGTCAGTCTCGCTTATGTGACGGCGATTTCATTTTATTTGCCATAAGTATTTTCTGCTGCTTTGATTGCCAACCATAAATGGCGCTTTTTAATTTAATTTTTCTTTCTTTTTTTTATTCGCATTTCTCAGGCATGTTCCCATTAACGTTTTCAATTGAAATATTTTTAATATGAATTCCACTTATGGTGTTTTTTGCGCGATGCTTTTCAATAACATGTAAACTTTTCCAAATGATGCTCGTTTTTCGATGCATTTTCGGAAGTAATCATAATACTGAAAGCAGCGGAAGCAGCTCAAACGGAGCCGCATATGCATTAGTTTCTTAAATGTCCTGGCAAACAGACAGACTTAAGCATTTTCGCAATTTCCGGTTTATATTCACTGAGTTCGCAACAACCCAAGGCATATACAAAACGGCAGTGGGATTGAGGGACTCTAAAGTATGAGCGAATCTCCTTAGCCTATATTAAGTAGACTATGAAAAAAACCGCTGACTGTTGAAAAATAGTTGAAAGTTTTGCAATCTTAATAAATAAGCCACTTCATAGCTGGTTTTTTATTAACCAATATTTTGTTTATGGATCTGTGGCTGCTCCGGACTAATAACTTTTTATGGTATAAAGATAATAAATAATAAGTCATAAGAAAATCATACATTTTTCAAGTACTTATCCGAAAACATATTATTTATAGCATATCTCAGGCTAAACATATCATTAATAAAGCTGAAAAATAAAAAAAATTGCATTTATTGTATAATTTATTTAGAAATATATTTTTTTTTAATAAAATATTTACTTTAATTATGTTTTAACAATATGTACTTACCTATTTTTATGACTGTGCATACAAATATGCTTAAACTTGCTAGCGCCATCTATCGCCAAATACTAGTAAGCGCAGCATTCACATTTTGTGATAACCTAGCGGCAAAAAATTGAGTATTAATTTACGGTCACACTAAACGGAAGAAATAAATGAGGACGATGGAAATGTTGCAGATGTCAAAAAACTTTTGATAGTACAAAAAAATATATGTAGCAATGTCAAAGGGGTCAAGTATTCATTTTGACACTTCAGGAGATGCTTCAAAAGTCACGCCAATCGGTTTAAATCAGTAGGTACTATCTATTTTTAGTGCAAAATCGAGCTACTTGAGAACGCTAAATGTCAAGTACTGGGACTTGACGACCTTATTAAATATATACTTTAGGTACATGAGTAAAGTGTATTAAAATCTAAAAATAGACTATAATATACTATATGGGTTGAGTTGTATAAAATTTTCGTGAAATCGAATACAAGAACAGGCTTTATTAAATTGCTTTGTTTCTTATATATTTTTTTGTGCTGCTTTTCTTATATCTATTTCAACGCTGCCTTGAAATAATTGCATCTTTGCCTCATATCTGTAGGTGTCTTCAAGTGCTTGCTTTGCGCCTGAAGCTCCTGCAAGCTCATTTCCATTGTTATTCTATTGTACTCAAACTTTTCCTTGTCATAATCAAACAATTTGTAACTATAAAAACTTTGAATGCGCGACTAAAAACGAATGCAAGTAAAAGAGTACAAAAAAATAAGCAACGAGATGCAGAGCAAACGTCTAAAAAATATTTACATTTATATTCAATTTGGCAAAAGGAATATGACAAGAAGAATAAGTAGCAGCAGAAGCAGCAGAGATCAAAGTTAACAGAGCGCCACTTAACAGCTGGCAGAGCAAGCGGTAGTTGAGGCGGCGCCTGCGTTGCTGTTGCGTCGCTGTTGCAGCGCTGTTGCGTCACTGTTAGCCAAACAGAATTTTGGTGTTGGCAGTTTTGTATTTTGGCTAAAATCAGTTAGTCGGATGCTGGCCTTTTGTCGCGTGGGCTGAACGCAAACGAAACAGCCGCAAAAAATAATAAGTAATAAAATATATAATATAAATAAAATAAACAAAACAATAATCAAAACGTGGAACGCGCAAAAAAACAAAAAAAAAAAGTAATATTTTTTGGTGTAGTTTTTAGCGGCTGCTGTTTATGTTAATTAAGCAGCGATCAAAAACGCTCTTAAAATTGGCCTTTGTGTTGAAGTTAAATTTAAAAAAAAAATAAAAAATAAAAAAAATACTTGGTGAAAAGCCAAACATCAAAAACGCAATAAACTCATTTCCAACACATATTTGGCCATTTATCAACATTAAACAAAAACGTTTAAGTCATGCTGTTAAATATATGGAAATGTACAGTATGTCATAAAAGTAATCGCTATGTGTGAAGTGATGTTTGATGATAAACACAAGGATTTGGAGCAGAGTGTTGTGGAGTTTTTGCGGAATTTTCAAAAACTCGTATCCCAATCATATGTCTGACCAATGAGCAACTTTTAATAATGCATAATATAAAATCAAAGTCATGCCGAAAAAAACAAGGCAGTGTACAGTGCATCACAAAAATATTCGTACAAGAGTTTTTTAAGTTCTGCAGTAAAGTTTTTTGTGTTTCTAGCAAATATTGTATCTTCTCTTAGAAAGTAAATACTTTTGAACTCTATTCTAATGTCCTCCTAAATTGCTGATTTTATGATACTAGAGATAGTGCTAGAGGTTCTACTAGTAGGGAATGCATAAATTCGAGCCTATAATCAACACTTCTTGAGTATAGATAGCAGTTGAAAAATTAATATTCCAAATATTATTATAACCAGCTTCAGACATGCATTTTTCAGCTGTAAGAACCTTACTGAAACAGCTTTTACTGTGATACTACTTTCGGAAGATCTTTATTCGGCATAATTTTCAAATTCTCCTAATATTTTGAACTTTTAATGAAACTTCGGAAGGGTTTTTTAGAGGTTTTATCATAAATTTTTCAGCTGTAAGAACCTTACTGAAACAGCTTTTACTGTGATACCACTTTCGGGAGATCTTAATTCGGCATAATTTTCAAATTTTCCCAATATTTTCAAGTTTAATTGAAAGTTCGGAAGGGTTTTGTAGAGGTTCTATCATCAATTTTTCAGCTGTAAGAACCTTACTGAAACAGCTTTTACTGTGATACTACTTTCGGAAGATTTTTATTCGGCATAATTTTCAAATTTTCCCAATATTTTCAAGTTTGAATGAAAGTTCGGAAGGGTTTTGTAGAGGTTCTATCATCAATTTTTCAGCTGTAAGAACCTTACTGAAACAGCTTTTACTGTGATACTACTTTCGGAAGATTTTTATTCGGCATAATTTTCAAATTTTTTCAATATTTTCAAGTTTGAATGAAAGTTCGGAAGGGTTTTGTAGAGGTTCTATCATAAATTTTTCAGCTGTAAGAACCTTACTGAAACAGCTTTTACTGTGACACTACTTTCGGGAGATCTTAATTCGGCATAATTTTCAAATTTTCCCAATATTTTCAAGTTTGAATGAAAGTTCGGAAGGGTTTTGTAGAAGTTCTATCAAAAGTCGATGCATAGTCCGGGCATATAACCTTTTCGACTGAAGAATGACAGTAGGCACCAGAGAAAGAAATATTTTCTTAACAATCTCAACATTTGTTACTTTTGGAATAGCTAATAAATTTTGATAATAATTTTGGGTACCCACATCGCCCAAATTCCAAATATTTCTGATTTCCTCCAACATTTTGGACTTATTATGCAACTTCAGATATTGTTAGTCCTTCTCCACTTCAGAATATGATAGCATCAAATAATGTCTTGAAAGTTGGGAAACAATTCAAATATTGTCGTAACCTGATCCAGCCAAATATTTTCCAAATTTTAACACTATTTTTAACATTCTATGCCATTACGGATAATGTTACAGCTTCTAAGAATCTCTATAGCAGAGTCTAAGAAAATTCTCTACTTGAACATACATACATTTAAACATATCAAGTTTTTTGCAAGTTCTCTTTTCTCTCTCTCTATGTACATACCTATTGTTCTGACTCTTCAGTTCGGTTCAGGCCTGAATTAGTCATGAAATCATGCCTGAATTTTCAGTACCAGCCATGAATTTACGCATTCATTTGTCACTGAATTTAACAAATGCATGTCCTAGGCGTTCAGGCCTGAACCTTAGCCGTAACAAACAGCTATGAATTCAGTTATGATTGGCTTTGAAATGTCATGCCTGAAATCAGAATTGGGCATGAATTCAATGCTGATTCGTTTTTAAAAGTCAGGTCTGACATCATAGATGAGTAATTAATGGAACAAATATTCTTCATACATTTTTAACAAAATTTTAATATCAATTTTAATGTAATATTATAAATTACAGTGGCTTGGGTGCAGCCCTAAAATTGAGATTTTTGTGGAACTTCATTGCATTACGCAGCTGTGATTCGGCTGGGCCAGAGTCCACTGTAACTGGTATTGATTCTAAAATTAAAAACTTTTTATTATATATTACAGCAGCAGTATTTTTTGACCTACCAAGTCAAGATGTATAAAATTGCTTAAATTCTTTCAAGGCAACCTTCTTTTGCACGTCGTCACTGTTGACGCCCATGACAAAGGCATCAATTAATTTTTTTGCCTTGTTTACAAATTCGTTAAAATTTTTCAAAGTTCTATTTTTCCAGTTAGCCCCAGAGGTTGTGGGTTCGAATCCCACGCAAAGCCATGGTCCTGCACTTTCCACTTTTCCTATTCCCCTAATTTTTCTTGTCTATTCCATATCCTTATCACTTTCTCCCGTTAACGGTATCACAATGGGCCTATTCTTGGCCTAAGTGAGTTGGGACGCTAAGTCCCAGCTGCCGCCCTAACCTACCTACCTACCTAGCCCCAACTTACGCAGTTGTCTTTTTCTGGATATCCCATTTGGGATTTTTTTTTTCGAACTGCGTATAGGCCCTAAACCAAAAAAAAATTCATATTGTTATGAGCTAAGACCCAACAAATATGAATAGGAATAATTATTCCGTGCACAAAAGTTTGAGGCTGTTCTGTTTTAACAAGAAGAAAGCGAAGATGAATACTTTAGTGAGATAAATGATTAAAATAGAGTTTAACTTCCAAAAAACGATATTTTTTGTAATATAAAAAGAATCTGTAATTTGATATCTTAAGAATTTTTTCTACGCATTGTCTTTCGCAGAAAGCCGTTTAGGTCATCTTCTTTTATTATGTAACACAAAACGAATACTTTTGTGTCAAACTGTAGTACTTATGTAAATTAAAAAGTGCAAGTGAGCTAGCATGAGTGTGTGTGTGTGTGACAGAGAGAGAGAGCATGTCGTTAGAGTGCAATGCACGTTTATGCATGCACAAACATGCAAAATCAAAGCAACTTCAAGTTATAAAGAGAAACAATAACACAATAACAAAAAGATACAAGCAATAAATACATATATGCACAAAAAGATACAATATGAGCAAAGATACAATACAAGTGCCGCAAATCGAAATGTTTTCGTTTAATAAATTTAAATTAAACGTGTTTTAAATTCACCAAATATTAACTTAATGCTGTTGCTGCCAACTGACAACTGATTAACAATAATACAAAAAAAAAAAAATTAGATATATTATGCATATAATTTATGTGCTTTTAAATAACTCACACACACGCATAAAAACAAAAAGATACATAAATAAATACAATTAAATGAGTTATATATAAATTAGTGATGTGTTTAGCTTGGAACTTGAAACTTTAAGACTATTAGTTAAAACTATTTCTATGTAGGGATCCAGCATGGCACGCGACATTTTCAACGCTTGTCGCCAATTAAGTTGAAACATTAAAAAAGATACAGACATACTATATATATATATATGTATACATTTTATAAACTAGATAGATTGCTCTTTTTTTTGATTATTTTGTTGTTGTTGTTCATTTTGCTATAAACATTTAACATTTAAACAATTTCATATGCAAAGCAGCCGCATCTCAGAACTGAATCAAAAATTATGCTTAAAGTTTTTGGGGCCATGAAGTATTTTTTATACTCTTTTGATTTGATTTTGGAACAATGAGTTTTCAAAAGCAGACTTTAAATGCTCAAAACCAGGAACTAAGTGAAATAGAGGTTAGGCGTTGTTTATGGTTTAGTTTTTAAGATGACGCTATTGCTGTTCGAAAACATTTTTTAATAAAACCAAATCTTTAAAATATTATCAAGCTTAATGTAAATAAATAATAAATTAAGAAATGTGTAAATTTTAATAAAAACAACTAAGCCGGTTCAGCTCGTGCCGACTATCATATACACTGAACTGGCTCAATTTGCACTGTTTTAAAAACTGTCTTAAAACCTAGAATAAACGCATTATACCAATTTTCTTCGTGGAAAGTTTTGGAGGGAACTGTGGTATGGGTTCCCCGATAAATAACTAATACTTTTGAGTCCAGCTAAATCCAAATACATACAGATCTTGTTGACTAAAACTCTTTCAAAAAGAGATTTTCTAATCAGTAGTATTAAGCGTAGGCCATACGGAAGAAATTTTTCCTTTATAACTCTGCTTTTTAGAAAACTTACAAAATGACAAGATATAACTTTAAGAATATGGAACTACTTAAGCATTAGCTCAAACATGGCTTGTTTATTTTCTTTCGTTTGCCAGTTGCTTAACAAAATACTTTTTAAAGACTTTCTGAATTCCTTTAAGCAGCTATAGACAAAATTATTTACGCTGAGGCTGCTCATTTTGTCGGGCAGAAATGCAAAAGTGCCCTACTAACGCTGTGAGCCACCCCAAACTGAGCAAAAACAATACTTAGAAAAGTTTTTGTGAGGTATATAGTACGTCACTTAAGGCCCATACGCAGCATGCAAAAATTCCGCACGAAATGTCAAAATTTCATATGAAAAAAAATATCCCAAAAAAAAGGGAATTTTTGTCATTCCGCGGGAAATTGTTCGAACTGCCTAGAACCCTTAAAGGCCAATACGCACCGTGCAAAAATACGCACCAAAAAAAAAAATATCCCAAAAAAGGGAATTTTTTTATTTTTAGAAGTTTTGACATTTCGTGCGGAATTTTTGCATGGTGCGTATGGGCCTTTAAGGGGTCTACGCAGTTCGAAAAATGGATATCCCAAATGGGATTTTTTTTTTATATGAAGTTGTGTCATTCCGTGCGAAATTAGGCCCTTAGAGATCAAATTTAGGGTATTTGTCAGTACAAAATAATTGCTGATCTACTAGTGTTAAAATGAACAAATATAAATATCAGCCATATTCCCTTTCTGAGGAACTCTTATTCTAAATTGTCTAATTATTAGATTTAAATTAAGATCGCCTTCTTTTTTTTTTACTCTACTAGTCCCTGACGAGCGCTCAAGAATTAAAGTAGCCTAAAACTAATTTTTATGTTATTTATTAGGCTTAAGGCCTATACGCAGTTCGAAAAGTTTCGCGCGGAATGACAAAACTTCATATATAAAAATAAAAAAATTCCTTTTGGGATATCCCATTTGGGATTTTTTTTTTTATGAAGTTTTGTCATTCCGCGCATAATTTTTCGAACTGCGTATAAAATGGGATATCCCAAAAGGGATTTTTTTTATATGAAGTCTTGTCATTCCGCGCGAAATTTTTCGAACTGCGATACCTCTTTATGCTATTTTACAAACTAACATGCACGTTTTTATATTATTTTTTAGGGATATTGTATTGAAAGGTTAACAAAAACAATACTTTTTATTCTAAAGGCCCATACGCAGCTTGCAAAAATTCCGCACGAAATATCAAAACTTCATATAAAAAATCCCTTTTTTGGGAAATTTTTTTTATATGAAGATTTAACATTTGGTGCGGAATTTTTGCATGCTGCGTATGGGCCTTAAATTCGTAAACATGTCTTTTTGCCGCCATTGCGTTTTTCAGTATATCTTCTTAATTGCTTATTTATTTAAATTAACCATGATTTAACTATTTTTATTACCAAAAGCCTTTTTTTGAGCAAATTCGTTTTGAGTTGAATCATTAAAAAAAAATTATTATATATAATTAGCAATAAATATTTTACTTGAAATTGTAATAAATACCATCTAAGAATATTTCTTAGGTTCTTTTGAAACTATTTTTTTTTTTTTTGGATTTCTTTGCAAAACACATTAAAAGTTCATTTTTGTGAAAATGGTAACATCAAATAAATATTTAATTCGTTTTCCGCTGTATGGCTGTATATTTAAAAAAAAAGTGGTTTTAGATACCTTGGGCGATTTTAATAAAGGCAGTCGAGAGAAAAGTACCGGCACGGTACATCTTATTGTGTTTTACACAAGTCATTGAATAATTCCCAATACAGTGTACACACTGGCAGATATTGACGCTTTTTACAACACAGTTTTGAGCACAAGTGACCACTTTTCGTCATCAAGAGTCTTGGTGGGTCAGAAATGCTGAATTTGTTTAGTGGTAGTTCTTCTTGGGAACTATTGCATTATTGCGCTTTAGCATTTCGGGCCGACAAAGTGAATACTCTAACTAACACAATATTCCCCTAACACTCTGGATGACGGGTATAAAAATTATTTATTGATTGATACATATATAGGTTAAAAATATAGTCTAGTTGCAACATAATGATTCCAGGAAGTTCGAAACCAACACAGTATTCACAAAAAATAAAAATAAAATGTTTGAATAATAAAATAAAAAAAAAAAAATAGAAAAAAATGTAATAGTCAGTTCCAAAATTTTTAAAAACATAAAAGCAATAAAAAAATTTAAAAAATAAATAATAAAATAAAATTGTGAAAAATAAAAAATTTCAAAATATGTATGACTAAATGAAAAAAAAAAAAATAAAAATTAAAAAAAAAAATTATACAAAAATTTGTTTATTACGATGAACCCTCCCTCCCCTTTCGTATGTTGTTCTGATATTAATTTATAATAATACTGGTAATGTAATATTGTACCTATATAACTAACTTAGATAGGTATATAGGTCAAAAATATAGTCTAATTAAAAAAATTGCATGCGGATTTTGATTTTATTCAACATAATGATTCTGAGGAGTTTGGAGCACATAACACAGTATTTACAAAAAATAAAAATAAAAATCTTAAAATTAATAAAACAAAAAAAAAAAAGCAAACCTAAAAAGAAATAAAAATATTAAAAATGTGTTAATAAATAAAAAATAAACATAAACAAAATAAAATAATAATCAGCTTAAACAATTTAAAATAAAGCAATAAAATAAAAAATAAAAAAAATTAAAATAAAAAAATTAATAAAAAAAAAATTAATATTAAAAAAAATAAAACAAAGTTAAACTTAAAAAAAATTATAAAAAAATTTTTTTATTTCGAGGCAGCTGCTTTTGAATCCTCCAGGGGCAATACTATAATATTAATTGAAAACATTGATTCTATATCGATGCATCGATGTATCGAAGTTTAAAATATCTATATATCGATGTTGGTCAACATAGATGTTTCTCCAGCACTACTAAACACCCATTTTATCAGTGCAGAAGTGGTGGAGAAACATCTCTTTTGGCCAACATCGATATATAGATATTTTAAACTTCGAAACATCGATGCGTCGATATAACATCGATGTTTTCTCCAGCACAAGTATATATAACTAATGAGATAGGTATATAGGTCAACAAAATTCTGGGAAGTTTGGAGCAAACATACAACACAGTAGTGCTGGAAGTAACATCGATGTTATATCGATGCATCGGTTTTTTATTTTTTTCCGATCATCGATATTTTTATTTCGATTTTCGATTATCGACCAAATCCCATTACGGACAAAATATGGGCAATCAAATTTTAGAAAAAAACAAATCTCAAAAGATCCGAAATAGTAGGGTTGACTCAATTTTGGCACTTCGAAAATATTTTTATCTCAAAAACCTAGATTCAAGCATGTGCCCGTTGAATTACTGGAAGGTAATACTTTTTAAAGTTTAGCAAGGCTGGCAGCCTAGTGAGCGACAAGCGGAGTTCGCTTAAATCAAAAAACGTTTACATGCTTTTTTTAATATCCATAATGAAGGTATCTCAAATTGGTTTAAAAATTATGAGACTGCAATTCTGGATGGAACAGAACATTTTTTTGTTATAACTCACAGGCTCACAAAAAAAAGTGTTGTAAACTTTACATGTGACAGAGGCACCCCTTATGTACTTTGGGCAGCTGAAGTTTTTGCTGTATAACTTTTTGGATTGTTATTTATTATTTCTTTTCTTATCTTGCTATGAAATGCAATTAATTTTGAAATGTATCTTATGAAAATATAGTAAACTCTTGGTTTGTTTGTTAATTTTATTTTATTATTTGAAAATACTTATTTAACCAAACCAACAGATGACCCAATCTGAATTAATTTAAGCATTCAAAAATGTACTTCGATATATCGAAATATCGATGCATCGAAGTTAAAAAATAACGAAAACATCTATGTTGGCCAACAAAAAATGGCCGCCACATGTACATCGATGTATCGAAACATCGATGTATCGAAGTTAAAAAATATCGAAAACATCGATGTTGGCCAACAAAAAATGGCCGCCACATGTACTTCGATGTATAGAGACATCGATGTATCGAAGTTAAAAAAGATCGAAAACATCGATGTTAGCCAACATCGATGCTTCTCCAGCACTACAACACAGTATTAACAAAAAATAAAAATTTATTAAAAAAATAAAAAAAAATAAAAATAAAGAAAAAATATGAAAGCATTAAAAAGATGTACCCAAATAAAAAAAAATAATAATATAATAATCATAAACTTGTTTATCACGATGCAGTTTGGAACTCTTTAGGTACTAAATTCTAAAACTTTGCTCTTAGATACTTTTGTATAGTCTGTTAATTTTTAAAATGTCAATCAACTTTTAAATGCTTTGGTCCCACTTAGGCAATTTTTATGCACTATTGAAAGCTATAAAAATCTGATTAACTCAAAGTATGTGTTTGGTTTGTTAAAGAAAGATGCATATAAATATTTATAATTTTTTGATTACTCAATATTTGTATGCATGTGGTATGGGTAAATATTAATAAATATTAAAGAATTTTTATTAATGCTTCAAATATTTTAAAATAAATAAATTTATCTTATATTTTACGAGTGTGTTTTAATTAAATATATTTTTTTAATAAGCATAACTCATTTTAGTAAAGTGGTTCATGTGTCAGAAGTTTTGAAACAGGTTTTCAAGCCTAATACTATAAACTCAAGTACAGAAACCTCTGTGACAATGTAAAAATTCCAGACACATTAGTCTTAACGTTAATAAATCGCGCTTAAATAAGAAGATACAAAATAAAAACCAATGCAGCATTTTGTTTTTATTATTTATTATTTAACAAAAAGTAGATCGGAAGCAGCGTTTGCTGTTTTGTGTTTTGTAAAAAGCATTACAAAGTTTATATAACCCCTGCCAGAGTATATAAAAATCTGAAACTGATTTGAAACTTTTTTATGACTTTTGTTGTTTAGCGCTTTTGGTCAAATGTCTATCTATATGTGACTAGCTGGCCATTTGACAGTGGGTCCGTGTGTCCAAGTGTCCAAGTGTCTCTGGGACTGTCTGTCTATCGGGTTTATTGGCTTATTGACTATTTGGCGGTTTTTGGGCATAGAGATTCACAAATGGTGCATAATTTCGGTGATTAAAAGGCAAAACACAGATTGGACAAAAGCTAAAACCAGTTTAATAAAATTTAGTATTGAATATTGACAAAAATTCTTCAAACATGCAACACTTTTGTATATTAAAAAAACGTATATAGATAAAAATAGCAACAGTAACAACAATAACAACAATAATACTAACATAAAAAAAACATAAATTTACTGTGCATGAATGAGTATGCAAATATATATGTCTAGCATTATTTTTGTATATAGTATATAGCAATATTTATGTAGGTATAGCTTGGCATGTGGGCCGGGCACGACCTTGGCCAAAATGGTAACTAATATGTTTATAATGTAAACCCTTTTTGGAAATCCTTAGCAAATATTGCCAGCACGTTGTGTAGATAAATGTTTTGTATGTTAAGATATTTCATATATTAAACGGCAATTAGCAATTCAAATTGAGTAACTTGTGAATGACAGCAGGTGAGATACGCCCCACGTTGGGCCCACATAGTGTTATGCTGTTGTTGCTGTCAAGACACCTGCCTGCAAATTGGCAGGTAAACAAGAGCCAGTAAGAGAGCTTGCGCCAAAAAAAAAATTACAATTTTTTCAACAGTCTGGCAACTCACTAATGGATAATTTATGGATAGGATGCAAACAAACAACAAAATGTTGGCAATCAGTGGCGGCGATGGATTTTTGTAAGGGGAGTAGTTAGCATTTAAATTCATAGTGACTGTTTCTTTGGACATTTTATTTAAATTACTCTAAATTATAAAAAGCTACAGAATTGGTAACATTTTATGTTATAAGAAATTTATGGAAACTTTAAAGCAACTTTTTTGAGGTTTATAACAGGAAAAATTGGCTAGAGTTACAAACTTTTGCAAAAATTTGGGAACCAAATGTAGTTTTCAGAATTTTAGCAAAGACGATTTGATAATTGATTTGATTATGAGATTCTCATTTGTTGAGAGGTTTTTAGCTACTGCATAAATGTCCTACGAATAATCATTGAGCAATCAGTAGAAATGCAATCGCCGTTATACCTATTATTTGTTGATTATGAAAAAGCATTCGACTCCATTGACAGAGAATGCACTTGGACTGAACTCAAAAACATCGGAACAGCTGAAAAAATTGTATCCTTGATAAAACGCAGCTATGAAGGTTTTAAGTGCTCAGTGATTCATGACGGCAAAGTGTCAGAACCACTCACAACAATTTCGGGAGTAAGGCAAGGCTGCCTACTGTCGCCACTTATATTTCAACGCTTGACAAACCTAGGGGTATCATATGGAACCCACTGGACCCTGCAGCAAGACTGGAATCATTCGACTATGCAGATGACAAGTGCGAACTCTCGCATAGACATGCTGACATGCAAAAAATGCTACAGGATCTATCACTCGAATCAGCAAAGGTTGGTCTGCTTATCAACGTGACCAAAACAAAAGAAATGAGAATCAATGCGACGTCAGAAGAGCCCCTAAAGCTATACGACCGACAAATTGAAAGAGTTGGTGAATTTCAATATTTGGGAAGCGCAATAACATCTAGCGAAGGCACAATGACCGATGTAAAGGCAAGAATTTAAAAATCAATCGGTGCTTTTACACGACTAAACAAGATCTGGTCATCGAATTGTTATAGTATCCGAACCAAAATCTCGATCTTTAAATCTTGTGTCTTGTCCGTACTCTTTGTAACAGAACAAGTACAGCAGAAAATACGCAGCTATGTCAATCGTTGTCTTCGTAAGATTTTATAAATATTTTGGCCTAACCGAATATCAAATGAAGAACTGTGGTCAAGAACTGGCATGCTGGACGTCAATAAAGAAATTCGAAGAAGGACGCTAGGCTGGATCGGCCATACATTGTGAAAACCACCGAACGACATCACATATATGTCCTTGCAATACAACGCGCAAGGCAATAGACGAAGAGGCCGCCCGAAAATTACCTGGAGACGATCTGTCCTGAACGAGATCAACACCAGCGTGGAACGTGGCAGCAGGCGATATACTAATATCATCGAGCTCAGGGAAACCGCTCTACGAAGAAGACAATGGAGACTACTTGTGGATAGCCTATGCCCAACATAGAGGCGGTTTGGAATCTTTCGACGCCAAACAAGGCTTAATAAAATAAAATAATTAGTTTTGAATAGGTCATGCCTAAAGAGCGTCTACGGGTTTTCATCAATATAACATAATATGGTATTTGGTCTTAATATCAATAGTTTTAGTTTTTTTCCGTATATATCTCATGCGATATCCATAGCTTTAACCAAGTTAAACTTTCATATTGGGTTGTTATACAGAAAATTGGTTATAGAGAAATGCATTATAAGGAATTGATTAATGATCTGTAATTTGAAAATATTCATTGTACGAAAAAAATTGATTTTCGACTGTATATTAATAAATAAAAACTTGGACCCATCCTCGTTCCCTCATAACACGCGTATGGACAAAATTAAAAATATTATACAAAAGTGTTTACCTACCCCTATTTGTCAAACAACTATATATATACCCCGTCTACGCCTCTGGCCCCGGGCCATATCAAGTTGGCAAGTCTAACAGCAAATTGATGAGGGCAAACTTTTCGCATTATGAAAACATCAGTGCATGAAATTCATAGGCAAAACATTCGACAAACAAATAAACCAAATTAAATTGGCAAAGAGCTGAGCATAAAAGCAAAATGTATCTGCCAGATACTTTCTTTGAAAGTCTTGAAATTGAATTAAAATTGAGCCATGCGGCAATAAAGCATTTTCAATATTGCCTTCTTGTTCTAGATAACTGGCAAATGACACTTTGACGGCAATACATCCACACCAATACACAACCGCGCACAAACATACACACCCACAAATATGGCCAGCAATGCCTCCGTGGGGGGCATGGACTCGGCCATAGCTCCGTTCCTTAGCGACTTGCAAATGTTTCAAAATGAAAAATTCTATTTGAATTTGACCCAAGTGCTAAATATCACGGCTGAGAATTTGACTACTCTGCTGATGAGCATGCAGGGTGTGGCCGCACCCTGGCAGCCCGACCAGGAACAGCAGGAAAGCGCTCTACTGGGCACACAGCCATCTATGTCACTGCTGACCGCTTTAAGTGTCTGCTATGCGCTCATCTTTGTGGCCGGCGTGCTGGGAAATCTTATAACCTGCATTGTGATCTCCAGAAATAATTTTATGCACACCGCAACGAATTTCTATCTCTTTAATTTGGCCATATCCGATTTGATACTGCTCTGTTCGGGTGAGTCTATAATTACGTTATAAATAATATTAGTTTATAAGTATCTTTCTATATTAGATATTAGTTACAAAGAATAATTTGTTTCAGTATTGTAATGCTTTCGAACTTAAAAGTTTGGATCTGTGTATTACATAAGCTTTGTAAAAAAAAGTGGTCTGAACTTTACATGCGACAGGGCTGTGAATTGTGGACTTTAAGTCGCTGAAAAGGTCTATTTATTTCCATACTCCTTATGGTTTCTACAAAAGATTTCCAATTTTCTCTGTTTTGTGCAATGTGTCTTAGTTCGTTAAACGATTTTGCCGTTTCGTTACGTATAGTTATCTGCCAAGTCATTGATGGTCTCCCTCTTCGTCTTGTCCCTTGTGGATTCCACGTTAAAGCAGCGTGTGAGATATCGTCGTATTCTTTCCGCAACGTATGAGCAATTTAACCATATTTCCGCTTCTTAATTTCTATGTTTACGTCGCTCTAATGAGTAAGTCTCCATAGTTCTACATCTGTTATGGTCCTTGGCCACCAGATTCGCATTATGTTCCGCAAACACCTGTTTACAAATGATTGTAATTTTGCCTTAAGGAAAGCAGTCACATGCCAGGTCTCCGATCCGTACATCGAAACTGATTTTATACATGTGTTAAAGATTTGGATTTTAGTCTTAGCGCTGATTTCATACGCACTCCATATGTTTCTTAGACTTGCGAACGCTCTCGTGCCTTTTGAATACGGCTTAATACATCTTCTCTAGCTCCATCATCTTTGGAAAGAATGCTTCCCAAGTAAGTGAAGCTCTCTTTGTCTAAGATGTTTTGGCCGTTTATATTGAAACACGCCGTGTTATTGGCTTTTATGCGCAAAGATTAAAGATTATGAATATTTCCGATTCGGAATTTTTTCTTAATACTTCTACTTTGAGGGAATTGCAGTAAGAGTGATTGCTTTTTGGGAAACCCTTTTGGATGCTTAGACAATACTTTTGCAATAAAATAAACGAAACTTTGTTATTATTATTATGTATAATACTATTAAAACAAGGACATTGTTGACGCTTCCAAGGCTGTAAAAATTACCCATTTTGGAAACTATCTATTTAATTTTAGGTAGAGTAATCATAATAGCAAACGTTTTATTATAGGCAGATAAGTCCAGCACTAGCAAAGCAAGCTAAATTCCAGTCCACGAAGCCAAATTTTTAAAAATTTTTGGATATACTGCAGACTGGCATCACGTGCAACTTCGAGTATCAGGAAAACATCGCAAAAGCTCAAATTCATTTAAGTACTTCTCAATATAGAGGAAGGACATATGGGGACGCTATTTTTTTTCAAGTTAACTAATCTACAAAAATTTCTCAATAATTCTATATACTCTTGAATCGAAAGTAAAGGGTGTTTTTTTAGAGTTACACTAGTTCAAATCATAATAAAACAAAGAAATATATTTTTAATATCAATGAAACGTTGTAACGAGGCTACCTGGCCTCGCCACAATAGTATATTTCAAATGTAACGTTTATAAAATCTAGTATTAAGTCAACTATAATGTATCTAGTATTAACTTAAAATCGATAAGAATATGATGGTGACAGACATCGCCACGACGAACTGCCAACCGATACCCGTTGATCGTGTCGGCAGACTGCGGTATGCGCCGGCGTGTAGGCGAATTACAGATAACACGACGAGAATAGATTCGGACGGCGACGAGCACAGACGTGGACGCGGAAAACTTAGGAGGCATAATACGAAATGGACATGCGAGATGAGTTAGGTTATGGAAGAGAAAAATGTGGTTAATTATAAAAGGTTAAAGTATGGGACTAACGATTAAAAAGAGAATAAAGTGAAGCGATTATAAAGTTATGAAAATAAATTAAAAGTGGTTCATTATTGTAAATATATGTGCTCAAGTGTCGCGAGAGTTATTGAACGTCAAAGTGTGTGTTGTCACTCCTATTCCCCACCTTCCTGCCGCATATATTATAAACCGAGCTGGCTTCGCAACACTGGTGCAACACATGCCGGCCCTTTTGTTGGTACGCGTTGGCTTCGCCCGCCAGCCACAAACTCCTACCTTAATTGAGCCTAGATATGGTCAAGGGGTCCCTGCCTATTGACGTAGTCTGTGGCGATCATATGAGTACACACAGTAGGAAATATTGTTTTTAGCAGCAGCAATCGTTAAAGTATAGAAATGGTATGTATGCACGTGTGGTGTAGTGTGACTGCTAACCCCCCTACGCCGCCCAGTGTCTCAGCAGACTACAAATTTCTTGTAAGTCGGCCCTGGTTTAGACTGAGTTATACCCCAGCACCAGAACTTCCTTACAACGTGCTTTACTGGATAGAAAATTTGATTACATTAATGTTTAACTTTGACTTCGGCAATGGGGCCACCATGGCTGCCGCGTTCAAGGCGCAATCTGGAACACCAATTTTCACAAACTTTCCACAGGCCGTATTTCGCCAATAACTCTTCGAATGTTTATTTCCAGGTGAACAATTCTCGGGTCTCGGGTTTATCGATGTAGAAAAGAGACAGTAATTCTCTGTGAATGTAATGTTGTTTCGACAAGGGCTTGTGGATTATCCTCACTCCAAATGCGAAATTCTGCTTGTTTACGTACCCATTCAACCAAAAATGGGCTTCATCGAAGAACAAAATTTTGAATAAGTTTGATGAACGGAACCATAATTTTGATAAGAAATTAAAACAATTTGCAAGCGTTGCTCTGGTATAAGTCTATCATTAATGAAATGTCAAACCAAACTCAACAAAAAGCAACTATTAGCCGTTAAATGGGTTGTCAGATAAAGCAGTGTTGCCAACTCAAAGTTGTGAACCTCTAAAAAAAACACGCTTTATATCCAACTATATTCTCGTTCTATTTATGATTATTTAAAGTGGAACAAAAGAAGTAATATTGGTTTGAGATATAGGTCTTTGTCAGTAGATTAAGCAGATCTTCTATATTCAGGTGCGGAACTAGGATTATATATACATAAGAGCTCGCAAAAGACTTTCAACCCATTTTTCCAACTTGGGGTGCGGACCCGAAAACCACCCCCGTGGATCCGACACTCTTTATATTCAATGGCTTCAAAAATATGCAGTGGCGTGCCAGAAATCTCTTTCAACCGAATTTCTAGCAGAGAGCACATGGAAAAATATTTTAAGCCCTTGTATCTTAAAAGATTTCTACGGTACAAAAGATCTCACGTCGCAGTGCCCCACCTCTTTTTGAGGAATCCATGCAGGAAAAAAAAATCTTGAAAGATTTGGTTGATTTTTTAGTACGGACCTACATCGGCTTACAACCCTTTTTTAAAAAGTTATGGGTTAGTTATTAATAAAGTCCCATTAAAAGCCCAAATGGGATTTTTTTTATGTGAAGTGTTGTCATTCCGTGCCAAAATTTTCGAACTGCATATGGGCCTTAAACTAAGAGATTTACAAACAAAATTCAATTTTTGAATTTCGTAATTTTATTTTGAAGTAAAGGCCCATACGCAGCATGCAAAAAATATCCCAAAAAGGAAATTTTTTTTTTATATGAAGTTTTGACATTTCGTGCGTAATTTTTGCATGCTGCGTATGGGCCTTAAAGCTAAGATTTTTTCTCCCCTTGAAAAAAAGCCTTTAACAATTTTTTAAGAAAAAACAATTTTCAAGACTTTATTCAACTAGAGAAAAGTCCAATAATATTCATATTACTCGACTTAAAATACTCGTTTTATTTACGAATATTTTTAAATTTCTCTCTGTTTGAAGTTTGATTGAATATTTTTGACATACCAGCGCATACTTTTTAGCCTACTGTATTTCAAAGCTCTTTTATGATTTGTTTGATCTATTAATATGTGCCTATATGTAAATTCCCTAATTTAGTCATCTTAAGAAAAGCTAAGATTTAGTAACTAGTTTTTAAAAGCTATAAAAACTATGTTAAAAAATCACAGATTTAAAGTTAAAGTGCGTTCGGCACAAAGACTTTATTTATTCAGCGGCAGAAGCTTTTAATAAAAACTTTTGATGAACGACAAATTTAATCTGCGGTTTAATTTTTTGATAAGGTTTGACAAAAGAAGTTCGTAAAACGATTTTTTTTTCTTTTGTTCATATTTTTCGAGTTGATTCGATTTTCATAAACATAAAGTAAGTTAGAGTCTATAAAAGCGAAAACGCTTGATGAGTGAGTTGATGAGTTCATGCTGGGGGCAAGGTTGAGAGGTCTGAATGAATGCAAGCGAAAGATGTTGGACAACTTCTGGGTTTAAATGAATGATGATGCTGTAGAATCTTTTAAATTCATATTCAGGCACTTAGTTTTCAGTTTCGAACGTTTTTCTTAAAGGTAATAAGAATATAAAATTTTCAATTGAACCATTTAAAACAAATATCTATAATTAACTTGTTTTCAAATCTTTAGGTGGTTTTAAAAATGACTACAATTTTTTTTTGTGCTTTGTGTATCTCAAAATGTCAATGCAGTTAGCTACTTTTTTAGTCTAAAATCAACAATTTTTTTTAACTAAGCGGACTCGCTGCGGTTAGCCATAAAAAAGTAGTAGAAGCAATGATTTGATTTAAGCCGCAAAATAAGAAAGTGAATCGTAAATCGATTTGACGACGTTTATCAACAAATTAAGTTTTAAGCTTGATTTTAATTTTGAATTGAATTTTTATAGATTTTTTTAACTGCTTTTTTTGTAATGAAATTAGGAATTGTTAAGTAAAAATAAAAATATAACTGAAAGAGAGTAATGCGTAAAAATATTCAATGCCAAAAGCTGCAGTTTCTAAGTAAAGTGAATACGTTTCGAATGGAACTTGCGCAATGTTGCAGATATTTCATAAATAAAACATAAGATTAAGACTGTTTTATTTTATTTTCCATTTTGCTTTATATGTAAATTTTATAAATAAATAAGTGCAATTTATTCCCCAAATTCGGCTCATTGGGTCAGCAAGTTTTTTTCATTACTCTTTAAAAATAGAAAAATAAAATGAATCCATAAATATAGAACTCGTTTCTTTGCTATGGTCGTAAAACTTATAAATAATGAATATTTTATAAATAATATATACAATTATTTTAAGATTCCTTAATATTTTGTATTTATTAGAAACTTAAAAAAAAAAATATAGCAGTCAAAAAAATAGTTGCACAATATTATTTTATTATTGGACGCCAAAATTTACTTAATACAAAATAAATAATAACAAAATATAAATTAAATTAAATTATCTGGCTGGACATAAACATTTGCAAATCTCATGTAGAAACATTTCTTTTCGAATGTTTACGCTTTTTTGAGAATGGCAGCAAAGAGTTGTTACTATTAAAAATTAATTTTAGATTTTTAAGATTGATTTTCGAAAGTTCATTTAATATTTGCTTAATCGATAGCTTGCAGCATATTTGACAACTAGCGCCTATTATTATTATTATTTGGGTTTAACAACCCTACTGTGTCTCTGCCTGATGCACAATTTGCCTCCCAACGTTCCTGCTCTGTGCGCGCCTCCTCCAAGTGGTAACTCCAAGTGATGTTAGGGCTTTAGTCACTTGGTCTCGCCAACGTATCCGAGGCCGTCTTCTCCTTTATGTCCGCCAACTACCGCGTCGAATACAAGCTGGTGTTTCCTCCTCCATACGTGCGACGTGACCCAGCCAGCGAAGTCGCATGCCATTCATTCGCCTTATCACATCAATGTCGCCGTACAGCTCATTTAGCTCATCATTCCATTAAAGGTGGTACCGTCAACGCAAACACGGGCGAAGATTTTGCGAAGAATTTTTCTCTCAAACAACCCAAGAGCAGCTGCATCTGATTGAGTCGTTGTCCAGGCTTCAACACCATGTATATAGAAGCACTGGAAGGATGAGCGTCTTGTAAAGTGTTAACTTCGTCGTTGCATCTTTCGTTGAAGAAATGTTTTTCCATGGGTGGATCTCAAGTCCTACGCCAAAATCTAATTAAGAGGCTTAGGAAAACCCGCCGCGCGATTCAGTTTGCCGCCCAATGCAGGGGGAACCACGTGGAGGTAGAGTTTCGATTTGAAGATAGCAGGAACAAGGATCATGCTGGCATTCACCAAGTTGCATGCAATCATGCCTTGTATACTCTCCCCTTTCCCCCCTCATAGTGCCCATAACATGAGTTTATATGACAACCCTACGAGTCATCAGTGGTCATCAGCAGTCAATTTAAAGGCCCATACGCAGCATGCAAAATTTCCGCACGAAATGTCAAAACTTCATATAAAAAAAAAAATTTCCTTTTTTGGGATATTTTATATAAAAAAAAATTCCCTTTTTTGGGATATTTTTTTTTTAATATGAAGTTTTGACATTGCGTGCGGGATTTTTGCATGCTGCGTATGGGCCTTCAATTATAAATATTTATCTTTCATTTGATACCAAAAACACCAATCAATTGGGTAAATAAAAAACTACATTTTTGGCTTTGCCGTAAGACTTAATAAAAAACCATCGTATTTATATTGACAATGAGCTCCTGTGAAAAAATGCCATTCAGCTTCAATATTGAAACCTTCCTTATAATAAACTAAATTTGCAACCTAAAATAACGCACATATTTAAAAGAAATTCCTCACATTGATCAGCTTCCTTAAGATTATCTTCCTTTTTATGAATAAAAAGTGATTGCTGTTTCGATAAAAATTAACGATGTTTCAGTTTTCCCAATTTATTATCAAGCTTTATTAAAAAGCTCTTCGGTGACCTTCTTAGGTCCGCCATTTTGTGTTTTTTAGATTCTAACATCAGATATGTGATTAGTGACCCCGAAAACCCATATTTGCATACCCAACTCGAATTATATACATAAAAATGATTTTGGGTTTTTGGGGGGCCTTTTTGGCCCCCCTTTTTTAAAAAAAAAAATTTTAAACTATTTTTTTTTTTAAAAAACCTTTTAAAATGATTTTTTAGGTTTTTGGGCGGCCATCTCAGGTCCGCAATTTTGTAATATTCAAATTCTAACCCCAGATTTGTGATTAGCTACCCCGAAAACCCATGTTTGCATACCCAACTCGAATTAAAAACAAATAAATTATTTTTTAATTTTTCGGTCACCTTAGGTCCGCCATTTTGAAATATTGAAATTTTAACCCCAGATTCGTGGTTAGCGACCCCAAAAACCCATATTTGCATACCCAACTCGAATTATAAGCAAAAATATGATTTTTAAAGTTTTTGGGCGGCCATCTTAGGCCCGCCATTTTGTAATAATGAAGTTCTAACCTCAGATTCGTGACTAGCGACCCCGAAAACCCATATTTGCATACCCAACTCGAATTATAAACATAAAAATGATTTTTTAGGTTTTTGGGCGGCCATCTTAGGTCCGCCATTTTGTAATTTTTAAATTCTTACCCCAGATTCGTGATTAGCGACCCCAAAAACCCATATTTGCATACCCAACTTGAATTATAAACAAAAAAATGATTTTTTAGGTTTTTGGGCGGCCATCTTAGGCCCGCCATTTTGTAATAATGAAATTCTTACCTCAGATTCGTGACTAGCGACCCCGAAAACCCATATTTGCATACCCAACTCGAATTATAAACATAAAAATGATTTTTTAACTTTTCGGTCACCTTAGGTCCGTCATTTTGAAACCTTTTAAAACTAATAAGTTACTTATAATCAGCTGATTTGACAGAGAAAGACCCATATACCAAATTTATTTTGCCTGGTCATAAAAATATCTTAAAAATCCGATAACCTAAGATCTCTAACAATTTCAGGCATGCCGCAAGACCTGTACAATCTCTGGCAGCCGAACAACTATCCCTTCAGCGATGGCATCTGCATCTTGGAGAGCGTTCTATCGGAGACCGCAGCCAATGCCACAGTGTTAACCATTACGGCCTTCACAGTGGAACGTTATATTGCCATCTGTCATCCTTTTAGGTGAGTTACTGAGTGACAGCAATTTGAGTCACTTTTCGCAATGATTCAAATCCCAACAGACAACATACCATGTCAAAGCTGTCGCGTGCCATCAAGTTTATCTTTGCCATTTGGATTGCGGCATTGTTGCTGGCGCTGCCACAAGCCATACAGTTCTCCGTGGTGCCATTGCCCCTGCCTGAGACCGGTTCATCATGTACGGTAAATTTTTCTTAAACTCTCGCTATTTGCGCGTTGGAAATCGTTTTATAGCTCATCCGGATTTTTGTCTGTTCTTTTTACTTTTGGTAGATGAAAAACGACTTGTTTGCCCATGTGTTTGTTGTTTCCGGCTTTCTGTTCTTTGGCGGGCCGATGACGGCCATCTGTGTGCTCTACGTGTTGATTGGAGTCAAGCTGAAACGAAGTCGTCTGCTCCAGGCACTGCCACGTCGCTCCTACGACATTCATCGTTGCCATAGCGCACAAACCCGTGTCATACGCATGCTGGGTAAGTGTGGGCGTTACCTTCTGGCACGATATGCTTATTTAATGTATAATGGGTGGAAATGTGCTTCCGTTTGACTCTGGTATTTTTTTTCACTTGCAGTTGCCGTGGCTGTCGCCTTTTTTATATGCTGGGCGCCGTTTCATGCGCAACGTTTGATGGCGGTTTATGGCAGTGCGGCGGGTATTGAGTCGCCCATTTTCAATGATATTTTCAACATATTGAATTACACGTCCGGAGTGCTCTACTTTCTATCCACGTGCATCAATCCACTGCTGTATAATATCATGAGCCATAAATTTCGCGAGGCTTTTAAGGTAAGTGTTGTACAGTGGGCAAAATGTTTAAATTTGTAGGCATTTTTGGGGTTCCTTTAGCATGTTGATATATTTTTGTATTGGATTCTCTTAAGCAATAGCTTGACAGCTGCCTGCCACTTAATACCTTTTTGAACTTATCTCATTTTGTTGCCGGACTTAGGTTACACTTGCACGGCATTTCCGTCTCTCTAGAAAATACCAAAGTCAAAGTCAGCCACATAACTACTACAGCGCTTTGAGGCGCAACCAGCGTGGCTCCATACGATTGCATACGACGGTAAGTGTAATGGTAGCCAGGTAGCACATAGTTTGTCAGCACTTGTGTCATTTATCTTTGCAGGATAGCATGCGTACAACGATGACAACAACAACGACGAGTGGAGCGGGTGGCAATGGCGCACGTTACTCACAGCGTTTGCATCGCATTTCCTTGGATGGTTCACATGCCACACTGCTGAGCACACAAAGCAAGCAGGATCTGTTTGCAGCGCCTATACATTTGGCAATAGGCACGGCGGGTGCAGCACCGCCAGCACATCGCATCCTACAATCTCAAATATCGCAATTGAGTTCTGTAGGAGATGCACATTCGCTGCTGGAGGCAGAAATCGATGGTTGTGGCACAGCTTATCGCAGTCGACGTGGCAAGCAGCAGAGTGAGCTGGAACTAGAGCGTGCAAATGTTATAGATGCACGCTCCGTGCACTCCCACACACACAGCTGGCCGGAACCGGAGGAATTCGAGCTGGTCAGCGCACGTCAAAGGCCGCAAATGTGCGCCATAGCAGAGCTAGGACAGTGCCCAGCGGCCATGTCACGTTCGCGTCTGAAATTGACGCGCATAACACGCCTGCCGCAGGAGACGCAACCAACGACGCCCACGCCGCCGCCACCGCAGCAAAGTGTTTGTGGTGAACAGGGTAGTGTTGGTAAATTGCGTAAAAAGGCACAAAATAGTCAAAAAACTTCAAGTGCGCTAAAGAGTCTCAAGGCGAAATTCAATTGGCGTAGCAGACGCAAAGCACGCAGAGCGCAGTCTGGCGTGGAGGAGCAGCAGCAACAGAAGCAAAAGCCGCAGCAAAAAAAAGACGAGCAGCAGCAGGAGCAGGGCGTCTATTAAGCAATGATACCCTTACATTCCGGAAACGTGCGACATAACTGTGATAAGAGAAGCTGGAGCTGTCACCCAGTCAAGGGTAGCTGCTGCTCTGTGTATTATGCATAAGCCTGATATATCCAATACTCTATAGCGCATAGACAATAGCTGATAGTCAATTATATTCCAGGGTTAATAACCTAAGCTTTGATTCCTACATGTATCTCGTAGTTAGTTAATGTGTCTCAATATAAACTTCAATTTCGACAATATTTGCGTTTTATTTAGTGCGCTCTTTTTTTTGAGTGCCTACATGGTTATGCGCGCGGGCATTTTGGCAGTAAATGCTTTAGAGCTGGGGGCAATTGCTCTATATCATAATCCCGCACAATTAAGATGTCTATCGGGCGCATATAAATACGCTTTTAGTCTAGACGACAATAACTTTTAGGCGAGCTTAGCCGCGTGACGTCAGAGTGTGGCAGCGTATGTTACAGTACAAGAGAACAGCGAGAGAGAGGGAAAGTGAGAGCGCGCGCAAACTAAAAAGCATAGCGTACTTTATCCTTTTAGCCATTTTGAATTTGAAAGCTATATGTGTGCACATATGTATGTACATATATGTGATAGTGTCTGTGTGTTCTTAATGTGTCTGCGCATTTGCGGCTTTGACTAATTACTACATTTTGGCAAGCCATGCAATTTCGCCCTCTGACAGTTTTAATTTAACCCAAATGCAATTAATTCCAAAACGTCGGCAACATATTTTTAGCTTTCTATTTTGTATTTAAAATAAATAGTTTTAGTTTTTCATAAAATGCAACATATGTTGTAAAGTTTGTGGATATACCTATGCGGGTAAAAAAAATTGCATAAAAGTAAGTTTCTAGGCGGGAATGTTTGAATACGCTAACAAAACTCTTTTGTATAACTGGATGGTGCCGAAGAAATAAGAACACTAGAAATGGGTGCAGGAAATTAAGTTCGAAATCGTTTCGTCAACGGCATTTTGTATCCAGCTCCGAATTTTTTTAACTAACCCCATTTCGTGGTAGGTTAAAAAGCATGCATATCCCAAAATTGTTTTCATTGTAATACTTTTTTCGACAAACACGGCCATTTCAGGATCATACAAAATCACGTTATCTGCTGAATTCGCGTCGTAAAACACTAGCTACTTTGCTATCATAGCCCATATGGGCAGTACTTTTGTCAGTTCCTTTCACACCTGCCCTCAAAATAAAAGCCCAAAAACTATTTGGATGCGTGATCCAAAGCAAAAAGACCACATAACCATTCGTCCGTTCGGAGATTTTTATTAAAGATATGCTATCGGAAAAAATGTCGAATGCTGCTGTTATACCATACTTCAAGGCAGTATCTGAGCTACCTTTTTTATACTGTGGATCGTAGCGAATAATAGATACATTCAGTTAGGTCAGGCACTCTACCCACGATTTATTCATGCTGAAATAATGCTGACGTTGAGCAGCACTATCAGCTCCGTCAAGGTAGGAACGAACCACTCCGAACCTTTTAATACCGTGCGAGGTTTCAGACAAGGCGACCCTCTATCGTGCGACCTCTTCAATCTTGTGATGGAAGGGGTGCTGCGAAAGGCCGGTGTACATCGTAATGGCACTATTTTCTACAAAAGTGTCCTGCTCCTTGCATACGCCGATGATATTGATATTGTTGGACGTTGCAAGCGAGATGTCACTGCTGCATTTGTAGCAATCGAAAAGGAGTCAGCAAAAGTGGGTTTGGCGGTATGAGGGCAAGACGAAGTATATGCTGGTAACGCACAGGGATACGCGGCGTCTAGGATCCCACGTTGTAGCGGACCAATATACTTTTGAAGTTGTCAAGGAATTCATACACCTTGGCAACGCCATCAACATCGAAAATGATATCAGCCTGGAGATTAAGCGAAGGATCACACTTGCCAATTGGTGTTACTTTGGGCTCAGTAAGCAAATGTGTAGCAGACACACAAAACTTACACTCTACAAGACACTCATCTTACCCGTGCTTCTTTACGGCGCCGAAGCTTGGGTTGTGTCGCAGACGGATGCAGCAGCGCTTGGAGTGTTCGAGAGAAAAATTCTTCGCAAAATCTTCGGTCCCGTCCGTATTGGGAGCGACTATCACATAAGAATGAACCACGAACTGTATGAGCTCTACGGCGACATCGATGTCGTCCAGCGCATAACAATTCAACGTTTGCGCTGGCTTGGACATGTCATTCGTATGGACGAAGTAGCTCCAGCGAAAAAAAGGTGTTCGAAACAAGAGTCAACGATGGACGACGAAGAGACAGACCGCGTCTTCGATGGAAGGACCAAGTGGAGGAGAACCTGTCTACACTTGGTGTTATAATTTGGAGAAGACGCGCTAGAAGCAGAGGCTCCTGGCGAGAGCTCTTGAGGTCGGCTGTAACCCGGTAACGGGTTGTGAAGGCCACCTAAGTAAGTAAATAATGCCAACGTTCCATAAATAACGAGCCTACGGTTTGGCCTTAGCAATGGCTGGTATAGCTCATCTCTTCGGCAAAAATATCACAACGAATCGTTGCTCATTCTTAACTTCTGCACATACTCAGTTACTGTCTGACCCAGCTCCACTGGTCAATTTATCTGCTATCACGAGCATCGATTGTCCCCAAATAATGAAATTCAAAAAACAACAGTTCCTTTCCTAAGTCACACTCTATTTAACTCTATTCCTAACACATAAGACGGAACTAACCGTACCTTAAAGCATCCCTATCGCCTGTTAACACTCTAAGCAATAGTAGTCATAGACACCCTAATAATGTGAAAAATACAGATCCTCTCCGCATCCCCTAGTATTTTAGTAGACTATGCGATTTTAGCGCTCCTTTCACCAAGCAGTGCCATTAGTTTTGGTAAAAATAAACCGCGTTTACACCGCTAGTATCACCAAGCAGTTCAAGCAGTTCACTGAAATCATATAAAACATAATATGAAAAAACGATATATGTTCGAATATATTATCTTGATTAAAAAATTAATTTTTTTAGCATCGATCAAGTTTTTTTGACCGGCAGTGTATATATTATATTTCGCATATCACTAGACTCAACGATTTACTGAAATGATAATTTTTGTATCGTAGAGTGGAGTGGTTGGGAATATGATCACAAGTCGCATAAGCAAATGGTTCGGTGCAGTGCCGGACTAAGGCATGTGAGGACCCATTGGCCTGGAGCAATATGATGACATAATGAAAAAATTCCAAAAATTACAAAATTTCGTTGTCGAGAAGTTTGTTATAGGGAAGTTGATATATGTTATTAAAAGTAAGTTATACTGTATAATTGATTGTATAAATGATTTTGGTTTACAAAAATTTGAGTTTAAATCGAGTATGGGAGTATAGAATATGAGATGGACAAGTCGATCTGCCAGTGAAAAGTCGAAATTCTCACAAAAAGTTTTTGGCAAAACAGTTTTCAAAGTTTCGAATGGTGCCCATGTCTTTATGGTCCCTGGCTTTATAGGATCTATGCTTGGGGTACAGCCAGGTGCCAAGAATTGCACAAAAAAACGTTTGAGATATTTTTGGAAGACAAGGAGCATTCACTGCGACCAAAGTGTCTCCGCTGTGGTAGTCTTAGTATCCTGGACAAAGAACATTAAGGAACTGAGCCTACAAAAGATCATCTTAGCAGCCACTAGTTAAAAATTTGAAACTTAATGGAATACAAATCTATAAAATAGTGTTTTAAAAAATTTATTAAAGCATTAAGAGTTTTTATATAAGACCTTTAAGAACAAAAACTATGCAAAAATTAACACTTACACAACAAGCACACACTTCCATTAGTATATCGCATGTAACTCACTCTGTAAGTGTATAATAACTTTGACCACAAATTACTTAATGAGCACCAAACCAAGTGAAAAAGCGAATGAGCATGCACAGGATTTATGTGCTGCAGCTGCTCCCTTAACTTTTTTATTAAAAAAGTAGTAGGTGACAAATGCACAAAACTAAAAAGCTTTGCCAGCATTTTGCATTTAGTTTTAGTTTTAGTTTGGATCTCTTTAAGTTGTCCCTAACCCTGTCAAACATAAAATCACTGAACTTGGTTCATCATCATTTTTATGTGCTGGTGACAACAATAGAGCATCCAACACTGATTACTTATGCACAACAACCACATAATAAATTTTACTGCTGGCAGTCATTCTGACAATATAATATAGAAAATATGGTAAAAAAAAAAAAAAATAAAAAAAATTACTACCACTTTGGCATGCATTCAACTTCAGCATGTCGCGACAAGAGTCAGACTAAAGACAGTCTAAAGGCAATTGTACGGGTCTATAGCATTCAATTTACTTGCAGGCTTTATATAATATTGTAAATTCACAAACACATACGTCGGACACATATATCCATAACACACAAACATAAACAAAATGAGGTGGGTTGGCTACATAAGAAACATACCGACTATGCAATACACTGAACACACTATCACCGATTAAAGTTTATTGTTATGCAGCTTTTGTCTTTCCGGAAAACAGAGTTCGAAATTGCTTAGAGAGCTATCCCAAAGAATAAGCATATATTGTTTGTTGTTATTTAAAAAAGTTAAGATATATTTTAAATAAACGCGGAATGAAACAATGGGCATCAATTTCCTAATTTTTGGAAAAAAAATCGAGAAGTAATCATGCACAGCTTGATAGATTTCATAATGATAGCACGCATACCATTAGCAACAAATTTTTTAATCGATCGGGCTACGTTTACTTTAAAGTTTTATACTGCGTATACATAAGTTTTTGTAATATTCTCATAGTTTTGAACTGCACACTGAAAATTAAAAAAAAAAACAATTGTTTTTACACTCAAATGTAGCTAAAGTAGAGCTTAAAAGAATTTTTTTATAATATGCTAATGGCCACGGCTACTTATACCGACCGTGTCAGGTAATGTTGCGTATACGTAATATTTTTTTTAAAGTCTCATAATTTTGAATATTTGGGAAAAAAGTGTTTTTATACTCAAATATAGCTAAGCTGTAGCTGAATAGAAATTATTTATAATATTATAATTGCCAAGTACTCTTTTACCGTTCATGTAAGGTCAACATTACGTATACGTAATATTTTTTCAAAGTCTTGCAAAATTTTGAAAAATATGTTTTTTTATATTCAAATAAATAGTTTTAAATTAATAGCAGTTATTTTTAATATTATAATGGCAACGCTTACTTTTACCGCTTATGTAAGTTCTTCATTGCGTATACGCAATTTTTTTTTAAGTCTTATAAATTAGAATTGAGCACGGAGCACTGGCAAAATTGGGAGAAAAGTGTAGATGACATGTTAAAGCACAAATACATATATACAAATATGTTGGATGAAAGTTTTTTTTTACGCCACAGAACACTAGTTTTTAAGAGCAACACAAAAAATTTAAATATTAAGCGATTACTTTATATTATTTTAGTTTTTAATATTTTGAATTGTCCAAATAAATTCCAATCTCACTGTGTATAGCGAAGGAAGTGAGGCTGTAACTTCATTTCTTTTTTCAAGCAAACAAAACTCTTACACTAACTTAATATGCCCCTGACTCTTATCCGTGAAGTGTACAAAAATGCTCGATAAAAGTCGGTACATAATATTCAGTTGAGTGCCAAGTGTTTGCAATAAATTTTCAATATCATTTTTATGTATGAGCGAGAGATTGTTAGCAATTCAAATGTACGATGTGCGATATAGTTATATAGACTTGCAAGCACACGCAAAAACATGCACAAACATGCACAAACATGCACAAGCACGCACACATTCGCCTACAGCATATGCGCATAAATTGGAAAAAATTGCCAAGCTGGCAATTAAAGCGTATAAAATATTGTTGCCTACTTTTAGCGGCCGCGGATGAGATAAACGACCATATTTATGTGGACTCAGGTAAAATGTTAACGTTGCAAATTAAAACTATATCACACAGATACACGCACACACACACACACTGAAGTGTTGAGATTAACACGCTTTTTATGTAAAGAACAAGCCACTTTTCTCTGTCGAACTCTTTATTAGTTAAACAAACACATATACGTTCCAGCCACGTTCTGTATATATTAGCCAATTGTAGTGCTATTTAGTAAATAGTCGCACACATGCAAAAGCATATACATATATATGTACTATTTACCAAATGTGTACACTCACAGTGGAATCTCGGAAAAAGCGGCTAGTTATGGAAAAGGTTTTACATAAATCATTCTTTGAAAATAGATTTTCTAATTTTTTGTTGCTTTCTTCACAAGCTTTTGCTTGTTGATGTAGCCACCGAGGTGGAAATGGGCCTCATCAGTCAAGATGATTTTTCGATGGAATTCCGGATCATCCAATCAGCAAGGACACGACGTTGTTGATGATCGGCCGGCTTGAGTTCTTGTGTTAACTGAACTTTATAAGCCTTAAGACCCAAGTCTTTATGCAAAATACGGTGTAATGACGTTTGTAGAATGCCCAATTCCGAAAAACGACGAGGAATGGACAAACCTGGGTTTTCTTCAACACTTTGGGCTTCTTCTTCTTCTTTTATTCCTTTAACTCCTTGAGGAGCATAGGGCCTCTGTAAAACATCTAAATCGTATTCGGTTTTGTGCCAATTGCTTCACTTCCCTCCAGGAACGCCCTGATTCTTCAGCTTCTTTCAAAACAGTTCGGCGCCATGTTGTTCTGGGTCTTTCTCTTCTTCGGTTGCCCTGCGGGTTCCAATCAAGGGCCTGACGACAAACTTCATGTGGTGGCTTTCGCAAAGTATGCCCAATCCATCCCCATTTGCGACTGGTAATAATGAAGGATATCGGCTTCATATTACATCGCTGCATCAGCTCAAAGTTGCTGATTATGTTTGGCCACCAGATTTTCAGAATGCGCCGGAGACCTCTTCCAACAAAGGCCTGTATCTTGCTAAGAATAGCTTCTGTTGTTAGCCAAGACTCACTCCCATAAAGTAGAATGGATAGCACATTAGATTTGTATATCTGGATTTTCGTGTTTGTTGATAGAAAATTGGAATTCCAGTTCTTTCGGAGTTGCGCGAAAGCAGCTGTGGCTTTAGCAACTCTGGCTTCTATGTCTGCACACTTTGGGCTACAGCAGCAATATTCTCAGTTGTTCTAGAGCGACGTGCACGGGTTTTATTCTAAACATCACTAACTTGTCCCAACAGCTCGAATTTTTCCATCAATAAAAGCTTCAAAAGTGACAGCTACCGAAATACCGGGTGATTCAAAATAACACCTCATGTTGGATACAGTCAACACTAAATTTATTCGTACGCCATTCATTTTTTGATTATGATTATTTTATATTCAGCCGTGCTTCGGGAAACGAAAAAACCAAACAGAAAAAATTTATTCGTATTCATTTTTGCGTGCTCCGGAAAACGAATTTTTTGTCGATGACTTTCATCTTTATTTTCGATAAATTCATATATTTCCCTTATTTTTCCGGAAAATGAATCCGAACAGTTTATTCGGAACCGTTTTGAAACCAACTGTTTGTTGCTCCCAATTTCACCAAAACAAATTTTTTATGTGATTTGAAAACGAATGTTTTGTTGCAAGTGGAATTAAAATATGTTGGCAAAATAAGTTGAAAAGTGCACGCTTTTTAAACTAAAATAAATTTTTTAAGAATTCTTTGATATTTGCAGATTCTAATTAAGTCAATTTCAATTTAAATAGTTATTGATAAGTATTTTTAAGTCTTTTTTGTCTGAATCAAACCAAAATGTCCATGTCTTGCCTAAATAGTTTATGACATGCACAAAAAGAATTTATCTTGTATAGTAATAGCATAGTCGTGGATAATTTCCCTAGAGCTGTGCTAACAATGAGTAAGGGAAATATGATTAGATGGCGATAGCACAAAATTCGGATTTGGGAGCTCGCAAAAACAAATACGCAAAAAATTGTTCGTTTTGTTTTTCGTTTTCCGGAGCAAGGTTTGATCAATTCATTTTACAAATTTTTAAAATTGTGTTATATCACAAAAAAGTCTGTACAAATAAACGTTTTCGGAACCCCCAGCGCAATAAGGTTCTTCTTAATGGGCTTTTTTAAAAAGTAGCTTTTCAAAAGCTCTTTTGTTTGCCTATACGCAGTTCAAAAAATTTCGCGCGGAATGGCAAAACTTCATATAAAAAAAAATCCCAAATGGTACTTTTTTTTATATGAAGTTTTTTCATTCCGCGCGAAATTTTTCGAACTGCGTATACCCCTTAACCTTGTATCTAGGAGAAATCTAGAAGGAAAAGCAAAACATCAACTTACGATCTCGAGTCAGGAGCAACGGAATCGTATTTAGTAATATTTGGCAAAAAAAAACTAATTCGTATGCAGCCAGTTCAAACTTTCCTCTTGAAGTAGTGGTTGCTTTATTTTCATCACAAATACATATGTTTAATTTTTTCAATATTAAACTTTTAAGCTCAGGTTTCCTTTTGAACGAGTGTCTACTGTATACCGACTACATACTATCATATGCTTAGATAAATGTGTATTTCAGATGCCAAACATGTCTGACAGTGCGAAATTCATGAAGGTCCTTTAAATGCGTATATGTCTATGTGATGTTGGTTGTGTGCGTGTGTGTGTGTGTCCAATACATGTATATGGGTTATAATATACATAGTAGGGCTGGGATTTATGTTAAAGCAAGACATAACCATCAAATCTTAACCTTTCGCCATTGCCGTAACTGCTTTTGACATTGTTTCTCGTTTCTCACGTACTCGGAACACTTGGAATACCTAAAATGGCAACTTGATATGAAAGATGCAAAGAAACTTTCAAAAAGAGTCAATTTGTTGAAACTTGACTACGATTTGCATTAAGTTACAAACACAGTGTCCAAATGAAACATTGACTTCAAGTTGCTTATCATCTCGAATTGGTATATAAATAAATACATATACATATATAATATTATTACATATGCGAAAAGTTCAAGAAACTGTGTTGTTTATATGGGGAATCCAAATGCTTAACTTAGCTCAGCTTAGTCGATAAATGATACTTGTGCCAAAAGATGCAAATATGTATAAGAAAAAAAATTCACTGAAAATTTATGCAAGATTTTTAACTGTGCACGACGTTTGACAAACAACAAAATAAAAAAAAAAAACACAACCCACAACAATAACAAAAAAAAAAATCGACAAATCATGGGTGTAGGTGGGTAAGAGCGTGGGGTTCCTAGAAGGAACTGAAATGGACTTTTGCGTTTTTTCTATGCAAACGATTTTCTTTCTTGTTTTGATAAATAATTGCTGCTCTAATATCTGTGACCGACTGTGGAATACACTTCATCTACTTTTGTCAAATATTGGTAACACAGGCCTACAAATACCGGGGTCATGTCAGTTGTTAGAAGGCTAAGGGTCATTTCCGAAGTAATTTGCTGCGTAGAATCCAAATCCGGGTCCAGAATTGGCCCATCACATCAGGAATTGACGTGATAGGCAATTCTGGCCCCGGATTCGGATTCCCCGCAGCAATTCACTTCGAAAATGACCCAAAGCTTTCCAACAACTAAACCATGTTGGTCTGTGTAATTATTTCCGACACTTTTTATATCGATATATTTTAAGCATAGAAGCTGTTTTCAATGATATAGGTACCTTGACTAGGGGGAAAGTGGAGTTATTTAGTGAAAATGTTTTGTCTTAGTTATTGGGCTCACATGAGCGTGTATACCAATTGTGGTGGCTCTAGTATGTTTACTTATATAGAAGAAAATGAAATATAGAAGTTCCTCTGCATGCGGAAAATGTCCATCTCTTGTTGAAAATTTGTCTCAAGCTTTTATGGTTTCTGAGATACCAGTGTTTATAAGGACACATGATGGATGGACATAAGGGAACGAAAGCATTTTGGTACATATCAGAGAACAGCAACCGGTACCTTTTTTTATTCACATCGGATCATTGACTTGAATTTTGCGTTCTAAAGCGGTGTCAGTTACAATGCGGTCAAATCACTTACAATCATGCGGTAAAATGCGGTCAGTACCGGTTTTGATTGGTTTGATTTTGCGGGCAGCTGGCATGCGGTATGTTATCGCAATTGACCGGTTGGCAGCCCGATTTTTTGCGGTAAGGTATCGCAATTGACCGGTTGGTCTGCCAATACAAGGACATATATAATATTATATATTATTATAATACATATACAGTCGAACCTGCCAAGTTGGCCACCCTCATAAGTTGGCCACCTCCTTAAGTTGGCCACTTTTCAGTGAAACCAAAATATTTCAGTACAAAAATCAAATTTTAACCTGCTTAAGTTGCACCTGCATATCTTGTAAGTTGGCCACTTTTTGGGCGATTTTTTAATTTTGTCAATGCAATTGAACCTGTAAAAGTTGGCCACCTTAAAAATATGTGTTGTGTAAAGGCCAACAATGACAACATGATAATAATGTATAAAAACAGCTGATTTGCAAAGATCGCATCGATATCAAGGGATTTCATATTGATTTTTACAAATGTACAAAATTGATTGCATTGTTTATAGAAAATTGTTAAATAATTGTGTATTATAGCGTCGATTTTATTAGTTAACCCGAAAGTTCGTTGCCGTAGTCCTAAACCGTCACAGAAAAAGTCGACCTGCTTGCTGAGCTAGATGCGGACATGTCGCAGCAGAAACTTGCTGCAAAGTACAATGTGTCCAAGTCAACAGTGGGCAACATAAAATCTCAACGAATTCGATTTATGCTCGCATTTCAGGAGAACGACAATCTAAAAAGAAAATTGAACCAGACTCAGTTTTTGGTCATAAATGAGGCTGTTTACACATTCTTCGTTAAATGAAGAACAGCCAACATTTCAGTTAGTGGACCAATTTTACAAGCAAAGGCAAAGAAAATTAGCGAGGCCTTAAATTTTTTAAGGAATGTAACTTAAGTTCCATGTTAAGTTTAAAAATATGATTACATACAAAGTATTCCTAAAACAAACTTGTAGACTGCTTTAATATATAGGCACATATTCTGGAAATTGGAATTAATTTATGTATAAGTTGACATAAATGAAGTTAATGATTAATTTATGTTTATTTTTTTATCAATTGTATAATTAAATAAAGGTTTATGTTAAAACAATCATGACCCACGAAATCTAATTATAAAAAGTAAAAAAAAAAACATAATATTAGTATAAAACTCTACCCCCTCATAAGTTGGCCACCTGCATAAGTTGGCCAAAAATTGTTGAACCATCAGCGGCCAACTTAAGCAGGTTCGACTGTATTACATAAAGCTTTAAAGAGCATGTAGCCTGGACCATATAAGTGCAGGGTATAAAAATGTGTTCACTGAGGAAAAAAGAAGTTCGTTTGTAAAAAAAAAGTGCTCTGTAGGCAGATTCGGGGAATTAATTGTTTCATATTTCTTTGAAAATAATTTATTTATTTACTGTTTCTTTTAACCAGGTTCCTAAAAAAAAAACCTGTTAATGCTATAAAAGAAAATTATGATTTTTGACAAATTTTTGTAAACAAAAATAATCTGTAATGGCCCTTAGTGGTCCTAGGTTAGGTTGAAGTGGTTGCCTGTCATGGAACAAGCCCAGACGCACTTAGGCACAATGAGGTCCTTTGTGATGCCACAGGTAACGCTGGCCGAGAGCTGACTAATAATAATAATTTCCCTGACTGACAATTGTGTCAGTCGCGCCTGGTTGGGCATGGGGATCTCTATTAGAGATTTAGAGATTTTCTTTGGCAAATAGCGTCTTTGAGCTAGCGATGCCCAGTGGTAGGCAAATGTACCAGTGCTACAGCGGGGATTCGAACCACCGACCTTCGGTTTGTAAAGCGAGTACGCTACCACTACGCTACCGACGCACAGTGGCACGGAAGCCGAAAAAGCGTTGCAAAAATCATATTTTCTAAACCAATAGACATATTTTAATGAAATAAATTGTAGTTGAAAGAAAAATGTTCAGGCTTTAAAATAAGTTCTCATACATGGTGAGACGATATCTGAAAGCTGCGCAATATGTTGTGGAAGTTGGATTTTGTTGCCTTTACAGTATTTACCATTGAAAAATATATACATATTTTTTTCATTTTTTCTAAACCAATTGAGATATTTTTATGAATTAAATTTAAATTGAAAGAAAAATGTTCAGGCTTTAAAATAAGTACCCATGCATCGTGACACGATATCTGAGAGCTGGGCAATATGTTGTGGAAGTTGGATTTTGTTGTTTGTGCAACATTTGCCATTGTAAAATATGTACCTAAATATTTTTTTTGTTCATTTATAAAGAAATTTTGCTGATAAATTTTTTTGGTCATTATTTAATATTTCAATTAATAAATTTAATTTAACAATGCTTTTTTATTATAATATGTTATATAATTTGTCTTATCAGTAGTTTTTTGTAAAATAATCATCCACGTTTACATTTGAAGGAATATCCAAAAGACTTAACATTTCTTTTGAATAACTACTTGTTAATTCTGTATTGAATCTCACTTGTCTAAGGGATGAAACTAGTGGATCTGAAAAGGCTGCTAACATATTAAAAAGATCCTCGTTTTCCCTTGATCGTGATATTTTACATGTATTCATAGCTCTGAATTTTTTATAATCCATGTTTCTCGATTCCTGGGCTTCTTCTGAAATCTCCCCAATGGGTAGGCCATGATATTCAATTATAGTTTGGCCATGTGCGAAAATTTTGTGAAGCGTAGGAGTCAGTTTCTTTCCTGGATATTTTTCCATTAACAGCTCTGCAGTCTTGGTGGCATATTCATTATTTGCTGCCGTTAATGTTTTCCTTGCAGTTCATAATGCTTAAAATAACACCCAATCTTTTGATAATTTCATCATCTACTCCAGTTTTTTCTGTCATTTTTTTTTCTGCAAAGAATTTTCGTGATAAGTTTCCATCGTTTGAGTTACCGTATCCATATTTGGGGCGGTCGACTATCAGTCCAAGTCGATTAAAGATATCGTCTTGAATTTTGCTTTTCCTGATATTTTGTTTTTCTTTGTCTGGTGTGTTGTCTTCAAAGGATTCGTTAACTTGCGGAAAAGTGTATGCAAGCTTCAAAATAAACTCCATGCATCTAATTCTGGCACGCAATGGTGAAGAACCAAATTCCAGATTTCCCTCTTTAAATAAGGAATTATCCAAATTTTTGAAATATTCAGGCAAATATATACAAGGTTTAATCCTTAATTCACAAAACGCGTAACAGGTAAAAATGTAGTTACATTAAATGTTTTTTAGTTGGTACCTACCATTATAAAGGGAAAGGTTACATCCCTATCCGTATGTTTTCGGTTCAACTACCTAAAAATGCAAAGAATTTGCATTTCTCTTAATAATAATTAATCTTGCTTTTTTGAAATGTCACAGGTAGGTGCTTTTTTATTGTCAAGTGCAAATATAAGCAAACATCTCTTAATTTAGTGGATGCATCTACTGCGTGTTCTTCTTCTTTTACCTGCGGTAGCATTTTTTGAGTTGGGTTTCTGCACTTCTAGTGGCCTTACAGCCACAGCTGGATTAAGGCGGACACAAAATTTATAGAGAAGGTAAATAAATTGATAACAAACGTATTTATGTTAAAACTAAAAAATATAAAAAAATATAATTTGAATTATTTTCTTCCAAAGTTGAAAAAGTGGTTCAAATATAGTGGTTCAGGTAAACGGTAGTATTGAAAAAACCAGAAAAGATACGAAGTCATTTTTTTCTCTTTTATGTTTAAATTTCATATACCTTTTCATAGAATCGAAGAAAATATGGATTGGTTGCGTAGTTTTTTTTACAAAACGATCTTAAACACGCACTTTTATTCAAAAAATTCCGATTTTTTTCAAAGTTGAAAATATACTACACTTTCAGCGGCTGTAGCAACTAAACTATTTATCCGAGTTGAATAAAGGTTTAATTTTCTTGATCCCTGGGAAATTCTAAATAAGATCCATGTATTACTTTTACAAAATGATTTCATCGCAAAATCGATTTTTGCAACGCTTTTGCGGCTGCCGTGCCACTGTGCGACGGCTGAGAGCTGACTAGAGATGCCTTTATATCTGCGTACGGTCAGCTCTTAAAAACAGGCACAACTATTCAACTGTAACCGTATTGTTGCTGAACCAGCCTGAAAGGTCAATGAAATATAGCTAGTTCAGGGATAGAGACTGGAAAGGTCAGAAATGGCGGCCCAAGCGTCTTTAATCTCCTTCTGGATAGGGAGGGGCACTGAGACATAAGGCGGAAAAAGGTTTTCCCCTCCTCTTCAGGTCCACAGCCGCGGCAGAAATCGTTGAAGGGAACGCTCATTCTTTCGGCATGCCTATCCATAAGACAATGCCCTGTTTGATTAGACACCGTGGTCGATAGGGATTGGCGATTTAGTGTGAGCAGCTTCCGAGTCTTGTTGCCATCAATATTTGGACAGGTAAGGACAAGAATCCTCATTGGCCCAAGCACTGCGGGCAATTGCAGATATTTTTGTTTGATGGCCAGTTTAACTGTGGCAAAGTGTACCAATATCTATACATTCATAGACGACGAAAAGAGAGGTGCCTTGTTTGGCCAGTTCGTCCACCACACAGTTTCTAATTTTTTTTCGATTTCTTGAGGTTATGCCATATTCAAAATTAGCTAACTAAAAATCATATAGAAGAAATGGGGTGGCCTCTGAACCTGAATATCGGATGCTCTTCGAAATATGTCAAGTTCAAAACTACTCAAAATTCGTCATGGATCGTTTAACAACCGAACAACGCGCAAAAGTAGTACAGGCCTACCAAACGTGCAATGGATGGGAGTTTTCGAAAAAAACGAGCATGATCGGTTGACCGATATTTTATTTGTTTTTCGGGTGGTTTAAACCTATCCCGGATGTCAAATGGACTACAGTACGTCGGGTTTCTGAGATAATCTCCAAGATACCTCCTTGAGATTATGCCAGAATCCCAACAGGCTAGGGTTTAAATTTGAAATACAAAAACATATAGACGACATGGTTTGACTTGTGAACCGCAAAATCTTTTTTTTTTTTTTTTTTGGGTAAACAAAGGTTCCAAAAATTCCATATAGAAGCTTTTTCGAGTCTTCATGTACGACGATATTTTTTTATATATATTTTTTGAGTCGCTTAATTCGAAGAAGAGATCAAAAAGAACCTAAAATGAAATGTATATATACCTCGCTTTGTGGGGTCTTCTGTTCACCCATACAATAAGTATTTTAATTCACTACAAATTTGTTCAGAATTAAAATTCGAAATTTTTTTCAGTGTACGCTGTACATAGTAATCAATATAAAAAATTTCTACAGCAACAAATTTGCTTGTCTCTTCAGTATGCTGCCATACCTCCCTTTGACCCACGTCCATGTAAATGGCATCAGCAGTTCCAAAACACTTGAGAGAAATTGAAGGGACAAGTTAAATACAACGAACTTGGCTTGTAAAGAAAACGCAATTCTTTGTATAAGCAAAGCATCCTTGTTCCACCACCCACCACTGCCTACGCCGCTGACAATAAGTGGAACCAGTAGCTAACACTTCAGAGCAAGTGAAGCTACAAAAAGGAACTTTTAAAAACTGGTAGCATGACAAGTGGATTAAACTGAAAGAACTGAAAGCAAGAGTGCTCAAAAAGTTTTCCACTGACAGGGCGCCACTGACAGGGAACTCCGAGACTATAACCTCAGCGGCAGCTTTAAGTTGGCCTTAAGTAAGCAGTCGATTTAAGGCCCAAATGGCAGACAACTTGGTCTCCTCCATTAAATGCCAATTACGCAATATACAATATACATAATATTCAAAAGCAAACTCTAATTGAAAAACACTCAGTTCTCAAAGAAGCTGCCAAAGAGTGAGTGATATTTGTCAAATCGTTGGGAGAGTGTTTATAAATATGCACCATGGTTATGATGACTTGGCAACGTCCATTTCGTCATTCTGACATTTTAGCAGCTAGAAGCGGCGCTTAATTAGTGGCTCCAGGGTCATGTATACCTTATGGTAGGCATGGCAACGTTAGAGGATTTAATTTGTGTATTTGGAGCAAGGCGTTTAAAAAAAGCCAGTCAAAAGCGAATATATGCAACGATTAGATAGAGCAATTTGGCCAGAACCTGTTCGCTGTCAAAGCCAAAAAACATTCAATGACTTGCTGACTATAGCCACGAGCCAGATACGAACAATTAACAAGCCAATAAAATAAAATGCATGCTAAATGGAGCAGATCTGAGATACAAAATACAAATACATTTTTGTTGAACAAAAATCGAATAAAAAGTTTAAAAAGTTGAACAGTTGAAAAATGTTCGACTAGAAAATACGCTTTACGGACTGGTGTTTTAGATTTGTACAATTTTTTGGAATTTTTTTGGGACACTCAATATTTGCTCAATTGTTTCCAAAATTGAAAAATCGAATATCTGAGGGGAAGTGAAAATGCAGAGCTAAACTGAATTTTCCTATGAAATAAATTTTTTCCTTTTTTTTTTCAAAAATATCGCTTGAGAAATACACTAAATTGTTAGTACTGAAAAAACTACTGGACAGTGTTGGAAAAGGGTTCTAAGTTCTGCAAATTCTTGTATTTAGGTCAAAAAATATTGAAAATCATTATAAATAATAGAACTCATTAAACAAATTTTAAAAATAAAAGTGGTCTCGGCTAGAGTTGGGATACTATCGATGGCACTATCGATAGTATCGTTCGTTTTGAATGGTCTCTTTATTGTGTGCCGTACTTCACTTTGTTCGATAGTATATCGATTGTATCGATAGTTTGAACTATTGAAGCTTAAACTATCGAGTGGTGGCACTATCAATAGAGTCCCATCTCTAGGTTGGCAGATAGGACAGTAAACCACGACATTGGTTTGCTTACTATTAACGGGTTCACAAGGCAATTTATCGATATTCCAATTTTCGATACAATATTCATTTTTAAATGATATTTGACACTTAAAACAAAAAGCCATTTTTTTTGCAGTTCTCTTTCTTTTAAAGTTGTTATCCGATTTTTGGACCATTGCTATTACTAAACCTTTTTTTAAGCCTTCATTTGCAAGCCAGAACACTGCCCTTCTTTACACCGTTCGATCAGTTTGCTGGTAACTTTCTCTTAAGTATTTGAAAGGATACTTCTACGAAGAATGTTGCCTGTTTTGGACGACTTAAATATAATACCTGAACACCAGTTTGGGTTTAGAAGGGGACATGGGACTCCTGAGCAATGTCAACGGATAATCAACACTATAATGAGTGCTTTTGAAAGCAAGCAGTATTGTGCAGCAGTCTTTCTAGATGTTAAGCAAGCATTTGACAAGGTTTGGCATCCCGGCGTACTCTACAAAGTTAAAAAATGGTTACCAGCACCCTACTTTTTACTCATAAAATCTTATCTAACTGATAGAAAGTTCTATGTACATGAAGCAGGTGCAACATCTGAGCTGTGCTCTATTAATGCTGAAGTTCCTTTAGAAAGCGTTCTAGGTCCTGTCTTATATACAATATTTACAGCTGATCTACCGACAGCCAATGTATCTATGGTTGCAACATATGCTGATGATACAGCATTCATTGCCACAAACGACAATAGAAATGACGCTTCACTGCGATTACAGGAACAGCTTACTATGGTTGAAAAATGGCTAAAGAAATGGAGGATAGAAGTAAATACGCAGAAATCTGTTCAAATGACTTTCGCTTTAAGACGCGGCAACTGTCCCTCGGTATCATTAAATGGCTCCATCATTCCCGAAAGTGAAACCGTAAAATACCTCGGGGTACATCTAGACCGAAGACTGACGTAGAAGGCCCACATAAAAGCGAAACAAAAGCAGCTAAAATGAAAAACTAAAAGGATGTACTGGCTCTTAAGCCCTCGATCGCAACTCAGCCTAGAAAACAAAGTTCGGCTATACAAGACAGTCCTTAAGCCAGTCTGGACGTATGCCATGCAGCTCTGGGGGACGGCGAGCACCTCAAATATTAAAATCTTGCAAAGATATCAATCTATAACACTAAGACACATTGCAGGCGCTCCTTGGTATGTAAGTAACCAAGAAATACACAAAGACTTGAATGTTCCTTACGTCAAAGATTAAATAAGCAAAACATCACGAAGATATTTAGAGAGACTTTCTAACCATGAAAACTCACTGGCAATCAACCTACTAGACAATAGTATGAATGTTAGACGTCTGAAAAGATTTCATATTGTGGACCTGCCAGATCGATTTGTTTAATATTTGTTTAATAATTGTATAATAACCTTTAGCAAATAGTATTGTTGTTTATTGTTTGGACTCACTGGAGCACATTCAATTCTGCCATTTTTGTATTATTTATAAAATTTGCTGATTGTTTTCAGACAGATTGCAAATAAAAATACATTAATAAAAAAAAAAAAAAAATTTTGCATTGCACTTAAAAGATGAAGCGCGTTAAAGCCGGGAGTAGACGACTATGAGATACACTATACCTTCACAATGCAATCAAGTTTTGTGTATTACTTAAGTAACCCAAAACAGTTTTTTTTGGTTAAAATATCTTTTATTAACAAACAAAAAACAAAGGAAAATGTTTTTTTTTTTTATCGATCGGTGGTCGATTTGGCATATTTAGCGAATGAAAATTAATATCTTTTAAGAATATCAGTATTTATAAAAATTTTAGGTAGTTACATAAACGTAATCAGTTTGGTCTGCATCGGCTGACTGTAGTATAGAGGTGCTAGATAATCCCAAATCGGTATTGGTCATATCCCCGTCATTTATCATTCTATCTAAACCAAATGTGATATTTAAAAAAATTTAAGGATGATATAATACATATATGTGCCTAATTTGATCTCGATCGGTTCCGTGGAAAAAACAAAAAGCGTCTGTAAGAACTTCAAAAAATTAACAGCATTGGGATATATTTCAAAAGCTGTTTGTCCTGCTGGATTCAAAGAATGTCCACAACATGGATAAAAATCTGCTTAAGAATTCAGTTAAAAAATCAGAGCTTTCATGCCTTGATATTTCCCAGACATATTGGTTACCGGGTCTGGAGACAACCGCCGGTGTAAAAGGAAAGTTCATACACAAATGCCAACAACCTCACCTTTTTCAAATGCAAAAACATCAGCAACGAATGGGTTTCAGCGATGACATGATCCAGAATCGGAATGCCTGCAGACGAATGCTGAGATCGCATACCCACAATCTCAGGAGGAGCATAAGCGAGTCCGAAAAGGGGTAAACAAGGATTTGGGAGAAGACGCAGAAGATTGGGAATATGTTAGTTTTATTTAATATAGATTCCTATAAATTCTAAACATATAGCAACTGCATTTGCTATCTGCTGTGCCTGTATGGTGTGAGAGCCAAGAAACGTTCGACTGCACGGATTCCTTCCTTTATCTGTAGTCGAGTCAACTGACATTAAATAATATTTGGCTTTATTTTTCATCCGAATACAAATTTCTGCCAATACTTCTTTAACCATAATATCGCTGAGTTCTTCGCAAATCGTAGAAGACTTATAAATAACACAAGGGAACAGCATTTTTGTTGCATGAAATATAATTACTAATATAATACTTTCTCGGAGTGCTGATTTCAGACCTAAAGTCAGATTGTTTGTATCAGCTTTAGTTTTTGAGATATAATTAAAACGCGTTTTTATGAAAAATCTATTTTTTATTAGGAAAACCATTAGAAAAACAACCACTACTTATCAAAAAATTTTCTTTTAAAAGATTTTCTTGCTTGACGTGTTTGATGAATGCTGTTTTTAATGCTCCAGCAATAGTCCGTCATTATGTGAGCATTCCAGTGACCCTGCTAGCGTTCCTCCGTTGTTCGAATGTCTTGATGGAACCGTTCCCCTTGTTCTTCACTCAGATCACCAAGATGTTCAGAGAAATGGTCCAAATGGCTGTGGAGAAAGTGTACCTTGATGCTTATATTACAAGCAAGCTGCTGGAAGTGTGACAACATCAGTTCAAAATGCTCAACATAGCTTTCGTCCTTTTTGTTTCCAAAAAAATTTTGTACAGACCAAACGAATTCATTCCAGGCATTTTTTTCAATACCAGTCATGTAATTATTAAAGTTTTCATCCTTTATCAACCTTCTTATTTGTGGACCATCAAAAATTCCGGCTTTAAGTTTCTCATTGCTCACTTTTTAGAGATGTATTAAAAAACAATCATCATCCTTGTTCAGAGCTTTGACAAATTGTTTCATAAGCACCAGTTTGATATGTAACGGTGGCAGTATTATGCGATCCCTGGGCACAATGGGTTAATTTATCACATTCAGTTTTCCCGGAACCATAGCATGCCTGGAAGGCCAATCTTTTCTAATCCAGTGCTCAGACTTAGCTCTGCTATCGCACAGACAAATAAAACAAGGATATTTTGTATAGCCCCCTTGTTGTCCAAGAAGAAAATTCACCATTTTTAGGTCTAGCTAGAATCTCCGATGCTTTTTTAGAAAGACCAAGGTCTTTGACTAATGCAATGAGGTCTTCCTGATTAAAGGGCTGGGGCTCGGAAGAAATATCTGGGTTAAAATCAGTTGTCCCACTCTCAACACTTAAAGAAGAGTTTTTTTCTTCTAAAGCGGGATCATTTGGGTAGATGAAGAAGCTTGGGGTACTTGCGCATCGACGGAGTACAGGACTGGTCGAGTAACAGATGACAAGTTAGGGTAAAACCATTTCTACCGATTTCTTTTATTAATCCCGTTTATGTCAACCACACAAAAATAGCAATCATCTTGATGATGGGGTTGATGATGAGGTTCCCGCCACATCATTGGTGCTTGATACTTACAATGAGGTCTTTTCTTATTCGCCCATAATCTCAAAGACTCCACACATGTTTTGCATAGCATATGAGGAACCCAGTACTTGTCACGAGTGTCCAAAGGGAATCCAAAGTAATCAATATACACCTGTTTTATAAACTCCGACACACTTAGTCTACAATTTTTGAATGTATATACACCACAGATGTTACAAAAGTAGTTGGGATCGTTTTGACAGATATTTCTCGACGTGGACATAGTTAATCAAAAAACAATGTTTAAACACAGCTCGCTAGATTTGAAGTTTAAATGTTACTAGTACGAAAATATGTCTGATAGCTGTATCTCAAAAACTGGAGCTGCTAAAGAAAAAATGAGGGTAGATTTGAAATCAGCGACCTCAAATCCATAAACAACAGGCATAAAATTCCATGCACCAAAAAAAAAAGTTTATTTTGTTCCCTTGTGTAATATTGCCGCTTCCTTCGTTGGAACTACGAAATTAGAGCGCTCAGGGTGCTGTGTTAGCTAATTTCATGGCACAGTCGGTAAGTGATCTAAGACGAGCGATATTTGAAATCCAAAGCTTGGAGTTTTATGTTAACGAAATCATACTTGAATGGTAATTATGAAGTTATAGAAATGATTCAGTCAAAAGAATTCGCTCAAGTTTCATTCTGATTGGTGGAGACCCCACAAGTAGTGGAGGTGGAAGCTCCCTAAATCCGGTCCATGGTATAGGGTATAAAAACTAACTAAATCGGTTAAAAGACTGTGTTATACTTTCTATTACTTCGACAGTTTTGACAGATAACATAACTAACCATCATTGTTTTAAAGGACACTCTTTTTATAGAGATTATTTACGTAGCCTTGAGACCAGCAGTTGTATTCAAATCAAATTACATAAGCACATTTTTTTCACCTGAACTAATATTATTTATTATATTTATATATAACATTTTAATGTTAGGCAGTGAAGGACAGCTTGAAAAACTTGGCTAACATGGCACAAGCTGGTTGAAGCAGGAGCAGCCTGTTTACCTGACCCTATTCCATATTTTTTTCAAGTTTAATCAAGTGAGGCAACAAATATCGATTAGGAATAATAACGAGCATTAAACGGAAGTTCAACGCACTTGGCGTGATGAAGATGGACCAAAAAGTAGAAAAAAAAAATGGTACGGATGATAAACGATTTGAGTTTAATAAGTTTGACAAACACTTGGTGGACATTTTTCTTTGACACTGAGCTTAAAAATAATTTCCTGGAAATCATTTAGATGGAAAATCAATGGCCAAAATAATGTACAAAAGCTACCAAAATTAGTTATGTTGAATATATTCAAAAGATTGCGATGAATTAATCGGCCGTGCTGCGGAAAACGAATATTTGGTGCTCCCAATTTCACCAAACCGAATTTTTCATGTGGTTTGAAACCAAGCCAAAACGAATCCGGATAAAATGGTTCGGTTTGGTTTTTTCGTTTTCTGTGGCACGGCTGAACACAAAAAATAAATCACATAAATTGAATTAAGTTAAAATTATAGTTAATATCTTTGAGAATGAAAGTAAGTCTTTAAAAAAGTTGTGAAAATTCTTTGTTTTGATAAATGACTTTATTAAATCTATTTAGAAATAATGTGAATACATATGTACTGTATATTTAATAATTTAATTACCTCATTATATTTTTTCTAACAAAGACTTTTTTAAATTTTAACCAAATCTACAAACGAGACCATAATTTTATGACAGGCTATTAAAAAAAATACATAATGAATTATTGCAAGACAACAAAAACAAAAAAAAAAAAATGGCAACCAAATAATCTTAATTAATTGTAAACAAGCTATGAAAAACATCAACGTCAACACAATGGCACTTGACTGTATGGATCGTGTGGGATGCATGGGATACCTTAAGTGGTCTGGGTGGGTGACACCAAACCATGCCCAGAGCCACACGATGACTATGCTCCATTTGTTGTTCTCAAGTTGCGCTGACTGCATTCAAAGAATGAAAATGAAAAAAGAACTTTGCTGACATTTCCTATTTGTACGCGATACAATAATCATATTTTGATTGAATTCTCACTTCGATGGGGATGTTTGAGGTTGGGTTTGGGGTAGAAGGCGCAGCCTTGGCTGGATTTATGTGTTGTCGTGGTACAAAAAAGCTTGACCGTGGAAATGAAGTGGATGCACTTGAGTGGGGCAATATAAATATATTGAACAGTTTGACGCGTTTTTATGGAGACTTCTTCTAATTGCAAAAATCATTTTTGGGAATAACGAAAAAAAAAAACATTTTAAAAGAGTGATCTCTGGCGCTTATCCATGATCCGTTGTCCAGCAAATAATTATTATTTTTTGATTTGTATACCCTGTATCTGATGGTACAAAGAGTATATTTAGTTTGTGCAAGCCGAAAATGTATGTAACATACAGAAGGACACGTCGGATACGCCCCAAAGTTACCCTAAGGATGATCAGGGTGACTAGAAAAGTCGACATATTTATGTACGTCTGTCCGTCCTTATAAACGTCTAGATCTCAGAAATGGTACAAGCTAGAGCAACCAAACTTTCAAAATAGATTCCTTATTATCCATAGGAGACATGTTTATTTTATTGGGTCGTTCACTAAGTAATTTCGTTTTTTTTAGTGCAATGTAAACACGATTTTTTTTATTGTGTAAAACATTTTATGAAATTATATATTCTCCATTTTGATCCACCACCTTTTGCCATCTTTCGGGCAAGAGATTGATTCCACGCTCATAAAATTTTTGATCCTTGCAGGCAAAAACTGGTCCATGTGGTTTTTGACGTCCTGATTAGAGGTAAAGTTTCTCCCATCCAAAAAATTATGCAGAGACCGGAACAAGTAATAGTCCGAAGGTGCCAAGTCTGGAGAATATGGTGGGTGTGGTAGCACATTCAATTCAAGCTGCATAAGCTTTTGGCGAGTCATCAAACTTGTATGAGGTCTCGCATTATTCTGGTGGAACACTACACCTTTTCTATTGATCAATTCTGGCCTCTTCTGTTTGAGTGCATCACTCAATTTGTCCAGCTGATCACAATACACTTCAGAATTAATCGTGGTATTGTCGGGCAAAAGCTCAAAATAAACAATTCCTTTGAAATCCCACCAAACAGACAACATAACCTTTTTTTGGTGACTATCGGCCTTCGAAGTGGTTTGAGCTGGTTCATCCTTTTTAGACCATGAGCTCTTGCGCTTTACATTCTTGTAAGCAACCCACTTTTCGTCGCCAGTAACAATGCGCTTCAAAAATGGATCACTTCTTTGACGTTTGATAAGCAAATCACAGTCGTTAATGCGACGAAGCAAATTTCGTTCTGTAAGAACATGAGGAACCCATATGTCAAGCTTCGAAATTAATCCTAGACGTTTCATGTGAACGGTTGCGTTGGACAAATTTAATCTTTCAACAATCTGTCGAGTTGTTATTCGACGATTTGCATCGACCAACGACTTTATTTTATCCACATCGGCTTGAAGAGGCCTTCCAGGACGTGGTGCATCCTCAAGATTGAAATTGCCGGAACGAAATTTTGCAAACCAATTTTGGCATTGGCGTTCGGTCAACACATCTTCTCCATACACATCACATAATTTTCTAGCTGAATTTTTACCCTTTTGATAGTAAAACTGTAAAATATGCCGAAAATGTTGTTTTCGATCTTCCATCTTCGATAGGGCACCAAACAAAAACTATTCCAAAAAATTTAACAAAATTTTTTACAAAAAAGCCTTACTATATCAGCTGTTCAAATATATAAAGGTAAAGCGGTTAAGTGTGAAGTTGGCTGCGAAAAAATTCAATAAGATCAGCTGTTATCATCAAACGAAGTTACTTAGTGAACGACCCAACAAAATAAAAATTACAAAAACTGCCTCGACTGTGAATTTAGCCCGAGACTCGAGCTGACTTTAAGTACTCCCTGCAGTTCGGTCATTCAGGCCTGAAAAATTCAGCCCTGAATTCAGGCATGAAAAGGAAGCGAACGGCTTTCTAAGAGAAACAAGGACACATACAAAAATGTATTTGTCTATCTCTTTCTTTTGTCAGATAAAAATTAAATTTTGTAAATGGCAATAAATTTTTTATATAATTTATAAAGTAGAAACTATGGAACAATTCGCCCTATCACACACTACATTTTTTTTTTTGTGTAGCGATTAATTTTTTTTTTTATCAATATTGGATCATAACCTAATCTGTATCGGTTGATTGCCATTAAAAATATATAAAAAAAAGGAATTATTCTAATTTTCAATTTTTTAAAATAAACATTGTTCAATATGTGTTTTAATTATATTCAAATTTTTTATTATAAAAAAAAATTATTCAGCCGTGCTCCGGAAAACGAAAAATCCAAAACGAACAATTTTCTTCGGATTCGGTTTTGCGTGCTGCGGAAAACGAATTTTTTTTTTTTGATAACTTCCCATTTCATTTTCGATAAATTCGTAAGTTTCCCTAATTTTTTTGAAATTGGCATAATTAGAATCAAGAATATTTAAAAAATTATTTCAGTATAAAATACGCGCTTTTTATAATCATTTTTTTTTTTTGCCGATTCTTTTTAATTCCTCTTGCAATCAAACATTCGTTTTGAAACCACATGAAAAATTCGTTTTAGTGGAATTGGGAGCACCAAACATTCGTTTTCAAAACGAATCTAAATTAATTGTTTGGATTCGTTTTCCGGAGCACGGCTGATTGATGACCAACTTTGAGACAAATAATGTAAGAAAAATAAGACGACTTTGAGAAATCCTCTACAATCACACTAGAAGGCTTCTAGTCCCACCTCTAATTCTTCGTTTAATTATTTCCGATAATAATGTTTGAAATCAGTTGAAATTTTTTTGTTTCCAGTATTTTGTTTAAAGAAAATAACGCTGTAGCTATAAAATTGTAGCGCTTTGAAAATATTTGAAGGGGGCGTGGCAAAATAAAAATAAACTTGATCTAGCTGACAAGGTGTAAAAATGTTAAGTTTAGTTGTCCTAGCTCTTATCGTCTCCAAGGTCCAAGGCGTTCATAAAAGCAGACGGAGAGACAGACGAATAGAGAGATGGACAGGCAGGCGTACAAACAGACAGACAAATAAACGGACAGATAGACAGATAGACAAATAGGTGGACAGACAGTTCTAAATCAATTTCTTTAGTTCTCCTGATCATATAAGAGGTAACTTTGGGAGATCTTTAGCGTCTGCTTATCTATGTTTCATGCATTTACAAAAAAAGCATATACCTCTTAACCTTAGATGTAGGGTATACAAATTGAGCCCATGATGGCATTTGTATTTTTAAAAGTATAAAAAATATATTTTAAATTATTGTTGCTTTTGGGAAATTCGTTGCTTTAAATGTTTCGAAAGATTTAAATTCTCAAAATTTTTCAAAAGGTCTGATGACAGACAGATACTTTATATACGGAGTGCCTGGACAAAGCAGCTATTAACTACACCAATTATTGGATCTAATAAGTTTCAAGGAAATCAAGTCAGTTAAAGTGGAACATAATAAACGGCATCGATATGGCTTCAGCTAGACTAATCAAATCGTTAGACATCTAGTTAACAATTTAAAACTGGGCTCTTGACCACTCTACTTTTTTTATAAACATTTTTTTTTCTTTTTAACATGCTAATGAAGACCCAATTTGAATTTTATGTAGAAGTTTTTTTAATATTGCATTGATCATCAATCAACATTAATTTTATTTATATTAACAAAAAAAGTTTAATTTAGTGACTTCTTTATTATCGAACCGATTTGACTTTAGTTGAGGAAGTGTTTGCAGTAAAGAAATAAAACGAATTTAATAGTTATCTTGTAAAATTGGTCTACCTTCCAAATTGATAAAATACAACTATTATTAAGCTAAGGGGTCTAAAGTTTTTACTTTGAAAATCATCTGCCATTTATTAAAAATGCTTAATATTTAAGGCCCATACGCAGCATGCGAAAATTCCGCACGAAATGTCAAAACTTCATATAAAAAAAAAAGTCCCAAAAAAGGAAATTTTTTTTTTATATGAAGTTTTGACATTTCGTGCGGAATTTTCGCATGCTGCGTATGGGCCTTTAGCCAAAAATTTAGACATAGTTCTTTTCAATCGTGCTTATTTCTATGAGCATTTCCATGAATTCAATCGATTCCTTTTAAAATACTTCGCCCTTAGAAAATGTAACTACCCGAAATTAGGAAACCATTTGTTCTGAAGTCTGCTGAACTAGTTCCATTGAATTGCATATTATAAAAATAACCATGCCTCTTATTCCGTCAGTGTATTTACGCTTCGCCTTTCTTCGTTCATTACGAATCAACTTGTCATGCTTCTGAAATCTTTATTATTGTTTGTTTACTCTTTATATGAGTGTGAGTCTCTATATATAAATAGACATATGTCTTGCCGCATTTTGCGGAATGTCTCCAAGAACACAAAGCGTCAAGTAGTATTATAAGATATATGTATATGACGACACACCACCCACTAGACACTTGGCCCGAGAGAGTCAAATACCTCATTCGTCAATAAAATTGTGATTCATGTTGACGCCGGCAATATTCTGGGGAAATAATTTCCAAAAAAAATATGCACATAAATACTATGTTTATTTGCATATAAGACAATAGAAAAATGTTTATGAAATATTTACAGTCTATTGTAATTTATTTAAAAAAAGCAAAAGATTTATGAGTTTGCATTTAATGTACATTTGGGCGAAAATATTTGAAACGGAAAGAATTTTAGGTCGATCGTACATTTTTAACATAAGCTACAAGCAAATGTTCAGCTTGAATTTTTTTAATGAAAATATTATATATTGATTTAAATCGATCGAAAATATTTGAAAGCAGACTTTTAGGTTGATCATATTAATTAATTATGTACAAGCCAGTATTCATCTTTATCATTTATTTTTAAAATTTCGATTGAGATATTTGTGCGGACTTCCCTTTGTACAGTCATATCTCGTGCGAATAAAAATATTTTAAATATATTTTTTTTAATTAAATATGAAATGTAGAATTATTTTTAAATTATTTTATAGAACGTTATCTGCAAAAGATATTCTGGCTTTAAAGATAATTTTTTGCTCAAACGATTTTTGAATATTTTTTTAAAGCACAAAAACAGATTTTTGTGGCCATTAAACTATCTCTACTATTATTTATTAAACGAACTTACAAAGAGATTTTTGGGGGTTAAAGCTTATTAAATTATACTTCTAGAAACGAGTTCACCCTTTGGAGCTGCTGCTTTTTGAACATTATTCAAATCGGGATTCAGCGTCTCAAGTCCACATGGGTAGCCCTGTCACATGTAAAGTTCTAAACATTTTTTTTTTTTTTTTTTCGTAGACCCCGGTTATAGCTCCTCTTCTTCCTGTTAAGGCTATCAAAATAAGGTTCCATTGGTGACCATTTCATTATAAACAGATAGACCTTTAGAAGTCATAAATTTTTTCTGTATTTTTCATATACATATATATATTTACGAGTATAAAATGTTTTCCATGTTTTTTGTGAGAAAAACTCATGAATTTACTCTAACTTTAAAATTTGGAAAAAATATGTATCTAAAGCATATAAAAAAAAAATTTGTTTTAAATTTAAGATATTTAATTGTAATATCTTAAAAGGTATTTTAAGAACATATTTTAATTTTAAAATTAAAAAATATCTAAAACAATTACATTATTTTTGTTTTTGATTCGTGTATTATTATTATTTTATTGATAATAAAATATAATAATAATTTATAATAACATCTAACATCTTTTGTCGAAGATGTTGCGTATGAATTATCCGTTCCGAAAATTTCCACATCATTCCAACATCTTGTGGAAATGTTCCTATCTTATTGCATCCCGATGAGAAATTACTCGATTGTTTTTCTGTGCACCTCTTGTTTTTGTCATTCGCTGGGAAAATGTCAACGAAAAAGACTGGCAGCTTCTAAATACAAAATCAAAATGGAACCGCCAAGTACTTGTAAGTAAAAATGTAAATTGTTTTTTAATTTACATTGTAATAAAATGTTTTTAAAATGTAGCAGCAGCTTGCAGAAAAGCAACCGCACAAAGAACTCATTGGAGCAATGAGATGGAGTTACACCTCTTAGATATGTGGCTGGAGTAGGTAGCGCAACTAAGAGGTGTGCGAAAGAATTCGCATGTTTATGCGGAGATGGCGGAAATCCTCAGGGGTAGTGGATTCAAAGGCACTTGGTCAGACGTGCGAACCAAGATTGACAACAAGACAAGGAAATATAGCTAAGTAAAAACCAAATTAAATCAATTAATTCTTAATATGTTTATGTATTTTCAGTGAAGAAAAAAGAAAAATAGGGCACAGCGGCGGAGCACCCTCACAGTGGATCCACTATCAAAAAATTCATGAAATTCTAGGAAACTTCTCAATAAATAATATTGAGGAGGTCACGGTCGAAAATGAATGTAAGTATTTTAAATTAAATGTAATCAAAATAAATAACTAATTAATTTTAATGGTATTATTGAATGCGTGGAGGTCAATGAAGATTCAACCCAAAAAGGAAAAAAACGAGACTATTTAGGCGAGCTGGTCGCAGTGCCTCGGAACCGGGCGGAAAAACAGGAAGAGCTCCTGGGGCAACTGGTCCAAAATCAAAAAAACTTCCAAAAGGAAGTTATGGATTTTTAAAAAAATAATAGTTAATAGTTTAATTTAGCCCATTTGCTTTATTTTTAAAATTTAGTATAATATAAAATATAAGTTAATGTAATACATATGTAGTATGCAATACTTATAAGAGCTAAAAGCTGTGAATACAAAACGTGAAAGAATGAATTAAATGAATTTTTATAAAACTTAAACATATTTTATTATTCTGTATCTTCATTGTTATTGAAAGATCTTGCTATTGCAGATCTAACTTCTTCCGCATCTTGTGAGTAGTCACCAGAAACGTTAGTGTGACTTGGTTGCTCACGAAGCTCACTTGTGGCAACTTTCCAAGTCTCGTTTATTGCACTATTGTGCTCATTAAGAATTTTGTACAAAAGGCAACAGCATAAAACAATTATTCTATTATTTTTTGGATGTGATTCCAGTCCTTTTCCAATGCGGCGAAACCTTCCTTTCAAATGGCGTTAGACAAACGGTAGTTAAAAATTTGCTTGTTAGGTGACGCTGTTGAGAATGGATACGGCTTCATCATATTTCTTGAAAATCTAAACGCCGAGTCCGCAATCAACACAAGTGGAACTTTTACGCCGCATGTTTCTTTTGCCCCCTCCTCTAGCAGTGGTGTAGTTTCAAGTTTCTAGCAAAGTGCAAAAAAACGAAAGACTGAGGAATCATTGCATCGACCTGGGGATCCAATGTTCACATAAGTAAACCGGTACCTACAAATTAAATTGCATTAATTGGGCATTGATAATGCTAACAAATAATAATAACCTACAGGTAATCAACTAAGGCAAGCAAAACAATTGAGTACCAGCCTTTGTAGTTGTAGTGGTCAAAAGCTTCTGCTGCTAATGGCTTCACTTCAATGTGGCATCCATCTTAATAAACAAGTTGTTTATACATATAATGAAATATACACAATTAGAGTAATGAATTTAGTGTCCTTTACTTACCAATTGCACCAAAACACTGCGGAAATCCTAGCGATTCGAACCCTTGCACACATTCGTCAATTTTTTCGCTCGTGAGGTAGTTGGGAGATAAGTACTCCTCTGTGAACACCAGTATATCAATACCTTTCGATCTAATCGTCTTTCATGTCGATACAAAATTTCGTTCACGAGATATTGAGGAATAACTGAAAATAGTGCCCAAAAACATGTTTTTCCAAAATATCTCGAAAACGGTGCTTAAGAAAAAAAAAAGGTTGCCATTTTCGTGTTTCTCGACGCCAAATTACCCTAAAAAACACTTTTTTACGAAGGTTCACTCGTTGACCCTTAAATTTGTAAACAAGTGTAATAGACTAACTCTAAATATTCATCCATAAAACTATATTTTTTTTATAATTTTATTTTTTTTTTTATACCCTGTACCGTATGGTACAAAGGGTATACTGTGTTTGTGCAAGCCGAAAATGTATGTAACGTACAGAAGGAGACGTCGGAGACCCCCCAAAGTTACCTAAAGTATGATCAGTGTGACTCGAGAAGTCGATATACCCATGTCCGTCTGTCCGTCTGTCCGTATGAACGCCTAGATCTCAGAGATGGTAAGAGCTAGAGCAACCAAACTTTCAGATAAGATCCCTTATTAATCCATAGGAGACAAGTTTATTTTATTTTTTTGATATCGGGGTTACATTATATAGCTCCCATAGGGGTGTTTCAGAGGACCTCGAAAAAAACCAAAAGTTTTAGATGGATAATTCGTTTGTTTATGAAGATATCATAACCAAATTTGGCAATCGGAAGTTTTTTAGAGACCCCCAGCACTGTACTAAATTTTATCAAAATCAGTTGACTATATCATATAGCTCCCATAGGATCGATCGGTCGAAAAAATATTTTTTGGACAAAATTCGTTGTGTTTCGTTTGTTTGTGAAGATACCGTAACCAAATTTGGCATGAGGAAGTTTTTTAGAGTTCCCAAGCACTGTAGCAAATTTGATCAAAATCGGTTGACTATATCATATAGCTCCCATAGGACCAATCGGTCAAAAAATAGTGTTTTGTACAAAATTCGTTGTGTTTCGTTTATTTGTGAAGATATTGTAACCAAATTTGGCAATAAGAAGTTTTTTAGAGTTCCCAAGCACTGTTCCAAATTTGATCAAAATCGGTTGACTATATCATATAGCTCCCATAGGACCATTCGGTCAAAAAAACGTGTTTTGTGCGAAATTCGTTGTGATTTGTTTATTTGTGAAGATACCGTAACCAAATTTGGCATTAAGCAGTTTTTTAGAGTTGCCAAGTACTGTTCCAAATTTGATCAAAATCGGTTGACTATATCATATAGCTCCCATAGGACCAATCGGTCAAAAAATCGTTTTTTGTACAAAGTTCGTTGCCTTTCGTTTGTTTGTAGAGATATTGTTAGCAAATTTGGCATTAAGAAGTTTTTTAGAGTATCCAAGCACTGCACTAAGTTTGATCAAAATCGGTTGACTATATCATATAGCTCCCATAGGAACGATCGGTCAAAAAAACGCTGTTTTTACAAAATTCGTTGTGTTTCGTTTGGTTTTGAAGATATCGGAACCAAATTTGGCAGTCGGAAGTCTTTTATAGTTCCCAATCAGTGTACTAAATTTGATCATAATCGGTTGACTATATCATATAGTCCCCATAGGACCGATCGGTCAAAAAAATTTTTTGGGGCAAAATTCGACTGATTTTTTTTTTTTTTTATGAAAACATCGTAACCAAATTTGCCGAATATAATATCTTTTTGAGGTTTTAAGCAATTTGTCGGAATTATTTGCAATGAGGTGGTACAGGGTATCCCAAAGTCGTCTGCGCCCGACTTTAACGTACGCCATTTTTTGATAATGTTTTATTCAAAATAAATTGAATTGAATAATAAATTAAATATTAACTGAACAATCCGCCATGCTCCCGATAGCGAAAAACCAAATCGAACAATTTTAATTGTCTTCGTTTTTGAGTGCTTCTGGGAAAATTAAAGAACACATTAATTTTAATATTAAACTAAAAGAAAATATCTAAATCAGTTACGAAAATATTATATATATTTAAAATAAATTGAATTAAAAAAAAGACGGCGTACATTAAAGTCGGGCGCAGACGACTTTGGGATACCCTGTACCATCATATTTCAATTAAGTCCGACATATTGCTTAAGACCTCAAAAAGATATTTTATCAGTCGAGTTTTGCTCCAAAAAATTTTTTTTGACCGATCGGTCCTATGGGGACTATATGATATAGTCAACCGATTTTGATCAAATTTGGTACATTGATTGGGAACTATAAAAATCTGTCAAATTTGGTTACGATATCTTCAAAAACGAACGAAATACAACGAATTTTGTACAAAAAACGTTTTTTTGACCGGTTGGTCCTTTGGAGCTATATGATATAGTCAACCGATTTTGATCAAACTTGGTAAAGTGCTTGGGTACTCTAAAAAACTTTCGAGTGCCAAATTTGGTTATGATATCTTCATAAACAAACGAATTATCCATCTAAAACATTTGTTTTTTTTTCGAGCTCCTCTGAAACACCCCTATGGGAGCTATATAATATATCCCCGATATCGAAAAAATAAAATAAACTTGTCTCCCCTGACATAATAACGCATCTAATCTGAAAACTTGGTTGCTCTAGCTCTTACCATCTCTGAGATCTAGGCCTTCATACAGACAGACGGACATGGGTATATCGACTTCTCGAGTCACACTGATCATACTTTAGGTAACTTTGGGGGGTCTCCGACGTCTCCTTCTGTATGTTATATACATTTTCGGCTTGCACAAACTTAATATACCTTTTGTACCATACAGTACAGGGTATAAAAATATACTATATATAAATTGCAATAATTACACAATATCTCTTTTCGTTTACGAGATTATGATTTGTTGAAACAAAACGTCACATAATTATTCAGTTATCCATTTCGTTCTTTTTTTCCCTCCATGGGTTGGTTCCTCGCAAAGAGGTCGGGCACTGCTACCAGAAGATCTTTTGTACCGTACAAAGTTATCATTACTCGATAAACATTCAGAACTATGCCACAAAAAAAATTTGCCGAAATATGGATATCAAAATTTATAAGTTCGATTTCAAATTTTTCGCGCTTCTCTTATTTTCACCCACTCACTATTTTGTATATTGGAATTATTTATGACCTGCGTGTACGAACAGATTTGCCAGTTCATTAAAAATTAAATTGTGTAAAATGCCAATGATATTTATGTAGTGAACAAAGTCAAGCAGTTGACAGACATGACAAAACATGTCGCCAAATGAGTGTGAGTGTGTGTGTGTGTATCTCTGTTTGTGTGTGTGTTGGGAACGACTAATTTATAATGGTTATTTATGCATCGGACAAGCTCCAAAGTGCACATGAACTTTGCACTCGCCGCACATTAATCCCAACTTGAGTTGTATAATTTTTAATTAAAATCTTAGCTCAACATTCTTAGCATCTAAAACAAAAGTAATTTCATCTAAATCTCAAGAACTCAGCCAGCAACAATTTGAATACAAAATAAATTAGAATGAATAGAATGAATGAATGGAAAGACTCCATTTTGTTTTCTTTCTCGCTCTCAGTATCTCTTTCTGTTTGCACTGGCCTGTAATCGAAACTTTGCCAATAAAGACGGCTTATCAGGCAGCAAGTGGGCGCCATTTTTACCCATGCCGGAAAATGGAGACTAATGCTCGATTCGAAAGATAAATGTCCGAAATGAATAGCCGTGCTGCATAACCAAAAACAGCAGCAAAGGCGTAAGCAAAAAACTGCTGATGCGTAGGAATAATAACAAAAAACAAAAATACCAATACATTTATAGTTGGCTAAAGGAGGGAGATAAAGGGAACTAGACTAAAGGACTAGTCGCAGCAAGGATTATCGAAATATTTAAGACGCGGTTAAAGCGTGAATTGAATGGGAGAACTTAAAGCCGTTTGGAATTTCGGCCATTTTTGGAATCAAAGCAAAATTTGTGATGTGAATAAACATTTCTGGGGATGATAACGCTCTATGGGATTGCAGCTCTTGAGACAGTGTTTAGCGATTGCTATTCCATGTTTAAGTCATTTATTAAGTTCTGATGATTTATGCGCTTTTTTTCGAGTTCATTAACTTATTTGAATGCGTAAGTAGCACAGTCACAGTCTTAATTTGGGAATGTACTAAATTAGGAGATTAATACTAAATTCGCCTTAGATTTACAGGGTGATGGATCACCGAAAACACTTGAAAATTTTAGAAATAAGCGAGTAACTTGGGGTGGAATGCCAGCCAGGCCAATATCTGGCGGAACTAATCAACAGCCTAGTATTGGACTTAAGAAAAGATTGGTAATGGTCAGTTAAGTTTGGTTTAAGGTTTGTTTTTAATTCAAGGCTCCGTGGTCTAGTGCTGGAGAAAACATCGATGATCAAAGTTAAAAATCTCTGTATGTATATCGATGTTGGCCAACAGAGATGTTTCTCTAGCACTTCTGCACTCATCAAATGGGTGTGTTTAGTGTTTACCGACGAAGCTTAGGGTACACCGCTCGCATTTCCTCCCAGGCATTGATGACGTTGCGCTTCAGTTCCAAAACGGGAGAATTCAAAAAAAAAACTAAGCTCGTCCTGAATTTGGGTTGGGTCGTTGTCTTTTTCGAAGTTGTGAGCCAGCGACTTGTGGTGGGCCCATAAATCAAATTCAACATCGCCAGTAGAGGATCCATCACACTTGCTTTGAGTTGGAGCCATAGTTGGTAAAATATTTGCAAAATTGTCTGTCCCAAGCTTTTATTTTGCGCGAAAAAATTTAGTGATAATCTTTCGATTATTTTAGCAGCTAATCGATTAACGTTTCGATTAATTATTATTATTTTTCGATACAATTAAATCGTTAATTGAAAAAAAAAATCGATTATTGTGTATCAAATGATTAATCGTCCCATCACTAACTACGTGTGAACCATAGGCCCATGGGATAGGGCCGTGCCGACCACTGTACTAAACTGATTTTGATTTTTTTTTTACCAAAGTGGACAATTTTTTTGTCAAATTTACGGTTTGGTCGTTATTAAACCATTCATATGAAATTTTTCCACATTTTTAGCACATTTTTAAGAAAATTCCATTTCGAACGTAAAATTTAAAAAACAATTTTCATACAGTTTTTTTCATGTCTCGTAAAGTTTGATCGATAACGAAAAAAATGACTGGTTGTTTATCAAAATCGGAGAAAAAATGTGGAAATATCAAGTTTTTTTATAAAAAGTGAAAAGTGTATATTTGTTTGAAAAACCAAAAGTTTTAGATGAATAGTTCATTTATTTATAAAGATATCGTTACCAAATTTGGCATTCGAAAGTTTTTAAGAGTTCTTAAGTTTTTTAGAGTACCCAAGTATTGTACCAAATTTGATCAAAATCGGTGCTATGCATTAACTCAAGATACTCTTTACGCTTTTAACTAAAGGGTATCAAAAAAACGCTTTCAGCAACACTTTTACATAAGTCCGTATCCTGGTAACTTCGTTCCGCTGCCGTTTTTAGCTTTATTTTCCCGGCTGACATTAAAATTAAGTATGCGCAGTGTATTACATTTACAAATTTGCAATCATTGCATTTAATACGCTTGAGTTGAGCTGCCAATGGCCAATGTTTTAGTCAAATGCACTTATATAATATTAATTTCCATTTCCATTTATTTTTAGTGCTCTTTTCATACAAACAAACTTTTACATTGACTGTAAGAGTTACAGTTTTTAGGAAATGGTTCTCCTTTACGAGGATTTGTTGTTTGTTTTGCCATAGCTGGTGGTATATATTGTATTTATGATGTTGTTTGGTAAACGAATAACAAGCCACAATAAATCACATGGCACAGACAATGGTCAAAAACAACAATAATAAAAGCCAAAATCAAAAAATGTCACAACAACATCAAAAGCCAACTGCTCGAATATTGTTTCACGATGTAAATAGAAATAGTAGAGACATCTAAAGCTTTATTTTGGGGCATTTAGGCAGCTTAAACTTGAAGCATTTACTAGCACTGAGTTCAGTAACACGCATACGCACTGTAGTGCGTCACATGTGTTTGGCTTTCTTGTTGTTATGTGTTCGAAAGTGTCTGTCTGCGGGACTGCCATTTAATTACAAATAAGTCGCACCATTAAACTCTTTTTATTGCGTTTCTTTGGCAACAATTTTTACAACACTTTTGTAAGGTTTTATGCACTTTTTCCTAGAACACACACTTGCCAGGATTATGCGTGCCTTCGAAGTGGGTCCAACACAATTGTCTCTTGTGGGCCTTATATACATACATATATGTGTTACGGAACGCTTCAGTTGTGCCTGTAACACAGGTGTCACCAGGTACTATGCTAAATACCCTTTCCAAAATTATCGTAGAGAGTCGACTCAGGGCGGCACACGCTCCTTGAATGTGTTCCTCAGGTAAAATTGGCAGTGGCTGACACACCTACGAAAAGAGGTGATATCCAGACTCAATTTTTATATACAGCTGAGCAAAATGTTTACCATGAACATTGCGGATAGATTCTAGTGTCGCAGTCAAGCCTGTCGACATGGGTCACTCTCCCCGGCTCCGTAGTTTTCAAAATGGTATGTAGATTTGGAAAATGCATAAAACATTTACTTTTTTTTTTGGCAACAAGTAATCGTGAAACGTTCCTAGAAATATTATTTGCATAAATATATTCCAATAATATTGAAAAATTCAGTGATGCAAAGTTTCCGAGCAAAGGAACAGAAAATAGCATAACACAACGTCACATAAATTAAAAAGAACCCTTATCGGCTACTTTCTCGTTTTTTCCATCTTGCAACTTGTCTTTAAAATACGACTCCCTGACTAACTGACTATCCTAATACTAATTCTTGTCTTTAATGACTCTAATTAAGTGGCGGGAATGATATGGGAATGCTACTCTACCGCAAACCCGTACGAGCTGTGTTTCTAATTTAATTTTTATGACCACTTAATGTGTCCTTAATTACATGTTGCCCCATTATGCTGCCGCTTGCCTCTTGATTGAATATTTGCCAGCAACGTGGCTCGACTGAGTCCCAAATTGAGATTAATGGACACAGCACGCGGGTAACAACCTCTTGAGCCTGTGGCGTTATTATTAACATTTGTTGCAAGTAGCATAAATATTGTTTAAGCAAAAAGTTTGCACACTCTGATGGAATTTGTCAACGTGGAATTTGCCACAGGAAATGCTGAGCAATCGCTTAAGTTTGTTAGATATTTCTAAATGTTGTTGTTATTGTTTTTGTTATCCTTGTAGTTATAACTGTAATTTCAAAGGCATTTACCCGTAACGCCCCAAGCAAACCAATAAATTTTGAGACCCAATGGGCGATAATGCAACAATTGCTATTAACAGCTAATGAAGTAATTTCAATATTTGCAAGCAGGTTAGAAATCAATTTGCACAAATTACACGCATCAACAGGTTCCAACACGCACACAGATTCAGAAACAGATACAATGAGAGCCAGTGGCGCAGGTAGAGGGAGCGATATAAGTTGTCCTTTCACTCATGTTAAATAGCAACTAAAAACATCGAAAGAAAAAACAACTGCTTGTTTCTTGAGCAAGCAGTGCTACCTATTTGTTGAGCAATTGATAGCCAGATGGCGCCAGCAGTAACATCAGCTTTTTTGTTTAGCGCTACAAAACAAAAAGTAAATATAAAAATCAGCTGTTGATGTACAAATGGTAAATGTGCTGGAATTCTAAAAACTGATAGCGATTTAATAATAGACCTGTTTGAAAATTGCTGGCTGACCAAAAAAAGCCATGAAAAGTTAACAGGCTGGAAAAAGCGGAGGATGTGTCTGTACCCATACTTAATAGGCACACGTGGGTGTGAAAGATTTTGCCGAGACGTACGTGCTCTGAAGTATATAATATTTATAATGTATTTACATATTGTGGCAAATTTTGTATTTGAGGCCATGCTATAGAATCCTGCAGTCTTTTTTGAAAATTTCCATATGTTGTCGGAGGTTTTTTTTGGTTTGTTGGAGCACCCTTAACTTACACGGCCAGACGCAATTCCAAGTAAAGCCAAGTTGGAAATTGTTTTGGAGTAAGTCACATTTCAGGTCTTTAAAAAAGCATTTGAAATTACATTGGTTTTTTGCTCTTTTGTAAAGTGTGTGTATCTACTTTGCAGTGCTGTAGAAACCATCGATGTTTTATCGATATATCGATGTTTAAAATATCTATATATCGATGTTGGAGATGTTTCTCCAGCGCTACTAAACACCCATTTGATGAGTGCAGAAGTGCTGGAGAAAAAACATCTCTGTTGGCCAACATCGATATATAACTACTTTAAACTTCGATACATCGATGCATCGATATAACATTGATGTTTTCTCCAGCACAACTACTTTGCCTAACAGACATTGTTGTTGCTATCAAAATAACTTAGTACATAATCAATTTTTTTTGAATAGGTGATGTAATTGCTGGCGCCATCTGTATGTTAATTGCCAAAAAAGTGGGCGGCGTTGCTTGCTTACGAAACTGCGTACCAGAGAGCAAAAATCTTGGTGCCTTTTTGCGATGCTGCGTACTGGCCTTTTCTTAATCATTTGACATATTGCAAAAGTAAAACCTTTTTCCGCATGCTCAAGATCAGAACTTCGTATCTTTGTTTAAAACCATTTTGTTCGCATATTTTATGCATGTTTGTGCACGTTTGTTTGTTGTTTGAATGTTTGTGAGATCTTGTACATTTCAATGTTTTGTGACAATGTATATCTCTTCTTCTTTTATTCCTTTAACTCCTTGAGAAGCCTAGGGCCTCGACAATGTATATAAATAATGTTAATTGTTATCAATGGTAATTAAACGTATATATAAAGAACGCTTGATGATTTCTATAAAAAGGACGACAACTTGTTCCTGGATTAACAAACGTCTTGGCTAATCGAGTTTATAATTGAGAGTAACATTACAAAATAAAGTAATTTGCCTGCAGTGGCTTAACAGAATAGCTTATACTAATGAGTTATCGATTTTATGTTATTTAACAGTGTATATTTAATTGATTCTCTTTTACTCTATGCTTATGCTTATGTTATGCTATGGTGCGACAAACTAAGGTGACGTGACTAAAAAAATTTGTTGTATTATTTTTAAGGGTAATATATAATTAAGTGTTGCATAACTTCAAATGTAACCATATGACACTGATAGAGAAACAAAAAATATTTTTAAATGCCTGCAATTAATTTGGCTATCATATTAGACCCTTTAATCAAGGGCTACCTATTGGCAGTATCAATTTAATACGCTATCCACTATAAACTGCAACTTCTGACCGGACTAAATGACATTCTTCCTGTTTTGTTTGCTCTGGGTTAATTTCCAGAATGTACAAACATTTTTCAATACTTCATCTTCTGAATTTTTTCTAAATTATTTAAAAAAATATATATATCTGTGTACCATCGTCGAATATTCCTAGTCGTGTAAATTCCCAAAATGTACAAAATTTATTTAATATTTCATCTTCTGAATTTATTTTAAATTATTTTTAAAAAAATACTATATATTTGTGTACCATCTTCGAATATTTCTAGTCGTGTAAAACAAAAATAAGTAAAATGTCAGAATCTTTCGAAATTCGTCGTATGTGATAATTTGAAAGTAAAAGCGTTAGGAACAGGATCGTTTTTCAAAATTTCAAAATGGCGGACCAAAACTGGCCGCCGAAAAGCTTAAAAAATTATTACATTTGGAACCTTTTCATAGGCTGCCTTAAAAAAGACTGAACTATTACCATAGCTCACTACTGTCAAGGTAAGAAATATTTCGTTTCTCCTTGTAGACCAGCAAAATTCCTTCGGCTAGGCAACTTTGGATTTTTTTTAATCGGCAAACACAAATTTGACCAAGTTACATGTTTTCTGAGCTATGGATCTCTACAAAGACTTGCGCAAATAAATCAAGAGGGCTCTCAGCAAAAAGTTGCTGCTGTTAAGATCAATTATAAAAGAATATTTTTAAAATTCGACAATTAGCGTGATAATCACAATTATATCAGAACTATAGATTTGTTTATGGAAATTTCTTGCTGGAGGTCAGCTTCTACTCCCAAAGACTGAATAACTTATTTAATTCGTAGAATCTTATCTCTAAAAAAGCACTACAGCGTCAATAGATAAGAAAAAAATATGGCAGATATCAAATAGATTGTAGCTTAGTGTTCAAGCTATTTGCATGTCATTATATGAAGGATGAAATGATGTGCTATTTATTTAATTATTTTTTTAATTTCCGCAGTTTTTGCTCTATTCGGTATCTTGTGAAGAATAATCTGAAAAGTCTTCTTCCGCATCTTTATTTGACATAACAGCGAAAACGTCTTTATTTATCAGTTTATCCTTTTTGGAAGAGAGAACTGATCCTTTTGATAGCATCGTAGTGAATGGGTCCGATGAAATACAAAGTACATATAAAGGGTGTTTTTTTTAAGCGCGTGCGGATTTCAAACTTAAATAAAACATAGAAAAATTAATTTAACCCATTTTCGCTGTTTTCGCGAAAAAAATTTTATTGCAATGAAATCAATGTAAGGGCGTTACATTTGCCTTAGACAAGTTATTTGTTAAATTTTAGAATTTTCTGACACCTGGAAAGAGCTTGGCATCATGTTGCGTATACGCAACGCTCGACAATTGGAAGAGTAAAGCATAATTAAAGAATTTTTTCATTCATTACGATTTATTTAGGAAGGGATATCCTAATATCCTATTTTTAAGTCGAAAAGACAAAAAATTCGCATTTAGTAAATTTTAGTTTAGAGTTCAAAATTTGTCCAAAACGATGTGTGTCCACAGACGCCAGTGTGTCTGTCAGTGTGTGCTTTTTAGGAGGTTGGAATAAGGTGAAGTAGGAAGCCTAAATATATACCTTTTAAACAAAAAAAATACCTCACACACAAGTCACATAAGAATTTTTTAAGCTGATGTTGCGTGTACGCAACAGAGGAAGAAAATGGGTTAATGACCCTAAATATGGTTTTATTAGATAGATAATTTCGTATCATTTAATATTTGAAAAAGATCACTGGAATGTGACCACCATGACTAAGTTACAAAGCGCATCCTGTGGGTCCAATTTTTTACCACACTATCGAGCATTTCGGGCCGTATTTCAGTAACGTTTAATGTTGGTTTCCAAGTCGTCAATTGTTGCTGGCTTGTCTACATAAACCAACGACTTGACGTGTCGCCAAAGAAAATATTCAAAAGGGGTCAAATCACATGACCTCGGCGGCCAGTTGGTGGGCGCATTTCTTAAAATAACTAACTCACCGAATTGAGTTTTCAGTAAATCAATGGTTGCTATCGCCGTATGGCACGTAGCGCCATCCTGTTGAAACCAGTACTCTTCGACATCGATGTCAAGTAAATTTGGAAACAAATATTCATTGCTCATAGCTATGTATCGATCACCATTGACGGTAAAACGTTGCGAATCGATAAATTTGGATTTTCCTCTACACTGGCCTTTACAGCAGTGATATTTTCTTCGGACCATGCTGTTCTTATTCTGTTTGGTGGTCAGACATCGTGGAATGTCAAATCAGTTCGTACATGATCAAGAACACAAGGAATAGAACGTTCTTATGGACGCTTAATCGGTCCATAAATTGTACGAAGAGCTCTATAAGTTTTTACAACAGAACACTGATTTTGATTGTAAGTCTCGAAAATTTGAAGACGTTGTTGTGGTGTAAATCTTACCATGATGAAATGTTAGTCCTTACTGAAAAAAATGAAATTAAATTTGTCAAAAGTAACAACTGGTTTCAGAGATATCCCTTTCGGAAATCCGGAAGCTGTTAAAAAAAACACCCTTTATATGAATATATCCTCTATGGTGATTTACGCGAATTTGTGTAACCGCCATCAATATATAAGACTAAGGCTTCCGCTGCTGTGTATTTAATGGGTTGATTCTAGTTTTTTGGTCAAACTTTAATCGGAGTTTAATAAAGATATCATCTGAGATGCACTTCTGGTACTGGCCCAGACGGTATTTGTTAAGCGTTGTCAGAAACTTTTCTTTTTATTTGTTTTTTTTTTTTTTGACGCTGCAAAATCAATTTTGGCATTTGAGCTTAGATCCACCAATATAAGCTCGCTATAAAACCAGTCCTTGTTGTTTTTTTTCAAAGTTATGAACTCAATGGTTCTCTCTCCATTGCAAGGCAAATTTTTTGGTTGAATTTTTCAATTCGCTCAGCTATTTTAACGCATTCACTCCTTCCATATTTGGTTTCATCAGTAATATTTTTTGGATATCCCATACTGAAAATAACACTCTCCTGGACACTGACAATATAGCTAACATTGAACTAATGTTTAAAAACGATTGATACCGAACCTGGTAGTTTATTAGTAAGCAATATACCTCTAACTAACATTTCCTAGTTTGAAAGCAATTCGAAGAATTATTCGAAAATCCCAGACAGTGCAAACATAATTTTGTTTTGAGAAGGCAACATAATAAATCCGAAGAAGTATGCCTGGAATTTAATAGTTAGCATTAGCATCCTCCCATTACAATAAGCCATCTGCGCCACTGCTAAGCGCGGTGATAAAAGCGGTCAACGCACATAATAAAATTCAACGCAATTTGAGCCATTTTATATGCGCCCGATTTGGCCTTGGCCAATTTTTGTTGCGTTGCGATGGCGGCCTATGAACTGTGTTTTGGTCACACTGCCACTCACACACACTGCCGCACACACACGCTGACATACAATTAGGAGCACAAAATGGTCGCTTGGCGCTTGTAGCAATATTAAAATAGCGCACATTAAATCCAGCACTTTAAATGTGTAATATGATAATGGTGCGTATGAGCAATATTTGGGCTACAACCCCAAACCTTGCAATTGTTTTTATGGCACTTGCAATTATTTTCGCTTTATTGCAAAACACATGAAAGGCATTTCAAGCCACATTAACTTTAATCAAATACCAGACAATAATAAATAATGACGAGCGGCGGCTGAAAACTTTAGCAAATATATAATAAGACAACTGACCCTTTGATTTTTTGATTGAATCTTTACTATTGTAATAGATACTACATACTACAATGCTCTATCTAATTGAGACTGTTTTTATGCGCAATACAAAACTTAAATGGAGATAAGTGTTTAAAGTGTCATGCCTTTTTGTATTTGTTGCCACTTTAAGATGCTTTTTAGCCTTGAGCAGTATTTTCGCCAAAGTGGAAAACTTAATGGCACACAGGGGCATATCATAATAGCTATAAGCTTATATATGTTTGTGTGTATATTTGTTGTAAGCAAAAGAGAGGAAGCTATAGGATAGGGCAACTTCAAGATACACTGTCTTTAAATATAATGCTTAGCGAGCATAAGAGCATTAGATCCTTGAAGACAAGAACCGAGACTTACTTTTGTTTTAAATTAATACGTAAGCACTTGTATTGGAACCTCACTTTACTTTCTGGCCCATAATTTTGTCGAAAATTTTCAATTTTCAAAAAGTTAAGAGGAGCAAACCGTTGATGATATTTTAACCTATAAGTAAAGACGCACCTTGCTTCCAAATAGATCATGATCTTAGAAGGACAGATGGACATGGCTGAATCGATTTGTTTGGTCATCCTAAGACTTTTGACAAAAACTTTTTGGATTCTTACTCATCTCCTTTAAGGTTTAGGGCCTATACGCGAAAAATTTCGCGCGGAATGACAAAACTTCATATAAAAAAAAAAATCCCAAAAGGGATATCCCAAATGTGAAATTTCCGCGCGAAATTTTTCGAGCTGCGTAGACCCCTTTAAAAAAAAATATATTTGTCCTCTGGTTTCGGTTTATAAAAAGAAGAAATCACACTAATATTACAACGTATACGCCGTGTATGACATGCCTGTTTTAAAATGCTGCCAGAGACTAAGATGTCCTTGCCGGGATTTCGGTTACAGTGTATAAGCACTATGTCTAAGTTAAAAGGACCAAACCGTTGACGAAATTTCAACACATAAGTCCAAATAGCTCTTAATCTTTGAAGAACAGATGGACATGGCTGAATTGATTTGTTTGCTTATCCTTAGACTTTTGATAAAAACTTTTTGGATTCTTACTCATCTCCTTTAAGGTTTAAAAACAAAATATTTTTGTCCTCTGGCTTCGGTCTATAAAAAGAAGAAATCACACTAATATTATAACGCATACGCCGTGTATGTCATGCTTGTTTCAAAATGCTGCCAGAAACTAAGATGTTCTTGCCGGGATCTCGGTTACAGTGTATAAGCACTATGTTTAAGTTGGGTCACTTGCATTGTAGTTGTTGTTACTATCATTATTGTTAAGAACAAAAACAAATGTTAGGTACAATTGAAATGCCTGCAGCTGTTACATTTACATAACTTGTCTGGTCTAAATGTTTGGTTCATTATCTCGTCTCGATTTGACTAAATTGGCAGAACTTTTCAAGTCCTTAAAGGCCTCTTAAGCTGGCTATGCAAAAAAAAAAGAATGTATGTATGTATTAAATTTAAATTCCAAACGAACAAAGCAAATGCTCACTGTCAATATTTACGACTCGAATCAAAATAGGAATTTGCGTCTATATAAAATGAATGGCTGTCATGGAAGCGACATCAGTTGGAAGTTGAAGCTTCCGTTGAGTGGCTGCAAAATATGGGGCACTTATGGGGGCGGCGTTTGGGGACTCAAGGCGATAATCCAAGTAGCTAAAATAAAATTTATGCAACTTGTATGATATTTTGATGCTGTTTGCAACCATTTGGCTTTGGTTACGCTTCGGTGGAGTGCCAGTCAATTGGCTTTTGAGCGCAGCTACGCCGCAGTTTTTCTTAGACATCATAATCAGTCCGTAAAATCCGCTGAAAGTCGTAAAACAATTTGCTCGGTAATGGCTGACTGACGCCATGGACAAGTTCTTGGACATGTAAACAAAAATTGCGCATCATTTTATGCTGATGTACATGTGTACAGTGAGTTAAAAAAGTCTAGCAACAGCGATTTTAACAAAGTTTTTGTGGTAATAAATTTTTTACAATAAGCTAGCAAAAATGCTTAGAATATCCGGACTACAAAACTTTGTCAACGAATATTTATGCGATTCTGCCACTCCTACTGAAAGTGAGAAGATGGGTGTTCAGTTGAAGTCGGCTTATAGTTTTGGACAGAAGTACCCGACTGAAACCTAGAAATGTGGACATGTTGGTCTTCTGCCACAAAAACAACTATCTAGTGGTGGCAGCATCGATAGTACAAAAGCTATATTAAGTTTGTGCGAGCCGAAAATGTGTGTAACATATAGAAGAAGTCGTCGGAGATCCCCCAAAATTACCTAAAGGGTGATAAGGATGACTAGAGAAGTCGATATACCCATGTCTGTCTGTCTGTTTGAACGCTTTCAGAGATAGTAAGAGCTAGAGCAACCGAGCTTTCAGTTTAGATGCATTATTAGGTCAGGGGAGACAAGTTTATCTTATTTTTTTTATACCAGGGCTATATTATATAGCCTCCATAGTGGTGCTTCAGAGGACCTCGAAAAAAAAGAAAAAGTTTAAGATGGATAATTCGTTTGTTTTTGAAGATATCATAACCAAAGCTGGCAATCGGAAGTTTTTTAGAGACCCCCAGCACTGTACCAAATTTTATCAAAATCGGTTGACTTATCATATAGCTCCCATAGGACCGACCGGTCGAATTAACGTTTTCAGGCAAAATTCGATTTATAAAAATATCGCAACCAAATTTGGCAAATATATCTTATATCCAAATACCTTTTGGAGTTCTTAAGCAATATATATATATATTTACCCTGGAACGGATCGTGAGTGTTTTAGACCTTGGCATACTATTCGACCATAAACTCAAATTTAACGATCATATTTGCAATATCGTGAATAAAGCCAGGGGTGTTCTTGCTTTTATTAAGCGTTGGTCTAAAGAGTTTAACGACCCTTACACAACCAAACTTCTTTATATTTCTCTCGTCCGTCGTATTTCGGAATATTGTTCCTGCATTTGGAGCCCTCAATACCACCTTTATCAGGACATGATTGAGTCTGTACAAAAGCAATTTCTCCTTTTTGCACTTCGCGGCTTAAACTGGGACCCAAATATCCGACTCCCGCCATATTCCGATATTCTTCGCCTTATAAAGTTGCCTTCCTTAATTCATCGCAGAACATGCAACGGCGTGTTATACTTGCATAAGCTGTTACTCGGTCTTATCGATTCCAGCGTACTTCTTAGCAAAGTTACCTTTGTCATAGCGTCTAGAGTAACTCGTACTTTTAGACCTTTAGCCTTACAATTTTGTAGATCTAATTATGCTTTGCACGATCCTTTCCGTGTCTTATGCTCTAACTATAACAAACTTTACAATTTCCTCTCTTTCGAGCGGTCTATTCAACCTATCAATTTTTTTCCATCTTAAGTCATCTTGACTTGCCACTTCGAGCATCCTTGACCAACCCTATATGATGAGTCACCCACATGGTCAACGGTGATCTATTGGCTATTTTTGTGATATAATGTTTAATTTTTTATCTTGTTCCCTTGTTTCCTCTATAATATTGTAAATCCAAGTCTCTGGCCAGTTCTTGATGTGAGTTGGTGCATATCATTGAAAAGTTCACCCACCGGGCTAGAGACGCGGATTAGTAATATATATTCCCTCTATCTTTTTTTTAAAAATAAATTATACTTTTTTTTTTATAATACATTTAAGGTCGACTGTACTAAGTTGTACTCCTTTAATTAAAATAAATAAATAAATATCAGATTTGATTACAATGTGGTGGTACAGGGTATCCCAAAGTTTTCCACGCACGACTTTATCGTACGCCATCTTCTGTTTTACGTTGTTGTATCATATTCATGCTTTTTTATTATCATTCTTTCAATTTTCCTCCTTTTTCTTTTTGTATTCTTTTTTTATTTTATTTCACGGGTATTTTTGGGTTTTTTGTTTAGTTATCTCTTTAACTTGTTTTTTTTTTTTTTGTTGATAGTTCAGCAATGCGGATTTTTCGCTTCCTATCGGTGGAGCCCCTGGTTTCCAAATTGTCCGCGAGAGAACCACAAAAAAAAATTTAAATACATTCGTTTCAGTTCACAAAAGATTCTATCTTGAATTGCGCTGTACCCAAACTTTTCTGATTCACTGTACATTTTTTGCAGATTTGGAAATAACATTTTCCATGCTCGTAAAGGCTGAGCGTAATAACAATAATAATAAAGTTAAACAAACACGCGCATTGTGTGTTGTATCCGTTTCCGCTTCCGTTCTTTTATTAGCATAAACATCAGCCTACTTTTAGACCAGCTAAATGTGTTATTTATGTCTATTCGAAACCAAGTTATAAAAATAATCGCACAGATGTTGGCCAAATTGTCAGTTAATTATACAAGCTTGAACTGCTTAATGGCCAATAAGAAAATAACTACAAAACGATTGGATAATTTTTAAGATTGTTTTCTTGTTAATTCAGTATTCACAAAATTCATGCGTTTTAACTAAATGCATAATCTAAGACTATTGCTCATTATTTATATATTTTACAGATTTGGATTGACTTCAGTGACCCGCATTGCGAACTATTCAATGCGATTGGTAACTGTTTGCTTGTCCACAAAGTCAGCCAACCATTGGCCTATAGACTCCTTGTTTTGCTGCAACCACTTGATGTTGCCTTTGACGTACTCAAGTGCCGCCTTACGGCTTTCTGTGCCGGCGCCTGCTTCCGGATATTTGGCAAAGAAGCTTTCCATTTCCTCCAGTTTTGTTTGCGTATTGAAGGTACGCGTCACAGAGGTTACCATGCGTCCCAGATTACGCTCATTAATGCCAAAACGCTCTACAAGTATTGGCCAGTTCTCGCGCACATGATCCCATACTAGACTTCGGCCCACGGGATTTCCGGAAATATATCTAAGGCAAGTGAAATAATCCTGGCCACGCACATTGCTCTCATCTCCAGCCAAATTGATGTAACGCTGCAACAACCAAGGCTGTTTAACAGACGCTAACGCGGACATAAGCTTTTCTTTTTCCTGTGCATCTGTCTCCTTCAAATATAGCGCCCAAACTTGGTCCCAAGCCGCTTCGCTGCTTACCTGCTGCAAGCCGTAATAATAGACGAAAGAGCGCAAATCGGGACTGGGACGTGTTTCGGGCTCAGCCAGCCAGGCATTGAAAAGCGTTACCGCTTGCTGCATGGCGTCTTCGTGGCCCACCGATGCGGCTGCGTTCAGTACAATAATGCGCAGACGGCTGAAAGTATAAAAAAAAAATTTCCATATACCTATTTATATTGTAGTGTTCCAAGCCAGTTAAACTCACTTTTGCAGATGATCATCGCCCACAATGTAACCTACGCTCTCTAAAACTTTACTTAGCAAAGTACGCGCATAGATGAAATAGTTTTTAAAGAGATCGGTATAGTAGAGTTGTTGCCTTAGGTCATTGAGTAGGTTTGTGCCTACGCTCCAAGGCACGAAATCCAATTCGTTTTCTAAATACGAGGCAAGATCCATAGCATGGGAGTAATCCAATTGTCCAGCACCTGCCAAGGTGTGAGCATCAAATAAAAGTCCAGCACGGTCGGCAGTACTAAAGGAAGCACGGGACTCTTTAAGAGCAGTGGTAAGTGCGGTCCACTGTTCAGCCGCATAGTTAACAATATAGTAGCCCACTTGGTCTTTGTTTAACTTTATCCAAGTGGCTTCGCTGGCTAGTGTAATGGTCGCCTCATTGTCAGTATGCTGGAAAATAGTGCGCTGTTCCTCGCTGGAGACGCTGCTTGTATAAGTTATCGGTATAGACCAGCGGTAGCTAAAAATAACATACTAAATTAGTAGCTGCTTTAAGTAGAGTATCAAGGTGGCACTATACTTGAAGCTAGAAGGCTCAAATTCCGTATCATAATCATCCGGATTGGAGAGGAAACGCTTTTGAGTAAGCTTGTAGCTATTACCATTCTGCTCAACGTTAACAACAGGCAGACCCATTTGCTCAGTCCATGTTTGCATAATTAATCTGTTAACAGCTCGATTATAAAGAGTTTTGATTTTGAAGCAAACTAGCCGCACTTACTTGACTTCAATTTCTGGCACTTGTTCTTCGATGGCAGTCAAGAAATCTTCGGTGGTAGCGCAGCTATAAACATGACTGTATAGATAGTTTTGTGTGCCATTTTTAAACTTTAGCTCGCCGACAAGATGCTCCAGCATGCGCACCAATGAAGCGCCTTTGGAATAGGTGATGGTATCGAAATTTTCTGTAATTTGAGCTGGGCTTTCTATAGCTCTAACAATGGGATGGGATGCCAAGGTGGCATCAATTTTCAAAACTGGCTGTAGAGTTTCAACAACGAATTGATTGTCCTACAAAAAGAAGTTTGCTTTAAACGCATGCAACAAGTTTTACAAATTTAAATGCTTACAATATCCCAATCATCCTCCACATGCTTGATACCCTTGTAACTAACAAAGGTAGCGAAACCTTCGTTTAGCCACAAATCATTCCACCATTCCATGGTAACTAAGTTACCAAACCATTGATGCGCCAACTCATGCGCAATAACCGTAGCTACATTTTGCTTATTTCCCGCGGAGCTAACATCTTTGTCGTACAGCAGAGCTGTTTCTCTGTAGGTAATCAAACCCCAGTTTTCCATGGCACCGGACACAAAGTCTGGTATGGCCACCATATCCAATTTGGGTAGTGGATAAGATATATTGAAATAATCAATATAGTGTGCAGTTATGCTGGCGCCCACATCTAAGGCATATTTGGCTTTTGCTATCTGGGCGGGCTGCGCATAAACGCGGAACTTTATGTCTGTTTCGCCTACGTTGGTTTCCTCGTACGCGAAATCCGAGACAACAAATGCTGCCAGATAAGTGCTCATGGGCATGGTTTCCTGGAAGGTTACTTCAGTTATGTTGCCCACAACGGTTTCGCTCTGTAGAAGCAAATATTAATAGCGATAGTTAAATGCAGTTTGGAAAAACTTACCTCAACGGGCATATTGGACAAGGCATGATATGCATCACCGCTGGGTCTGGCAATGGTAATGGTGAATTGCGCCTTTAGAGCTGGCTCGTCAAAGCAGGGAAAGGCTTCTCGCGCAAAGGTGGGCTCAAACTTGGTGGTGGCAATTAATCTGTTCAAGTTTATCAAATAAAATGCATTTAAAAAGCGTTTGGATGGTGGCTTGATTAGTTGTAGCTGTTAATATTAATGTATGGCATGCTTTTGTTAGTTGTTGGTATTGTTAAAGGCTTTGCTACCTCTTGCTGCCGTTGCGCTTATCCACATAGGAACTTTGATACAAGCCAGTAATACGATCGACCAATGAGCCGTTGAATTGCAAATGCAGCGTATAGTTGCCCACTTCCAAAGGCTGCTCAAACTCGCTAACCCAGTACTCATATTCCGGATAATGAAAGGTCAGCGCTGGTTCCAGACTTTGTAGCGGCGCACTTGAGTCATTTAGACGCTCCAAGCGTATTGTGCTTATGTTCAGCTTCTTTGCATGCACGGGTATATACGCAATGGGCTCCAAAACTTGTAAACTTATGCTCATGTTACCCTTAAAGCTTGTCTGGCTGAGATCGGGATGCACACGCAATTTGTATTTGATTGGCTTTAGTTGCTTTGGTAGCCGGCGTGTCAGCAGCTGCCAGACTTTGCTGGCGGCTTTTGTGGCAGGCGATATTGTGGCCATGATGAGTGATTTTTTGGTGGTAGGCACTTGGGTGGTGTAATTATTATCTAATAAATAGTTAAAAGTAATTGCAACTGAGTGTAAACTGCATTAAATGCCAAGAGCGATAAATGCAATAATAAAAGGCTGCAGTGTTGCCATATTGCTAAAGCAGTAGTAATCGAATATGTAGTTTGCGGCACTAAACGCAAGCTGGCGTACTGCAAACTTATCGTTTATTCAGCACATATAGCAGAAACAAAAGATGGCGCTAGTTACTTTTTTTGACGAATATAAGTTATTTGCAGCCGCTAATGACAAACACTAGATGGCGCAAACACATTTATCAACTCTGCATTATATGAGCGTCAAAGAGCAAACACTAGATGGCGCTAGTGCTGCTCATTGCAGAACGCATATTTGAATATAAATTTATGTGCAACCCACCTGAAAACACGCTTAATATGGGTTTTGTAGACAACAATTGTTCACGATCTACATAAACAGTGCGTATATTTGCATTTAAGGCATCTGCCTGCGTCTGATTGTTGTTTAATTGCTGTTTTTGATGCTCATCGGCTATATTCTTGCCCACATAAACCAATGCGCCAAGCAAAAAACCACAAAGCACCAACAGGAACACACAAAAAGCAATTAAGGTAAGTATCGTATTACTGGGCGTTTTATGTGCTCTATGTGCATCCTTGATGCGATGATTGTCATCTGTGGATAGACTGCTGCGTGGGCGCACATTTTTGGTCGCATACATGCCGTCAGCTTTTTATTTGGTACACTATTTCTTTTGCTAAATAAATATTTATATTTACAAGTGTCGCTGTAAAATATACGCTAATTAATATATTTTTGTTGATTTATTCAGTGACAGTCACAGACATCAATCTGTTGTGTCAGCGTCTATTATATTGTTTGAAAGCTGTGTAATTCGAGCTGGCTTTTTGTGTAAAAAGCAACCAATATGCCGCATTATAAACATATAAAAGTTTATTTGTCTTCAGACGCGCCTTTTGCCATGCCAATTCCTGCCAGCACTTCTCATTTCATTTGAAATAATATACACAATTGCTTGTTTGCTTGTAGTGCGTATACTTAATGTACTACAAGTAATATAATGCATATCCATATTGTTGCACTTTTCTACAAGTTCGGTCGATCAATCAAATTGCAATCGCTGCGCTTCGCATAGTCACGTAATAAAGTTGGCCACTTTTTACCACAATTTATACCATGGTAACCACAAGTTGTATTACAATCTAGTTACATCGATACCACCATAACTCCATTACAAAAACCACAAGCCAACCAACTCAACAGCACTTTCTATGCGAGGCGTTGGCGAGGCAGCTCTGCCGCTTTGAGCTCTATGTGATTGACTGCTGGCCAAAGGTTGTTGGCTTTTTGTTGCCAATTTGTTGCAGCATCGCTATATCGTCAAACTGTTGCACAAAAGTGCTTAACTCCATGGCTATGAGAAAAAAAGATTGCTCCAGCTGCAAATAAGCAATTGAAATGATTTGAATGTTTCATATAAATAAGAGAGCTAAGGAGCAGCCCAAGGCGAGGCAGCTTAATTTATGGACACGCTCAATTACGATAAGTTTTGGTTTAAGCAGAGTTTGTCACGTTTGACGGCCGACAGGCTATCAATGAAGATTACCGAACCTATAGTATTCAAATGAGTTATTTTTTGGTTGATTCGAAATTTTGGGCACTTTGGACTACTAGAAGAGTGCAATAAACTGCCATGATATTATCAGTTAGACCAAGGCTGCCTAAATTTTGTCAAGCATATGCCAAGATTTGCTAGACTCAACGAAATAGAACTCAACTGCAGTTGGTTTTCAACAACAAGAGGCACTGTTCTGAAATAAACATGACTCCTTAATGTTGCATTGAAAATGTTATTAACATTTAACAAAATTCGTTGCTAAGCAACAAAAACTAAGCAACTAAGGTTGCTTTAAATAAACAAAGTACGTTTAAGGAAAAATCAACAAAGTTACATTTTCCCAATCTATCAAACAAATATTATTTCACATAAAATTCTTCACTATTTAAATTCTGTACTAAACTAAATCTGCACAAAATGGTCGTACTCAAAGTAAAACGTGGCGACGAGAATTTGTTTCTCTACGAGACAGACGTAACGGAGCAGACTGACGCCGTTATACGGGAACTGGTGTCCATTTACAATGGCCGCCTAAAGGTACAACGAGTTTGCTACGAGATGGAAGAGCTGGCTGAGCACGGCACCATGCTGCCACCGGAGATGCAGGGACTGACTGATGAGCAAATCGAAGAACTTAAGCTAGAAGATGTCTTTGCAAAGACTTGCATACCATCTGGTGGTTTTACCTTTAACAAGGATCCCATGGGTCGACGCAATGGTCAGCAGCCCAATGAAGCCATGCAAAAGGTGCTCAAAAACGGCATAGAAGAAGCCAAAAACAAGATTGATAAAAAACTTGTGCTGGCTAAAATCGCGCTAACCACCAAAGCCGTGCAGGAGGCTTTAAACATTTTACGCGGTTCCGTCACCATTGTTTATCCCATGAAGTTGCCACCACACGATACTATACAGCTGGAGTTTACTAATATGGAGGATTTGAGCGGCACGCAAGCTTCCAAGGAGGTTATTGATCCATCCAAGGCACAACTCTGGTTTGCAGGTCGTCAGGTAACCACTGGCAAAAAACTAAGCGAATTTTTGGGCGCAAATAATAAGACTAAGGTTGTGGTCAAGCTAAGTCAATTGGGTGAGGGTCCACCGGGTCGTGAGCCTGTAGTTACGGAACAATTACGTCGTCAAATGATGTCTGAAGCTTTTCGACGTCAAGAGGAGCTGAAGAAACTGGAAATGGATGACGATGATTCATATTACAATTCTGCCTGGTCTGATAGCAACAGCATGAAACGTGCGGCGCATGGTCTGGAAAATGTTAGATTCCGTTTTGGAAAGTAACACAATTTGACAATGTAAAGGGAGTATACTAAGCACATCTCATCTTTACCAATTAACAGAAAACACATACAGTGGAAAAATTATTTTACTATGCCAATTACAACAACAACAATTATGTAGTAAAATATGTTTACCTTCTGAAAAACTAAGTCATTAGACAGAATTCAGATCTAAACTACGCTGGTTTTTTAGTATTTAACCAAAAACCTAACGAAATATCGCGAAATCAAAATAAATTTTATTCGAGCAAAAAAATTCTATTTATTTCTTTTAAATATCTTTTCGAATCTGTTGAAAATCTTTTTAATTTTCATAAAGTCCTTGAGCAGTGAAACATGTGTTATAATTTTACCCCACTCTCTCATTCGTATTGTACCACTCTTTAAGCTAACTAATACTACTGGGAAGCACTTTAAAATTCCTGAGAGTGTCTTCATCCGAACCTTTTTTTCTCTGAATGCATATACTTAAATTGGCGTCGTTTATGGTATAGTATAGGGTGGGCCATTGGTTGCTTTGGTTGTTAAATACTCATAATTCGGAACATACCCGACATAACATATGTCAAATTCAAAACCACTCAAAAAAATTGATGGATCGTTTAACAACCGAACAACGCTTAAAAGTGGGACAGGCGTGCTAAGAAAATGGTACGAATAAAATGCAATTAACAAAAAGAACAACAGATGGCCCACCCTATACTAACAAAAATATCGCAAGACTCTCGAAGGTAAACTTTTTTAAATCACAACACTGGGAGTACTCCTTATAAGTGGATTTGTACGTGTGGCTTCTATTCGGAGCATAGAGCGGATTCCGTTTCTTGGGTGGGTTGGTTTTTACGGCTGGGTCACTGGCCCAACGCAACCTACTGATCCAGTAGGAGTTGTGGATTGCGCTTTGCTTCAGTATTCACCCTCGACCTTACCGGCTTGGGAGGCCCTACCGGTAGCTACGCTAATGCCGGCATTGCTCTTAGGATCACTAAGCCCCCTCACCACGACAAGGTGGATTAAATAAAAATAAAAAAAGGGTATAACGAGTGGCGTTCTTTTTTTCAACTTTTCTATCATTTGGCCAAGTTGAAAACCATAAAAATAGAATACTGAAAGGAATTTATATTTTAAAATCTTATTTGCGTGAAAACTGGGTTTCTTAAAAAGAAATTCTTTCATAACCTTTTCTAACTTGTAGAGACATTATATATATAAAGCTACCCAGACGCACTCAAGGTATGCAGCAACTTGATAAAAAGAATTTACTTGTGGTGGGTTTTAAGAAGCGTCTCTAAAATAAACTAAGAATTTAAAAGTCCGCAATTGAAATTTGCAGTGATATAAATAGCTAATAAAAATGGAAGTATCTTGAAGAATCTGCATTTAAACGCACAAGAGTGTCTTATGGAATCGATTGGATATGATCCATTCTATATTAAGTTATTATATTACATAATTTAGCTGTCAAACAGTGGGTTATTCACGGCGGGTTTCTTCCGGACCTACCGAATGATATATAAATGGGATGACAGTATTTTGTCATCTCTACGCTTCAAAGTGAAAAATCTTCCTTAAGACCAAATACTGCATACGCACCTGCTGCCATATAATAAACTAGCTCAAAAATGATTTTCGAACTTTGGCTTGAAGCAACAAATCAAAAATATTATTATAATAGAAAAAAATATTTTTCCTTTCATTTATTAATAAGAAAGTAATTATGGGTCACCAAAAATTGCAGTCGATTAATGAAAGGAGAAATTCGAAAAAGAAGAAAGCTTTTAATAAACGATAGAGGGCTGTTAAAAACATACGTTATGCGCTTAACAATTAAATTTCACATAAAATGGGTAATCAATATATGGTTTATATAAAAAATAACGTCGAAAACTTTAATCTTAAATAGAGAACTAGCTGAGCATATAAATATAGCATCAATAGATGTAAAAATATGTCAGTCTTCAGTCAGAGTGAGTCACTAAGATTCTAAAGTATCTATATGGGTAGTTGCACAAGTACGGTACAATAAAAAAAGATTTCGGCATAACAAAGCAAATAAAAATATGAAGAATTGTGAAGAATATGTTAATTTCAGACAGCTGCAAGTCAATTGTGCGAAACACGACAGCTTAGCTAACTCTTGATTAAGATAAAACTCTCAATTAAGCCACACAAAAGCAACCGACCGACCGACTACCTTACAATAAAAGTCTAGGTACAAGATACTTAATGCCAAACTTGCATACAATGAACCACAAGTTTCCATATCTGTTACAACAAAATGTAAATAAAAAAAATGTCTGGCTTTTCTGATGAATGTGACGCCAAAGTTGACACTCATATGCAGTAGCGGATTTTAAAAGAACAAGGGCAAAGGCCCGCTGCTGTGTGGGGCCCCTAAATTTAAAACGTTTCCATAATGCATTTATGTTTGCAGCAGTTTATTAAATTTATTTTAAGATTCTACTATTGGAACGATCTGGTACTGCCAAATATGAAAAGTTTTAATAAATAGGGTTCACAAGAAAGTTAATCTCGGATATCTAGTTTGTCTTCTCTTAAGGCCCATACGCAGCGTGCCAAAATTCCGCAATAAATGTCAAAACTTCATTTAAAAAAAAATATCCCAAAAAAAGAATTTTTTCTTTAAATATGAAGTTTTGACATTTCGTGCGGAATTTTTGCATGCTGCGTATTGGCCTATGCTAGTTCAATCAATATTGGATCAAGTGGTGTTTGGTGATCCATTTATATTGGTTTTTCGGTTGATGGCGATAAAAATTTTTAATTTACAAGTTTTCATTAAGATCGGTAGAGGCTCTACGTTAAATCTTTTAACTTTTGGTGCGTTGAGCGCGATGTTCTTGAAGCTGTCGTAAGCAAACAAGCCATACAACAGAAACTGTTATTGGCCATGAGATAAAGTTCTATCGGCCGTGCTCTGGACAACGAATTCGAACATTTAATTCCGATTCGTTTTGAAACCGAATGTTTGGTGCTCTCAATTTCACCAAACCGAATTTTTCATGTAGTTTGAAACTGAGTGTTTTGTTGCAAGAGTAGCTGGCGACGCGACTGATACGGATCCGGGCTCCTTTTTGCTTTAGGACGTCTAGTTTCCGAGATATAGCCATTTGAAGTTTGGAAAATGAACTATGTCCGATTGGCTTAATATTGGTTCCTATATTCCTATTGGTGACGCAACTGATACGAATCCGGGCTCCTTTTTGCTCTAGGACGTCTAGTTTCCGAGATATAGCCATTTGAAGTTTGGACAAAACGGCATAATTGGTTTAAATAAGTAAGATTTTATACTGAAATAATTTTTTAAATATTCTTTGATATTTATACCCTGTACCGTATGGTACAAAGGGTATATTGTATTTGTGCAAGCCGAAAATGTATGTAACGTACAGAAGGAGACGTCGGAGACCCCCCAAAGTTACCTAAAGTATGATCAGTGTGACTCGAGAAGTCGATATACCCATGTCCGTCTGTCCGTCTGTCTGTCTGTCCGTCTGTCCGTCTGTCCGTATGAACGCCTAGATCTCAGAGATGGTAAGAGCTAGAGCAAACTTTCAGATAAGATCCCTTGTTAATCCATAGGAGACAAGTTTATTTTATTTTTTTCATATCGGGATTACATAATATAGCTTCCATAGGGGTGTTTCAGAGGACCTCGAAAAAAAGCAAAAGTTTTAGTTGGATAATAATAATAATAATAATAATAATAATAATTATGAAGATATCATAATCAAATCTGGCAGTCGGAAGTTTTTTAGAGATCCCCAGCACTGTAGCAAATTTTATCAAAATCGGTTGACTATATCGTATAGCTCCCATAGGATCGATCGGTCGAAAAAATGTTTTTTTTACAAAATTCGTTGTGTTTCGTTTGGTTTTGAAAATATCGGAACCAAATTCGGCAAGAGGAAGTTTTTTAGAGTTCCTAAGCACTGTTACAAATTTGATCAAAATCGGTTGACTATATCATATAGCTCCCATAGGACCAATCGGTCAAAAAATCGTTTTTTCTACAAAATTCGTTGCGTTTCGTTTGTTTGTAAAGATATTGTTAGCAAATTTGGCATTAAGAAGTTTTTTAGAGTACCCAAGCACTGCACCAAGTTTGATCAAAATCGGTTGACTATATCATATAGCTCCTATAGGAACGATCGGTCAAAAAAACGCTTTTTTTACAAAATTCCTTGTGTTTCGTTTGGTTTTGAAGATATCGGAATCAAATTTGGCAGTCTTAAGTTTTTTATAGTTCCCAATCAGTGTACTTAATTCGATCAAAATCGGTTGACTATATCATATAGTCCCCATAGGACCGATCGGTCAAAAAAATTTTTTGGTGCAAAATTCGACTGATTTCTTTTTTTTTATGAAAATATCGTAACCAAATTTGCCGAATAAAATATCTTTTGGAGGTTTTAAGCAATGTGTCGGACTTAATTGCAATGTGGTGGTACAGGGTATCCCAAAGTCGTCTGCGCCCGACTTTAACGTACGCCATATTTTTAGATAACATTTATGCCAACTTCAAGTTAGATATTTATTAACAATAATTTTTAATTATTTTTAGCTCAAAACGATTTTTTTTGCGTATCATACACGAACACTTGACGATATATGCAACAGGGTTTCCACTTTTCTCAAAGAAAATTTCCCTTATAACAAAAATAGCTAAGTTATGTTTAATTTTAATAAATATTGTTGCTAAAGCAACATTTTTGTGTAATTTTATTTAAAACATGGAATAATAAAGAAATTGCTAGTTCATTTTAATGAAAGTTAAATGTTAACAACATATAGTAATAAAAAGGTGCAGAGCTGCGGCAACTCAGCTATCAGCTGTTTTGTATCAAACAAAACTAGTTTCACGCCAAAAGAACAGTAGAGTCGGAAATTAAAAGGGAAATATCGATAGCAAAAATTCGTGTTCCGCAGCATGAAAAAACGAATCCGAATAAAATTGTTCGGCTTGGCTGAATGTTAAGCAAAATTGGTACTGCCTGAAAGTTGTAACTTCTAATTTATAAGTCCATATACAGAATCCGAATTTAAGGGTCATCGAGTGAACCTTCCTAAAAAAGTGATTTTTAGAGTAATTTCGGTTCGAAAAACACGAATATGGGAACCTTTTTTTTTTCTTAAGCACCGTTTTCGAGATATTTTCGAAAAACATGTTTTTGGGCACTTTTTTCTGTTATTCCTCAATATCTCTTGTATCGACATGACAGATAATTAGATCGAAAGGTATTGATGTGCTCTTTACAGTGATATATAATTATGTAAGGATTTCATAAAAATTATAGAAGTTACAAGCAACCAATGTCGAAAAAAAGTTTTAAAAATACCTATATGTTTTAAATCGCTATTGGTATTGACGCCCTCTATATCTATTGGGCGCCTTGAATCCGCACCTGTACCATTAGTTTATTAAAAAATGTCATAATATAATGCCGTCTGTGAGCAACTCATAATTAGTACATAAGTCATAAGGTCTGCCCAACTTAGTTTCAAGCTGGCAAGTTGAATGCACTTGTTGCACTTAGAATATATTTTATTTTGTTTTTCAAAATTAAAACAATTAGTTTAAAACACGTTCATTACTTTTTGTATTTTTTTATTTTTTTGTATCTTTTAAGGTCATAACTTTCACAATGAATGACAAATAAATTTCCATATAGCGCAATACACAAAAAAACAACAACAAAAAAAGTTAAACAAAAATGCAAATTATTTGGCATTTATTTATGTATGTGCAAAGTGCGCACTGCTCACACCCAAAACAAATGCTCCAACCGCAGAGCTTTTACCCATTATGGGTGGGATGACGCACGGCAAAGATTTAGGGCCGGGAAACTGTACGTGCTTGCCATTTCAAATGTTCATTTGGTAGAGGGTTTTTGAAAAATTTGGCCAAAAACCAAAAGGTGTTGCGACAGTTTACCTGTTTGAGGCTATTGGAAAGCAAAATAAATGCGCTGTAAATTACATAAGCGCAATATCGAGGCGATTGATTGATATGAAGACCAGACAAAAGCCAAAGTTTAAGAGAGCAACAGACAAGTGTATTAAAAAGTATGGGCAACATTTTCTCAATTGACCTGTGCAGTAACCTGCACGTTACCAGCCCGTAAAATGTTTCCTTCTACTATCTGGCGTAATGGTTATGGATTCAACTCTATTGCAAAATTGACCCATTTTTACAAATAGTAAAAAAAAAATAAGTTTATGCTTGCAGAATGATTGATTTGTATTCGAGGGAAATATTAGTTAAAAACTAGTTTAAAAAAGATACAAATCTTTAGCTGCTCATACAAATGGTTAACTTATATGGCTTATGAAGTGGCCCGGCACGACAATTTTGGCAATATCGATTAAGCTTAATATACATAATTTATTTATGTGAAATTTGATTGAGATTTCTTAAAGGGTATGCATTAACCTACGCTGGTCGGCATAAATATTTTAACCAAATATGCTTGTGACTATCTGTGTTTGCCTTGCTGAGTACTGCGTACTAAAAGGATCCTCAAAAACAAGGCCTTAATTCCAGCTGCAGGCATTTTACAAATTTTCTCTATTCATTTTTTCTTCAACAGAAGGTAAATTTAAGCATACCGCGAATTTCATGAAGACATAAGCATTTGGTCATCATGTTTTTTGTTCATTTTTTTTTAAGATTATTACGATATAGGGGGGGCTGACATGGAAAAAATTTCACACTGAAATTTTTCTTGCTTAATGTGTTAAGGACCATCCAAAAGGTCTAAAGCCAAATTGGAGACCTCCTCCCCCCGTAGGGTTTTCCGTTATCTTGACATATGTTTGAGCTCATTTATCTCAAAATCTATAAGCCGTACACAAAAACTTCCAAGGCAGAAAATGTTTAGAATTGAATTTAAAATTTTACTTGTACTGGAATTTAGGCGACAGAGGGTGCCAAAGTTACTACAACGCAGTTTTACGTATTTTTACCCATCTCCTTGCCCTTTTTTGTTTTTGGTGTGTATCAAAAAATTGTAGATCTTAAAAAAGAACACAAGACTGGTTTTTAAATCATGTAAGTATCTTTAGTCGTTTCCACGTTATGACGCTTTAAAGTCTTCCCGTGCCTTGAAAAACATGCAAGCGCATCGCCGATGCTGCGCACAGGGGGCGCTAAAGTGCTGAACGTAGCGCAGGGAAGACTTCAAAGCTTTAAAACTTGGAAACGACTAGAGATACTCACATGATTTAAAAACCAGTCTTGTGCACTTTTTTAAAATTTTTGATACAAGCCAAAAACAAAAAATGTAATACAGTCGAGGCGGTGCCCGACAGTGTAATACCCTGTACCTTTTTTCTCGAAAAAAGTTTTATTCCTGCATATTCCTTCTAAGAACTTTCCAATTGGAACATTTTTTTTGTTGGTGCAAAACGATATTTATACCTATAAGTTCCGCAAATTTTAACCGATTTTTATGAAAATCGAAATTTACGTTAAAGAAGTTATTTAAAGTATATGGGGTAAGTTTCAAGGGGATATGTTGAGGGGTGTGGGAGAAAACACGGTGAATCGATTGCGGGGGGTGGGGGGCCCGCATTGATAAAATTTGGATATGGATTTGTTTATTAGAGCCACATGAATCAGCTTAGCAAAATTGGTGATTCTAGTAGTCCATATGTTACTATAATTACGTAGAGTCAAATATTGACGCAGTTTATAGGCAAGGGGTGGTGAAATTTTTACATTTTAGACTATAACTTTTGTTGTATTTGTCCGATTTTGTTTATTTTTGACACACAGATGCATGTAACCACAACGCATCGCTCTGTCAGATTCAGTTTCAGATTGAAATATCAAACAGTGTCTATTTTGACGAAAATCAGCGTCACGTAGCTTATGGATGATCCCCAAGTACTTTGACTTTTAAATTTCGCAAAATTCAAAAAGTGGAGTTAATCGATTTGACAGTTGAGCCATTCATATGATAGAGTCAACCGATTTTGATCAAATTTGGTACAGTGCTTGGGAACTTTAAAAAACTTCCGAATGACTAAATAAAGTTCTTTTAAGTTCCTAAACACTGTACCTTTGTACCATAAGGTACATACTAGTATTGGTAAATGTTCGAAGAAAGAGTTGAAAAAGGCTAAATATCATATTTTGAAAGCTAAAGTTAGTGTTATTACATTTTGTAGGACACTTTTAGGATGTAATTTCAAGAAAACGCTCTCAGTCTAATTCTGAGATGACCCTTGTAGTCTTTTTTTACTTTGAAGGCGAAATATTTATCCTTTGAATTTATAAGACAAGTTTCGAGTTCCACACACCACCAAAAAAAGTTTTTATCTGGCTAAATATGAGCCAATATGAATACATAAATTAAATATTTATGAATCTTCCCTTGATGACAGAAGGATAGGAGATCGGAGATATAAACATGAGAAAAAATATATGTTCGTAGATACAGAAATTCGACAAATTGACAGGGTCGAAGAATGAAACAGATATAAAGGTTATTAATAATAATACATAATAAGGTAAGTAACATAATTTCAAAAAAGCTTCTCCAAGTGCTTATCAACTCGGTGCTTATCAACTCGGTCACATAACGTTAAAATTGATCTTTAATCCAAAAGGAATATATATTTCTCAATTATTTTAAGTTAAGTTACAATTTAGTGCTGGAGAAAACATCGATGATCGAAGTTTAAAATCTCTATATATCGATGTTGTCCAACAGAGATGTTTCTCCAGCACTTCTGCACTCATGGGTGTTTAGTAGAGTTATTGTTTCTATAGAAGCTAAAATAAAAATAAATAATTTCACGATTTTAATGGTTGCAATTATTGCTTAAGAATTATGTCTACAGAAGCTTGAAATTCGTAAAAATTAGAATGTGAGCATTTGTTCATATTTTTTAAAGCATTATTTTAAAGTTTTCCGAACAAAATAGATAAGTATCGCAGTAATGGTTTTTACCAACTAAAGCTTCAGTTTTAGGCTCAGTCACGTAGAAGTGATTTTTCTTCAAAATCGAAAAAATCTCTTCACTTTCTCGACTTGGCTTTGACTTTTCGCTGCGTAGATCCAACCTAAAACAATTGTGCAGCTGCGGCTATTGGGATGCTCCCTTTGGGCACCAACGTATATGCGACATAAGTTAAATCCAACATTCAAAAAAATTATAATAATAAAACTGATGTACTACCTTCATACTGTTCAAACAGATTTATTGCTGAACAAAATGACACTCCATAAACTTTTGTCGAAAATTACACCTTCATAAATTAACCTACAAAATTATAGCCGGTTATTAAAACGAGTATTCAAAATCTAACTGCTAATTTGAAAAGTGACAGTTGATTGCCTAGTTATATAGCAAGTTATACTACTTCTCTAAGCTAATTATTTATTCTCTATAGTCACAAAAAAAATACAAAAGTTCTTTCTCACCAACAATAAAAATAGAAACTTCGTGGGTCACAAAAACTATCTAAAAATAAGAGCGTCATTACAAAAAGTAAAAAGAAATCAAAGCTAATGAAAATGAAAAATGCTAGCTCAAAAAGTGCGCTTAACTTTCGAGAACTATTTGACCAAGAAACCCAACAAAAACAAAAACAAATAAAATTAACAACAACAACAACAGCTACCAAAACAAAACAAGTATCTACATGTTGCCCACGAGCTAAGGCACACCAAGAGCATTGTATCTCGACCCATTTATGTGGAATATTTTAACTAGCTGCAAAAGAAGAAAGTAATTTCTCAAGCAGTGAATAAACGATGATAACTGAATAATGTGGACACTTGGACTTGGTCTTGCTCTTGGTCTTGGTCTGGGTCTGAGTTAGTTGGAAGCATTACAATTGACTGCAAACAAGTTGTGTATATTGTTGTTCGATTTAAGGCCAAGAACTTGCGCGGCAAGTGAACTATGCATATACAATACTCTAACACAAGCGCTCACATTGATACATACTTATATATATAATTATATGCACAGCGAGAAAAAAAGTAGTTCGAATGTGAAAAAAGCTGATCTTGCTCAAATTAGGCAGAAGTGTACCAAACATAATTTTCTTCTCATTCCATAATGAATCAGTTACATTTGTACTTAAATCGGAGCTTGTGAAATCGAAACGATGAAAGAACTTAGAAAGAACTACTTATTTCTAATATAGCTTTTGAGGACTGATTTTCATACAGTTTTGAAAAAAAAAAATCTTTAAAAAAATAGTTGTTTTCATATGTTTGGGACCTTTAGACAATTTCGGGCCCAGGGAAAACAGTTTCAAACCATCCATTCGACAGACCTGCCGAGTAAGTAGAGTTGAGGCAGCAAAGTCAGGTCATTGGACAACAATTGAAATTTTGGTTGCTTCAATTTTTTCGTACTTTCACCTCTAAATAACACTAGTTTACATGAAAAATTATCCTTCGTATAAAAGTTTTTTTTTGCGTAATTTTAAGGGGAGAAACACGAAAGTTACAATCTACCCAAAAACATGTTATTCGAAAAAATCTCAAAAACTCCTCTTAAGAAAAAAAAATTAATGTATTGGGTCGTTCACTAAGTAATTTCGACAACAGCTGATCTTTTTGAATTTTTTCGCAGCCAACTTCACACTTAACCGCTTTACCTTAATATATTTGAACAGCTGATATAGTAAGGCTTTTTTGTAAAAAATTTTGTTAGATTTTTTGGAATAGTTTTTGTTTGGTACCCTATCGAAGATGGAAGATCGAAAACAACATTTTCGGCATATTTTACTGTTTTACTATCAAAAGGGTAAAAATGCAGTTCACGCAAGGCGAAAATTATGTGATGTGTACGGAGAAGATGTGTTGACCGAACGAATTGGTTTGCAAAATTTCGTTCCGGCAATTTCAATCTTGAGGATGCACAACGTCCTGGAAGGCCTCTTAAAGTCGATGTGGATAAAATAAAGTCGTTGGTCGATGCAAATCGTCGAATAACAACTCGAGAGATTGTTGAAAGATTAAATTTGTCCAACGCAACCGTTCACAAGCACATGAAACGTCTAGGATTAATTTCGAAGCTTGTCATATGGGTTCCTCATGTTCTTACAGAACGAAATTGGCTTCGTCGCATTAACGACTGTGATTTGCTTATCAAACGTCAAAGAAGTGATCCATTTTTGAAGCGCATTGTTACTGGTGACGAAAAGTGGGTTGTTTACAAGAATGTAAAGCGCAAGAGATCATGGTCTAAAAGGGACGAACCAGCTCAAACCACTTCGAAGGCCGATATTCACAAAAAAAAAGGTTATGTTGTCTGTTTGGTGGGATTTCAAAGGGATCGTTTATTTTGAGCTTTTTCCCAACAATACCACGATTAATTCTGAAGTGATTTGTGATCAGCTGGATAAATTGAGTGATGCACTCAAACAGAAGAGGCCAGAATTGATCAATAGAAAAGGTGTAGTGTTCCACCAGGATAATGCGAGACCTCATACAAGTTTGATGACTCGCCAAAAGCTTTTGCAGCTTGAATGGGATGTGCTACCACACCCACCATATTCTCCAGACTTGCCACCTTCCGACTATCACTTGTTCCGGTCCCTGCAAAATTTTTGGATAGGAGAACCTTCACCTCAAATCAGGACGTCAAAAACCACTTGGACCAGTTTTTTGCCTGCAAGGATCAAAAATTTTATGAGCGTGGAACCAATCTCTTGCCCGAAAGATGGCAAAAGGTATTGGATCAAAATGGAGAATATATAATTTCATAAAATGTTTTACACAATAAAAAAAATCGTGTTTACATTGCACTAAAAAACGAAATTACTTAGTGAACGACCCAATATAATAATTTTCGTGTTTCTCCACCCAAAATTACCCTAAAAACTTTGCATTCATCCGATGAGCCTAAAATTTGTAAACTAATGTAATAAATAAAATTGAAACTTATTTTGAAAAAATATCATCTTAATTAATTTCAGAATTTTTGAATAACCCTATAATAGGTTGCTATAATGACGTATGCTAAATTCATTAAGTAAATTATATGACTGCAGAAAATTTATATCTTGCTCTCATTTTCTGCTTCGTTAAAAAAGAAAATAAAACTTAATCTTATTAAAAAATATGTTTAGATTCAAGAAATTGTACCAACAACAACAATAAGTATTTGTGTGCCGTGACTAGTTCTTTTTGTAAGTATTTTCAAACTGAAGTTTCCAGAAATACGCTTGATGTGAGTGTAAAAGTGTTTTTAAAAATACGAACAACTCTCCGCTTGTATCGAACTAATTTACTCAATTTGAAAACAATATTCTCGGCTTTTTCTCTCTGTGCATAAAAACATGTACATATGCATTTGTATAAGCCAGTTTGACGAGGCAACGCATGCGCAGAGTTGCAACCTGTTTTTTTTGTCTTCTTACTATGCGTGCTGTTAACTTCATTCAGGCCATTGAGGCTGAAAAGTTGTTGATGTTGGCTTAAATTTATTGTGTTTATAGTTGAAAGTCTTCGAAATTGGCATGACAATCAATAGGCAAAGCAAGCTGGCCGCTATTCATAAATTTATGGATATCATTCCATTCTATTCTGGGGCATAGCTTGCGCATCAATGCGCACAATTAGAACACAAATAAATATGATGTCTGTGTCTGTGTCTGTCTGTCCAACTATCTGTCGGTTTGTCTCTTTGTCTCGTTCTGGACATTGACAGAATTCAAGCATAACGGCATTTTGCGGATGACAAATTTTTTGTGGTGGGATTTAGTCTCTGCAACGGTATTTATATGTTTAATTTTTACTATTACGCTTTAAGTTATTCTTCGTTAATAATTTTGCACTATTCACTTATTATGCATGACACTTTAGTTCAGTTCATTTTATTTCTTTATAAACCGCTTTACTTTTTCGTATTTTGATCTACTAATTTACCGTTACGCACACACGCACACACAGACTTTGTATACGTATTGAAATTAATTAATAAAAATTATTCAAATATTTTTTTATATTCGCTGCCGCCTGCAGCTGCATTTCTTAAAGCAACTCTAACGGCTTTACTTATTTCAAATATAAAATTTCGCGCAAGTTCTTCGCACAAACAACAGTTTGAATGAGCGCATCAAAAATACCGACGACCGTCGCGCTCAGCTTTACTTTTGCGTCTGAACGCAGGCAGACGGCAGACCGCAGCTTGAAGCCAGCAGATCGCAGAGATATGACCACGCAGAGAGAGCGCAAAGCTGAGAGCAAAGCTTTGATTCAAACGAGACCGGCTTATGCTAACGCTCTCTCAGCAGCTTAGCGGGGGTCATCAATGAACCAAAGCACATGCATTAGGGGTGTTCAATAAAACAAATCTGCAGTCGGTATTGATTGAGTTTACGCAATTCATGTGCTGGTAGGCAACACAAAAAAGTGTGTACATACTAGAGCTTAAGTTCCAAGTAGTAAAAATTTTGAAAAGCGTCCTTCGCACTTCCGTTGAGTATAGATGCAGATAGAAAAAACATATCATTTTCAAAGCAATTTAAGAGAATTTGTTGGCAAATTTTTCATACACACGGTGGATTTCGTTAAATTGTTATACATTGCAAGTAGTATATTATATACATATTAATTATACTACTGTGTCTAAAAAGTATCCAGTCTATCGGGTTTTAAAATTTTTTTTATTGGTGACACCATCCTTTACGTGCGTTTAATATTCATTAAAAGTTGATTCGGAAAAGTTGATGTTGGTAATACATATCTGAATTAATTAAGCAAAAAATTTGCAAGAATGAATCTGGCTATAAACTGTATCTGAAAGAAATGTTTACAAGCGGTATGAAAAGGTCAAAGAAGGCAGAGAACGCGTTGAAGACGAACAGCGCTCTGGTGGACCATTAATCTCAAACGATGAAGCTTACGTCCAAGATTTGACCGTCGAATTTCAATAAGAGACCTTGGTGATAGTGTTTGAATTTCAAAAGAATCCGTCCGCATTAAATCTCGATTGGTATCGAAAATACTGGCCTACCCCTATCGTTCCTAAACTTCCGTATTCACCTGATTTAACATTGTGCAATTTGTGGCTATTCTCTAAAATCAAAAGACCACTTCGGGGACACCGTTTTGGGTTGATTAAAAGGCCATACCGGCCAATAACTTTTTAGCATGGATAAAGGATTGGGAAAAACTTTGGTATATACATAGTTAGTGCATTGTGTCCGTAGGGGATTACCTTCAAGGCGACGAAATACATTTGGATGAATAATTGAAGAGAGAAAAAAAAAATGGTTGTTAGTTTTTGGACACAATAGTATTGTACCTATTATATATTCAGAAGGGCCATAAATTTGTTATAAACATATAAATACGTCCTTCCATCTGCCTGTTTAACATTATAAGACCTAGGGTAACCAAACTTAACAATCGGACTCCTTGTATGTTCAACCAGATCAAGTTTTTTCTACTTTTGGCGCACCCCGTTTTACTGCCAAATAATTTTATAGATTCAGATGATAAAATCCTTACAGACAATGATAAATTTTCTTGCGCCACTGAGTTTCAATTTCAAGTGGAAACATTTAAAACTGTCATGACCAGATAAACCAAGAAGTTGTATTTTCTGTTGTTGCACCAGCCCTCTTCATATTCAAAATATTTACAAAAATTATTCTTGGAAGCATAGCCGGCGTGTTGTGTATTCGGATCACATTAAGTGTTGCTCCTGGTACCACGTTATACTGCTTGCAAACCTCATCAAACATTCCAGCAGGTCATTTTAGCGTTTTAAATATACTTTGCACTATAGATTAGGATAACGTCCTCACCACATTTGGGATTAAGCTTTCATCTTGAAGCTAAAATTTCTCTTCCATTGAACAGCTCAAGTCCTTTCGTTCAGATGCGTTACAAGCATCACATTGTAAATTGTGGGTTTGATGGTATCAGTGTTAGCCAACTCCATTATGATTATGTGTGCTGATGACACTAAAATTGGGATCATATGAGCTTGTATATGAGTTTGTTCCGCCTATTGAAAGTTCCAGTATGGCTTGCTGTGTCCCATATAGAGTCTAAGAACTTTTGCTTAACCCTAGAGCGCTTTGGCCCACAGTAGGCGTCGAAAGTTTATACCGTGTTCATACATGTGTTATGCAGTGAAAACCTCATAGTTGGACATGAATATAAAATTAGCATAACTCACCTTGTCTCATCCCCATCGGAATAGCTACTGGTATAAGCTCCGGCCAAGCCAGTCAACTTGCTGCGGAAGCTAATAGAAACCGTATAGGCCTTTTCAGTGCTAAGTACCTCCCTCAGTTCGATAATGAGCAGCTCACGTTCTGGATCCACTGTATAACCTTTTACGGCAATGCGCATGCGTGCCATCATATTTAAAATACTGATGCTGTCAATTTCCATATCCTTGCAATGCAATACAATCAGATTGGTGACCTTTTCCGCCTGTACCTGTATGGACACAGTGCCATCGATATAGCCTGACGTCATATTGGGATGCATGTAAAGACGGTATCTGATGGGAGTCAGCTCGTTGGGTACACGCCATTCAATCTAAATGAATCATTAATTAATTAATTTGACTTTTAAAATCATATATGCATAAAAAGTAGCATATAAAAAAAGTTAACTGATAAGCACAATATCTAGCAAAGAGCTTATAAAATGGTCAAATGAACTTTGTTAAATTGTAAAAGTGACTCAGAACTGATTATAGCCCCCAATAAAGGATGTTAAAAAAAAAATATGACTTAAATTTTTTTTATGTTTATTTAATTGCATAATTTTTACAAATCATTGCGTAAATGTGTCTGGAACTGATATCCAATATCGCTTAAAACTTTGGTCTGTATATAGTCTTCAAGCACATCCAGTTTCTCTTTGGCCTCGGACAACTGCAGCCACAGATTATCTCTGTGCACCACAACTATGACTAGCGCCACAGCTAGACAGGTGGACAGTAGTCCAAAAAATATAGCCATACGTTCCGCAGTGATTTTTTCTAATAGTAGTTATAGACAAGTTTTGAAGCTGTATACCCGAAAGTTTTGGTAATACTATTCTCACCTGCTATGCTGTCTTTAAAATTTCCCATTTTGGAGAGTCTTTGAGCCGTGCGCTATCCAGTAGTATAAACAAACAACTGGCTACGTCTAAGCTATGGCTAAGCAAGAAAACTTCTTGACCCTGATAAAACCTAGTAACAACTGATAAGCATACGAACCAACAATAATTCTATCATTATGAAAGCCAAATGCCGCTTTATGATAGTTAGGGAGATATGGATTTTTGCTTCTATAAATTCTAGGAATATAGCTGATTAAAATTTTCCCACAGATTTGTAATCGGTAGCTATCAAAATTCACCAACATTTTAGGTATCCCTATTAAAGCTAGTTCTAACTTACCTCATTGACATTCGGCAGACCCGTAGGCAGTGTGGGATATATGGTGACCAAACTAGATCCACCATCTGCTGTAGTACCACCACTTGGAGTGGTTCCACCATCTGCAGTAGTACCACCGCTTGGAGTGGTTCCACCATCTGCTGTAGTACCACCACTTGGTGTGGTTCCACCATCAGCTGTAGTACCACCACTTGGTGTGGTTCCACCGTCCGCTGTAGTTCCTCCATCATCTGTAGTGCCACCATTTGGTGAAGTTTCACCATCTGGTGTTGTGCCACCATCCGATGTTGACGAACTGGTATTTGGATTGGCCGTTGTAGTATCAGCCGCTAAGGCATCTAACTTATCCAGTGCATCCTGTAAATCATGCTCCAAGTCAGCTTTCTCCACGGCCAAGACAATAGTGGCAATACAAAAAGCCGTAGTAGCAATACCAAAGAATATGGCTACCGATTTTGCCGTAAGCCCTAAAATATTTGTAGCTCCATGAGTACTAGCCTTAGTAACTTTAAGATTTAACACTTACACGCCACCATCTTGTTATAAAGTCCTTGTTTTTATTAAAACAAAGGACACACTTGCACTTAACACTGATTGTGTCCAATTTGCTTTACGCGAAATTTCCGACTGATCGCTCTATGGAATCTGGCCTAACTATTTCGACTTGATTAACAGATTGCGTTCCGATATCTAAAACATCTATATACCAAGAATTCGTGCCGCATTTATGACTGTTATCGTATGTTTTTTATTTTATATATTTATAGCTGGACGTTGGTACACTTTGTATGCCTTAGTTCACATTATATACCAGGAATTGTTTCGCCATTACGATAAAAAGTTCAAATTTTATAGATATTGCAGCATTATCATTAATATCTTGCACCAAATGCAATAAACCTCGCAGTTTTGTTTATGATTTGATTTAGTATTTTTTTTTTTTTATTGTACAAGGCGGACTTTCGATAGCCCTTTACTACTTTTAATTAGAGGCCATACATTTCAATGACTGGATGAAAATTTTTTATGGAATATTGGAAAATTTGGTTGGGGTTTTTTCGCTGCGGTCAAATATTAGGTATATGGCTATAAAGGTATTGGTCTGCTATTTAGCCAATTCGAGATACTGCCGCTGTTTTGTTGTGGCCATTCTATATTTTGCTTGATGTTTTCCAGCGTCTGCTTACGGACAGCTACACCAGAGCTCGCTTCGGGGTACTGCTCATAGAACTGCTGCACTTCCTTTAATTGTACTTCACTTGCAAAATTGCAGGTTATGGGATTTATGATAAGACCCAAGTGATGATCATTGAGTCCAAATCGTGCTACCAGTTCAAGCCAGTGCTCGCGAAAATACTTCCAGACAATGGCTTCACCAATGGGATTTGCAGCTATGTTACCCAGGCAGGCAAAGTAGTCCTGGGAGCGCACATTTCGCTCGTTGGCAGCCAGTTCTACAAAGCGGTAAAGCAGCTGAGCATCTTGAACACCTGCCAAACCATACATAAGTTTGACCTTTTCAGCTGCATCCTGTTCGGCCAGGAATTGCTCCAGCAGCTGCTCCCAAATGGATTCACTGCTTAATTGTTGCATGCCATAGTAGTAGAAAGTCTGACGCAGATCAGGAGCTGGTTTATTGGCAGCAGTCGGATTCTCTAGCCAAGTGCTCAAAAGCTGTGCAGCCTTCGTCGGGCAGTCCCACAAAGCAGGCGGCACTCAGCACAGAAACGCGCAGACGACTAAAGAGAACGAGAGTAACATTAATGAAATAACAAAGAGAGCGCTATAGGATTACGCTGCTCTCTTGCTTCTAAGCCTAAAAAGTTAAAGTTTCAAATTTTTTCCTAAGAGCATTCCGAGTATTTCAAAAGCAATCAGTCAGGAACTAACAGAACACTATGTTAAGGAAAACAAGAGCAATACTATCTTTGTAAGCAATGGTAGATCTTAAGCTTACTTTTTCAAGTGCTTATCAGCATCTGCGTTCCAGCCCACCTCATTGTAGACGTTCTTTAAGAGTTCACGAGCATACTTCAGATACTGAACATGGCAGAAGAATACGATGCAGATTTTTTAGTATGTCTGCCAAATAGGCAGTCATGTCCAGAGGCACTTTATAAGGCAGCTGAGCAACATCGGCCAGAGCAACGGCATCGTTGAGCAGGTTGGCACGATCGGCTATAGCCAGACGTGAGGCATTGTTCAAATACTTCGGCTATACGCTGCTTCCAAGTGTTCTCATCATAGTTGACAAGATAGAAACCCACCTGCTTTGTCATCTGTATAGGTAAAAATGAAGCTGCTGACCTCATCAGTTCCAAAGTTGTCCAAAATGTAAGTAATAGGAATGCTCCATTTATAGTTGAACTCGGAATCATCTGTTGCTTCCTCATAGCTGGCGTTGTTGGAAAGAAAACGCTTTTGTGTTATGATCCAAGTGCGCATGAGCAGCTTCACATTGACATCGGCACTTACCAAAGCGGCAATTTCTGCAAGGAAATCCGATGTTACTGTATTTTGGATGGCCCACTTGTTGAGGTAGTTGGTTACAGCCAAAGGTAAAAATTTTAAAACAATAAAAGCTTTGAAAAATATTTAGAAATTATTAATACATAAAACTATTTTCGAAATACCATTAAAAGTCTCTTAAAGTAATTGTTATCTTGTTCCATTGACAAAAATCCCACTACGAAATACAAAAATCATTCTGCTTTTATGTTCTTCATATAAATTTAGTCAAAGTAATCGAAAATTAACAGCGATATAAATGAATTTGAGATATAGTTTTATAGGCATATATCATATGCTTTATGAGAAGGCAAATTGCCATCTCACAACACCTTTCCCAATTTTCCTACAAGGTATGTGCTGGGTGAGAGCAGTGGAGAACGCGCATAGTTTTACTCTCACCAATACTAACTAACGTATAGCGGGCTCAAAGTTGGAGCGCTGCTTATATCTTTGTATTAGTGTATACATAGGAGTGTAGAGTAGGGACGTCAAACTCTGTCTTACCAATTTGGATAGATGGATAGATAAGCAGAGTGCCGCTTAGAATTTATTGGTAAAGGTTTTGGATGGGAATTCCAGGATTTGGCAGCGATCGAGGACTATATAAGGCGGATCAGCAGCCAAGTCTGGGTCAATTTTTGAGAGTCTAAGTCGTGGAAAACATTTGAGTGTCTAGTCTGTAGTGCAATACAAGAGTGAGTGCTGTGACAACAGGGAGAGACGAGATCCGATGGGATGAGTACGAGGACGTTCACTAGACTAGACGGCAGAGCGTACGCATGGAACAAAAATGTGCGGGGAGTTAGTTTAGTGTTGTAGCACTCGGGCTATCAAAAGAATTTGGAATTGATGCGCTTGGATTGGCCCAGATACAGTAGCGGACACAACATTGGGGGTTATAAAGGCAGCGCGGGATTCTGGTCGCTGAACAGATAAAGCTAAAGTAACATGACTGGCGATTACGAATTCATTACAGAGTCTCAGCGAATCTATCTGATATCTATTCCCAGCTGATGTAGTTCCAAGCCATACATTGAAAATTTAGCGCTTACCAGTTGATTCATATTGGAGAGCGCATGATAGGAGCCACTTGGATGCACGACGGTTATCTCATAAGTAGCCTGTCGCGCATAAGTTGGCTCGAATCTTGATGTAGCAATAGTTCTCAATACAAAATTTTTGCATACTTTCAGGATGTCTCATATAATAACCCACCAAGTGCATTTTTTTTGTATCTTTGTAGCCTTTTAACGTGATTGTGATTATCATCGCGTTGTTCGTTATGCATACCTTTGCTTCCCTGCCGAGCTATGATAGGTGCTGTTGTACAGTCCCACCAGCTTGACGCGCATTACTCCTTTGAAAAAGAAATCCACTATTATAGTAGCATTTATTGGCAGTTGCTTGACCAGGTTAATAATAAGGAATTCACGCACTGTGTCCAGTTTAAAGTTATCCATCGCATATATAGGCCCGTTGCTCTTTCCCTGCACAGTAATACAGGTTATGTTCAATTTGTGGGCATGCAGCACGATCTGCTGAGTGGCAGACGCTACATATGCATTGATATCCAGCTGTCCAGTAAAGCTGCCCTTTTCCAGCTCTGAATGCCAGTAGAGCTTGTAATGTTTGGGCACAAGAGCCGTGGGCAATCTGTAATCAATATGCACTCTATCAAGCAAGTATTCCTTTGATTTCTGTGCAGCCGTATCGGTGGCTGCGAACGCCAAGCAGAGCGCTATTATGTGCCACAAATATGTGGACAACAGCATCTTCTCAATTGTTGATTCCTTAACTAGAGTTATGCGGTTGGTCACTCTCTATAAATGATATTTTATTTGTGGAAACTTTACAGCAGATTATTTTTGACCAAAATGTTATAAACCGAGTCTATTTCCAGTCTTCGGGACTAGCAATAAAGTACAGACACAACTTTAGGAGTTCCAGCTGCTAAGACACAAACCCATTCGAATCCAATCAGTTACGCCCACACAGACAAATTACAAACTATGTTCTCTGGCCGTTTATCAGCTGTTCATGTGCAATATATGTATGCATATATATGTTACTAATCGATAATAAATTAAATTAAGTTTTTTATATACTGTATCCAATATGTAAGGGAGAATACCAAATTTGAGCTAAAGCCGCTCTTGTAAGAAAGCAAGTGCAACTACATATTTATCAAGTTCGGAACATACACTTTGGGCAAAAGTTCGGACAAACCTTCACGCAAAACTCCTTGTAATGTCAAGTTGCCCAAGTTTAGTTCTTCAACCAGCTGTTTTTTGGGCGCCGGAAAACCTAGTTATCTACGTAAAATCTTTCGAGTTGTCTGGAACAATAGTTCCGATTGCTGCGAACATGGTGAAATACCGATGCAAACTGAGACTTTTTTGAGAAATATCACAAACCAGCTGTTTGTGTATCTAGATTCGAGCTACAGTTTGTAATCTAAAAGTTGGCATACGTCAAATTCTGGCGCGTACGACTTTGAGATACCCTGTACAATGCTACCCTAGCTGTTATCATCTATGCGATCTAGAAGTTCATATACGGGTATGTATACATATATTTTAACTATCTATGTATATCTTGACTTCTAAACTCAACCTGATCGTAATTTGGGTAACTTTGAAGGGCCTCCGAAATTTTTTTCTGTATGTTATATAAATTTTCGGCTTGCGCAAACTTAATATACACTTTGTAGCTTAAGGTACAGGATATAAAGATGCAAAAAAAAACCTTGAACTATTTTTTGGAGTCATAGTTCTTGAAACTTGGAAGTATTCGCAAAAGAAGATTTAATAATAATAATAATATTATGAAATTTTCTTATTTTTTTTAGAAAGTGTGCTGGCTAAAAAAAAAATTTTGAAACATGAAATTTTCCTATTTTTTTTGAAGAAAATTTGCTAGCTAAAAAAAATGAAATATTTCGAAATATTTCTTTTAAGAGCCCTATTGCCAACTTAGATTAAAAATTATTATTATTCAGTAGTTTAGTCAGAATTAAATAAAAACGAATAACACGTTTTTTTTAAATCAAGCCGTACCGCGTACCTTATCCTGCTAGAGCCTTTGGGAGGGGCAGGGAGTTGGACAAGTGATCGGTTAAAAACTTTTAAATTTGGTTCGTCTGAAAATTCGATGCTAGTCGAACCAATTTTTTTTGAATACTTTTTTACTACTTCGTTTCTAATTGTGCTCCCTAGCATCACATTAGTTCTTTTTATTACACGAACTTGCTTTATTATATTTTTTTATTTAATACTTTTGGTATGTCTACGATAAAAAATTCAAGTTTTATAGATATTCCAGTGTTGTTATATGGTTCACTAAATGCAATAAACGACAAAGTTTCTTTTATGATTTGGTTTAGTATTTTGTTTTTTTTTTATTGTACAAGACGGACTCTCAATAGCCCTCTATTACTTTTGATTACAGGTCATACATTTTTTATTGAATATGGGAAAATTTCATTTGGTTTTTTTTATGCAATCGAACATAATATCCCCAAACAACAACTACAATGGGGTTGGACTGCCGTTGAGCCAATTTAAGATATCTCCGCTGTTTTGTTGTAGCCATTCTATATTATTCTTGATATTTTCCAGCGCCTGCTTACGAGGAGATGCACCAGCGCCGGCTTCGGGGTGCTTCTCATAGAACTGCTGCACTTCTTCTAATTTGACCTCACTGGCAAAATTGCTGGTTATGGTTGCTATAAGACGACCTAGCTGACGATCATTGAGTCCGAAACGTGCTACCAGATCAAGCCAGTGTTCGCGATAATACTCCCAGACTATGGGTTCACCAATGGGATTTGCAGCTATGTTACCCAGGCAGGCAAAGTAGTCCTGGGAGCGCACATTTTGCTCGTTAGCAGCCAGTTCTACAAAGCGGTAAAGCAGCTGAGCATCTTGAACACCTGCCAAACCATACATAAGTTTGACCTTTTCAGCTGCATCCTGTTCGGCCAGGAATTGCTCCAGCAGTTGCTCCCAAATGGATTCACTGCTTAGTTGTTGCATACCATAGTAGTAGACAGTCTGACGCAGATCGGGAGCAGGTTTATTGGCAGCAGTCGGATTCTCTAGCCAAGTGCTCAAAAGCTGTGAAGCCTTTTCCAGACAGTCGGGCAGTCCCACGGAGCAGGCGGCACTCAGCACAGAAACGCGCAGACGACTAAAGAGAGCGAGAGAAGCATTAATGATATAGCAAAGAGAGCGGTATAGGTTTACTTAACAAAATAGAATAACGTAGCTCTCTTACTCTTTTAGTGACTGTTCCATTTCAAAAACAATTTTCAAATCAATTAACTTATTCTCTTTTCTACAACTCTTACATTTTCTAACCAATTTAAATAAAAGTAATGCCATTTTGGGGAAATTGCTATAGAACTAACTGTGTCATTTAAATCCGACATCCCATCTAACTTAGTCAGCCAGCAAAAAGGGTAAGGGGGTAAGAGAGTAGGCATAGCTTGATCTTACACTTACTTTTTCAAATGGTTGTCAGAATCTACGTTCCAGCCCACCTCTTCGTATATGGTCTTTAAGAGGTCACGAGCATACTCCAGATACTGCACATAGCTCTCGCTGAACATAAGACTACGCTGCAGAGTTTTCAATATCTCTGAGGCGACATACCAGGGCACAAAATCGCGCTCCTCTGCCAAATAGGCAGTCATGTCCAGAGCCACTTTATAAGGCAGCTGAGCAGCATCGGCCAGAGCAAAGGCATCGTCGAGCAGGTTGGCACGATCGGCTATAGCCAGACGTGAGGCATTGTTCAACAGCTCTGCTATAAGCAGCTGCCAAGTGTCCTCATCATAGTTGACGCGATAGAAACCCACCTGATGGACATTTAGCTTCAGCCATTTGACGTCAGCTGGCACAGCGATGGCAGCCTCATCATCCGTATAGGGAAAAATAAAGCCGCTGACCTCATCAGTTTCAAAGCTGTCCAAAATGTAAGTAATTGGAATGCTCCATTTATAGTTGAACTCGGAATCATCAGTTGCTTCCTCATAGCTGGCTTTGTTGGAAAGAAAACGCTTTTGTGTTATGGTAAAGCCCGCCTCACTGCGTTCTACATTCAGCACAGGATAACCCATCTGCTCTGTCCAAGTGCGCATGAGCAGCTCCACATTGATTTCACTCACCAAAGCGGCGATTTCTGCAAGGAAATCCGCTGTTACCGTATTTTGAAAAGCCCACTTGTTGAGGTAGTTGGTAACAGCCTGCTCAAAATTTCCAGCTCCCACTAAGTTCTCCAGCATGCGTATTATAGAGCCACCCTTTTCATAGCTTATAGTGTCGAAAAGGGCTGTGATTTGAGCCGGTGACTCCGCGGTTTGCACAATGGGATGTGAAGACAACTTGGCATCAAAGTCCAGCACTGGATGCAGAGCAATAATTTGGAATTGCTCCAGCTATATGTAAATTGTTAGCAGTTAAGTCTTTTTTTACTAAGGTAAATCAAAAAAATTGCCTGCTCACCATGCCCCACTCGGGATAGACAGCATTCACGCCCTTATACTGCATGTAACGTGCAAAGCCCTCGTTGAGCCATATATCATTCCACCATTTCATGGTCACCAAATTGCCAAACCACATATGAGCGATTTCATGTGCCAGTGTGCCTGCAATGGACTGTTTGTCCAATGTGGAACTGTAGCTTTCATCATAGAGTAAAGCCGTTTCGCGGTAAGTCACTAATCCCCAGTGCTCCATGGCATTCGAGGCAAAATCTGGTATTGCTGCCATATCGAGTTTTGGTAAGGGATAGGCTACTTTGTAGTATTGTATATAGTACTCGGTTACAGCCACACCAAAGTCCAGAGCAAAGGTCACCCTATTCAACTTATGAGTGGTGGCATAGGCGCGCATGGTAAAGTCGCTTCCAATGCCATTCGCATTCACGGTTTTGGATTCATAATCAAAATCAGAGACTATTATGCAGGCCAGATAGCTACTCATGGGTACGCTCGTATTGAAAGTAGCTTGTGTGTACTCGCCAAGGTATTCGGAATCCTGAAAAAAGCGCATGAAATATATATAAGTAAAGCATAGATTTCTTTATCGACTAATGATAAAACCACTTCGATTTCGTGGTACCAACTCATAAAAGAAAAAAAAAACCCTCTTTGCTGTACTTTTAGTTGTCTAGTTTTCCCCAAACAGCACTACACATAGGTTAAACCCAGTATGGTATATAAAAATCCATTATGCTTTTATATACCTCATATAAATTTCTGATATTTAGCTAGCCGAAAGTTTTTGGTCATTTAAAAAACCTCAGTTATAAAATTGAGATATAAATATCTATGAGTCATATACTGCAGTCCTCATAACATTCTGGGTATTTTAAATTTGAAGAAGCAATTAAATCAATCGAAGAGTTTCTAGAAATCTATTCGCTACTCTAACGTAAAAGGAAGACTAAAACCATAGTGTCTAAGAGCTTACCAATTGATCCATGTTCGAAAGCGCGTGGTAGGATCCGCTGGGATGCACCACGGTTATCTCATAGGTAGCCTTCATGGCAGGCTCGTCAAAGCACGGAAATGCCTCTCGTGCATAAGTGGGTTCGAATTTCGATGTTGCAATAGTTCTAGTTAACAATGGATGAAATAAAACAATAAATAAATGTTGGCATACTTTTAGGATGACTCATAAAATAAACCACCAAGTGCAATATTTTTATCTATAAATGTGTATAAAGTGATTTTTATGGTTATGATGGTGTTTATTATGCTTACCTTTCCTCCCCTGCCGCGGTCTGATAGGTGCTGCTGTACAGTCCCACCAACTTGCCGCGCATTACTCCTTCGAACAAAAGACCCACTATTATTGTGACATCCACTGGCAGTGGCTCCACCAGATTAATAATAAGGAATTCACGCACTGTATCCAGCTCAAAATTATCCACCTCGTATTTTTGTCCATTGCTCTCACCCTGCACATAAATACCGCTTATGCTCAACTTGTGGGCATGCAGCACGATCTGCTGGGTGGCAGACGCTACTTGTACCGTGATTTCCAGCTGTCCAGTAAAGTTGCCCGTTTCCAGCTCGGGATGCCAGTAGAGCTTGTAGTGTGTGGGCACAAGAGCCGTCGGCAGTCTGTAATCAATCTGCAGGACAGTATTTGAGTAGTTTCAATTGATTAGCCCGTATCATATAGTCGGCTACTACTTACCACTTCTTCTTCTAGCTGCTGTGCTGCCGTATCCCTTAACAGCCTGCTGCGTGCTCTGCCCTCACCCAGCCCGCCGTATATATCAATCTTCTCCAGCACATCGCGTAGATCGGCCTCTATTTGTGCTCGCTGCACTGCCACCACAATGGTGGCCGTAGCAAAAGCTGCTACCGCCCAGCAGAGCACCATTTGCAGCCAATAACTGGACAAGAACATCGTATCAATTGTTTCAGTTGACTCCTTTACTCTGTGCGTGAGTGCCTTTTGTGTGTGCTCCCTTCTAGCAGCGGCACGTAACTGAGTTTAGCTGATCGTGGCCGGCTTTACAGAACAACTTCGAACTAACGAAATGACGCTGCTGCGGGCGATAAGTTGGCCAATAACTTATTTTGATTGTGCCAGTTTTATATCACCTTAATAAGCACATTAATTACGGCAAATGTTTATTGATAAACCGAGAATACCTACATCCAGCTTTCGGCCCTGCCAATGAAGCACTGACGCCACTTTTGGCGCTTCGGCTACTAAGATACAAATCCCAATCGAATCAAATCAGTTTCGCCCACACAGACAATTCACAAACCATGTACTCTGACCGTTTATCAGCTGTTCGTGTAGTATATATGTATCTAATCATTACGTTTTGTATAATCCATGAGAGCGTAATTACTTATTAATAAATGCCCGCATTCGTTGCTGTTATTCAATGTTTTTGATACACTATAGCCAATGGGTTAAGAGGTATATCAATTTGTGCATAAAAATGCAGTGGTACGGTATAGGGTGCTTTTTTTGACTGCTAACATTAGTGTTTTCCATTTTTGAGTTGAACATAAGTTGCCTTCCAACGCTAGAATCGCCCATATAGACGAGTTCTCCAGCCATCTTTGCTTCGTGCACGCCTTCTCCACTTCGTTATATCAAGGTTAGCTAGTTAGTTAGTCATTCCAACGCAGACACGGTCTACCCCTTCACGTTCTCACAATATCCTTATTGAAAACTCGCTGGACCTTCTTCTTTATCTAAACAAGGGCCGCTGTATGTTTATCCGCTTGTCTAAAACAAGGTCGCCTTTGAGATCCAACAGTTCGTCATTCCTTGGAGCACGGTAGGGCCAGCAACGTGTAAACGCCTACAGATCTTACAGAGTAATTTCCACTTTTTATTTAATGTGACCCCAAGAAAAACTACCCAAAGGTGTTACTTATCAAGATCTAGAGAGCCTATTCATTTTGCGGTAGGAATTGAAAAAAAAGGAAAGGAATCGGGTCCACTTGCTTTTGACTCTAATCGTAGCAAATCAAACACCTATAGATGCCAAATAATGCAAAATAAGGCACTTCACCCAATTTCTTGATGTGAATGGTACGTCACTAATATAACCTTGCATCGTGACTTCAAGCTGAGATCCTTTGAGGAACAAATCTGCTTTGACCTTTGGCTAATAGCACCTGGTAATAAAATAGCCCCTAGATACCATAGATACCATATCAGTATCTGGTTTTCTTTTAATTCATCAATCCGGGGCCCTTGAAGATCGGTTTTTTTTTAGTTGATAAATGATATTGAACCCACTTTTTGCTATTACTCCGACATTTTTCAGATTTGAAGCTTTTTGAATACATCTCCAGCATTTTCTATATAAGCTTCAGTTATTAGAATAAGTAAGTAAAAAATCTAAGAAACCTTGAGGACCTTACTCCTAGTACGCGCATCTTATTCACTCAAGTTTCTTTCTTCTAATATTATTATTCAAAATACCAAGCTAATAGATGTAGTTACTAGTCAAACTCATAGAGTATTTAATAGTCAACACGTCGTAAACGCCGCGCTACACTTGTTATATTTTTACAACCTGGTAATCTCAAGTTTTTTAGGGCATTATTTATTTACAATCGCAATTAGTAATGGGTAAAAAAGGTAACTATAATTCTTACATATAAACGCACTTAGCCCCAATTTCAGCTCTAGTCCTCACGTTTGTCCAGCCAGGCACTCACACTTTCGAGATTTTCTGCCAACCAGACTATATTGTTCTTTACCGTCTCTAAAGCTCTTACTCTGGCTGCTGTGCCCGCACCTGCCTCCGGATACTTTTCGAAGAAGTACTCCATTTCCTCGAGCTTGGTTTGCGTGTGGAAACGCGCTGTTATAGATGGTATCATGCTGCCCAGATAGCGTTCATTAAGGCCAAAACGCTCCACCAGTTTCAGCCAGTTTTCGCGCACATAATCCCAAACCAAAGGCTCACCCACTGGATTGGCAGCTATATATTGCAAGCAGGTAAAGTAGTCTTGTCCACGCACATAGTCCTCATTCCAGGCCAGATCTATATAGCGCTGCAATAGCCACGGTTCTTGTACGGCAGACAAGCCATACATAAGCTTGGACTTTTCGCTGGCGTCGGCTTCATTGATAAAGAGTTCCCAGACTTTTTCCCAGATTTGCTGATTGCCCACAGACATAATGCCGTAAAAGTAGATGGTCTCGCGCACATCAGGATTGGGACGCACCTCTGGGTTGGCCAGCCATGTGTTGAATTGGTTACCAGCTTCCTCTAGGCACGACTCTAGACCCAGTGAGCAAGCTGCGCTCAAAGCGGTCACACGCAGACGACTTGAATTGAAAAGATATGCATAAGTAAAGCACTTAATAAATTGAGGAAAATATAAACCAACTTGTTCAGATGAGTAGCACCCTCGCCTTCACCCACAGTCCAGGTCAGCGCGGTATAAATGGGCTCAATAAGCGCCGTAGCATATTGCTTGTACTTGACATAGCTGCTGGTATAGTAGAGAGTGCGTTTGAGGGAAGTCAGCTTGGTAGCAGCCACACTCCAGGGCACATAGTCATTCTCCTTGTCCAGATACTGAGTCATATCCAGCGCTATTTCATAGGGCAGCTGTGTGGCATCGGCTAGAGCAAATGCATCATTCAAGAGCGACGCACGATCGCCGCTGCTAAAGATCTGTGGATTAGCTATCAGCTGAGTAGCCAAACTCTCCCACAACGATTCGTCATAGTTGACGCGGTAATAGCCCTTCTGATCGTGGTTGAACTTAATCCATTGCACAGCGCTGGGCAGTTTGATTGTGACTGTAAAGTAGAAAATGTTTAAACGTTAACTTTGGGGCAATGACGACTATAAGATACTCTGCTACCCCAGAAGCGTTAATTGGAATTTCTGTTGAAGTTTAGCGAGCGGATAAAGCTGAAGAGGTTTTGGGAAACTAAGTCCCATAGAGACGGATTTTTGCCCTTACCGAATCCTCCACACCACGAGCCTACTAAAGGGGGATTTTTCTCTTCAAAGCGTATATATGTCGAAAACCTTCCGTAGATCCCTCACTAGACGTAGCAATATACCCTACTTTCGCTTTTCCAGCCAGCTAATATACCCCGAGGCCAAAATTTCTAGCTGCACAGCTATCAGCACATCTGCCTCAAGCTTCCACTTAAAGCAGATCGAACCCTGCATACCTAAGATATCACTTACTTTCGCTCTGATCGTAGTAAAACCAAGCACGTTGAACTTCGGACTCGGCGCTAGTCGTATAAGTTATGGGAATTGAGTAACGGTAGCTGCAAAAAAGTGTGCAAAATTTTCAATCAGATTAGAAATAAATTTTATTATTTGCGGAACTTACTCGAATTCTGAGGGTTCATGACTTTCATTGTAGTCATTGGGATTGGACAAGAAACGCTTTTGGGTTAATTTGTATTCAGTGTCGGAGATCTTGCTGACTGTAACTGCAGGCAGACCCATTTGTACAGTCCATGTCAGCATTATATCGGTGACATTAAAGTCCAGATCCAATTTGTCAATTTCAGCAAAGAAGTTGATTGTGACAGCTTCTTTGTATTTGTATTCATTTAGATAGTTTGTGACGCCCTCACGGAAGGTGGGTTCACCTAGAAAGTCTTCCAACATGCGTATGAGTGAAGAGCCTTTGGAATAGGTGATGGTATCAAAGATTTCTGTTATCTGATCGGGGTTTTCCACGGTCTGCACAATAGGATGCGAGCCCAAAGTGGCATCTAACGTGAGCACGCCATGCAAGGTGCTGACAATGAACTGATCGCGCTGTAGATAAAGACGTGCAAGAGAAGATTAATTTACTAAAATTAGTATTGGGGTGGTGCTATATTTACCATGTGCCAATCGGGGAAAACTGCATCTACGCCAAGGTACTCAATGAAGCTGGCAAAGCCCTCGTTTAGCCAGAGGTCATTCCACCAGGCCATGGTTACTAAAAAAAAGAATTGATAGAATAAGAAAAAGGTCATATCCAACAAATCGGAGCATCGATGGGGTATATATTTTTGTGGCTTTCCCTCCAATTTGTCTTGCTTATGCTCAACAATGGTTTCGAAGGAGATTACCAACAAAAAAAAAGTTTTAGGAGCTACGACGAAACACCCAAAGAAGTTTCAAAGCTGAAGTAAGTCAACAGTGACAGCCACCAACCGAAATTGCTCCAACTGCACAAGAAATATCCAATCCGACTACTATATACCAACTCACCCAAGTTTCCGAACCACATATGCGCAAACTCATGCGCTATGACGCTGGCAACGCGCTGCTTATTTACCGTGGAACTGGTATCCTCATCATAGAGCAACGATGTTTCACGATAAGTCACCAAACCCCAGTGCTCCATAGCGCCGGAAACAAAGTCTGGTATAGCAGCCATATCCAACTTCGGCAGTGGATACTCAATTTGGAAGTAGTCAATGTAATACTCTATTACTCCTTTGCCCACATCTAGAGCAAAGTCCACTTTATCAATTTGCTCGGGTGTAGCAAAAACGCGCATATCGAATGTTTCGCCTATGCCCTGCGTATCGATTTGAACAGTTTTTTGCGTAAAATCGGAGACTATAAAGCAGGCCAAATAGGTGCTCATGGGTACGCTCTTGTTGAAGTAAACCTCCGTGTAGGCGCCCTGATTGATCTGTGAAGCTATGTTCATGTTGGAAAGCGCATGATAGTTGCCGTCCACAGGATGTACTAGCGTTATCTCAAAGGTAGCTTTCAGAGCTGGCTCATCGAAGCAAGGGAAGGCTTGACGCGCATAGGTGGGCTCAAATTTCGAGGTGGCTATTGATTTTTTACTCTCATCTGCCTTGGTGTATGACGACATGTAGAGGCCGACAATCTTTCCAACCATGCTGCCGTCAAAACTAATTTTCAAGACAATGTTGCGTCCTGCGGTAAGCGACTCATTGAGTTCAAAAATCAAGAACTCACGCACCAAATCGAACGAGTGGCTATTGATGGCCAGTGTAGAGCTGCCAGTGTTGGACAATGCATAGCTTAGAATTTGCAAGTTGAGAGAGTGTAGTATTATTTGATCGGTGGGCTCGTTAACAGCGATGGTAATGCTTAGTTGACCACTAAAATTGCCTGTTTCGGTGTCGGGGAACAGATAAAGATCATAGTGTACGGGCGTGAGTGTTTTTGGCAAACGATAATTAATAGCTGGTCCGGGTGTGGTGGTTTCTGGGCTCTCAGCAGTGGAGGACGTGGAAGAACCACTAGTCGTGGGTGAAACCTCAGTTGTGCCCGACGTTGTTTGACTTTCCAGCATATCCAATTTCTCTCTTGCCTCACGCAGCTCGTCTTTTAAGTCCGCCTTCTGCACGGCCAACACTATGGTAGATACGGTAAAGGCCGTGAGCGCCAGGCCCAGCAGTATAGAAACCAATTTTGCGGTTATAATCATTTTTTGTTCGTGCCGTGAGCGTTAATCCAGCCGCTGCGACAACTAACCCGCTACTAAGCGACCGTACTTGTTGCTTACCTAGACGTAATCCCAAAAGCGTGCGCCTGACATAAGTGCTTCGCTCTATCTTAATTGGACCTGTACGATACCGCAGCTGATTAGTAATCTAATCACTAGTCGTAGCGCACCCGGCCAAATCTATTCGGTGGTTTAGCCCGTCGATAACATATTAACCTAAACATTCGCGAGCTATAAAAGAGCTGCTTTCGTATAAAATATCAGATTAGTTGAATTTATGGGCCACTCCGCCGAGAGGAGAATATGTTACGCGCTGCCAAAAATCTGTCGCGAGTTTTTGTATTGTTTTCCAAAATTCCAATCTGGTTTTGTGAAACTCCCGGCGCCCAAAGTTTCCAACCCAAACCCATATGTGTTGACCACCAATTGTGCAAATTTTTTACCAACTACCTGATCGTTGACTAAGCCGCCGGCAAGTCGGGCCAGAACTGAGCTTAACTTTGTGTAATAACCCGGCGCTTAGGTACCCTGTTTGGGCGCACTAAAAAACCCTTTTCCGGTGCGCCCTAATTAGAGATTTGGTATTTTCATTGTGCGCTAAAAACCCAAACAACAAATTTTCCGTACACATTTTTGGCTTTCCTTTATGCTGTTTAATGTCATTTGGCCTAATCCAAACATTAACTTTTGCCCGGCGCCGCTGCAGGCAGCAGCCGTACCGGAAATACCAACAACAATGCAATACTCTCCGAGGTGAATACCCACAGCTTACCACAAATCGCAATTAATTTTCCAAATGATATGCACGACATTATTTTCATATGTTTTGTTATATAATTGGCTTGGCCGTCTGCCAGGCCAATCCCAAACCTAAACCCAAGTCCAATCCCTTAGTGCCTATTGATGACGCGCGCAACGTTTGGAAAAGCCAACAAAATTGAATGAAGTGCATAGAGTTTCATTCATGCGCACGTACAAGCGCCGCATGGCGTCTACCTGCCTAAGCGTGGGAAAGTTACAGGATCCGCCTGGACCGCGCCAGGTAGTTCGAGCGAACTAAAATTGGGCTGCTCGCCTTTGGCCTGGGTTATTTGTTTCGCGCTGGGAGTTTTTGTGCAGGCGAAAAGTCCAAGCGGGGAAACGAAAAAAATTTCCGGTTTTTTCAACAGCCTTGTATTTCCCACGGAGCTGAGTAATGTCCCAGCATCGTATTAGGGCTGGTATAAAACCGAGCAGCAGCTCTAATCAGCAGTCATTCGAACTAACGACACCAAAGCGTACACATCTAACACAGCACCTCGTCATGTTCTATATAGTCAGCATTTTACTGAGCATCTCCAGTTCTACCGCGGCAGCCAATTTAAATCTGGCGGAGCCCATGAACTACTATCAATATACACAATTCCAAGCGCCGCTCTCTTGGGATACGCTTACCAGCAGCAGTCTGGAGCAGGCATTACAACACTGCCAGCAGAGCTTCAAGTGGCAACGCTGGAACTGTCCAAGCAAAGACTTTCTACAGCGTCGCACAGCCACAGTGGCTGCACAGGATCGTGAGGATGTCTATGTGGCCGCCATTTCTATGGCTGCCATACTGCACACACTCACCAAGGATTGCGCCAATGGCGTCATAGCCGGCTGCGGCTGCAGTGACAACGCGCTTAATGTGCCCTGTGCTCATGAGCCTGCTAAGGCAATCGAGCTCTATGAGCAACAGTTTGGCAGCTCCAGCAATATTGCGGCGCATAATCAACGCGTAGTGGGTGCCCTTATGCAGCAATCACTGGAGCAGGAGTGTCACTGCAAGCAGCTCAACGCACAAGGAAAATGCCTTGAGGAGCAATGCTTTGCCGTGCTCAAGCCCTTTGAGTCCATAGCACAAGAGCTGCTGCAAATGTACGACGACGCCATACAACTAGATCCCACGGCCACTAATCTTAAGATCATGTGGCAGAATATACCACTAGACACACTAGTCTATATGCAGGATTCGCCCAATTACTGCGAGCCAGAGGAGAGCGGACGCTGGACCGGCACACGTGGACGTCACTGCTCCAAAACCGGCAGTGCTGCGGATGAGCGTCTAAGCTGCACTCAGCTCTGCCGTGTCTGTGGCTATCGTGTGCGTGCACAGCATGTGCGGCACGAGCGTCGCTGCAACTGCAAGCTCGTCTGGGGTTTCCGGCTACAGTGCGACGTGTGCATCCAGCTGGAGCGCCAGTATTCCTGCTATTAAAGCTACTCGCTCTGCCGCTCGCTGGTTGAGCACTGCAAGACTTAGACTTAAGTTAATTTATTTGTTTACTAAATATTTTATTTATTGCTATGGGAAGTTGCTAATCATAAAAAATTATTTATCAATAAAAATTTAAGAAATCAAAATTTATGGTTTTTCAATAAAACACTTTAATCAATTTGAGTTTCCCTCCACTCTACCCCTGTGTGGTCTTGCGTTTTCCCAAGAAAAATTCGTAACCTTAGGGTACAAAGAGCATAGTTTTAGTTTCTTCAAGGCGAAAATGTATGCAATAAAGAAATGGAGATACCGAAGACCCCACTAAATTACCTAAACTATGATCGGAAGAACTCTATTACGCACACGATGTATGCCTTCTGGGCCATAAATTTTCCGATATGAAACGTAGAATAGTCGAGCTTGCGATCATGAATAAATGATTCAAATGAGCGGTTCGAAATTGGTGACTCCGAAATATCTGACATAGATTCCTCTTGTTATTTGGGAAGCATAATCAGTATTGCGAAACCTCGGAAGACTATCAACACTGGGGAGCTATCCGAACATTTCTGGGCGGACAAAACTTAAAATATTCATAAATAAAATATTGCGAAACGTGACGAAGATTTGCAGAATCTTCTCGCCTAATAGAATGTCGAACACAGAGCTATGGGTCCGGACACTTCAAGAACCTATCCGTCAAAACATGCTGAGGCGCAAGTGGAACTGGGTAGGGCATGAATATATTGCTCGAACCGCCATTGACTGGAATCCCCAGGGTAGCAGAATGAGGGGAAGACCTTCTCACACATGGCGGCGTCAAATCGTAGTTGGAGCGAAGCGAAGGCGTTGGCGCAAGATCGTTAAAATTGGAATTCATTCGTTGAGGCCCTATGTTCTTATTTGAGTTCATATGAGCGTCTAGATGTCAGACGTGCAAAGAGACATCAGATAGTGCCGTCAAGAAACTAAATTTTTTAAGAATATAAGTATATATATATTTTTTTTACTTTGGAAGCGTTGGACCTCAAACGATTTAAGTTCGTCTGGCATGAAGCGGGAAGAATGTAATAACGATTGGAACAACTTTTAGTTTCCCTTAAAAGTTAGGAAAAGTTTCCGTATTACGTTTCCGACCTCCACTTTTCGACTTAAGATAATCTGTTTTTAGAAGTAGGGAGTTGAGGCCCTTAGAGTGCCGCCTTACATCCAGAACAGGAAAAACTAGCCTGTTTCCAAAGCCCATCTCCACAGCCCCACAAATATCAACTCATCGCTAATCCAACCATTTCTATATGTGCTTTTATTTTGTACGCCTTTAAACTTAAACAATGTTTTTATTACTAAATCTCCAAATTAGTCCATCTCTCTTAATTAATCCAGGTAGTGGGCTTGCCCTCCACCCTGTAACCATTATAGGCCGAAGAGGAGGCAGCTGCTGCAAGCTCGGATCTTCTGCTTGGTTCGCTGGCCCAATACGATGGTACCTCATAGGACTGCATTTGTTTATTGCTATTCCTGATGGCCGATATGATGAGCAAAAAGATGGCTAGCTTGCCCACCAATATGGACTTGACCAACAGCAGCTTCAACTTGGTTACCAAAAAGGGCACTATGGCGGATTGTATGAGAAAGGGCAAGATGAACAGCGGTAGCACTTTGGTAATCATGTCATATTTCTTGCCGCGTCCTAAAGAGTACAAATAGTATTAGAAACATTTTAGCTTTGGAATGCCAAATGCACACTGGACTTACCCTCCTCGCTGTTATCTGCGCTGAGCCAGCGTCCAGCCAATATATCCCTCAGATTCTCACCATCCAATTTAACCTGCACTATGTCGTTGCTCATGTCCAGACTAACATTCAGACCCGGACCCACATGATAGCGTTGTATATTTGCAGCTTCATCGCGATTCTTGCGCTTGCGCTTCCTTCGCTTCTTGCCCTCCTCCGGTGTCTCAGTGTTATCATAGCTGGGCTGCTCGGTTTGTGCCTGCAGCAGCGCCTCAGCTTGGGCTTCATTTTGCAGCTGCTGCGCCAAACTGTCCATGAGATCTACTTGTGCTGCTGTTTCCGTAGCTGCGCCAACATTCTCCGGCGTGCTGTACTCCTCCACGTGCGCCTCATTGTGGGCTAGCAGCGAAGCACTCATACGATCCTTTAAACGCTTCTTGTACTCATTTGTCGTCTTGTTGCCCAGATAGGTGCTCTTGTAGTTCTTATAGATGCCCATATAGATATTGGCGTTCTTCTTCAGCGCTGCTGGCTGCGACTCTGCCTTGGTCAGCTTCTCGTTCAGCTCAAAGCTGCTGGCCAGCCCACGTGCCGTATCGGCAGCATCTGGCTGCTCTGTCTGTTTGCTCTCATTTGGTGCTTCGCCGGAGTCCTGGCCTTTGACCAAAGCTGCGCACAGCGCATAAAATAATAGAAATCTTACTATGGTGCTCATCTCTGGCACATTTCACACTTAACTAAGAAACTATGGCTCTGCTCTGCTCTGCTTGATGTGTGTGCACTCCGCGCTGGCCAGCAACAAAATGTGGCACAAACGCCGCAAGTCAAGCATTTTATCAACTTGCACTGCAGCTTTGCAACAGAACAAAATACAACGCTACAAAGAAAGCCAGACGCGCCACAACTTCTGGAATTGGGTACAATCAGCCAGCCACTAAGCTAGTCAGCCAACTTAGCCAAGTGTCACTCTTGGCCTGGTCAGCATTGCTGCAGCATTCTAGCTGCCGCCGCAGATGTTGCATGAAAAAGTTGCACGAGCAGAACACGAATCCTCTTCAATTAAATTGCCACATCAAAAGCTTAGTCAAAACACTGGCCCCTGCTGCGAATGTGCACAAATATCTGGAGTAGGCCTGCAATTTCTTCGCACTGATCTCACTTATTGATTTCTTTTAGCTGTAATTGTTTGGTGTCTTGCGTCGCACTCCCCGAAAACCGCGATCCATTATAATCATTATTGGAATTACTTGCTAAGTAGTCACAGTTAGTGAGGAGTGGGTCCGCTGCTAACGGTTTCAGTTTTGATTCTGCTGCCTAATTTAGAGCTGCCTATTAGTCTGGGAAAGTTGTTGACAAAATTGGAATGGAACTGGTGCGAGCGTCGGGCTATTGGTCGACTTTTGGAGTAGGCGTTGGGTGAGCAACGGGCGTAAGAAACCACAAAAACCAGTGCAGAAAGTAAATTCTATGCACAACTTATTGAAAATCCGTAAAACTTGCTTAAATGGTCTTTGCGATTACTTTCACATAATTAAGAAAATTGTGAATTTGAGACTAAATTGATTTTTAAAATCTTAAGAAATGGGTTTTCAAAAACATTTCAGAAAGACTTTTAAAAATTGCAAATTGCAGTGCAATTGAAAAACAAGCTTTACAACTAAGATGTCAGAGCAAAACATTGAGCAACTTAAAAACAGCTTTCGTTGCCCCCTCACTACCTTCAATGTTTTGTCACTCCTGTTCCAACAAGCAGCAATAAAATAAAGTATGTATTTATAAATAAACGGTCACACTGTTCGGAAAAAAGACCAAAGACTAAACAAGCCGCTGCAGCAGCCAGTGCTTCACCTTCTAATGCTTACATCATGCTCAAAATATTAGAAATAAAGATACAAAAAAAAAACAAATATTTGGAAGTATTTTTTCTTATTTTATTCAAAACATAAATAAATCAAAAATTTCTAGTGCTTAACAAAATATAGCTGAGTTATCCCGTAAGATATACAATTTTTTGGGCAAGTTATAGTAGGTTAGGACATGCATATGTAGGTTCTTTATACCAAAATTGCTTGTCATAACCTGTGGCTGCAATTGAAAGTTGCCCGTAGGGAACAACAAAATATTATCGTCCGAACATTTTATTTCGATGTGTTTTTCTTTAAGGCCCCTACGCAGACACGAAAAATACACAAAACTTCATATAAAAAAAACGCTCACAAACGTTTGGTCACAAACTGTTCTTGCAGGTGGTATTTAGACCAGTGTTGCTCGTTTTTTTGTTTTTTTAATGTCAGTAGCAAATCATAGATGGCGCACTCAGCAAAAACAGCTGTTCGGTTTTGGCGCCACAAACAAAACATATGTGCAGCTAGTTATTTTATACGGGAAATTTATTGCTGGTCGACAAAATCGTTGCGGATCGTTGGGAAAGGATGAGAAAATAGCTATAATAATAAAATAATTCAATTGTAACAAAAATGTGCGTTAAAATACGTCTATGCAATTCGTCCACACTCAGCTCTGCGCATTAAATATGGGCTCACCCAAACATTCCGCCTTTTCCTGTGTATTGCTTCCTTTCGTCGTTTTTTTTCCTCATCCAAAAACTCAATTGCAATGCATGTTATTATTATTGCATTGTTTACACACAAAAGCATAAGTTGACGATTATTTATGCTTTTATGTTTTATTTCGCGCCTTTTAAAAATTAGCTATTTGTAAACAAAAAGCAGCTGATTATCGATAATAATTCCGATAAAATGCACATTTTGTTACTAGAGACACACTGTTCCTTTTGTGACCAAAACAAGTCTGTCTTTTGCTAGGTGGCTGTTTTCGTGTCTGCGTAGAGGCCTTTAAAACGAATTTTTTATGTGGTTTGAAACCGTTTATTTTGATACAAGAGTAATTAAAACGAATTGGCAAAATAGGTTGAAAAGTGTACGCAACTGATTCTTAGATTCTATTTATCAGGCCTGTTCTAGATTTCGACTCGTTTTGAAAAGTCATAACGAGTGCATTCCGACAAATGGTGTTCTAGATTTCGACTGAGTTCGAATCGATTTCGAATCGTTTTCATTTCGAGTGCTATCGATAACCTTTTGTATTGAACAGCTGTGTGATATCGAAAAGTTCACATTGTAGAGTTGCCACAAGTTTTCGAACAACTAACTAAATAACTTATTTTTCTTTTTGCCAACATTTTTCTGAGCAAGAAATATTTTTTATTTATTTACAAATTTTGTACAATTTATTTTATATATATATTTTAAGCCATCCATTAATAAAATTATCTTCGAATTAACTTGTGCAACACGACAACACATAACTTTTCGAAGTTCTGTTTTGTCTAAATCCAGAACACCTTACTTTCATTCCACTCGTTTTGGTTTTGCATGTACACACAATTTCCATAGACATTTTTTGTAATAAAAATATATAATGAAAATTAACCTTGTTTCGTTCAAGTGAGCACATCTAAATTTTCTTAAAGCATTAAAAAATAATACAAAATGAATTTTAGTGGCATTAATGCGTTTATTTAAGTAAACAATGCAAAATACTTTTCATTTCGACAGCTGCGAGCCAAACTTTTCAAAACGAGTCGACTCTTGTCGGAATCGAAATCTAGAACACCTTTCATTTCGATTCCGACAGATTTTGTCGGAATCGAAATCTAGAACATGCCTGTATGCCTATTTCAAGTCAAATAGTGTTTGATAAATATTTAAACAAATTTTTTCCTGAATCAACTCAAAATATAGCAGAACTCAAACCGAATTTTATATGCTCCATGTATTGCATAAAAAAATATTCAAGGCTTGCTTAAATGGTTCAAGTCTTGCATAAAACAAAATTCCCTTGTAATAGGAGCACCATAGTCGTGGATAATTTCCCTCGCTAACAATGAGCAAGGGAAATATGAGTATGTAATACTCGTTGAAGCAGTCTGTAATTAAAATATCATAAACAAAACGAACGATTTTATTCGGGTTCGTTTTTTTCAAATTTTTCCATGAAAAATAAAATTTTGAATTTGAAAAAAAAAAATGTATATGGCATTTTTTTTTCCAATTTTAAAGTTCGAAATCGATCTCCTGCTTTAAAAACAAAAATGTAATGCAGTGGAGGCGGTGTCCGACAGTGTAATACCCTGTACCTTTTTTCTCGAAAAAAATTTTATTCCTGCATAGTCTTTCTAAGAACTTTTCAATTTTTTTTTTGGTGCAAAACGATATTGCTACCTGTAAGTACCGTAAATTTTTACCGATTTTGATAAAAATCGAAAGTTACGTCAAATAAGCTATTTAAAGTATATGGGGCAAGTTTCAAGTTGATACGTTGAGTGGTGTGGGAGAAAACACGGCTAATCGATTGCGGGGGTTGGGGGTCCGCATTGATAAAATTAGACTTAGAGTTCTGCCTCAAAAGCCATTTTTTATTTCTGTAATTTTTTAAGTTTTTGATATTTTTATTTTTTGTAATTTTTTTATTTTTTAATTTTTTAATTTTTAATTTAATATATGCGGACTTAACATTTCTGACCAAATATGATCCTATGAACATCTTTACAAGATTCAAATGGATTCCAGCATGGATTTTATCGGATTCTCATTTTCTTAAGTGAAAGTATATTAATTGTATGCTACCAAAAACTTGACTGAAAAAGTATTTTAGCCTAAAATTAACACATCTTTAATTAATTCAAAAAGTTGTTTAGAAACTACTTGAAATTCAAATATTTCGATTTCCAATGTAGTGCATCACTGGACTAGGCTTATAAGTACGTACATATTGCAGTTCCGTCAATGAAAGTGAATTTCGTATAGTCGAGGCCTACGAAAATGATTTATCAATGGGACCGGTAACCGTTATTCGGGCTAAATTAAAATGCGTCACGTTAATGTCAATTAGGTGCATGCGTTTTATAATTATACATAAATCATTATCGTCAACTGTCCAAAAAAAATCGAAAGCGAATTGCTGGACAAGCGCCCTCAATAGATACTACCAAAGCCACCGAGACTATGTGAAAGAATGCCCAAAGACTAAAGCGACCCAGTGCAACATGGACACGAACGTTGGCCAAAAGAAATGCGTAGATCTATAAGTACAGCTGCCTCAAAAGGGCAACTTGTAGCTTAGTGAAAATAAAGAAAATAAAGACAGTTCAAAGTAAAAACGACGACCAATAGCTATGCCCCCCCAATAAGTTATTGAAGATATTGATTCAAAACTTAGGCACTCCAAATACGAGTATGACTAGGCACTACTCGTGCGCTGACCAAAGCAGAGAAGCAGACACGACGCGCTTGTTTTGGGGCACGTTCATGTCACGTCCGGCTCTCGAATTTCAAGTAGTACTCGAACTATGTAGAGCTGCCCTACGCCGATAAAAGCCCCCGACAATTTGAAGTACTCATTCAATTGTCTGTGAGTGGTTGACGAGCGTGCAGCAGCTGCGCCCAACGGATTAAACCAACGAATAAAACCAGGATTAAAAATCAACAACCACAAAATGGCTGCCGTTCAAAAAATTGCCCTTGCTCTGTTCTTATTGTGTCTGGCCATGCAGACTGTGCTGTGCCAACAAAGTAACACCAGCAGCAGCAGCTCCAGCTCTGATACCGATGTTGCGGGTAAGCTCGGCTCATTAGCAGCAGCTTATTTGGACTACAACTTAATTGGATAAATTCAACTCCCTTCCCTTACAGAGAGCCGCACATTTGGACATCATTTCTTGCGCCGCATGAGCTTTGCTGTGGTGCCTGGCGCCTTTGTTGTGGGCGTAATTACCACGCTGCTTGCCGCACTCACTGTGGTGTCCATGAAGGGCCTGGGCGTGGGCGTCATCTTGCTGGTGCTGGCCATTGGACAGTTGTTATCTCGTGCACTGCCCGTGCATGCGGCTGCTGCTTATGCTGCACCCGCACCCGTGCCCATAGTCTACTCGCACTCACATTCTCAGCAGCCCGTTTGGCTGGAGAAGGAGTGGTGAGCTGTTGTTGTCGGAATTGGATTGAGGATTAAATGTTCAAGTTTTACCTCAGCAAGAATGCTACCAAATAATAATTTAAGTTTAGGTTAAATTATTTATTTACAAAACAGAATTATTTAACAGATTAAATTAATTTTGAAAAGTGAAATTTATATCTTTATCAATTTTATTTTTTATGCAGATCTCATTTCGTATGCAGGGCGCAACACCCACGATTTATGGTTCTCTTAAGTGCTCTTCCGTAAAGCCACCAAGTTTGGAAGCGTGCACATAGCTTGTTGCACGTTTAGCATAAATGGTGAAAGAGTTTGGCCAGAGCGGAGGGGGCAAAGAAAGTCGGTTCTTAAAATGGGTCAGACAACTCAAAGTACTTGGAAATTGTTTTCACTGACTTTGTTGGTTTTAAGTTAAGCTATGTAGAGGAAAAGTTTGGAGAGCGCAGTTGATATGGCGTTGACCACCAGTCAGTTCGTCTGTAGCAGTGCTATCCGTCTAATTTTTGGAAAAGTTTGAGTCAAAAATTTATCAATAATTAATCTTATTGAAAATTGTTTTAGATAATCAGTTTTTGACACCACGTAACTCTTCGTGCCTTTTAGATTTTAGTTTCATAGAATAATTCAAAGATTTTTTTATTGTAGAATTTATGTTGCTTCTGCATACTTGGACGAAAATAAGTTTCTGGCTTTCGGTAGTCAGACAACACTAGTTTACAAATTTTAGGATTACATGGTTCTGTAGCATCTAAAGTTCTCACCCGATTTTGAAGGTCTTAGGCTCGAAATGTTCGTAAAAGAATTCTTTTTCAGCGGTCTACGCAGTTCGAAAAATTTCGCGCGGAATGACAAAACTTCATATAAAAAAAAAATCCCATTTGGGATATCCTAACGCCTTTAAGTATAAAAGCCCATACGCAGCATGCTAAAATTCCGCACGAAATGTCAAAACTTCATACAAAAAAAATTCCCTTTTTTGGGATATTTTCCTTTTTTGGGATATTTTTTTTTATATGAAGTTTTAACATTTCGTGCGGAATTTTTGCATGCTGCGTATGGGCCTTAAACGCCAAATCGAAAAAAGACTTGTTATGAACGCTTATAAATTATGACGAGAACATTTTTGTCGACTTTTTGCATATGTTAAAATTATAGTACAAAGTTCCAGAACAGCAATGGGTTTTATCAATGAAATTTCTTTATTCACCAGAAATAACTCAGTAACTATATTCTTTTATTTTATAGTTTCAATTGAGCCATGGCATGTTTACACTTCATAAAGGTAAAACTAGCTAAGATAAGCGAAATATTACAGCTTGCTATAAAAGTTAGCCATAAAATAAAGTGTCAGGTGCGGATGCAGGATTTGGTCAAAGGGGGATTCTTCACTTCAAAGTGAATAAATATAAGAGCTCGCAAAAGAATGTCATTTGCAATTTTCGAACTTTTGGGCGGTACAGATCCGAAAACCCCCCCGTGGATCCGCCACTGTAAAGGGTTTATCTCAAAATAAGTCGTATTAAACAGATATTGATAAGCAAACATTTACACGTGCGCCACTAGGCGGTGCCCAGAAAAAACACAGAAAACTTGGGGTGGCTCAACGTAGATTGAAGCTATTAATAAAACGATTCTTTTTGGAATTTTTTTTTCAGCTTCTGATGTGATTTTTGCTAAAATTTTGCATGACAAATATTCAGCTTTTTGAACTCATGTTATCGTCAAGCAAGGCCCACAGGGCCGTAGCCGCGTCGGCCTTAATCCAGCCCTGTGCTGCCACTAAGCGTTTGTATCAAACAGTGAACTGAGAAACTAAAGAAAAGAAATTGGGAAATCAGTAGAAAATAATTCAAAAATGGGCTATGTGGGGAACCATAAATAATCTGTTTATTTTAATTGCCCTTTTAAGAAGTTGTTTTACTAGGGAATAATGTTGCCCTATAGTGAAAAATTCTTTGAAAACCACTGATGTATTTTTAGTGTGTCCATGCTTTTTTTCAGTCGAAAATTATTATTAAATTATTAAAGGGCCATCAATCTTGAGGTTTTTTTTCAATAGAACTTTTCACTTTTTTTTGTACAAACTAGCTTTCTTGAGTGTTAAAAAAATATATTCTATTCGAATCGTATATTCCACTCGGGTCGAAATAGAATAGTTTCACTTTTTGAATTGTTGGTTTTAAGCTGCCAGTTGTCTGTGTAGGTTTCAATGAGATCGAAGTCTTTTTGAAGATTTTTATATATTCCCCTTAAAGAATTTCCCGACCTTTATATAATAATATCGTCTGCGAATGCAATTATGTTGTATATTTTTGAGATCAGTTCCAGAATAAATATATTAGATAATGCTGGAGAGTTAACTGTTCCTGTTTGAAATCCATTTTGCATCAACAATTTGTTAGAGGTATTGGTGTTTCCAAAGTTTGTTCTAAATTGCTTGTTGGTAGTGCTGGAGAAAACATCGATGATCGAAGTTTAAAATATCTATATATCGATGTTGGCCAACAGAGATGTTTCTCTCTAAACACCCATTTAATGAGTGCAGAAGTGCTGGAGGAACATCTCTGTTGGCCAACATCGGTATATAGATATTTTAAACTTCGATCATCGATGTTTTCTCCAGACCTACTTGTTGGCAGGGCCGTAGAGAGAAAATCCGGGCCCGGGGGGAAAATGTACCGGCCCCTCTATTACACCATTAGCTTGAATCAAGTCAGTACGACTGTAATTACACCGGGCCCCTGAGAAAACTCCGGCCCGGGGGGAATCCCCCCCTTCCCCCACCCCTCTCGACAGGCCTGCTTGTTGGCAATAATATTGTAAATAAGGATGACCATGTGTGTAGGGAAATTATAGTTCCTACGCTTGTGTACTAATCCCTTTATCCAAACGGTGTCAAAAGCTTTCTGCAAGTCGACTAAACAGGCTCCAGTGCTTTTTTGTTTTTTTTTTGTCCCCATTGTATCTCTGACGGCAAAAGATGGATTGCATGCATCGTCGAGTGATTGTATTTGAAGCCTAATTGTCTGCCACTTACCAGATTGTTTTTGTTGTAAAATTTAAAAAAGCTTTTCCATGCCGCATATACCAAAGATTTAAGCGGAACCTACCGGTTTTCCGCTTCCTATCTAAGACTGTTCGGCGTCTTGTTTCAGAAACTTTTCGCTTGAACGCCAATGAAAAAACGACAGCTTAAAGCTTCCTTTTAAAATAGCTTTAATTACTATGTTACCATTTCATCAAGTCATGGAAGCCATAAGCCTTGTCAACATGCATTTACACTGTGCTACAAATACCCACTTAGTAAATACCATATCAGTTCTCTCCGCTCAGCTTTTTCGTATTATTAATTTCATTAATTTCTTCTTGGAATTCTCTTAATTAGCTTTGCTTTGTAATTGTCATGTTTGCCATCTATTAATATGTTAGTTTAGCTTATTAGAGCAATGAGAGAAATTAATAAACTCTCACTTGATAATCGCGCAACAAAGTAGAGTAATCAAGGCGGGACGCATTTAGCAATCTCTTCTGCTATTTGTAGACCAGTTGGAGCCACTAGCGATTAAATCCGGCTTGAATTGTTCCACTTTGCTATAGTTAAACATCTTTTTTTTTTTTTCTTTGAACTAAAATTTCTAACGCTCTCCAAGTTAATGTGTTACTCTTACTTGTTGATGCATTGCTGACATCTTTACCTGGCTGATATATGAGACAAGTGCGCCAGTTTCAGGTAATACAAGAAGCGTTCCACTACGTTACCAACCCACACATTGCTGATAAGCAGTATCAACAGGCAATGAAAGGCCTAAATGTTGTCGACTCACTTAATATGGCCATAATTGGGAACTAATAATAATCAAGTGCTAATCGCAGTGTAGCGCCATTATATACAACTTTATATACATATATGTATATATGAACATATATTAATTGAATTAACTTGATTAAGTTTGACAATTGCTGATAAGAGCATTTTAAGCGTTTATCATAATTGAAAATATAATTAGTGTCAAGTGTGCAAGTGAGAACCAAACATTGGCATATTTTCACTACCGTTGACCACTGTAGCCACAACTTGACCTGCTAAACTAATTGTAGCAGCGCGTTGCACAGTGGTTCTTTGTATAGACAAAAATAAAATTAAGGTCAATATATCGAAGTAAAAGTCGACTGCATGATAATATTGCATTTTATTTTAAATTGTTGTGAGGCTCAGGTGCTTGGATCTAGCTCGAACCAGGGCTTATTAAAATAAATTAAGTCATATTTTGTCTTCCCAGTTAAAGGCCTATATGTACGTAGTTCGAAAAATTTCGTACGGAATGACAAAACTTTATATAAAAAAAAAGTCCCAAATGGGATATCCCAATTTCGCGCGGAACGACAAAACTTCATATAAAAAAAAAGTCCCAAATGGGATATCCCAAATGGGACTTTTTTTTATATGAAGTTTTTTCATTCCGCGCGAAATTTTTCGAACTGCGTAGACCCCTTAAGCAGTAATTTTACACACGACTAACTAATACAACTAAGCTCAGTAACTTTATATTATAATATAAAAAAAAAATATATATATATTTTGAATAATAAAAATAGAACGAGGAAATAGATATGAACTAATACGCATCTCTAGCTGAATCTCATAATCATAATACAAATACAAAAAATTCATTTCTATTAGCATAATTTTTTTGTTTTAATTATTCTTAATATTTTGTATATACATTTTAATATATTTTTCAATTTAAATATTGCATTAATTGATAAGCGGATGGAACTTCATTCTTAACTGGTTCTTTTTTATCTAAGTAGCAAAGAGCAAAGATAATAGGAAAAAAAAATATTTGAATTTTAACGCCAGTAAGTGAGTAATAAACTTTCATAAAAACTGCAAAAATATTCGTTTTTATTTTAAACATGAAATGTCAATTGATACATAATTTATTAAAAATTCGAATAGCGAAAAATTGTTTTTTTTTTTTAAACTTTGTGCCGAGCAAACAAGTTCATTATAACTAGTCTTTTATCCATTCCAGAAAAAAAGTTCTTTAACTTTAAGTGAATGTTTTATTTATTTTTTGTTTATTAAATAGTTAAAAATTAGCTTAAAAACTAAAGGCAACTTGGTACAAGCACAAGTGAATGTTTTATTCAACATTTATTAATTGTAGTTAACTTTGCGTATAAAATTATTTAAAATGTTTTGAATTTTTGCATTGCATTTGATTTTATAGGTTAATTACCTAACTTGATTATTAAAAAAATAGTTATTTAACGATGATTTTTAATTGCTTTTGGGTTCGCTGAATCTAAATCCGAGGCCAAAAACATCTCTAGAAAACCTTAAAAAAAAACTCGTTTAAACATGCTCTGCCCTCCGAATACAAAAGTATTTTTTTTAGTGTTGTGGTGCTATAAAACTAACTCAAAAAGCACAAAAATAATTTTGGGGTCGCAAAATCCGAATCCGATGTCATAAAAACCTCTGCACACCTAGTTTCTCAGTTAAAGGCCTATACGCAGTTCGAAATATTTCGCGCGGAATGACAAAACTCCATATAAAAAAAAATTCCATTTGGGATATCCCTTTTGGGATATGAAGTTTTGTCATTCCGCGTGAAATATGTCGAGCTGCGTAGACTCCTTAAAGGCCCATAGGCAGCATGCAAAAATTCCGCACGAAGTATCAAAACTTCATACATTTGACATTTCGTGCGGAATTTTTGCAATCAAAACTTGGAATCAAAACTTCATATAAAAAAAAATTCCCTTTTTTGGGATATTTTTTTTTATATGAAGCCTTGACATTGACGTGAAGCGACTCATTTCTCTCAAAACTACCCATAAAAATTACTTGTGCTATGCCGAAGTTACTTCGAAAGACCTTTTTTTTAACTGTTTTAATAGTATATTATTTTACATTTCGGCGTGACGTGACATTTGAACAACAGAATATTAAAAAAAAAAAAATTCTTAAGTTTTATTTTATTCTAGCGTAGTGATTAAGTAGCATTTAGTAAAAAGTAGGAGTTTGTTTTGACTTTGTTTTCAAAATCGCATATTTTTACGACTTAGCCTACGAGAGCCTTAATACATATCTGGCGTGACGTTATATAAAAAAAAGACATTAAGAAATAATATAAAACTTGGCACCATTACCATTACTTTGAATGGAATAGGATCGTTCCTATGTAATAGACAAAAATAATCGAGGCTACTATACTATACATATATCGTCATCTTCCAAAATTTCGTTTTTTTTTACCTCTTTTATTTAATTTTTTTTTTTTGTATTTCTCGCTTTAGTAGTGTAATAAAGAACATATTTTTGGTTTAGGGCCTATACGCAGTTCGAAAAATTTCGCGCAGAATGACAAAACTTCATATGAAAAAAAAATCCCAAATGGGATTTTTGAGTTATATGAAGTTTTGTCATTTCGCGCGAAATTTTTCGAGCTGCGTAGCTCCTTTACTATTAATTTTTCAGTTAAACTCCATCTCTGTGTCAAAATACCAATATGCTAAGTAGAAGATTCAAATTATTCTTATTGTACTCTAAATCACAAGCTTAATTTTTTAATTTAAAATTGAGTTTACCTACAGTAATCACGTTTATTTTTGTATTAAAACAATTTTACCAAGTTTCAGATGTAGAAGTATTCACCACTGTCACCATACACTCAGAACCACTGTGCAGAGCTGTGGCAAAAACCTGTTGCAAGCCGAAAGCAATAAAGAAAAGTCTTTGGCCTACCACCACATCTGTGGTGCATCTGTGATATAGTCTGTGTTGGTCTGTGGCAGTCTGTGTCTGCTTCTGAAGGATTGTCGATGCTTTTGTCTCGGTTGTTCAATCAGTTTCGCGCTGTTGCTGCTGCAGTGCAGTTGGTTAACGTGGCCAAGTAATTGTTAACTGAATTAAAATGTATAACAAAAGAGCGGCCTTAGTGGCTATAATCCTGTGTCTGACGCTCAGCCAGGCGCAAGAGACGCCAAAAGACGGTAACGTTCAAGCTGAGCCAGCGCAGCACGCGCTTAGCGAAGACACAAACCAGACGGCGCGCAGCAAAAGTGTGCCATACTTTAGGGCGTCAATGCCCATGCGCATCTATGAGTGTCTGCGGGAGTTCAGCATGCTGCGTTGCACCAAATTGTTTGTGCTGCAGAAGTTGGACGAACGCAAACAGTTGACACACTCTGGCAATCTGACCAAAGACTTTATGGAGCAGTTTTTTGGTGAGGACACACAAATGGGCAAACTAAATGCCGAAAAGTATCGTCAGCTGTCGGAGCAAGAGCTGAATCAAAGATTGGTGCAAAGTTTTCAGCGTTTTTTCAAACATCGCGATATAAAGCTGCACTTTTTGCCCGGCATGCTGATCAAGGTGGTGCCCAGCAAGGAGAACAAGCTCAAGTTTACGTTTAAGAAGGGTAAGTGCCAAGAAGTACATAGCTTAGCTATATACTACAGTAATACCATCAACAGTTAAATCGCGCATGGGTCGCGCGCGTCGTCGCGATACCAGCGAGATGCCTTTGAATCTTATGAATCTGCAGCCTTTGAGCGGAGGCAGCAGCGCCAGCGTGGAGGTTTACGAACAGGAAGCGGAAGGTGACTCTAAGCAACAAGGCTTAGGCGGTAATAGCGGATCTGATAAAGGTGGTGGACATGGTCTGGTGGGCAACATTATTAGAAAACGTCAAAAAAACAAGAAGCCTAATTATAAGACAACTATGTTACAAATGGCCGTGCCCATATTGGTCATGCCCGCCATTTTGTTGGGCAGCCTGTTGCCTTTTATACTGCCTGCTTTAAAAATGGCGACCATCATGTCACTGTTGATGAATAATGGCGCCTTTATGGCGGCGCTACTCTATGCGGCACGTACGCAAGTTAATGCGCAGGAGGAGCAGCATATTAGCTATGGCTATGGCAGCGGTGGCGGCACCTATCATTGAGATTTATGATTTCTCTATATGCTTCTGACTCATTTTGCTAATAAAGACTGCTTTACTGCTTTGGTTTCCGTTTCTTGAATACTTTTTTAGCAAGTTTAATAGTCGTTGAGAAGGTGCTATGAGACAAGGTTTTGGGTCTTGATAATCAATCTGCCAAAAAAAAAAAGATTTTCAGTGCGCTTAAATATATATATATTTTGTTTTTTTCCCCCGTATGGGTTCCTCGCAAAGAGGTGGGGCACTGCGACCAGAAGATCTTTTGTACCATACCCATAAATTATGGCAAAAGACTTTCCGCTTTCCGCATGAATAGTAGTAAGTCTTTTGTTAGTATTGACCTAAGATGGAAGAGGATTAGTCCCTTCCTTTCCCAAGTGACCGGCTCTGTCCCATACCAGCGCTGGGCAGTCACAGAGAATATGTCTGGTGGTTTCATCGTCCTCGAGACAGAGTCTGCACTCTGAAGGGTTCGATAGGCCAATTTTCGGTAGATGGTATCTAACAGTGTGGTGGCCAGATAGGTATGCTACCAGGAGTTTTAAGTCCGCTCTGCCTAGACCTTTTGTCTTGATCATATCCAGAGGTTTGACAAGCGCTTTGCTTGACGCAGCCCCGGTAAGAAGAACCAGTATCTCCTATGTTCTCCTGCAGCCCATTTGTTTACCATGGTTTCGATTGTGGACCAACCAATACCACAGAAAGGCGCAGGGGCAGTGGTCAGAGTGGAGGCACCCTGTCGTGCTAGATCGTCAGCGATCATGTTACCATCCATTCCTAAGTGTCCAGGTACCCAACATAGCACGACTTTGTTCCGGGAGAACAAGGTTTGGAGGTAATTATGGCATTCTTTAACCATCCTGGAGGAGATGCTCCATGATGATAGTGCCCTAATAGCAGCTTGGCTATCTGAGTAGATACAGATTTTTGCTCCCCTAGTTCCCTTGCTAAGTATACTATGGGCGCAGATCTCTATGGCATGAATTTCTGTTTGAAAGATGCTGGGCCAGATGCCCATTGCACTAGAGATTCTGTTGTTGGGCCCAACGACTCCAACGCCTACACCCTGCTCAGTTTTGGACCCATCCGTGAACCATTGTTGCCACCGGAAGTTTACACATGGGCTGCCATCAGCCCAAGTCTCCCGACTTGGGAGAAGAGATCTAAATTTCTTGTTATGAAATAATTCCGTGATCATAAGATCTGATCTAGAGCAGATCGATACGTCAGGAAGGGAATAAGAGTCCAGATGTGATCTGGATACGTAGTAGACTGCATGGCTGACTTTTGGATGAAAATGTGCAGTGGGGTAAGTCCAAGGTCTGACTCCATGACAGCTGTTGGACAGGTACGCATAGCTCCCGAGAGAGATAGGCATACTAAACTTTGAAGCTTGCTGCACTTCTTAATGGCCACATTTTGTTGCGTCTTGGGCCACCACACAAAGGCTGCATATGTGACGATAGGCCGTACCATCATACGGTATATCCATTCTATAATATTTGGGCTGAAGCCCCAAGTGTTGCCAAAGAATTTCCTACAAGCCCACAAGGCTCGAGTAGCTTTGGAGAGCACATGTTCTAAGTGATAGTTCCAGTTGAGTCGTGTGTCTAGGACCACACCTAGATATTTGACCTGTTCTGAAAACTCCACCTCAGTGTTATTAATAACGAGGTTCCGAAGCCTAATGTTGTATCTCTTCGTTAAGGGAACAATCACAGCTTTCTGGGGGTTGATGTTAAGCCCTTCGCTTAGACACCAGTTCAGGGTTATATTTATGATACTTTTATAGAATTTCCGCTTGAGTGAAAATTCTGTGGAAAGAGACAGGACGACAAAGATTACTTGCAATTATCGGGCCTTCAAGCCTTCTCATTGTTTGTCCGTCTGTATGAAAGCTTAATCCTTGAGAAAATAAGAGCTAGAGCAAGCAAACTTTCTGATTAGATCTTCTTTCTGGCGTACTAAAACAATATGCCGAATTTGATTGGAATGATGGGGTACTTTAAAGTAGTCCGAACATGACTTTACTTTAAGATACAAAGGGTATATTAAGTTTGTACAGGCCGAAAATATAGTATATGTTACATACAGAAGGAGACATCGGAGATCTCCTAAAGTTACCTCAGGTGGGATCACGGTGGCCAGAGAAGTTTGTCTCAACGACTATCTGTCTGTATGGATGCTCAGATCTCCAAGATAATAAGAGCTAGAGCAACCAAACTTGCAGATTAGAACCCCTTTCCGGTATGAAGGCACAGGGTATCTTAAGATCATCTGCGTACTCCGTGTACTCTACCAAGTGTATTTGAACTTGAATGCCCCATAGTTGTTATGTTCTAATATAATTATTATTTATATTTTTCCCAAGACATGTCAAGAGAAAAAGCTAAAATTTTTGTGCTATAGAATATTATATTTTAACCACACCAATATGATATAAGTAGTGCCAAGTTATTCAATTTTTATTATATATTTTATATATTTTTTTCAGAGTTTTTCAGAGATTTTTTGTTTTAATTAATTGTACAATAGGAGAATTTTTAGCGCCTACATCACTAAGGCGCTTGGCCGGAAATAGACCGGAACCATATTTTTTTTTTTTAAAACAATTTATACACAATTTTATTGACACTTAATACTAAACCTTATTTTGCTCACTTAAATCTAAAACCTCTTGCGTCCTTAAACATATTCCTAGATAAGCATATATATATATATATAGATATATGTCAATATATATATATAATATTCTGCATAAAGCGGTAAAATAACAATGTTTTTTTTATATAAAATTTTTTTTGTTTTTTTTTTTTGTTTTCATTTTGTTTAGCAAAATCTTTGTCTAGTCTCGAATATTTTTTGGAATTGAAGCAATTGTAGTATCTATATATAGTTTTATTGTAGTTTTTGGACAACGCGCTAAACCGTTCCACAGTTCGGTTTGTTTCGCTTCAAATTCACGCTTCGGGATGCAGATTCAGTTCGGGCGGCACTGATCTGGCAACGCTGCTCCAGCTTCTCCTATTCTTGTACTTGTTTTTTTCATCTTTTTCGTTTAAAACAGACACCATTTGTGTGTAAAATATATGGAGTAATAATTAAATACTGCAGTCCCAAATTATTAAACAACAAATCTATGTTTAGTTAAGTATAACATGCTCGTAAACATGTGCAGCCCCTTCCTACTTCTGCTTAAGCTCTGTTACATTGTTGACAATGTTAGCGCTACGGCGATCCTCTTCGCTAATGTCCTTATCGTCCCAGCCCCAGATGGCATTCTCCTCCTTTTCGTGATCCAAATGCATGACCATCTCGTTGCTGGGTAGGCCAGAGGCGTTGTTGTTGTTGCCATCTAGCAAAGCTGCTATATGGCTGCCATCACCAGTGCGCAGCACGCGCTTATAGACCATCTCCTGGGAAACAGATTTCAGATCGTAGGCTTGACCTAATGAGATTGTAAGAACCAGTTAGCGTCTGTGCTTAAACGCAAGTGTTATACTAATGCCTACCAATCTTAGCCATTAGGTCAATAAAAGCAGTGGTCCAGTTGCCGTTGTAGTTGCCCAACTCAGCTGCTTTGTAGTCCCAGGGGAAGACATGATGATAGTTATGCCAGCCCTCGCCAAAGGTAATGTTGGAAACCAGTCTGGTGTTCACGGCGCTGACATTAATATCATAGGGTTTCATGCCATAGAAATGTGCAGCGCTGTTAACCAGCCAGGTGCCGTGCAGCGAGAGCGCATAGCGGAACATGGAGCAGGTGAAGAAGCAGACACGCAGCGAGGTGCCCATAACAAAGTAGGGGAAGAGCATGGGTAGCACAAAGCAGCAAATGGGCATAATTATAAAATAGTATCTGTAATGGATGGGCATTAACAAATGTGCTCAAATTTCTGCTATGTTGCAGTCTGACTTACTTCTTCTGGAACATAACCACGGGATCCTGCTCAATATCGGTCATATCAATTTGCTTGCCCTTGCTGGTCACATCCGGATGTTTCTTGCACATAAGCCAACCCATGTGCGCAAAGAAGAAACCACGACGCGAGTTGTGTGGATCGGCATGTGTATCGGTGAACTTGTGATGCACACGATGATCACGTGTCCACTCCCAAATGCTGTTTTGGAAAGCCAAGGACTGACACAGCATCAAAAAGATGCGCAGCGGCAGCTTAGCCTTATAGGCTTTGTGTGACCACAGACGATGCACGCCCGCCGTAATGCCCAAACCGCCCATGAATATGAACAGGTAAACTGTAGTTGGAAAGAAAAAAGTTGCTGCATAAACCATGGATGGCCTGGTTTGAGATTTTAACTTACCGGGTAGTAGCTCCAGATAGGCCTTTTCGGCAGGTATCAGATATAAGCCATACAGCGCCATAGAGTGCAGTATGATAAAGAGCAGAACATTGTGCCAGACCACTTCCGTTTTGTAGGGCGTCAGGGCTGGCTTGATTGGGCTGGCGACATGCGCCGTCGGCTTGGCAGCTGGCAGAGTAGCGGCGTTGGCAGCAGGCGGCTGACGCTTGAGCGGCGCAGCCGGCGTCGCAGTTGTGGCGGCCATCTTGTTGTTATTGGCATCAGATATGGCCGTCTCGGCCAAGATAAATGTGCTGCCTATGATATTGGGTGGCATCTGTAAGAGATGTTGACAAATATGCATACAAATTAGAGCGAAGTCACTTGGGTGCGTCAACAGTAGTCAACAGTCAAGTCAGCCAGTCGCCTAGTCAAGTATTGTGCTGATGCTTCCTGATTAATTGGCTTTGACACGAGAACAGACAAAGTAGATGCAAATTAGCCAGCTACTTGGAGGATCGACTCATTGTTATGCAGCTGCAGTGCGAGCCATTTTGGCCAAGCTTTCTTCACAAAAGGCAAGTCGCGAGCTCTACGGCTCTATGGCTAATTATGGACCACAGAAGCACATCAGTACGACCTTCGCTTTTGAGCAGTTTTAATGATACTCAAAGCCGTAGCAAATCAAAAGCAAAAAGCAAAAAAAAAATAAAGCTATACCGGAAGTTCGGCACGATTAGGAACGAATAAAAAGCAATCGAAGAAGCAGCCACAAAAAAAAATTGATATAAGCAAAAAACAAGAAGATTCAGTTAAGCTCTCGAAAACGATAAATAATTTCTGGTTTCTATTTTTATTTGTCTTTGATTGGGTTTGTATAGTTTTTGCTTTTGTTGCTTTTTGCATTTGATTTTTAAACAAAAACGGCAGACAAGTGAATATGAATATTAATGCTATCGATAAGGCACAACCAGTCAGTATTTATGCCGACAAGTCAAGGATTAGCGCATAAATTCAACGCCAAAGTGTTCTAGAAATGCATTTATAAAGCTTAATAAGCGCAATACGCATACGCCGTGTGAACCGATTGACATGTTGACATAATTAGCTAAACAGCTTATTTATAAGCAAATAAAAGACTTGGCTTTAAGGGCCGGCATAAATGAGGTTCATTGGCTCATAAAAAAAAAATGACGTAGATACAGTGGTACGTGACGACAGTGGAATACCCTACGGAATCAAATTACTTGCTGACTACAGTAAAGTAATGAAGTGAAGCTTATGGTCATAAATATAGAAACTTTATTAGCCAGATTGCATAAAAATTTTGGCATTGTTTTGTTTATTAGGCTCACATTAAGGCTGTGAGTTAGTGTGTTTCAAAAGTCAAGTCGTAAAGACTATATCTTTAAATTTAAATAGCAAGTTGAGAAGTATAAGAGTTATGATGGTATAAATGTGGCAACAAATTTAGCTCGAAAAAGTAGAGAAGCATAAAAGTAAAAATGTTTAAAGAATTGGCATTTGGATAGATGGTATTTGAATAAAAAAAATCAGCATATACAAAATGCAAATATTAGATGCGTCTCGAAACTTAAAACGATAAGGAAGCATAAATTTGTGTTGAGAAGCTTGAGAGTCAGCACAATAAATCAATTGGTATAATCAAAAAGGTCACTATCGTTTTGTTTATAAGGTTCACATTTGACCATAACTTTTAATGTTAATAATTTAAAAACTATAGAGCGTGACTGAAAGCAATGCAAAATGCAAAACTCTAGCTCTTATGGTCTGCTTTAGTTAAGCATTCCTCTGACCATTTTTAGCGCATCAGAAACCCTGCTCTTGCTGCCTGTTACATATTACATGCTGATAAACCTTTTATACTCTTTAGCTCATCGCTGACTAATCTCACAAAAATTCACAAAAATTTCACAGCTGCCAACGATTTAATTGATCGATAAACCACTTGCTCAGACACTCAAAACACTCGCTTGCAATATTCGTGACTTTGTAGACTTGACATTGGCTTGTTTGTGTATCTATGTAACTTGTTGGTATCTATGTATCTGTATCTTGTAAGCAATTGAAATTGGCATTGCAATTGTTGCCAAATGCAAGCTCACCACTTGGCTACGACTTGTTTTCAGCGTCTTGGCCAGTTTGGTCGACTGACAGTCTCTTCTTTAGAACCAGCAGCCAACAAACAAGCGACAACCGGTTGACCTCATAACATATGCATGTTATTTATTGATATAAACAAAAGTGTTCTTATTGGCTGACTGGCTAGCAAAAAAAAAAAAAGCAAAAATGAACTAAAAGATACAAAAATAAAAACTTAAAATAATAACAATATCTATTGGAAGTAAGTTTAAATGCGGCTATGCGCTAACTTCGAGCTTGAGCTTCATTCGCGTATTCATTGGAAGTCGTTAGCTTGGCACGGTTCAATGCCAAGTCAAAGCCACGCATTGTATCTCAAAATTGCAGGTGCGGGTAGATTGGAAATTTAAAGTTGATCCCAACAACAAGAATTATTAAAAACCCCAAAATCCAATACAAAAAAATTTATGCAAATTTAATTGGCTAAGAAGTGTGTTTAACTAATTGAATCATTGTACCAGTTGTTTTGGCAGTGATTGATGAATTTATGCCAAATAAAAGTATCTGTTTAAGGAAATAGGTCTAAAAGTTTTGTTAACACAATTTAGCAGACAGGCTCTTAATTAATTAAGCAGAGCAAAGCGCTTCCTAGCGTTTTTTTAGTTGGCTATCAATTTCAATTAGATTTTTACCAACTAGATTTTTGATTCTCAAAGAATTTACTAGAACAATATCGAATAGTCATGAAGATACAAATTGGTATAAATTAAATTTATTGCATACTATTTAATGTTGTATAATGTATGCCAGGGGGCTTCGGCTTCTGCTTGCTTTGCCCACAAGCCACCATCCCTGCACTTTTAATGATGTTATATAAAATATGAAGCTTAACAACCAGCTTAAGCCATCTAGCTGTCATCCTGAACAGAAAAATAAATGTTGACGAGGGCGATGTTGTTGAAAAATTGTGTATATTGTAGCAAGAAACAAAATTTAACAAAAATGTTAATTGAGTAAAAAAAAAAACATTTTTTTATCATTAAACGATTTATAGCAAATATTAGAGTATATTTAAAAAATAATGGCTTTGTCAATGTTTACTGGAAGGCTTCTTTTTGCTACACCCACAAACCACGATAAATTTTTGTATATAAAATATTACCCTTTACCCATTGCTTAAGCCATCTAGCTGTCACACCAAACCGAAAAATAAATGTTGACGAGGACGATGATGTATACTATCGCAAGAAACAAAATTGCCTGTTAATTGGGCCATAAAAAATAATTTTGTTTTTCATTATTCGATTTATACCAAATATCTGTAGATCAAATGTCTTATCTAAAGTATTGCCTTATTTATACCTTTTTTTAAAAATGCATTCCAAAATTTATCCAGCATTTATGCCTAAATTATGCCTAATTTTTTTAAGAATCTAACCTTATTTATAACTTTTTTAAAAAAAGATTTATACCAAAATTCGTGCCATATTTGGTAAAGAACCTAGCCAAATTTATACCTTTTTCAAAAAAGATTTATACCAAAATTTCTGCAACATTTATGCCTAAATTATGCCTTATTTTATAACGTACAAGTTGTATATTTATTTTCTATTAATGCCACATTTTCATCAAATTTATGCCATTTTTTATGCCAAAGTTATTAAAGTAAATAAAGCTATACAAAAATCTCAAATTATTTAGCAGTCATATTACTTATTTACATAAAAAATTAAGTATAGTAGTGCGACTACATCTTTCTTTTCAATTCATAAACATTTAGGGCAATACTTTTTTATTTATGCCTATTTATAAGTTAAACTGAGATCCATACAAAAAGTCTACAAATTAAAGTCGAATTAAGACAGCTAAATTATTAACGTTGTAATGCTTCAATTGTAAGCACAAATTCAAAATTTATGCCTAATCATTATTTCGTCTTTTTAAAAAAAAAGGGCAAAAAACTGTTGAAATATTATATATACAATTTGTTAACAAACATTTTTATTATGCTAGACAGTTAAGTTAATAAACAATTACTAATCAGTGCCGGTCATGCAAGTAAATTATAGTAGTAAAATAATTTATACCTATTTGTAATTCATGCATTCAACACCTGAATGAAAGTCTGTAGAATGCCAATTCATAAATAAGTTGCATTCAATTCATATTTCCAACACTTTTCAATGAATTTGTTGAATGACACTTTTAATTTATGCCTAATTTTTGTTTCTCATCTAAACAGGGCTAGACCTATGCATCTTTACAACAACCTATGCGATTTGTAAACAAATTCAAATGCAAGTTGGTAAGACAATCTTTAATGTTTGGCAATCAATTAAATTTACTTATAGTATTATAATTTATACCAAGTCTTCCAGTTCTATAAAAGGCTACCTATAATTTATGGCCAAATTGTTGCAGTGAAATGTTGCAACAAATTTATGAATTATATAAAAAGATGCACCTAATTTAAGCCAAGTTAATCAAAATTTATACAGAATATACACATTATGCCTATTTTATACCTATTTTATACCTATTTTATGCCTATTTTTCCAAGTTTATGTGGACTTATAAGCAAGCTGTATAAGTATTATACCAAATTTATTTGTTGTTTTTAATAATTGAAACATTATGCCTATTTTGTGCCAATTTTTTTACACCTCATTTCTTTATACCTATTTTTTTGAGTTAACATATGCTTGTAAACAATCTGTATAGGTAACACCTACCAAATCTAATAATTATGTATAATTTTATACAAAATTAACACTTTATGCCTATTTTATGCCTATTTTTTCGTGCTTATATAGGCTTGTAAGCTTTATACCAAATATTATGTTAGTATTCAGAAAATAAATTATACAAAATTTACATTTGTTTTATACCTAATTTATACCAATATGATGTTGAATATATTCAAAGTCCTTAGACGTAACAAATATTATTATTGTAACTAGATATTTGTGATCCTTACTTTTCTAATCTAGTACCTAAGTAGATTTTGAGTCATCATCATCTTTTAAAGCACAACTCAAATCAAGGCTTAAGTAACAAAAGTCAAACAAGTGCAAGAGTTGCAAATGCATTTAAATTAAATGTACTTCAAGTCTATCGAATTGAAAAAATCATGCACATAAATTAATTATGGTTTGTTAGAAGTGCACGTTGTACTAAGGCCCTGAGCAGGCCAAAAGAAAAAGTCAAAGATCTAAACATTGAACCAGCTGCAAGTAAATGAATATGAAATACGCAAAGTTGGTATAATGAGTTTATTCGATATGACAAATGCTATGTTATCGATAGTGCTAAATATTCAACTAATAGTGGAAACGTGGCAGGAAGCAAGCAATGCAGACATAATCTTATAATGGAAACACATAAAATGCTTGAGAAGAACTGGAAAACCCTCAAAATAAGCAAGTTTTTTTTTTGGAAGTTATAATCGAAACAGAAACTTCAAGAACTACTACAGACAGCGCGGCTACTTAACATCATCCTGAGCGCAAGTTATTTGCATAGTTAAATAATGACTACAAGATATATTCAAAGAACGGCTTTGTGAAACATTCTACTTATATATATATATATATATATAGTTATACAAAACGATCAAGGTTCTTATTTTTATTGTGTTTTATACAACAAGTTTGACTCGCATTCAACCCAGAAGCGTCAGAGAGAATAACGATTTTAAATTCTAGCGAATATTGGCTTGGCAACACGTCATAGACAGCGTACAGACACCTAAGCTGAATACATTATCAGTTGTAATGAATATTTTTTGTTTCAAAATATACATATGTATCTTTTATTGATGACTTGATTCTGAGGCAGCTGCTTCATTGATAAATTGCCCAAAAAAAATGTCTGTCGCACGCCATAGGCATAACAATTTAACTAGACAGTCGAATATGAACGTGCCTGGAGCGATCGAATGAATTGATCGATAATTCTGCGTTGAGCACTCAAACCAACTGTTCTATATGCAAAGAAGCTTTAATAAGTTTATGACTCTGGTATTTGGCATCAATATTCATTTCATTTTCAACTTATCGACTCTGCATTCAAATTTAGCGCGTGGAAACGAATTGAATACAATTTCACGCGTCTCAACCGCTGTATTAACTATATACAGGTTTTAGTTTTTGTCACCGACTGGCACGTTGACTCCTGTGGAATTTCGTCATCAAAAGTATCTACTAGATACTTTAAGTCTGCATAATTGTTTAATTTCTGCCTATGGTTATTTATTTGCTGTATGTATGTGCTTGAGCTTTTTTAAGGTTAGCATAATTTCAGTTTATTTTATTTATAAATATATTATATATAAGTGGGGTACGTGATCGGCTACAGGTTCTCTTTGTGCGTAATCAAAATAAATAATAAAATCCAAAAACCATACAAAAAAAGCCCAACACAACAAATAGTAACGATATACATATGAAGCTTGAAGCCCAAAAACGTTTTAAGTGCTCTTCGAGCTCTTTGATTATTTCCTATAGATGAATCATATGTATCTATTCATTAGCGCTTGACTATTCGATGAGAACTAAAACTGTTGTTTTTCGATTCTTGCATGAACTTGAACTTTAGCAATTAACTTCCGCGGTCCAAGTTCTAGAAAATGTTTATTAAGTATGTTTGTTGTTCGAAAGACTTAGCAGTGACTATTTTTGCTAGCTTTTTTTTATCGTATTATGACTAAAACTTTACTAAAATTTTGGGAAACTAGCGTCAAGTGACGTACTCTTTTATGCTGATCAAATAGAGTTGACTATTTGGTTTGAGTTGAGCATAAGACGAATAACAATATTCGTAGTATGAACTGTTGTAATAAAATTAATCGTCTAACGTATTTTATTCCTAAATGATCGCCATGCGAAATGAAGCTTTTTACTTTGTATTGTATTGACCTTCTTTAAGCTAGTTTTGCATTTCCTAAAGCCTTAGAGATTCGATTGCAAGCCAAATATTACGAATCTAGAAAAAGTTCGATATTTTTCTCACTCTGATTTGTATCTTTAAAGTTAGGTGAAATATACGATCCACACACAACTAAGTTGCTCTTTATGGGTAGTTAGACTTGAAATTTTTATAAGTTCTTAATTGATCGTTATGCAACGAGCAATTTATGCTTAGATCTTCTATTGCTAAATTTTTGCTATATCAAAAAGTGAACTTTCTATAGGAATAATATCGAATTATCGGCCGTGCTGCGGAAAACGAAAAAATCAAAACGAACAAATTTTATACGGAATCGTTTTTTGCGTGCTCCCAAATCTAAATTTTTTGCTGTCGCCATCTAACCATATTGAGGCCCTATGTTACAGTAGGAGATATAGAAATTGATGATGATGATAATCTATCCATATTTCCCTTGCTTTTGAGGGAAATTATGCACCTATTAGAAGGGAAATTTTTCTTATGCAAGACATGAACATTTTTTTAAGTAAAGGCCCATACGCAGCAAGCAAAAATTCCGCACGAAATGTCAAAACTTCATATAAAAAAAAAGTCCCAAAAAAGGGAATTTTGACATTTCGTGCGGAATTTTTGCTTGCTGCGTATGGGCCTCAAGACATGAACCATATAAAAATTCGTTTTGAGTTGTGCATGCTTTTTTATGTTTGATTCAGAAAAAAAGTAACTCAAAATATTTATCAATGTCTATTTGACTTGACATTGATATAAATAGAAACTGAAAATATCAAAACATATCTAAAAAATTATTTCAATTTAAAATGTGTACAATTTTTAACCGATTTTGCCAATTCGTTTTAATTTCGCTTGCAACAAAACATTCGGTTTTAAACCACATAAAAAGTTCGTTTTGGTGAAATTGGGAGCACCAAACATTCGTTCAAAACGAATACGCGTTCTTATAAGCTTCCAAATCAGTTACTAAGTCGTTCTCAATGGATCGTTAGAGTTTATTTTCTTCTTCTAAATAATCCCAATATCAAATAAGTAACTTTAAGTAGGAATAGTGTAGGGTTCTACAAAGTTCTTATGAACTTCTCTTTTGCCAGTTCGTTTTAAATTCGTTTGCAACAAAACATTCGGTTTTAAACCACATAAAAAGTTCGTTTTGGTGAAATTGGGAGCACCAAACATTCGTTCAAAACGAATCCGATTGAAATTGTCGTAAATGTTTTCCGGAGCGCGACCGTATACTAAAGTTCTTATAAGCTTCCAAGTCAGTTACTAAGTCGTTCTCAATGGATCGTTAGAGTTTATTTTCATCTTCGAAATAATCCCAATATCAAATAAGTAACTTTCAACAGGAATAGTGTAGGATTCTACTAAAATACTTATAATCTTCTACCATCAAAAAAATACCAATACCAATTCAGTTAATTTTTCAAAAAAATCTCTAATTGTTATGTTAAGTTTCGGCTAAGAAATTTAAAGACTACTCTTTTAGTATAACAAGTTCCTAAAGCTTTAATTTTCTTCAAGCTACTTTACTTTATTCTATCCTTTCTAATATGATTCGTTTTAATTTACTTAAATTTATAGTTTAAAATTCTATTATTTCGACACTGAAACTCGTATGATAGTTTTTAATGCTAATATCTAAACTTGAACTTCTGCCTAGAGTCTTTGAAAATTAATTCTAATTAGAACCCAAAGACAAAAAAAAAATACACACTAATTTGCTAAAAAATTTAAATTTCTTAGACACTCGCAAACTTTTACTGTATATTTAAGTTCAAGAATTTAAAATACCTGCTTTAGCTGCATTATATAACCTTTAACTGGTTATATTATATAATGCTATTCCCACGTACAGCCAAGCCCTATTTTTTGCACAAACCCAGAAATCTATAGAGCTTAAACTCATTATTTTAAAATATCTCGCTTTGTTTCTTTTTACAGCGAATAATTTGTAATATTACGAAATCGAAATTTATTATTTATTTGTGACAAAATATTAATTTGTTAATTTTCAGCTACATTTTTTAAAACAAGCATTTTATTATAAAATTACAAAATCGAACGCTTTGAAATTTTACTTAGTTGAATATGAAATTTTTCGTTAATTATTATTTTATTATTTTAAAATACCTTTCAGTATTTTTTTATAATTTAACGTTTATGAAATTTTTCAAAATTTTTCATTATTTATATTATGTCAAAGTGATGCTTTTTATTTTCAAATATACAACTACATTAAACTTTAAATTTTTCTCAGTTGAATATGATATTTCTTTTAATAATATTTTCATGTTTTTTAAATATTTTCCACTATTTTTTTATGATAAAACATTTATAGCATTATAAAATTTTAAATTTTGCTAAATTATGATTTATTTATTTATTTAGTAAAATTTCAAAAAAAATATAACATTGTGAAAACAAACGTAGAATTTTTTCAAATTATGTTTTATTAAATGTTTTTTTTTTTGTACAAATAATATATATTTAAATTTTTTTAAATCAATTATTTTATTTTTTGAAGTTTTCAATTATTGATATTATGCCGAAATGGTATTTTTTTTTAAGTATCTGCAATTATATTTTTTTTAAATTAAAAATTCATAAACTATGTTTTTTTATATAAATTTTTTAGTTTGAGCATACTCAATTTTTTTCAATTTTCAAATGTTATTTTTTTTTAATATCTGCTATTATGTTTTTTAGTGAAAAATTTATAAAATTCATAAGCTTTTCTTTTTTATATAAATTTTTTTAAATCAAACGATTTAAATTTTTTTAAGTTTGAGCGGACTCAATTTTTTTTTAAATTTTCAATTATTGATATTATGCCGAATTGGTATTTTTTTTTTTTTATTCTGCTATTATAATTTTTTTTTAAATAAAAAATTTATAAAATTCATAAACTATGCTTTTTTATATAAATTTTTTAAAAACAAACGATTTTAAATTTTTTGAAGTTTTGGCATACTCAATTTTTTTAAATTTTCAATTATTGATATAATGCCGAATTGGTTTTTTTTTTTTTTTAAATCTGCTATTATAATTTTTTTAAATATTATATTGTCATAATGAAATCAAACGTTTTTAAATTGTTTGAAGTATTTATGAAAATTTTTGGAAATTGGAATTAGTTCAGTTATGTTCCAATGTAGGAAACACTTTTTCGAATCCAAAGAACTACATTTGGAATCAAAAATTCCAACTAACGATTGCTCCACGCAACTTGTAATCCTAGCAATCCGTCTTGCTTTTGTAGTACTGTCTTTTTTTTTTGGTATTTTTTTGTTACATTCCTTTGGGTAACCTGCAACACTCACCTTTTACTCAATAGAGCGTGTTTATAAAAAAAATCCAAAAAATGTTTTTGTACACACAAAAAATTCCTGTGTAGCTTTGTATTGTTTGAGTAAGTAACAAGTACAATTACTTTCAGTTTCGATTCACTTTATCACACAAAACATCGATAAAAACGCACGTAAGAGTTCATAGGTATCCCAAAGGATACTAAAAACCGCTGGGTTGGACCGCAAGCTTTTCTGTGTACACGGCACGTCCACGAAGCGCGAAGGGTGTACGTCGTATGGAGGTAAGTTTGAAAACGCGCTGCTTTTTAAGCGCCTAGTTGAAAAAATTTGCACGATTTGCCGAGCTGAGAGCGAGAGCGCAGCTGTTATGTTGCTGACGCTCGGCTATGGCTCGTTGGGTTCGTTCGTGATCTGTGACGATCTTACGAGCGCATCAAACGTTGCGACAGCAGCTACGTCGTGCGCTCTTCTCGCATCGCGTACCCGCTAGATACAGATACAAATGTTTAGCTTAATGCAAGACGCGTGCGAGCCAATGCGTAGTCCAAAAATAAAAAATATCACAGCAAAAGATACGAAACTAGGTAAAGCCGCAGAGTTGCAGGGCAGCTAGAACTATGACATTTACCTTGTTAGTAGCTCTCAATTTGAAACTAATTACTAGGTCTAGTAAGCGCGCACGCTCCGAAACTTGCTGAACCAGCTTTGTTGGGGCCCTAGTCTTCTTATCTTTTTTTCGGCTATGACTCTGTGGCACTTAGTCACAACAAACAGCAACAGGGTCGAAGTCGACAATTTGGCTTAGGTCAAGCAGATCTAACTATCGGTCAAGTTGAGCACGTTTGCTTTTCAAGCATTTCAATCGCTGTTTTTTCTTTTTCATCTTTTTTTCTACGCTTTCAGCTACATTATTATTATGCTGCAAACTCGTTATAGATTAGTTTATAATGTTCTTCCATTGATGTCACATGCATCATGATTATATATCTACATTTTTCTATTTTTCGGCAATCACATAAAAATAGTAATTAATATTTTGAACCACATAATAGACAGTAGTCCAAGTGGCTAGCCGGTTTGGGGCGTTTGTTGCATAAGTCTGCTCAGACATCAAAGTGTTTAAATATTAAAATTATAGTTTTTGGTCGACCTCGCATTATTTATAACTCTACGCTTTTTTGTTTGTTTCTCCAAAACTGCCACAGTTCTAAATGGCATTTATTTTATGAACCAGTTAATTGGTGTTTAATCCGTGTCAATATTTGCCCAGATAAGTCACATAGTCTCGGTGTTGAAGACCAAAAGATTTTTCGTTAATGTTGGTCAAGTCGTCAAGTCAAGTTTGGAGTTCTTCTAACAAACAATCACAACTTTAGGGCGTGTTTTTTTTTTCTTGTTTTGTTGTTTGCCAAATACCACAGTCTGTCTAATGAATGCTGCTTAGACTTCATGAGTAAAGATACATTTGTATACACTGCAGAATAGGGCAATGTGGAACACAGCTGCAAATTATTTAAATTTTTCCAAAAATAAAATTTTTTCATTTCTTTTAATGTAATAATATAAATTTTCCTCCGATCTGGCAACGCTTTACTTTACCGCCCATATAAGCTGAGGGCTGAATGAAATGAATGAAATGAATGAAATGAATGAAATGAATGAAATGAATGAAATGAATGAAATGAATGAAATGAATGAAATGAATGAAATGAATGAAATGAATGAAATGAATGAAATGAATGAAATGAATGAAATGAATGAAATGAATGAAATGAATGAAATGAATGAAATGAATGAAATGAATGAAATGAATGAAATGAATGAAATGAATGAAATGAATGAAATGAATGAAATGAATGAAATGAATGAAATGAATGAAATGAATGAAATGAATGAAATGAATGAAATGAATGAAATGAATGAAATGAATGAAATGAATGAAATGAATGAAATGAATGAAATGAATGAAATGAATGAAATGAATGAAATGAATGAAATGAATGAAATGAATGAAATGAATGAAATGAATGAAATGAATGAAATGAATGAAATGAATGAAATGAATGAAATGAATGAAATGAATGAAATGAATGAAATGAATGAAATGAATGAAATGAATGAAATGAATGAAATGAATGAAATGAATGAAATGAATGAAATGAATGAAATGAATGAAATGAATGAAATGAATGAAATGAATGAAATGAATGAAATGAATGAAATGAATGAAATGAATGAAATGAATGAAATGAATGAAATGAATGAAATGAATGAATGAAATGAATGAAATGAATGAAATGAATGAAATGAATGAAATGAATGAAATGAATGAAATGAATGAAATGAATGAAATGAATGAAATGAATGAAATGAATGAAATGAATGAAATGAATGAAATGAATGAAATGAATGAAATGAATGAAATGAATGAAATGAATGAAATGAATGAAATGAATGAAATGAATGAAATGAATGAAATGAATGAAATGAATGAAATGAATGAAATGAAATGGATCATGAATGGAATCGAATTTCGCTTCTCGAACCCATCTCTAGCAAAGAGTATCTTTAAGTTTAAGATACATGGAAAACACGCCTGGATGAAACGTATACGTAATGTCTGCTTGGCATCGCGTAAGATCGATTGGCTTCCCAAACATATATATAATACAGAGTATCTTAAGCTTAAGATACATTGAAAACAACAAAAACTTGGGGTCGCCTAAGATCGATTCGCTTCCCAAACACATTTATCGTACAGAGTATCTTTGAGTTTAAGATAAATTGAAAACACCCCAAGTTGGAACGTGTGCTTAATGTCTGCTTGAGGTTGCTTAAGATGAAATCGAATTTCACTTCCCAAGCCCATCTCTATTACAGAGTATATTTAAGTTTAAGATACATTGAAAACAGCCCAAGATGGAACGTATACTTAATGTCTGCTTGGGGTCGCCTAAGATCAAATCGAGTCTCGCTTTCCGAATCCATCTCTATAGAGTATAGAGTATCTTTAAGTTTTTGTGTCCCCCGACTCAGAGCCCTAGCATTTGTTTTAATTACTTTTTGTTTGCTAAAATGTGGCTTGTTCAATTTAAGTTTGTAACGTTCCTCAACTCAAGTATTTGCCAATGTCTGCCTGGGTGTCAAAAGTCTCTAACCGCAGAGGTTTAAGGTATAACTAATTGTTAGCCAGTTAAACCGAAGGTCAATATGTGGCAGCTGAACAAGTTGCATGAACTGGCGGCAGCTACAGCTACAATTATTGCAGCATACAGCTGCACATATGAGAGCTCTATTATATTAGCATACAAAATACATAGTATGTATTGTTATTTATTTTATTTTATTGCGCATTAAATGCCGGTAATAACTTTTGGCTCATAAGGCAGAGCGCATTCAGCATATTAATTGCAAAGTTTCCAAAAGTATCTATGTTTTGATGTGGGGTTCTGATTTTAAAGTTTTCACATAGTTAGCCCGAATAATACGATAGCTGATCAGCTGCAGATAATAGTTTAGAAAATAATTACAGTCTGACATCCGATCACTGCACAATTGTTGGTTTTTATATTTAAATAAGATTTTGTTTTAGTTGTAAAAGAATTTATGGACATTTTTGAAATTGGATAGCAAAGTTTTAAGTCATAAATTTTTAGCTGCATCAATAATAATATTCAACTCATCAATTTTTTTTTATATATAAATGGAATATAGCTGAAGTTGAGTAAAAATTCGACTTCTCAGTCAAGGTTTGACTGTATGTATTTCAAATTGCAATGCCATCTGCTAATATGTAATTACTAGATAAGTACATAGCATATATACAAAGACAAGCACCTGTGGAGGCCCCCGACATAATAAGAATCTAGCTTCCCCAATAAGTTGTACAACAAAGTCGCCAAACAAATGTACAACAATTATTTGTGGCTTGAGTGCTCAAGTATTGTTGCAGCCAAAAGATTTTATGACTTGCAATTATTAGGAAAAATTAATGAATCTACACTAAGATTAGACAAGAATCGTGGCAAGCAAATAATCAACTCAAGGCCATGGCAAGAACCTCAAAAGTGTCTTGAATAATAAGCAGATACATGTGCATATATATATATTTTTTTTAATGCAATTTTGAAAAATATTAGGTCTAAGTACAGTCATAAACGTTTCCAATTAAATTTGAGTCAAAAGCAGCAGCAAAATTAGTAAAAGATACAACGAAGTTACAGATACCTATAAAATATTAGCTCTAAGTTCAGTCATAAGCATGCCTAATTAAATTTGACTTACTAAATAGATGTTTTACTTAAGTCAGTGGATGCCCGAACTAATTGAAATTAATTGAAAAGCACAAAATACGTAATAGATACAAAATAAGATAGAGATACTCGAGTGCAAAGTGCGTGAAAGCAGGCATCAAATGTGCCATGAAAATGTTTTGTTTTTTTTCCCCATAATAAATACTTCCATTCAACATTTGAAGACATAAGTTTGATCTAAGTGCGATCGTCAGCATACCAAATGTGACTTACTAAGCGCAGATATTTTTGACATAAGTTAGATGAAGACCGAACTAATTGAAGTTAATTGAAATTCGCAGCATGCAATAGCAAAAAAACGTAATAGATACAAATGCAGATTGAGATACTCAAGTGCAAAGTGCGTGAAAACCTAATTAAGACACAAGGCGAATTGTTTTTCCCTCAACAATTGATAGGGCCAGAGAGACAGTTGGGGCATGCAGGTAACGCTCGCTTTAACCAAATATTTATGCAAATGCTATATGAGGCATAATGCGCTGCACAGGAAGCAGGCAATGCCACACGTTTGTCAACAGATACATTGTATCTGGCAGCTACATGAAAAGGCATCAAATGTGCCATGAAAATTGCTAGTGAAAAGCAAACAAGCATTGAAAGCTAATAAGTTAACCCAGTTAGCTCTTACGCATGCGCAATATACAAAAGATACAAAATTTCGTATCCAACGGATACATTTGGCTGGGCGCAGCCATAAAAAAAGTTTCGGCATTTGTCAACTCTATATTTTTTTTTTAATGGTTTTTTAGCAAATATCACAAATCTGCATAAAATTTAAATGCTTGAAAACATGTTCTAGCACACGCCGCTGACTGAAGCGGCTTATAGTCGCAATCCGGGGTTTTGGGTTCTCGCTCGGAGCGCGCTGCCGCTGCTGCTTCTTCTTAACTAACCTATCAATTATAAGGTCGAGATGTTTGTCGTAGCTATACAAACCAATTCCATTAGGCAATCCTCATTCCATAGAAGTCAAGGAGAAGCATAACTTTTGGTTTATTTTTATTTTGTTTACAAAACATTGAGACAAAGTGGCAAGAACTGTAGGATAGAATCTCGGCATGACGAAGTTTGTATACTCTTTGCTTGCCAAGGCAATCAACATCATTTTTAGACAAAATAATTGTCAATTTTTAATACGAATTTTACTTACGTAGATAAATTAAAATTGTAGATAAAAACTTGTATGAGCTGGCAGTAACTGAAAAAATCTATCTATCGATATGTCGAGGTTTAAATTAAGATAATATGAGAAGTAAATATTCTGTTCTTTTTTTAAAATTAAAATAAGCCTAAGAAAAATAGTTTTTCCTAATGCTGTTGTTGATATTGGTATTAATTTGATGTAGTACAACTAAGCTTTCTAGTTTTAAAAATATTATTTTAAAACTTTTTTTTTTTTTTATTTACAAACAGCTTTTTTTTATAAAGTAGCTTTCGAACAAAGAACGGGTGCTGCGATTGGCCTTTAGCTCGTTTGTGCATAAATTTATTATATTTTTATTTAATATCTTAAAAATAGATATTCAATAAAAATTTAAAAATATATTTATATATTATAGTAACTAATATATATGTATACTGAACTTCCTACCTTAAAAAAATATTTATGTTCTTTCATAAGTAATTATTTAATTGTTACCATTTTCAATGTTCTAGTAAAACGAATTATTTTTTAATGATTAATAAAAAATTATTTTTTTTTATGTTTGTTAATAGTTAAATTAAAATTAAACAGCTTTATATTTTTTTTAAAATATAGTTTGCGATGGATGGAACTTTGACTTAATAATAAATATTTTTTTTTGTTTAACAAAATTTTATTATGTTTGAAAATAAGCAGGGCGGCTTGGAAAAAAACGTTTGTCCTTGTTTCCATAACATCTACAGTTCCTATCCGATTTCAAAGATCTTAGACTCGAAATGTGCGTAAAAAAATTCTCTTTCAGCTTAAAGCTTAATATAATTTAAAAAAAAGCTGAAAATTTTGAATTTTGAAAAATTGTCAAAAATTGCACATTTTTTCGAACTCGGTTGCTTGTAGCTTCTATAATACATAATTATATATCACTTAAGAGCACATCAAAAGCTTTCGATCTAATCGTCTTTCAAGTCGATAAAATATTCTGCTCACGAGATATTGACGAATAACTGAATTAAGAAAAACATGTTTTTCGAAAATATATCGAAAACGGTGCTTAAGGCCCATACGCAGCATGCAAAAATTCCGCACGAAATGTCAAAAAAATTCCCTTTTTTGGGATTTTTTATTTATATGAAAAACAAAAATTTGCCATTTTCTTGTTTCTCGACCCCGAATTACCCTAAAAATCCTTTTTACGAAGGTTCATCATCACTCGATGACCCTTAAATTTGTCTTCTCCCAAACCCTTGTTTACCCCTTTTCGGACTCGCTTATGCTCCTCCTGAGGTGTGGGTATGCGATCTCAGCATTCGTCTGCAGGCATTTCGATCCTGGATCATGTCATCGCTGAGACCTATTCGTTGTTGATGTTTTTGCATTTGACCGATCCACGTATTTTTCGGTCTGCCTGCCTGAACTACGGTAAGTATTGCCTTCTTAGCGGGGTTCTCCGGCGGACGCCTTTGAACATGGCAATACCAACGCATCTGACCTACTTTGTGCGTCTCAGTGATAGGCTTTTTAACAACCAGGCTGCCTCGGATGTGTTTGCTCTTAATGTGATCAAGTTTGGTCACACCCGCCGTCATCCTTAGCATTTTCATCTCAGTCGCAGATAATTTACTCTCGTACGTTTTGTACATCGTTCAACATTCGGACGCATACAAGATTGCGGGTCTAACGACTGTCGCGTACAGCTTGCCTTTCAATTTCCGTGGCATTTTCTTGTCGCAGAAAACGCTAGAGTTTTCTCGCCACTTCGTCCACCCAACACTGGTTCGAAGTTTGATGTCATCATCGCATGTAGCTTCGCTATTTTCAACTGAGCCTAGGTACTTAAATTTGCTGCCTATAATCAATGACCAGCTGTACATCTGACTTTAGTCCTGGCGTCATCATACATGTCCATAATCATGCGGACGTAAACTTCCCTTAAATTTGCAAACTAGTGTAATTGAATTACCTATCGATTATATTTGTAACATATTTTTGTCAAGTTTACGGTTTGGTCGTTATTTATCCACTCACACGAAATTTTTCACCATTTTCAGCAAATTTTTGAAAAATTATATTTTGAACGAAAATTTAAAAAGTTGAAAAAAATGTTCATACAGTTTTATTCATGGTTCGTAAAGCTTAATCGATTATAAAGAAATTGAGTGGTTGTTTATCAAAATCGGAGTAAAATTCTGGAATTAATGGGAATTTTTGCAAGAAGTGCAATAACTCAATTTTTCTCAAAACCTAAAGTTTGAGATAGATAATTCATTTGTTAGTAAAGATATCGTAACCAAATATGGCATTCGAAAGTTGTTAAGAGTTCTTAAGTTCTGTACCAAATTTGATCAAAATCGGTTGACTTTTTCATATAGCATCCATAGCACAGATCGGCCAAAATAATTTTTCGTTATCGATCGATCGAAGCTTTACGCACCATGAAAGAAATATATGAAAATTTTTTTTTAAATTTTTAAATTTATGTTCGATATAGAATTTTTTTCAAAACTTTGCTAAATATTACGAAAAATTTCATTTGAGTGCATAAAAAGCGTCAAAGCCGTAAATTTGACAAAAATATGTCTTCTTCTTTTCCCAAACCCTTGTTTACCTCTTTTCGGACTCGCTTATGCTCCTCCTGCGTTGTGGGTATGCGATCTCAGCATTCGTCTGCAGGCATTCAAATCCTGGATCAGGTCATCGCTGAGACCCATTCGTTGCTGATGTTTGTGCTTTTAAAAAAGGTGAGGTTATTGGCACTTGTGTATGGATATTCGTTAGTAATGGACGGCGGTTGTCTCCAGACCCGGTAACCAATCGCATACACTGATCTTTGGAAGATCTTTAAGATGTTAAAAATGTGCCTCAGGCTCAATGTGATGGTAAGTATGCCTGCAAAATATGTACCAAGTATAATCAAAATAGGTTATTCAATTATCTACAGTTAAGTCAAAAAAAATTGTTAAAATCAGTTTGGTAGAACCAGAGATATTTGCTTTTAAGTAAAGACACTTTTTTTTTAATTTCGAAAAATGTCTTCTTCGAAATATCTCGAAATCTGTTACATGAAAAAATTTTTGGACTATATTGTAGGAATTAGCGTGCCATTTTACTACGGATATGACTAAAACTTGTTGAAGTTACCAAATTTTTTTTAAATTTTTAAACTAGTGTAGGTAGGTTAGGGCGGCAGTTGGGACTTAGCGTCCCAACACACTTAGTCCATGAATAGGCCCATTGTGATACCGACAATGGGAGTAAGTGATAAGGTTATAGAATAGACAGGAAAAATTAGGGAAATAGGAAAAGTGGAAAGTTCAGGACCATGGCGTTATGTGGGATTCGAACCCACAACCTCTGGGATGATAGTCTAGTGCACTGCCCCTAGGCTATCGAGGCCGCCCTAAACTAGTGTAATTAACAAAAAATCACATTTTTTGAATATTTTAATCATGCTATAGTGCGCTTAGATCTGTCTTCAAGAATCGATCTTAAGATTTCTATTTAATTGATGTTCAAGAATCGATCTTAAGATTAATCCGGGCTCGGGGGGAAAATGTACCGGCCCCTCTATTTCACCTTTAGCTTGAATCACGACAGTTATTACACCGGGCCCGGGGGAGTCCCCCCTTTCCCCCTTCCTCTCGTTGGGCCTGGCAATAGCTTATGAGAGCTTCCCCCTCCTCCACCACTCTTTCCCTCTTCACCCCACCCCTTTCCCCCTTTCCCCTTTTCCCCCACCTCTCATCGAGCCTTCCTAAACCCATCATACCCTTGAACTTCCAAAACAAAAATGCCAAGACATATTCGAGTTTTGAAACCGCGATTATAATCGCCGTATGCTTTCAAGAGAAAAAGAGAATTTCAGTTCGTCGAATTTTTTGCTTAATGGTTTCTACGAGAGGGTATAAAAAAAGTAATAAACAATAAAAATAGCGTATCTTTCAATGTTCTAATGGGCTGTATGTACAAATCGGAAAAAAAAAAATGGAGTAGCTGTTTCGAATAAATTGTCAAAATAATCACGTGCCCAAGCTCAAAATGTGGAAGCTTTTCATGCGCACTTTTCTATTTTGGTGCTTTGAAGTGATGGCAATGTTTCCGCGTTCTTTTTGCGGTTGAAATTTTTTTTGGACACTGCAGGGTTACTGCCGTTTTTATTGTTGTTGTTGTTGTTTTTGGCTAAGAACTTGTTGCTAGCGGAGGCAAGACTTTTAAAGCGCCAACAACTTTGCCATTTTCATTAACAACTTGATCATGATCGGCATCGAAAACGCCGCAGCTTGGAACGAACTTAAGCCAACTGCTTAGAATTCCACAGATAGACAAACGAACAAAACAGCCTGGAAACCTGCTTGGGGTTTTAAAAACCTACTGAAGTGTTGCTGTGGTGCGGAGCGCCTTTATTTTATTTTGGGGGGGTTTTTGAACACAAAGATTTCATTGTGTGTAAAAGCCTCGTTAAATTTGCATAAATATAAAGTTTTCTATTATTAAACAAATACATAAATGATGTTTTACAAAACATTGCTGTGCTAAGAACCTTTGACGAATAGTCCAAAAAAAAACCAGTAGTTCCGGAATTACAAGCCAGGCGAATAACCTAGTCAAGGGAACACCCTAGATAAGCAACAAGTTTGTTTGCAAGCTGTAGGAATTATGTAAAATCTTAATCATCTACGGGTTTGTTTTGATGCTGGACTACCTTGTGTATGTTTACGAGCCAACCCTAACAAATTGGATTAGTAGAACAAGTTCTAGACAGAGTTCATTATACAGCCAAACAAAATAAAGCAAAACAAATCAAGAACATTTACATATACATTTTGGAGTAGCTAAACCTGTAACAGACACTTCAAGCAGAACCTGAACTCTGAACCTTAGTCAAGTTGACCTTGAAATAAATTTCTTATGCCGCATAACTTTTAAATATTTAAACAAAATTTTTTGATTTTTGAATTGGAAATGAGCGTCACGAAATGTGTTTAGAATACTATTACACTGTCCAAACATTTCGCTTTGGCATTTACTTCCGCCTCAAGACTTCCGCATTTATGTAACTGTAAAGCGAAGAGTAAGATGAAAATTATGTTAAACGCATTCGAAGAAGTAGCCAAAACTAAGCAGTCTGTAAAAACTAACAGATACTTAATAAAAAAAAGGCCAAAGTCAGTCAGCAAAATCAAAATCTAATCAAAGTCAATAAAATAATCATCAAAGTTGTTGGAGTAGCTCTGTGTCAAGCATATTAACAGTCGTTAGCTGGCAGCGTCTTCTTCTGCATTGCGCTACAAAACACAAATTAATATCTCAAAACTCAAATAACTAACTCTGATTAAATATCAGGAAATACAAAATGCAAAACACCCAAAAAACCAAAAAAAAAAAAACGCATAGCAAAACGGTCAAAGCAAATTGTAACAGGGCCCAAGCAAACCAGTTCTCAGGCAAACATCTTGCAAGTGCAAAAACAAAGACAAATAGATCTAACCAAAACCAAAAACTAAACTCAAAAAGCAAAGCCAAAGATACTCTCAGATACTCAGGTACAAAATTTGATCAGTTTTGACCGTTGCACGAAATAAATATAAAAAAAAAAATAGTAAAACATGCTTTGATTATTGTAATTAATTCGTTGTTGTTGTTGTTGTTGTCGTTGTAGTTGGTTGTTGTTGCTTTTGCTTTGGTGGTAATTTTTGGCATTTTGCATTGACATTGACTTTGACCGAGAAATTGAAAAACGAAACCAATGCGGCGTATACGTGTTACGTCAACTGAACTTTTTCTATTCCATGCTATTATCTCATGAATAATAAATAATATTATATATGCATAATTTTTAATGCTTTGTAATACATTATGTGTAACGGTTAATGGATTCTATGAATGCAGTTCAATAACTGTAATTTTTGGTATATAATAAAATATATATATTTATTATTTATGAGTAAGCAATTTTATAAATAAAAATTATTTGATGACAGCTTCACAATTTTGATCAACTTACAAGCTGTAATCAAAAATCGCGAAAATTACTCGCGAATTTAAAATAAAGAAACGTGCCCTTGGGTGGATAGAAAAATGTAAGAAAATATGAAAAATAATAAGATAAAAACAAAATGTATGACAATATTTATAAGGTGCGCGAAATAAGTAAGTGGTCGACCTAATTTCGTATTTTAGCAAAGTAAAAATATATTATTTATATTCAAAATAATTTTGTATTTAAACTTTATAACAAAACAAATAATATAACAGAAACGAAAGATTAAAAATTTTTTAATAGGAATTTAAAAGAATTTAATAGAAATTCTTTCAAAAGTTAATAAAAAATTAACAAGTAATGAAGTCAAGTATCTCGGAGTCACCTTTGACTCTAAGCTTAACTTCAGAACCCATGTAAACAACACTATAAATAAGTGCTCAGGGGCTCTTTTTACGTGTAGAAGCATTGCCGAATAATAAGATGGCTGTACCTAATGGTTGTCAGACCCATGCTCTTATATGGGGCCATAGCCTTGGGCAGCAGGGTGCGCCTTAGCACGACCAAAGCCAGATTGCAGAAACTGCAACGAATGGCCTGCATATGTATGACAGGAGCAATGCGTACTTGTCCTACTGCGGCCATCGAAGTATTAATGGATGTTACACCGCTTCATATCTTTGTTGCTATGCAGCAGAAAGCAACGTTAATAAGAATTGGGAGGGAAGGAGTTGACTTCAACCTCACCAGAAAAGACGCTGCAGACTTAACAAAGGACATACCTATGCTTCTGCAACCAAGGGACGAAATGCCAGCTGAGTACAAGTTCAATCGGAAATTCGATACAAAACTCAGCACGAAAGAGGCCTGGACAACTCTTTCGGTAATTTATCCAATGAAACCACAGAAAATAAAGTGGTATACAAATGGATCCCTCACCGATGTAGGAAGTGGCCTAGGGGTAGTAGGACCCAGGACTAAATATCATGAGTCACTAGGCAGACACACCAGCATTTTTAAAGCTGAAGTCTGTGCTATTGGAAGGTGTGCAGAATTCAATCTGCAAAAGAACTATCACGACAAGGAAATCTCCATCCTGTCTGACAGTCAAGCAGCGATAAAGGCAATAAGCAGGGCCAAGATCACATCAAGGCTGGTCAAAGAAGTGAGAACTGCACTTGGCAAATTAGGTGCCAGAAACAAGCTCACAATTAGATGGGTTCCAGGACACAACAATATCCCTGGAAATGAGCTAGCAAACAAACTAGCAAGGACAGGTGCAGCAACACCGCTAATTGGACCTGAAACATACTGTGGGATTGGCAACCACGTGGTCAGGGACCTATTGAGGAAAGAGGAAGAAAACAAACGGTTGCTTCACTGGGCACAGATACCAGGACTAAAGCAGTCAAAAACCCTCCTCTCTAACTAGAACCGTAAGAGGTTCAAACTCATGATAACTCACGGGAAAATACCGTGAGGATCCTGACAGGCCTCTTGACGGGACACTGTAGGCAGCGCAGCCACTTAAATAAAATTGGCATAGCGAATAGTGGGCTTTGTCGTTTCTGTAGTATGGAGGAAGAAACTTCAGTGCATCTACTATGTGAATGCATAGCACTCGTCAACAAAAGAAGCAAGCTTCTAAGCATGCACGTCATCTCACCGGAGAGCATTGTTACCATAAATCCAAACAAAATACTGCAGTATATGCAGGCAATTGGACTTTTGGGAGAGCTCTAAGCCGTAAAAGGGGGTACAATAGATCTACTTGGGTCGCAATACATATTACACCCATTACAATAATATAATAATAAAAAACTCATTTATTTTAAAAACTTAATATTGGTCTTACAAACAGGACTAAATTAGACCTCCTAGATTGTTAAGTACTTATAAAAGACGATTTGACATGAAGTTTCGCAAATTTTGAATGTCGGATTTGTGATTTTGTGGCCACTTTAGTGTTCTTTGGGGAACGGGAATGGCCTGCCATTTCTCAACAACTTATGATCAAGTAACTATACCTAAAATATTTTCAATTGTATTTAGATGCGGATATTTAAGCTACAAATAAGTGAAAACTTCAGTTCCCATGCCCCATTATAGACTCAGTCGCCAAAGGTGGCCAAAAATAGTCGCATAACGCCCCCCCCCCAAGCTTTGCGGACTAAACCGATCACAGTGCTCTGCGGTTGTCAGAGCGATTATCGGACGGCTTATCGGGGTACATGCAGCCAGACTAAATGTTCCAAACAATGACTTTTGCAGAAGCTGCAAAGATGAGAAAGAGTTCGAATCGGTAGAGCACTTCTTCTGTTCCTGCGAAGCTCTAAGCAGACGCAGAAAAAAGTATTTGGGAAACTATTTTCTCCACAATCTAGCAGAATTAGAAACTATAGGCCAGAGGAAGATTGCAGGTTACATCGTAGCAACAGGCTGGGGCTCCTTCTAAGTTTTTTCATAAAGGAAAAGGGTAAACAGTTAGAGAAGCCAGCGGTCGCTTCAACCTGACCTAACCTAGAACCGGATTTTATTCTGGCCACGATAATCTCTCCATATTTCGTGCCCCAACAATGAGTTCTGTCGCACTGGAGACATGGAAGGCAGCGTTATCCTGTTGGAAAACCCACAACCATCAAAATTTGACTTTCCAAATTTGAAAAGAACATCGTATAGTAAATTTATAATATAGGGCTTTCCAACAAGAGGTGTTATTTTGAATCACCCGGTATTTCGGTAGCTGTCACTTTTGAAGCTTTTATTCTTTGACATTTGACAAGTAGAAACTACGCCATTACTAAAAATGGAACGATACACGCTTCAACAACGCATTGAAATTATTAAAATTCACTACAAAAATGGTGAAAATCTTTCATCGAAAAATCATCTTGACTGATGAGGCCCATTTCCACGTCGGTGGCTACGTCAACAAGCAAAATTATCGCATCTGGGGCTCGGAAAACCCAAGAGTTATTGTTGAGAAGCCTCTCCATCCTCAACGTGTGACTGTTTGGTGCGGTTTATGGTCCGGCGGGGTCATTGGATCTATCGAGGACATAGGGCAGCCACTTTGCGATTTGGTTATGGAAAATTTCATGAAAAGTATATGGTCCTCTAAGCGTGGTCGTGGTGGCCATTTGGCTGATGTTGTTTTTCATTATTAACGGCATACCTTCCTCTTTATTATGATATAAACATCGGATCATGTATCTCAAAAAATGTCATTTTTCTTTGAATACCAAAATAACACCTCTTATTGGAAAACCCTATATATAATCTCTAGGTTTAATATGTCTCTATGTCTCGAGACTGTTTTCAATACCAACAAAAGCAGCCATATCATAAACGAACTTTCTTGAAAGTATTGAGACATTTTTAATTGATTTTCGGTCCTGATGTCAGGACTTTTCAATTTTTAGCATGATGTTCCGTATCGCTTAGCGGCCTAAGTATGGTTGTTTTGCTTTTTCGTATTTTAGGAACAATTTTACGTGTAGACATGCCCATTTCATTATATGCCGAATTTATAATCCGCTTCTCGTCGGTCAGATTGGGATTTCAAGGCATTTCCAAAATATTTCACTTCACAAAATACATTTTTCGGCAAGATATTTCACACAATTTACTTGTTATAAATAATTCCAAAGCCTAGCCATGACATTTCAACCTCGAAGCACTTTCCGTGTTCTATGTTAAGAACGCTTGTCTGTAGAAGGTTATGCTGTACAACAATTAGAAATTGTTTTAATCGCAAAAAATCGATTTTTATAAGCTTTGATCTTAGATATCTTATGACGTGTTACTTTTGAAATCTATATACTTATATAAAAATTAAATGATGTTCGTGTGTCCCTTATAGACTCACGAACTATCCACTATATTCAAACCATTTTTTTGTGTGTTTCTTTTGATGCGTGTAAAGTTCTTAGCATAGTTTTGTTACATTGCGATAGGTGCTCATGGGGCATTCGAAAGATTTTGTACATCCATGTATAAAAACGTCAACAAAAAAATCAGTGTGGTACCGATTTTTTGCATTTGCGTGAAAATATCGAGGTGAAACTAACACTATGTGATGGCCACACCTCATATGGTGTGCACAATGTAAGTTTCACATCGATACGTTGAAATCATGCAGCCTAAAACTCATAGGAGACATTAAAATGTACCATGAAAGGGGGAATAGCCACAGCAGCAATTGCAACTCTTGAACAACAATTCACTTGACATTATTTGAATTTTGGATAAATTATTTATTTATTTACACATATTAATTATTATACATAAAAAAATATTATAATATAATAACTAACTAGAAAAAAAGAAAGCTAGCTGCTATCGATTTATCAATTGGATAGATTACAATTATCTATTGTTTAAATTAAGTCATTTGTGCAGTACGAATTTAAGGCAAGCATTACAAGAGTAAAATAATTTTTGAGAGCGAATAAAACAAAAAAAAAATTGAAACCTATTTTTGTTGCGAATCAGACCAACGTGCAGGTCGCTGTTGCTCCAGAATATTGTAAAGTCGGGCAGGACTGACTGTAGCATGCCAATGGAATGAACATTATGGCAATACAGAATTGTACAGGGTGTATAATAGTCTGGATGATCTTAATTATATAAAGAATATCAATGCTAAGCGTGCGAAGCACGCAGGGAACGGAGCCCCCTAGTTTATCATAAAATGTCAAAAAGAATAATTATAACAAATTTGAAAAAATTATTATTATTATTCCCAGAATTATGCTTAGTCGTCATTATTACAACGAAATGTGTAGCATGACGGCCACTGATAGTGCCATCTTTAAAATAAATTACGTATACGCAATGTAGTCTTAAAGGAAGAAGTGGCTATTATTATTAAGTCCACCCAGTTTCAGCTTTTTAGTGCGAAAATTTGAAAACTAAAACCAAGGCTTAACAGCAACAATTGGCGAGCATAATCCCATCCACCCTCAAATTTTTGCTTTTGCTTAAAATCATTAATTATCAAGTGGATCGGTAACTGTCGGGCCCATAGCGCTTATAACATATCCCGTACTTGCCCTAATTTTCTTATTGAATGAATTGATTATTAACTTTCTACGGAGAATGGTTTGGTGATGTTGCAGAGGACTAAGGGAGGGTGTATCTTAGAAAAGTAGAAATATTTGTTATATTGTAATCTTTATGTTTTAATTTGCAGCAACTACAGCTGAGAGCTCTAATATCTTAAGCTTTTATAGATGTGTATTTTTGAATTTTTGTGTGTAAGCTGATATGCCATTGATGGGTTTTTAAACTGGCCATTTAAATGCATTAACATTAATGGGCGTTAAAAGTAGCCGAATGTGCTGGTCGAGGTGACTCCTCAAAAAATTATAGTAGTTATTAAAACAGGTTATGCATGCAGTTCATTTGAGGGCTTATCTAGGACGGGCGCGTGTGCAGGATTTATCGACCGACTTAAAGATGAGGTAACATGACTGGCTAGAGCTCATTATTATTTGGTTAGCTAGCCAATAGTAAAAAAAATATTTATATATTTATTAAAATACCATTTATTTAAAATACGATTAATGTACTAAAATAATTTTTGAACAGTGGCAACTTTTTCTGTCATTCTCGTAAAAGGATAAACATTCGGAAGCAATTGTCCGAAAAATAAAATCTCTGGAGATTTCTGTGGCACCTACAGTTTTTAATAGAGATTTGGTTTAAAAAAATCTCTAGAGATTTCTGTGGCACACTAGATAATCATAATTTGATACTTTCTCAAAAATGAGTTAAAATTTCTGAAATCTTGCAATTCATTTAAGTGCAAGTCAATACTGCATTGGAAAATTTTGGGGAGCATGGCTTTTAAGGTAATTTTTATGTTTATTTTTTTTCAAAGAAACTTTATTTTGTATTAAAAATCCAATTAGCTGACGATATTATACATTTTGAGACACTAAATTAATTTTTCAAAGTAATAAAAACAAAATGGCGCCTGTAGAGTACATGACTTATTTTCGGAGAGGCCTCCACAACTGCAGATTTGGACTTATCATCCAGGGGCCATTTCCAGGTACCATTTCAAGTCCTACTTGGACTCGAATCGGTATAGTGATGTCTTATATGGGCATAAAATGGGCCCTTTGGTGACTATCGACGGATCCTAAGCGTACCCCTTTGTGTAAGGGGTAAATATCTCTATCACGACTTCCAAGTCAGCCTTTAACAATTTAGTCTATTCTGATCTAACAGCGGGTTCATTAATATAAATATACGAAAAAATATAAAATTTTTAAATATAAAAAATAAAGACGGAAAGACAGGTGGTAGAGCGGTCGTTTCTAATACTTTCAGCTGAGGCAGGGATCATCTTCAACAGATAGATTTTTTCTGTAACTTGAACATATTATACACACAGATGAGGTGGGAGGGGGTGTCTATTTGGAATCGTTGGGCATTAACGAATCCTTCCGTTTACCTGATCACTGTAGTGTCTTCCAAGCAGAAGTCATGGCTATAATGGAAAGTATGCGTATCATTAAGAATCGTGTTTTAACCGAAAGAGAAATGCAAATCTGTTCTGACAGTCAGGCTGCTTTAAAAGCACTACAATCAGTAAGGCTGGAATGTTATGAGCTTTTACTAGATGCTTCAGACTTCTTCACCATTAAGCTGCTTCGGGTACCGGGGCACCGAGATATCGTGGGCAATTGCAAAGCAGATGAGTTAGCTAGACGGGGTACAATGGTACCACTTCAGCCAAACATGGCCTTGATACCTATGCCGCTAGCGACATGTAAATTATTAATAGATAAGAATATCATTAATGATGCGAACTATAGATGGGAACAAACTGGAACCTGTCTTATTAGTAGGAAAACTTGGCCGCAATGAAGCTTGAATAGAACCAAGCAACTTTTAAAGCTTAACAGACTAGACATAAGAGCTACGATAGGGGCTCTTACTGGACACTGTCTTATTGGGGATGCCTTATTTCGACTACTGTAGAAGCTGTCAGGAGGTAGAAGAAGAGGAAACAGTGAAGCACCTCCTGTGTGGATGCATGGCACTATGCAGGAGGAGACTGAATACACTGGGCTTCGAAATTATTGGGAATGTTATTGAATTCGCAAGAATCAGAATAAATAAGATAAATTCGTTCATCAAATCCACAGGTTGGCTTAGAGAGGATACGGGAGAGTAAGGATTAGCTCAGGTGGCATCACAACGGGCCATTTACAGGCCTAGGTGTGTCGAAAGACAACCACTACTACCTACCCTACCTACCTACATATACACTCAGGACATTATGCATTCATCATAAACCGTAGTGTGTATGTTATTCATGGGATATATTTAAAAGTATTCATATTTGTCGGTTTGTTTATTTTTTGCTTCAATGCGATGGACTAAGCCAAAGTCATACAATTCTAGAACAAACAAAAAGTAAGAGGTTGCCACGGGTTAAAGCTTTAACTAAGCAAATATATTACGCCTTAAACAATTAGTCCGTTTGAATTTTTATCTTTTATTTATTGCTGATAATATGTTAAGTGAAAACCAGAGCAGTCCAAACGGCTCAAAGTATAAGCCTACTCTGTATCATAAATAAATAAGTACATAGTATAAATACGTTAAAAAGCCAAAATTAATTCGTTAAATTTAGCTACCGTATTTATCAAAAAAATACTATCTTCAAGTGCAATAGATACAATAACCAAAAAAAATAATACCAACTTATGTACTTTGAGCTGTATCGAAGCAAAGCCGCAAGCATATTGAGGTCAATGCTTATACCAGTGCTCCAAGATACGCTACAGAGCGACCAACTTATTGATGATGTTTCCAACACACAACAACAACTACAGCAACATTGAAAGATCATCGAAGACGACGACGACGAAGCAGACAAACCAGGAAATAGAAGATAACCGAAATAAACGGTGTTAAGCGTTGCTTTAAAGCAGCATTAACCATGGAGCACATGGAGCTACACATTTTGACCCTACGCTGAGCCAAAGATTGCAAAAAAAAATATATATATATATAAAAATAAAGACGATAAAGCGAAAAAAAAAAAAACAGCGAATTTTTGTTTATGGATTTTTAAGTAATCCACAAGACGGTCAATGTCGTTTTTTGATCTAGTCTTTAAAAAAAGTTTTCTAACAGGTAATTTTGTTGTTGCACGAACTTGAGCCCATATGCACAGCTTTGACCCAATCGTGAGTGCAATAGCCGTAACATCTAGTGGGTGGTGCTGGTGGTGCTGGTGGTGGTGCTTTTGGTGAGCTAGCTGGACCTTGGGCTTTGAGTCGGAACCAACTTAACAATTCGGAAGTTATGTCAAGACTAAACAACTTTTGTTTTCAAGTTTTTGCAACATCCATCCTGGTTGTGATGATTCATAAGAATTGCAGATTTTTGCAAATATTTGAATGTTTTAAATTTAAATGTGTATAGTTAAAAGGAAATTAGGGGGTGCCGCCTCCTGCATGCTTTGATTTTTTTGATAGCTAAATTTGCTGTGTGTAACAATTAAAACCCAGCGAAAATAGTCTATCCGCGTTGGCTAGGTCTTGTATATCTTGAACATACTACATGGCAGATCTACGGAGGGTTTTCGCGTTGGGACCTCCAAATACAAGCCAGATCTGCGGTACGATGGCTCGCACCAATCGCATACATGTTCACATAGAATGCAAATGGTATGTAAGAAATTCAAAATATTAATTTTAAAAATATTATACACAAAAAAATATATAAAAACTGACTTTAAAAGCTTATACTTTACCCATGAGCTAGACTTATTTATAATTTTAGCAAAACTATTTCTAGGCTACACGATGCTCTCACTATTGTTACGTAACGATTTCTTTATTAGTTGACTCTAAGTTCCTTTGTTCTAACTATAATAAGCGACTTTGATGATCTTTAAAATAAACATAAATTAAAAAAAAATTTAACATATTTTAATTCGCTTCCTTAAAAGAAGTTGCACAAATGTCACTGTTTTTTGACAAGTTTTCATATTATTAGCTCTTAATATTCGAGAATCTTACGCTTTGGACAGACAGGCACCGACTTAATTTATTTTGATTATTTTTTTGCTAAAATTGTATATGATCTTTTGCATGTTCGTCTTTTAAAGACTATTAATATTTGTAGATTATTAATTATTTCAAATTAAAAATACTATCAGTCGGTTTGGTGCACGTCAGCAGCAATACCTTGAAGCTACATATTTTCCCTAAAGAAAAGCAAAAATCATTTATGAATAAACAAATCCTAAGTCTTACAAATAAATCAAGTTTTGCTTAAAAAATGTCACAGTTTTTGTATAAGTATCCGACCACCACAAACCAAAGGTTGATGTGGATTGTCGACACCAATTACATATGTACGATGCGTATTAGCAACAGATGGCGCCACCAACTGCACTTTGATACCCATGACTGCATATTTAATCGATCGATATATGGATTACAACCATTAATGTTCTTTGAAAACTTATTTGAATACTTTGTAGAAGTGCGTTTGGCCTTGAACTCCGGAACTTAAGTGCTTAAGATTCGTAAGCTTGTTAACTATTTCCGCTTATGCTGAAAATTGGCATAAGTTTTGCTGAATAAAATGAAAAAAAATAAAATACTTTTAGACTTAGAGACTAAAAAATAAAGTGAGACTACCCCACATTAAAATTAAATTGCGTATGCAGACGTTCCGTTTCGCAGTGATAATTTTGTTTACTACTTATATAATTTATGGGTTTGCATAGTAATTGATGTTTGTAAACTATAGATAAAACGGCTATGAGCACCGAATGGTTATATAGGGTGGGTCATCTGTCGGAACATACCCGCTCAAAGTATGTTTTTTGTCATAAGTCAAGCTCAAAACTACTCAATTTTAGTATAAATAAATAAAATGCAATTAACAAACAAATCAACAGATGGCCCACCCTATACATATGACGCATGATTAAGTTTCGGATCTATGGCAAAGGTTCTAGGCTATATGTAAAAATAAAGCTTATATGGCGCGTTCTCGCCAAATACATTAAATCTTACTGGGCTGCCACAGAAATCTCGAGATTTTAGATAGGGTTCGAAACCAAATCTCTATTAAAAACCATAGGTGCCACAGAAATCTCAAGAAATTTCTTTTTTGGAAAATTGTTTCTGAATGTTTACGCTTTAACGAGTATGGCAGAAAAGAGTTGCTACTATTTAGAAATTATTTTAGTACATTTAGAAACTTATCAAAATATATGTATTTTAAGAGTTATTTAAGAAATTATGGGTTTAGTAAATAACTTGTAGCATATTCCATAACTTTCCGCTATCAATTTCTAACAACTAATTTTGAATATTTAACGCGCCCAACAGAAGAGTTTGAATGACAACCCTACTTGTCAACTGTCAGTAGCATTGTGAATGGCAAAATGCACTTGTTTACATTTACATTTTATTTTGGATTTTTTATTAATTGGAAGAAATTATCCAAAACGTTTTTTTGACTTTTTCTCCTCTAACTAAATTCATGTTAGGCAATTAGTTTTTTAACTTTGAACTAATTGTCAAATTATTGACATTCACAAACATCACTGACATACCGAACGTTGCCAGCTTAGCAGAAAATTGTGCGCAGCACTTTTTTATTTTACTATGCACTTAATTCGTCGCACTTCATAATTGTAACTTAGTCAAATCAAAAATAGAATTTTTTTACTTTAATTTAACACCAAAAACATCTATTAATATGTTAAATTATATACTACGAAATGTTATTTTGTAGTACCACAACTAGGTGGCAACTCCTTAGCTCGAGACGGTTTTGCACGTTGGCACAGAATCTTTACTAGAGATTTTTTAAAAGTTAAAATTATGTATTAAAAAATGCAATGTTTTGAGTTTGCAGATACATAGAGCTCAGAAATAAAATAAACTTTTTAAATAAGTAATAGTTTTTTTGAATAAAATTGGTTTTATTGGGGAATTTTATTAAATCTCAAGCAAATTTATAAGAGATTTAAAACCATCTCGAAAAGTTGTCTGTGGCACCGAGAATTAGAATTGTAGGGAAAATGTTTGCCGTGGCATTCCTGTATAACTGGTTTGGAACTAAAGAGCGGAAGTACTTACTCAAAAGAGGATAATAGCACTTCCACTCTCTAAGTACCAAAAAATATTGTGCTTACCGAACTAATCCAACAGCACAGTGCTTTGATTAAATAATTTTTAGTATACAATACTGTGCAGTATTTATAGATAGCTATTTATTTAAAATGTATATTTAAAAAACCTTCCAATAAACATAACACATTTTCGTAAACAAAAAAAATGCATAAATAAACATAGTTGCACAAATAAAACTCTTTTAAGTGCGCGCCATATGCATAACAGTTGATATTGACTGTTTCGATTTATCATTTATCGATAACAATAACAATTACGTTTCCAGTGCTGTGCAGCATCGCAATTCAATGTCTCCAAATCGTAGGAATTTTAATATTTTTAGCGAGCTAGCAATTGCACTCTTATCTTTATTTGGAAAGTACGACGCTGATATATTTGGACACGCAGAGTTCGTTATTCTGCCTTTATTTAGTTAGCGCCTGGATGTAAATATGCAGACAAGGGAAATCATTTAGTCTGCCGCACGTAAAATGACTGCGCGTGGCATAGAAGCAATCAACTTGTTAATGCCTTCGACGGATGCATCCATACGTATAAACGTAAGGGAGGAAAAGGGCAAAACCATTGAACAAAGCAGCACTCCGACAATGACATCCGTTGAGCGCTATAGGTAAAACGCCCAACATTAAACATACTACGCAATTTCAATAATTACAATTTTGCTTTAAGACAAGAATGGACTCAATTGCTGCACAGTTTGGATACCAATCCCGAAAAGCTGCGTCATGCAGCCTACGCTGGTGAGCTAAAAGTGTCCAAGTTCCGCAGTGTTTATTGGGCACTGCTTTTGCGTGTGCTTAACGTAGATCATCGCAGTTGGCATGTGCAAAGACTGCAACAACGCAGCAGGTTAGTCCAACAGCCAACTGCACTTGTGCCTTTCTAAACATGTTTGCATCCTATAGATATGACAAGTTTCGCATAGATTTTGTACGCAATCCACATGAACTTTCCATGCCCGACGATGATCCACTATCGCAATCTACGAAAAGTGTTTGGAATCAGTATTTCAGTGATCAGGAACTATTTGCAGTAATACGTCAGGATGTGGTGCGTACATTTCCAGGTGTGGATTTTTTTCGCAAGGCTTTAATACAAAATGCCATGACAAATATATTGTTCTACTATGCGCGTGAGCATCCTTATATGTGCTATCGCCAGGGCATGCATGAGATTTTGGCGCCCATTATCTTTGTGCTGTATAGCGATCATCAATCGCTGCTGCATTTTATGGAGATAGCCAAGGCGGACATCAAGTGAGTTGCCATAGTGCCTTGGTTTAATTAATACGCAAATGTTTAAGCTTTGTTTTTTTCACACAGCCCGACTTTGCTAAACGTGCTGGATCCGGATTATCTAGAAGCGGATACTTAGTAAGTTGCTATAAGATCTAGCCGCTACACATAACTTAAACTAAAACTTTGCCAACAGCTCCATATTTTCACGCTTAATGGCTTCTGTAGAGTCATATTATCGCGTTTCCAATCTGGTGTCTACTCCTGGTGGTTATATACAAACACAAAGTGATGTAAGTAGCTAAAACAAAAACCAAAACCTCAGCTACTTATCGTTTGTTTATAGCCTGCCGCTGATGCAGAGCTGCAATCCGAGGTGGAGGTTATCAGTCAACTGAATTTTATACGTGATAAAATATTGGCCAAGCAGGATCAACACTTGCATCATTATCTGCTCAAAATGGAAATACCGCTGCATATATTTGGCATGTTAGTAAGCTCGGTGCCTATCCAAACTCATTAGCTAATGTTTTGACTGTTTTTAGACGCTGGTTACGTTTGCTGTTTGGACGCGAGTTTATGCTGCTGGACTTATTGCTGCTCTGGGATGCCATCTTTGCGAATAGCGATCGCTTTGACTTGCCAAATTATATATTGGTGGCTATGTTGGTGCACATACGAGATAAGCGTGAGTATAGCATATAATTGTGTTTTGAGCGCTCACATTAAACGTTTATTTGCAGTGTTGCTAAGTGATTACACCACGGCAATGACTTATCTTATGCGTTATCCCAACAATGTCGACGTCAACTTGGTGCTGCGTCATGCTCTTTTTATGCTAAATCCCAAAAAGTTTGAGTGCCCTACCAATGCGTTTACATTTGTATCATTTATGAACAATTTGCCAAGCAGCACAACTTATACAGCTGCACAAGCGGCGCCAAAAAAAGCCCAATCTCAAGAAAAACCAGCGCCACGTGTGCGAAGTAGCGCGGAAAACTCTGCAAGCATAAGCAATATAGATCGTCATATTAACTACATGCAAAAACGCAATGCAGCAGATTCTTCTGCGCTAGCCAAAATGCAGGATGCGAATCGCATAGCCATGGATGGCTATTTGGAAAACGTAAGTGTGCAATGGCATAACCAGTAAAGCCTTTTTAAAATAGTCTACTTTACAGAGCCCCGAGCTAATGCGTCTTGAGCTTAAAAATGCGCAGACAATAATCAAAATTGCGCGCAGCAAATTGCAAAACTATTTACACAACGTTCGTAATCATATGCCTAAGCACAGCAGCGAGGAGCTCAGTCGATCTTTAGATGGCATCGAGGAACTTTGCAGTTTCTTAGATGTCAAGTTTATGTTTCCCTTGCATGCCAATGTTGCGCCCATTGATCAGGCGCATGAAGCAAATGAACAAAAACAATTGAAAAGTCCTCCGTTGACTCCTGCCATGCCCGCGCCGGATACAGCAACAGCTGTTGACAGCTATGTGCTGCCTGAAAATGCCTTCATGCACAGCTCGATGCGCCACCTTTTGGGTGGGCTGCGTGAAATCGAACTGTCGACCATTACGAGTGATGAGAAACCGGGCGCGGTGCTGCAGAATGGTTTGCCCGCAGCGGAACCACAACAACGGCCGCAATGACGCAAAGCAGCGTCTAAATAAGGTTGTCTTTGAAATCGACTGAATATTCTAAGCTAAAAGCACTAAGGAGTAAAATGAGCAAACAATTCTAATAGACATACATATGTATACAATTTGTATAAACTTTGGAAGCAAATCGCTAAGTGCAGCAATAAAAACTAATTTTTGAAACATGAAGAAGTATGGGTGGGGTGCCTGCCCCTCTTCCGTCCTCACAGCAGTGGCTTAATTGATGTACCTCCATCGTACTACATATCCTTGGTGCTACGTATGGAAAGAGGTGCGTAAGAAAAGATTGACTGAGCCCTGAAGCATTCTTGTAGCAGGTAACAAGTCTTGTAACAAACGTTTTATATTCGTAAAGGAAAGCCTATTCACAAAGAAACAAATTAGTTGTAATAAGTAATATCGAAGAATATAGAAGAACTTAGGATCTTCTAACATATCTGCGCAGTTTTTGATCCGAACCCTTCCAAAAAAGAATTTATTTAAATAAATTTTTACAAGGTATCTGTGGCGCCATCTATTGGAAACAGCAATTTCTATTCACAATAGCTATAACGCAACGACGTTATTAATTATTACAAAGGCTGTTTATGTGTATATATTTTATTTATGCAAACTTGTTTGTATTTTGCATTACTTTTTATACAATAGCTGCATTAAAAGCAATTGTGATAAGCTAAATGCATTTGTTTTTTAAATTTTGTGACGCAATTTATACTGTCGTTTAATTCAATATCGTTATCGTTTTGCTCAATCGATAAACTTGACAGTCTGTCAACAACCCTAACTTAAGTCAGCTGTGTTTCCATCACCGCGACGCACATTTCAAAGAATTTTTTTTTAATCCATTATTAAAACCAAATTGAATTTTAATCACCAAGGCAGCTTTATCAAAAAAAAAAAAAAACAGCGATTGAGAAAACTTGATTGTAAAACCTATTATTGATATCGACAACTTTGTGTTTGACTTCCAATTTTTTCCACACAAAAGGCCATAATTACGAACGCGTGTGTGAGAGTGTGAGTAAGCGTCGAGAATAGAAACACACAGGAGCCCAGTGACGCCATTTTCTGTGCGAATAAAGCAAAGCAGGTGGGGCACACACGAGTGCGAGTTGTTGGCAGCCAGCAATAGAAGGCGGAGAAGCAGCAGCCGCGTGACCAACAATAGCAGCATACAGAAAAACGAGAGCTGTGTGGATATATAAAAACTGCAACTCACTCAATGAGCAGCCTAATCAATTTTCTCAACCCTAAACTAAAGCCTTCCGTGGAATGCGACGCTGTCTGTGAGGATGGCTACACAGCCGCGAATCTCTTGGCAGATGATCCTGAACAGTTGGAACGCGGCTTCATGGCGTTTGCTGTATGCAAGCCGCCAGTGGAGATTGTTTTTGACTTTCCCAAAGCCATCGATTTAAAGGTTATCAAGCTGTGGCATAGCTCGGGTGCACTACGTTCCACAGCATTTGAAGTGCACGGTAAATACGATGGCATTTGGGAGCGTGTTGGCTATGTGCGAGATCTTGGCAAGGGTCTGGACTCTGTTACATTTTGCTATCAGAGCGACTATAACTCTCGCAGCAGTGCTGCCGCCGCGCAGCAGCAAAGCGAGAAGGTTTTCTTCTTCAAGACGGCACACAAGATACTTTCTACAACAAACAGTGTCAAAATTGTGATCCGTGCCACAGAACGTTGTCCACCCGTGCTGCGTAAGGTGCAAATGTGGGGCTTGCCGGCTCGCTCTCTGGACAAGGCTGATCGGGAGCTAATGAAGACTATATGGAGTGAGATCAGCGATCCTTATGGTATGCGTAACAGGGACCAAGTGCAGCAACAAAGCGGACAGCGCTCGCCATCACGTCATGTACCAGAACTTTGCGATCGATCTACGTTGGAAATACCCGAGGAGTTTTTAGACTCCATCACCTGGGAGCTCATGGTACGTATAATTGGTAGCAATGTTGTAAAACTTTGGTTGAGCAAAGTTCAAATTCAAATGAGATATCAAGTTTAGGTATCTCGTAGTTTTATAGCAAATAAAATGCAAACAACGAATGTGTTTCGTTGTCTCTGTTTACGTCATATGTATGTCATACCAAATATTTAATAAATTTCATCTCTCTTGTAGATATTTCCCACAGTGCTACCTTCCGGAAAAGTGGTGGACCAGTCCACCATCGATAAGCATTCAGAGGAGGAGTGTAAATGGGGTCGTTTGCCCTCTGATCCATTTACTGGACTTGAATTTACCTCACAACGCAAAGCAATATTAAACCTCGCACTTAAGGCACGCATAGAAAAGTTCCTCTTGGAGCACTCGGAGCACTTTAAATCAGTGCCACGCTCGCTGGGTAGCTCACGCCTGCGTCGCCGCCACGCCTCTCAGTTTGCCAGCATACTGTGTCAACCTGGACAGAACATGCTCACTGCCGGCACATATTCCTCACTGTCTGGCAACTATAAGCAGCAGGCACGCAAAACCAAGTCAACAGTCACTGCCACTGCCACATTGTCTTCGGCACTCTCAGGATCCCAGGGACCAGGCTCGCCACCGGCGGCCAAGCGAGCACGTCACAGTTTTGCTGCAAGCGCCACCGTCACCGCCAGCAGCGTTGAGCAAACCCAGACATTGTCTACCTCGTCTTTAACGCCCGTCAGCAGCTCGTCTTCCATTGAGCAGGCCTTACAGCAGGCGCTGCAAAAGATAACTCGTTTCTCTCAGGTAGGAGGAGCAACGGCGCCTCCAACAAGCTGCATCAATTGTCGCAGCAGCCAATTTGCCTATAAAATACGCACCTGTGAACACTTGGTGTGCCGACAGTGCCTGGTGCTGCTTTCTGCAGCTCAGCACTGTACATGTAAGGTCAGCTTTCGTGGCGTTGATGTGGAGCGTTATCACAAATTGCTGTAATCGGATACCACAATAGTAGTCTCTTATTCTAGTGCTTCGACTTAAGTTCGTTTATAAGAAAGTTTCGTTGCCAAGATTTAGACTTTGGCCGACCTTAACTTTGTGTCTTTTTTACATATTGTATTTGCAATAGTTTATGTTGGATTATTCAGTTTGTAAGTTTATAATTGTGCGTTATATAGGCGTAACACTTAGTTCTAATCATATCAGCGTCGATTTTACAAATGTGCTGAGAGTTTCATTCAAAGCCAAAATACACTAAATGTATACATCAATATGAAATGGTTATATCGGATGTTTCCAAACACGGCATATGGCACAGCATCATCAAGTCAAATAAAAAGTCGGAGGAAGACCAAATACCAACTTATTAATGCAATGCAACATAGTCATAAATCAGATTGTAGTAGAAGATAAAGAGCTCATAGTTTTTGTAGAATCACTTTATACAAAGCCCCAACAAAGGCAACAGTATCCCAAACGGAATATTTATAAAGATAAATATATTATATATTCATACACATGTACGGTTTAGACAGAATAAATAAATAACAATAATAAAAAGGTATTTTGTTCTTTAACATATGGGCCTATAAACGAATTATAAAGGATTAAAATTGATATAATATATGTATGTATTTTATTCAAAGTATTGTCCATCGATGGCCGCTACTTTTTCCCATCTTTCAGGCAATTTAGCGATTCCGTCTCGAAAGAACGATCTATCTTTTGTGGCTATCCACGAATCGACCCATTTTTTAACATCGTCATAGCAAGTGAAACGCTGCTCAGCCATATCACGACTCATATGTGGGAACAAGTAGTAATCAGAAGGAGCAAGATCTGGAGAATACGGTGCATGGGGTAGCACTTCCCATTTTAATGTTTCCAAGTATGTTTTCACGGTTTCTGCAACATGTGGTCGTGCGTTGTCATGCTGAAGTATGACTTTATGGTGTCTTTCCTCGTATTCTAGGCGATTTTCGCGCAGCGCTCGGCTCAAACACATTAATTGCAGTCGATAGCTATCCCCATCGATGGTTACATTAGGTTCTAGCAGCTCATAGTATACCACACCAAGCTGATCCCACCAAATACAAAGCAGTACCTTGGAGCCATGGATATTTGGCTGTGCCGTGGATGTTGATGTTGTATTATCATAATGGATCCACTTTTTACCACCAGTAACAATATTATGCAAAAATCCTTTTCGATTTTTTCGCTGAAGTAGCATTTCACACATGACCAAGCGCCGTTCAATGTCTCTTGGCTTCAATTCATACGGTACAAATTGTCCAAGCTTTTGGATCATTCCTGCGTTCTTCAAGCGAATGGAAATGGTTTCTTGTGTTACGCCCAACAAGTCTGCATATTCTTCTTGCGTTTTACACGGATCATCTTCGAGTAATGCCTTCAAATCCTTGTCCTCAATTTTTTTTTGCTCTCCAGAAGGCTCTTTGTCTTCGGCGTCAAAGTCCCCAGCTTCAAAACGTCGAAACCAGTCTTCACATGTTGAAATCGATGGAGCCTGGTTGCCATAAGCTTCAAATAACATTCGATGACCTTCAGGTGCATTTTTCTTCAAATTGAAGTAAAAAAGTAAAACTTCCCGCACATGCGATTGACTTGGTACAAATTCAGACATTTTCAACGCACTCAACAAATTTTTAGTTCACGCTTTGAAGAAAAGATACACACTGAAAAGTGAAAACTGTGAGTGAGTGAGTAGTCCTTTAAAATTTATTTCATCATAAAATATGCGCGGCTTGTTCGCGCGCATCTGGCAGCCCAATCGAACAAAAATGTTTCAACGATCTGGCAGCGCTGGCGCTAGAAATTAAAAATATAAAAAAGCAATGTAAATTACATGGAGCAGAACAATTGCTACACTACGCCTACGCCCACTCGCCGTGTGGGTCTTTCGAGACGTGGAGCTAACTCCACGCCTGGACTAGGTCTACCTATACTCGTTGATACACCAAAACCGAGTATTGATGAAAAGAAAGGGCAACACAGCCGTAAACACAAAAGCGATGATAAAACACCGCGCACATTGCCCGCCAAGCTAAGTGGTGCTTCCACTATATGTCGTCGACCTGGTTTGTCACGCCTACGAAACGAGGTCTCCAAAAAGCGGCTACAATTTGCTTCAGAAAATGAGCAAAAAGAGAACTTCGAAACTCTAAACAAAGCTAGTGCATCAAGCAAGCCGTTGGAACAAAAGCCAAGCACGGAACCAAGCAGAGTAGCAGCTGCAAAAACAGACTCCAAGGATGACGTGCAACTGGCCAAATCATGTGAATCAATACAGCACCAAATTGCCGAGCTGGATACAGATATAGCAATGTGGAAAAAAGCATTTGTTGAGGCTTTCAATGATTTACAGCAAATGATGCAGCCGCCGCTGTCAACCGAGTTGCTGCTGGAAAAAATGGGTATACCGCTTGAAATGCAGAAGCACTTGGATCCAGACTAATAAGAACTGTATAAATTAGTGTATATATAATGTATTTAATATTGCTTGCAAGAAAAACACATATCAAAACTGTGCCTGCTAATATTTATGCGGTCGCACTGGCCGCTCGGGATCAAACAGCTTGGGATCTTGCAAGAAGTCTAAATCCTTATGATAGGATGGCATTAGTAAACAAGTCTGAGCGCGTAAGATGGCCTTTTCCACATCCTCTTGTTTTTGCTTGCATAATCCGGTTATGTGGCGTCCATAAATGCGACCAGTATAGGGCGACTGGAACTGTGATAGCAACTTAACATTTTTGTAAGTAGGCGTAATGTCGTGCTTGCAGAGTATGCACTGTTGGGGGTCCTTCTCGAAGGGATTCGGTATGTCTATGGGCTCATCGGAATTTATGGTTGTGTCTGATTTTTGGTCGGCACTAAATCGTGCAGCGGAAGTAAGCAGCTGTCGGCGAGCCGTCAAATTACCAATGGCAGCTGAGGATATAACATATTAACCAGAGTTTATAAAGCATTTTAAAGTATGAACTTACCCTTTTGTACAATTTGTTTGGTAATATGCAGCATGTTTAATTAATAGTTTTATGCACTTATGTGAAACACTTGCCTGCTGGCTGCACGTATTGTAGCAGTAAGCTTTTGCCTTTGAACAGCGTGCTTATGCGAGCAATCAGCTTGTGTTTGTCGCTAAAATTGTCTATCGATAGTTCTAACAGCTGTGAGCACCATTGCACGTGTAGTTGCTCATTGTTTATTATTGTTGCAAAAAAAATATTAAAGTAAAATGAAACCTAATGTGCAAAATAAACATGGCAAGTCCGAAAAAAAACCCAATGCATCCAAGTTTATACAAAAACCAAACTTTAAGCAGAAACATGGGGCAAACAAAAGTCATCAAAAGCCTGTGAGTAGCTCCTGCAACAGGCTGTTCTTTCACTGTATAAACAAATTTTACGCTTTACAGCATAAGCCCAACAAATCCGAAATACAAAAAATAGTGCAACAGAAAAAGGCGGGCGCAGAGGTGGCACATGCTAACTTCACAAAAAAGCCGAACTTTAAGCAGAAGCCTGGGTCAAACAAAAACAACCAGAAACCAGTGAGTAATTCCGCAATACGCTGTATTACCCGTATATAACAAACTTTGCTCTTTTAACAGCAAAACCCCAACAAACCCGAAGTACCTAAAACAGCACGGCAAAACAAGCCAGGCTCGGAGGTGGCACATTCTAAATTTGCACAAAAGCCAAACTTCAAGCAAAAACCCGGTGCAAACAAAAACAAGCAGAACGCAGTAAGTAACGCTTGCTGTTGCATCCACTATGCATAAATACCACTTTCTTTACTTTTGCAGCAAAAACCAAACAAACTGGAACTGCGCAAAATGATACAGCAAAAAAAGGCAGCTGCGGAAGCGGCAGAGCGTCAAAAGAGCAAAGCAGAGAAGGATGCGCGCATTAAAGAGTATAAGAAAAAGCGTTTGGAGAAAACGATAGCCATCAGCAAGAAAACCCAGCGGGGGCAGCCCCTTATGAAGGATCGCATGCAGCTGCTGCTCAAACAAATAGAGCAGATGAAGCAGCGTTGAATGTGTAAGTCTGATTTTATTTCCAAGCTATCGTAACACTGCCTTAGATTCTGAAATTTATACATCCGCGCACGCTTCAAATTAAATTTAATGCAACCTGTAATAAATTTTCATGCCTGACGCTTCCGGCAACCCTTTTGATTTTGCACTCCTTTGAGCATGACTCATATATGCAAATTTTTCGCGCTTTAAATTACATCTTGACAAACACTTTTACCTTATCGACAGCATTTGCTTGCATCCTGTGCCAACCCCATTAGTTTGCCTGCAACTGAATATTATGCCCACGTCGCGGCTTTGAATTGACTGCTAATTCCCGAGCGTATTCAATATACCAAGCAACAAACAAACCAATTTGTTGCCACCCACGCATTTAAAGTACATTGGCTGGTGTTGGGGCTGACATTTTGCATTATAATCAATATAAACTTTTATGCGCATTCCGCTCACAATGCTTCCCTTTCCGTAACTAGACGTCAAAGGGGTTTCGTTTCATTGCAGACTTTGCGTTAGAACCTGCTTAAATTTAATAACTATCCATATCGAGAACTATGGTAAACAACGCTTTAAAAAGTTTTGATAACAATGGGGCTAACTAAGTAAAACACGCCGCATTTTATATACTCTTACGTAGGCCGAATTTTAATACCATTTAGAACATACATAGCATCGTCTAAATTGTATCGAAATTTGAGGGAATAAAGAATGAATTTAAGGTTCTTTAAAATCATTATGAAAAACGTAAGTCATGTATTCAAGCTTTAGTTGAGTTTTGGCGGATATTGTTGAGAGTAAGATCATTGAAGGCGAATTGTTTCAATATGGTATAAGATCATTCATACCTACTTCAAAAATAGCTAATTCTATAAGTATGAAAAATTCACTTAGACTTTTACATTTTTCACAGGTATAAATATATTTCATGAGGTGGACTCCATATCCTGAGCACAGCAGCGGAGTTTGCAATTTACTTTGGATCACTGCCAAAAATATCGGATGAAATTGATTTATTTATAAAAAGCTTATATACAAATGGGATAAAAGCTTTTTTAAAGCAATAGCGAATAGGCCTTAAGCTTAAGTATAAAATAGAATAATTATTTCTATAATAATGTTGAAATAAATATTGTGGAGTCATGACTTAATATCAATAGTAATAAAAGAAAGCTGCACTGTACCCTATGAGTCTCTGTGCTCCCTACTAGCGTTAGAGCTTAGGGCGTACAAAAGTGATTAATAAAATAATAATTATCTAATAACTTAAAACCAATTTCCGCAGTTCTTAATTATCTTCTTTTTTGGTAGAATGTAATAAAAATAATGTAATGGAATTATCAACAGCAATCTCAATAGCCAATAATCAGCAGCGCAATTCGTTTGGTACTCTCCAAATCAATTCTTAAATTTCTGTAGAGAAGAAATATTTGTCAGGCAACTATTGTAGGAATTGGTGAAGAATTGTACAAAAAGGGTTTTTGGGCGCTCCTTTGTAAAAATGCTTAAAATTTATTAGAAATAAGTAACGAATGCTTTTTAATAAGGCTTAGTCAGAAATTATGGTCTTCGGCCATGTTTCCTACAGCAACTATGCAGAATTATATAAGTAAATAAGTAATTGCATCTGTCCCTCCTTTTTCAAATTCTGACTCGACATACTGAAGCGGCGATCCGGATTGTTATAAACTTTAAAAATCTCAAAATTATTATAATTTAATATAGGGTAGGCCATCTGTTGATTTGTTAGTTAATTGAATTTTATTCATTTATTTTCAAACAAAATTGGGAAAATTAGGGAAGTGCAAGTTTGAAACTATGTACTTACTATGTTTGAAAAATAGTGTCGTCCAAATGGCCGCCGTCTGGCTCTACAGGCCCGTATGTGGACATTGTAATTGACAATATTTTGTTTTGGCTGTTCTCCTATCTATTGCACCAGTGGCGGATACACGGGGCAGGGTTTTCGGGTCCGGACCCCTTCTTTTCTTCACGGAACGACCATTTACATAGTACACCGGTACTACTTTTAAGCGCTGTTCGGTTGTTAAACGATCCATGACAAAAATTGAGTAGTTTTGAACTTGACATATGTATGTCGAGGAACGTTCACTTTGTACGGGTATGTTCCGAATTATGAGTATTTAACAACCAAACGAAACAGGTGACCCACCCTGTATATCCATGTTATAGTAAACAACTTTTTCCACCTAGCGGCGGCACTAAACACAAAAATAAATAATGACGAGGACGGCGTTAAAAAAGACATATTTTTTAATATAGTTTAGATATATTAAAAAAAATAATATATTTAACAATTCAAAATAAAAATTGCACTGCATTCACTTTATGGCAGTGAATGGAAAATATTACTACATTATAGACATTTTAACCTTAGACCTGTCTTTCATCATAACCTGTCGTTATCCCTTGGGGCACTCAGTGCCCGAAGTGGTTATTTGTCGGGGTATTAGTTGACAGGTCTAGACTTAACTTTAGCAACAATTTGATGCGGAAATTTCCTAGTCCTGATAAAATATTGAAAGCCAAATCGTCATAGGGACATAGAAATTTGTTTTACATTTCGAAATTAATTGCTGATCTCAAAATAAAAAGAAAAACTGTATTCTTTTGCTAAGAAAAGCAAAATCCCTTTAGCAGAAACCTTAACATGAGGACAGAATTGGTTCACAAGATAGTTCTTAAATATTGATCGAAATTTTTTTTAGCTCTTCAATTCAGCTGCGTTTTTTTTTGTAACGCCTTCATTAACAATAACTTCTGCCTTAAGTTGTTCTCAGAACTTTAAAATTTAGCAAAGTAATTTTACAGGAGTTGAAAATCTATTTAACTATTATTCCAACTTCGAGATCAGCATTGTTTTTTGAAACGTTCGTCTTCTTGAATTCAAAATATTGCCAATCATGCTCAAAGCACAACAATTGAGAGCGAGAGAGAGCAGACGTTCTTATTGTCAAAAAGCAGTTGGCAATTCAGTCTGCAACATAAAGAAAACTAAAAACGAAGCGCGTTCAGATCGGCTCCGCGTTTTTGTTTAATAACAAATAACAATAATATATCAGTGCATCGGAAATATTATAAATATATGCATTAACAATAACTGCGTTTATTTACAACAAAAGCAACTCATTGCAAATAAGTGAAAGTGTTAAAAAGTTAACAAATTGACTTTAATGTACTGCAAGAAAAGGCGTAGGAGTAGAAGCAGAATAGAAAATAAAGGCATAATATGGTTTTATTTATGTAGTAGTGCGTGCATGTGTGTTTGTTTGTAAAGAACTGCTATATCTTTGCCCATGGTAGAATAAACAAGGTATGCTATTCACTGCACTGAAACCTTATTTTTAGTCTGAGCGAGAAAGTGAGAGAGCGAAACCACCCCCATTGCTGTTGTTGTGCGTAGGCAAGCATATTAAGAAATTTTTTTTTGTGCTGCTGGTTGCAACTAGAGTGGCTTATTTTTTACCGCTGCACAAAATTACGGTAAATGCTGAAAAACTATGCGCGGAAACAACCTTCCTCGTGAGAAATATCAACGAAACTAAAATAAGGTTTGAGTTGCGAAAATTTTTCGGGAATAGCATACCTTGTTTATTCTACCATGTCTTTGCCTAACATAAGGATGTTGCAAGTGCAAGTGGTTTAGCTAATCAAAGCAGAAGAGAGCTACTACTAGTGCGTGAGAGAGTTAAATAATCGCGTTATTACTATGTGTATGTAAATAAGAAGTGCAGTGTTATATTTTGTTGTTTTTGTTTTGTTCTGTGTTTAATACAAAAATTGTTGCATTTAAAAGATTTATGTACTGCTTGCGAGCAGTGCATATGCTAAGCAGTTTTTGTTTTCACTTTATGTGAGTAAATAAAAAGTGCAGTGTTTATTTTTATTTTTTTTCTGTGTTTAATACAAAGTGTTTTATCTATATATAAAGAATCAGCCTACCAAAGAAGAATAGAGCAGCTAGTACGTGAGAGAGTTCAATATGCTCTGCCATTATTTAACATTTTTTGTTGTTATTTTTTTATGTGTGTAAATGAAATTGCAGTGTTTTTTTTTTGTTTTGTGTTAAATAGCTATATTTTTATTAATAGAGAAAAAAGAATTTACATTAAAACGTAGAACCTACCCAAAAAATTATATTTTAAAGTTTAAATGTAAGTGAATATATTTTTTTATTATTTATATATTAGTACATAATTATTATATTACTTTAATTAATAAATTATAACGCCCACCCAATGATTGTTTGACAATTAATATTAAATATAATTATAATATATCAAGTAAATACGATTTTTAGTGACATTACTAATATCAAAGTGAAAAGCTTGAACCATTATTGTAGCATACTACTAAGGGGCAACCCCTGTTCGCTTTGCTTATCAATAACCTCCAAATGCGAATGATAACATGACAGTTTTTTGAATGTCACAAAAATTCTTTAATCACATATTGAAAACTAAAAGTTTTTTTATACATTAGAAATGGCTTACAATAGGTTTAAGCATATAAGTATAATATATAGGGTGGGTCATCTGTTGGTTTATTTGTTAATTGCCTATTATTCGTATATTTTTTAACAAAATTGGGCAAATTGGTTTATACCAAATGCAAGTTTGAAACTACTCTACACTTTTTGTGAAAAATAATATTGCCCAAATAGCCGCCGCTTCTGGCTCTACTGGCCCGTATGCCAACATCCTAATGTTTTTTGACAAAAACTCATTTTTCTGTTCTCCCATCCATTGCACGAATAATCGAAACTCATAATGGTCCGTGGGCTTCAATTTTTACGTTATTTGAATCATTGTAAATACAGATCCGCATGCAAAATGACGTAAAGTGGTCCCAAGTTGTACATCTTGTGAAAGCTGGCGCGTTGATGTTGCCGGCGACTCGCCGAGACTGACCTTAACTAAATTTTGTTCTACGCGTTGTTCGGTTGTAACACGATCCATGACTAAAATTGAATAACTTTAAACTTAACATATGTCGAAGAGCGTCCACTTTGGACTGCTATCTTACGAATTACGAGTGTTTAACAACCAAACCAACAGAAGGCGCACTCTATACAAATAGCTGTTTTATCTACATCACGTAAATATGCGATATTTTTATAACCACAAGAACCTTTACTATAGATTTCTACTACTTTCTACGACTATTATTTTTATACATTATCAACTTCTACCGAATTTTTTCATTTAAAGCGTATGCTGTTGTTTTTTCAGCATCAATATCTATAAAGCATTCCTTTTATCCGATTCTGATGCAGGCAATATTGCTGCCAGAATAACAATCAGCATGTGGTCTCATATCCGCAGCATTGACCCAAAGCAAACAACGACATCCAAGCTCAACCCAGCCAAGTATAAACTTTCACTTATAGAATATTGCAAAACTATTGCGTTAACCCTTTGCTACCCCCGCGGTAGGCAGCAACCCGTTGACACAAATCGCACTAAATCAAAAATTATACTTTATACAAATAAAACGACGACGACGACGACGGAAGTCGCTAGAGCCTGTGGCCATAAATCTCTCATATAGTTTAAATATTGAATTACGCAGGACTCGAGAAGAACCCTTACACCATGCAAGCGCCCTCCCAGCTAAAATAATTTTTTTCAATTTTGTGGGTCAAAGGAATACTCGAAGCATGTGTCCTAGTCGCATGTTGTTCCGCGTGTAAATGTGTCTCTTTGTGTTTGTGACATTTCCATGGCGTTTGTTTTCTGCCGTTTATTTAATAATAAAAATTTGAAGTTATGAGTATTACTGCAGGGTTGCTTCAATGCGACCCATTTATGTATCGATAATGAATAGTTATGGTTGTTGAGCAGGGGTTTAAGCCCATAGAGCATCAATGCATTATGAGCATGGGCCAACTCTATTGGCATTGATTTCATTTTGAGCACTTTAATGCTTTGTTTTGGGCTGTTTATAATGCAATTTATGCATGTTTCTATTTTATGATGTCACTAAGTAGTAGTTTGGGCAAACAATGGGTTAAACAAGAGAGCGTTGAACAAAAATGACGATTTGCGTCTGGGTTTTTTTCCTCAGCAGAATCAATACAGATTCAACGTACACGGGGAATTCTTTGTTTTTATTTTTATTAAATATGCTTTGTTCGTGCTATTTTAAATTAATAAAAATTTGCTGATAACCGAAGTGTGTACTTAATAGGAATGTTTTCGGCGGATTTATTTAAACACATTTTGCCAAGCCGGCGTTAGTCTATCCGTGGCCTCCAAGCAACTAAGACAGTCAATCTATTATTCACGAGCTCAAAATCTCTAATCACTATGAAATACTTGAAGCTTGAGTGGTTGTTGTACGTAGTTTTGTTATTTTGTGTTCTCAATGTGCATGGTGCGCCTAAGAAGAAGGGCAAGGCAAAACCTAAGGCGCCGGCTATAAGATTACCAAACATAAAACTGCCCAACATCAAGATAAATATACATCATAATAGTAAGTTGATGACGATTTGTTGGGATTATATTAAAAGAAAGTGTTTTTTTCTTTTTTAATAATTACAAACACAGTGTGGCAGTTTAAGGATTCTTAATAAATTTAAGGATTCATGTTTGGTCCAGCGAGGTGCGCTCAAAACAGTTCCATCTCACGCATACACCAATACGAAGGCGATTCAGAGTACCCATGTCAGATAAGTTTTCATGTCTTGGCATCCTAAAAAGCAAGCGAGAATTCTCCTCGCCAACACCGAGATGCATAGATTTCATATTTGCAAAGATTACAGGTGTATCCTCCGGGAGAATTCTTTAACGATCAAATTTCTGTCCGCCGTTTAAAAGCATAGAATTCTCCTCGCCAACACCGAGATTCATAGATTTCATATTTGCAAAGATTACAGGTGGCTCACGTTCAGTAATGTGCTCAAAAGAACTGGGTTTGTCTGGACTGGCGCCAAACTCAGCACGTTCTTTCTCTACACAATGCATTTTAAGGTAATGCGACCCACCAATATGCTCATCTTCTACAATCTGAAGGTGCCTATCTTTTTATAGTCCACTCTTTTTGAGACACACCCCCAAAATGGCTTTCCGCAAAAGAATTTGCTTACAAAAAAAAATCCAGATTTCGGAAGTATGATTCTAACGTCCATAATAGAGGATAACCTGCAACAATGGCTTTTCTCAGGGTTTAGAAGAAAAACATGAATAGGCAAATTTACTTTATTCTCGGTTTTTTTCCAAAGTCAATTATGCAGGGTGCGTCATCTTGTATGCAATACACATATAATTGTTTTATGGGAACGTCACTTGAACCTATAGAATTTGTTTTGGAGATTTTGGAAAGATAACAGCGGCCACGATATGCTAAAGATATTCCCAATCGCTCGTCCCTTGAGATATAAATAAAATATAAAAAAAAATCAAGATCCGCTAAATCTCGAGTCCGCGGTGGCCTGTAATAATCATCACCCTGCGATATCAAACATCCATCGTATATTGCTTGCATCAAAGAGCAGCTTGACATCCAGCGCCGTCTTGCTGAAACTTTTTCTTCGAGAATTGCTCAAATATAATCAAAATTTGTTATCTCCATGAATCCGAATGCTGGACCGCTGTGTCTGGCAAAGCATAGACTAAACCAAACGTTGAAGGCACCTCATGAATCAATTAAGGTTTTTCACTGCACCTGTAATGAATAATCTACAGTACCAGTCAAAAAACTTGACTTGGTTTTTTTTTTTTTCTTTTACTCCTATCCCATGTTTTTGTCCTTAATGCATGGGAGTTGAATAATAAGAGAACAGAATGGGAGGGAAATGGCAAGTAAAAAAAATTGTTTGTTGAAAAGCGGGCCCACAATCAACCGATTTGAACCTCATTGAATTGTTTTGAGAACATCTCGATCGACAAGTCAGAAAACTTCGATCAACAAATCAGTCCGATCTCTGGAACCGTAACAAAGAAAGAAAAGAGAAGAAAACTTGTCGAAAGAACGCCAAGATTGTGTGCGTGTGCAAGGGACGATTACTTCGATGAAAAATGCGTTTGAGTGTATTTACCATATATATATAACTCCCTGACTGGCAATTGTGTCAGTCGCCCCTGGGGGGCATGGGGATTTTCTATTTTACCATATTAATTACAATTCTTTTATCATCTTCATGAATTTGTGTTTTGAAAGGTAAGTTAAGCTATAGCTACGTACATTCTCTTGGAAATTGTAGAATTGAATCTGAAACCGGAGTGAAAAGTCGAAAAATTGTGTTTTCCATCAACGGTCAAGTTTTTTTGGCTGTCTATTTTCGATCAGGTTATGCAAGTTGAGTAGCCAGAATTGACGATGATACGTAGTGCTACTTAGCTAAAATGACGCTTTCAATAAATGTTTGAAAATTCAAAAAAATTCAAATTTGATGGTAACTTTTTATAGATGACCTCGAGATGACGCACCCTGTATAAGAATTCTGAACCTGATCGCATTGAGTCTCTTAGCCCTTCAACCTTTCTTCACTGTCAGACAATTTGATTTTATCTTTTGTGACTTATAAACAATAATAAAACGGAATACTGGGTATGTGCAAAGACAATAGAACATTGTCTTTGATAAGCGCCTTGGCAGGGTACTCAAGCTGTTTATTTATTTTTTATGTATCACATTTTTTAAGGTTTTTTTCAAGCCTCGAAAGAAAAGACAAAAAAAAGTAATGGTATACGTAATATCTTATGCTAGCCTGGCCAGAAACAGGATTATTTCATAAATTATTACTGTTTGCTCCAAAAAATTTGTTTAAGAGCTTGTAAAGATTTCTATAGTTCTGTCTCGGATAAATATCTTAGTTTTAACAACATTTAAAAAAAAAACTCATTCCGCATATACAACTTTATAATAATTTATTGATCCTTTCTCTCTTATCTTGCAGATATAAACATTGGTTAAATAACTTGTAGATTAATTAGTTTAAGATTGAATTTATGCTTAAATTATTGAAATATATAGCATTTTTTAGCCATAGTAGCTATCTATAAGTACGAATTTAGAAATTTTTTTATGTAAATTCCTGTAAAATCAACTGAAAGCCAAAAATTTCACTTTCACCCAGCAAAGGCTGGGCTGCGCCCAAGAAAAAAGGCAGAAATCCTGGCAAAAATTAACACCCAAGGCACAACCCTCAAGGACTAACTTTCTTGCAACAATTTATGGCACTTTTGCAGGGTTGAAATTGGCTCTTATCTCTTGCCGCTGAAATATTAACGGTTTAAGCTTAATTACAACGAGCCCGTCTCACAAATTAACTGCAAACTTGGAACGTTGAGTGGTCCCAGGCGGAGCATGGTGCTACGGCGTACCCATTAGGGTAATTATTTACAACAATTTCAAATTTTACACATGAATACACCGAAAGAATTACAATAAAATGGCAAACATGGCCGGCCACAAACAACAACTGAAAATGTTTTACATGCTGAATTTTGTTTTATTTTTTTTCCGTAGGATTGTTTGCTGCTCTGGTTCCATAAATAACAAAGCTGCGGGCTGTAAATCAAATGGCACAACAAATGTGCATGTAAATTTTCAAATTTTCAACAATTTGCAACACTCCAAAACACGTGACCAAAAACACAGTCAAGGCAACCCTGCTTTAGACAGAGATAGTGAGTGTGTTGTCTAGAGCGAGATGTGCGAATAAATTTCAATTAAAATTGAAAAGCCATGAAAAATAAGCAACCAAAAGCAACTCCAACTCTTTTTATTATATATTTCGAAAAACCTCCGCAAATGAAAACCATAAAATTTTGAAGCTTGGCTGCTTGTCGCTTTAATTGTGAATTGAATTGTGTACTGGCGGGTAGGCGGCAGACCTTATCATCTGGGGTCTGTGGGTGCTCCTTTGGCAGGTGCAGGCATGCATGAAAGTGGCCTGTCCTGGTTCCTTCACTATATTTTACAGTTTTTTAATTAAAAAACAATTTGCCTCCGGCCAAATATTTCCTATGATTGCCAAAGTGGTCAAAGTTTTGTCGTGGCCTAGGTTTTGTTTTTTTCGTTTTAAAGTTGGACAGTGGTCAACTGTGTAAAGTCGTAAAGGGTTCATTTAAAATTCATTTCATATAACTTGGGTGTGAAAATGCCTAGGAGTTATGTAAGCAACGTTGGGCATGCTCAGCATGAAGTAATTAATGCAAATGATGCGTAGTAAAAGCTCTTGCTCATAATCAAAAAGTTTTCAAGTGGTTCCCAACAACGCTTGACAGGAATCTGTGAGACATGTGCAATGAATCTGAAAGGTTTTAATTAATGGATTTCAAACGCGCTGATAATATCAGCAAAGTACAAAATATGTCGATAAACTTAAATTGTAAAATATAAAATTCGCCATTTTGAATTTGCTATTCGGTAAGTTATTATATGGGTCCACTTTTTAAAATACAAAAAATGTTGGCAACATCATCGTCAGCGGGGTGTTCACTTTGTCGTGCATACGTGCACAAGGCCAAGAATACCAGAGTAACGACGAGAGCGACCCTAATAAATGTAAAAATGCAAGACTAACAAAATGAGCAACAATCAATTGTTTACACCTACCATATTGGTACTGATTTATATTTAAATTCTATTAAAAGATATAGTTTTGGATATTTGTCAGTAAAATGTATATTTTCTAATCTTCGATTGAAAAGAAATTACAACTTTTTATTATATTTTTAAAAGAATATACTCATGGAAGTTGTTTCAGGACGACTTTTGCTTTTCTAATACTAATTCGTAAAACCAAAAACAGTATTAAAAAAATGTGGTACAGTCGAGGCGGTCCCCGACAGCGAATACCCTGTACCTTTTTTCTGAAAAAAATTTTATTCCTGCATAATTCTTTAGAAGCTATCCAATTGGAATTTATTTTTTTTTGGTGAAATTCGATATATATACCTATATAAGTTGCTTAAATTTTTACCGATTTTGATGAAAATCGAAAGTTACGTTATTATTAACTAATTGATTAATTATTTAAAATATATGGGGTAAGTTTCAAGCTCATATGTTGAGGGGCGTGGGAGAAAACAAGGTAAATCGATTACGCGGGGCGGGGAGGCCGCATCGACAAAACTTAGATGTGGGTTTGTTCATTAGGGCCACATGAGTAATCTTACCAAAATTGGTGATTCTAGTTCATTTTTTATCATAATTACATGTAGTCAAAGATTGATGCAGTTTATCGGTAAAGGGGGGTGAAATTAGTACATTTTTGACTATAACTTTTTTTGTATTTGTCCGATTTTTGAAATTTTTAACACCCAGATGCATAAAACCATGACGCATGTCTCTGTTAAGTTTCAAATAAAAATAATAAACGGTGTAGCTAAAAAGCGCCTAAATCTACTGCGGGGGGACGGGGGATAGCGAAATGATTTATCAAACTTCATGTCTGTAGCTCCTATAGCCTCCGAGATCTAGGCGTTTATAAAGAGGGACGGACAGACGGACATGGCTCAATCGCTACCCGAGGTTATGATAAGCATTTTGGTATAAAGGACTTGGGGTCTGCCACGCATCCTACTGTCCGTTACATACATTGCACAAATCTAGTGTACGCTTTGTACCTATAGGTACAGGGTATAAATATGTTCACACTCGTACATATTAACGCTTTTAACAACACTGTCTTGGGTAAGAATATCCTACTTTTCGCTGTTAGCCCTCTAGCTCCCAAATTTTTTTTTCGAAAAAGAAATTTATTTATTTTGGTGTAAGTTAGTTTGTAAAAATAAAATACAAAACTATAACAAAAATTTATTCATTGTAAGGATCGGGTTTTATAGGGTAATAACCTTATCCGGTCTTGGGAAGCAAAGCGAAAAAAAATGAGCAAACAATAGTTAAGCCTAAAGTTCGTGAATATACGATTTGTGTACTTAACAAATTTTAATGGAATCCTGTATATACTAGTAAGACCGTCCGAGAGATCGACACCTCGCATATGCTTATTATGTAGTCGAGGTATACGCAGTCAATCTCAACAAATTTTTTCTACGAGAATATAACACGGAAACCGTATGAACACCGAAATCTAATGATTCGAAGATAACAGCATCAGGCAGCGATGGCAATTTATGTTTGCGATAAGTTTCCATATCTTATCAGAGCATCAGGTTTTTCACCAACAGTATCGCAAATAAAGTGTCCAACACACAACTAAACGATTTTATTTATTTGCTACTTGCCTCAAGACCGCTTCTAGACGGGCTACACTTTTTCTTGGAAATCTTATCTTATCTTATCTTATACCCGAAAAACTGCGTTTTTTTAAATATCTCAAAATCCTGACGTGATAGGCCAATTGTGGCCCCGGATTCGGATTCTACGCAGAAAAATACTTCGGAAATGACCCTTAGCTTTCCAACAACGACATGACTCCGGTATTTGTAGGCCTTGATTATAATCAAGTATTTGCTTTGGGGAACCCCGAAAAAATATCAAATTCCGTGTAGAGGCGATCTTGTATACTAGAGGATTAGGCATCTGGGTCGGGCGTAAATGCTCTTTTTTAAGTTGTTACGTAAAAAAGGAGAGAAGAAGAGAAAAAAACCAAAATGGTATGTGGAAGTAAGCTAACAAAATGTTTCTGAAAATAAATTACACGTTTCTAACCCGTTTAAAACCCCTTGTCACTACTAGCGTCGTGATTGCCTGCACAAATAACTGAGCTACAAATCCTGAAGGAGCTCTATTGAACAACCTTTTTTAACCATCAACACGATATTTCGTACAGCTTGGGTCAGCAAGATTTTCACCAAGAAAAATAGTGGGACCAGGTGCGCCAAGACATTGATAAACTTGACGTAAGCAAGCGGAACTGGTACATGGCCAATAAAGAAGTATAATTAAGCAGTTTAATTTCAACATATGCTGACCACTGCTTAAGCACAAACCACTTCAAATTAATCACACACAGTTTTAGAAACAACTTCCTGGAAGACTTCCCTAAAACCCAACCGAATTTGGCTAATTATAAACCCAAAAAACTCATTAAATAAAGTGATAGTGGTAAGGAAATTCTTGTACAAAATGTCTTAAATAAGTTGTCGTCTTGGCTGATTTGTGTCCACTGGCCGTTAATCTTGCAAATCAGAAGGGTAAGGGTTTAAGTTACTTGGACAACGACAAGTATAACGCCTACGCTTAAGACGTAGATAATTATGCAGACCGGCGCTACGGTGAAAGGGTTAAGCCCCATTCTTACTCTTTTTCGGAGTTCCAACGACAGAGCTTGTAAATTAAAAATACCACGCCCCGCTGTTATAAATCAAAGTCACGGGCTTTGTGTTGGATTTGCCAAAGGAATTTGTTTCATTGACTGAGTGAAAGGAAGACAAAAAAAGCAAAGCAAAAAGAAAGCAACTGCTGTGGTCTAGGTCTACCCCCATTCCTACAGCGCATTTCCTGTTGCTTGTTGTCGCTGGGGCACATGTTGATATTTGTTGTGCCAAACCCCACTCCTACTGGGCGCCCATTTGAATAAAGTTTTCAAGAACGAGACTAAGTGGCGCTGACATGTTAAGACTTTGTTTAGATTTATAGCCCAACCCTGTGCCCAGGGACACAAGCCAATTTAAAAATTGAATTTCACAGCCAGCTTGTTAAAGTTGCTGCTAATCACATCAGTCCGGAACACGATATAAACACATGTGCGCGGTTTTACGGCTAATACTAAACTGTTGCCATTTTTAGCCACATGTCACGAATACAAAAAAAAAAAAAACAAAACGAAAATCCCTTAGTGCTAACTATAATGGGATTATTTGTTATTTTTTACAAAAAATAGCAACACAAACCCACACACATGATGACACTGCGTTTGTCCATTTGCCACTTGCTCAAAACACACGAAATTTGTGATTAAATTGGTGAAAGTACAAAAAAAAAATCTATCCAATTTTTTAGCGTCCCAGCTCATAACTGTCACACATGCCATCAACGAGTGTACACAACAACAACAACAAAAAAAAACCACCCAAAATTTGCTGCAATTTTTCAATAAACTCATCAAAAGCCGTGTCCTGTGCTGCTCCTTTGAACTCTGCTCATGGCCCGCGGCGGCTACTCGTAAACACAATTTGATTTATGGACAATGTGGAAATTGAAAATTGTCGCATGGTCACTTTAATTTTTGAGTTATGCGACTTTAAACTATGCAACAAACACACACAAACACTGGGGGATGACACTCTCTTCAACGCACGTACTAGACGGAAGTAAATTATGTCATGTTTTTTGTGAGGTTATGTAATGATGTACAGTTACGCCGCAAAACACACACAGACACAAAAACGCAACTGTACTTTTGACCGCGCGTGTGAAAAAAGGCAACGCCACGCGCCGCTTGTTAGTCGTCCCGTGTAAAAGTTAAAGAGCAATTGTGAAACCAACCCTCGTGCTTAGTCATGCTCTAGTCCATTGGACTGGGTCGTCGGCACAGCGGCTATGACAATGGCAGGGGGTGTTCCACATTGTTCCACGTTTGTTTGTTGTTTGGTGTTGAAGTGCCTCAAATGGTTTTAGTGTCAGCTTATAGTTTTTGACATTTGTCTCATCGTCTTCCAATGAATGCTGCTTCTACTAGCTTGGTTGTGGCTGGTGCTCTCAGTGCTGATTACAGATGACTATCGCATCAACTGAGTAGCTGCTGTAACGGATTTGGATTTGCCGTCAATGCGTGCAGCCATGAGTCATCAGTAGGAATCTAGTGAAGTGTGAAATATGTTAAAGTAACAAATGGTTGGGTGACGCAAGGTGTAGATAAATTAATTATATTACTGTGTGCGGATTTTTTAGCTGAGATGGATCATTTTTCTTTTGAACTTGTGATTTATGTATTGAGTCTTGCTCAAAATTGAAGACTAACACAAAGTTTCCAAATCTTATAAAATAGCTACACTTAAAATAATAAGGCGACATTTTGATTACGCTGGGTTGGAAGGTTCGAAGAGGAGATCAGCTGCATATGTGTGTCAAGCCTGTTGCGAGATGGTTAGGGTGCTCAGACAACAACATTTAACGGGCAGGATGTTAAGGTTCATCTGAATTTGTTCAGGACCTTCCATAAAGCTCGCTGGATGTCTGAAAGCCAAAACTTCACACGGGCTTAAGAACACATTTGGGAACTTTTACCCAATCAATATGCGTATTGTATCGAGGAAGCCGTATCAAATTTTTGGCGCATCAAATTTCATTCACAGTGGGACTTCTGACTGAATAGCTAAAAACTTTTTAGTAAAGAGAAAGGTCCGGATCTCCATGAACCTTCCTGCCCATGAGAGAGGATGATATTAAGTGTTGAAGAAAAAGTGATTGCAACTTAGAGCATCATGTAGAATGTTAGTATTGGGTCGGGAGAGAGGGGGTTTCAAAGCGAAGAAAATTAGATTGCAATTTAGAACGTCTTGTAGAATGTTAGTTTTGTGTGGGGAGAGTGGAGGCTTCAAAGCGATCTTTCAATCTTCTTGACAATACCATAAGTACAGCTTAAATATTCAATCTGTTATGCTACGTCATCTGCATGAAGAGCAGGTGGCTAGTTTTGTAAAAAAGTGGGCTTTCACAAAACACACGTTATCACTAAGTTAGCAATGTTTAAAATCCATGCGAATACCAAACCCCTCAATCGGCTATCTTATACCACTTTATAATAGACAAAGAGCAATAGGTATATATGGTTCTCGTGATAAATATAGTGAAACATGCTTTAATCTAGCAGGGGCCTGGATTTCTCCAACTCCTTTTTTTGGTTCACGACTTACTCATGATTGTTACAATATAACATTGACGATACGTGGACCTGCTAATACAGCTTAAATATGATGTAATCATACGGAGTGGGTCCAGAGCAGATCGGTAGTTTATTAAGAAACTTTTTTGAGCGCTCGGACCTAGTCATGATTGTTGCTTTATAGAAAGAACGATATGTGAACCCATGCAACCGCTGCTCAAACAGGTAGGATACGTTGTAATCGACTTGGTTTAAAATTTTCTCAAAACTCGAGCATAGTCATGATTGTTCCCATATAAAATTATAGATCGGTACAATCTCTACTCATACAGCTAGGATACCATGCAAGCAGCTAGAGTGGAGAAATTAGACATTCTCTTACACTCTCGAACTACTCATGGGTATTACAGCTAGGATGTCGGGTAATGATATGGAGTGGGTCAAGAGCATATCACCAATACACCCCCTACTCAAACAGCTAGGATACGATGTAATCAGCTGTAGTGGAAAAGTAGTAGATCTATTGAGTTAGATATAGAGCTCCTTATCTAGTCCAATTTCAAAAATAAATTTTATTATCTGGGATGGTTCTAGTCTAGTGACATCGTGCATCGGGATTGTATGATCGCCGAGGAGGGATGCCCTTCTTCTGGCAAGAGCCTTACATTCTGAAAGTATGTGTTGGGAGGTCTTCGATGCACATCATGCTCAGGTGATTCCTGATCCTGCAGTGTCCCGTAAGTAGCACAGTAAGTATCCTAAAGGAATTTTTGACCAAGTGGGAGATTTTCTTGAACCTATTCAGATCATGGGAGTCGAGGAGCTGCTTGGACTGTCGTAAACCAGTCGTGTTAATCCAGTGCTAGTGTCGTCTGGATCTCTCCTCTTCTCGTAGTAGCTGCTTAGTGGTGTTTCTGCCAATGCCACAAAAGGGATCAGGCTCTATTAATGGTTTTGCAGTACCGACTCTTGCCAGCCTATCAGCTATTTCGTTCCCAGCCATGCTCTTATGTCCTGGGATCCATTGCATTGTCCTAGATGGTTAAGTTTGGCTCTAGTTTCCTGATCGAATTGTAAATTCGAATTTTCGAGTCAGGCACCGCGTTTACAGCGGCCTGACTGTCTGACAGAATGGCGATTTCTCTGCCTTAATACTTCCTAGATAGATTTATGTCCACACACCTGCCTTTTGCACATACTTCTGTCTGATTCTGACGGTAGCGTTCTTGGTCTTACAACCCAAACTTAGTCATGATTGTTACCATATAAAATCCGCACAACTCGGATTCCATGCTACCAGCTAGAGTGGGTTCAGAGATTTTCTCACCAAATGTAGCTTGATTCCATTTTGGTTTTCAGAGCAGGCGTCCTGATTTATAAATCAGTTTGATTAATTTTATAAAATGTGCTACAACTCGACCAATGGTCATCATCATGTAGCAGCTAGTGCTCTAAGCAACTCCTTCTAAAAACTCCTCACCGCAACAAATGCCCCAGCACCGTTCATGCGGTTACTTCATTACCCATCGAAAGTTACTCGAAGCAGCAACAATAACTCTCTGCACAAACTGTGCTCAAGTGTGTCCCGTTTCCGGAGCTCTCAGTTGCCCCCAAGAGCAAATAATTCCTGTGAAATTCTATGACTTTGTAACTAATTAGTGAAAACCATAAAAACAATGAGTGCAGCTCAACTGCCAACCGCAGAATTGTTACAGTCAGGCGGCAACCCCTGACAATGAAGAGACGCCGCCGAGTTCGTAGCTGAACGAGCACCCCTTCTGCTACTCCAACCCCACGCCCTTGGTTACTAATGAAGTTTGACATGACGCGAATGACGCGTCAACAAGTGAAAGTCAGTCAGTCAACGAATACGCCAAAGGCATCGGATGAGCGTTACGGGAAAACTCACGGAACTGCACATTGACAGAAGGACTGAGTTTTCCGAAAGTGTCTCTGTCGTTAAAATCTCATAAAATGCATAAAAATTAAAAACGTGTTAAAATGTTGAATGCTCAAAACTTGAAGATTTTTTAATGAGCTTTTAATGAAGCGCCAAGCCAAAAATTGGACCAGACAAAAAACTCTGGAAAAACATAAAACAAATAATTTGCGTCTCATTTAATGCCGACATTGCGCAAATTATAAACAAATTTTTTAATGAAAAAAACAACGAAATCGTAAAGACCATTTAGCATATGCTCTTTGTATATGCAGCTAGCCCATAAATTATGTAAATTTTTTTGTTAGCTCAAAATTAAAATAAAAATGTAAGTGAAATGCTCTCTAATAAGGGTAAAAAGTCACACGCGTCTGGACGGGAGGTCCGTGAAATGGCCGAAAGGGGCGTGTCCTTTTTGTATTATTTTTTATGCCATAAACATAATAAAAGTGAAAAATATGCCCTTTATTTTCTATTTGTAATTTGAAATTTGTATTTTATGTTACGTTTTTTTTTGGGTGGAAAACTTGCCGAAATATGAGTAAAAAATTGCGTGCTGGCAAATGGATTTTTTATTAGATTTTAGGTCCATGGGGTTGCTGGTAACTGCTGGCAACCGTGGGAATGGCAATGGAAAACATAATCAGAGGCTGTGTATCACTAAGCCTATAAATCCACTTGCCGCCAAACTGCACGATTTTTGGCTAGACAAGTTGCTTTCCAGTTCTTTTGTCATACCCACTAATACACACACACACGCATAGCCCCCACCCATACATAAATAACTACTATCCGGACACATGCATGGGGCGTGACTCAGGGACTCAGGTAAAATTTATTGTCATAGCAAAAACACTGAAAAGTCTAATTACTTTGGAAAACTAACGAAAAGAAAACAAAATCTTAACGTGCTTGGTTGCAAAATTTATTGTTTCTACGCCGCAAAACATTTTTTGGAGTTAATCTCAGTCAGGCGCCAAAGATGTGCCGTAACTTTTGCTATGGCATTAACTGTACTTTTAAGCCATTTGAGTACACTGAGAGAAAAATGGAGAAGGTAGTAGAAAGGGTTTTCCAAAAAGAGGTGTTATTTTGGTATTCAAAGAAAAATGACATTTTTTGAGATAGATGATCGGATGTTTATTTCATAATAAAGAGGAAGGTATGCCGTTAATAATGAAAATCAACATCAGCCAAATGGCCACCACGACCACGCTTACAGAACCATATCCTTTTCATGAAATTTTCCATAACCAAATCGCAAAGTGGCTGCCCTATGTCCTCGATAGCCTCACAAATTCTATCTTTGAGGTCTTGAATCGACGCTGGGCTATTGGCGTAGACCTTATCTTTCACGTGACCCCAAAGTAGGAAGTCGCAAGGTGTTAAATCACAAGATCTCGGTGGCCAATTGTGATCACCACTTCGAGAGATAACACGGTCTGGAAACCTTTCCCGTAAAAGAGCAATGGTTTCGTTGCTTGTGTGGCACGTAGCGCCGTCTTGTTGAAAGTAAACGTTCTCCAGATCAATACCATCCAACTCCGACCATAAAAAATCATTAATCATTTTGCGATAGCGCAATCCATTCACCGTAACTGTTGATCCAACCTCATTTTCAAAAAAGTAAGGTCCAATGACCCGCCGGACCATAAACCGCACCAAACAGTCACACGTTGAGGATGGAGAGGCTGCTCAACAATAACTCTTGGGTTTTCCAAGCCCCAGATGCGACAATTTTGCTTGTTGACGTAGCCACCGAGGTGGAAATGGGCCTCATCAGTCAAGTTGATTTTTCGATGGAATTCCGGATCATTTTTATGCATTTCAAGGACCCAATCAGCAAAGACACGACGTTGTTGATGATCGGCCGGCTTGAGTACTTGTGTTAACTGAACTTTATAAGCCTTAAGTCTTTAGGCAAAATACGGTGTAATGACGTTTGTGGAATGCCCAATTCCAAAGAACGACGAGGAATGGAAAAACCTGGGTTTTCTTAAACACTTTGGGCTACAGCAGCAATATTCTCAGTTGTTCTTGAGCGACGTGCACGGGTTTTATTCTTCACATCACTAACTTGTCCCAACAGCTCGAATTTTTCCACCAATTTCTGTATTGCGGTTCGACAAGTTTCTTCACGACGACCCAAAAATGCTTTAGTTTTGCGAACTGTGACTGCAAGATTTTCACCATTTTTGTAGTAAATTTTAATAATTTCAATGCGTTGTTGAAGCATGTATCGTTCCATTTTTAGTAATGGCGTAGTTTCTACTTGTCAAATGTCAAAGAATAAAAGCTTCAAAAGTGACAGCTACCGAAATACCGGGTGATTCAAAATAACACCTCTTGTTGGAAAACTCTATATATGCAAGTAGAAATAGCTTCAGCTGTGCTCTGGATAACTAAAAAACCAAATCGAACAATTTTATTCGGATTCGTTTTTGCGTGCTCCGGAAAAGAATTTTTTTGCCGAAACTTAACTTTTTACTATATTTTCGATAAATACGTATAATTCCCTTATTTTTCCGATATATTATCGCAAGTTTGGAAGTTTTGTCATTCCGCGCGAAATTTTTCGAACTGCGTATACCCCTTAATGCGGGAACCCTTATACACACCTATCGTCATGTGTTCGTGCACATACACGAATACAAAACAAAAATTCGTTTTGGCTATGCATGTAATATTTTTGGGTTGAGTCAGAAAAAAAAAAATTTAAAATAATTGTCAGTAAATATCTAACTGGAAGTTGGCAGAGATTCAATTTAAGAAAATCAAAGAATATTTCAAAAAATTATTTCAGCATAAATTCCGTACATTTTTAATTTTCTAATTTCTTTTGCAACAAAACATTCTATTTGGTGAAATTGGGAGCTTCACATCGAATCTGAATAAAATGTAAAACTTTGTTGCAACTTATAAAACTTTTTTTTCGAGTGTAAGCACAAAAAAAAACCAAGAACTTCGCGCTTATAAGCTCTTTAAATAAAAGTACGCCAAGAGCTCTTATTGAGACTTAAGTTCTTATTTCCAGATCAATGTAGCAATAAAGCATTACTAAGAGCATTTCGTACCCATGTTAAGAATATTTAGTCGTTATGCTGATATTGCGAATATTTTAATCTTAGTTTAGGAATCATAGAGAACGAAAAAGTGTCACACGTTTTAGACTTAAAAAATTTGGTTTTGAGCAAATTCTAACTCGAATTTAGATCGGATTTGTTTTTCGAGTGTATTATATATACGTTTTCTGTTTGACATTGTTTTTGTTGTTCTAAAATCCCCATAGAAATCAGTAACGAATTCAATTCAAAACTTGGTTTTCCGTCAGGACTTTTTGTTGCTTGATGCTGTCCACTCACGTAGTCGAATTTAATCACACGTCCGGGTGTGATAAGTGCTTTTCCATGCGCCATTGTTGTTTTTTCCGCTCGCTAACATGTTTGTTCCATTGTCTGCAGCTGGAATCCAAAGGAGCGACGAGACATTCTTCATTTGGTCATCAATCAATCAATTGATGAGCTAACGAGCCGTCGCGACGACATGTGGAAATGTTCGAGTATGTGTGACATCTACAAGACCAATAGTAAACAGAGCACGTAATATCCATGGAAGTTCTGCTTTGGTTGACCAAGAACGATGAGCTCTTTTAATGACAATTTGGCAATAGCACATTTTAAAGGGGTTATAAAGTTTGGAGTGTTAATTCCCCGCTAGAGCCTGTTGGCAACATAAATTACCAAGGCTTTGGTAAGCCCCTTTCCATGCTGTCAGTGGAAAAGGCTTAACGGCAACCATAAATATTTATTAATGAAATTAACCGAGTCGTTGCTGCAGCAACCGAGAAAATTAAAATATCAACGCGTAAGGCAACAAAAGTCGTTTAAATAATTAAAATTCGGCGCGGGAGTGAGAGGAAGCTGTTCCAGAGCCGGCGCCTGATCAAGTTGTTTGGTCTGCTTGAAAGTTTTTTTTTTGCAAAATAAGATGATAACGCACTTTTGACTTGTAGCAAAACGCTTTACCATAAAGACAAGTTGGGGCAGATACTTGGAGCTGTGGCATTAACCAGACGCCAGCGACAGCTGCAGGATAGTATACACACTCCTCTATATATGTACTACATAAGGAGCACACATGAACGCTCACGTGTGGCAACAAGGGGTTAAGCAACTAATTTGCATATGGCAACGCACTTGACACAACTCGAAAACATAATTTTTAAATTATAACCTTAATTATGGCCATAAGCGACGTCGTCATCAACGTGTCGTTGTGGCTAACCAAAATGGCGGCTGCCATGACGCCACATGTGTGTGCGTGAGTAAGTATGCAGTCATGGGCGTAGCAAAAAGGAAAGGGGTAGCTGCAAAATGTTACAATTCTGACGACAATAAGGGGGAATTCCAAGCCCCCGGGCACAAAGTTTCACAAATTCTTCGGAAAAAAGGCGCTAAGATCCGTCCGAAAAACAAAACCGAACAATTTTATCCGAATTCGCTTTTGGGTGGTACGGAAAAAATGTTCAGATTCGTTTTTTGGACCGCGGCCGTGTATTTTAAAATCACTGAGAGCTTTTTTTTGTTTGATATGATATGATTATTAGATCCCAAGGGGTATTACAAAAAACTTCGGAAAAATGATAAGCTTAAGAGCTATAATTCGCTAGTTTATGAAAATTTGGGGATTGGAATTTATATCAAACTTTTTCAAAATCGGATAGGACTATCAATCAAAAAAACGTTTTCAGGGCATAATTCGTTTGTTTTTTGTTTGTTTCTGAAGATATCGTAATTTTGGTAGGATATCGAAATTAGAGTTGTCGAATATTACGAAATAATACTTGGAAACTAGCAAAAAATAAGCTTAAGTCATTCTCATGTATTTGTGTAAAATTTTTACGATTGATAAAGTAAAAATTTCAAGCTACTGCCGTTTTGGGATTCACCGACCCAAATAGATGGTATACTTCATTGGCAGCTTGGTTTTTTATTTCTTACAAATATTAGGGTTTTTTTAAGGCCCTCAGAAATGCACTCGATCTAAATCTTTTACTGCCCAGCCATTTCTTCACGTTTGGAAATAGAAAATAGTTCTACAGGGCCAGATCTGGAGAGCATGATGGGCAGTACCAACTAACTCTATTCATGAAATTTTACTATGGTGACTACGGTTGTTGCCTACATCCTGAAGCATCTCACGCACTATTATCTTCCGATGGTCCAGTATCATTCCATGGATTTTATAGACGATTTGCGTTATAAGGGCCGCTTTTGAGTGATCGTGGCGTCAGTTTTCAGCCTATTGATAAAGCCCGTCCTTGAATTCGCTGATAGTTACATTACATGGATAGTGAGAAATGTAAGGATTCTATAAAAAGGTGGTGTTTGAGAGTACCAGTGTTGCATTCATTGGCGGATAGGCGAAAATTGGAAAAATGGCTTGACAGCTTTTTGCGACCTCTGATATTTATGCACTACGAAGTGAAAAACCCCCTATGACCAAATCCTGGATCCGCGCCTGGTTGCATTCAAAGTTACTACGACGTATTAATGAGATTTTTGAGATTGTTACGCAAAATAAAAGCCAAATTTTGTATTTCGGAAAAACTGAGATTTTTAGAGTGCTGAATTTTTAGAATGTATTGATTTTTATTCAGGTTAAAGAGATCAGCTTCAAGACAATGTTTTTTGATAAAGGAAAAACGAAATTAAAGATATTCAAAAGAATACGTCGTATTTATAAGACATTAATTTAACGATTCACCTAAAATAAGCCCCGTGCACACCCATGTATAGTGTGTAGGTAGCATCCTTAAGTGGCTTTTCGGTTTACCCATTTGGGGGTTTTCAAGTTCATCGCTTTTAATAAGCAACGCGTACTCTTCTTTTGTTTTTTGGGAAATTTAAACAAATTCAATTTAACTTTTGAACATTGAAATAAATTCATTTGAAATTCATGAATTCAATTGGAATTGTCTGTGCAGTGGCTGTTTAGTTCCAGGTCTCCAGAGAGAGAGACAGCTCCTAGGGTAGCGCGTTTCATATGCGCCGTTCAATTAAATTGGCATAAATTATGCGGCTTATGGTTTTCTGGCCAGCTCATGAACATGGTACAGCATTATGTACCACCTTGGTATTAGTTTCCGACAAAGCCCGTAACCCCCTCCTGGTCTGACATAAATCAAGCGCTTTTGACAGTTGCTGCCAAGTGACGCCGCTGCAGTCGGAGGAGCAGCACTTCAAATGCAAATCAAATGTAAACGAACATAAACTTGTCGACCAAAGCGACAGCACCCAGACAAGTCAGAAGCATCTGCCCCAACTCCAGCACTACCCCCATGCGCAGGACATTCACCAAGCCATTTGAGCTCTGACTTTTTAATGTGCCCCTGCTGCACGTTTCCAAGCTTTGCCGTGCCAAGGCAAATGTCAAAAAAATGCTGCAAGATATAAAATTTCTAAGCAATAAAAATCATGTTGATAACAGGCAAACCGAAGCGTAGCAAACCAAACCAAAGGCCAGTTCTCGCTTTCCCCGCTCCAAATCGCATCAAAATGAAGCGTGTCCAGCGCGGCATATTTATTTTTTTTTTCGCGCCTGCCACGCTCTAATTTTGTTTTTTCTTTTATTTTTTTGGGCATGTTTGGGCCATTAGTTTACAACACGTTTCCCTGCGTTCGGGCTTTTCCCACTTTTCCGCCGTGTTTTTCTAATGAGGTGCTAATGCGGCGTACATTTTTTATGCGATTTATTGGCATTGTAATTGTCTGCATGCTTTTAGGCGCTAAAGTTAAGATTTTCAACAGATTTACAAAAGATTTTGTTTTGGGGGTTAAATTATGTTTTACCAAGGCTGTAAATCAAATTTATGAGTTTTTAAAAAGTGGAAAACTTTTGTGTTTTATACAAGGAATACAAGTTATCAATGATAAATGTATAAAACCATTGGAAATTTATAAAAATTCGTATTACTTACGCACGATTAAGCTATTCACTAAACCCGGACAATTGTATGAATAGTCTGGCGAATATTAACAAAAGAGCAAAACTAATATTGATAAACTCTTCATTTTTCTTATTTATACACTGCAACAAATTAGGTTGAACTTACAATATACAAAAATATTTTTTTAATGTTATTTAATGAGAAAAGTTATGATGTTTATATTATTGTACCATCTTTAGGAACAACTTGCTTGCGCCATCTAGCGACAAATTCTGGTAAACGCATTTTTGAGTTTTTATCTCTTTAAAGGGTAAAACCTGTGTAGAATCTTCAGAAAATCAAATTTTTTTTTATTGATAGAAATTATGTCCCAAAGTGATTTTTCAAAAAAAACATTGCCCACAACGCGCTATTCTCGAAACACTTTTTTGAATTTTTATTCGATCGATTTGAAATTTTGACACAATCTTTATAACATCACGTGAAACACGTAGGAATTTATCAAAATAATAAAAACTTTTATTTAACAACTCATTTTTATTTTTTTTCTTTTGAGGAATTTTGAAATTTTAGCTCTTTACAGGCGCAATTTGTTTTTTTTTTACTTGGGGAAAAATTAATTTTTGTAGCTTAAATATGAAAAATTCGTCACCTATTTGGATTTTGAATGTAAAATATATTAATATACGGCCACACTCTTTCGTCACTTGATGTGCTGCGACACCTAGCGGCAAAAGTTTAGTTATTATTATACGGTCCCACGCGACATAAAAATAAATGATGACAATGGTCACATTTTTTTATGTACTAGAGAGATGGGCAATGGAAAGCGTGTCAGTCTGTAGGTGGTATGAAAAAAAATTATCAATATGGATGTGCGATACCGATATTTTACAAATGGAACATTTCAGAATCTATAAAATAATATAAATAGCAACCATATATGGGGTGTGCAGAACTAGCGATTTCAGTAGGCACTAGGTAATGACCAGTACTTACCTTGCTATTTACCTTTGCATTTCCATCTTATTTACAAATGTCATAGGCGGTAGACAATTGCCACCACCCCGTTTACCAGTAGACAGCAGAATCGCTACTTACGCCTTCGTATACCGGTAGACATCGGCATCGCTACTTACGCTGTTGTACACTAGTAGACAGCGCAGTAGTCGCCAGTATTTTATACCTACTGAATTCATTAAAATTTTAAACACATGAATTTAATAATTTTTTATATTATTTCAGAATTATTTTCATCTACATTCATTATTTTTTGATTTAAAACGCTTGTTTTTTTTTTGAAAACGCTTTTTTTGGAGCTGGAGGACCTTTTTAAGGTTGACTTCTGGCGGTCCGGCTCCATTTCCAATGGCATCTGAAATTATAAAAATTTAAGTTTAGCGCTAAAAAAATTTTTGAGAGCTTTAATAAGCTTACCAACTTTTGCTTTAAGCCTTTGGACTGCTTCGTTTCCTTGCAAGCCCTGCAAAAAGAATAGCTAAAAATTTGCCTTACTTTATATCCCCGAATTAAGAAAAGCAGGCGAATTGTTTTTTTTTTCTTCTTTATTCGATTTGTTGTTTGTCATATTTCGTTCGTCGACCGTTTACCTCGCGCATTGCCAGGGGCTTGAAAAGTAGGTAGCTATCTGTGACAAACGATGTAAGTACTTACTAGAGGACAATAGCCACCAGCCGTACTAGAGCGTGCCGAATAGAATCTGTATCGTCTTTTTTTAATATTCACTACTTCACTTCCTTTCTTTTTTGGTTTGCTTCGCATATTCCTAATGATCCGCTTCCTGTATCAGTTAGGACATGCTGAGTTACTAAAATTCCTGACTGTTTTGCACAGTGTAGTGCTTTCTACTACTCAATTTCACTCTCTGCAACGCATATTGCAAATTGCAGTCATTTGTAAGGCTTAAACCCTTTGCAAACAAAGGGACTCAGCACTCTCAGAACTCTGGCAAGATAGAGTAAGTGCCTCCCATTTGCGCCTAATGAGCCAGCCATAAAAACTAAGACGATAAAAATATGATAGTAACCAAAACCCCCACTCTTTTATATGTATAGCTAAACAAATGGTCAGCAAAAGATCTGCGCCCTGGGCGTGACAAAAATCCAATCAATTTGTATAAATATCCCTAGCTGACCACCAACCCTGGTTGCCGTACAAAACTAATACAGAAATTAGGTGTGTAATGTTCTAATCTGCTGAGCTGGCCATAAATATTTCGCATTTCGTTTGTTTTGCGGAAAATATTTACAAACTGTTTCCACAACATTTGCCGGCCGATTGTACCAGGGGTAACAGATGTGTTTCACGATGCGATGATGGTGGTGTCTATATCAAGTGCTTGGCAAGTTTCATGACATTTGTCATCATGATGCGGCCATAAATACAAAATGTGCGCATATAAATAAACAAATATGTGTGCAAAAACATGTCAGTTATTGAAATATCGGGATTTAGTTCCTAGAAGTTTTCGCCTCAGTTTTGGGGTAAACTTAAAGTAATCTTGAGTTTGAAGCTGCCTTTGGGCTTGAATTCTAATTTATATTTTATAGGCACATGCCATATAAGAGTTGAGTCCTTTGATGTGGAACTATCGATAATGATGTTAATACATTTCACATGAGCAAACAAACAAGTTAACGCAATTAAAAAGCAGGCAAACATAATGAAGTAGACAAGCTTGATGAAAGACTCTAAGGTACAGTGGGACGATATCTGCAAACTGCTGACAAAAGTTTTTGTAAGGTGTATAAAATTGCAGCAGGCGATTGATCGAGCATGAAGCCACACTAAATCAGTTGAACAATCTGCAATATAATTTGCGGAATCAGGTTGAGCACAATTTGTTAAAAGTCTTAAGAATTATATGTTTACTTTTGCATCCAAAAATCCTTATATTTTTTTGGATATTCCATTATTTTCTACCGAAATAACAAAACTTTGTACTCGTTACTTTGACGGTTAAGCTTTGTCCATTTGAGAGTTCAGATGAAGGATGATTGATGTAAAAACAAATGCAGAACCCTAAGAGAAACTAGGAGATTTTCAGCCCTGGTTTTGCAATTATATTGAAATTCAGTGACGAATTATATAGTTTCAAATGGAGACTACGAAATCGAAATGAAAACTCACTGGAAAACTAATAAGACCAAGGAAACTGGCTCATTTATTTCGAGTCTCTGTGATGAATCAAGTCGTTTTAGATGGAGAGTAGAAAATCGAAATGAAGACCCATAGGAAAATCCTATTATCAAAACCAGAGAATCTTGCAATTACTGGGGAATTCTGAATTCGGATGAAGAGAATAAATTCGAAGTAAAGAAATTGGAGAAAACTTTGTTTTAAAAAATGAGTCTTAAGATTTTCTCTTACTGTTTCCTAGAATTCTTTTTGCACCATTTACAAACCAGACAGACCTTTTTTTTGTCACCAAAAACGCAATTTGCAACCACTGTGCGACATTGGAACTTAATTAAAGCTTTGGCAACGCCTCACAATTTGTCAATGGCAACGAGCAGCCGCAAAATCCAAACACACACGGGCACACTCACTCTTTCTCCCTATGACAAGTGATTCGCCTGTCGCTGGCAAGTTCCAAAGTGTTCCCCAAGCCACAACCCTTTCTTGGTAACCTCAAACGATGAAGCAGTCCCATCGATTGACGGTGCAATTTCATCACTCAAACGTCACGTACCCGAAACTATTTTAATGTGTTGCAATTAAATTAACATAAATTTCAGTAACATGCCACATGGCACATGCCGCATGCCACCAGGCAGCCATAGTAATCTCCTGGTGCTCGTCTATTTGATTTGGTGCACGTTTTCTGTTGTTTTTTAGCCCAAAAAACAAGCTAAAATGGTGGAGTGAGCATGGATTGAGGGAATCCGCTGAAGGGTTGTTGTTGGGTCTGCTCTTTTGTTGCATGCAAATTGTGCCCAAAGCCCAAAATGATTGACGCCACACGACGCGTTAATAACTTTAGCAACGCCCCGCTTATAACTACTATTGCCTTTTAACATAACCTCAAACATAAACGTAACCGTGTCCTGCGGCTAACTTTGATCATCACCATGATGATGATGACGCACTATCAGCAATGACTATAATTATATAGTGCGTGTGTGAGTAGTTTCTGGGTTCTACCCAAACTATTTGTTTATTATTTGGCGGTTCTGCTTTTCTGGTTACGTACCAGTTTATCCCGGCAACACGCAACCCAATTATTTTAGACAAACATGTAGCTGTTAATTGGCTAAATGTCTCCTGGGTGCGTCAACGCGCATCGACTCGACTCAACCAACTGGCTGGCTGTCTGTCAACTAGTTTTGGGTAAACAAGCGCAAATCCCCAAAACCCAAACCCACAGGACGCTAGTTCTATTGCTAGTTTTCGCCGGCAGCCAAGTGCGCTGAGATTGCTTTTTTTGAAGTGTATCGAAAGGGTTCGCAGTTGCACCCCTCCATCTTCGAGCATTGTTTTCCAACATTTTCCATTTTCATGCCAAGACAACGTAATTCACATGTCAAAGCGTAAAAATTCTTAAATTTGCTTATGGCTCATATACAGAGATTCAAGTTTTCTATATGCTCTTCCTGCATATGATTTATGATGCAGACAGTGAAAACGAAAACTCTGTCAGAGAGCAGCGCGTGCCACACACTTGCCAAAAAGATTTACGACGCATCGGGATACGCCTTGCCAAGTGCAACAACAACAACATCAGCAATTACAAAAAAAAATAAGAGAACAGACAAGCACAAGAGTGAAGCAGATAAGTGGCGGGGGTAGCCAAGTGGTATCACATACAATGAGTATGCAAAATGCGCCAGGAGTGATAAAAAGCCGCAGAGAGCTTTGCCCTGACGCACATGTCCTTTAAACTTTTCCGTTGCAACTTTTGAAGGTGTCAGTCACGCAAAATTTAAAGCCAATTACTAAAGGCTTTGGCTTAAGATAATGACGGGAACACGTTTCCGACAATTTGCTGCGCTTCTTGTGGTTTTGTCTAGAAAAGTGTGTGGACAAATCTTCAACAGTGCTGGGCCCGAAAGTGGGGGTCCTAGCTGCGAACTCTTGATTTTATAGAGTTCCAGCGGGCAGTTAAAGTACCCTAGCCAGATTTATGCGTCTGCAAGGAATCCTAGATGAATGAATGAAGGCAAGCATTCCCACTCGCTTGACCTACAAAAGGTATTATATTCAGTGCGTACTGTGAAAATAAAAGAGTGAAGCGTGCAGGGGTCGGAGTCCCATAGTTCCATAGTAGCAATTACCTAAAATAAATGTAACTGCTTACTACAGTGGCGGGGTTGTCGTGTCCGCACCTCCTCCCAAAAGTGAAGTTCAAAGTTTTTTATTCTATGTATACACTTCGAAGTGAAAAACCCCTCCCTATGCCCTAATCCTGGATCCGCGCTTGGTTTCCTACTTCATCTGTAGGGTTATTGAATCCCATTTTGGAAAATCAATAACGCTATCCAGGCACATCAAAATCCTAAACACCCAGCATTGTCTACGCTAGAGGCTGGACTACGGTGCCATGTGATCTGTGAGGATTGTTAGCCTGGCGGAAGGCGCTTTTAAGTATTGCTTAGTCGCTCAAGTAGCCCTTCGGACTAAACAGCCTTATCGGTTTGACGTGGATCATTGTACCTGTGGACGCAAACTTGAAATAACCCCATTATTATTAAACAAAAAAAGACGGCGAACATTACAACGAAGACAGAAAACCCAAATAAATTGACAATCTGAGAAGCTGCTGACCAAGGGCTTACCAGCTCTTCGGGCAAAGGAGCGAATACCAAATCAATCACGTTCTGGGTGTTGTCGACATTTGTCTTTTTGTCATATTGGTTGTAAAGCTATACAACACTGCACCTCTTACTCGACGGGTGTTGTTAGGGCAATGAAATGGGGCTCTGGAGTATGTCGAGCTATACGAGTCGACTAAAGTGATCCACACAGTAGATCCCGAGCTTAGATCTGCTGCCGTTTTGTCTTCAAGAAATCTTCTTCATGTGCTGGATGTCAACAGATTGTAGGATGTAATTGAACATCGACGCACTTACTATTAGCCGGCTAAAGCAATGTTCTTAATCTCTCTGTTAAGTGTCCTTGATCAGGCAGCTGTTTCAACCTTGCCTTAGAAGTGACCTACCCATCTTAGCATTAACGAATAAAATCTTCGTTCCCGAAACTGCGTATATATGGTAAGTTATAAGCTTCATTGTACCCCAAATGTACTTCTTCCACTTGTTTAACATATGCTCAGCTATTATTATTTATTATGCAATGCATAATATGAGTTTGTCGTGGCCTTCTTTACTTTAAAATATTAATAAGGAAAACCAGCTTGAATTGACATAGCCAAGAAGGCCATGACTATTAGGGCACAAAACAAACCCTTAGTTAAGTTGTCGAATTGCATTTTAGAAAATGTTACCATAGTAGACCAAGACAATGAAAGCTTTACTGAAACACTTATTAGTCAATATTTCGATATTCAGTCGCGTAAGCTGTGACCAAGTAAATTTCATATTATTATAGCGTGAAATTCGGATCATTCAAATCGGGTGCGCCCGACTTTGATATACCCTAAACACTATTCGGCACCATGCCCGACAGTGTACCTGTACCTGTACCCTGTACCTTTTTTCTAGAAAAACATACATTCATACAGCATACTCCTTCTATTTCGAATTGGATTTTTTTAATTTAAAATGATATTTGTGAGTTCCGTAAATTTTGATGATAATTGAAAGTTACCTTGAGGAAGATATAGTATAAATATCTGTATGGGAGAAGTTTCAAACGCATATGTTGAGGGGTGTACTAGAAAATATGGCGGATCGATTGCGAGTTGCGGGCAGGTCACGTCGATAAAATTTCAATGCGGGTTTGTCCATTAGGGCCACATGAATAATCTTACCGAAATTGGTGATTCTAACTAGTTTTTTACCTCACTAACCGAGGTTATGATAAGCAATTTTGTATACATAACTTGAGGTCTGCCACGATCAAATTCGGCACACAAAGAAAACTTTTGATTTCCGAATTTGGTTACGAAACTTGCATAAAGAAACGAGTCATGCCCTGTAAACTTTTTTTTTGAACCGATTTCTGCTAAATTTTTTACTAATGGAATTAAAGTTAAAAGTATTCGCTAATTGAACTGCTTATTTACTGCAAAATTAAAGGCTTTTGTCATACGAAAAACCCCAACAAAAACAAAGTGCTTTATAGCAATCGCTTATAATCTCCAACTTATTATGTAAAATATTGTCCCCCTGCACTGCTTGGTTTGCTCATTTGTTGTCACGATAAGCCAAAGACATCAATTGTCTGGCCTAATTGCCTGCTTAAGCACTTTCACTTCTAGTAACCCCCATCCTGAACTAACAATAATAATAACATCAAGTGGCTCTTATGCACTTGCCACATCAAAATTCGAATTGGCCATTAAGCTATCTTCAATGAGCAAAAAGCCAAAGAAACAAAATGCTTTCAATAATGTGCTCTCTCCGCGCAATGATATAAAAATCAGCTAAAATAACTTTTAGCCAGCAGCTAAATGACAGCCATATCCTGTCCAGAATAGTGAAAGCATCTCCGTCCCCAGTCAGCTTGTCACATGCGATGAAAATCATAAAACTATTCAAGCAACAATTGCACGGGAGTGGATTCTGGGCATGGGTCTGGGGGTTGCCTCTGTCTATTGTCTAGGCCACTAATAGACTCTTTTCGCGATTTTGGCTGCATTTTGTGCTTTGCTTTGCCAATTTTGGCTTTTCCCGTTGTCTGAGCTGGCTCAAAGGAAATCATTTTTATTATATCGAAGCTCTTCTGGCTTCCGCTTAGTTGTCAGAGTTTGCCATCTGTCCGGAGTCTGTTGAGACTTTGAGACAAAGCGTAACTGAAATGCGTTATAACTAGTTTTTTGCTAGACGCAGTCTGACAGGCTGGCATTAGGAGGGGGAAGTTCCAACTCTCCATGCGAAAGAAATGCATAAATGCGCTGCGAAAGCACAATGTGCGATAGTTACAATATTTTCTTTAACTCTCAGAGTTTTCATCTTTAAATTAGTGTATCCGTCTTGGTTGTGTTACAAAGGAATTTATGCTCTTTATCCTTCAATTGTACTAAACTTGGTTATATCTTGATGCACCTGGCTTAGTCGTTTTCCAAGTAGCTTAACCTGCATGCAGCCATTGTAACTGGTAATAAAAACTTGTCATAGATCTTTTCTCTCAGAGCTAGCTGAACGCAACCTTACAAACTGACCCGCACGTCTCTCACTTGAAGAGTCTTTCTTTGGAGTTTCTTGCTTACCTTGACGAGCTCCATGTAGCGTAATAGCATTGGTTCGCAAAAGCTATTTTTCCACAAGAGGTAGACAAAGCACCCATATGCATTACCCCGATTCATAATTGGATAGGTATTGGCATTAAAGACATGTCCAGTACATTCAATTCTATTTCAGATTTTCACGTTGGCTTATTCCAACGTAAAACATAGCTGTTGCTGCATCCAGAATTCATGGTTTATTGGCATATTAGGGTGGTCTTTTGTGCAGCTTTGATAACTAGTCACCCTTTTGGGAACAGGTAAGAAGAATTGGAGGAGAACATGGCTTCATCTATGACGTATCCTTCAGTCCCTGGCGGCATTTGGACAGCGGCATGGTATAAGCTTAATCAGTAAGTTAAAAATAAAGAGGACTGAGCCAACAAAGCGTAACATATGAGTTTTTGAGTAGTTTGACGAGTAGTATCTGGCTTTGCTTACCTGTGAGAGATCCCATGCTTTCTCGATTTTCGTGGATTGTGACAATTTTAAGGGATTAGCGAGTTTGTTGACCAACTGGCTACTGTTTTAATGCCTGATGGAAATTGAACCAACTTGGTGCTGTGCGTACTTGTTGGCATGATCTTAGGAGAACGGACCCATACCACATGTCCCATTCAGAGAGGGGGGGGACAGGGGCCGTCAAAAAACCACACTTGGCCACAGGGCTAAGGTTTTCGTCACGTCGGTCTGTTTGCAAAAAAATATTCAAAATCATACTTACTTAATGACTACGTGAAAAATGGAAAGGGAGGTCTTGGAATATACCACGGTTGGCCAACAAGACGTGTAATCGGCGCAGCCTGTCTCGACATACGGCCACCAGGGATTGGATGTGGACCTTAAAATGAGCCCCAAATATTTAACCTATGTAGACTGCTACGGTACCGTGAATTTGCAACGTGGGAGATTGCTGACGACAGCGAATAAATCCAACATAACATATGTCTGCACAATATCGACTGTCGCCCACGGCGGGAAAATCATGTGCACACCATCTGCATATAATGCCATGAGCAGGAAAGTGACTGGAACTGCAAGAGTAGAAGCGTCAAAGGCCCAAGGATTCCTCCTTTTGGCACTTAAGCGGGCGTTCTGTCTTCCACTGCTTTGATTCTGAAGAAACAACCCTCCAAATAAGAATTTATCATAGTAAAATAAGGCTAGGGCTAAGGTTCCGAGACTCCCCAATGAGGAGTATTCTGCCAGCACTCGACTTTTCCCAGACCCTAGCAAGCGACGACAGGAGACATCAGCTTTGTTTACCTTTGAAGGATCTCATGCATACTCTTATAGAAACTTAGGTAAATTTCGTTTGAGAGTTATCCTGTGCCTCTATTCTTAGCCACTGACTAAGGGCGCAATATTAACATATTTTTTAGTTGGTAGTTTCCGATAAAGCTTTAAAGCCCCGCACTCATAAATCTCCCTACTTTCTGTAGTTTCCACTAACTCAACTGTACTAAACTTCGAGTCGCATAATGTGTGAAGTTGCTATTAAGTCTAAAAGGCGTCTGCAAAGCTCCCGGTTTTCATTATCCTATCGGAAACATTGCCTTATAGCTCGTCCAATATCATTTCCACTCCGTTTGCCCAAATTTCTTTAATAATAATCAAATAAAAACAGTTATCATAAACTCTAATCCCGAATTTAGCTCTGTGCCCAGCATTTTTACGCGCCACTTCCGGATGTCACAATAAACAAACAACAACAAAAAAAATCCCTAGACCCCAAAACGACCCCGGGCCGTAATGAGAGCTCACTAATAACTCAGACCATAATAAATAAGAAAATCAAATAAAAACAAGTTAAAAGTTCCGTGAAAAGAGAACAAAACAGAGCAAAAAAAAACAAAAACAACTACAGAAGTATTGTTGAAGTTGCTGGCAACAACAAATTAAAAACTCAAGAGACCTAAGACCAGAGAGACGCCTCCCGGAACCCTTGACACACACACACACACCCTATGCACCCTTAAGGACAAGTAATTACACATTTAATTGCAGTTTGCTCGTGAGTGGTAGGGTGACGGGGAAGAGGCATGCTTTGGTGACGCCGTAAAATATGCTACAAAAAAATTACTTAAAATGCAGACATAATGAAAACTGTTGAAAAAATTATGCTAATTTTATAAGAAACCGTAGCAAAGTGAAGCCCGGGTCTGCAAATGGGTCCGTACGCTCTCCCAAAGTTACTACATCTTATGCATTTACGTGTCTCGAAAGTAAAAGTAAAATTAAAAGTAAGAGTTCGATTTGTGAGGGCTACAAATTCACTCTCATTTCGGCTATGCAAAGTGGCCCGCACATTTTGGGTTCCATTTATTAGATTTGCTTCAATTTCCTGTGCGTAGCCCATCCCATGGCACTTGCTCTGAAATTGTTTTATTATTTTTTCTAGCTCGCCGTTTGGCGGAATACGTAATTAGCTGCTAAAGGTATGAGTTGGGGTATAAGTCCAAATCCAAGTTTTTTTTTTTTTCACTGCTGATTAGCAGTCGATTCCTTGAGCCCATAATTAACAGCATTTTGTTTACGCTCAGTGCATTCTATAGTAAAGCACCCGGGGTCTTGAGCTGATTTTTGTAAATATTTTAATTATGAATGCGCTGCGTTGTAATGACTTTGTATCTTTGGCTAAGCTCTTGGCGATTTGTGTTCCCACACCACTACGGTGCTGGACAAACAATGGAGTAATCCTAGCGTCCCCTGCCTGCTGTTGATTTCTCACAGTCTCTTCAGAATTTGACTCAAAATGGTCGCTTATCATTTTGCGCAGTATGGAACAATGCGTCTTAAATGATTAATAAAAGTTATTGCAGCAACAAAAAGTCTCCGCTTGGGAGTGAGTTTTTTTTTAATACCCTGCACCCATTGAGTCAATGGGGAACTAGGTTTGTGCCATGTATGTAACAAGCAGTAGAAGGCGCGGTAGAGATCATCAGTTCTTTATACTAAAATGTGAATGATAATTTTCGATTGCGATTAAGCCTTGTTCATCTTCCCGTCTGACTTGATTCAAATGCTATAAGATCTGGCGACATCGGGTGAAAAAAAATTACCCCGATTCGCAGCTATATCCTGTACGCTATAAAAGGCACCCGGTTCGAATTTGGAACAGTCTTACACATTGCTGCTAAGAATATGGTATGGTGCAGGAATGATAAAGACCTTAGGAAAACTTTAAAATAGAGGCCAAACTGTCACAGACACTTCTCTCCACAGTTTTGTTAATAATCTAACAAACAAGTAAACGTAGAATAGAATTTAACACCACGGTATTCACTACCTGGCGTAAGAGGCTCCTAAAAGAGAACTAGTCAGATGCAAGCATACTTACCATCACATTGAGCCTGAGGCACATTTTTAACACATTAAAGATCTTCCAAAGATCTGTGTATGCGATTGGTTACCGGGTCTGACAACCGCCGGTGTAAAAGGAAAGTCCATAACTAAAGAATATCCATACACAAGTGCCAAAAACCTCACCTTTTTCAAATGCAAAAACATCAGCAACAAACGGGTCTCAGCGATGACATGTTCCAGGATCGGAATGCCTGCAGACGAATGCTGAGATCGCATACCCACACCTCAGGAGTAGCATAAGCGAGTCCGAAAAGAGGTAAACAAGGGTTTGGGAGAAGAAGAAGAAGTAAACGTAGAAATTATCACAAAACGTACTTCCGTCCCCCCTCCTTGTAGCCTGCTTCAGCGTCGAATGAGGCTGTTGACGACAGAGGGTGGATCACAAAAAGTCTCTTTTTCTTAGCATTGACCAGGGCAAGAGCATAGACCATGAGTCGGTAAGTGAAAATATTGCGTGAAGAAGCGTTAGTAGCAGTGATGTATGCACTCCCTTTGCAGGATGTTATGTGGACTGTCTCACCCTAACTCTGACCCTAAAGTAAAAGTCCTTCAAGTAGGCGACGAATACGGTTCCGAGGCACTGCAGTAACCGCAATTATGTCAGCATTCAACCTTTCCAATACCTTAGAAATAGATGGCAGGAGACATCGGTGTTGTTGACCTTCAACTAGGCTGCAAGAGCGTAAACCATGAGTGGGTAAGTGACTGCTTCTCCGAGCTTAGAGCGTTAGGAGCAGGGATGTCTGCACTCCTTTTCAGCATGTAACGGGGACTGTCTTACCCTGACTGTGACCCTGAAGGATACGATTCAATAAATTTTTCCTAGACCTTAGAAATAGATAGCAGGAGACATCGGTGTTGTTGATCCTATGCATGCACTCGCTCTCACTTCCACTCCTTCTATTTACAAATTTCCCCGAATTCAGCCTACAATTCTCAACGCATCAGCGCCAAATTTCTCGCAAACAATTCCCTGCACCCAGGGTATCCCAGTGTCGGGCAACAACCCAAAAGGTTCTCATTTTTTTGTTATTCGTTGTGTCAAATCCCCCTACATAAAAATTCAAATTGTTTCATAAAAATGCAGTTTGACGACCTTTTATGACAGCCAAAGCGCGTGTCCCACACAGCAGCTATATCAAATTGTATAATATTAATTTCTAATTGCATAAATTTTGCACAGCCTTCCTTTGCTCCTGGAGTAACGCCTCTGCCGCCGACCGCAGAATTTCGTTCTGTGCGTGCTTTAGCGCTTCGTGCGTGTCTTTATTTTTATGATATTTTGTCTGTGGCCTGCATTAAAATTGGAAATATTGTAGTACATCATAAAAATTAAGGCGCTTCAAGGTGTTCCGAGGGCTTCTCGGGCCTTGCGGCTTTGTGTGTCTTTGTTTTTATTTGCCGGTCGCAATGCCACACAAATAAAAACAACCATCAAATGTCAAGTTAAAATGTTTTATTATTTGACATGGCTTATACTAGCATGTGAGAGTTGGAGACAATTGCGAATTGTGGTTTATTGTTTTCTTTTTAGTCTGATGTTCCAAGAAGCTGAGAAGCTGCTGGCATATACTGATAACTTGCCATTTGATGTCTTTGTAATATAAACATTGACACAGACGCAGACACAGACAAGCAATCAACAGCCCTTGGGGGTATACTTGATGTTCCTGACTCTTTTGCGATTATATGGGGCAATATCTTTTTAAAAATGTTATTAAAATCGCATTGCAAACGTTGCGATAAGCAGACTCATTGCATTTTTGTGGCCAGCTATTATTTTGATTTGATGCGCTTGCCTGGTTCTCTAATGAGAGAGTGACTAATGTGACGAAGCAGCAACAATACAGCCAGCTTCTCAAAAAGGATGGAGCAAATAAAATTGTTTTCTATATTTTGGTTGTACATGTAGTTTATATGCATATACATAACAAGGGGGCTCCGACCCCTGCGCTTTGTTCGTTAATGTTCCACCTTAACCTCAAGGCATTTGCTCATCTGCATTCTTACGTCTAATTGTTCATCAATTGTTTGTCCACTATTCCTTTAAATCCACGAATTTAAGATTTTTTATAGCTTACTTCTATATGGTTGGGGTTTTTCTTTTCAAAAACTCAAAAGTTTTAAAATATTTTTCTAATTCGGCTTCACTTACCCAATGGTGAGGAGCCTCTGGTTAATGGGCTGTAGAATCATTTCTTCTAGCACTACTCAGTTGATTTGAGTACGAAGAAAATTTATTTTTATATTCACAAGGGTTTCTCGTTCCGGACATGGTAACTGTTCGCAACAATTTAGACTCTGTTCTTTGAATCACCTACTAATACCCATTACCCTACCGCTTGGTTCGTAATCGTATTTTCAAACTGACTTTATAACGCAATTGTAGAGCACTCTTTAAAATTCTAGCAAATTCTAATCTTCGTAATCTGAGTTTTATGTGTTCTCGTTTTGTATGAAAATGTTTGCGCCAAGGGAGTCGACTGTCCAGGTATATACTGAGATTTGTAAGATATGCAGATTTAAGGCCATTTTGAGTGACTAAATATTAATTGTCGACAAAAGACCGAGAACACTTTTCTGTCATAATGTCAAAATCTTTTTTTGTTTTACACGTTTTACCTTCATTTTATTTTACACATTGATCCTTCCAGTTATACTCGGTCGAACAATGACAGTGCCCGATACTCGATTTTGGATTATTTGCGAACAAAATTTCGTATGCGACAAGGCATTGTCAACAGTAAACGTTTTTTCGTTATTTTAAAGTTCCATAAACTATATTTGTACTGACTTTTGAAACTTTCCTGAAGTTGCATATGAGCCAAATGTCCAAATAAACACTGTTCCTGGAACATTAAACATTAATGTCATACAATTTTGTATCCAATAAAGCCAGTTTCATTGATACTACAAATATATTTATTTGTTTTATTATGATTTAAACTTGTGTAACTCTAAAAAACACTAGGCGACATTATCCAGCTAGGGCTCAAGGAAACTAATGACTGGTGTAAAAGGCAGGCCTGAGCCTTAACCCTGCCAAGACAGTCATAGTACCCTTCACAAGGAGATACAAACTTGGATGATTGAGGAGTATAACCCAATCAGAATGCAGCATAGAAACAAGTAATGAAGTCAAGTATCTCGGAGTCACCTTTGACTCTAAGCTTAACTTCAGAACCCATGTAAACAACACTATAAATAAGTGCTCAAGGGCTCTTTTTACGTGTAGAAGCATTGCAAAATAATAAGATGGCTGTACCTAATGGTTGTCCGACCCATGCTCTTATATGGGGCAATAGCCTGGGGCAGCAGGACGCGCCTTAACACGACCAAAGCCAGATTGCAGAAACTGCAACGAATGGCCTGCATATGTATGACAGGAGCAATGCGTACTTGTCCTACTGCGGCCATCGAAGTATTAATGGATGTTACACCGCTTCATATCTTTTTTGCTATGCAGCAGAAAGCAACATTAATAAGAATTGGGAGGGAAGGAGTTGACTTCAACCTCACCAGAAAAGACGCTGCAGACTTAACAAAGGACATACGTATGCTTCTGCAACCAAGGGACGAAATGCCAGCTGAGTACAAGTTCAATCGGAAATTCGATACAAAACTCAGCACGAAAGAGGCCTGGACAACTCTTTCGGCAATTCACCCAATGAAACCACAAACAATAATGTGGTATAGGGATGGATCCCTCACCGATGAAGGAAGTGGCCTAGGGGTAGTAGGACCCAGGACTAAATATCATGAGTCACTAGGCAGACACACCAGCATTTTTCAAGCTGAGGTCTGTGCTATTGGAAGGTGTGCAGAATTTAATCTGCAAAAGAACTATCACGACAAGGAAATCTCCATCCTGTCTGACAGTCAAGCAGCGATAAAGGCAATAAGCAGAGCCAAGATAACATCAAGGCTGGTCAAAGAAGTGAGAACTGCACTTGACAAATTAGGTGCCAGAAACAAGCTCACAACTAGATGGGTTCCAGGACACAACAATATCCCTGGAAATAAGCTAGCAAACAAACTAGCAAGGACAGGTGCAGCAACACCGCTAATTGGACCTGAAACATACTGTGGGATTGGCAACCACGTGGTCAGGGACCTATTGAGGAAAGAGGAAGAAAGGACTAAAGCAGTCAAAAACCCTCCTCTCTAACTACAACCGTAAGAGGTTCAAACTCATGATAACTCACGGGAAAAATACCGTGAGGATCCTGGCAGGCCTCTTGACGGGACACTGTAGGCAGCGCAGCTACTTAAATAAAATTGGCATAAAGGATAGTGGACTTTGTCGCTTCTGTAGTATGGAGGAAGAAACTTCAGTGCATCTACTATGTGAATGCATAGCACTCGTCAGCAAAAGAAGCAAGCTTCTAAGCATGCACGTTATCTCACCGTAGAGCATTGTTACCATAAGTCCATATAAAATACTGGAGTACATGCAGGCAATCAGACTTTTGGAAGAGCTCTAAGCCGTGAGGGGTACAATAGATCCACTTGGGTCGCAGTACATACCACACCCATTACAAATAATAATAACTCTAAAAAAACATCCTTTATATATATTTATATCACGCTACAGTCTTTGAGAATAAAAAAAAAAATGCAGTCTTTTCCCGCTTTAGCTTTTTTTATTACAAACGCTACTGGAACTTAGCTTCTGTCTCCACAAAATTGCTCAAAAATTCCCTGCTGAGTATCGTCAAGATTGCCTATTCAATTGTCTTTGTGTGTTATATATTATATATATTAATATTTTTATTATTAAGATTTTAATTTAAAAGTGGATTTCGCAATTGTTGCCTAGAACCTCATGGAGCTTACAGCGCCTTCCTTTTAATTATTTGATTTCAATAGCAATAGCTCGCTAGTTATATAGTGACTAATTGTGCTCCACACTTTTTATAGTTGGTTCAGCTTTAAAAACCGCGCAAACCATGCGCTCGGAACTACGCTACGTGCCTATCGTGAAAAACTGTCGTGCACCGCCTGTTCAGCCTGGCAACCGTTCAAAATGCCCTGATTAATCCACTTGAAATGGTTGCCAAATCCGCAACTTTTTCACTAGACGTTGGAAACTTTTATCACAAGTTTTGAGTTCGATGTTGTCGTGGTTGTTGCCATTGTTGGTATTGCTACGTGTGTTTCCACTGATTGCATTTACGTGTTTCAAATGTCGCCGCATAATCCCGCCGTTACCCCGTTTACCAACACTCCATATAGCCAAACAAAGACGGCTGTCTGCTAATCAGCTGCAGTTTTAATTATATCATGCAATTCCTGAATACATACATATATTATATTATATACACTAGTAGTGCAGTCTACACATACTGCAATTTTCAGCGACGTCATTGAGTAATCTTCAAACATTGACCCACCACCCCTCGTTGGCGGTTTCAAGGCGCCTTTTGCTATCTGTGACGTGCTGCCCGGCATCTAAGCGTACCGCAGACTGCTGTGGCACGTTGAGAATTCTCGACTTTGACTTGGCTAAAACTTTAAGTAAATCTGCTTATCTTGTACAACTTTCAGCTACGTGAGTGCTCAACTTGTTCCAATGTTGTCGAAGTAAGGCCTTAGACACTATCCGGGGTACGGGCACTCATCGGGTTCAATGTGCAGCTATCATAACTGTTTGCGCCGCCCTAACCAAGTTTGACGGCATTGGCATTAAGTTGTCTGCATTGGATTGTCTCATATGATGAGGTGTGTGTCTTTGTTTTATCGCAGTGTCCGTTCATATTTGGCATTGTCAATCAGCAACAATGTTGAGCCGGCCCCCGGTTGGGCGCACTTTACAGCCTGTTGCCAAGTGCTAATCAGCGCCCCGCCCCGTGTCTTGTTTGCTTTTCATCGAGCGGAAATTAATTGAAATTCCTGCTTCCGGCGCTTAGATAAAGTCTGCAATGTCGTGCATGCAAATGCATGCTCAGACATGTCCAAATGTGTGAGTAATTGACTGGGATTTACTCATCAAGCAGCTCATTTGTTATTACTCATATTAGTTCGACAATAGCATGCTAGAAATTTGAACCGAAATGTTGCTTCATTTTAGCTTTTTGCAGCTGCTGTTGCTGCAAGTGAAAAGCCTAGACTTGATACGTGCACTGGGGCAAGTGAACTTTACCTTCTATACATGCGCCGCAACGTTTTCCCACCAGGTGAGTATTTGGCTGCACTCAAAGCCACTGCTGTAATGTTCCAAAACCCCAATCTTTTAGCACAAATCGCACTTTTGCCTAGACTTTGAGCACTATAATCTACAGCTGCCCAAGTACCACCATATTAGAGACTTAATCGTAGCGGGTCATAATGGCTTAAGGGATCGCGCCGCAAGCTTTATCGATGCAGTTGACATGCTCAAAATGCAGTGGAGTGAAACCTTGAGCGAGCAGGCCTATCTCTTGCAAAAATTTTGCCAGATCTCTGTTATTCAGCCTTGTGCCAACAATAAAACAATGGCCAGCAGAAATATCTCACAGCTACAGCACAATCCGGTTGTATTCGCCGATCCCTCGGATATTGCATACAATTCCATATTTTTACCCCTAGAGGAAGTCAACGACAACTTTATCGAGACAGCTCTTTACACCTGGTACAGCGATCAAACGATGCTCATCCGGCCTAAAAGTACGCTGTACGACAATAACACGTACTTTGAGCTTATAGGAGATAATAACTTTACGCATATGATCTCTCCACAAACACACACACTAGGCTGCTCCTATGCCAAGTGAGTGTGGGGGGTCCATCGAGTTGTAAGCTGCAAGATATAAGCTGCATTTTTCTCTTGTCTTACAGGTACATGGAGGGCCTAAGCCTTTTTTGCATTTACTATCCGTATATTCGCTCGCCCAATCAGACGGTGTATTTCTTGTATGACCCGGTGGACCATCAATGTCCCTACCTGTTTCCTTTAGCGGATGAGGAGTTTAGTAGACTCTGCATGTACGCCCAGTATGCGCCATCAGCGGGTTTTCGTCCAAATTCCTTTAACTGGTTGGCACTACTTTTAATAGCAGCTCTACTTCTATTTGTGCAAGTGATGAAAACTGCAGACCAAATTTTCCAACTGCGATTTTCTTTGGTTCAAGTGGGGTTACAATATACACACTACAACCCGATCTGCGGAGCAAAGTTCTCTTTTGCCAAATAATTCAAAGAATCTTATCGAAGATTCCCAATCAAACTCGTTTCGTGATTATGTAATTAATAAAAATAAAGTTAAGGTTCTTGACAGTTTGTTAAGTTGCCATCTTCTTAAATGTGCTTTCGAGGAACTATTTGTTGAATGAAAGCTGATTAAATAAAGAGCTTTTTAAGCCCAACGAACCTCGCTCAGAAACTCACTTTTCGCTACAACTTGAAAAAGGCTAAGGAGCTCAAGGGCTAAAACCAACAAAACACTCTATGGTTCATAAATATAACAGTCTGAGTAAAGCCCGAGAAGTGCGACAATTATGTATAATAAAAGATACTTTGCACCAAATCAAGCAGAAGGTACTCGGTATCAGGACAGTTAGAGAAATCGAGTAAGACCTCACGAAGCCATGACCGTTCGTATATCCGTATAAGAGCTAGTAGCAAAAAATTTTGTTTTATCTCATGGTTTAGTTCTTTAACTTTAATTAGTTTTCGACATCCCTCTTTCCCGCAATAGAATTTGCCAGTCTACCTCAAGTCCTTTACGCATTACCCATCCAGGGATACAACTCTTGCCAAAGATCGTTTATGGACAATAAAAACAATCTGCTTGCAGAACTTTGTATCACCAACAAATTTTTAAGCAAACTCATTATCGGGAGCAGCAGATGATTTCAAAAATATTTTTCCAGAACCAGTTTCTTCTCTTTTCTTAACTTTTGTTCGTACCTTAACTTCCAAAGTCTAAACAACATACCTGTGAAAGCTTGATAGTGCCTCCTTTTAAGCAAGTGTCAAAAATTCGTTTGGGTTTTTTTTTCTTCCTACTAAAACTAAACACCCCAGAGTTCTCTCAATTTCTGGTCATGCCGCATGTGCCAATTTATGGCTAAATGCTAATTTTTGGCCAAAGTCATTGCATAAAGCGTGAATTGCTGTTGTCGGTTATGGCCTGGTCATAACTTGTCTGTCTCTCCAGCTGGCTGGCTGACTAGTTGGCGGCGGGTTGGCACTCTGGCAGCTTTGTGGCCACGCCCGAGCAGCACCATAATCCTCCATAAAGTCGTACACTCTGGAATAATGCGCCTGCAGTCGCCTTCGCCCGCATTTAACATGGTCGTAATCGCCGTTGCCACAATGCTTTTAATGACAACGTTGCCGTACCCGTGCAGCAACGTCATTGCCAACACAGTGGAATGAGTGAGTGAGTGAGAGTAAGAGCGAGAGTGCCGAGTTCCGAGTTCTGCTGCAGCAAATTGCTGTGGGTAGCAGCGGGAAATGGCAAGTGAAAAAAAATGCCATTATCTTTTAAATTGTCTGTCAGGCAGCGGCAGCAGCAAGAAATATGGATTAAAATGTTGCCAGCATGCGGTTAGCTTTGCCTGCCGCTCTCCCAGTCTATCATTACCTCGCTCAGAGCTCTCTCTCGCTCTCTGGTGTCCTGGCATCCTGGTTGCTGCCAGCGTTAACTTGATTTTTTAAGTGCCTTGGCTAGCATTAAAATCGTTAAGGCGTTTGTCCTGGCTTCTGGTTACACCACATATTTTTTTCCTCCTCCACGCGCTTTTCATTTCTGCTCATGCATACAAAATTAGTGCAGTCACTTGCTACTCCTCTCCCACTCTTCTGCGCAAGATTCGGCTCTTCTATTTATCTCCGTCTACATGTGGCATTTGAAAACTGTTTATGGCTTACAGCGAGTTAATCGCCCTGTCATTGTTAGCTTTATTTTTGCCTGCATCTTTCACATCCTTCGCATCCTTCGGACTGTATTTGTACAGCTAGTGCAAGAACTGTAAACCATACTTTTAGGTAATTGTTGCAATCGCTTGAAATAAGCGGCTTACGCCAAGAAGCAGTCTAATAGTCTTAAGGCAAAAAAAATTCTCTAGAGAAAAATATTTCAAGCGTTAGGTTAAAGCAGTACTAGTAACCAAAAACTCGTATAGTAGACACTTAAAAAAATTAGTTCACTTTAAGAGTATAGCAGTATATATTAAAAGAATCGTTCTGGGATCGGAGACTAGGGACTTATGTAGAAAGTATGCACCCATTCTTAAGGTTCCGAATCTTGCCAACTAATGATTTAGATGGTCATGTCTGTTCGGGATTTCGATTCCGATTCCAATTTGTCGATATAAAAATGCATTTTAGCTTAATAATTACATTTGCCTAGTTTTCCCAAGCCCTAACCATAACGATAACAAATGTCAGTCGGACTCGAAATCCAAAACAAGCATGTATTTGCGTTAAGGTAATATTTTTACGGATGTCTTCCGCAAGAACCGAAGTAGTTAGAAATGCATCCAAATTTTATGAAAAAATTATCTTTATCAATCTTCCAAAATGCCACACTTAGTGAAACAATAATCCACAATAATGTAACGTACATCTATTGCATCCAGAGGAATTTCGTTCTTGGATTTTTGTAAGGCCGCTTGTTTGAAACACGAATTTTCTGAAAAGAGACCTGGATGGCATCCAATAGACAGACCAACTGTCGTGAATGAAATAAAAAATGTTAAGCTACAATAAAAACATTAGAGACGATAGGGGAGAGTGGGGCAAAATGCGCAACTTTTGAGGCTGAGGGCATCTTCAATAGGCACTATGTTGTAGCCCACATATGTGGCTTACCGACGTTTAGAACTCTCCACCAAAGCCATATATGGAAAAAATTTCAAAACTTCAGCGATTACCGTCGTAACAAGGCCTGACGAGAGGGAGCTGGGAAAGGGGGATTCCCCCCGGGCCCGGATTTTCTCTCTACGGCCCTAGTCGTGACGGTAATCCAGGTTGAATATTTCCCGAATTGCGCTTACCTTATTATTTAGGAATCTCTCAAGTTAAATTATTTACTTTACCGCGCTATGAATTTTAGTTCAAGTAATCAATTAGTTCAAAAATATGTATCATTTAAAAAAAGTGGCTATGTTATTTAAACGAATGGGGGATATCGAAAAACTAGATCAAGGTAGTCTTCTTGACCCACTTTTGTGTACACTCCTCACAATTGTTTCCTCACGGCCTCTTACGCTGATGACGCTACGTTACTGTCCTTGGCCATCAGTGTCCAAGAAGCTCTCGCTGCTCTGCGGTTGGAACTGGGAAAGATAGAAATGTTGGAAAAACGCTGGTATATTCAGCTAAATAGAAACAAATCCTCTTGCGTTCTGTGTACGCTTAGACGAGATTCTTGTCCAGCGCCTACGATTTATGGGGCCACTGTCCCACTTAAAAACTCTTATCCTTATCTTGCGATCCATCTGTATGAAAAGCTCTGCTGGGGAGAGCACATTAACCATGCTATAGTAAGATGCAGACAAAGTAAGCTTTCGATTTTTAGCAAAATCACTCCCTACAAAGCCATTATAACATCACGTGAACGTATGGAATTCAAGTTTGGGGAACGGCAGCAAAAACAAAACTGAAGAGATTGCTAACACTCCAAAACAAAGCTCAACGCCAAATAGCAGATGCTACTTACTATGTCAGGAACCGAAATCTGCACAAAGATAAATTTCAAAGGGGACATCTTAAGCAGTCTAAGCGGGATATATGAGAGTAGTTTAGAAACTCGACCAAATTCGTAGGCCTGTGCTCTTGCGGTTCATAGACTGATGACTATGAACCTTCAGATCTGAGACACCGGAAAGTTCTGTAACATCCGAATTGAACTTTATAACATTAAATAGTATAGTGCATTATTTGGTGTTCCACTCACAATTTTTCAAAAGAATAGCATACATCACACTACTATAGAGTGTGTAGACAGTCACAGGCGGAATTTTCTGGTTACACTGACACTGACAATACCTTGTGTAAGTTTGGGGCATCCCCGTCATTTTCTTCTGTACATTTTTGGCTTGAACAACAAAAAACAATACCTGTAGCAATAAACGAACTTGTCTGACTTGGATAGCCTCATCTAAGCCTCACTCATTTCAAAAATAAAACCTGGAATTTAATAATACTGTCTTAAATTGCAGCATTTCTTCCCTTATTTAGATACCTTTCGTTTTCAATTCAACTTCAAAGCATTTTCAATGTTTTCCTTTTCGTCTTTGCGGTTGATTTTTAATCAACTGCCATTTCGGATCAATGAAACCTCTATTCCCAGCCATGGATCTCTTATTTTGTAGGTGTGGCTGGACCATAAAAACTGATTTTAATGTTGACCGCCAACGTTGGGTTGGTAACTCTCTGGGTGCAAAACGCCTTTGTCTTTTACAACCATGCTCAGTCGTTAATTTTTATGTTTATGGCACAAATTTTCGCCTTGATGCACACACACACACACAGAGTACCAAATTTTGGAACCGCAAACTGCAAATGGCGCTTCAATTACCGGTAGTTGTAAGGACTCGGGGTCTTCAAGACACAGCGGCTACTTGTAAGTTTGTGCAGACGTCGTTGGTAGTAGTTAAAATAATAACAATTAGCTGCAAACCAAGTCGTTGGCGACACGCACAAATTAATTAGTGCACAACGTTTGAGGTTATGTTATGAAGTGAGGTTATGTACAAGGCAGTAAAATGCAAAAAATGCATAAAATACATATAACCCCAAACAGTTTTTGGCAAGCAATTTGATAGAAAACTAAAGCAATAACAAAAAGCGTCAAGTCAGGTCAAGAAAAGCCTTGAAGCGGAAAAATAGCACATCAAAACTTGGTCCTTGCCGGCAATTTGGAGTGGAAACATATCGATGCAGTGGTCTACGAACTTGAGTATAATTGCAAAACTGAAAGCTAAAACTTAAACAAAAACGCAGACGTTAATGAAATTTCGATAAACTTTCTGCAGCACAACAATAAAGTGTTCTTCCAAGCCGAGACGCTGGCAGGAAGATATGAGCGTACAAACAAAATCCAAACAAATGATGATTTATTGTATTTTAATTTACTAGTTGAACCCATAGCAGCAGCAACAGAAATTTTGCTATAAATATTTGAGCACCGAAAAAGCAGAATTTATGCTCATTGCAAGTTATTGGACCCCAATGCAACACTGCGTGTGTGTGGTACAGTTGCCTCTTAGCTTTTTAGCTCTGCTCAGCGACTTAATAACAGACGATGCGTGCATAACTCCTGACGCATGACCAGCAGCTGCTAGCTCTGAAACTCGTAGTTTGGGAGCTACACCCTGCAACAATTCTCCTGCTCCTGCTCCTTGGCATTTTGGCAATGTGTGGTGCGTATGCAAATTGAGAGCTTGGAAGCTGCAGGCTGCCAGCTTGCCGACCACATGTCATTTTTTTTCTGACCATTTCCGCTTGAGCGCTTTGTTTAAAACAAAACGGGAACAACCCCCTTTTTGCACAAGGGGTTGCTTTGTAATTTTTTGCAACGTTAGGGTGCAAATTTTGAAATTTGCAACTTGTTTTACCCACTGACCTTGAAAAGTGGATTTATTTAAATGACTGCGAGCAACTGGAAGGGCGCTGAGGCTTACTCAGGGTGGGCATGCCTACTCTAATTTCACTGCACAAGCAAACAACAAATGCTGCCCCTTATCAAAGACTGCTTATCGCAATGAATGTTTATTTTTTTTGCGAAACTAGAAGTTTTTTTGTTTTGTTTTGATTTTTCAAGATTCGCTAATCGTTTTAGCTGAAATCCCAAGAGAAGCTTCGTATTTATTGCTGTTTGCCATATTGTCAAGCTATCGATTTAAAATGCAAGTAAAAGGTGAATTATTTTCATCAATATGTCAATATATATTATAGCAAACACAATATTTGCAATTTAGATAACGATAAAGTTAAGTGCTTGGCTTCCACGATACTGAAATTTCATACAAAAGCAGTTGTTAAGTTACTAAAACAATATTCCAGAAATTTAAATACGTTTTTGTCCATTCAGTTTTCAAATTTATATGGTGTTTTTGGTAATTTAAGCATACGAAATAAATATGCACTTAGTACAATAGTAGTGATGGGATCGTTAAGGCAAATTCAATTCCGTCACGCTCGTCCCAAAAACGGTAGAACTCCATCTCGTTTAATACCGATTGTTTTTTGAATAAGTGCTCCCAGTCCAAATTCTGCCTAAATTGCTTTTTCAATGCGCTACTATTAAAATTATTATTATTTTAATACTAAAAATATTAAAAAAATATATCAGTTTTAATTAGTAAATTAGTAGGTTAGGTTAGGGCGGCTGTTGGGACTAACGTCCCAAGTCACATAGGCCAAGAATAGGCCCGTTGTGATACCGCTACGGTGGACCATTCACCGCTCTTCCCCACTCAAGAGGTCCCCTATACGAGATGGGTCCGCCGTCCGGCGTCCTGGACTTAGCCTAAAGAGGCATTTTGGACTCTGTTCGGAGAGGTGAGATAAATCATCAAGGAAGAGGGACTTTAGAAAGCGAAAACTTGTCCTGCACAGTCTAGGGCAGTGACAGAAAAGGTGTACAAAGGTTCCCCCTCTTCCTCATTGCCACAGCTGCTACAGAAATCATGGTGGGGAGCATTTAGCCTGTCCCGTGATAGTCTGACAGTCGGGCACTGGGCTCTGTTCAGACAGCAAAGTTCCTTAGTTCTTTTATTGCTGTATATCGGCCAGGTTTGCCGTGAGATTCTGCACGTGTTCGATGCCCGATTCCACGTTTGGTTTGCAAAGAGATTGAAGTTATTTCATATTCTCAGTTTGCAGCTGGCCATGGGTATGCCTAGGCCCTCCTTGTCCTGAAGGAGGATGCTGGTAGTTCCTTGTCTAGCCAGTTCATCCGTAATACAGTTGCCCTCGATACCCCTATGTCCTGGGACCCATATGAGGTGGATTGAAAACTGCTCAACCATCTCCTCAAGTGACAAGCGGCAGTTATTCACTGACTTCATGCACGATGTCAATGAAGCTAGGCGCTTAATAGCCGCCTGGCTGCCCGAGTAGATACAGATGGTCTTATTCCGTACTCGTTTCTTATTGTTGTCAGAGCATCCTGGATTGCAGTGACCTCTGTCTGAAAAACACTGCAGTGATCCGGGAGTCGAAAAGCTGTTCTTACGTTGAGTTCATCAACGTAGACGCCTCCACCAACACGGTCGTCCAGCTTGGAACCGTCTGTGAAAATCTTTATTGAGCCAGCTGGGCCTGGTACACCTATACTCCACTCCTCCCGGAGGTTTCTCAGGGGCCCGTTGTAATTACTGTCGTACTGTTGTGATTTAAGCTAAAGGTGTAATCGAGGGGCCGGTACATTTTCCCCCGGGCCCGGATTTTGTCTCTACGGCCCTGGGTGAAAAAAATAGTTAACACAGTCAATAAAGCCGAGGGATTCTCAGTTTTGGCAGATGAATCGACCGATATATCAAGCATAGAACAATTTTCTATTTGCATTCGTTACTTGGACTCAAAAATGAATATTTGTGAAGATTTTCTCGGATTTGTGTCAGTTACCAACGTTTCTGGAGAAGGTTTGGCGAATTCAATCAGAATATATTTACGCGATGTCGGCGTCGACTGCTCATTCATGTTTGGTCAAGGATACGACGGAGCTCCAGCAATGAGTGGCAAATTTAGTGGTGCACAGGCTTATCTGAGATCATTCTTCCTCCTGGCAATTTATGTACATTGCGCTGCACACAGCTTCAATTTGGCTGTTAATGCAGCTTGCGAAGTATCTGGAATAAAAAACGCATTGGAATTGAATTATTTTTCCACTGGCCTAAAAGACAGGACATTCTGAAAAAATAAATTTTCAAAATACTGAGTGAGCAAAAGAAAGAAAAACTGAAGTCTTCCTGCCCTACAAGGTGGGCTCATTCTCATGAAGCAATCGCAACGTACATCGAATTACAGCCAGCCGTTATTGAGGCGTTAGAAGAAATAAAAACGTGGAATGATCGTAATACTTCACAAAATGCAACACAACTTTTGACTGCAATTTCGATGAGTGAATTCCAAATCGCCTGTCACATTATGGAATCAATTAATTCGATTGTTCTGCCTTTGAGTCGGGAATTGTAATCGAAAAACCAAGATTTAGGCAAAGTTATCAAATTAGCAGATGACGCTTTAAATGAATGCAGAGGAAAGCGAGAAAATGCATATTCATCGTTCCATGTTATTTATGAACATGTTGCTGAAATTTGTTCCAGATACGATATCACAATGAAATTGCCTCGCCGTTGCGGACCCGAAAATCCCCCGTGGATCCGCCACTGTTTTATACTTACATTCGAATCATAATTTGAGTCTTCTCCAGCTAGACTCGTTGCTCATAGGCACTAATATTTTTTCGCACAAACTTAACTCTTACTTAACTTGCACACAAATTAGTAAATGATAACTATGACTTCATTTAAAAAAATTCATATCTGAAGTTGTAGGACATCTGTCACTTTTTTTCTGCAAAAAACGATTCTTGCATACTGCTGGCCAAGTACCTACACCTTCCTTCTTTTAACAAGTCGAAAATGCTGGTAGTCAACATTTTTGACTATCTTGCCACACAATACACCACCTAAAGAGTATATAGTAATTACCCCAACCCCTTTGCAAACAATTTGTGCAAGATTTTTCATTAAAATTTCGCAACAGATCGGCGATTATTTATGACCACGCTCTTACAAAATCAAAAAAAAAACTCGGAGTAGGAGTTGGGACAGAATCCGGCACAGCTGCAAAGCTTTTCAAAAATGGCTGCAAATGGCATTGCAATAAAACGAAATTAAATTGCTATTTTGCATACATATTACGGCCGTGTCCTGCACGTATTCACACAAACTTACGTATATCCTTTCATAAATTCATATAAGCGCTTTGTCTGGATGCCAAAAACAACACCAACAACAACTATAAAAGCTCATTCCCAAAACATTTGGCGGCAAGCCTTTGACAACAGCTGGATGTAAATAGTTTTCATACATGTACATAATAGCAACGAGGGTGGGTTAACAAATAGTTAACAAACTGGTTAGAATGGGCGAACTCGTATACACACAGCTGCATACTTGGAATTTATATGCATTAATTATACATGTAGAATAAAAAAAAAATTACTTTTATATTAATATTTACAGATAAGTTCAACTTTAAACAATATTAAGAAAAGAAGGCGATTATCTTTTTAAGGGGGTGTAGGGCGGAAGACAGAGATAGCACCTTATTCCTGAGGCAGTTGGGCTACGTATAGCACGTAGTCGCCGAAGAAACCTGGTTCTCGTTTGAAACCTAACTCTTCACCTTTGGCTCCTCGTGCCACACCCTGGTAACCGTGTCAACTCACGGGCCAAACTTGGTGAAGGGTAGCTGCGTGGGCTAACTTGACATATTCGAGCTCTTGGGCTACGCAGTGAATCTCTGCCCTAACAGTAGGGATGGCAGCGGAAGAATCATACTTAATGGTCAACGGTGGCTCCCAAATATTTCAACGTAAAATATACCAGCAACGAGCTTAGTCGTTTCCCGGGCAGTGAGTCCTTCTAAGCACCTGCCTTGTGCCTGTAACCATCGCAGGATTCCTCACCCAAAGGCCTGAAAAGCAACATGAATTACAACGCTACGGAAATGTATACCCCAAAGTGTATACCTGCTCTCTTCGCTCATCAAACACTAGCCCGTTCTATTTTAATATTGATATCATGTAGGTTCATAAATATGTTAATACGCCATCTAGCGACAAAGACTGGCTAGCGCCATCTAGCGTTTTTTTTCATCAATTCTAAAAATAGTTTCAAAGGCAACTACCATGGCCGCTTACTTTATAGCCTACCCTAGCAGTTTCAAAGTAGTTTGGCCCAAAAAATTGTAATTACTTGATGCTTGCTTGGTTTATTAAAATGCATAAATTAATAGATTTTTCAACCCAAAAGCACCTTTATGATGTGCTCCTTTCTCACCCTCCCCCACTCATGCCTAAACGTTTAAAGGGTTTTCTAGTTTAGATTTAGAGCACACAATTTGGAAGCACATGTGCGTCATATAATCCACCCCGTAACTATTAACCCCACTCAAAATGACCGCAATTATGAGTCTCCATTATATCTGTACATTTAATAGATGGAAGTAAAAGTTTTGTGAAAGTGTAGCCAGTTACACTGCAACAAATCAGCGCAATTAATATTAAGTGGATTATCATTTAATGACCAATGCAGCACGCACACAAAGACCCAGCACTATAACCAGCTCCCGGTCCCATATGTCTGTCCCATAAGTACATACATACATATGTATCCTTGCAGTTACACATAATTGTTATGGCTACTTATGACAATGATTGCCAGAGGTCCTTATGTTTGTCATATTCTAATTACGCCATCACACGCAGTTATTACAGGGATTTGACGATCTCCGTTTAGTAGAGGGGGTTACTCCAGACATGCGCTTCGTTTTTGGGGTTTTTTCCCATATATGTAGCTATAGAAATAATATTTAATTGGAAATGTACGACGCACATTAAAATTCCAAATTGACGTTCAGTTTACGTGCAAGTGCGCAATATTGGACTACTCATAACTACCGAGTAGATGGTAAATAAATTTCAAACAAATCCCCTACGAATGAGCGTTACTAATTGATAAGTGGACTTTTGGCATGGTTAGCTGCAGTTCGGTAGAGCATCATGTTCCCTAAATGATACTGGGTTAATAATTTGTTGCCCATTCTTATTTTAATTTTATAACCTTTACTCTGGGTACAAGGATATATTAACTTTGTGCAAAAAGGGCACCAAAATGATCAGGAATACAAAAGAAATCGATTTAGCTGTGTCCGCCCATCTGTCTTTCTGATTTCTTGTCTGTCCAAAAGAGTTAGGAACTTGAAGTTGTTCCACAAAGTGCGTCTAACGGTTGCACTTAGCTTTCTGTTATTGGAACCCTCTCCACCAAAAAAAAATTGTTCACCCACATTTTTTAAATAAGCATATTATAACTCGATACAAATGACTCATCCCTTTCTTCAAATTGTATTTATATGGCTTGGAAACTTGGGAGAGTTTACCAAAAATTATGAAATTTAAACCACTTCTGCTCAGAAACTACAAAATGTTTTTAACAATTTTTATGTAAATATAACATATTTTGTGAAAATGACCAAAATCGGTAAGTAGAACCGTTTTCCAAAGCTCTTTAAAACATTTTTAAAACATGCTTAAATTTCTTCCAAAAATTAAAAAAAGGGCTTTAAAGAAAGTCTGACGCATAATGCAATGACTTTTACAAAGCGCCAGAGTTCGGCTGCGCAGAAAAGTGGTTCAATTTTTGAATGATAGGTATATAGGTGTAGCCGTCGGTGGCGTAGTGGTAGCGTACTCGATTTACAAACCGAAGGTCGGTGGTTCAAATCCCCGCAGTAGCACCAGGTACATTTGCCTAGCACTGGCATCGCTAGTTCAAAGACGCTATTTGCCCAAGAAAAGCTCTATTAATTCAAGACACCGCCTTTCGGATTCGGCTATAAGCTTTAGGTCCCTGTTCTCTTCAAACAGTTATTAATAGAGATCCCCAATGCTCCGCCCGGGGGCGACTGACTAAATAGTCAGTCAGGGTAACTATTTTAGGTATATAAAAAAGTGAACCAGTTTTGATCAAATTTCACACAAATGTTGCGTAAAAGTGGTTCACTATTTGTATGGTAGCTATATGAAAAAGTGAACCAATTTTGATCAAACTTACCACAAATGTTAAGTCTAATAAAAAGTACAACTGACCTAAATTTAGTCAGATGCAGGCATACTTACCATCACATTGAGCCTGAGGCACATTTTTAACATCTTAAAGATCTTCCAAAGATCAGTGTATGCGATTGGCTACCGGGTCTGGAGACAACCGACGGTGTAAAAGGAAAGTCCATAACTATAGAATATCCATACACAAGTGCCAAAAACCTCACCTTTTTCAAATGCAAAAACATCAGCAACGAATGGGTTTCAGCGATGACATGTTCCAGGATCGGAATGCCTGCAGACGAATGCTGAGATCGCATACCCACACCTCAGGAGGAGCATAGCCGAGTCCGAAAAGAGGTAAACTAGGGTTTGGGAGAAGAAGAACAACAACTTTTCTGTAGCATGTACTATTTATGTGCGTGATCAAAATTGGTCCACTATAGCCACCATATAAAAGTTGATCCTGCTCTCTCTTTTTCAGAGAGACACAAATAACTGACCTCTAAAAATAACTCGATTTGTGAGGTTTTTTTGAAATTATGACAGAACACTGACTTCATCGATCCCAAAAACACGAAGAAAAGATGGTGTGACCTCTCTCATTGAAACTAAAATTCTTGCGCTTCGTGCTCATCGACAGTCACCGCCCTACTTCTCTCTCGACGGCCCTGTATGTTATAGGAAGGATGTCCCGACTGTAACCAGCCAGCCAACTTTTATTAACGTGGTGTATGGATTCCCCCCTATAGAAAGCAGATATCTGATAAATGTCACTTATTTGTTTGATTACTCTTAAATAAAAAAGATATTCGCAAGATCTATGCAAGAGAAAAACTCTCGATAGATTAAGAGCAGAGCTCGGCAGAAAGAGAGTAGTCTGCCGTAAGTGCACGAACAAAAAGTGCCCGTTTGGGCTATGGGCTGCCCAGCTCTGATTAAGAGTAAGAGAAGTAGAAAGACATTTTTTTCTAACCCTTTAACACAAATATTTAGTACTAAGGCAACTTTTTGAGGGATACACCTCTTTATTATCGAGCAATGATAGATACAACGCCGTAAACGCTCTAAACGTATCTGACATTTTGTATGAAGCATAGGTCTTTTAGATAACCAGATTTCTCTTTATGGAAGAAAAGCCACAGATGCATATTTAATTGCAAAAAGAAATGATTTGAAATCATCTATAAATTTCTCAAAATAGATGATAAGAAAAAGCACATAGAGCACTTATAATATATAGTCATTTCTTACTGTATAAAAAATATTGAGGCAATATGGTAGATTGATAATGAAAAATGCGCAGTCTTTCCTGCAACTACAGTTGCATAACCCAGATCAACGTCATCAACATCATTGTTGCTCAATTTCCGACTTTAGTCACAGTCCAAGATGGCGTTGCAATGGATTCCCTTAAGACGTAGCTTATCTTGGCCGTGTGCAGTTTTTGACGATGATAAAGTTTCTGCAAGTCTAACGTGTACCATACGAACTACATACATAGACGCATAATCGTGGGGGGGGGCTCCAATTATCAACTGCTGGAGTGTCTGGCTGATAAGATAGGCTCAAAGTATTCTAGCATCAAACGCTGATTAACTGCGATTGTAAACTAGACCAGTTTTTAATTACTTTAAGTCATTTCCACGGAAAACGATAATTGTAGAAAAGTAAACTTCTGTAATACTTGACAGATTATACCATGGGGTCATAATAGAATCGTCTTACTCTATTCGCATTTTATAATCTTTGAAGCAACAAAGTGGATTTCTAGATTAAGAGTTGCTTTTATTTTTGGTTTTTATTATTGTTAAGAAAAGGGTGTCCTGGGCCAATCCTGTCGGCAGGGTAGATAGAGCGGGAATTACGCACAAAGTTATCTTTTCGAGTTTTTTCCGAAAGTGCAATAAAATCGGAAGATCTTCTGTAATTTTGAGACAATGCATTATTTTCCATTTTCTTGTTACTGATTTTCCTAATTGTCATCTCAAAATGTAGACCCAATATACAATGTTCTTTAGCTTGTAAAATTAAAATATCGATAGTCACCACTGGGCCCAACTTTTCCCTTGCCGGCCCTGCCCATAGCTGACTATGTACGTAGATAAGGCAGAGCGTAAGGTTAAGGTTCTAATGGAAATACTGAAGATTGGTCCATGCCAATTTTTAAAGCTTAAAAATCATTCATTGACTGCAAGCAGATTTTCGAAGAATCTAATCTTATCGCCAATGACAGTATTTTGACCTAGTCACATACAATTTGAAAACCTATAAATGGCATTTGGGCTGGAGTAAACACCCAGAACAAAAATCATTTTAGAGTAATACAGTCAAAATATGTATTCCACTATGAAACTTTTGGTTTTTGTATTCTTCCTTGGACATTTGGCAAAGGACATTTCGTGTAGAAACAACCAGTATGGTAATGCCAGCTCAAACACATCAGGTACGAATGCGTGTGGTATGAATTACAAAATTGATATACATACAAACGATTTCTTTTATAGTGAACTCAATTTCTGAAAGTATTTGCAACAATTTTCCCATTCGAATTGGGAAAAAATTGTATCATTTTGAAAATGGTGAATTCACTTGGTTCAAAGCTGCTCACAACTGCCGACGACTGGGAGGAGATCTACTCAATATTGAAAGTAGTGCTGAAATGGACGCTATTCTAGAAATTGTTCCCTCAGAACGGTATTGGATATCTGCTAATTGCCTTGTCACAGACGATAGAACATTTTTATCGCTAGCCACTGGTCGTCCCATGCCTTATATGAGATGGAAATTGGGCGAGCCCAATAATGAAAACGGAGCTGAAAATTGTGCGGAAATTAGATTTGAAACATTAAACGATAGCCCATGTAATTGGGATTTAGGCTTTATCTGCCAAGTAAAAATTGTTTAGAATTATAATAAAGCTATGTGATATATAATATAAAATAAAAATATAATATATATACTGCTGAATGAAAATATAACTATAAATTAATTAAGGAAATTTAAGTTTTGTGCTCGGTTGGCAGCAGTGAACTTGTTTTCTTAACTTGTCAGGAGTTGCCGACTAGCCTGCCAACTTATTTTCGAGCTAAACAGGTAAGGTAACACGTATATCTATATTTGCAATTCCATAACTCGAGAACGAGTTCCCCATTTGCTTGCGTTTTTTTTTTTTTTCATAATCAATTTCATCGATTTTAATGATATTATCGTCCATGGGTTTCTTTTTTTTTAAAAAACTCATTGTTCCTTTCTTTAACAGTGCCATGTATTTTTTCAAAGACGCAATTGAATCTTGCTTTGGTGTTACGGTCATGCTTAACTCTATATTTTGGGAAATCAGACATTATTGTAGGAAATGGGTTAAAAAAAGGGCAAATTGCATCGTATTATATTAATTATTCTTAGTGGGTCTCCTCATGAAAACCCGAAAAAAATCTCATTTGTTTTTTGTGTGTTTAGTCGATAGACAAACTATCCGAGAATGTGCATGTAAAATTTCAGATCGAAATTCGGAATATTTCTAAAGATACAGTCGGTAGATTGGCTCGGCGCACGAGAGCTTCAGAAAGTTTTGTTAGTCTATTTGTTTTTAACAAAAACTTTAAGGCGCGTTTGCTCAAAACCACGTTTTTGAAATTGGTGGGCAGGATTACACAAAAAGTTTTCAACCGATTGATCTCAAATAAATTTTGTTTTGTTGGTAATGAGCAACCATTGTATATGAACCAAAGATTTTAATAATTTACAAATTTTTTATACTTTTTGTGCAACAATTTGACTGCAAATTCAATTGTCTTTGACTTTTCAGGGGTTCATGCAAAATAAATAAGTGTACTAAATAAAACAAAAAAAAAATGCCATTGATGTTAGACGAAAATTACGGACGCTATGCTGCCCGCTGTTCAACTTCTCCAGTCGCGAGGCATACCAGTCCGCCATGAATAACGCCACTATTTTGGAAAATTTTGACTTCTTTTTTTTGTTCAGAAGTACCTTTAAATAATTGTAAAAAATCATAGATGTATAGCATTTCTTTCTTGACAAAAAAAAAAAAAACTTGAAAAAGAACTTTAAACATATCGAAATCCGCAAAACCCAAGCAAAAACCACTTGAACCACTTTAGCTTTCGTAATTTTTTGATATATACCTTCAAAGAGTATAAAGATATGCATATCTGGGTTTGGAAAGGTTCTTCTTCTTTCAAAGCGCGTTCAATATGCAGTCAAAACCACTAATGTTTTTGTTTTTTGCCACACAGCAAAATGGGACAGGCATTACTAAAGCAAAAAGTTTTCAACCAATTGATCTCAAATAAATTTTGTTTATTGCTATCAATGGTTGATAATAAAAATCATTGATGTAATAGCATTTCTTTCTTGTATGTAGCGTGTGAGTGTGAAAGGAAAAACTTTTTGTTAGGAAAGAACTCTTAAGCATTTTTTCGTGAAAGTCCGCATGAGATAGATATCGGCCAAAATAAGTGAAACCTTCACTTGAACCGGACCTTCTCCGATTTTGATGATTTTTACAGATTTGGTTGATATACTAGCCAATAGTAACCACGTCAAATTTTATTGCAAAATTCCGATTATTTATCGAGTTATCGATAATTGAAAATGGCGTTTTTCGTTTTTAGCGACTATTCTTTGACAAGCCATATCTTATAAACGAATGAAAATATTGACGTGATTTTTTTCCATGATAGATAAAATATTAAATTAAAAAAAATATTTTTTTATTTTTTTTTTTTTTTGATTTTTTATCATTTTTAGTTTTTAATTTAAACAAAAGTGAGGGACCGCTTTTAAAAAAAAGCTGGAGATGTCATTTTATGCGTGTAAGTTCACTGCAAAAAACAAAACAAAAAAAAATTAGTAACTCTTAGAATTGTAGAAGTTATGCTTATTTTAGTGATGGCACCTCGCTCGTTCGCCATAGTAAACAGTACCTTGAAAAATACAAATAAGCATAACTCCTCGGAATTGAAAGATAATACGTTCAAACTTGACATGATTAATCGTTTTGACATTCTGAGATCAATTTTGAAAGCGCCTTCATATATTTAAGGTCAAAGGTCCACAAAAATTGGTTTTTGCAAATAACGTTTTACCCGTGCTTTAACTATATTAAATATGCTCTACAAAGTTGTGAAAAGTGAAGCGTTTCACTTATTTTGGCCGATATATATTTTGTTGATGTTTGCAAATAAATAACAAAGAACAATTCAGATATGTTTTATAGTCAATATGATAATTAATTCTATTTTGGTCTAATTTTAGGAAGTTTGCTGTTGCCCATAATTTTTTGCTTTTGGTTTAGTACTGCAAGTTTCGTGTTTAGAAAACAAAACACACCCAGCTAAAAATTTCGTCCGTGACCATCTTTACTCGTTCACAGCAAGTTTTGCCCTGACGATAAGGGCTATAAACGAGAGAGTTAGCATTCGCACGACATCACCTTATTATTCCACCATGCTTTGCAACAAGAGCATGGCAACGCCAGAGAATTTGCTGAGAGCAGTTCAGTACAAAAATCACGCACACATGCATGTGTTTTGTGTACAACACAGTACGTGTGAACTCCAATCCCATGGGATTGGGCCGTGCCGACCACTTGTCTATGGGAAAGATTTCTTTCTCTTTCAATCCGTTGCACAATTGAAATTTTGTATTTCTCCGTCGTTGTTCTTCTATTCTATTTTCTATCCTACTCTATTTTTCAATAAGGTACGTCGCAATGCATTATATATACTTACATTAGGGTGGGTCAAATTTTTTTCGAATTCGCGGCGCCCCCCAGGATTATTCTACGGACGATTCTAAGCAACTTTGCCGAAGAAACCATAGGTCTATCTCGAATTTCGAGCCAGCAGATTTTTAAAAATAGTTTTTTTCCTCTATACCGCCAAAAACATAACATTTTAACCCAAAACTTTATCTTTTTATGTGCATATCGGGGGTTTTGGGGGTCAAGGAATTCATTTTTGATGTTTATTTTTACTTATGATTGCCGCCAGAGGGCGTTTCGTGCATACTTTGGCACTTTTTCGCTTTTTCGAGAAAAATTACGAATTTCTTGAATAAATTCAGAAACATTTGACATTCTCGTATTGCAATCTAAATTTTTATTAGCCCTTAATGTTCCGCGTTGAAAATTAACGGCCTGTATTAAAAAAAAAAAACGATTTCATGAAATCGACAACGAAAAAATGAGAATGAGAATTACGAATTTCTTAAAAAAATTGAGAAATATTTGACTTTCTCGAATTGCTATCTAAATTTTTATTAGCCCGTAGTTTTCTTAAGATCCCGTAAATTTCAAAAAAGCATTAAACATTAAAATTCTTTGGGAAAAATGAGTGCGGTATGGGCCCGACGATAGTCACCCTCCGGCCCGACTTTTCTCTCAACGGCCCTGTGTATATGGTATAGTATATACTATATACTTGCCGACTTGAAAGCTGCTATCAAGGCTCTGCCATTGCACGCCACAAGAGCCAAGACGAGCCAAGCGAAGCGAAGCGTAAGGGCACTACCTACCTTTTCTCGAAGCGCTTCGTCGTTTTTTTGAGCTCTTATAACTTTGGTTAGGATTATGCTAGATCAACAAAATTTTCGGAACCCACATATTTTGACTAAGGTGTTGAGTTTGTGAAGTTAGGCCTTGTAGAGTTAGGGCGTGTAGAGTTAGAAGCTTGGCTCTATATGAGGTCTGATAACTTTTTGACAGTGCGAGTTATATGTTCTCGTCTTGGCAACATTTTACATGAAAATGTTTTTTGGTGGGATAATATTTTTCAGAATACGGCGGGAGCTCTAGCTCAGCTCTGAGCTCAAGCTCACATACGGATTTCTAGTCACTATTGTATACCTCGTTCCAAGGAGGTGTATTATGCCTTCCGAATATGCCGTTACAATAATCGGGGATAACTAGAACCAAGGCTGATAATCGGGGATATCCAAAACCAAGGCAGATCGACAATGGAACATTGCGTCTGACTATTACATTACCCGACCAATTTGATCAAAAATGGAATAGTTCGTGTTTTCCCCTTACACTTAAAAAATTTTTTTAATTGAGGTTTTTTAGGCGAAAGTGGCAGAAATAATAATAAATTTGCCACTCATGGATGTAGTGGAGTAATGAGAAAAGGTATAGAAAAATTTGGGAGTAAATTGCAAAATTATTTTGGAAGACGAGAAAACCTTGCTACCTCTTTGCGAAACTCATTGATCCTAACTCTTTGGGCCTTCGAGAAATAGCCAGTACGAAGTTTGTGCTACGAACAGATGGGCAGGCAGACATTTTGGTATACCCTCGTACTAGTGCTGGAGAAAACATCGATGATCGAAGTTTAAAACCTCTATCTATCAATGTTGGCCAACAGAGATGTTTCTCCAGCACTTCTGAACTCATCAAATGGGTGTTTAGTAGTGCTGGAGAAACATCTCTTTTGGCCAACATCGATATATAAAGATTTTAAACTTCGATCATCGATGTTTTCTCCAGCACTACCTCGTACACAAAGTAATACGCCTTAAGTACACCGGGAAACACTTGAAAGAAAAAAAAACCTCTAGCAAGCAGTCATTACTCTTCAGGGGAACTGCGATTGGCTGTCCAATAATATATCATATTAAAGTTAAACAAAGCACAACATTATAATATACTTTGTATATAAATAGAATCAAAGTACAAACCAAATCGGCCTCTGCCTTGTTATCAGCAAACGGAAAGCAAATCGCATTAAAATGTCAAAACAGACATCAAATTCAGACGCCCACTCACGAATACTCTAAATAAAGCAACAATAATCCCATACCCTTTGTTATATTAAAAAATATTTCTTTGGTCATTTTTAAGTTTTTTTTTTTTTATTTCGCTCGGTAACATAATTTAACGTAACGTAAAAATTTTATTTTTTTTTTAACCAAAATACGTTGCTTACAAATGTAATTGTTATCATGAGCTTATCACATGGATGTGGAGAACTTATATGCGTGAATGAATTGGAGATAAAATTGAAAGAGTCGCGTTTACAATGTATTATTTTTTTAATTTGCTGCTATTTGCGATTTATTTCAAAAAGATTAAGCGGAAAACTAATTTTGATAAAGTTAAAGCGTATGAAAATCGCTCTTGGTTGAGTTTTATGGCGGGCGTAATACTTAAACAGTCATTACAATAGATTTACGAATTTTGAATGGAATATTTGTTTTAACTATTAAATGTGGTGTCTAAGATTTACTGCTTCTGCAAATACTCATCAAACAGATAGACGGAGAGTGATGGATCGGGCACGGTCATCAGCTTGGCAAGGTCGTTGACATAACCAGACAGCTTGCGCACGCTCTCGGCCTGTTTGGAGAGATACTTCTCCTCGAAGAAGTGCGCCATTTCGGGATCGAGATCGGAATGCTTGGAAGCCAATGGCTTCTGTCCAGTTGAGCGCTTGGAACCATGAGTGGCATGTGTGTGTACATTGCCAGCACGTATGGCCAGCTCCTTCTCGATATCCAAAGCCAAGGCCAGCGAGTGCAGCTCGTCGACCTCCAAAGTGTGTGTTGCCTTCTTTTCCTGATTGCCAGCGTTCAAGTCCACAGTGGCGCCACGACGTGTAAGCTGCTTGATTAGAGCAATAGACTCATCGAAGGCGCGATCGGAGAGATCTTGATAGAGCTTGTTGAAACCGGGACGATTCTTCTGGTAGGAGTTAAAGTGTGTGGCCAACAGCAGATATTCGTAGGACTTTTCCAGCTGATAGTGCATATAGCTCTGCACTTCGGGCTTAATGTGCTCAATGCCGGCAAAAGTAGCCGTACAAACGGAACCACCTAGTAGTCAAAAAAGGCAGAGTAAAGAAAAAAATAGAATGATTAAGTGTGTGAGAAGTAGGGCCAGTAAGGAAGTCATAAGCTGAACTTACTCTTACTTTCGCCAAGGAAAAACCCAATGAGCGCTTGTTTAATTAAGATTTTTTTTATTTTTAAATATACAAAAACAAAAGGTTGCAAGTCAACACTTTTACGCTCTTAAAAATAGACACACACACACACAAGCGCTCTCTTAATTTAAGCGTTTTGTTTTTACTCACCAGATGACTCCGACTGGCAAGCATCGACCACTTTGTTGTGGCAGACCTCTTCGTTGCTGGCCTGTGCAAGAGCGCCGAGGCTCAACAAAGCGAATGCAATGAACAATTTCATTATGTTGTTTATATATTTATTTTGCTAGAATTAGACAAACAAAAGGAAATTTCACAATTAGCACAGTTTTTATGCAGAACTTGTAAAATTTAAAGCAAATTAAAATTAAACAGCAAGCCTTTTGCTTTTGTCTTTTGCGTCGCAGAATTTTCTTGAAGTTTCTTTTGCTTTTTTTTTAATTTTTTTCTCTTTACGCACCAACCAATTGCTTTGACTTGCTTTGTGTCAATAATTTGAACTAATGCAAAACTGCTGCTTTTAATAGTAATAATTTTCACCAAACACAGATATCAATTTGACAACTGACGTCAAACTTACTTGCTTTCAAAAGCGTCTTAAATTGTCTTGATAAATTAAATTTTTTCACTTTGCTTTGTGCTTTTGCTTTATTTTGTGTGTCTTGCTTGTTGGAACTCAAATCGAGAACTGCTGTTTATAGCGTTGCGTTTGTCTCGTTTCTATGCGATCGATAAAGCCTCGTTACATGCTAGTGTGTGTGAGTGTGTACACACTCGTGTGCGAGTGTGTGTGAGTTTTGGTATGTATTTTGTTTTGCACTCGCTCGTTCTCGCTCTCTTGCTAACTGTCAAATATGGCGGCAATTCGTGTTGTTGCTTTTGTTTTGCTTTGTGACTCATGAGCGGTCAACAGTTGCCTAGGGTAGCCAACGCGTGCAAAATGTTTGTCAATTAATAATCTACAAGTAACACGTGTACTTGAAGATTTAAGAAGCAAGTGCTTAGTGTATTAGATTGTGCCTGCCATAAACGGCCATGTAAGTGTAAGTATTAGCCGCGTGTGCAGCAAAATGGCAGCTTACTTGTTGACTGTGGTCAGAGACGGTTCTAAAAAAAATGTTTTTGGGTGCGTGCAGTCAAAATTAAACTAAAATTATTAAAAACCTTTCTTACTATTATCCAACAAAATATTTACATATAAAAGCAAATATTGACATGATCAATGAACCTATCAATGCAAATCAAGACCATATATCTAGTTTTCAGTAAAATACTACTTCTTTGCTTGATTTTTTATATCCGTAAAGCTTTGCACTTTTGAATTATAACTTTGCCTAACACGTTGAAAAACCTTGAATCTTTTTAGGGTGCACAGACCTCCTAAGCGCCCATAAATCACTTTATGTTTTAGTTTAATTTCGCCAAATTTGTTGTCTGTTACTATGCATTTTTTGGAAAATCCCGAAATTCGCTTTCAAATCTTTGACACGCAGCCGTCAAAGACAAATCAACGCATTATATCATCAATCTAAGCGCTTACCAACTCTAAAGTAAATTTGCCGCACTTGACAACCCTTGACGTGTTTTTTTCCATATGCAATCAAAACAAAAACAAAGAACAGCTGACCCAATGCGAGATGTGCAAGAGCGGCCATATTGCCTGCTCTGCTTTGAATTCAATGGGGAAAACATGTCGTCAAAAGCATTTTTTGCATTGAGGACGTGTGTATTAATTTAAGTACGACTATCAGCAGACATATTAAATTATCACATAATATGCCAACTACTATATACAAATGTACAATGGCAGCCATGACAGCAACGCCGACGACATGTTGAATAGATAAGAGCGCCGAGCACACACACACAGTCGCACACACAAACTCGTTGCTCTTTGTGAGCAACTCAAAGCAGTCGCACAGAGTATTTAAAAGTGTTTTGCACGAAGCTGGCACAGCACAGTTCGAATTCACATTTCAAAAACGAACAAAGCAAAGACGCGTAAAGCAGAACGAATTAAGTAAAAGATTTACTTTGTCAGAAGGTACTGGAAAAAAATCATAATCGGTCGCATAAAATTAAATTAGAAGCAAGCACCGCCTTCTATGCCAGTGTGTGTAAAGGCAACTTGACAGACAACTGAAAAAAATCAATTTTGATAAAAAAGAAAAAACTTTGTACTTAATATTGGCAAATTGACCGTGACATTTCATTACTGTTTGTGCATTGATACAGTGCGCATCTTATAAATAAAATTTACTGAAAGTGAAAATCTATTCTGTGATTTTGTGTAAAGACAACAACAACAACTACAAACCGAAGAACAAAGATGGTGAAATTAATTGCGAGCATTTTGTTGCTGGCCGTTGTGGCACAGCAGACCTATGCCGACCTTACTTGTAAGTATTAAAAACAATGGTGAAAATAAGCTATATGCATGAAAATTGTTTATAAACATTTGAATAAAAACAAAACCAAAAACACTAAAGAAAATACGTACATATCAATAAAATTCGACGCAATTAACAAATACAGCTGAAAGTGCTTAAAGAGCAGAGAGCGCAAAGGCATGCGCACTCTTAATACGCACCAACTCTTTGTGCGCGCTCTTTAGAAAGTGAATATTTTGTTATGAAAATTAATTCAATGTGTAGCTATTTCCGCTTCGTTTTAAAAGCCCGTTTTTGTTTGATTTTATAATAGCTGCGGGAATTTCTGATTAGCATAAACCACAGATTTTACTTTCATTATGTATTATATAAAAAAAAAGTGAAAAACAACAACTTTTAGCTCAAGTCCAGTTTAGGAATTTGTAATTTGCACACGGCCACCAAGTCGTGCTCAAGCTGTTGTTGTAATTGCGGCTGAGCCTGAGAGCGCAACAAAGAAAAACAAAAAGAGTACGCGCGTTTTTTTGCACACGGCACCACATCAAAACAAATGCTGTTACTGTGCAGGCTTGCGGTCAGCGCTTGCTGCGCACGATACAACAGTTGGAAAAATTACATGTAATGAGAGAGAGCGAAAGAGAGAGATCAAGGGAAACTGCAACCCAGTAGCAAATCGGATACTGCTTTGGGTAACAATTTTAAGTGGGAATCGATGCCAGCATTGGGAAATGGAGTACCCATGGGCATTATGGTAATTTTATGTTTTTTAAGATCTTCAAATAATTTGTTTCTTGCATTTATAATATGTAGCATAAAAACTTACAATCTAGTTATACTGTTGGGGTTAATTCAATTGATCTTTATTGGAATAACATTTTTGACTATTGGCACTGTGCCTCATACTGGACAGCTGTAATAAATAACTGCGAAGAAAATTAGTTTCATCATTACTGACTTATTACCTATATTTAGCAAGGAATTGTTGATTTTATGAGTAACTTAGTTATTGCTGGGGCTAACCGCTTTAAAAATGCAATTTTGTCGATCAATAGTCTGCACAGTTAAAAGCTCGTGAAACTAAATGATTATGCTGCCTAGATAAAATATCAAAATTTTGCAACCCTGTGTTTCCGTTTGTTTTACAAAACAAAACGTTCTGTAATTTTCCTACTGGGTTGGCTTGTGCGCCTTGAACACTGCGCACGATACATACGCAGTTACATAGAATTGAATGCTAGAGGGAGAGGCTCTCACTCACATGTAACTGCACTTTAGACTACAACAACAAAAAACAGCTGGTAGCCATCATGGTAGAATAAACAAGGTATGCTATTCCCGAAAAATTTTCGCAACTCAAACCTTATTTTAGTTTCGTTGATATTTTTCACGAGAAAGGTTGTTTCCGCGCATAGTTTTTCAGCATTTACCGTAATTTTGTGCAGCGGTAAAAAATAAGCCACTCTAGTTGCAACCAGCAGCACAAAAAAAAAATGTTTAATATGCTTGCCTACGCACAACAACAGCAATGGGGGTGGTTTCGCTCTCTCACTTTTTCGCTCAGACTAAAAATAAGGTTTCAGTGCAGTGAATAGCATACCTTGTTTATTCTACCATGGGTAGCCATGACTCTTAGAGAGCAGCTATTGCATTCATTTATGAAATAATTAACAGCCGCCTTCCTTAACCCTTAGGCCAAGCAGAATCTCCTGACAATGGGCAACCAAAGAAATGTTTTTCTGATGATGTGCTCAAGCAAAAGAAATCAAATAAATTAATCAAGCAAATTGGCAATGAAGTTTTTAAAGAAAATGTTAACTGTATGCTTTAAAAATATTATTAAGAACAATTAAGTCATGTCTCGACAAACTCTAAATTCTTGAACTAATTAAATTCTAGGCTCACTGGTGGTACCAAAAATACCAACTGATTGGATTGATATGAAGGATGCTTGTATACAAGACATGCGTCGCCAGATTCAGGAGGAGATTAATGCTTCGTACCAGTATTTGGCCATGGGCGCCTATTTCTCACGCGATACCGTCAATCGTCCTGGCTTTGCCGAACACTTTTTCAATGCCGCCAAGGAGGAACGTCAACATGGCTCCAAATTGATTGAATACCTGTCCATGCGTGGCGAGTTGACCGATAATGTCAGCAATTTGATTACAGCTCCCACTGTTAGTATAATTTGAATTTTTAACGAGTATTTTAAAAAGTATGCTTAAATTTGACATTTTTATGCACAGTTCGAGTTGAAGCAGGAGTGGAATGGTGCTGCTGAGGCTCTTAAGGATGCGCTTGAGTTGGAGACTAAGGTCACTAAATCCATACGCAGTCTTATCAAGGTCTGCGAGAACGCTCCTTACAACCACTACCATTTGGTCGACTATCTGACTGGTGTCTACTTGGAGGAGCAATTGCATGGACAACGCGAGCTGGCCGGCAAGCTGGTTACACTCGAGAAGATGAAGTTGTCTCAAGGCGAACTGGCCGAGTTCTTGTTCGACAAGAATATGTAAAGTGCCATACATGTCAGCAGACCCAGTCCCCAACTCATTGTGTTAGCAAACTATACATATTTTTTACTGTGCTCCCACAAAATAATTTAAAAATGTTAATAGACTTAGTAACATCAACAAACAAAAACAACAGCAACCACAGCTAGTATTGTGTTATCTATTCCATTAAATCATTAAACCCTAAGTGTCATAATGAAAAGTTGTAGTTTTTTTTTTCCAAAACACTTGTCCAATAAATAACTTCTTTGGTTTTGATTCGGTTTCATTGTCAAGCACAGTTAAATCATTGACTTTGTTCTTTCAATTTGTTTTAACACATCCAAGCAACTGCACGTATTTATCAGTTCAATACGTTTGTGATTTATTTTCAATACTTTAAGACTCGTTATCAGACTTGTGTCTGATCTTATATAATTTTCAAGATTTTGCATAGCTTTAAGTCACATGCTTAAGTAATAGAGTTGTCAGCTATTCAAATAAACATTGAACAAATAAATTTTGTCAATTATGACAATTGAAACATTTCAATAAATACAATATACAGTAACTAAAAATAATTGAATTGATTGTTTGCCTTGGGATTTCAACTTTAGATAATGTGTCTTAGTAGTTGTAGTGGCTTAATTTATTGCCTTAGTAGAGGCAGAGCTGCCTTCTTATCAAGCTACTTTAATTTTTGATATTTAAACAAAGAGTTGATAGTTCCGATAGTCACGTATTCCCAGAACATTGACTTAACAGCTAAAGTACGCTAATGCGCATACACATCGCATATTCCTTTTGATTTGCAACCCGCTTCTTATGCCTATTGACCCTTTTCTATAGCTAATATCTGAAGCTGGACTAATCTTATTTGAAAACACAAAAAGTGAACCATACAAAATCCAAAGGAAGCGTGTGTGACAGGGCGGCACGAAAAATGTAAGTACAAAGAATAATTCATAAGTCACTTGTAAAAATGTCGTACAGTCAGTCGTCAGGGGTCTGACCCCTGGAGGCAAGTGGCTAATGTGTGTTCACGTTCACCCGTTCACCCTTTCGATGTCGATGATTGACAGGACATGTCATGCATTGAATTATGATAAATTGTGGCAACTGTCAGATGCGGTGATGATGTTACTTATTTGTGTTTTGGGCGGGATGTGCAGGCGAGCGTGACCGATGCCACATGACTATTATTGGCTTGCCACTGCTATTTTAAACAATTTTATAAGCCAATATTTGAACAGATGCAGCCAGCTGGTCACGCTGAATTTTAAAATTACATCAATGTCTTTGAGCTGCACACAAATTGGCCGCAAATTTTCGGATAAGTATGAACACAATTTGCTGACCCTAGCAAAGGCCGGCCTGTCCAGCATACAAATGGACCATGACAACTGGACGACTATTAATCTTCGCAAAACAGAGAAAATTTCATATCGTTGCTTTGCGATAAAAAAAAAAAAAAAAACTTTTGTCATGCTTGATTTCTACTATGATTTTTATTGCATTTTTTTGGCGAATTTTTTCTATTCTGTCATGCATAAATGCTGAAAAAATGTTTTTGCGACGAGCGAGTGATTTATTTAGCGCTGCGACAAACAATTCGCGCTTATCACAACGACATTTGTGCTGCCTGTTGACAAATCGTTGTCGACCTAAAGACGCCGAAAGACCACTTATTGCAGTCTTTTTAACCAAGCCAAGCCATTTGCGATGATATTGCATTTAATTACGTACAGTTGAAATCACCCTTGTTATAGGCAATTTTATTTAGAGCGTCTTTCTAACTGCCCAACCAAACCGGTTCGTTATGTACCGCTTTTAACCACGTGTCCGTAGGACATGCACCACGTCGCCTAGTTGGAAAAATGATTTATAACAACGCAATTTCTTTGTCTTGACTCATTTGCCTAGTCAAAGCAAAACACTTTCTCCCGATTCGCCTGTTTGCGTTTCACACTATAAATCACGTCTTTTTAATTCGGGAATGACAAGCATACAGTTATCCTAACATATGTACTTTGGAACTTAAACAGGAACGTAAACTTGGACAGCAACATTTGAATGCTTGATAATTTTCAGATGGAATATTTTACTGCACTAAAAACAAAAGCTTGAATTATAATATTTGTTAAGATACTTGGAAATTGAATATTCAGCCGTGCTTCGGAAAACGAATGCGAACATTTTATTCGGATTCGTTTTGAAAACGTTTGTTTGGTGCTCCCAGTTCCGTCAATACGAATTTTTCATGTGGTTTGAAACTGAATGTTTTGTTGCAAAAAAACTTCATATAAAAAAAAAATCCCAATTAAAAAAAAAAAAGTAACATAATAAAAAATCTCTTAGAAATTCTGTATTACTTAGTTTAGGCGTTGCCAAAATATTTAAACATTGGATAACCTTTTTTCTTAAAAATAAGTTTTATTCCTGCATATTCTTTCTATGAACTTTCCAATTGGAAGGTATTTTAGATTTCGTTGGTGCAAAAGATATTTCGACCTATAAGTTTGAAAAATTTCTAACCGATTTTGAAATGAAAATCGAATTTTACGTTAGAGTTATTTAAAATAAACGCAGTAAAGCCTTTAAAGGGCATGTGTTGAGGGGTTTTTGAGAAAACTTTACGATAAATCGATAAATGGACATGACTTCAACAAACTTGATCTTCTCAGGTAAATTTGCTCATCAGTTGGTAAAGTTTCGTATCTCTACAAAAAGTCTCCGAAAGATCTAGGTGTACATACAGACAGCCAAACGGACAGAGGACTGACGGACAGACGGACAGACGGACTTAGGCTAAAACAGACTTCGAAAGGTTATGATGTTGTCATTTTGGTATAAAGGACTTGGGGTCTGCCACGCTTACTTTTGCCATTACATGGATTGCACTTAAAATATATATATACCCTAAATTGTACAAAATAGGTACAGGGAGTAAAAAAAAATAATATAATAGCTCAGAAAAATGTTGTCAAAAAGCAAACTAAGTTTTTTAGTTTACGCTGTTCGAAAAATATTTAAGTTGGCAACTCTAAAGACGTTTAAAAATAACGAAATTTCACAGTTGCTTTAAAATACAATTTGTTATTGACAGCACTCGGCTTAAATAAAAATTGGTTCGAAATCTATTCGGTAGTTTAGTCAGACTAATCTTAAACACCATTTGTCGTAAGCAGGCGTTATGATATTTCGAAAATTTTTGATTTCTAGAACAGGCCTGTATGAATCGAATTGCTTTATTAGTTTTTAAATATCTGTGGGGGCAGTTTTCGGTACCTTATCCAACTGGACCCTTTAATGAAAACTTGCTGTTGCACGAAAATACCATATGCTATGTAGTTTCGAAAATTTTCAGACCATTTTTTTAATTAATTCGCTTTAACAGGCTTTATTGCTACCAGTGGCAAATTCACGGGGGTTTTCGGGTGCGGACCCCCCTCAAAAAATTTAAAAATGGGTTGAACACACACTTCGAAGTTAAATCCCCCCCAAAAGACCAAATCCTGGATCCGCAGCTGATTGCTACCATACGTTAACTAAGACTTCCCTTTTCTACGGTGTACAGCAATAAATTACAAAAACAATTCACATTTGGTTTGGTCGTGTGTGTCATAGATGACTTTGAACCTCATTCATTTACATGCGTCACTATATTAGTTTGATTTACAATATTTTATCAGTTGATGAATAAACAACTATACCAAAGTTCTGCATCAAAAAATAATTTCTCGTAAAAAGTGTAACATACCATCATCGCAACAGCGTCATAAGCTAATTATGGCATAAATTGTATACCGATACGTTGTATAGAAGCAGACTAGGATTGCATACCCTTAATTCCCTAGCAATCTAAATAATTAATTTATTTCATATTTGTAACTTATATGCATATTTATTTAGCATGGGTCATTTTCCAGCCCGCTGTTAATAGAGGGTTAACAGCCTTGTTGGGCAGCAGCTTTTTTGTCACAGTTAAATAGTTACAAATGTGCTGCACTTAAATTAAATTTTTTTAATAATAATAATTTTAATGATTTAATTTGAGGTAGCAGACTAATAGATTAATACTCGTCATAGTTTAAGTCTTAATTGAGCGCAAAGCAGTGAGCGCCGTTTGTTCAAAGCAGAATGACAAAAACTGTTAACAACTAAAAATAAGAGCGCAAAACACAGACACACAGCATGCGTAAATGCATTAGTATGTGTGCATATGTTTGATCTTCACCTTCTATTTATTTAATTGTCATACGTGTAAATAGGTCAGTGAACTCGCGACTCTCGCCATGTAAAGTCATAATTTTTGGCATAAGCGCAGCAGTGATTTGTTATGTAGTCAAATAGCATTAGTTTATTGTTGTTGTGTTAGTGTAATATGTTTGTGTTATAGTATGTGTAGTATTTCTCTATTGCCTCTGTACATGCATTTAACAAAGCGTAAGTAAAACAAAAAACCTTAAAAAAACCAAGCTGCGCTTAGGTGCCACAGTGCGCGAAAAAAGGTTAAAGTCACTTGCTTTTTTCATTAAAACGCGAAAAGTTGTAAATATTTTTGGATGCCTTTTTACATATTTATTTAGTCACTTTTTTAACGTATATATAAAAAAAAAAAATGTCTAAGTATAAGTACATATTTTCAATTTTTCTTTTAATTTTTTTTTATTTTTTGCGAGTTTTTGGTGCAAAATAAGGTTAAAGCCACTCGATTATTTTAGCACGAAAATCAAATTTTTTTTTAAACATCTTTTTAATATTTTGTGTGTTTACCTTTAGCGTCATACAATGCAAGTATTCGACGTGATAGACTGTCATACAGTGCTTTTATTTGGAAATGAGAGATGTTTTACCAAGCCGCCCCGATGGCCACCTTAAGTTCGTCCTTTTTGCTGTATTGTCGGCCATTTCCGTGCACTGCGCGTGCCGAAAGTCCCTAAAAATTCTTGATAATGTTAATATCTGGTTATTTCGATGGCCAATTGCTGAAAAGATGGATTCCGATTTCACGAAAAAACGGTTTGGTCGATCTGGCCCAAGAATCGGTGCATTGTCTTGATGAAATTTCCAGTCTATACCAGCGCCCTCAAAGCGATGTGCAGGAAAATAGGGTGGAATCATTCGCTGATACTCTTCCGCATTCATTCTTGTGAAAATGACTGATAATAGCATATTTTTGAGGTACCCAATGGCACCTCAAACCATAACCATCCCACCAACAGATTGGCGCGAAAACAATGTTCGGTGCGCAAATCGTACCAAAAGTAAGAAAATCCGTGCAATCCAAATTAAACTTTTTACGTCCGACAAAATAATTTTTTGCCATTGATTTGTCCAACGCAGGTGGTCTAAGACGAATATCCAAAGAGCTGCAATACACCATTGGCTTAGGGTTTCTGTTTTTGTATTTCAAGTGTTTAGATCCGCTTAAAATTTGTTGAGCACGGCGTACACCAACGAATGCATCATTTTCACTTCTTAAATGGACAGCAAACTTAAATCTGTTGGCAGCACTTGGGATTAACCGACGCTTTTGGCCACTTGTGATCATCGATGGTCCGTCAGTTATGCAGTTTTTGGCATAATTTTGGTGACTTCCTAGAAAACTTCTAACCACATCATTGCTGCGACCAATTTCCTTTGCTATTTGACGATTTCACATTTTATTACAATCTTTTACTGAGGAAACTATGCCTTTTTCGGCCTCTATTAATAGTTTAAGGGTACCCATAGTAAATTGATCGAATTGCGGATAACAACTGAGTTATAGATATTATGAAATTGCACTTACAGATTGGAGAAGGTTCATAACGGTGTAACAAACAAAAACAAAACACAAAAATTTTAACTGCATTGGTCTTCGCATAGAAAATGTGAAGTGGCTTCAACCTTATTTCGCACCAAAAAGCTTAGGTGCCTTTGGTGAGGTCGACTTTGTGATACCCTGTAAAAACATATTTTAAAGCAACTTTACATCTTATATGTTCATATGTGTGTGTCATAATATTATATAGTACATATAAGGATTTCATAAATACAATCGGAAGTTAAAAAAAAATGTTGACGAGTGGGACTCAAGCCGACTTTAGGCTTATGGGCAACTATCTAACAGCCGCACTTATGTGCCACACCCAGTGTAACTGCAGAAGCGATTTGAAAAATAATAGAAAATATGGCGCACTAACCATTACTAGGTGGTGGAAGGATCTGCCTGCGCATAATATGTAGTAAAAAGCGCCAGGAAATCATTACACACTAGAATTTCTCTTGTTTAATGTTTTAAGGACCTCCCATAAAGTCTACAAACCAAAAAGGTGACCTCCTTCCCCCGTAGGTTTTACCACTTTTTTGACATTTAGGTTGTACCGGTTGAACTCTGGCGGAGTCACACATAGACTAAATAGTCCTTGGTGGCTACTTTGACATTTGCGTCGTTCCATTCATCTCGAATTCTAAATATCGTACAAAAAAACTTTCAAGGCAAAAAATGTTCAAAATTGAGTCTCGAGTTTTATTTGTATTTAAAGTTATACCCAGAAGAACTACTTCGATCTCTGTGCAAACCAAACGTGGAATCGGATATCGAACACGTGTAGGATATCACGGCAAACATGGCCGACTTACTTCAAGAAAAGAACTAGAGAACTTTGCCGTCTAAATAGAGCCCAATGCTCGACCGTCATCCGTGCTATCACCACATTGGCTGGTGGGAATTCATGCACAAAGGCTTAACGCTCCTCATCATGACTTCTGTAGAAGTTGTGGTGATGAGGAGGAGCTTGAGACAGTAGAACACCTTTTCTGTCACTGCCCTGGACTGTGCAGGACAAGATTCCGTTTTCTAAAGTCACACTTCCTTGATGACATGTCCCAGCTCTCGGAGCAGAGTCCAAAAAGCCTTTTAAGGTTCATTCAGGCCGCCGGATGGCTGTGACTTATCTCATATAGGAGACCTCGTGAGTGGGGTAGAATGGTGAACGGTCCACCGTAGCGGTATCACAACGGGCCAATTCTTGGCCTATGTGAGTTGGGACTATAAGTCCCGACTGCTGCCATAACCTAACCTTACCTATACCCAGAAGTTCATATTTTTGGCGGTTGGGGGCTCCAAAGTTCCTTCAAACATTGAGCAAGAGAAATTCCAGTGTGAAATTTTTTGCAGGCATGTCTAAACTTCTTTTATAGCAGGCACTAGTGCTGGAGAAAACATCGATGATCGAAGTTTAAAATCTCTATATATCGATGTTGGCCAACAGAGATGTTTCTCCAGCACTTCTGCACTCATCGATGTTTTCTCCAGCACTAGTGCCTACTATAAAAGAAGTTTAGACATGCCTGCATTCATTGCTTTTGTTCTACTGATCATATTGAAGTTAATTTTTGGGGGTCTTCGGCGACGGCTTTTTTATGCTTTATACATTTGCATAAATTTGGCAGGCCCTTAGCTTATAATGATCAGCTTTGTCTCTCCGTCCGTTTGTATGAGCTCACAGATCTTAAAAACTAAAAGAGGTCGTTCAACATTGGTGACCGGAAGATGACATCATCCTGGTACACCGCCTTTGACAGTTTCGTCTCATTTGTTTTTACTTTTACTTCCCATAGACATATTCTGTATATTTTAGGAATTAACCCAAAAAAACGTATTCAAAAATTTGCTTACTTCATAAAAACTCTAGAAATTTACTGTTGCTGTCAATTTATATTTCTTCTGTTCAAGGCCCTCTATTTTCGCGGAAAATCATTCTGTTTATATGCACTTACTATTTATTGACATACTATTCCTCATTTCTTTTACAACTGCAAACTTTTAATCAAGTTTATATGACAAAAACACATCAAATCCAACCAAGAATGATTAAAATTCTGCAGACATGCTCGAAATCTTAATGCCAACATTGTCGCCTTTGCATTCCAAGCTCAAAGCATTATTGAAATGTCTTTGTAAATGTCCAAAGGAGCACTTTCAGACGCCCCATACCAACAAAAATGAAACGCACGGCAAGGCGTCTGCTGATTTAGCATATTGACTCCTTACATCTCGGCAAGGAGCAACTTACTATACAAGATTTATGCGTTCGCCGCACGCCGGGCGACGGCATAGATAAAAAGGATTCGTAAAACTCACGCCCAAACTGGGGAGTCCTACACACAGATACACACACGTAGCGCGTACAAGTGCAATAAATTGGATTTGCATATTAGCACACCAGCAGGGACGAGGTGGGGGGTCGTAGAACTCTTGGTCAACGTATGGGTTGCGCTTAGAACATTGAGTTTTTCTGTGCAGACCAGTGTCGTAGATTGGGGGAAAAGAAGTAACAAAAAATCGGTTTTACCAAATATTGTTTTGAAAAATATTGTTTTCGTTATCTTTGGACATTACATGTAATATATTTTGGTTTTATTTAGTATTTTTTTATTATAGTAAGCCCTTAAATAAGGCATTCCTCAGGCCCGTACATTTTTAAAAAGTCTTAAACATTTAAGTTTTTTGGAAAAGTGCTTAGGGCTTGACGATAGTAAGCACCGGGCCTGTTCTATTCTCTCGATGGCCCTGCAGAAGAGACAACAGTATAATAGTTTTGTGTCACGTATTTTATAGGCAGACCATAAGTTCCTTGTTTGTCTATCTGTTTATCCGTAAGAACACGCTTTTTTACGAAGGTTCATTTTTCGTGCAAACTAGTGTAATAGACTGAACAAAAATTTGCGAATTTTTAAATTTTTTCAAAACAGTGAGTTTAAGCGATGAAAATCAAACTCACCTTTGGGGATAGTAAAATAATAATAAAAGATGGCGTACGTTAAAGTCGTGCGCAGACGACTTTGGGATACCCTGTACCACCACATTGCAATTAAGTCCGACATATCGCTTAAGACCTCCAAAAGATATATTATTCGGCAAATTTTCATAAATTAACAGAAATCAGTCGAATTTTGCACCAACAAATTTTTTGTCACCGGTCCTATGGGGACTATATCATAAGTCAACCGATTTGGTACACTGACTGGGAACTATAAAACACTTCCGACTGCCAAATTTGGTAACGATATCTTCAAAAACAAACGAAACACAACCATTTTTGTACAAAAATCGTTTTTTTGACCGATTGGTCCTATGGGAGCTATATGATATAGTCGACCGATTTTGACCAAATTGCTACAGTGCTTGGGTACTCTAAAAAACTTCCGAGTGCCAAATTTGGTAATGATATCTTCATAAACAAACGAACTATCCATCTAAAACTTTTGGTTTTTTTCGAGGTCCTCTGAAACACCCCTATAGGAGCTATATAATATAACCCCGATATCGAAAAAATAAAATAAACTGTCTCCCCTGACATAATTACGCATCTAAACTGAAAACTTGGTCGCTCAAGCTCTTACCATCTCTGAGATCTAGGCGTTCATACAGACAGACGGACATGGGTATATCGACTTCTCTTTTAGGTAACTTTAGGGGGTCTCCGACGTCTCCTTCTGTATGTTACATACATTTTCGGCTTGCACAAACTTAATATACCCTTTGTACCATACGGTACAGGGTATAAAAATTATCTGAAAGTATTGATATTGGGAAATTATCGATTCCCAACCTTTTGACTATTTTCGTGTTTAAATTCGTATTCCATAATCGTATAACGAGCTCCTTCACAAGGAATATTTTCACATTACGATTATTTTTTTTAAGATTCTCCTTATAACGAATCTGCATTACGAACTTTTCTCTATATAGAGAACCTCGACAGTAGTATGATTTTCGGCGCTTTTCAAACGTGATAGTAGTTACAAGTTGTAGTTAGTAGTAGAGTTTTTTATAAAATTAGTGAACACAACAAAGGTTGTTCCGCCCGAGCTTTTTGGTTAACTGCTATAAGAGGGTTAAGGCAGAGGTGTATGTTTTTATTTCGAATTTTTGATAAATTAAACGATTCAACGATTTTCACACTTTTCCGGCTAAGAAAACAAAATAAAGGCTTTACCAAGCCAATCGGACGCTCCGTTCTTGAGTTATGGAACTATAAAAATATTACAGGCTTATATAGATTTATTATTTTGTGATAGGGCTACTTAAAGAGGCGATATCAAGAAGAAAAACTTGCTACAATCCACATTATCCAAGCTTCTTACGAAAAAGCTCCGAATTGTTTCCCTAAGTCTTGCAAGAATTTGTATTTACTTGCTTCTAAATCATACCAGCTGTCTTCTGTTCAGAGGATGAAAATATCAACTGAAATGTAATACCCCTCCATGGCAAAAAGCTAACTACGCCACTGAGGCCTACCCAGTACATATATGTGCTATGTCGCATCTGTGGGAATTCTTTAAGATTAAAAGAAAATATATGTTGGGGGGGTAAAAGTATGACCAGTTGACGGTGTCATTGGGGCCATTAGACAAAAAGAGTTTAAGTACGAAATCTTGCTTAAATTGCAAATAAATCATTAAAAATATGTGAAAGTTGTTTGCCAAAAGGGTTTGCAACAATTTCTGGCATTTGTGGCACGCATATTTCCCCCGCTCGTGTGTATGCGTATGTGTTTGGCTGCATATGTGGCAAGGGTAGAGAATTATTATACCCTTTGATTTATAAAGATAAGAACACATTATCATGTTTAATTTGCTGGGACAACGCTACTTACGCCTATGCTATTTACATAAATCTTTCAAGGAGCCACCAAGTGAGTGGTCAAGGCGTAGCTCGCGGCGGTCATAAACCAAAAATGTATGAAAAGTTTTCTAATTATCATTTTGCCCAGACTTATGACTACGCTTTGTTCTTTGTTTTAGAAAGGAACAATCCTACCCACTCACATCCACTTGTAGTTAACATTTTTTAACTGACCATTTTCATTGACACAAGACAAAAGTTTTGTACAAAGTTTTGTTTGAAGCCCCAAAAGTAACCCACAACATGACATTTTTGAGATAAGGTCCAAGCGGCACTTTTACTTTTGTCGCTCTCCCAGTGTCGTTGTGTTTATCGGTCTCGGCGCTTAGTTCAATGGCCACAAATATGTTGAACCGAATTTCCCAAGAGGGTCATTCAATGTGTACGTTTATATACTAGCAGTTGGTAGTAGTATATATGCTTAATCCCAAAGGTTGCCGCAATGCACGTGTGGGCCAAGAGCTTCAAAAGCTTCAAAACTGTAAAATAGCATTCAGTTGAGAGGCCAAGCAAATAAAAGCAGATTTGCGTGCAGTCAAAGAGCAAGAAATACTATCTACGATAGCCGATACCATGTTCACACTGGCAACCATGCAACAAAATGTGCAGTAACGAAGACAGTCCATATCTCGGTAACAGGCTTTCCCCAGTCTTGACAGATAAAATCTAAAGTTTGTAGTTTTTGTAACCTGTACCTGTACCCTGCAACAGTCAGAAGTAGGCTTGGTATACCAAATGTCCTTTATACCAAAATGTTTATCACAACCTGGTGAGCGAAAGTCTTTTTTTTGTGCGTCTATCTATATTTGCACATACCTGGGTCGGGTCTCTGAGACCATAAAAGTCTATTTTGACGAAAATCAGCTTAAAATAGTTTATGGATGATACCCTATGACATCATAATAATTTTTTTTTAAATATATTGTAGGTTATTAGACTTTTGTCCACAGCGTCAACTGATAGTAATAGCTAAAAATTACAAAATTGTAACCCCTTTACTAAAGAGGATCTTTAAAAAACAAGTTGATTATTTTTGTGAAAAAGGTACAGTCATCAAATTTCATATGTAGAATTATGTAAACTAAAATATTCGGATCCGTTTTTGCGTGCTCTAGAAAACCAACATTGAGTTGGATTGGGGCTTTGGAGATTATCTCAGAATCCTTGGGGCTCGTGTTTTTTGGTTGAAATCCATATGCATAGTTTATGGTTTTATGGTTATGGTTTTTTCAATTCATGGTGTCACATTGATTCCATCTTCTACTTCAGTTGTCTGACTCACTTAGGCTTAGAGCTTATTTTAAATAAGATACTATTCGTGAAAACATCTTGCTGTGTTGGGAAACGTAGCTTCCTTACTTGTTTGAGAGGACAACGGCTCTGACGAGTACCTGCTGTTAAGTATTCTGTTGAAGATAAGTAGCCTTCGTCAGGGTTTACCAACATGCAAATACATCGTATTAGTGTTACTTTCCAGACGGTAGTAAGATTGAGTGCTTTAACTGTGGCTGATGATTCTGATATACGTTTCTTCATTTTCTGCATGGATCGGTTATAACAATTGCCTTCATTACCAATTTTTCTACAAGGTGACGTAAACCCTTTGGTTGTTTAATGGCCTAACCATCCAGCTTTTGGAGTTCATTCCGCTCACGGTGTCTCTGCTACGTTACACCAAAGGCATCTGAATGCGCCTGGTCCTTTCAACAATATCGTCCATACTCCTTGCCTTTTGCCCTCAAAAGTCGCATTGAACATCATTACGATCGAGCCAGAATGTCTTCGTACAGTTCTTGGAGTTTGTTATTCCATCATAGAGCGAACACTTTCTTCTTAAGCAATCCTAGACCATTTGAAAAGGGCTGCACCTTCAGCGTGACAAAACCAAAACGGGAGGACAACATATAGAGTATTGACTTCAATTTAAAGAAAAGTCAGTATGTGTTGTCCTTGTTCGTTGTAATGGGGGAACCGTGGCAGATAAAGTTCTAGACGACATCTAAAGTGAAATTTTTCACCGAAATTTTCCATTAGTGAAATGTGACCCTGTAGGCGCTGCTGCTCTGGTTTTTTTTTTTTTTAGCACAACTGACCCTTGGGTATTTGTTGTAAGGCTTGCAGTGTGAATTCGCTATAAGCTATATATCCCGTCTGTGGCGCCTCAAAGTATGCAACAAATAAGGCAAAGTCAGCGACGGGAGCTAAATAGATTTGTGTCTGTCGCGAAGTTATGCGGCAGACATGGCTTGCTTTTGATTTAAGTGCATTGTTTGTCTTAAATATTTGCCATGCCGGACACGCAGACGATAGCAGGTTCTACTCTGGGACGTCTCGATTGTGCCACGTAATGCAGTCACAGCTGTAGTCACTGTGGTAAAAGTGGCAGAAACAGCTACAACAATTCATGGCACAGTCTATTTGTAGTAGTAACACCCACCGGACACCACCCGCACATTAGAGCGAAGCCAGGAACTCTTGTTTGATTTTCGCTGCTTGGTTGTGCACATAACCTCTGGCCTCTCAGGGAGAGCGAGACCAAGAGCAAATCCAGGGCCACTTGCTCGGTTTGACGTTAAACAGCTTAAACTTCACACGCAGACGTGTCTGGAGCTAAGTGCGCTGCTTGCTGTTAGTGGGGCTGCTGGAGCCCCTTCTTTTTTTGGAAATGTTTAAGGAATCGGAAAAGACGCATGAAGTGCATTAGTTGCAATTGAATTTGTACAGAGTGTGCGGTTGCAAGTGCGCTACTTTGGAGTGCAATTTTGTTGTGTATGCTGCAACAAAATTGGATTTCATCTGGAACTCAGCTTGGCAGTGGCAGTTGCAGCTGCTGCCACACGGAATGTGTGCTGCTGGCCAAAATTAATTAGAAAGCCAGGCAGGTACACAGCTTACAAACACTAATTGAACGGCTGGCCACAGCTGCACTTAACCAGCTTCCGGGCAAAAGCATCTTAACGGAAATCTGCCATTTGTGGCAAATTAAATATGTATGGTGCGGGGGAGTCGCAGCGAGTGCTTATCGGCTAAAACAATCGAAAGCGAGTGAGTAACCCAAAGGGCTAGTTATCGGACAGGCATCAAATGGACTATGCTTCAATAACTGTCTGTCCAAGCGTCCATCCAAACGACTGTCAACAAAATAATGCGTCGCAGGGCACTTCAATGTGCCATTTCAAAGGCATCTTAACCCTTCTTTTGTGGGCATTACCTAAGGGCCCTCAGGGCTTTGGCTTTGGCTTTGAAATGCGAGACTTGAGCACTTGCAGCTGACCACTTACTGCCCCAGTTGTGTGCTTTGGGGAGTACTTGCAACCAACCAAATACCCCCCAATAATCCCGACATCTATGTAACCGTTCAATTGAAAACAAGTTGTAACGTTTTAGTTTTCTTTTTGATGATTATAAACGACATTGGTCGCACTTTATTGAAAGATTTTCTATTGTTTTTATTGTAACGTTTAAGAAAAGTGAAAAGAAGTAGTTTCTCTTTAAATTTGTCGGATTTTGGTCTTAACGTGTCTTTTACAAAGGGTACTGACGAACAGCTGTCGAATTTTGGTAAAGCGTTGGTAATTGGCCCGATCCAAGGACATCGCAGTTGAGAGCCTTAGCTGTGGAACGACAAAGCACCTTATTCTCTGTCTTCTCCTAGAGACTGCTGATTCGTCAGACCTGATGTAAGCAAGCCAAAAGCAACCACTCCCTGCAAACCTTTATTCTTTGTACTCTCGTCTTTGGATTGAGCTATTCACAAAGGCACTGACGAGAACTGTAGTGCAGCGGTGGCAATTGACTCCACTCAAGGACACCTCAGTTGACTATCTATTAGTTCTTTGGACCCCATTTGTGGTTTTACTTAGTCACAAAGAGAATGAGGCTTTCGAATTCCAGTGCAGCGTGCGCATATGCACCGCATCGTACGATATCACAGCTTAGAGTGGTATTCGACAAAGGGAGTGACGAACGACTGTCGAAGTGTTGTGAAGCGGTGGCAATTAGCCCCGCCCAAGGACACCTCAGTTGACTATCTAGTTCTTAGGTCAAAAGGGAACTGACGAACGACTGTTGAATTGTGGTACAACGGAGGCAATTAGCGCAATCCTTGGACATCGCTGAGAGGATTAGCTACGAAAAGTTAGAGGTGCTATTTTTGGGTAAAAAGGGACCTTCTATTTTTTAGTCGACCTGACATGGAAAATCCATTGCCGCTGATTCAGCTATCCATAAACGGAACTTTCGAATTGTATATTGACTCCATCCTTGGACATCACAGTAGAGAGTATTAGCTACTAAAAGATAGAGGGGCTAGTTTTGGGTCAAAAGGGAGCTATTGTAATGAAAATCCATTTTGCTGTTTATGGATTCAACTATCCAAGGGACTGTTGAGTTGTATGCAGCGGTAGCAATTGGCTCGATTCTAGGACATCCCGGTTAATGGTATTAGCCCTGAATAAATAGAGACGCTACTTTTGTGTGAAAAGAGAGTGATAATTCTTGATGTAAAGCAAATCCATTACCGCTGGTTATTGATTCAGCTATCTACCAAGGGACTGATGTGTGACTGTCGAATTGTAGTGCAGAGGTGGCAATTGACGCTGCTTAAGGACCTTACAGTTGACAGCATAAGTTATGAAAATATAAAGTGGCTAGTTAAAATGATGTAAGGAAAATCCATTGCCAAGCGAGTTGTAGTGCAGCAGTAGCAATTGAACCAATTCTAGGACACCCAGGTTCAGAGCATTAAGCGGTCTAAAATTAAAACAGTTTTCACTTGAATTAAGAATTTGCAATCTTGAAAATTCGTTCTTAAAATAAGAATTTTTTACTTAAAATAAGCATGAAAATACTGATTATAGGTAAAAAAATACTTAAATTAAGGAAAAATGTACTCAAAACAAAAAAAATCCTGTTTTACTTAAAGGCCCATACGCAGCATGTTCCGCACGAAATGTCAAAACTTCATATAAAAAAAAAAATCCCTTTTTTGGGATATTTTCTTTTATATGAAGTTTTGACATTTTGACATCCCTTTTTTGGGATATATTTTTTTTATATGAAGTTTTGACATTTCGTGCGGAATTTTTGCATGCTGCGTATGGGCCTTAAAATAAGAATGAAAATTCTTAATTTGAGTTCGAACACAACAACAACGACTCGAAGATGAGTCCGAAAAATCTAATAATAAGTACGAATATTCTTAGGTTAAGAAAAAGTTAACCTACAAAAAATATTAAAACTGAAAAGCAACAACGAACAAACTTTTAAAATCCTATTAGTTCAGTAAAAATATACCAAAAAAAAATCAAGATTTTTTTGATTTGATTCAAGTACATCACGTACTTATTTCAAGAGTAAATATGAACTTGAGAACTTGTTTCAAGAATATTTCATACTCATATGAAGCATTTTGTTATCTTAATTTAAGTTCAAAATATATTTGAAAAAGGATTTTTTTGCTTATTTCAAGCACATTTAGTATTTATTTTTTAAGAAATCATGTTATTAATTTAAGTATTTCGGACTTAAAATCGAAATACCTACTTGAAATAAGATCGAAATTCTACATTTCAGTACTTTCGTGCTTGCACCCAAATCAAGTGTGGATTTACTTGTTTTAAGTACGGAATACTTGATTTTTTTTCTCAGTGTACTGGTGGCAATTGACCCTGCCTAAGGGCATTATAATTGACCGCATTAGTTATGGAAATACAGATGCGCAAGTTTGCGATGAAAAGTGACTAACGATTCGTAGACCTTCTGCTGGGTACCTGGACGCACTGGGATACATGGCAATGAGGGGGCGGACGAGTGCGCTAGAAAAGGATCAGCGCTGCCTGTGGCTCTAGCAGTTACGGATATAGTTAGATCTTTTCAAGACGTAATATCAGAGATTACGAAGAAATTCAAATCCGAAGCAGAATGGCAATGGGACACTGTTTCCGGTTGTCACATCTCCCGAGCACTATGGCCAAGAAACAACCCAAAGCGAACTTCCGTACTCCTGCGATTCAGGCCTTTTGGCTGAGTGGATGCATGTTCTCCACAACGATTTTTGTCGCAGCTGCGGGGGTGAGGAAGAAATAGAAAGCATCCTGTTGTGCGACTGCCCTGCACTTCTTAAGAAACGCGCCAAGTATCTGGGAAAGCCATTCTTTGCAGACCGGTACAGTCTGGCAAATCTGCCCATAACTGACTTGGCTCTTTTTATCGAAACCTCAAAATGATTCAACAAGCAGGATGATTAGGAGCAATTTCGACCCCACTAGCTATTTGACCTACCCCACACACAGCATTTATACCCTGCTCTCCACTCGCCTCTCTTTACTCCTACTGTCTGTTTTCAAATAGTCATCACAATGGGCCGCAAGGTCTCCGAGTGATGTCGGCCTTGCGCTAAGCTGCCTGATGTGATCCCAGCCAACCATTCAACTGAAAATAAGTGAAAAACTTTTTCTTTTTTGATGATTATAAACGACAATGGTCGCACTTTATTGAAAGATTTTCTTTTTTTTGTTTTTTTGTGTTTTGTGTTTAAAGTCTGCGTTTTACAAATTTACGTTTTTTCGTGTTTGTTTTTTGCTTATATAAAATATATAATTAGAAGTGTTAATCGTTATATAATATAATATATATATATAATAAATTTTATTTTTTTATGTTTTATTAATAAAGACAAATACGCATATTATGTTTTTAAGTGCTAAATGTGATTACAATAATGCGATATATATAATATAATTATATATAATTATATTAATTATTTATTTGTTTTTGTTGTTTCGCCAATAAAATGTTTTAGTGTTTAGTTTGTAAATATTTTGTTTTAAGCATAGAGAGAGTTTTGTTAAAAAATTATTGTTTAAATGTTTAATTTATATTATAATAAATATGATTTTTATCAAAAAGCTTCAAGTTAAGTTTTTTTGTTGCTTTTGTTTTTGGTTTGCATTTTCTAGGCGGCTACAGTATTAATTTAGTATTTTTGTTAAGTATTTAAGTTTAGTTGAAGCAATGTATTTTTTTTGTTAGTTGAGTTGCTGGTATGAGTATTTTTTTTTGCTTTTTGATGTGTATGTTTTATTTTTTTAGTGAGCAGAAAGTACTTTGAATATAATTAAGCAGAATGCTAAAAATAAGCTGTAAATAATTAATACCAGTTTTTATGACTGAGCATAAATTTTTAAAATTTTGTAATTTTTATTGCTTTAAGTGGGAGCTGCATAATTTTTAGTATTTTTTTTCTCGCTTTACTTTGCTTTGTCATTCGTTTTGCCATTTCTTTAGTTTTTAACTTTGCATACAATACGTTTGTTAGGCGTATTTTTAAAAAATCTTTTCACAATAAAAACAATTTGTACTTTCGAAAAGGGGGAGGGGCGCTTTTTGTTTTTGTTTGTATAATACTTTGTGTTTTTTTTTTTTTGTTTTGCTTTGTAATTACTACAGCTTTCAATATAATATAATATTATGTTTGATTTTGCTAGGATTTTTTTATGTATTTTTTTTAGTATTTATTTTTTTGTTTTTACTTTGTTACATTTGTGTAGGATGCAGGAGTGCTGAGGTTCATGTTTTTGTATCTTTGAATGTTTTTACTTTGTAATTTTTCGCTTTCATTTTTTTAGTTTTTATGTTTTTTTGTATAATTTTTGTATATTTGCTTTAGTTTTAACAAGAAAATGAAATGTTGGATACAATACGTATTCATTTGTTAGTTTTTTTTTTTTTAAGTATAAGGTATGTTATAATTGAAATGAGTTTGCATAAAACAAAAAAAAAAAAAAAAAGTGACAGGGTTGTCAAGCTGCGCGCGGTCTAGAGCGCTAGACTGCACAACTTGGCAACCCTAGCTGCATATTTGTCTATTTAGCAAGTATTTTTTTTTTTAGTTATGTTTTACATTTGTTTTTGGTTACTTTTTTTTTCAGGTCCAAAATCAAATTTGACTAATTCAAGGAATTAAAGTTTCATTGCATCTAAATAAGGTAAGTGGTTTTTTGTTAAATATTTTTTATGCTTATTTTATGTAAGTATTTCGATAAATTTTATTTTCAATAATAGAAACGAAACAAAAAACTTAAACAAAATTCTACTATGGCGCTTCACTGCGTGTATCTCCATAAGCTAAACTCAATACTAAGAACAAAAAAACAAAATATATATATATAGAAAATGGTTAAAAAAAAAAATCGCTAGCTTAGCGGGGTCTAAGATAGTGCACGCCTTTACCTGAGCAGCAGAAATTCAACTATGTGAGTAGACATGACTACCAGACCCCGCCACGCCCTAGAAGCGCAAAAATGTTCGTAGACTTGTTGCTACGCATATTAAGAGAGTGTGTGTGTGTGTGTGTGTGTGTGTGTGTAGTATGACTAAATATATAAAGTTCATAGGGTCTTGCCCTAGCTGACATACATATATAACGAAACATACAAAGTTTAATAATGACAAGTTTTTTTTTTTTTTTGTTTTTTTTTAAATAGTTTATACATAGTACAATGAAAACTTCATATACAATATATACTATACCATATATAATAGATATACCGCTTATGCGTATAATAATAGTAGTAATAATAATAATAATACATAATAGCCAAGATAAATACTACATAAGAAGTTCATTGTAGCTTGATATTTGGATTTTTGTGGAGTTTAGTTTTGATTTTACTACAAAAATTGTTTATTTTTGAAATACGAGTTAATTTGTTTTTTTGGTATTTTTTTAATATTTGGCAGCATTTATTGAGTTTATATGTATGTAGTTAGCTATAAATATATGCTTTTATTTTTAATATTTTATTATATTGTTAAAAACTTGTTAGCTTAGTGTTTGCATGCATTTTTGCGTATGTACTTGTATGTATAATAAATTGCTCTTGAAATTTTACTATTAAAATTTGGTATATAACTTGCCTGCTAAAAAATGCATCTTTTTTTTTTTGGTATTTTTTTTTTACGTTGATTAACATTTATATGTATATATGCTGTAAGAATTAAACTAGAAAAATTCTAATTTGAGGTATGTATTCCTTTAATTTGTAATTGTGTTTGTGTGTGTTTACATATGTATATATATTTGTAAGTATATAAGTAGTATTTATAACTGCGTACAACTAAGAAGCGTGCTTAAACTTAAGCATAGCTAAGTATATGCTTACATATTAAGTATACTAAACTGTTAAGTATTTAAGCAGCCACAAAAAATAATTTTGGTATTTTTAGTATTTTTATGAAAATTTTGCTCTGTGAGCAATTTTGCTTAATTAACTTGTCACAGTTGTGAGTTATATGTGTTTTGTTTTTTTTTGGTATTTTTTTGGTATTTTTGTTTGGTATTATTAGTATTTAATGCTTGATTGTTTTGTTAGCTGACGCAGACTTCAAGTTATGACGTAAATTTAATACAAAACTAAAACTAAAATTTTGAAAATTTCAAGCCGATTTTTGGTTGTTTTTTTTTTTTTGTTTAAGTATTAAAATACCACATATCATTTCTCATGCTCACAGTACAAACGTTGTGCAAAATAGAAAACTCTTGCTTAAAGTTTTTCGCTCACAGTTTTGAGTTAATGTTGCCAATTTTCATGTAACGCCTTTACCAATTAAATATCACATATCGGGGAGCTCTTTTCAAGTATTTTTTTTTTTACTTTTTTTTAAGTTTTTAAAAAATTTTAAAATTATAGCTTTGATGATCATGAAAAATGATTGCTTGCGTTTTTTTTAAATTTTATATCTTGACGATATGCGCACAAAACGAATTTTTAAACTTAAAATTAAATTTTATGCCGAAACTTATGCTATAATATTTTTTTTTTGTGGCTGTGCTTAAAGTTTTAAATTTTGGTATTTTTTTTTGCTTTGCGCTTAAATTTATGTGAAAATGTTTTTTGGTGTTTTTTTTCTTACATATGTGTTTATGTGAATGTATTTGTAGTTTTTGCGCGAAAAATTTGCGATGAAAAAAATGTTTTAAAACGTAGTGGTATGCATGTGTGTGTGTATGTGTGTGTGTGTGTGTGTGATGCCTGATGACTGAATATGACATGATGCAATGATGACGTCAGTAGATGCTGCATGTTATGACTTGTTTAAATTTATGTTTAAATTTAATTAAAATGCTTTTAAGTGCCATTTTTTATTTATTTATAAGTTGTTGAGGTATTTGTAAGCAATACTTACAAAAATTGTTGTCTTTGTTTTTGTTGTTGTTGTTTTTTATTAACAATGAGGTAGAAATTTTTTTTTTTTTTTTCATTATTAGCAGTACGTTTTTAGTCTCTATTTTGCTTGCAGTTACATTTTTTGGTTTGTTTACTTGGAAGTCCTTGAATTTCTTTGTATAAATTATGTACCTGAATTGCTTGGATGCTTTTGCTCTTTTACTTTAAACATTTATTATTTATGCGTTTTATTAACGCTTATTAGTTTGTTGCTCAACACAACATTCTAATACTAATATATATATATATAGAGAGAATTTTTTACATATTTATTTCAAATCAGTCAGTCAGTCTTTAAGCATACACTGTTTACCGTTCTTTTGCACACATCACATTTACATAACACACATGTTTCTGTTGTTGTTGTTGTTGTTTGGCCATCAGTCCTATACGTTTTTCCATTTATCATCATTTCGCTCTTTGCAACTTAGTACTAAGTTTTCTATAGTAAAACACACATAAAAAAGAAACACACAACATCGAGGGGGGGAGGGAGTTACGCTTAAAAACCATATACTTAGTAGTAGTAAATAAGTGCGGCGTTATCTAAAACCTAGACTGAGTACAACACATAAATACGCTGACTTATAGACGACTTATAGCGAAATCAAATGCAACGATTGTTCGACAATTCATATATATATATGTAGGTATATAAAGACTCATATGCCTCAAATTAAACCATACAAGTATGTAGTACTAAATACTATAACCATATACTTGTGTATATAGCTGTGTAAACTCTAAATTATGCCTTAGCTTGTTTACTAAATCAAAAGTTTCGGCGAGTCTCTGAACCGCGCAGCTCTCTGGCGCGGCCTTTTGCTCGTATTGCTTGCTTAACACATGGAAAACTGTAGTTATATACTATACAGCATATATCTAGTTGGTATATATGTATAAAAAGCCTATGCTAAGTTAATTTCTTTTTTTTTTGCACTTTAGTTTATGTTTTCATATGGTTTGCATGCAAGTTTAACCGATTGTTGGTCCACTTTACCAGCGGCTCAATTAACCCATTGCTGACCAGAAATCGGTTGTGGTGCTTAAAACTACACATGAGCATGTGTGTGTGTTTGTGTGTGTGTATGTGTTGTAACTGCTAAATCTAAAATAGCTTTAAAAATACCAATTATATATATATAAGTATATAAAAGAAATTCGTTTCTAGCAAAACCTTAACGCCCAGTGACACATTCTTTAAAGAAGTGCTGCGTTTTTGGGGCGTGCACCAAATTTTTAACGCAAAAATCTAATCAACTTCATATGCTGCTTCTTGACATTTTAGTTACATATTTACGCTTATATATATATACACACGATACTAAACTTAATTGCTAACAAGTGCAGCCCAAATATGCAACAGTTTAGGCTGTTTATGTAGTTTATAGACAAAAAACGCTGTGTTATCGATAAAAAGTCAGCTGACTTCATTTTTGGAAAATTGAAATGACAATAAATACCAAATAAAATACTAAAAAGTTTAAGCTTAACTTTTATTTTCAGTGGTAATATGAGATGTGAAATCTGGCATTGATTAAAAGACAATTGACAATAAATACCAAATAAAATACTGCAAGCTTAAGCAAAACTTTAATTTATAATGGTATATGAGACATGAAATCTGGCATTGATTAAAAGACAAATGACAATAAATACCAAATAAAATACTAAAAAGTTTAAGCTAAACTTTAATTTTCACTGGTAATATGAGACATCAAATTGGGCATTGATTAAAAGCAATGAAATAATTAATTTTTTTTTATGAATGGCATTGATTAAAAGACAAATTAACAACAAATACCAAATAAAATACTGCAAGCTTAAGCAAAACTTTAATTTATAATGGTATATGAGACATGAAATCTGGCATTGATTAAAAGACAAATGACAATAAATACCAAATAAAATACTAAAAAGTTTAAGCTAAACTTAAATTTTCAATGGTAATATGAGACATAAATTCTGGCATTGAATAAAAGACAATTGACAATAAATATCAAATAAAATACTAAAAAGTTTAAGCTTAATTTTAATTTGCAGTGGTAATATGAGATGTGAAATCTGGCATTGATTAAAAGTGAAATGACAATAAATACCAAATAAAATACTAAAAAGTTTAAGCTAAACTTTACTTTTCAATGTTAATATGAGACATGAAATCTGGCAATGAACTTTAATTTTCAGCGGTATATGAGACATGAAATCTGACATTGATTAAAAGACAATTGACAATAAATACCAAATAAAATACTAAAAAGTTCAAGCTATACTTTAATTTATAATGGTATATGAGACATGAAATCTGGCATTGATTTAATGACAAATGACAATAAATACCAAATAAAATACTAAAAAGTTAAAGTTTAACTTTAATTTTCAGCGGTATATGAGGCATGAAATCTGGCATTGATTAATAGACAAATGGCAATAAATACCAAATAAAATACTAGTATTAACTTAAGTGAAGAAAAATTACGCAAAATTAATACTAGTCTATTTTCCAACAATGTTGGGCCTTTTAGAACAACGGTTTTATTTTTGGCTATGGGTTAGTTGCAGTAAGGGTCTCAGTTTTTAAGTAGTTCCCGAACTAGAGCATTAGTAGATGCTACAAAATGGCTGACACGTAGAATTAGAATGGAAGAAGTGACATAAGTTTAAGCTAAACTTTAATTTTCAATGGTATATGAGACGGAAATCTGGCATTGAATCAAAGGCAAATGAAAATAAATACCAAATAAAATACAAGTATTAACTTTAGTGAAGAAATATTACGAAAAATAAATACTGATCTACTTTCCAATCATGTTAGGCCTTTTTGGATCAACGGTTTGCAGTTAGGTACTCAGTTTTGAAGTAGTTCCCGAATTAGAGCATAAGTAGATGCTCCAAAGTGGTTAACACATAAAAGAGCTTCGAATTAGAATGGTAGAAGTAACATAAGTTTAAGCTAAACTTAAATTTTTTAAAAGTATATGAGATTTGAAATCTGTTTTGTTATGGCCCAGAGGTTTTTCTGTAATAGGATTTTACTTTTTTTCATTTTTATAAATGATAACTGGTTAAAAAATGAATCATGAACCACACATTAAAAATACTAAAATTAAGGATTAATTCTCTGTAATACCAAAAATACCATGTATATACCAGATATGAGACATGCAATTTGTTTTGTTATGGCCCAGAGGATTTTACATTTTGTCATAAATAATATGATTTTTATAATTGATAACTGGCTAAAAAATGAATCTTGAACCACTCATTATAAATACTAAGGTTTTTCTGTACTAGGATTTTACATATTCTGATAAATAATATAATTTTTATAGTTGATAACTGGTTTAAAAGTCAATCTTGAACCACTCATATAAAATACTAAAATTAAGGCTTAATTTTTTGTTATGCCATAAAAGATACTGATGACGGCTCTTATATCGAATTGGCTTTAGTTGTTCAAATCGAACATACTAGCCTATCGTTAGTTTATTCAATTTATGCTAAAAATACGAGATCGAAAAAGTTTGCTAAAAAATCGTTTAAAAATGTTTGCCAAAATTAAACAACATGATCACAAAAAGCTTAATATCGAGTTTCTTAAAGCTCTCACTTAAATGCTTAAAAAAATCTTGTTTTTTTATCGATAACACAGCACGCTTATAAACATCAACATCATTTTAAACTGTTACACATTCTGCTTTAAGATGAGTTAAATATAACAACATAGTTAGTTGTTGGGTTTTTAAGTAAAATAATTTATACAAGTTGTTTAGCTATCAAACAAATTAGGCTTGTCAACTAAAAACAAAAACACAAAACCAAAATGGCGACCAATTCTTGGGTCCTGTGTTCAACTTAATCACATTGGAAATTAGAAAAGGGCAAATGTTTTCGTTTAAAAATCTCAGGTAACTCAAAGGGCTCGTAGACACATTTTGTTTTTTTTTTTTTTTTAATTAGGAATTACGAAGAATTGATTTAATTGGTTTTTTTTTTCTTTGTACTTTGGCAAGAAATTTTTAACACAACGAGAACAAACGTGAACAAAAATTCGACTACAACATTGACACAGACAAAGAACTGCGCTTTCAACTCAAAATTCAACTAAGAAATTGATTTAGTGCAGGGACTTGGAAGAGATAGTGGGACTAGGACGTGGGGCGGTTAGGGTTACAGGTAACTCAGTAAGCAAGTTAGCTAAAACGAAAATCTAGAAGAACGAACTACAAATATACAATTAAAAGCAATATATGCAATATTATGCAAACGGTAGCAAAGTCTGCCAGCCATAGGTAAAAACTATGTAGCATACTTTGGGGCAGTGGTCGGTTGGCGCAAAAAATGTTAGTGTAGAGCAGCCTCAAAAATTGTCAAAGTGAGACTGAGAGAGACTGTTTAAAATGCTACAGCAGAGCGGTATCTTCGAGTCTAGTGACACTGCAACACTGTTAAGAAGTGTTTACACTAAATGTTAGCATTAAATGTAAATTGCTGAGTATTGCTCAAAGTGTAAGGCAGTGTAAACTTAGCATAAAAGACTTAGACGATCTCACTCTTTCAGCAGAGCAGCTCACAAATTGTCACGGTGTTGGTAGTTAACAGACAGAGAGAGGCTGTGTAATGCTACAGCAGAGCGGTACCCTCTGGTCACACTGCCACACTGTTAAGCAGTGTTTACACTAAATGTAAGCATTAAATGTAAATTGCTGAGTATTGCTCAAAGTGTACGGCAGTGTAAACTTAGCATAAAAGACTAAGAGGATCTCTCTCTTAAGCAGAGTAGCTCACAAATTGTCAAAGTGTTGGTAATTAACAAATAGAGAGAGAGGCTGTGTAAAAATTCTACAGCAGAGCGGTACCCTTTGGTCTTGTCACACTGCCACACTGTTAACCAGTGTTCACAATAAATGTTAGCATTAAATGTAAATTGCTAAGCATTGCTCAAAGTCTAAAGCAGTGTAAGCTCTCTCACTGAGCGTACTCTTAGCCTTAAGCTGCACTTTCTTTTTCGATTTACTTTGCATAAGCGCTCTCTTTGTTTATATGTGCGCCCAGTACTTGCCGACCACTGCTTAAGAGCGGCGTTTCCTAAAACTGATTACTAAGCTAATTATGCTGCGATTAACATGTTCCTACGTTCTGATATTTTATCAAGTTTATTTTTACGTTCATTAAATAGTAGAGATGAGACTAAATGAGGTATATGGTGGTCACTAAGAGAACTAACTATATGGCTGGCGATTTGCTCTAAACTAAGAGCGGCTGCGGCGGCGGCATCAAGATTTGGTCACCTTAAATGCTAAGCAATACATTTGCGGTAAAGGATTCTTGCGTGTGTAGTAAATGCTACTAAATAAATATTTTATAATTTAAATTTAGTTATGCAAACTCGGCAGTTTATCGTCCGGCGTTCAATAGCTCTATAAATAGTTATTATTTTTCAATTATAGTTTATAATTATTATTATTATTTATGAATGCAGTTGAAAATATACAAACCAAAAGTTGAAAAACAATTGAAATAAATAAAACAACAAAAAGGCTTTTCGATATTAAAAATATTTCATTAAATCAGTTTGAAAATTCAACAAAAATTCAATATTAATTGTAATAATAGCAGAAAAATTATATAAATCGTTTATAAAGTAGTGTAATTGTGTTTATCAAAATATAATTACAAATTACATTTATTTAGTTTTTTTGTTTATATTTATTGTGTAGTAATAATCATAAAAATATAATAATAATAATAAAAATCAACTAAAATATTTAACTAAATTACATTAAAAAAGTAGTAGATAAGTTGTAGTGGGTGTTGGGTATGCGGGATATGGAAAGTAGAGAGAGGACAACACTGGTTTTTGTTTTTTTTTAAGGGAAAGTTTATTTATTTATTTATTTTTTTTTTTTTAAATTTTCTTTATTTTGTATAACATAAAAGGTACAAAGTAATTTATTACACATTAAAAATTACATATGTATATAAACAAAAAAGTGTGCTAAATTCTTTACAAACAAAATAATTTGGGAAACGTGTTGTTTTGTTTTTTATGTGTGTATAAAAAAATGAAGCTAAAAGTTTGCATATAAAAACAAATATTTGCTACGCTTTGCTGTCTTATATGCCAATTCCGGGTTGGGGGCGCTTTATCAAACTGCCTAAACTTTACCAATTTGTACATTTCGTCATCAGATGATCTGAGAGAGCCCAAGGCCGCATAAAAATAAATTGTAAAATTTTTTTAAAAAAACTTACAAAAAAAAACAAAAGCGCAAAAAATGCTAAAAGCACGCCTTGAGCTTTCAAGCATATTTTTTTAAAAGAATTTTGGTTAAAGTTTAAACATTTTGGCGTTTGTTAACAAATAAAAAAATTTGGTATTTTTAGTATTTTTTTTTTTTAAACATACATATTGAAGATCATAAAAAATTTGTTTCGAAAAATGCGTGCAAATATTTTGTTTTTTTTTTTTTGTTGTGGTATTTTTATTGTTTTTCAACAAAATAGTACGAAAAAAAAATGCACACCCGAAAATAAAACTAAACAAAAACTGCATTTTGTTGTTGTTGTTGTTTGTGAATTATAAGCTTTTGATTTAAATATGTTAATATAGTATTTATAAAACATTTTGTTAATGATTTTTGCTAAGGAGGTAATATAAATTACATTTTAATGCTTTTAATTTTTTATTTATATTGTTTTTTTTTTTTTTTGTTGTTAACGTATTTTGTTATATAAATTTTAGTTGCTTTACTATTTATTTGCCTGCTAGTTGTTTATATTTTTTATTAGTTTTAATAATAATATTAAATTATTTATTTATTGCTATAAACGTTGGCTAAAGCAACTTATGTCTGTGTGTGTGTATGTTGTGTGTGTAAGAAAGTCTGACTATGTTTATTATTAAAATTATTAGTTAGTTGGGTTATGCATTACTCTTGATTTTAGTTTCTCTTTTCAAACTCTTTGCTTCTTGCTGGTTGAGGTGGGCATAAGTGTGTGTGTGTTTTTTTACTCTTTCATTTACTTTACTCTTAATGGCGCACTGCGTTTTAATTGCAATACTTTAACGAAATATATTTTACTTTTTTTTAACATTTTACTTGCACATTTAACTAAAAACAAACAAAAAATTGAAAACTACATAAAAAAAAAGAAAAACTAAAACACGGGCCGACTTATATGGTACTTGTTGTAGTTGTTGTTGGTGGTGTTCTTTATACTTTTGCTATTTATGTTTATCGTAGTTTATATAGAACTTATTACCAATTAATTATGCATATATATTTAGTTTTACATATATATAGTATATAGTGTATGTTTGTGTGTGTATGTTTTTGTGTATGCCTACAAATAATTTAGCTTTAGGTAAATTACTTAAATTTAGACGAAAATTATATAGTATACTTATGAGGATATACTCTATAATTCTCTCAAGTAAATGCCAAAATAGTGTTGTTTTTTTTTTTTTTTGTTTTTGTATATAGCTATAGGTATGTGTATGTATGTACTTATAAACTTAACGGTAATTCTATATAAGTATGCAAAACGTAAAGTTTGCTTTTTAAAAAATTTACTATCACTCAGTTTTTCCTTAGATTTGTGTTGGTATTTGTTTTTTTTTTTTTTAGCAAGTGTATTATGTATTTGTATTATTTGGTATGTAAAATGGCGGCAATATTTTTTTTTGCCCAAAATGTATATGTGTATGTGTGCGTGTATTACGTCTAAGCGCCATAAATGCAAGTCAGCTTAAAGTGTAGCCTATTTCTGGGCGAGTTCTTGTTGGGTTTATTTCAGACGCCCAAAGTCACCAATGTGGTTTGTTCTTTTTTTTAGCGGGGGTGGGGGGGAGTTATAAAAAAAAAACGTTTTGGGAGAAGGATTTTCAATTCTTTTTTAAAAAATTTCTACGTAACGCATGCCTAAACACAATGATTGAGCAAAACCCACAGATCGAATTTTATCACACAAATTGCCAAAGATTTTTTTAATTTCTAAGAAATTGTTTACGTAACGTAGCTTCACAAAGTAGTTTTAACAAGGGGCGTATGTTTTGGGAGAAATTCGGGATAATGAAAATGAAGTTGGGCACAAGGTTGGGTACAAAGTGGTAGAAGTGGTTTAATATGTCAGATGATCGTAACTCAAAACAAAAAAAAACTATGGAGTAGTATCACAAAAATTTTATAAACAAATTTTTACGTAACGTAGTTTCACAAGGGAATAAGGTAGAGAGCACATTAAAATTTGAGAAGTTAAAAGTTTGAATTTTTAAATTTTTTGAAAAAATCTGATTCACAAAACGAAAAAGTTAAAAATTTTTACAATTTCCAAGAAATTGTTACGTAACGTAGTTTCACAAGGGAATAAGGTAAAGAGCACATTAAAATTTTGAGAAGTTAAAAGTTTGAAATTTTAAATTTTTTGAAAAAATCTGATTCAAAAAACGAAAAATTTAAAAAATTTTTACAATTTCCAAAAAATTGTTTACGTAACGTAGTTTCACAAGGGAATAAGTAGAGAGCACATTAAAAATTAAGAAGTTTAAAGTTTGAGTTTTAGTTTTTTGAAAAAATCTACAACTCCAAAAATTTTTACAGTTTCCAAGAAATTTTTTACGTAACGTAGTTTCACATGCGGATAGGTAGAAAAAATGCAATTTTTTGAAAAATATAACCAACAATTTTTTAAAATTTCCAAGAAATTTCTTACGTAACGTAGTTTCACAAGGGGATAAGGTAGAAAAAAATCAAATTTTTTGAAAAATATAACCAACAATTTTTTAAAATTTCCAAGAAATTTCTTACGTAACGTAGTTTTACATGCGGATAAGGTAGAAAAAATTCAATTTTTTGAAAAATCTATTGCTTTAACAATTTTTTACAATTTCCAAGAAATTTTTTACGTAACGTAGTTTCACATGAGGGTAAGGGAGAGAACAAATTAAAATTTTGAAAAAATTATAACATCACATTTTTTTTTACAATTTCCAAGAAATTTTTTTACGTAACGTAGTTTCACAAGGGGATAAGGGTAGAAAAGAAGCTCAAATTTTTAAAACTTAAAAGTTTGAGCTTTTAAGCTTTTAAATTTTTACGTAACGTAGCTTCACAATGTTAAGGATAGGTAGTTAGGACTATTCACAGTTGCTCAAAATACAAGTTTTAAATTTTTTTTCGAAAAAAATCTATGCGTAGCGCATGCCAAAACACAGGTTTTTTTTTTTGAGCCAAACATGGGCAGAAAACACAGAGTTGCATCACCAAATTATTTTTTTTACAATTTCTAAGAAATGTTATACGTTACGTAGCCTCACAGAGTCAAGTTTAATAAAAGTTTTTGCAAAACTAAAGAAAAGAGCATTCACAGTTTCAAAGAGTTGACAATTTTTTAGAAAAACATAACTCAAAAAAGTTTTTGCAATTTCTACGAAATTTCTCTTTCACAGTTTAAGTGGGTTTTTACATTTTTTGGAAAAATTTTAACTCAGAAAAGTTTTTACAATTTCTACGAAATTTCTCATTCACAGTTTGAATGGGTTTTAAATTTTTTGGAAAAATTTTTATCTCAGGAAAGTTTTTTACAATTTCTAAGAAATTTGTTACGTAACGTGTAAAGTGATTTAATCAACAGAAAATTTTTGAAAATGAAAAATGTTGCCAGTTTTTTTTGAAAAAAATACACAATTTGAGTTTTTCACAGTTTCGGCTGTTTCTAATTCAGAAATTTGTAACAAATTTCTGTGCACAAAAGGCAATTTTGGATTGGGTTTGAGTTTTAGACATTTTTAGAAAATGTTTGTTTTAAACGTGTGTGTGTGTCAGAGTTGCTTAAATAGTTTTGTTTTACAATTTTTAGAAAATTTTGCTTCACAGATTGGGATTCAAATCGTAGATTGCGCTTAGGACTTGTAACCACTTAAGGTTTAAGGGTTAGCCAGAACGCCAACTACGTTTCACAGATAGTTTGACGAAACTTAAGGAAATACTGGACCTTAAGGGTCGGCTTCTAACAAGCAGAGGATTTAGGAAAAATTTAGGCAGAGATAGTTAGGGTATAGAGAGGAAGAGTATACAATTTAACACAGTTGCTGCTGTTTAGGGTAGTTCCGCGAACATGCACACAGTTGTTGAATACTATATCAAATTGAATTTTACTTTTAATCACATTAAAAGTTAATTTTAAGAAATCTTTCACATGAGTAGTTAGGGGACTTAACTTAAACCGAGGATATATCTAAACAATTGGTGACTTTCTATACAATAAATACATAAACACAAAACAGGAAACATTGAACCGCTCTATAAATTCTTGGGATGTTTGCATACCTTTAAAATTTAGAAAAATTCTTATGCTTAAAGCCTAAACACGACACTCAATACCTAATATCTAGCACAATAGTATATGGTTATTTAGACACAAAGAAAGTATGAGAGAGAGAGAAAGTGGAAGAATGAGAGTCAGAGAGCGTGTTAGAAAGAGTGCAATACAAAAACACTTTACAGAGATGCATCACATACGGCTGTTCTTGTTCTTTTCTTACCAAAACACACAAAGAGAGAGAGAGAGTGAGTGAGAGAGGCCTAAATATATAAGGTCACACTGTGCATAGCCAGTGTGTACCTATTTTGAAGCTTATTTTTAAACTTACTAATTAATGATCACGCTGCGCCAAAAATTGTTGCTGTTTTTCAATGCAAACAACATTTAAACTTTTCAAAACTTAAAATATACGAGTTGGGGGCATCTTAAAATAGACCCAGTAACGCCTACGAAAAGACTTTAAAAACTGACTTGCTTGTAACGCTTTTTGTAGCTATTATTGTGTGTGTGTATTTGTGTTTATGTGTGAGTGTTTGGGGTTTGTCTAAATTTTGTTTTTTCCTTTTTTTTTTTTTTGAGAGAGAGTAGAAAACTTAATTTAAACGTTTTTTTAGATTTAAACGATGCGCTTACTAAAACTAGGAATAATTACCAATAGTTAGGTAAAGATGTGCAGCTTATCATCAATTGTTTTTAATCGTAATTTTTTCCTCATAAATTGTAGCAAATTATTTTTTATACTTTTTACCATATATAGTTTTTTGTTTTGTTTGTTTGTTTTTTTGTTTTTTATTGAGCAGCACAGCAATTGAAAATTTCTTATTTTTTTTTTTGTAAACAATACTTTTTTTGGGTTACGCATTGTTTGTCTTGCTTTGCTTTTGTTTTACTTTTTTTTAAACATTTTTCTTTGCTAATAAACATTACTCAAACGTGATGCTTTGAATTTGTTACTTCCTTCGCTGGTTTTTGGTTAAGTGTAAAAAATTTTGTTATAAAATAAAACTAAAAAATTTGCATATAAAATATGCGTGTATAAAAAAAAAACTCAACAAAAATAACAAGAAAATTGTTTATAGTTTGCTCTTTCTTTCTGTTTTTGTTTGCGTTTTACTTTGCGTTTCGTTTTCGTATAAAAGTTTTTGTTTTTTTTTTTAAGTCTAAAACACAAAGTAACAGTTATTTTATAGGTTATGATTTTCTTTACGCTCTTACACAGTGATCGCTCTTCTAGGATATTTGCGCTCGCTCTCTTTTTTTTTTTTAGAAGTAGCTTTTTGTTGTGCAGTGTCATGGTATAATAAGTAAGGTAGAGTAAGTTTGTCGCAACGTTCTCTTTGCTGGGGCCATACTTTTCATTCTCGTTGCGAATGTATGAGTCAGCTTGTCTGTTGCTTCTCTCTCCCTCACATTTCTTTGCTCTCACAAAATTTATGGCCCCGAGTGAGAAAATCTTACTCTACCTTACTTATTATACCATGGTGCAGTGTAAGCTACGTAACTTACACTCTTCGCTTTTCGCTCTCTTCTGCTGTGCTGAGTCGTAAGGAAAATTCAGTGTTTAATTTCGCTAGAGTAACATTGTGAGTGTGTTGGTGTGAGAGAGTGTGTAAAAGTGATTATATGTGTATGTGTTAAATGTTAAAATGTAGCCGCTCAGTTGTTCATGTTGAGATAATCGTTGAAGAGCTGCATGCATGCGGCACCATTTGGTACCCCATTGACGCCCACGCCTCCAGCCATAAGCTGCTCCTCAAAGAGACCAAAAGCTCTCTTTTGATTTGCGGTAAGTGTGCGTCCGCCAATGGCTCCAATGCCGGAGCCACCGCCATGACGCCATATATTGGCTGCCTCAAGCAACTCGCCGGCTGAGGAGGACGAATTGGAGCTGACATCGGATGTGTCGGCCTTATGATTGTTATCCTGGCTATTGTGCAAATTGCACCAGAGATCGCTGAACATGTCATTTGCGCGTGCATTGGCTGCTGCTGCTGCTGCCGATGGCGGCAGCTCCCAGATATTCTCTCTGGGCTTGGCATAACGTGCAGCAGCTGCTTGGGCTGTATGTGCTTGGTTTGGCAACCAGTTAGTGTTAACGCCGCCACCTATGGAGCTGGCGCCCGAGGATGAGGTCAACGAGGCTGTGGGTGAGACAGCATGCGGCAAATCCTTGACTGCATAGTAATGCTCCCTGAGTTGCATGCCGCCGCCGCCGCCACCGCTGCCACCATTGGGTGAAGTTTGTGCCCAGAGCAGCTCCTTGCTGTGACTGGTTATGGGACTCAGCGAGGGCTGTGAACCAGAGCCTGATGAGCAGCCACTGGTGGAGGATGCATTGCTAGCACAGCCCCAGAGTGCAGAAATGGATTCGGCATTATTGTTGTTGTTGGCGCTAGTAGAGCCGCCGTTTGGCTGCATCCAGTTGTTTAGTTTGATGTTGTTGTTGTTGTTTGAATTATGGCTAATTAATAAGTTATTAATACTGCTAACACCAGTGTTATTGTTTGTATTGTTGGAGTCAGGCGGCAGCAGTCCAACTCCATTCAACTGGCTACCCATAAGCTGCTTCTGATGCTGTTGATACTTGGTCATGGCATTGGCCATCAAAGTATTCGAGTTGTTCAACTTGGGCTGCTGCGGCTGCTGCTGTTGTTGCTGATAGCTAGTTATGGCTGTGGCCAAGGCGGCAGAGGCGCGTGTGGCTGCCAAATAGTTGGAGTTGGAGCTCTGCGCAGCCGGAGCCGACGACGACGCTGCCAGAGTTGGGGCAGCTGCTGTAGACGGCTGTTGCTGCCCTTGCTGCTGCTGCTGCTGACGGCTTACCTGCTGATGCTGCTGTACATGAGGATGAGCGCCAATTAGATCGGGATTAATGTGTTGCTGCAGCGGCGCTGAGTAATCAATGGCTGCATTAAAGAGCGGCTGCTTTGACCGCTGAGACTGAGAGGCCGTTGGAGCATTAGACACACTGCTGCCAGTAGTTGCGACAGTTGTGCCCGTTGGTGACTCCAACGGGGCCTCATGTTATGCGAGCGCCTGCAGGCGCGCTGCATTGTTCTTGGTATAGCAGAGGGACAATGGCTTGACAAAATGTGTATCCTGAGTGGTGCAGTAGGGACAGGTGACACCATGCGAGTAGTCACTGTAGAAGCTGAGACGCTGCTGCGGATGCATTAGCAATTTGAAGCAGTTATTGCACTGGAGAGAGAAATAAAAGAAGAGAGAGCAATTTTGTTAGTTTGTTGGAGTTTTGCCTCCAAGAGCTTACTTACCTTGAATCGCTCAGCGCAACACGGCATGGCTGCAAAAATATCATAAGCATACATGGTGCCCAGCACTAGATTGGAACCATCCCAGGGTTCATTGCAGAACCTTTAAAGAGAGAGAGAGCAAACAAGTGACATAATTAAGTTATGCATTTGTCTCACTTGCTGCAACTCGGGGGAGCGGAGTTACTTACCTGCAGCTAATAACGCGACTGCTGGAGGTGCCATCCAGGCAGCTCATGCAAACACAGGTCAAGTAGAGTGTGCGTCCCTCGTATTTGACCTGCAAGCAGAGACGGCAGAGAGAGAGTTTAAATGATTTGCTTGCTAAAGACTTGGCGCAAATATTTTTAGTATTTAAAGTGAAGACAGGCGCGGGCCATAAAGTTAACGAAAACAAACGAAATAAATGTAATTTACTTCGCTTTTGAGGAAATGCAGCCACACACGCAAACATTTTGCTCAAGCAACGGTAAACAGGCCACATAATTCATTGTCAACAGACGACTACGACGATGGGTTGGCTCGTTGGCGGCTCGTTGTTTGGTAGCAGGCGCAAAAAGGCTTAAAGCCGCCCAGACGACACAGACAAACAATGAAAAATTATGTCGAAGCGAGTCTGAGCCAACTTTCTACAATGTTGCTACCACACACATACAGAGAGCGCGGGGGGCGATTCACTGTCAAAGGGACCATGGAGAATTTAGTGCATTTTTGCATGCATTGCAGGCAGCATGGTTGAAAGGAGCAGGCCGAAGTACGTAGCCGGCGACGCGACATAATAATTTCAAATAAAATGCAAAATGCATAAACTTGCCCAGGAGATTGCAGTGCAAAGGGTCGCCCACGTGCAACAAAGAGCCATGCCACCATGACAGTAGTGGCATGCAGCAAAAGCTGCAAAACTGCCAAACTGGCAGCCCAGACGCGCCCAACAACAACGGCAGCTGGCAATGAATTATAAATCCAGGCTTAAATTAAAGCGCTCACAAATATCCAAAGGGGAGCGCCGACGTAGTGAGCTGCATTCAGGCATGACGAAAAACCGGGAAAGCAGGAAAAGCCAAGTCAAAGCGAGACCAGAGCCAGAGACACAGAGCCAGCGTAGGTCGGGATGACTACACTAAGTAACACGACACGTGGGTCGCAATGCAGGCTACCATGCTCTTTGCCAGCTTTCTTCTACTATCAATGTGCCTGTTTGGCCTTATTGAACCATACGAAAGAGTATACACACTTCGACGAAACTATCTTTTTACCTTGCTTCTTCCATGGCTGCACTAGCCTCCTATCATGCGAGTGCATTTTGGCATTGGCTGGCAGTTTATTAGAGTCGCCTTGCCTCTGCCCTAACCTTACCTTACTCCCTACAACTCTCTTCCACTCTTGCTGTCTCTCTTAGCCGTAATTACGGTGACTTAAATGGGTCATAAATTGCAAATGGGACACCGCCAGTGAACGATGACTATAAAGCGTGAGAGGTAGACTTTGTAACTATGTGTGTGTGTTGGTGTGAGGTGTGCCGCTAGTGGAAATAATTTCTGAATTATGTGTCAGAGAGCGTAGGTAAGGGGAGCGAGCTCCTCTCTGCGTAGTTAACTTATAGCTTGGCGCACTGTGACTTTTTTGCAAATTTACAACACTGGTTGCCGCTTGCCGCCGCCGCTCGTCGCTAATTGTGCGCCCATTAAGTTCTAAGCGCCCAATGGATGAGAAACTATGTATACGGCACGTGGGCGCCAGTGGAGAAAGCGCTGCTCCCTACACACTGACAATTTTAAAATTTGTCACTTTTTGCGTGGGTGGAAATTGAGGTATAGCAGTTGGAGCTGCCTAACGCGGACTGACATATATGAATGATGATGATTTTGTTTGTTGGAGGACAACCATGATGGATCGGTTTTTTTTTTGGACTTACCTCAATGCAGCCGCTTGAATATTGCTTGGGACTTAGAAAGAATGATCCATCGACCAAGGGATAGCGATCGAATACGAGCAGAGGTTCCTCGCATAAAATGCAGGCCACGCGACTCATCTGCGATTGGGCCAACGAGGAGAGTATGAAGAGGCGTGTATCGTCGTTGCCATGATTGCCCTCGTCTTCGATCTGTAATGAAGCAAAGATAAAGAGAAAACAAGATTTTAGTTTTAGCTTTAATCAAAATGGTAAGAGAATAAATAAAAAAAAAACAACGTCAAATTTATGTTTCTATTGGGAACAACAAACCCAAGCACAAAAGGTGCCAAAGACAAAAGAAAACAACAGCAAATAAAGGTATAGCATGGAGCTGCAGCAGAACCCAGCAAATTTCCAATATATGTTTTTGGTCTGGACTGTTGTAGCAGCAGCTCGGTGTCTAAGCGGCAACAAATGAACCATAAAATCCAAAACGTGCCAGCCAGACAGTCAGCCAAGCAAATGGAGCCACATCAGGCAACAATAACAGCCAAGACTTAAGCCAAACCAAGCCAAGTGGCCACCAAATTGAATTCCCACACATACACTGAGAAATACTGAGAAACCGAGAGCAGCTCGCGCGCCAATTCCCAAATCGATAATCAATATGCAATGCACGGGAGGAAGACTCTACAGCAGCAGGTAACCAATAAGACAGACAGTGCGTCCGACAGTTGGTTAACCAGGCGCATATGTGCTGCTAGGGATATTCCTTTCAAGCCATTTCCTTGCCGCCTGCGGCTATGTGGCTTTAAGACCCCGAGTAAAAAGGTGTTGAAGCATGTTGCACACAAAATATGACATTGTCATGGTCACTAATCAAAGTTGATGGGTGTACCAAACAGGTACAGTGGGACCTTGCGGGAAAGGATGTGTTTGGAAAAAAAAATACAATGAGACCATGCACAGCAGTACAACATGGGATAAAGGTTACCAAAAGTCAGTGGTGGGCCAAAAATTTCATGAGAACAAATTTCATCCAGTTAGAAATGGAGGAATGGAGTAACAGAAAAAAATGTTTTCGTCCGAACAGGACTGGGCGTTATGTGCTCTTTAGTTTCGATCTGTAGTTTTATATAAAAATATTTGGTATAAATACGTCAACAAAAAAATCAGTGTGGTACCGATTGTATATGTATACGTGAACGTATCGAGGTGAAACTTACACTATGTGTTAGCCACACCTCATACAGTGTGCATAATGTAAGTTTTACCTCGATACGTTCGAGTCATGCAGGTGAAAACTCATACGAAACATTAAAATGTATAATGAAGTGGTACAAAGGAATTTATATCTGACGGCAGCTGACTGACTTTCTGCTCTAAAGATGCTGCGGTTGCTTAGGCACAACAACAAAACAAAATTCTCAGGTTCCGGTAGTGATAATCCTCGACTTTCAACCCTTCAACTGCGTGAATACCTTTATCGTAAAGCTGAAGCCTCAAATTGTGACCTATTTGAATATTCGATATGCATTAAAATTAGCTATTCTATTATCCAGTGAAGAAATCAAAAATCAATGGCGTATTCACGGGAGGTTCAGCCTTTTGCGAGCTCTGATATATATACACTTCGAAGTGAAGAACCCTCCCAAAGACTGGATCCGCATCTGCCTTAAATATTCAGTTTGATTCTTTAGACGAGCATGTTTTACAATGGCGAGCATTGAATAAAGACCTTTGTCAGGCTGACTGCCTGAGAGCCGCTGGAGAGCTTGTGGTTAATTTTTTTTTTTTGCAGTGAGGAGTATCTAAAAAAGAAATCGCAAAGATGGAAAAATTTACCAATTACAGATTGACATGTTGAAAGTTAGTTTGTTTTTTTCAGAGAAACATTCTTTCATATAGAAGTTTGCCTTTAACAAACAGTTGAAGTCTCTAACAAGTTGACTGACACACGCAAACAAGAGTTTAGTATCTGTGTGAGAAGGAAGTACAGAGCGAGGAGAGAGAGCGTGAGCGTGTGTGAATTAGTGGAGGTCACAAACATGTCCAGGCATGTGAATTATCAATGTCGTCTGTATTCACAGGTGTGTGCTCCGCCGCGTTGACCATTGACATTGGACAAACAGCACACAAATGGCCAGACATTGCCGACACAGACAAACATACATATAATGAATTATTTACTAAATGAGGAATTTACCAAAATATATATGTATATATGCAAGTATATAAAGTGTGTTTGTGTGTGTGTTGGCGTAGCATATTTGGTCAAAACACACGTACGTTTAATCAATTGCTGCAAAGGGACGTGTGTGAGCGTGTGAGAGTGTTGGTCAAGTTTAATGCACTTTTAATAAGTCGCTTAGCACAAAGCACAAGAACATGGCAATAGCTACAAATACAAAAACACAAATACAGATACAGACATTCAAGTGCTACTCTCTCTCCCTCTCTGTAGAACTAATGCATTATGCAGAATTTTGTTATATTAAGCAAATATTTGTCAAGAACTTTTGTTGCGGCGCATAAACAGCTTAGAGTGTATTACCTTTAGTCCTCTTGTCAAAGATGACGATAATGATTATAATAATGAAGTCTGCTTTATTTTTTGGCAACTTTAAGCTTTAACCTGCGGCACAGAGCAATGCAAATAAACCCAGACAAACAATCAACAAATTAATATTTGCTCTAAAGGCAGGCGCATAGTAACTGCAGATATGTACATATCTACAAGATGCCATAAATCTTGACAACGGCAACAACGGCACAGAACAATAAGGCACAAAGACAATAACCAACATGTCTAGGAAGTGTGAGAGGAGAAGAGAGAAGTTGGTTGATGTCGTGTGCAAAAATAAATTCGATTAATGAATGTTTGCACTAATTTCGCAGTGTGCTCTGAAAACTTGAGTAAATACTAAGGGAGCATAAAAGAGAAAAGCAGGGGTTGCAGAGAGAGAGAGAGTTTGGTAAAGAGTTTGTGCCACAATGTAAGCGATATGAACAAGATTTCGCAGTCATTTCAGGCATTAAACAAAAGAGAGAAGAGCAAGTGAGCGCAGGAGGGGCGCTGCAGAGTTAATGGGCGCGCCTATAGCAATTAAGTTGATTGCACAAAAGCGTAGCGAGAAAGAAAGTGAGGACTATTGTATTGTAGATGAGTGCGAGGTATGTTTGCTGGACTACGCTTAAGCGTTGAACAATTGCGGCATTTGCTTTAAGTGACGCTTCTAGGGTTACACACACATACACAAAGCCAAAAACAGAACGCTTTTTGCATAAAAGAGCAGCAGACAGGACATGCCAACTCGTGCCATTTGCGGCCAATAGATAAAGTATCTATTTTTATTATTATAGATATTTAGGTGCGTCTTTATGTGCATGTGCGCGTACGTGACGATTTGCTAATTTGGCTGACCAAGCCCGAAAATGTTTTATTCAATCAATAAAATGCAGCAGCTGACCAAAATGCGATATAACCAAGTGTCAAAAAATACCATAACAAATACTAGAAAATAAATATAGACATGCTAAATATTTGCTAATAATTTATAAAAGTCGCGTGTTTTGCGCATATTTCTAGCAAAAATTTCGAGCATTTGCATGCCACAAACTTGTGGCAAACAACAAAGATTTAGCCGTAGCGTAAAAACGCAGTCAAAATTATAAGCATGAAATTATTTTTGATTGTAATTATTACTGAGCACAACTTCATCCAAGTGCAAAAAACTTTTAACCGCATAAAGTCAAAAGTCGAAGTGCAATAAACCCGACAGCCTTAGAGCAGAGCTCTCCATTATGACTGCCTGCAACTGGCTAAAAGAAAAAAAAAGCAACAACATGGCTTGCTTTGGTGCTAATGAAGCTATTCAGTTGTCAGTTGCTTGCTGCATAAATCAACACACGACAATAATACATTTCCTTTGACCATAAATATCAACACTCTATTACTATATACCTACAACCCCCCCCGATACGCTTACTCCTTGGCGGACCCTTACCAACTGGCAGCAAAGCGCAACTCTCGACTACAAATCAAAGACGCTCGCTCGCTCACAATGCGGCACTTAAGCGTGTCAGTAGCGTGTGCCACACCCCTCCTTCGAAACAATGTTGCAAGAAAGACAATGGTTCGGCCCAGCCCCCCTAATGCAATAATACGAAAGTGGATTTGGTAAATAATTCAATGAGTAGGACTTTCAATCGACATACTCATAAACACATTAAATTAAATGGCATTTTGAAAAACGAAAAACTATTGCCAAATTAATGAAATTTATGTTCGAATTTTAAGCTTGTTTTGTCGTTTATGCGAGAGATTTATTTGCGATTTTTAAAGCAGGGGGAATTATAAATATATATTGCATTTGATTGTAAATATAAAGGTTTGAAGCGCTCCAATGAAACAGAAGTTTGTGCTTAGTTAGTACCCTTGTGACGTCACGCTGCACACGTCTACACTGTTTTATTTCAACGGTCGATAGTATTGAAGTTTTCATGGTACGCATATATAGAGGTAAACTAATTTTGATAAAAAATTGACTAGGTTTCCAAAATTGTTTTTTTTTTACAATATGCAAAAAGAATTTTTTTGTATGTACGGCTTTATTTTTATATCCCCAGTTTCGATAAACGATTGACTGACATTTTTGGAGAAATGTGTCGAATCCCACGCAAAGCCATGGTCCTGCACTTTCCACTTTTCCTATTCCCCTAATTTTTCCTGTCTATTCCATATCCTTATCACTTTCTCCCGTTATCGGTATCACAATGGGCCTATTCTTGGCCTAAGTGAGTTGGGACGCTAAGTCCCAGCTGCCGCCCTAACCTACCTACCTACCTACCTACTGCTACTTTTTAAAAAATTTGATTTTCTTTGATTTAATTTACTGTTTGTTTTTAGGACGTTTGTTAATAGAATTGAAAAAATTTTAAGGAATTTTGCGATAAACCTATATTTCAGTTTTTTTTTTTTCTTCTTTAAGTTAAAGTCCGATTTGAGATTCGAGATGCCAATTTTCGATCAGTTTTTTTTTTAGGATTCAGCCGATTTTTGGTATAGTCACAATATACAGAAAGCTTTTTATTTAACGCTTTTTATAGTTTAACGAAATTCCAATTTTCGATGCGTCGTTTTGTCTTTTTGAAGATCTTATTCGATTTTTGTCTTAGTGATAGGAAATTTTGTGGAAAGCCTCTCTTAGAGATACCAATTTACGATAATTTTTTTTTGGATTTCTTCCTCTTTTCGTGATGCCAATTTTTGATCAGTTTTTATAAATAGGATTCCTCCAATTTTTGATGGCAATAAACAAAAACTTTTTATTAATTTATTTATTCTTACAATGTATGCTTAAAGTTAAAAACTAAAGCTACAGAGAAGACAGCCATAGCTGCTAAGGCTTTTGGCTGAAAAAACTTTTTATTTAAGGCTATTATAGTTTTTCGAAATTCCGATTTTCGATCCGTTTTTTTTCTTTTTAAAGATCTCATTAGATTTCTGTCTTAGTGATGGGAAATTTAGTGGAAAGCCTATCTTAGAGATCACAATTTACGATTTATTTTTTTTTTTACTTTAATGGGTTCGTTCTCTTTTCATGTTGCCAATTTTTGAACAGTTTTGTATAGGTTTCGTCAGATTTTTGCCATAGTGACAATATACAAAAAGGTTTAGGTTTTTATATAAAACCTTTTGCAGTTTTTCGTTCAGCTCTTTTCCTTTTAAAGCTCTCAGCCAATTTTTGGCAATACTAAGTATGATTTTTATGTAAGTTATATAACATCAACATTGTCGTGAAAAACGAACTACATTGAGTGAAAATTTCTTTTATCTTATGGTAATACGAACTCAGTTCAAATCACAAAACTGCAAAGAAATATATAATTCACATCCAATTGGATTAACTTCTTCTCGCAATAGCAACTTTAGAAAATCAAAATTTTTCGCAACTCGCGATTCTTTGACGCATAAACTGGATTTGCTATTGAAAGTATCTTTTAAATCCACTTTTACTGCGTTGATGTGTTTCTGAGCGCATGTAATCCATTAAAAATGTTGCTGCTCAGCCATTTGATGGCCATAAATAAAAGTAAAAACAACAACAAGGACAACATTTCCTTTTTGCCATTCAAAGCTGGCGCCACTTTTGTGTCTAGAGCACTCCGTCCCAGCTTTTCCGCAACGTAGATGAGTAGCTTGTTTGTGCTTTATTAAAAAGTAATAACGCAAGCGTTATGTTTAAATTCATTTCATAGCTATATGCTTAACACATACATATGTAGCTACTATATACGTATATATACATAATATATAAAAAAAAATATGCAAAAAGTCAAGCTATCCTTTTGCATGCACAAGAATTTCCCTGTGTGTGTGTGTATTATGAAATGTTTGTGCAGACAGTCGGCAAATATATATATGTACTTATATACATACTATATATGCTATATTATATACCGGCTAGCTGTGTGCTTTGGCCTGTTATTAAAAATGATTTCTACTCGTTTGTTTGTTTGTTCGTTGTTGTTGTTATTATTCCTGTTGACTTGACTTTAATTTTCAGCCATATTGTGGCAAGAAAATCTACAACGGGCTTAATTTATGCACATGAAGTGACAATAAAAACGCCTCATGCTTTTTCTTTCTTTTTGTATTTCAATTAAATCCAAATGATTGCCGTGGGCGTGTTGAAAACTCACTTATTAAAACCCGGAAAAACTATCGAACGAAAAGTCACTAAACTAAGAGCGTCATGCTCATCATCTAGCGACTCTTGTGGAAAATTGAAAAAAGCTTTATTGGCAATTTCATCTAATGGCATAAAAAGTAGGCGAAGAAAACTCTTGAGGTCGTAAAAGAAAGAAAATTTAAAATACAATAAAACTAATACTAAAGTTAATGGGTGTCTACCTTACCTGTCTTAATTGGGCAAAGCCACAAAACGAAGCCTACGATGCACTCAACTAATGTAAACTGAATCTAATACGAGGGTTGACTTTGGTGTTAGGAAATCGCAACACGAAATTGCTTACGATTGTATTGGCTACGCTAAGAGTAATGAGTGCCAGCTGAACCTACATAAGAGCAGCATTAAAGAGAGTGAGGAATTTCTAGCACAGCTGCCAAAGCCAATGACAAGCCAACAACATGAAGAGCAATAAGCAAAACAACTAAAAACAACAACAACAACAATAAGTATGCAGCATGACACTGACAATGAAATGAAATTGCAAAACATGCCAAATACTAAGATAGTAACAGCCAAAAAAGAGAGAGCGGGTAGAGACTAACTGCAGACACTGCAGAATAAGCTTTAAAATAAACATAACATAAGCAGCGTATAAAACATAGTCGGCACTTGTACACACAATGTTTAGACGAAGGGGGTAAAAGTGCTGTGGGGGGGGCACTCTTGCACTTTTATAAATGAAATGGAGCAATAATATTTTGAGACAACAAACCCAAAAAGTAAGTTGCGGGCTGGCGGGAATGGCATTACAAGCCAACAGTCGAAACAACAATGGCGTCTTGTTGCATAGCGCCAGGCGCAGCTGTGTGCAACACACAATGCAGCCAACAATAGCAACAAGCAACAACAACAACAAACAGTCAGACAAACAAACATTTCAATAAATTCAAAAAGCAAACGGGCAACGTGCGGGTTAAGAAACAAACACACTAAAAAGAGCCAGGCCAGAGCCAAACCCAGACAGACAGAAAGACCCTACCAACCAGCTAACCAAAGCCAGACAATGAAAAACACGCAAAAGGAGTGCCAAGTTGGGAGTCTGGCAATGGTCTGTGGCTCGCTCTCTTCAGACTGAGTCTGAATTGGAGCTGTTAGCTGTTAGCTTGTAGCTTCGAGTAGCCCCCCCTAACTGTGAAGTGGCTTAAAAGCGTGTCGCTGGCAGCCGTTAGCACAACAAGCAGGGAGAGAGAGTTTTGGAGAGAGTACGGGTCGGCAGGCTGCTTGGTAAGCAGCGCACCAGCTGGTCTCACATTGTTTTTCATACTCTGGAGCACTGCGCAAATCTCATGTCATTTGCACTTAATTTAAATGCGCGACACAATTGCAAAATAAAAATACAAATTCCCTATGGCTGTATAGGGATGGAGATGGAGTAGCAGCAAAAGCAACTGAAGCAGCAGCAGCAACATCGGTATAACCATAATCTTGGCCATATCTCGGCCTTGTCTCGTGTTTTGTTGAATGGCTGCTTATAACGCCATTAGACATTGTAATTTTTAATAAGCAGTATGCAGTCGAAACCCACAACAGTTCAGTGAACTTGAGTAGGCTACAAATGGGAAGGGCACAAGGCAGTTGGGTTGCCTACTGCTCCGATGATGAGCAGTTTGACAGCTTACAGTTTAGTGGGTTCTCCACAAAGCTAATTAGCCAAAGCACATCATGTCCAATGCGTTTACATTCTTCAACTTTTCACAACTATCAACTGTCTACAAAAATACAAAGCGCTTAATTCTTTAGTGCTTTTAGACTGGGTTATAAACAAAATTAATTTTTTAGTATGAAACTAAAAATATCTAAAAATGTAATATTAGTTGTTAAACTTTTTTTTCCCCCATCTTTGCGGTAGTCGTTAGACAACATCTCGCAAAAACGATAAACATTTTGAGGCGATCCACGAATCGCTCTATTTTTTTACTTCTTCATAAGAGTAGAATTTCTAGTCAGCAAGCAAACTCAAAGAAACAAACATTTCTTTGCGTGAGTAAGCAGCGCAGTAAAAAAAAGCGCACGAGAGAGCAAAGACCGCAATCAAGCAAAAACGAGAGGGAGAGATTGTACCGTGCATGAGCCGACTGCGCTGCAGCAGATTTTCGTGCAATAGCCTCGAAAAATAAGAGACTGCCCACCACTGATCGAAGCCCATGGTGCTCCGAAGCAGCAATATGTGGAGAGCACGGCGGGTGAAGCAGGACATCACATTTAGGCGTTTCCAGATATGTGTTGACCGGTCTGGCGAAATGTTTCCAATCATTGTCATGCTGGAGGATGACTTTGTCGTGTCTCTCTCGGCTCTGTGACCGTTCTTCCTTCAATGCTTGATTCGATACCGATTTACAGTGATGGTTTCACACGGTTTTAGAAACTCATAGTATACTACACCGAGCTGGTGCCACTTAACACGGAGCATAACCTGAGCGTCGTGAATATTACGTCTAGCCGTCGATGTGTAGGCATGTCCAGGCTTGGCATTATCATAGTGGATCCATAATTCGTCGCCAATCACAATTCCATATAAAAACCCCTTACGATTGTGTGTTTGAAGCGGCTGTTCACAAGTAAACAAACGCCGCTCAACATCTCTCTGCTTTAACCCGTGCACCACCCAATTTCCTTGTTTCTGCATCATTCCGATGGCTTTAAGTCGTTTTCCAAATCGTGTGTTGAATAATTCGTTCATTCGTTCGTTAGGTGGCCTTCACAACCCGTTACCGGGTTACAGCCGACCTCAAGAGCTCTAGAGGAGCCTCTGCTACTAGCGCGTCTTCTCCAATTTATAACACAAAGTGTAGACAGGTTCTCCTCTACTTGGCCCTTCCATCGGAGACGCGGTCTCTCTCTTCGTCGTCCATCGTTAACTCTCGTTTCGAACACCTTTTTCGCTGGAGCTTCTTCGTCCATACGAACGACATGTCCGAGCTAGCGCAAACGTTGTATTGTTATGCGCTGCACGACATCGATGTCGCCGTAGAGCTCATACAGTTCGTGGTTTATTCTTATGCGATAGTCGCTCCCAATACGGACGGGACCGAAGATTTGGCGAAGAATTTTTCTCTCGAACACTCCAAGCGCTGCTGCATCCGTCTGCGACACAACCCAAGCTTCTGCGCCGTAAAGTAGCACGGGTAAGATGAGTGTCTTGTAGAATGTAAGTTTTGTCTGTCGAGCGAGGGCTCTGCTACACATTTGCTTATTGAGCCCAAAGTAACACCTATTGGCAAATGTGATCCTTCGCTTCATCTCCAGGCTGATATCCTTTTCGATGTTGATGGCGGTGGCAAGGTATATGAGTTCCTTGACAACTTCAAAAGTATATTGGTCCGCTACAACGTGGGATCTTAGAAGCCGCGTATCCCTGTGCGTAACCAGCATATACTTCGTCTTGCCCTCAGTTGAATAATTTCCAATTATATTATTTGACACGAGTCTTCATCAAGCAATTCCTCCAATTCGGAGTCTGAGAAAACTTTCTCTGGCCCACCGCTATGCTTATCCTCCACTTAAAAACCATCGATTTTGAAGCGCAGAAATCACTCACGACATTTTCTTTCACTAAGTGGAATGTCCCTATAAGTATTTTTGACTATTCAATGAGTTTTCTTTAAATGTAGCAGAAAATCAAAACTTTCTTTAAGTGGCGAGAACTTCTCGCGAACGCTCGTATCTTCGATCAGGGATACATTTTTAAGGAAAGTACAAGTTCACTGATTGGGTTATATCATTATGCTGGCAGTTGACTAAGCTTTTTTTGAAACAATTTAATCTACGTATTTGTACGCAAGCAAAGTTGTAGATCTAATATTCAAATTTGCTTATAAATAAGAGTAAGCAAAAATATATAAATAAATGCCCAACAAGTATTTAAGCCTCTTTAACAGTGTTGCATATATGTATATGCACACCATTTATCATTGGTATTTGAAATCATCAATTTGAGTATTAAATACCAGTTTGATTTGCTAAGTATTAAAAGTTCACTGCACTGTCAATATCAAAGCAATTCAATGTCATTTCTTTCAACACGCGCTCTCTTCAACTCTGCCCCTTTTCTAGTAACTCACAAATTTTAAAAGCAAAAAAAATAAAACGTTTTGATGATTTCTCATGCATATAAACAGACCATTTCTCTTTCCCTCGCTCTTTGTAATAAAATATGCAGCAAAAGTTTTTTTCTTTTTATGTTTTTTTGTGCATGTCTATGACTTTTACAGTGGACGCGCTCACTCACACACACACACAGACACTCATACACACTCTTCCGCAGTCTGCTTATGGGTCCCGTCATGTCAAGTAGCCGCTCACTAATGCAATGTCCTTTGGCATGTCATAAACAAATTTCGCTTTCAGCTGCAGAGAGCGCCGGAGACTTTATTTTAATTCGTTTTGAGTTTTTTCAACAGTTTTCAATGTCTTTGTCGCTTTTCATTTCAATAGTTGTTGTTGTTGTTCGTCATGGTCAAAAGCAGCTTAAGTATATTATTTATCATTGGTTCTATTTCTCTTTTAGTTGACTTTTGCATGTTTGTTGTAATTGCAGCCCTGGGCACTAGCTCTTTATTTATGCAAAATGACATGACCTTTAAATATCAATTTGCAAATAAATTGTATTTGCTCTTTTTTGTTGTTGTTGCTGGCGTCTCGTTATTTACGTTTCATGTTCTAAAGCGTAATGGCTTTTTATTGGCATTTTGGTAATATGCAGCAATAGCCCCTGAAAGTATGCTTTGCATATTTGCTTACTTTGTGGCAGTTTATTGAACTGAGCGGCGCCTCAGGCGGCCATTTTGTTTAAACTCCATTTGTGCGTGTGTGTGAGTGTGGCTTTTTTATTTTGTTTTTGTCATTGAGCAGCTTCTTGCACACAATTATATACTACATTTATTTTATGCTAGACAAATTTTCAGCATTACACTGAGCGACAATTTGTATGCCAAAGGCACGCCCCAAACATTTTGGCGGTGCTCTTAAAACCGCCATTTAAATGCATGCCGTTATGTATGAGAGCGTACAAAATGGTGTGGGAGCGCGTGTGTGCAACAAAATGGTGGCTGTAATAGTTTTATTATTATTGCAAGCCATGAAAAAAAAAAAGTATACCATAAAACTTAATTGTTTAATTATTTTTTAAGCGCATTGTGCGCTGCTGCGCTCTCCGACTTTTTCACGCTCAAATGCACGTACTGCAGTTTGGCTGCCATTTACAGGCATTAAAAGAGTACATTAAGTTCATGCAAAAGTATGTAACAAGTAGTAGGTCTATATAGACAATTTAATGCCAATATATATTTGATATAATTTAATTGTCTTATGGTTTAGGCCGCATAATATAATGAGTATATCCAAGTCACTTGCATTCAAACTTTAATGCAAGCAATTTTTCGGTTTTGGTTTCACTTATTTCTCTCTTTGCTTTTATGAAGTTACACTACATTGCTTTGATTCGAACTTAATCCCCAGGACATTACCAGCCAAACTAACGAACTGTAAGCCATTTGGCAGCAGCACAAGACTTGCTGTAGTAAAGGAGTAAAAGAGAGCAGTTGCTTGCTGCACAAACAATGTAATTGTATCCTCTTTGGTGTAATTTCTTCCACTTAAGTTAATCCCCGCCGGTTTAAAGCAGACATATGTAACAGAAATATAGCCAAGCTACTTGTATGTAGTATATTATAGTATATTATGTATAACTACAACTGTTGTAAACGCACTCAACTTGTTCGAGTGCTGTTAAGCTTATCAAAAACGGTTTTTTATGACTATGACTAGCAGCGTCAAGCACACGTTGCGTATGAGTGATGTACGCGCCACTTGACTGATAAACTGTGAAAAACTAGCGCTAACTAAGAGCGGCCTAAGGCACTTATCAACGCTGTGGATCAATGAACTTTACCAAAGTAAAATGCCATTAGGGATGTGGAACTGGGTGGTTGCTACAAAGCTGATAACTTGTGCAACAAATGCCTATTTATAGTAAGTGTTCACATAAATGACTTTTTAGAGCTGTGCGATAAGCATAGAAATTGCAAATGCTCTCTGGGAACCGCCAGAACTGCCACTTGGCCCAGTGTCAACAAACTGTTGTTGCACTTTGAAGACGTTAAGGCAGCAAGTAGAAAAATAAAAAAAATTAATTGGCTGCTTATGTGCGCTCGAATGCATTTGACAAAGGGTTACAATCGTTCGGGAATTGCGCATAACACCCGGGCATTTGGTTGCTGCTTTCCCCCAGGGCGCAGTTGAACCTAATTAAATTTTTTTTCGCTTTTTAAATTTCTTATATGCGTCTTTTGGCTTTGGCTTTTGTTTTATCAGCAAATGCAAAGCAGACTGTAGAAAATGTGCAAGTATTTCCATTATTTTTGTTGAAAAAGTCGTCTTTTTTTAAGCATATCTTTTATAATTGCAAAAGTGAGCAGAAAGGCAGCGAAAAGAAACTAAGAAAAGCAGAATTTTTGGATAGCAGCAAGCACAGTCTGCATTTTAATTACAGCACAAAAGCAAAGTAAGTTGTGGAAATTCTAACCTCAGTTGAAAATTATAAGCGAAAATAACAATGGCGAACGAAGGCGCCATTTGCGTTAAAGGAAGAAAACAAAAAAAAAATGGTATATAAGCTAAGGAGTTTGGGGACGAACGCCAAATTGCACTGACTGAGCAAAAGTTTGATTAAAAAGTAGAAAAAAAAAAAAAAAAAAAATACCCAAAGCAGACTAAAAACTTGAACGGACAAGCAGGCACAAGTTACGCCAAGTAGCAGGCGAAAAGGAGTCACATTTGGTAGGCAAAACTTTAAGTTAAAGTTGTTTTAAAGTTTTGCGCTGCAAGGACACGCATCCAGGCACTTAGCTGTAAATGAAATGAAAGCAAAACTTCTTTGAATGCGTCTACATATGAGTGTAAATAAAAGTGAACGAGTGTGTGTGTGTGTGTGAAATATAATTAAAAGTGCGCACAGCAACAGCAACAACTACACACAACACAATGAATAGAAACTTAAAAGCAAAGCAAAAGAAGACGCAGACGAAGACAGACACATAATGAAAATGTCAAAATAAACACGACATTAAAAACCCAAAACGACAAAAGACACAAACGACAGACAAACAGACAGAGAGACAACAAGAGAGTGCACTCACTTGACACTGCCAAGTACACTAAAAAAAACTCAAATATTTCACTAAATTTAAGAAAATTCCTAAAAATTAAATTGCAAAAGATAAATCATTAAATTTAGAAAAAGAATAAAATAATTAAAAACTACAAAGGCAGTAGTAGTAGATTTCATCAGTAATGCAGACGAAATAGGTTTGGATTAGAAACATCGCAAATATGTTTACAGTCCAAATTCCTTACATCCGAACTGCTGTGTAACAAACTTTTTTCTATAAGGAAGTTTTTTCAACTGATTCAATAGTCAGTGTATGGAAAATCCCTTAAAACAAATTCGAAATATATAAATTAAATAAATTACACAGGCCTACAAATACCGGAGTCATGTCATTTGTTGGAAAGCGAAGGGTATCTCAAAATCCTGACCAATTCTGGCCCCGGATTCGTATACTACGCAGCAAATTACTTCGAAAATGACCTATAGCTTTCCAACAACTAATCCATGTTGGTCTGTGTTACTATACCTATAGTGAAGCTGGTTAGTTTGGCAGGCCAATGTTTCTAGAGAAAGTGTAAACTTTTATTTTTTATTAAGCTCACATAAGTCATATTTATAACAAATTTTGTAACTCTGGCTTATATATTTATATCCGTTCAGAGTATGGATCTAAAGTTGATATGGTTTTGGTAACAACGAACTCTTCTGACTTTTCATACAAGAAACATAAAACGCAAGTCCAGCGTAAAGCAGAAACTATCGTTTAGCAGAATTTGGCATAGGACCAAATCTCTGCCTTAAATTAGTTTTGAGTCATCTTCAAGTTAGGCAAATCGATTTTTCGGCGATCTTCTTTTTAACATATTTTGTAGAGCAGAAAGTTAATCTCTCATGGGTTTTTGCTCTCCGTATAACAAATTTTTTTATTACCCATTTTTCTCTAAAAAAAATTTTTTGTTTCAACTTTAACTTTAACTCCCAAACTATACGACTTAGCGCGAAAATAAGCCCAATTCGTGATCATTCCCAATCGGACCAAATTTTATGTCTCAATTTTAAAAGACCATAACTCCCGAACTAGACGACTTAGCGCGAAAATAAGCCCAATTCGTGATTATTCCCAATCGGACCAAATTTTATATCTCAACTTTAAATGGCCATAACTCCTGAAGTTGGGAAAGGACAAAATTAAAAAAATTGTTACTGAGCAGTAGGGAGTTCCTCGCACTTTAATAACAAGGCTTTGATGAAGCAATGCTCAAGTGGATAACATTTAAAATTCTTGGCTACCACAAAAAAAAAAAAAACTCGTTGGTATTGGCTTAGGTTTTACAGAGCTGGCCAATGGAATAGTAATGTTCCAGAGTTGCTCAAAAATCTTGGAGTTACAAACGAATTTCCTAGTAGGAGTAACTAACAGAAGGAACAATGCCCATTTGCTTTTCGGAATTATTTCTAAAATAAAAAAATACTGATTTCGGAAAAAAATATACCTTAAGGGGTCTACCCTTTTGGGATATCCCATTTGGGCCTTTTTTTTTATATGAAGTTTTGTCACTCCGCGCGAAATTTTTCGAATTGCGTATAGGCCTTTAATAAAGAAAGTGAATTTTTCACCATACAAAAAAAGTAATGTATATTTTGTTTTTCTAAAGAAATGTTTTCCATAAGGCATTCCATTCTATATATCCAAATTTTTTTTAATTCTATAAATTACTGCTTTCATGTAAGCTCAACGTGTATACCTCTCAAGCAAGTGCAAAAAAATGTTTCCAAGTGTAGCAGCTTCTACTATTTTTGGCAGGCACTTTTCAAAAGCCAATAAAAGCTGAGTCGCAGTCGCAGTCGACGTCGACGGCAATGTCAACGTCACTGCCTCTGGCAGCAGGGTACAGGGTACACAGGTAACTTGCAGCTAACTAGCAAGGCAATAACCACAACATATGATACCGAGTATTCCCCGTCCCAACTGCGTCACCTGAGGCCACTAATCGTTGTTTGTGTGTGAGTGCGCGCGCCTGCAGAGAGCAGCAACCGCGAAATCGTGAATGTACTTATGGAACTGCGCTCCCGCTCTGTCATTCTACCTTAGCTACTGTAATATACCTAGATGTCTCCACGCTGTGTATTTGACGTCAGCAGCCGTGCTAAGTAGCTTTTGGCCCTGTCTTTAATTGAAAATGCTAATAAAGACGCCTCAGCGTAAGATCCTGTCTCAATCTTAGTCTTATGTCTCGCATATGAGCCGCAGGATAATGACACCTAGTCCCTAGTCTTTGTGTATGGCTTAACTGTAACTATATGCATTACGTTTATGTCTGTCTGTATTTAAGTCTTCCAAAAACAAAGTCAAAATCTGCGCACATTTTTGGCACGGCTTTAATGCGCGTTTAGCGTGACAGTCTTTGCGAGTAGCGTCTACTTGGAATTTCAGCCAAAAAAAAACCCTTTGAAAAGGAAAGTGCCAAATGTCCAAGTTTAAGCTGCATGTTAAGCGGCAATTAAAGCGCGTCTAAAATGTCCAGACACAGAGACACCGCCCTGCTGCACACGCGCTCCTCTTATTAAAAGTGAAAACATTTACATTAATAATTAGTGTGAAAACAGCGCAAAATCTAACCTCAAACTCATGCACCCTGTCTGGGCACTTAAAATGTGCATAAAAACTTCAACAAGTGCCAGCCAGCGCACAAAACGCTACAAAGTGCAATTAATCAAGCGCAGGATTCTAGAGCAGCCGCAGCAGTGTGTGCTGCTTACAGGCGGGAGGGGCTACTACGTCCGCGCAAGGTTAAAAAACTTCACTTGCCAGAGAGTTTTCAAGTTGACAGTTTAACTGACTAAACAAGGTGCGATAAGTGTGCTGTCCACATTGCAGAGACAACGCACAAAGTTGTCTGAAATCACAGCACAGGACAATGACCAGCAGGAGCAGCAGCAGCATCCAAAGTAGGAGTTGGTAACTACTCTATAAAGCAACAGCTGCTGTCAGTGCTCAAGTGAAAATGAAAATGATTTAAAGCACACAAAACAAATTTAATGCGTTGACAGCACTGGCTGAGCAGGAACTTCAATGGCGACTGCCCCAGCTCTCTCTCTCTTAGGGTTAGTTGGTTTGCTTTGCTTGTCATTTGCTTATTGTTGACAAGTTTGTTCTGGGCGCTTACAAAACTTTGCTATTTAGTGCAGCTTTTGTTCTAAACTTGTACACTTTGTTATCAGAGTTGCCAAGTTTAAAGTTTACATGCACCAGGGACAGACAGGGTCAACTCAAGGCAAACTTCTAAGAGACATTAGAAAGAGATTTCTTTAATGCTAGTTTACAATATATAGTTGTATATATATATGCTTTTGATAACTATAGCATATTCAAGGCTCACTACAATAGGTATGTCAAAAAAAATCAAAAACTTAAGCTTACAATAGGGGTTTTCATGGGAAAGTCGAGATTACGATCTTCTTTTTATGCTTTGGACTTATATTTATTTAATACCCACAAAAGCTGCAACTAACTAATAAAAAAATACATATAACCGCTTTCTACTAAAAAGCTTAAGCTGTTTAACAAAATGAACTTCATTCAGACAAAATGAATTTTATTCATTCACTGTTTGCTAACCAAGTATCTCCAATGACCAATTAGATCTAGTAATAAAGCGCTCAATTTTCAATTGCATACTTCTCAGGGCAAAGCCACTCAAAAGAGTACTTGAAAGATGTGCCATAACTAGATGGTCATCACACACACACACAAGCATACGCGCGCTCATGCACTCCCACACACATACAGGTAATCAAGCTAATGAACATTGCATTCAATTTGCCAGAGCGTATTGCAATGTTGTAATAAAGAGCGAGAGTAAGAGCGTAGTATGTAGTCACGGCACATTTGCTGGGTCATTTGAGCAGGCAGGCGGCAGAGAGACACTAAGACAGTCAGACAGAAGAGCAACCGCAGACAGTAGAAAGACAGACAACAACAGTAAGCCAAGCAAAGCAAACAAACTAACCGACCGCGACATTAGCACACACACACACACACACACACGTAGTCTTATTAAAAGGATATCAAGCAGCGTAGAACTGGAAGCGACTGGAATTATGCAGCTTGTGTTTGTTTAATGAAATATGCCAAGAGAGGGAGAGAATAAGAGAGAGCGTCATTATTACTGTTGGCTGTGCCATATGAGGCATTCATAAGCATATGCATAAAAGCATACTACAGTAGATGCTCGCATATTTGGACCAGCATTTTGTAAGAAAAGTTTAAGTCAGCAAATGCTTTATTTTATTTGTAACATAATAGTCAAAAAACATAAAATAATGTTAAAGAAATGTTTAACAAACTCATAACGATAAAGTGCAACGATGTTTAACGATTATAATACGAGGGTCGCTTAACATTTTATGCGACTTGGCTACACTAATGTTACAAGATGTAATCCAGTGGCTCAAAAATGTTGTCTTTACTACAACCTCCGCAATGGATTGTCTCGACGAGCAACTTCATTAAAATTTTTGTGATACAGTGCACTGTAAAACGCTGGCTTGCTTCACGAATTTCAAAAAAATCGTACAAAATCGACCGTAATCGCACAAAATCATAAAGAAAGTGAATTATTATGAGATTGATGCATTTCTGAGCATTAGTCTGCATGCCAAAAAGTTTGGTTTGCGTTGAATATGGTTTGACTTGATAATTGCTACCTCTAGCAGAGTGAAAAAAAAGTGTTACGAAGCGCATATTAATCCTAATGGAAAAAATTTTCTAACCTAATTGGGTGCAAAATATAATTTTTGACCCTTATATCCTATTTACAAGTGCAGTTCAAAACAAAAAATTCTATAGATTGGTGTTATGTTTATATTCGTTTAAAAGTTGTACATTTAAAACTGATTGCTTAAAAAGTTAAGCTTTTCAAGTTCTAGCTAAGACAAACTTTCGCAGTATTACCATTTCTAAATTTGAATCACGTTTGGCATAACGAGCGCCCACAGTGCACACCTACGCTTGTAGACTATGCTAGCCATCAACATGTAACCGCAGTGTAATTAAATTGCAGCCTCGAGGCTTGAAACGACTGAACGACACAACATGCACATGTTGTGTATATCATGACATAGTAGTAGTCGGTCGAGCCAGGACGAACTCGAAGGACGAATTTTGAACTTTTTGGCAGGCATTGACTGACGCTCTTCTGACGAACTTCAGCAGTGAGTGAGTGCCCGTGTCTCGAGTTTTGTTATCATTGAACTAATTTCATTACACATACACACACATACGCACGCACGTACACACACGTTGCTTTTTGCCTGACAGTGTTGCCATTTGTTTCAAATTTTCGACATGAAATAAAGAAAAGCACAAAAAAAAAAAAAAAAAATGAAAAACTTCAAAAGCTGTTGGCAGACGCAAAACAAGCAAAAGGCGTGCCCGCCCTTGAATGAATGATGTAGTGAATAAGCCAATGTCGATAATTAATTTTGCAAGTTCAGAGTGAAAGCAGAACTAATACGCGTATAAGGTGCAAGATAAATCAAAAACCAATAAAAAGCTATAAAAACGCAGCTAGCTAGCAAGCAGGGGGCGGAGGCAAGTTCAATGCACTGCCAGGAGACAAGCACGCGGCGCTTTTTGGTTATTTATTTAAAAGATACTTAAAAGACAAAGAGCAGTAGCAGCAGGAGGAAACGCGCATAAATTTTGCAAGCATTGCAAATATAAAGGAAATGCCATAGAACGAACGAAAAAAAAAAAATGTAAGTAAAGAGCTACAAATAAAATAGGAAAAAAAAAAAATGCAGATAGGATAACGCTAGATATTGCAAAGTTAAATCAATAAATAAAGCATCAAGAAAAAATAAAGTAAAAGACAAGAGCAGCAATAAGTAGAGGAGCATCGAGAGGCGGCAAAGAGACGACGTCAACGTCATTAAATCAATGCTGCCTGTCGTTTGCAGCAATAGATAACGACCAAGCTGAGATGATGGGAGCAGCACGTAGTCGTAGCAGTCGAGTAAAGTAGAGTAGCGTTCGTTGCAGCGAAAGTTTGCCAAGTGACATTAACACAAACGACAAGCGGATCAAGGGAGCGCAGGAAGAGTCATGTAGCAGCGGCAGAGTCTAGCGAGAGAGTGAGGATATACACATTAAAATATGTCGTTGTGGAGACGACAAGAGACAAGTGTCACCCAAGCGTCCCACTTGTTGTAGACGCTCTTAAAAGCAACGTAAGACAATGCCAAAAACACAATTGGGGCGTGTCAGCCATGGTCTGTCCAAAGTGAACGATGCTACGTAAAGCGGGTGCGCTGTTAAAAGGTGCAGCTGTATATAACGCGACGCGTCATGACGTAGGCACTGACTGTTGGACTGACGACTCTTCTGCTAAATTCAATTCAATTGTTTTTGTGCATGCTAAAGCAAATTTTGATTGAATTGCAGCGCGATAGCGTTGAGGCATGTCGAGGATGATGCTCTTGATGGATTATTTTAATGAAAATGGCAGCAGCGCAACAGCTAGACATAAGCTGGCTGACGTAGAGCGGGTAGCGAGAGTTGTAGCATAAAATGCTAGTTTTAAGCTTGCAACATAAACGCTTTAAATTTATCGATTGGCAAATGTCTGCAGTGTATGCTGGCAACTCCTCCCTACGAGCGTGTGCTTTTGTTTTAAACAAACGACTTTGGCCTTGCGGCAGGCTAAAAAGCAAGTAAGTGTGGCATGAAGAGGAAGTAAAAAGCCGCAACGCACGTGACCGTAGGCAAGGCGTAACTTTTTTGTGTGGCTCAAGTTTCTTGGTAGTCGCGTCGTCTGTGACAATGTGTGCACGATAAGGCGTCACACAGGCGACTAACCAAGTCAATAAAAAAGTCAGCCGACAAGGACAGCTGGACTGGCCGACTTGGAGAGCGGAGAGAACTAGAAATTGTGCCGCAAAGCTGAAAATCCTTTAATGTGCTGTTAAAGCTAAGCCACCAGGGATTTATGCCGACAATATGCAAAGGACTTCAATACAACAGTCTACAAAAACTATTAGACATGGACAAAACGAGGCGAAAACATATTAAAACCAATCAGGCGACATAATATATAGAAACACAAAGTCATACACTCAGAAAAAAGAAGCCCAATGAATCATGACAGCACTTCTATGGAAAATTTCACAGCAAATAGGAACTTTCGAGCCTTAGGGCGTGCTTTGAGCATCTTTGACTAGATGCTTAGTGGATTGAGTTCATTTAGGTTACCACTAAGTTGAGTTACCACTCAGCTGATGATTTGAGATAGTAAAAGTAATAAACTAAAAAAAATTGTAGAAATACGTCGTTTAAAGCATTATATGACAGACTACAAGTAAAGCTGCCAAAGTTTCTTTTCACACTGCTTTTAATCTGCAAATCGACAGCCATTATTTATTAATTACTACTTCAGCTTTCAACTGTCAGACTTCGATTTAGCTCATTTTTTCTGCCAGTGTAAGACAAAGATTGAACGAGGCAGACGGCTTGTAAGCCTTGCACTTAAAGCTAAAATGGATTTTCATTTGAAGAAAAATGTCAAGCCTTGACTTTGAGCAATTTTTTTTTCTACACTTTGCCTTGTGACCCATGTCATGTTGGCTAAATGGCATCCAGACATGAAAACCCCAAAACGAAGACAACAGAGCAACAACAACAATAACAAGCAGACACAAGATGTGGCACAGGTCAAGCGCAGGGATTTATTTATTATATATAGATACCTACTTTATTTTATTTTTTTCAGCTACATTGAGATTAGTTGTACAAGAGGAAACCAAGTCAATGACTTGGCAAAAGTTCAGCCAAAAAAGTTGTGCAGCTGAATGATTCTGTAGCCGCTTAAATGCATTTGAAGTGTACAGCAGGAGGAGGAGGCTGTTTGGAGCCTTAACGATTTGACTGACAACAGCGTAAGAAAAAAAAACAAATTTTATTTGCCAATACATAAAAAATAAAAGTTATGGAAAGGTAGAAAACGAAACGAAGCAATGTGTGTTTGTGAGCAACGGATGCGACTAATTGGTGTTAACTTGAAGCTGTCGCTCTGGAAATTAATGAAAATAACAGCGACAACAACAATAACAGACGAGCAGCAAAAAAAAAATTCACTTAGGTCCAGGTACACACAGCCAGGTAGCATAACCAAATGAGTTGAATGAACTTTTGTCGAGAGTTTGCCAAATAAAAAATCAATAGGCAGCTGGCAACAACAACAGCAACAGGGTACAAGAAATGCGCATCAAAGCACTTCAAATATCAACATAATCGTTGACAGAAAAGAGCAACCTCGACTACTCCAGAATAACCCAACGATTGCCAAAGAGACTCTCACAACTCATACACAAATGCATGCTCTTCTTCTGTGGTTGCTAAATTTCGCTTATGAATGAACACACACACACACGAACAGACTCCAACTCTTGGAACTCAACTCGAGAGCAACAACAAAAAAAAAGCAGCTGAAAAAGTATTTGCATACTTTGAATTTGCCAAAAATCAAATAAAAAATAAAATACTCAAAAAAAATGATTTGCTTTATGTTATTTTTAGCATTTTTATGAGCAGGCATAAAATAACACTTCATATACATAACACTCATACCCACGCAAAGACATATGTGTACATGCATATAAAAAAATAATTGCAGCAGCAGCAAAGGAAAATGAAAACGAAAAAGAGCGTCTAAACTTAAAGAGTTGAAGTTGGAATACTCTTACAGAAAAGAGCAAAAAGGTAACATGTGGAAATTGGTCTGGCAGCCTTTGGACATAGAGCATGACAAATGAAAATGGGACTATAATAATAGGGTGACGCGCTAAATAGACAAAGCGTAAAGAAAAATAGATCAATTTTCTTAGTTGGGGGTTGTAGAACTTTTTAAATTGCGAATGATGTAGATATTTTGGTCTGTCAAAGCAATATATTGTAGATAGTACATCCCAGTTAGAGCATAAAAATTCTTAAAATTTTCAAAACAGTATGAGAGAGAAGAGCATGAGAATTGTAGATGATCTTTCAAGAATTGTTCTTTGCAAATATCAAAACAGCTACACTCCCAGTTAGAGTATAATGAAAACTGCCAAGAACCAAAGCAACGATAAAGTCCAATGAAATGAAGTATGGACAGAGTAAAGTCTCCATAAGCAGAAACCACATTTATGTGCATTTCGAGTGGATATCATGTCATGTTATTCCAAATTATGAGATTGCAGTTGGCATTCAAAGCGCGCTAAAAATGCACAATAATTTACACAGCTCGATATATGTATATACCTATGCAGACTACATATATGTTAATATATAAAGATTATGCATATAAGTAAGTGCCTAAGATTATATTGCCTGGCTGCAGCACGACAAATTTATTTTTATAAGCAGCACTGAACAGACAGATAGACAGACACACACACATGGTCCAGCATAGGGACAGACACATATGTGCAGCACGAGGAAGTGGGCGGCAGTCAAAAGTTGCCCCAATGCTGCAGCAGCCAATAATGATGGCGAGCGTCTGATAAGCTGCAGTAGCAGCTACAATCCGCAGTTCGAGCACTAGTCTGCCTGCCTGCCATGAGCTTGAGCTTGTCCAGCTGACTATTGCCACAGCTTGCGGCTTCCAGCTGCAGCGCCGCAATTGCGCTGGGCTCATGTAATTGAGTTGTTGCACTGTAATTGCAACAGCAGCAAAAACAACAACAAAATCCGAGTTTGGGTGTTGAAAAATTTGCTGCCATGTGCTGGAATGGCCAACCACCAACAACTAGCGAGCAAGTTGCGCTCAAGTTTTCCAAGTAATTTTCACGCGTCTGATAAGCAACTGGTGTTCTAAACATGAGGCTCATATGACTGGGCCTTATCTACTCTGTAGATTTTATTAATTAGCGCAACACTGTCGACACGACCAACACAAACATACACACATACACACAGAGAGACATTCTCCAAGTTATGACTTGCTGCCGTCTTTGAAAGGCAGTTAAAACCACAAAGTTTGGGCAAGATAGGCTTTGGAATACTCTGCCTTTTGTAAAAATTTGGCAAGATCATGGGTCTCTTATCTTAAAGTAAATAAATAGTAGGCAGAATAGAGTCTTCCCAGAACGGGTAAGAGGACATTAAGGATCCTATCTTATAGAATACCTATTCAAGTCACTAGTGCTGTGGAGAGGGAAAGGAGCGCCTGCTACTCTGCCTATTGTGGAGATGTGGCAAGTTCATGCATCCCTTACCCTGAAGTAAGCAAATAGAAGACAGCGTAGAGTCTTCTCAGAACGGATAACAGGACGTTTACGAGTCATATCTTATTGATTACCTATTCAGATCACTAAGACTATGGAGGGCGGAAAGGAGCACCACCATTTAATGCGATGCACGTTGCACGAGAGCTCTTATCAATCATTGATCAATGTTCTACAACCTGAGTTCCTGATATAAGCTGGAGTTTCCTAACAGCCCTACAAGACTTAGTTTGCTAAAGCTCCATGTGTGATCAACTAGATCGAGCAGCCATATTCCAGATCTGTATAGCTTTTTTCCATTTCTAACCAACCGCATGATAGCTAAAGATAATATGAACATAAGGGTTGGACAATTTGTATAGGGCCGAAAAAACGTTCTGGGGCTCTTCGCGATTTTTATTCTATGGGTCATTCTTAGAAACTTATATACATACATACATACATATATTCTCTATTCAATTCACACAACAAACTTAATGCCAAAACCCAACTACCTCAAACAAAAAGTGCATAGCAAAAAATATTACGCATACGCCCTGCTGTAAACTTAGTTTATTGACCAAGTCTCAATTGTGCAAAGTGCTAGCCCCCAAGTTATTGGCCATATCTAGTAGGCGGCTTCTTCGTTGATGTTGTTATTATAGTTGATGTTGTTGCTGTTGTTGTTGCTGTCGTTGCCAAACAATCAATCAGTTAAGAGGCAGGCAAAGCACATGCAGCAAGCGGACTGCTTGGCACTTGGCTTATGCAAAGATGCAATGAATGAAATGCGCCAAGACCAAAAACCAAGTACATATAACTGTCAGGTACATAGCAAAGCCGTTTATCTGGCGTAAATGGTAGGTGTTGACCCCCCGAGGTGCCGTTTTGCTTATACAGTTGCACAACAACTCTAATGCAACAACAACAAATGGCCAGGCGGCAAAAGACTAAGATGATGATGATGATGATGAGGATGATGATGTTAGCGGCTTTTAAGCTAAAGATAATGATTGAATGCCTTTAATAGAAATGCTTAGCCAATTGGCACTTAAGAGCAATTTTTACCCAGCCTGCCCACTAGAGTCTAAGCATGGAAATTTGTCTGCATTTTAAAGTCAAACAAACCATTTAAACTTGATGACGATGACGACGACGATGACTATGACTATGTCGATATAGACGCTGCAACAGCTGGTGCCAACAATTGTTAGTTGGCAATGTTGGCAACTTACTTGCTCTATTCATTGTATACACTACACATAAGGTTTATGCACTATGTTGAGTAGTATGTTAATAAGTTTTAAGAGCACTTATGTAAGTGTGAAAAGTGTAATAATGATCAGTAGCATATTGTCATGGAAAAATCAGGCTTTAAACTTTTATTTTTTTTTGGCAACAGTGAAATGCTTGAAAGGCTTAGGTCCTTAAGTTCCTTATTTCATTTCATATTTGATTCCAAGCTAATAACTCATCACGATTTTTCGAAGTTTATGCCAGCTGCGAGTAGCCAATCATTTAAATCCAAGGCAATTCCTCCTGGCATATCCAATTAGAATACTTTTGATTGAGAAAAGATACATCACATCACCAATTTCCCTTGCATGTTATCGCAACCACGATTTATCGAAATTTATGCAAGCCAGTACTGACCAACTACATAAGTAAAGAGTCGATATGGAGCAAGCATGTCTGAAGAGTCATCCGAAGGTTTGGATAGAGCATACAAACTTCGTCAACTTTAAGCTATTACATCTCTTTTTCTGTAGTTTTTTTTTTTTTTTTGCAAACTGTGTCGCCAAGTCAATGAACGCGGCGTCAATGTGGCGGCTGGCTTTTGTGGCAATTGCATCAAGTTGGCTGTTAGCGTTGGCGTTTGACCAATTTATTAAATATATATTTTTATTTTTATTACAATTGGGTTTTGGTTAAAACGTTTGCATATGTGAGATTTTTCAATAAATTTTTATGCTAACAAATAAAACATATTGTCTACTTTTAGGCTGCCCTTGAAAATGAAACTAGGTGCAAGCGAACGCGCTCAGAGAGCACACAAACACACACACACACACGCACACTCACAAAGCAAATAAGAATAGTAATTATAGAGCGAGCGTGCGGCGCAAGCGAGAGGCAACTATGAAAAGCAAAGCTTTTACTAATTGCGTCGCAGCAACAAAATGCCATTAGAAAAAAAGGCATAGCATATACTTAAAAGCAGAGGCGTGCAGCTCTCTTACACACTTACACACACACTCACACACGAGATTTATTGGCTATTTTCATGTTTATTTATTTCTTTTTGTTTTTGTTTTGCTGTTGTTTGCTTTGCTAATTATTGTCATAGGTTAGTGTAGGACGGCAGCAAAAGCAACAACAACAACAACGAAAGCAATATAAATTAGCTGCAAAATTGAAAGCAAAAGCGTATTTCAAGTACGTGTTGTTGTTGTTGTTGTTAATAGCTTGTTGTTGGCATTTGGCTGTTTACCATTTTACGCCCGATTTAGCAACAATAACAACTACAACAACTGTATCGACGACAACGACAACAATGTTGCAAACAGTATTACGCTACATAATAGAATGTCGTTGTTGAGCATTTTTAAAGCTGTAAAATGGTTAAAACAACCAAAAAAAACAATAACAACTACAACTAGCCGGCCATTAAGCAATAATACAAAAATATGCGCTGGCTGACATCTTTTCGGTTTTTGTTTTATACTGAATTGCGTGTAGCAGTGACGTAGATAGTTTAATGTCTTGAAGGGATATGACTTCCAGAAGTTTTATGCTCACTCATGAAGTTTATCCTTCATGTTAATACTCTACAAAAAAGCGCTTGTAGCAATATTTCATTATTAAAGAAGTTTCATTCATTCATCATTTACAAAAAAAATTACAGACAACACTGAATGTATGCGTATTAAAAAAAATTACGCATACGCAACGCTGTAAAAGTTATTTATTACTCAACCCTGAACTCTGGGCATATTTAGTAGGCGGCTACTGCGTTAATGTTGTTATTGCTACTGTTACTGTAGTTGTCAGATTGCGTTGGAGATAAAACTTGGTTGCAACAGATACTCTACCGGGACACCGCGAAATGTGTATTTATTAAAATATTACGCATACGCCCAGCTGTAAAGTTAGTTATTGCGCAACTCTCAATATTGCAAAGTGCTAGCCCCAAGCAATGGGTCATATTCAGCAGGCGGCTACTTCGTTGATGTTGTTATTACTACTATTACTGTAAAAAATCATTTACAAAACAATTTCTAGCATACTACTTCAAAAACTTCTTTCTCTCCCCCTATGCACGCCACTGGCCTATACCATAAAGTTTAAGTGCTTGCTGTTGTTTAAAGCACACATGTTGCTGTTAGTTGCTTTTTTATTTTCTACGCATTTATTTTGTTTTTTGTTTTTGGCATTTTGTCAAGACATGTGCAAGCCATCTTCGATCTTCAAACTGAATAAATAGAAAATGCATTATGCTGTCATTAGAATGGATAATTGTGAATTTGAACGCGAGCCACTTGATTGACAAGCTGACAGTTGCAAAGAGAGAGAGCGCGCGCTGCCACAGTGCAAGCGGAAGAGCGTGTGGCAGATGTCAACGCAGCAAAAAAGCAAAAAAAAAAAAAAAGAAGCAAAGTCAGCAGAACTAACGGTTAGACAATAGTCAAGCAGAGCTTCAGAGAGAGAGACGGACTGTTGTTGTTGTTGTTCTACCTAAGCCAAGTCAAATGGCAGATTAAGTATCTCTTACGAGACAATGGCGCGCGCAAACAAAATGCGAAGACGTTGACAACGTTGACGTTGCGCGCTCGCTCAGCTGCTATATTTCTAATTTGCATTCATCAGCCACACAGACTAATTGCAAAATATATCTATATATGTGCTATAAACATATATATGTATGTGCAAAAAACGCAACGTGCACATTGGCACGCTGCAGTATTTCTATTTTTTTTTTACGTTTTCCACACACGCATACACACATACATATATGCGGCACACTGTGCGGGTTAGCGACCGCAAAACTATCTGACATTAGATTGCGATGGCGGCCAAACGACAACAGCCGCTGCCAGCAGCGCAGTCAGCGTCAACTATCAGCGACGACGACGACGACAGCAGCGTTGTGTGTGTTGGCGAGCAAAAACAACAGCAACAGCAACAACGTAAGCAACGGCAGCGACTGCAGCAGGCATAGCAAAATAGACAAACATAAAAGAGCGTAAGAGTGGGGTGCCCAGCGGTAAAGAAAGAGCGGAGAGCAAACGTACGCCTAGCTGCAGCAGGCAGCATTATGACACATGCTGCCAAATTTATGCATATGGAGATGCGGACAATGCGGACTGCAGCGGACAGGCGGCAAAGCGAAGTCATAAAACGGTTTTGAATGCGTTGGTCCATTGTTGTTGTTGTTGTTGGTGATGCATGTGAGAAGAGAATGCTGCTCAGTTGTCAGTTTTGACAAGACGAAAAAAAACTGAAGAGCGCCAAATTTGATATTTTTTGACACAGAATACGCTGCCAAAGCAAAACGCAATGCACTAACAATAGGCGACAAAAGTATTTTGACTAGAATTTTTGGATATGGATATATGTGAAAATATTTTGCTTATTATTATGAAATTCTGTCTTCTAACAGGTAATACAGAATGAATTAATAAAATAATAAGCAAAATATTTTTTATTTCATCAAAAGGTAGCCCACATAGTGTCTCATCCGAAATGGCTGTAGGTTTAGGATAGATATTAAAAGTGTGTATTAAAAATACTAACAAATATAATTTTAATAGTTTGCTCTGCTTCTACTAAAATTGGTAAATTCTTTAAGAATAAGCTAGACCTTGAGAAATTTTTAATATTGGCTATATTAATCTCCAACAAAGATCTTTGTGTATGTTCGCTTCAATATGGAAGATTTTTCCAAAGATTTTTTCTTTAAAAAAAAAGATCGAATTCATTCTTTTCTTAATAAAGGATTAGATTTTTTCTAAAATTGTTTGCCCCAAGTAAATTCTCTAAAGCGATGTTCGACTGTATTAATAATTTGTACAAACGCTTTCAATGTTAAAAAAACACATATTAAAAACTTTAAAAAAATCTTTGATGATTCACTTTGAATAATGCAATTTTTTTTATCAAAATACTTATGCCGCTGCGTGTACATAACTTAAATGTTGCAGCAACATGTAGCTAGCTGGTAACTGTTGTGCAACAACTGCTACACACAAATATTTACTTAAACACAATTTCGTTACATTTCACAACAAACATTTAAGCTAACCAAAACTAAAGTTTCATTAGTTTTCCAAGAATTTTAAGTGCAAAAGCTTGTCGGCAACAATGTTGTGCAACATTTTCTCTTTTAGTTTAGTTTGTTTTTGTTTGTCTCTTTTATTTTGTGTTTTATCTAAAAGCCGCATCTCGATTTTGACTTAGATTGCCAATTGCGATAAAATGAAGACTTAACGATTGAGATTGAGAGCGTGCTTGTGTGTGTGTGTGTGTGTTTGTGTGTGTAGCACATTTAACACGCTTGATTGACCGCACCGCAATTTTTATTGCCACAACATATCAATTTAGCTGCAATAACAACAACAACAACGGCAGCACTCGCCACACCTACAGAGTCAAACAACAAAAACAACAACACGGCAGCGGCAGCGATCGATCAGACAGACGACAACAACAACAGCGACAACGACGATCAAACCTTATATGCCGTTCAAATTAAATGCTTTAAAATTTATTGTCTGTAAATACAACAAAATTGCAATTGCAACATGATTTGTGCCCCCCTTTGCTGCAGCAAGCTCCCTTCTCCAGCTACAACTGCCAGCAAAGGCAACGAACTGCGTTGGTGGCGCCGTCGCCAACGAAATTGTTGTTAATGTTGTTTTTGTTGTTGTTGCTGCTGCGCTGACTGCAGTTAAACGCGTTGCGCAGGCGCAACAGCAACCGTGTTGGTTTCGCATACACTCTTACAGAGAGTGCACTAAGAGAGCGCATAAACATAAGAGACTAGCCTGCTACGTCAAGTCCTACTGCTGCATGCAGTAAAAACTTAAAGCGCATGACGTCACTGTTTTATAGACGTTAATTAATTTGTATGGCAGCTGTGTGTTAAAGTAAACCGATTTTGATAAAACTTGGTAGAATACTATAAAACTGAACTGACATTAATAAGGTGTGTCATATTTTAAAAATAAGTACATAATACAGAATCAGAAGACGAAATGTACAAAGACTACTTCCCAGCTTTTGTAGGATTTTTGAGATGGAGTTTTTTTTTGCGAGCTGAGTTTTAAAATAAATTATGACTTTTTAGTTGAAAGTTACTTTTAATGTCGAAAAAGTCAAGGTTTGATTCGGAAAGCTCTTTAGCATGGCATACACAGACTCTTCGTAATACTATCTCTTCAGTATTCAAGATGTTTGCTGTACTAACTGACACACTTATTTGTTGTGTCAAGTGTAGAACAGCTAGAATTGAATGATTTAAATTACTAATAGTTTAAGTATTTATTGTACTAGAAATTGTGTGTAGCCTGCCTGCATTATAATTGGGCATCAGTGACGTCACAAGTTCAAGCTTTTTTTTTTTCAAAGTGTAGCCAAACTTCGTCATTCTGAATTCAACTAGCACTATCTTTGTTGTCTTACAGTCAGTACAACATGCTGTAAATTTGAAAATTGCACACCAGGCCAGGCGTTGCCGTTTTGGATTATGGTTTGGTTTGGTTTAAGCGTCGGCGTCGTCGTCTCCATCGTTGTCGTTGTCTTTGGCAGATTATTGCTTGTAAAGCTGAATTTCGACAATTTCTTAATTGATTTACAAGCCAAAAAGGAAGGCACTTACTATGTACAATAAAATGTGCACAGCAAAAAAAAACCAGTTTCGTGCACTCCACCCAACCCTTGCTCTCCAACAAACACACATATGATTTACAAGCACTTACAAAAAGGCGACATGTAAATTACATACTCTCAAAATTCAACTAAATATGCAGTTAATAAATGTTTACACTTTTATATACAGTTATGGCTATTTTTATGGCTCCATGTGTATAGGTATTGGTAAAGGCGGAAATGCCCTCGGTATGAAAGATATATGTAGATAGAGAGCAACTCCCACCTAGACAAATTAAGCGTAAGGCTAACCTGATTAATGCACACCAAATCGAGCACAAAAAAAAAAAAATAATTACTCATAAATTTTTTTATGACACGAAACCCGAAAAATCAACAAACTGTATCTTTGTTTTAGTGGCATCATCTTTGTTTGATCTTTTGCCGCGAAGGTCTGCTCTTTAAATCGGAATTAGTGTGGAACTTGGTTCTTCCCGCTTTGTTACCAATTTTTGTTTTTTTTTTGGGGTCTATATCTGGGGTTCGCTTATTGGCAGCTGTTTGTGCGTTATTAATTAACAGCTGTGTGCGTTTATTATGCAAATTTGCCACAAACTTCGTACAATAAAATGTGAATGAAATGTGTGGGCATATACACATATCTATATACTGATTATATACAGCTAACGAAGCTTTGTGTGTGAGAAAATGCTTTGCGGTTTGTTGGGTTTATACTCACAATTTAACAGCTGAGCTTATATTACTCACAATTGATTATATGATATGGTAGCTACGAATAGTGACTTGCGACATACCTGTAATTAAAACAAAAATAGGGAAATACAGATTAATATAAAAATTCCAAAAATTTAGAGCTTAAATATAATACACAAAGTACAAGCTAGAACATGAATCAAATAAAATTAAAAGAGCATAAAAAAAGATCAACATTTAAGATACAAGCAGCACTCATATCTGATCACATATGTGTGATCTATGGCCACATAAATTGTTATTTCTTCCTTATGGTATCTTTGGATGTACCCAAAACATTAATTGTCAGTGTGACCATCAGTAAATGCTAAAAAAAAAAAAAAAAACAACACATAGCAACTAACAATGGAATGGTCAGTCTGACAGCCAGCAGCTATTAGCATTTATTAAGTCAATAACTTGGCATTAAATTATGCAGATAATCTCTAAGCTTTAAACAGCCGGCCAGAGTTGTCAACTTGCGTTGGAAAGAAGAAGCAGCAGCAGCAGTAGTTGTAGTAACCACGGCAACAGCTGGCACACTTAACGAGCAACATGCATCATCTTTTGGACAATGTCAAATGTAATATGTATGTTTTGTACGTCTTCTGGGGGAGGTAGCTGCAAATTTATTTTGCAATCATTTTGACAAATGTTGGTGCTTAACTTCAAGTTGCCACAAACTCACACACGCAACACACACACACATGAATATCTGTAGATGTCTGGAGATAGCAGAGCCGCCACATGTGGCTTTTTATAGGCCAACGATCGGCAGCAGGCATTATCCATTGTCCATTGACCAACCACTAAGAGATCTCTCTATCTGCAATACGATGCTGCAGCAGCGCACAAGTAGCCGAAACGGCAGCTGTACATGGACCAAGTTGCCACTGTACAGTCCAGTCCACTCCAGTCCATGTCGTAAAATACGTTTGCGCTATATTTTGTAGCCAACAAGCATTTTTATTTGGCTTTATTGTTAAAAGTTACTCTTTAAAGAGTATATTGGGTTTATGCGACTGTATAAGCAAAAAACATTTTCAACGCTGTTAAAGTTAATTGATCAGAAAAGTCGTTATAACCATATATCTACGTCTGTGTTGTCACTGATATCATGGAAAATATAAGCAACATCAAATCTTACAAAAAGATGATCATAATCCGTAGAAAGATGAAGGGAGTAGATTACTGCACTAGCGCTCCCCAACAGAAGCGAGCGGTTTTCAGAAATTTAAGTTGTCAGCACTGAGATGTTACCAAAGATGATCAAAAGTCTTATGAAGATGAAGAGAGCAGATTATTGCAACCCAAAAGAAGTTTCGTGGTTGAAAGACATGCTGTTGACCTAAAAGATGGTGGAACTGTGATAAAATCAAAAGATGATCAAAACCCAAGGCAGTGCTGTTATCAAAAGATGATCAAAAATCTAATGGAGATGAAGAGAGTAGATTTCTGTACCCCAAAAGGAGCTTCATGGTTGAAGGACATGCTGTTGACATAAAAGTTGTTGGAACTGTGGTGATATCAAAACACAATGAAAGATGAAGAGCGAGTTCACGATTTTTAGTTATACGTTTGGAATGGGAAGTGGCAAGGCAGTGCTGTTTTCAAAAGATGATCAAAAGTCTTATGGAGATGAAGAGAGTAGATTTCTGTACCCCAGAAAAAGCTACGTGGCTTAAAGACATGCTGTTGACCTAAAACTTGTTGGAACTATGATGATATTAAAAGATGATCAAAATCCAATGAAAGATGAAGAGGGAGATCACGATTTTTGGAAATACTCTTATGAAGATGAAGAGAGTATTTTTAGTTATACGTTTGAAATGGGAAGTGGCAAGGCAGTGCTGTTTTCAAAAGATGATCAAAAGTCTTATGGAGATGAAGAGAGTAGATTTCTGTACCCCAGAAAGAGAGCTACATGGTTGAAAGACATGCTGTTGACCTAAAATTTGTTGGAACTATAATGATCTTAAAAGATGATAAAAACTCAATGAAAGATGAAGAGGGAGTTCATGTTTTATGGAATACTCTTATGACGCTTGAAGCATGTAGAATTCCCCTCCCGAGCACCCAAAGAAGTTTGCGGTTTGCAGAAATTTTAGTTGTCAGCCCTGTGATATTACCAAAGATGATCAAAAGTCTTATGAAGTTGATGAGAGTACATTTTTGCACTCCAAAAGAAGGTTCGTGGTTTAAAGGCAAGCTGTTGACCAGAAAATTGGTGGAACTGTGATGATATCAAAAGATGATCAAAACCCAATGAAAGATGAAAAGGAAGCTCACGGTTTTCAGATTTACTGTTGGCATAGAAAATGTTGGCATAAAAAAGGGCGGTGCTGTTATCAAAAGATGATCAAAACTCTAATGGAGATGAAGAGAGTAGATTTCTGTATCCCAAAAGGAGCTTCATGGTTGAAGGGCATGCTGTTGACATAAAAGTTGCTGGAACTGTGGTGATATTACCAAAGATGATCAAAAGTCTTATGAAGTTGATGAAGGAAAGAAGGTTCGTGGTTTATAGGCAAGTTGGTAGAACTGTGATGTTATCAAAAGATGATCAAAACCCAATGAATGATGAAGAGCGAGTTCACGGTTTTTATTTATACACTTGGAATGGAAAGTGGCAAGGCGGTGCTGTTATCAAAAGATGATCAAAGCTCTTATAGAAATGAAGAGAGTAGATTTCTGCAACCCAACAGACGCTCCTCAGACGTCATTTTCACAAGGAAGTAGGCAAGGTTGTCCTTCTCAAAAGATGATCAAAACCTTAAAAAAGATGAAGAGAATAGATTTCTGCAAGTTGACACACAGTCCTGCGTCATGTTATGAGAATAAACATACTCTGACAAATAAGTACATACAAATGTTTTGAAAAATGTATTTACTTAACCAATAACTTACATGGAATTTGAATTATATTATGATCAGCAATAGATGCCTTTAGCCATGTCTCCATATACATATATTTTTATCGCTTCAGAATGCAGATTACTTTAGATGACAATAATTATTATACCTCAAACTGTACCAATGCTGCCAAATAAAACATAGCGTAACCTTAATTGAGCTAATTATCCAAAACGATATTTTTCGAGATTAACGATTTGCTAAAAATTTTAATGTCTGCGAAATCGAACTCTTGGAGTATAGCAGACTGAGAAGCATCAGATAAATATATATTTTTTTTTTTATAAAAAAAGGGTACTCGTTATGCCACCGTTGCACAAAGCGCCTGGACTGTAACACGTTTTTAGTGCCGTAAATTTACGCACAGCGATCAGCTGACTAATAAAGTTGGACTGCAAAATGTTTATGGCTCTGACATAAATGGCCAAATGTCTAAATTAGTGTTGAGTATGGAGCACTGAGAGAAGCAGAACTGTACGACGACGACGTCGACTCAAAGCTGACATTGACCTACTAGACTAAGCCCGAGCCCACAAACAAAACAAGTGAGAGCAATATACTTTGTTTGTCTCTAGGGTAACTCAAAGTGCAGCACATAAGAAAAATAAAAAATTTATTAAGCGCCAAAGCTTGGCCTTAAATTATGCAAAATAAATAAATAAAAAAAATAAAAACCGAGCCAAAGCGCAGTCTAGTTATTTGTCAAACATTTTTGCAACTGCGGCTGCCAACCAGAAGGTGCCAATTAGCCACAACAATTATACGCTAAGGAGAGCAACAGCAACAGCAACAACAATGAGCGCAGACAGCTAGCAGAGACAGAGAGAGAGAGAGAGAGCGGCATTACGCCCACATGTAAACACTTTGCTGGTATAATTAAATTGAATTAAGTTTTGCGGCTCATTAAGGTCGTTGTAGTCATTTGTTTGGCTGTGTGTGTGTATGTGTGTGTGTATCTGTGAGAGCGTGTGTGTGTCTGTGCGCCTGTAATTATGCAGCAGTTGCCATTTAGTGACATTTTCGCATAAATCTTGCCACGAGTGTGTTTCCCAATATGGACATATGCCATAAATATATACTATATATATGCATATATATGCGCATATATAATTTACATATGTATTAGTACATAATAGTATTTATTTATTTTTGTGTCAGACACATTTGCAATTTTTCAAGTACGCATTTAATAATCATTAAAAAGATTCTTTCGGGGTGGGTGTAATAACAGCAGCAAACATATTTTGAATTGATATATGCATTCGAATGGTTTTTATTCAAACTAGTTGCAATGATTTAAAATGAATATAAAATTGAAGTACTTGGGTAAATATATGATCAATGGAATCAAAGATTAGGCTGGGCACCACTTGTGTAGCCAATTTTCATACCGCAGTTGTTATCCTAGATTAGATTAAAAATTTAGTCAGGACTATCTGCAAATAGAAGTTGATGATTGGAATGATCTGAATGAAAAGTACAAAGCCCATATTGGAAGCTGTTGACCAGCAGTATTACCAACAAGTAGTTATGTTGGGTCTTAAAATGAAAAAAAAAGCTGTTCACTTTGTTGGGCAGAAATGCAAAAGTCCCCAAAAACAACTTGCACTAAAAAATTCTGCATTTTTACCCTACTCAGACAATTGATTACGACGAGTAAGGGCACTTTTGCCAGTGTGTACATATTTATTTTCTGGTATTATTTAATGCTTGTAGTGTGTTAAAAACAGCCGCCAAAAGTATGTAGAAATTGGTAATGTCTTTGATAAACAGCAAATATATGTTGTTCTGACTTATATCCAAAATATGAATCTGGTTGCATTTCAATAAAATCTTTTCACAAATTACATTGTAAACAGCTATTGCTTATGTGGTTAGGCGGCCACTTTTGCATTTCTGCCCAACATGAGGCAGCATGAGATGAGGCGGGAAATGCTATACCGTAGTGACGATATCTAATTGATTAACTACCAAATTTTTCGAAATTAAACGCGATAAATTGCATTTTTAATAAAGCTGCGAAGCTCGCAATAAAAAATTAGGAAATTATATTTCAAAAATTTTTAATTTTTAAAATTTTTTTTATTTGAATTTTTTTAACCCTCCGTTTGGCACATGTTCCGATAACCTTTGGTTTGGCACATGGGTCCAGACAGACCCCTATATATTTCCATACAAATTTATGGGAATTGTCGATTTTGGACGTGCATTCACGGTCATTTATATCACGCACAGGTATAAATTTTGCATTACTTCTTTTACTTAATGTCTTTCGCATATGTTCAATTTGATCTACAGGTAAAAAAAAAAAAAAAAACCTAGGTAGAAAATGGTTAAAACACAGGTAACATTTTTTTTGTTTTTTGATGCATTTTACGGTTTATTTTGAAGATGATTATGTATATAAATTAATAATTTTGATGAATTGACAATAGTATTCGTCTTATTCATTAAGTCGTTTTTAGGAAAAGTCAGAAAATTGCAAGATGATTGCTCAATTAGAAGTGTGTTAAAAATACAATTTAAAATGAAAAGGGTCTGGCTGGACCCATGTGCCAAACGGAGGGTTAATTAAAAATATTAATGTATTTTTAAGAGATATGCATAAATAAAATAGCGCTTAATTAAAAATTCATTTTAATTAATTTCATAGTTGGCAAAATTTAGCTTAAATTAATCAAAATTAACACATAATAATATTTTAAATATAAGCCATGAAGCTTGCATTCAAAGCAAATGTTTCAATTAAAGGCCTAGTCTTAAAATTAAAAAAAAAAAAATGCTAATTAAATCTTAAAAACTCTTTTGTTGTGATTCAAATAGTTCCAAGCTCTAGCTACTGTATAAGATAAAATAATAATTTAAATGTCAATCTAATTTTTTAATGAATCAAAATACTCGTAAATACCAATCAGTCAATAGATGCTGCCAATCCCAGCAAACAAACACAATGGTAACAAATTGAAATAAAAACTTAAATATATATTTATGTTTGTTGTTTAGCTGTATATATATATATAAATTTGTTATTTAAATTATTTTTTTTTCTATTCACTGGCATTATTTATGTATGGATTGTTGTCATGGACACAGCGCGGTCATTAACATTGAATCGGAGTCTGCGTCTGAGTCTCAAACTGAGACGACTCGACTCGAGTCTCGAGTTTTAAGTATGCTCATAAACACTCTCATATACATTTAATAACAAACAGCCGCACCACAAATGGCAAACAAACATTTTGTTTAATTGATTTTTGCATTTTGCATGTTTGGTGTGAAAAAATGTGACGACGCGGCGTATACGCAATGTAAATTGCTAAAACACAAGCTACAACGTCTGAACGCAACTCAAGTGTGATTTATGGCATTCCATACATACATATGTACATTTTAATATGCAATAACTACAAGTACATGGCATATATATTTTTTTATTTTTGGGGGCGGACAGCAATAATTGTATGTTGTCGCTTGTGTGCAAATAAATACAATGCATTTTATATATACTAACAAGAACTAGCTGTCTTACTTTGTCTCTACTCTTTTTATTACTATCTCACTCTGTTTGTCACTAATCGGCGGCACTCATAATTAACACATTTAGATATAATAAGTTCGTGCGAAATAAACAACATTAATCACGATTTAATGGCTTATTAATAAGACAAACAAAACAACTAACAGACCAACTGACAACTGACAGACCTGCCAATCTACTTTAGACCAGGCCAAAAGCAGCCCACAGTGATGGCCAACAACACGACAGAGAGAAGACAAACCGAGACACAACTTTTAATGAAACTTTCAAGGCACATAGTTACACATACACATAGATACACACATGTGCTATTGGCAAAACTCTCAGACATGTGTGCAATGTTTACGCAAAGGCATTTCTAATAACAATAAAATAAATCTTGGCCAAGAAAAACAGATAACAAGAGCATTAGTTGGTCATAAAGCAACGCAAAAAGAAAACTACTCAAAGCGAAACTTAATAAAAAGCAACAAATTTGCGATACTCTTTAAAAAATAAAGCTATGAGCAGCTTACAAAGTGTTTTAATTGCATTAGCTTCGTATTTGGATGCTGTTTCCGACAGCTCGAAATGAGTATTTGAACTATGTTGTAACCAGGCGCCGACCCTGGATTTAGTCAGTGCATATATTGTATATCAGAGCTCGCAAAAAACTTATGGGGGCCGAGCACAAAAACCCCTAGTGGATCTGCCACTTATTTTAACTTATTCCGGCGCAGGATAGTAAGTCATTTTTGAAAGGACGCCATCTTGGTTTTATGCCGTCGTTTAATTTTTTTGCTAGTTGAAATTCTGAGTTTTATGATGATGAAGTCATATTCGATTGCAGAATACATTAAAAAAAAAAATATATATAATTTTTAATTAAATATTCCCCCTTTCATGATACATTTTAATGTTTCGTATGAGTTTTCCCTGCACGATTTCAAACTATCGAGGTCCAACTTAAATTGTGCACATCGTACGAGTTGTGGCTATCATATAGTGTAAGTTTCACCGCGATACGTTCACGCATACGAACACAATCGGTACCACACTTATTTTTTTTTGTTGACGTATTTATATATAGATAAAAAGCGTGACATTCAGGCCACCAAAGCCAATAGTCACATTTTGAGTGTATTAGAAAAACCCACTTGTGCTCAGGTTGACATACGGACATGTTGGATATGTCGTCGTCGTCTGGCAATTGAATAACTGCGTTGCCGCCGCCAGGCTGACGTCAGGAAAGAGCATTAGTAAGAGAGAAGACGTTACAGAAGCAGCAGCGGGGTTGCGAGGAGAGAGCGGTGAGCGCGCGCGACAACGACAAGTGCCAAGTTAATTGCATTAAAAGTGAAATAAAAAGCAAGCGACAGCAGTTCAAAGAGAGAAAGATACCAAAGTTATGAAGTGTGCAACACTTTTTGCGGCACAAGCGGCCGGGGCAGTTGTGTAAGGGATAAGTTGAAGAATAAGAAGCAGCAGAGGAAGCAGCACAGCAAAAGTGTTGTTGATTGAAGCGCATAATCAGCAGCAGCAGCAGCAAGAGCAAGAGAATGCTCAAGTGCTAAAGTCGTAATGATGATGATGATCACGATGATGATATTAAGTTGTTAACAGAAAATATTTGCTTCATTTGCGGCATGATTACGCCGGCAGAGACAGCAACTGCAATGTACATCCGGTCAGCGGCGCATAGTAACAGCTTGCAACTTTGTCTTTACAACAAATGCATTGCACTGCAATAACAACAACAACTAATTGGTATTGAGACATGTGTGTCTGTGCGGCTTGCGCAACATTTCTTGGCACTGTTGCCACATTTTCTTATCTATAAATAGTTGGGCGTGCGCTGCTGCCCGTGTCGCTGCCCACGCATGCAGCGCAGCTAAGCAAACGCAACAGCAGCAGCGGCAGCGGTCAATAAACTGCGACACATGCAAATTGCAGTCACAAAACGCAAACAATTAACAACAGTTAAACAAGAGAAGCAAAAAAAAATAAAAATAAATATAAAAAAAACACAAAACAAATGCCGACCTATCGCACAGTTTTTTGCCATTGGGCAGTCGCCAGTTTCTTGGCGTCGTATTTTTTTTTTTTGCTTTATCAGCAGCAGCAGCGCACACAAAAACGCAACGTCGCACAATGGGCTGAAACTATAAATTAGTGATAGGCAAATCTAAGCAGTGGAAATCGCGCTGCCCTCAGTAAATGCGTTTTGCAAACGGCAAAAGTTTTTGCCAATAGATATTAAAATATTTCACTTACAATCGCAATGTGCGAAATATATTCTTAAGTGTTTTTGAACATTTGTTTAGCTAAATGTCGCATAACAAAAATTGTATTATTATGTGCTTTAAAATTATAAGAAATTATGCACATTATTATTATACGCATTAAGCATTTTTGATCATTTCTTTGCCTTCAAAAAAAATTAAAACCACATTGGCATCATTTTTCAAGTTATCACTTTGTGCATTTCGCCCACTGTGCAGCGCACATAGTGAGCAGCAGCAGCGGCAACAAATGATGAGCGCTCGTCGTAATGCGCGTCGTAACAATTTTCGTTTTTACAACAATGGTTTGCACAGTTTTATGGCGCTCTGCTCTGCGCCCACTCTCCCGCTCTCTTGGGCTATCATCATCATTCCATACAGCGCTCTCACTATTTTGTTTGCTGCGCTGCTTACGTCGTGCAATGCACTTTAAACGTTGACGGCGGCGGCCTCATTGGTAATGCATCTGGCAGCGACGACTGCGACGTCAGCGTCAACGCGGTCTTGGCCGTTCACTGTTACGGTTGTATGCTGCTGCTGCTGCAGCTGTCGTCGTCGCCGCTGCCGTTGGCAATTGGCAAATCAAATAATAAAACATGAAAAATTTGTAAAAATTTCGTTTTTGTTGCTGCTGCGCTGCGCTGCTGCTGTCATTGCGCTCTAGGCAAATTTGACTAATTGCATTGAGTGAGCGCAGCGGCAGAGGTAGAGCAAGAAACAAGCAAAAAATAGCAACAAAAACAACACACAAAACATGTGCTACGCTTTTGATGTTGCTGCCGATAATTGTTGTTGTTGTTGCTTTTGCTTGTTTGATTAATTTTGTTTTTGTTTTTTGCTGCTTTTGCTTAACAATTTGTAGTTGTTTTATGTTTTTGCAACATGTGCAACATGCCGCTACAAATTGTAATTAGACAATGATGATGATAATTATCAATGCTCTGTGCGTGTGTGTGTGAGTGACATTCATTTTGCATTGTTTTTAAAATTTGATTAAAATTTTTTGTTGGCACAGAGCTGATGTTTTGGTTTACATTTGTGTTTTTCTTTTTGCTTTTTGCTTCTTTTTTTTCGTATATCAAGTATTTCATTGAACGATTTGCATATGATTGAAAAGATTGTCAGAGAAAACTGGCACAAATTGTAAATAAATACATTTAAGTGCGCAATGTGTTTGTCAGTATGTGTGTATCTGTGAGTGTGACGAGAACAAGACGTTGAAACGATCGATCGAATAAACGGTCAGCGCGAGATCGTCTTGCTTTTCAATGTCTATGCTTGGTTCTTGCCGTTTATGCTGCATTCATTTCGCAAAAATCGAATGCATGAAAAGTTCAACCCTAAAATTTTAAGCTCAAATTTCATTTTTTAGTTATAGGGGTATACGCAGTTCGACAAATTTCGCGCGGAATGACGGAGTTTGGGATATCCCATTTGGGATATTTTTTATATGAAGTTTTGTCATTCCGCGCGAAACTTTTCGGACTTCGTATAGGCTTTAAGTTGAAAGAGCACAAGGCGCTCAAAATCAGAAAAACTCCAAATTTACTTTAGCTTTGACTAAGAATTTTGACATTTAATGATATTAAAAAAAAAGCCCTAAAGATTTACAATTTTATTTAGATAGACATGGCTAAAAATTTTGAGCAAGCACAAAAAAACCTCGAAAGTGTGTGGACAATGTTGTTTTGAATGGGAACACTGATGACTTTAATATTTCTACTAGGATTTCACGAGTTTTTTGCAACAACATGATGTTACGTTTATGATACTTTCATCTCAGCCAACTTATTCAAGCTGGTCAACAAAAAAACCACAGACGCATGTCAAGGCTGGACCCTTTTGTAGGTCTTCAAATACTAGAAACAACATATTATGTTAATATTTTTTTAAGTTTACTGAATTTGTAATCTATTTGGCAAATGCCGCGAAAACAGATCAAGAGGACGCCCAAAACTTAGATGGATTGATGTAGTCGACCAAGATGCGCAAGATCTTGATGTTCGGTCTTGGAGAGCAAAGGCGCGAGACAGATCAAGTTGGAGAAGACTCGACAAGAGTTGTAGAGCCAACTATGATGACGTTGATGATGAATTTGTAATCTATAAAATTTTATAAAACACTTGTTGCGAGTTTCAGTGATCAATATAGCAACTAATTTCATGAGTAACAAAAATATTGAATATTTTACATTTTTTCTTGAAATCGATCGAAAGTTCAAGTTCATAAAATTGAGGCACCTAGTAACATGAGGATGACTGATTTTTAGCTTTAGGTTTTTGATTTGTATGCCTTTGAAGCCTTTTTGCACATCTTTTCGTCAGTATTTTTATCGCACCTCTATTTCGGAAGATTATATCATATAGTCTCCATAGGACCGATCAGTCAAAAAAAGAAAAGTTTTTCGGGCATAATTCGTTTGCTTATAAAGATATCGAGCCAAATTTGGCATTGGGAACGCACTCTACCCATTTTTTTTTTTTTTTATAAGTTTCTAATATACCAAGAAAACTTTTCGGCCTGAACTGATGCCTTTGCAATATCTCAATATTTCATAATCACGCGGTTTCCCAGTATTGCATAGCATTTAATGCTGGTTTGAAAAATTGTTGAGTCGAACTTGTTTTAAGTCTCTATATATCGATGTTAGCCAACAGAGCATGTTTCTCCAGAACTCATCAAATGGGTGTTTCAAGTAGTGCTGTTGAAAAAATCCTCTGTTGGCCGACATACATATAAAAGAAATATCCTTAAGGACTTCGATCATAAAAAGTTATCCCAAAAAAGGCATTTTTTTATGTTAAGTTTCCGGACTTTAAAATTGTTTTTGTATAGTGCGTACCTTGTTTTTTAAGCCAATTTCTGAACTTGGTCGCGTAAAAATTGCAGGGTATAAGTGTCACAGATCATTAAAGAAATAAACCTTGTCCAAAGAGAAAAAACTTTTTTGCTTCAAGCAAACATATTTTCATTTTTCACTTAACAAGGTTGTACTGAAAATAAGTCATTAGATACATTTTTATAGTGGTAGATATCCTAACAAAAATTCATCTAAATTGTTGTAGACATAAAGTTTTCTGAAAATATTTCTATTGATTCAAAATAAGTCAGCCTAAAATAAAACATTGTCAAACAATATTCGCCTTCGCAATCCATGCTTCATAAAATCATATTTAATGCATATTTTAATTAAAATTTGAATCAATTTCGTTTTATTTTTAAATCCCATCAATCTCAATCAGCTTATCGCGGTATCGATAACATATAAACACAACACCGTTTGATATTTATTTTAAATAAAAATCTTTATGTGTTTATTGTAGTTTAGTCTAGCTCCAAAACCTATTGCTATTGCTCATCATCTATGCAACAGAAATCATCACACCAATCCAACCCCTGCCCCTTAGACAATCGAACCCCCGCTCTGCTCCTTGCATTTTCCACCTGCATTTGGCGTTTTGCTTTGCGCGTTTTGTAGCATTGAATTGGAGCGATGAACTCGTGTTCATTTGCTATGCTCATTGTTGTTGTTGTTGCTGGTTTTGCTTTTGTTGCTTGTTTTTCTTTACTTTGTTATTGTTGCTTTTGGCTGCATTTGCATTGGCCGCAAATGAAAATGCAAACATGCAACAACAACAACAACAGCAAAGTAATTATTTCAAGTGTTTATTACCCGAAGCGGGAAAATACTTAGCAAGTCATAAAAGTTTTAACCAAGTATTATATATACACATAGTATATAAATAATAGAACTATGCGTGCAAAAGAATATTTAAGTTTTAGCATAAAAACACAATAATAATAGTAATTATGTACAAAAATAAATATATTTATTATGTAATTTGAATTTTTTAGAACAAGGTTAAGTATTAAAAACTAAATTCATTAAAAAATTGCATTTGAAAAAAAAAAAACTACACGATGTACTCAAATACAGCAATTAGAACATTTTAAGGGGTTTTAAATTTCCAATACATATGTACTCAGCTATAACCTAAAATGCGGCCTGTTTTTATGTGCCCCAGACAAGGTTTATAGACTTGTTTTCGTCGTTTTTTTTTTGGATCTGAAATTTGTTATGAAAATAACGTATAAGTCACGTCCTGAACATTTTGTTGAAATAGAAATGCAATTTAGTGCTCATAATTATGACTAATTATGTTACAACAAAGGCGTAGTACTCATGGAATAACTAAAATATGTACTTCCATGTTGTTTGGGTTCAAAAAACAATCCAGAAGTGACCTTCCACAAATGTAATCAAATAGCTGCAGTGGCTTAGATATTTCAATTTGAGTAGGTACTTAGTATTTATGTATATTTTTTTTTGGTGTTTGGGACTACAATGGCAAAAAAAAAATCGTCACGTAACATTGTGAGGTTGGCTGTATGTGTATGTGTGGGAGTTACGGGTAGACTACAAATATTTGTGCAAAAATCAAAACTTTTAAAATTGACTCGTCTCACTCAATGAAGCTTGTAAAGTAAAATACTAGTAAATTCGTCACGTAACGAAATACGGTGTCGTGGCAAATTTTCCATTGTAATACATAATTTAGGCTAAGGTGGGGCAAACCCGACCCGTCACTGTTTATCAAAAACGGAAATACTAAGCGAGCTCATATTATTCTCGTGTATAGCATTAAAAATAACCAAAATGGTAATATGAGAGTTATCATCAGTCTACATATAGATGCTCCAACGAAAAAAAGTATATTTTTACGATTTTCAATTAAGTTTTTGTGAATAATGGCTTACACATTTTTCTTGTTCTTAAATAAGTGGCTTACATACTATAAACATAGACATGTATAGTATTGATTAAAAATTTCGCATAATTTTTTATTCGCGTCGTCATGAAAAATGACACATTGGGGTAAATATGACCTATAAATAGTGGGGCCAACAAGACGTCCAGCTCGAACCAAAAATTCGCCAGCAAGCTATTTGGACAGCGAATCCAATAACTTCCATTAGTTACTTAGCCATTCAATTCAATCATGCTTTATTGGCATTGATTCAACTTGCATTACGTTTTTTCTAAATAAATAAATTCAGTTTCGTAAAGCAATAACATGCTCTTTTGATTTATAATCGATAAATTATTAAATTTACATCACATCTGTACTAAATCAGCCAAAAAAATAGGCGGTCGGGTTTACCCCACCTTTTTTGAAAATGACAAAAATTTACTTTTTTGAAAATGGTATGACCACTCAAAAATTAATAATGGTCGGAAGAAAGCTTTAACTCTAATTTGGTATATCGGACGAGTTTATCGGCTGTCAGATAAGCATTTTTCAGCCAAAGCCAGTTACTAGGTCGGATTTGCCTCACCTTACTCTATTATTTCATGCATTTTGTCATATTTAAGTTTACAGCATTTCAAAAAAAAATAGTTATTACTCATTGCAGTTTAACTATTACCTCTGCTTAATTGTAATTTCCAAAACATTTACTTAATGTCCAAGTGATGGATTGTAAATAAATTATATTAAAAAAAAAATTTTAATTTGTTAGAAATAAATGTTAAAAAATAAATATAAAATAATAATTAAAAAATAAATATAAAATATAAGTAAAAATAAATATATCTAAAAATAAAAATAGATAAATATAAAAGTATAAATAAATATAAAAATATAAATAAAATATTAAATGTTATTATTATTTACTATTTTATCAAAAAAAAAAAACAATATTTTGTTTGATTTTATATTTATGTATTATTGTATAAATAACTATTTATTCCAAAATTATAAATAATCATTTTGTACATTATTTTAAAAAAATAAATTTTGTTCTTTAATATTGAATGAAACTTTGACTATTTGTTGAAAACAAAAATAAACGGAAGGAACTTAGTTCTTGATGGGGATCCCATGACCGTACCCTAATTTTTATTAACAAAAAATACTTTATTTTATTTATAAAGCTAATCTTGAAAATTTAATTGTAAAGGAATTTTAGCCAGAGCAATATAGGTGGTCAGGCTGATTATCGGGTTATGCATTTAGAGGCTTATATTATGACCCGAGTTCTAAAATTTTTCAAAAAATTATCAAATAGATTGAAAAGATTATGCGCCATTCATGGATCTCTTCTATACTGTTCACATTCTTCGCTTTGTGTATTGATGCCCCCCTAGTACCCCACCTTATCCACACCACTGTGCAGAGATATTTTATATGCTCTGCTCTAGCAGTCAGTAAGTAAATATTTTTTCTTATCGTTTACACGTCCACTTAAAAAAAAAAAAAACACGTCATAACTTGCAGTTTTTATGACTCGCATATTATATGTCAGTTTATGGTTCCGAAATCCTTGGAGTACGGACAGCTCAGCTGCTTTGCTTTATATAGTCTAGTAAATAAATACCCCCCTAGCAGCGCCGCCAACTCGTTTATTTGCCAATGCGCTATTTTTTTTTTTATCAGTCAAGCACAATTACAAAACCAACAACAACATACAAAAAGTCTTTAAGTTTTGCCGCGATTAAGTGAATTCCCCCCTCAAGGATTTCTGCGGTTTGAATTCGGCAAATTGGGTCATTCAGTTTGCACATAAAGCAGCTTATAGATTTCCTTAATTTAATTATATATTGAAAATTTGATAACAAGAGTATTTACATACATATATGCTTTTTTGCTTTAGTTTCGACGCAAATTCGTATGACGCAATTCGGAAATTGTTTTCAATGCCTTTTTTTTTTATGTTAATTTTAGTTTTGAATATTTTTTTTTGTTTGTTTTAGCAAATACGACGAAGAGACATCGTTAAAAACGGATGTAAAAGTCGTAAAACAAATACATATGTACGTACATAGAGATATTTTTATAGTTTGATTTAAAAGCTAAGTTTTTTGAATGCAATGTAGCTGCATTCCTTTTTTATTGTATCTCTTGCACTGCCGGAATCCATTAGATATTTCCTTAATCAGTTGCAAAAAAGCTATGTGGGGTTTGCTTTGGAATTGTTGCTCAACGTCACGCCATGTAACGTCACGTCGTATATTAAGGCTATTTGGGGGAAAAAAAAAAACGGAAAAAGGTTTTTTGATTTTATAACTTTATTCAAATCATAGTAAGTTTTATACCAAACGACTAGTTACTGAAAATTGCGATATTGTAAACAAAGTCAAAAAATACTTGTAGTTTTTATAACGTAACGCCAGGCGTATTTTTGCTTATATCTTTGAGCGTTAAAACCCATAGTTGTTATTTTTTACAAAGTATGTCATATCAAGCAAGGGCTACGTAAGCAAAATTTGAACTATTTCATTTTTTTTTTTACATATTCTGTCGTAAAAACGTAACGTCACGCCAAAACGGAAATGCCCATAGAAAAGAATAGCTGAACTGATAGTGTTGGTCTTAAGACCCATTGAGTAGTATACTGCTCTAAAAATAAATGCTATAGCACTGTCTCCGCAATCTTCCCCGGCGTATAAACAATTCGCTCCCGGAAACCATGACTAGAGAAGATCTTGGAGATGGTAAGAGCTAGAGCAACCAATCTTTTAGATTAGATGCCTTATTATGTCAGGAGAGAGACAAGTTTGTTTTATTTTGTTGATATCGGAGTTATATTAAATAGCTTCCATAGGGGTCTTTGAGAGGACCTCGAAAAAATAATCGGGTTTATATTATATAGCTCCCATAGTGGTCTTTCAGAGGAGCTCGAAAAAAAAACATGAAACTGCTTCGAAAAATAAGAAATTCTTTTAAGGGAATCCAAAAAATAGTGAATAAATGCATAACGTGAGAAAATTTGTCATAAACAAGTTCGATTAGAGTGGAACAAGAATTTTTTTTTTTCCTAAATGTTTCTCCGTCATATTTCTTTTCAACAAACTAAATTCCAGTGTTTAACTATAACTCATGGAGCTTTTATAGAGTTGGATATGTACAAATATTTATATATATATATGTATTTTTTTTTGGGTTAATGTCTCATTGTTGCACGCACACACAGAGAGAGAGAGAGAGAGAGACTGAGAGAGGGGTACACAAAACGAAAAAAAAATGACAGCCTGATACAATTTCAGCGATAAATAAAATTATTACAAAAGCTACAGCAGACATGAAATTGTTCACTTGGCTGCTTAAAGTTAAAACAAAGACCCAAAAACAACAACATGTGTTGTGCCCCAAGTTGGGCGCAGAGACCACTACTACTACACATTGTATAAGGTTAACAATTGCCTGATTTATGAGTCGCCAGATAAATGCTCAGACTTAAATCTCTTTCTTCGGTTTTCTGAGTAGCCGCCTCCCAGCATTATAGTTATTACCGGGAAGCGGTGGCAGACGAGACGACACCCAAAAAGTCCGACTTTCCAGCGATTTCAGACGTTTTGATAAGAGCGGAGTAGCTTACTCTACTAAGCGCATTTCCACAGCAAAAAATTAGCTGGAAAATGCATTTACACGTGCTGTCGATGACCCATATGTGATAAGAAAGACAACCAACCATATATTATGACTACTATGTTTGCGTAATTTACTAGTTTAGGTTAGACGGACTAGAGGCATGGATTAGTAGTACAGTAGCGTGTCTGCATACAAAGAAAAAAGAAAACTCGTCGAGTTCTTATAAATTTCGAAATTAATTATGTCACATTATGTAATCTGATAAGCATTTGCCGCTGGTTATTGTTGTATGCAGTAAGCTGAGATGTTGCCACCAAGGCGTGCTGTTCATGATGATGATGATCATCATCAACGTGCTGACAATGCGCAGCCGCAACGTCAAAGTAAGAACGCGACCCTCTTCAAAGAGGCGATGAGGCCCGATTGCAGCCGAGTGTGAACAATGGAAGGAACCCTGCGCTCAGGTAGGACATGCCAGAGTACGCTCCAGGTAAGACAAAAGTGATGCGGTTTTTTTTTTTTTTTTTTTTGGCTGCTTTTATGCTTTGTCGAACAGATTTTATTATTAAAACTACATTTTTTTTCTCGTTTATGTTTACTTCAACTGGCTTGTTGAGTTTTTTTCGGTTTGATATGGGGGTTTCATTGAAAAGCGTAAAATTTTATTGAAAAAATGAAAGAAACGAAAAACAAAACAAAAACAAGCGGCAATTGTTGGAAATTTAAGACGACATAGTGCTGGCAGAGTGAGGGGCGTGACAGTGCCTTGTTTACAGGTAGAGGAGCAGGGAAAGACAGACCCCAACGTTTTTTTTTTTGCCAACTGTAATTTGCAGCTGAGTTATATATTGAAATATCTGATTGTTGTTTATCGAACAGCATCTCGTCTGAGATTTCTCCTGCCCCAACTATAGCTATATAAATAAATATAAATCGCCTTAAAAACAAGCCTGAATTATGTGCGTATTATAGAAACCACTTGTACTCTTTACAAGCAGGCAGGCCAGTGGTGTCTCAAGTACCCAGTGCAACCCAACAGCACACACAAAAACAGCTGAGTCCAGCACTATATTCTGGCCATAATCCGCTTTTAATATGCCATAAATACAAAAAACAACGCAATTTTCAAGCAGCATAAATACAAAGTTATGAACCACCCTAACCCTTTGGATTTTAAACTCGCTCCAAGGAGTCTATTAAGAAGCACATAGAAGAGTACTTGAATGAGCTTAAAATTAATTTATGGACAATTTTCATACCCTGCTGTAGCTATAAGCTAAGGGTTACATTTGTTGAGAAGCAATCATGCACCTCTGAAGGTGCTTTGGTACTGGCTGACACTTGCAGTCAGTTTTTTGAGACTGCTGCAACTCTTCCTAAATAGTATTCTGCGGTTAGCTAAGAAATTTTGAAGTTTATATCTCCTACCTAACTATAACACAGTCCCCCGAAAAGCAAGTGGTCTGTAGGTTAAACTGACGCATGCATTTTAAGCCACTGAATTTGAATGCATTCACAGCACGCCGGAAAAACCTCGAAAACTGAGATTATTCAGATATTTTGAAGGATTTTGAAACACCCATCGGTTAAGGTATTTTGAAGGTTATATGAGGATACTGACATGCCTTGGTTTCTCGAACCTTGGATTCGGAGCATTCAGCGACTCCAAAAACATGTAAAATACATCGTCGAACAACCGCACTTGAAAATATCTCTTATGGGATGTTTTCAAGTTCTGCTATAACACAGCTACACCAAAAAAAAAATAATTTATTTTCGGCCTCGAAGTCGGGCTTCGGGTCATGTTTACTACAAGTTTTTTTGGTTGATGAATTCGAATTCGGCTTCCATGTCAGTGTTCTGATATAAGCTCGAAAACCACCATTCAACAGGTTATTTAGGATGTTATTCTAGAGTCCTGAAGTGGTAGGGTTTTCTAGATCTCAAAACCCAAAAACGTATAAAAAAATATAATACAGTCGAGGCGGTACCTTTATTCTCCAAAAAAGTACATTCCTGCATATTCCTTCTAAGAACTTTCCAATTGGATTTTGTTGTTGGTGCAGAACGATATCTATACCTATTAGTTTCGTAAATTTTAACCGATTTTGATGAAAATCAAAATATACGTCAAAAAAGTTATTTATGTACCTATAAGTAAAGGGTAAAAACATCGTCGAACATCACATTTCGGAAAAAAATTCTATGGGGTTTTTGGAGGTTATCTCAAAACCTTGGGGTGCTGCGTTTTTTCGCAACTTGCGACATATCGAAAATTATAGGTTAGTTTAGGTTGCCGAAGACTAAAGGGTCCATTGTGATGCCTAATTGTGGAGAAAGAGAAGGAAGCACGAAAAACGACAGAAGGGATGGGAGGGGGGAGAGTGACCTTGAAACGCTCGAAGGCCGAAGCTAGTGGGTATTCCTACTCTCCTGTGTTTCTCTACTTGAAGAACCATTTTGAGGATTCAATGAAAGTAGTCATGTCCACTTTGGCCACATTCGCCAGACTGCCCAGATCTTCAAAGAATGGTTTACCCAGCAACTGGGTGCATTTCCTGAAAAGTGCCGGGAAATTCTCATCTCCGCAGCAAGGGTTGAAATTGTGGTGCGGGACGTGCAGCATCTCAGCCATAAGGCCTGCCACAATCCTGATCCTGTTTTTGTCAAATCGCAGGTGTTCAGATGTTCGCCTTGGATTGTACTGTGGCCAGAGTGCTCGAGAGCTGCGACAACCGGACGCAGTGTTCCCATTCTCTTTCCGCTTGAGCTCTAGCCTTCCTCCTAATTTGCGATACGACGTCCTGTAAGGGTCTTTAGGCTTTTTTTTGAATTTCGAATCGATCGACAAGAAATAAATTCTGCTTTTTGGCTGTACTTGTTTGTCTTGCTTAACTTTTCCTGCCTAAACCGAAATCTTAAATCGATTTCATAATTTTTTGCTTACCCAATACGATTTTTATGCAATTCATAAGATCATCAGATAAGCTGAAAGCCATTTGTCCTGCCTCTTGAACTTTTATTTCTTAATCTTAAGTTCTTTTGAAGACATTAACTTGTCTTGGCTACAGTGTATTTCAAAGTCGATTTGTTCTGCCTTCAGCTGGTCCCACTTTTTAAGTCAAACCTTACATAATTTGCGTTAATTTCTTATTTTATATGCACGACACGCGTCTGGCAACGCCCAAACACATATATAATATAATGTCCTTGCCTTAATGTTCCTTTAATTACAGCTTAAGGCAAAGGCAACAATTAGCAACAACAAAATATTTCCAAGAAATATTCGCTGCCAAAAATTTTACTTTCTTTTGATGGGTTGGTAGTAGAGTAGTACAACAAATTGTCAGACATTTAAATTCATCAGAATTGGGCTAAAAGAGCTCACACTTTTTGGTAGTTATAGTTGTTTTTTTGGTGGACTCTCTGTCATTTGCATCAAGCCAAGCACCAAATGCACTTTATCAACGACATCTAAACTGACTTGGAAGCGGTTTTTGTGCGGTCGGTTGTGCCAAGTGTATAGAGTTCTGGCCAGCAGGGTCTAGACCAAAGGACAAAGCTAAAAATTTGCAAATGTCGTTTGGGGGAAAAAAAACTTACAGACATTTGCTTGATGCCTTTTGGCGTTTTACGTAGCAGTCAAGCAGGAGCTTGGGAGCTACTGGAGTCTCAAGAAAATGGAAAGTACAAAATAACTCAAAGAAATCACGCAAAGAAATCGGGCAATGCTTTGCTGGCGATTTATCAGAAGCAATTTAAATTCATAATGCATAAAATTTATTTAAATTGCGCAAGTTTAGGAACTACAGGAACCACAGAGAGTGCAACCAACTAGCTAGTTCGTTGGGCAGCTGCGAACCGGAACTAATCCCAGAACGTCGTCTGTCTGTAACTAAAATGCGCTGTACAGGCGGCTTATGCAAATAATTGCGTATAAGCAAAACAACAGCAACAACAGCAACAACAACAACCAATATACTACTGCACATTTGCAAAACAAAAAGGGTTAAAAACAACAAGCTAGTTGGGTTAGTTCCACAGGATATGCAATTTGCAACTATTTTTTGTTCACTTTTTTGTTTTTTCGTAAGCAATTAAAATGCGTTGCATAAATTAGACAGGATATAAAAGGACAAATACAGCAGACGTTACTAAAAAAAATAAAAAGCACAAAATACAAAGGACTAGCAATAAGCACTAATGGCCAGGACGCACATGGGCGCTGAGCTGAAGCGAAATTGCAACTGCATTAGCCGAATGTTGCCACAAGGGGTTGCAATCTATCAGCTGTCATTTGTAAAGCAGAAACCTGCCGCTTCCCTAATTACGTTTCGAAGCGGAAGTAAACTGCGTTCCAGACAGATATCGAAATATGTCACACTATAGCTGAAGATACGTCTATACGACGAAGCTCTGTTTGGAAGTTAGTTGTCCAAAAAGGCAAGAAAACTGTGATTTGCTGGTATTTAAAATACTTCAAAGTCGGTAAGATAAATTCCCTAAATGGAACTCAAAAGGAAGTATTTTATTAGGAAAGAATAATACTTTTCGTAATGGAAATTTTTTTTTGCTGACGTACGAACGTAACGAAATATGTCACACTATAGCTGAAGATGCGTCAATACGACGAAGGGGTGTTTGGAAGTTAGTTATCCAAAAAGGCAAGATCGCTGGTTTTCTTGGAAAAACTGTGATATGCTAGTACTTTATCAGGAAAGAATAATACTTTTCGTCATAGAACATTTTTTGCTGACGTACTTATAACGAAATATGTCACACTATAGCTGAAGATACGTCAAAACGACGAAGGCGTGTTGGGAAGTTATTATTATCTAAAAAAACAAACGCACAAGTTTACTTTGAAAAACTGTGATTTACTGGTATTCAAAATACTTCAAAGTCGGTTAAATAAATTCCCTAAATAGACCTCAAAAGGAAGTACTTTATACTTTTCGTCATAGAACATTTTTTGCTGGCGTACTTATAACTCTGCAAATTCTTGTCTAAAGGCCGAAATTCTCGCTTTTCTAGAAATTCAAAGCTCGAGATTATTTTGCCGATTATCTATACATAGGTTCGATCGTTTTTGCCTATTTTTGGACAATTTTAACAACAAGCTATATATCGATAATTAGTTTTAAAATTAAATTTAAATTCCCAAAAATCAACCAAAAAATATCGAAGACTATAGTGCTATCTATAAACCATCTATTGTTTCAAAGTTCTTCTGTGTTGAAGAGACCTAGATAACAATCACTCGACCTGTTTGGCAGCTAATTAGTTCCCCTGCGCAGCCACCCCGAACAAACCAGTCATGACATAATAACTTTATACGAACTTAAAACTGAATTGCGATTCGGAAAATCTCTAAGATCTGCAGCTCAACACTTTGATGCCCAAACAAAAGACTCAATGGAGTGTTTTAAAGCACATTCACTTTTTTTTCACCTGAACCATTGTGGCATATAAAGTTCTTGTTATTTTTTTTTGTATATCCTTTGTAAGCAGCAGCTGACAATGTGCCCAAATTTGACTTGATGTTAAAGACGACAGGGAAGACGAGGCCATGTGCAAAAAACCTGAACTACCCCCAAAAACAACAAAGGAATTTGTTTCAAGGTGCCTGCTGACAGGATCAACTGATCCTTGCAACTTGCGCAGTTGGAATTGCGTCATTTGCTAGTGTATCCAAGCAACTGCGCAGTTGCCAGCTAAACAAAGAGACTCTGAAGGACTTGAGCCTTACCAAATTGATGTGACATTTTAATAAAGAACTCGACATTGACGCGAACAACCGCAGATAAGTTGCCTCTATAACAATTGCTACTGCTACAGGACCTTGTCTTGCTTTTTAGTGTAAATTGAGACGCAAATAAATTTTGACACTGAGTAATAGACGGAAATTATTTAGAAAAGCAGTTTGTTCACCTTGGCAACTCTGCAGCAGAAGAAGCGCGTTAAGCTAATAAAAACCAAATGAGAGCAAATGCTAATAAAAATGAAAATAATTTTTGTTATTGTTGCTGTTGTTGTTGCAACTAATAAAATGAGTTGCCATAAAGCAACAGCAGCAGCAGCCACAGCAGCAGCCCTAGCAACAACTTTAGTGCAAACCAACGCTGCGTATGAGCAATGCTATTTGCAGACCTGAGCTAATAAAGTTTTTCATACTAAATAAACGTAGCGTAACTTTGCCTCAAATTCTCTACTATTTAAGTTTTTACAACTCTTTCAGTGGCAGCTAGCAACGTGTGCCACATGCCACATGGTTTGCTTTTATTAAGCACATTTACGCGTTGTAAATAAAAACAAAAGCAAAAGTAGACGATGCTGGACTGCAGCAGCAGCAGCAAAAGTTCACAGACTCTCGACCAGACACAATTTGAGAGTGACAAAATTTGTGGCATAAAATTTTTGAATTCTTGCGACGTGTTGCGTTTTTTTACTACAAAAGCTGATTTACAGTCAGTCGTCGTCTGTAGCTGCCACATAAAACAACAGCCAAGGTGGCATGCGCCTCAATAGAGAAATTTTCTATAAAATTTGCACTTAAACTCACCCGTAGACTTAAGCTTTTTAGTTTTAAGCTTTAGCTGCATTTTGTGGCAGAACTCACCTGTAAAGAAAACAAGAAACATATGAAATTAATATCAATTAAAAGTTATTTTCAAGCTTAAAAAAGGACTAAATTACATTTTAATTACATTGTGGCCTGACCAAAAAGGTCAGTGAAAATAAATTAGAGCAAGACGGAGAGCCAGACATGGCAGCTGCCACAACGAAAGTTGAAGCGAAAGTTAGCAGCATGGATATGAACATGGACGTGGGGCTGTGGCAGCTTGGGATTTTAAGCGCATACATCGAAATTTAGTTGTAGGAGTTATGTGCTGGTATGTAAGAGTGTGTTTGTGTGTGTCCTGGACATGATATTTTGGTATGAAAGACTTGCGTCAGTACGCAATGTGTGTATAGTGACTTAGTAGGTAGCGTTTGTAGGGGTCAATCACCACCGCTGCACTAAAATTCGAAAGGTGTTTGTTGGTTTGACGTGCACACAGAAAAGAGTGAATCTAATTTCAAGTTTTATTGCTAGAAACTTAAAATCAACACCTTCTTAAATTAAGCATTTCTGTCAAAAAAAAACGCTCTTAATATTATTAGTATGAAATGATCCTTATTCTTTTATTGAGAAAAATCACGCTATACTTTCTCATATTTAGAATCTTTGTCTAATCTCCTATCTAAAATCTAAGCATTCCGAAATTAAGAATTTCTTCAATAAAAAAATTACTCTTGGCGTTCTTTTTTGACACCTGAAATTCTTATTTTCAACGTTTGTTACGGCATTCGTTTTTTTTTTATGGTTTCCCACTGCTGCACTTCTTTCATGGATTCTTGTACTTATACATTAAAATATTTTTTTAAAATATTTAGCATAACTCAATGCATCCGACAAAAAAATGATTGGAAATTAAGCATTGTGTGATGCCTTAGTAGGTGACGTTGACGGGAGTCAATTGCCACCGCTGCGCCAAAATCGCTTGATAGTTCATTTTGCGAACTGTAGCCTATTTCGCACTGCTGCATTTATTTGCATATACTCTCAGACCCGTTCTTTAAAAATGTGATACAGGTGGTGCCCTGGACCTTTTCGTTTAGAAAATTGTATTTCTGTATAGCCCTTCTAAGAGTTTTTCAATTGGACTATGATTTTTTAAGCTGCAGAACGATGTTTATATCTATCCCTTTGTGCCTATTTTTGGCACAGGGTTGTGCTGGAGAAAACATCGATGATCGAAGTTTAAAATCTCTATATATCGATGTTGGCCAACAGAGTTGTTTCTCCAGCACTATTAAACACCCATTTGATAAGTTCAGAAGTGCTGGAGAAACATCTTTGTTGGTCAACATCGATATATAGAGATTTTAAACTTCGATCATCGATGTTTTCTCCAGCACTAGCACAGGGCATATTTAAGGATTTAAGGAATATTTTCTTCATATTTGTAGAGTTTCTTAACTAGAAGTCGATAAATTCGCTGCATACATAATAGGAAATTCTCTATGTATGTTAATATGTTGAAGAATCAATTGGTAACGATCTACAATGAAGGTAAATTAAGGCGCATAAAAAAAAGATGATATATTCTTGTATAGTGCTTTTAAATATGCTCTATATATCTAAATTCTACTCCTTATAGATAAAAAACATTTATTTATTCTGTTGCAGTATCCCAGCGGTAGCAACTGTCCCCTCAGCAAGCATTGCAGCTAAGAAAGATTCTTGTTGAAGAAAACTTATTGTAAATTGGTCCTACCATCATCCTGATACCGCGAAACATTCTTAAAATTGCAGCGGTGGCAATTGTCCCTCAGAAAGTACCTGCCAGCACTTCGTTGTGCCAATATCTGATTTTATTTAACTAAAATGTACTTGTTGAGATTATAAGTAAAAAACACTGGAAATCCAGCCCTGGCACATGGTTGAAAATTACAGTAAAACGATAACTCTCAAAAGTTCGCTCATATAATGAAAAAACATATATTTTTAGGTATCCATAAGAACCCCAGCCTAAAAATATTCCAAGCAGTACCTAAGTACTTGTATAATATTAAACACATTTTTGTGAACAGCGAAAGGATTACTCTAGTTCAAAAAAAAAGAAACACAGACGATACGTTATCTACAGACTAGTTCATGGTACTGTAGAGCCTTGCCCAGCACGAGCTTTTTTTTCTATTACTATGTATGTATAACGCTTCATTGTCCATGGGACACATACACATACAACTCTGACTAGTAGTATGTCGGCACTAACGTCATAAATATCACATTTGTGGCAGACACACTCCTACTCACACTTACACTCGCACTCACAGCCATTGTGTGTTGCATACAACACGGCGCATTTGCCATTTTATGAGGTGCAAATAAAAAGTTTGCCATAAAAATGCCATAGACACATGTAAGAACCAACAACAACAACAACACAAAAAACGCAGCCAAGTGAAAGAAAACTAAGTAAAAAGCAAGAGCAGCTACGCTTCGCTCCAAGTTGCGTGCAGCATATAAAAATGCATGTTATCTCTCATGCCACAAATCTGGTTGCACCAGCCCCCACCGCTGTGTCTCGCTGCGAGTTTTGCTTTTACGCTTGGCGCTCAAGTGTCTAACAAGCAATCGGAAATGGCGCACATTTTGCAGGCAACACAAAAACATGCGAGTTTCCGGTGTGGCAGCATAGAGCTAAATGAAATGACGCTAGCTGCTGGCTCCTAGCTGCTCCTCCCTGCTGCTACTACTCTGCTTCGTCAGAGTCAAGTTCTGGCCAAGTCATTTTCCATTTGAAGTGGCAGCCACAAGCAGTCTACGAGCATACAAAAGCGAAAGCAAATGCCAACATTAAAGTGTTGCAACTTTAATTAATTTCGTTTTGCGGCCAGAGTGGTTCTGCTGGTACTTCATCATATAGGGAACGAACTCTGCTGCCTTGTCAGCGGCATGCGCAGGTGCAATTTATTACGCGTGTTGCATGATGCCAACAACCGCAAACAGAACAAGGGGCAGCTACTGCTGCTCTGCTGCTCTGTTGCTTGGCAACCATAATCCTGACAAAGCAGCACATTTATTATTGAACTATTGCAAGTGAATTGTGCTGCATGCAACAAAACCAAAGCCAACATGCTCGAACCTGTCAAGTGGGCACTTGAGCAGACAACACTAAAGTGTGAGCAATATATATGTATATACTATATGTACTATATATATGTATATGCTACGTGCGCCTGTAAGCGAATTATTAGCGTAGAAATAAATCTATTCCAGAGGAAACAAAAGGAAAAGCAACTAAACTCATATGTCAAGTGGCTGCCACAACAATCGATTTGGCATTCAGCGCCAGACATTGCAACATTTTGTGTCCTGCTGCATTACAAAAACAATAAATGAATTGAAATTGATTTGCAAGTTAAGCTTCAGCATATTAAATAAAATATGCCAAGAAAACTAATACATAAAAAAAAAACCAGCAACAGTTATTCAAGTGGATTTGCAAAAGATAAATGATATGCCACACAAAGTTGCAGATACAGATACAGATAAAGATAAAACTACAGCTGCAGCTACAAACCGCTGCGGTCACAATTCAGCTGATATTTCATTAAACACTAAAGTGACAAAGCGCAGTTTACTTGCGAAACAAAGAGTTGCAAAAAGAAGAAGAAACTCTCTTAATTAGTAAAGTAAATAACAAAATTACTCAAGTTGGTCAAAGAGAGTGGGAGAAAGAGCGGGGCAGAGAGCGGCAACAAAAGTTTAGTCAATGTGTAATTAGTTTCGTTTACATTTGGGATTAAATGAGTTATACAACACTGCTGTGGAATGAGTGGAATTTGGCACAAAATTGTGGAACGTTGGAATGAACAAGCGAAACTAGTTTATTATACTTACAAATAATGTAAAAAAGAATTGTTTACTCTTGAAGTTTTATTAATATTGAGCTTAAAAGTGAAGCTTAAAAAATAAATAAAATCTTAAATTTAGATTTAAAAGTTAAAGCATCCGGAACTCGTGACAGAGCGAAAGTCTTGGCTGCCGAAAAATTAAGTGTCCCAATTTAGCTCCACATCTTTTCCTTAGCTTGATAAGAGAAAACGGAAATCCTTTGTAATCGAACTGATTGGACCTTATCAGTATTGCTTATGACCCGGAAATTCTACGCTAGAACAGATATTCACATTGCGACAAATCCTCGAGAAGATTGAAAAGCAAATCCACACTCACCATCTCTTTGTCGTCACGCCCAATAGAATGAAGTTCCTCTGAGCTTGGTATCCCACCGCAAAGCTAGTTGGTGACGTTGGGAAACTCTTGCAGTTCCGTTTTAATAGAAAAGGACCTCTTCGAACCATTCGATACCAAGCGACGTCTCAGGCAGGGTGATACACTATCATGCGACTTTTTCAAACTTTTGTTGGAAGCCATCCTGCGACGGACCGATGTTAACTGGTCTATCTATCTTTTATAAGAGTATGCCGATGACTTTGACATCACTGGCACTAACGTTCGAACAGTAAGCGGAGCTTTCTCGAAAATTGAAAGAGCCCGGCGGTCAAAATGGACAAGACGAAGTACTTCGTATCTACAAGCAAGGGCAAGACACCACCTGGCTTAGATATTGTAGTTACAACTTCCCAGTTGTTAGGGATTTCGTCTACTTGGGAACAAACATCAATAATATGCCGACGTCAGCAGGGACCGGCTTACTTTGGCCTCAGTAAGAAGTTCAAGAGTAGAGCCATCTCACGACATACAAAAATAACACTGTACAGATCCCTTAGCATACCTGTGCATTTTTATGCCGCTGAACCGTGGACATTATCAACATCCGATAAGGCAACATTAGGGGCTTTCGAGAGAAAAGTTGTTCGACGAATCTTCGGAACGACAAATGTGGATGGCGATTTCCGTATTCAAATGAACCAGGAGCTGTATGAGATTTACGGTGACACTGAACTAGTCAGAAGTATACAATAACAACCTCTGCGCTGGCTTGGGCACGTCATTCGCATGGATGAGAATGCTCCAGCTGAATAGGCATACGAGCAAAATTCACTGGAAGGACGACGAACACAGGGACGCCTACCTCTGCGATAGGAAATTTAAGCAATGGATGATATTTAAAGCCTTGGGATCAGCAATTGGCGCCGGCAAGCACAAGATAGGAACCGCTGGCGAGGGACAACCGTTTGCAATGGCTAAGTAGATAGATAAATGATAATAGAAAAGCATTGTTATTTTCAAATTCCAGAAAATTGTATTCAAACGTACACACCATTTCAAAGCTGTAGATATTTCCTCCTTCATTCTAAACACTTTTTTTTTGGCAAAAAATCACGCTTTTTAATTGGAATATGTTTTCGAATGGTTTCTCATCTCTTTTTTTTTAGTAGAAAAGCTTCGCAACACAATTCTCGTAAATTATATTTAAAGTGAGCATAAATTTTTATGCATACCACATGCTCAACACCCCCCACTGTGCGGGGAGGTGGGGGGCACCCAACAACAAAAATTGCAAAATCGAACGGAAGTGAAGACAGCACCATACTTTTTTTGTTGTTTTTTTTTTTTCACTTTAGTTTAGTTTCTTTTGCTTTTCCTTTCCCGTATTTTTATGTGATTTTATTTTTGGCAAGAAAAAGCAAAGTTTCTTGAACTGAAGTGAATGACGCTGCTTTGGTGAATGCCTGTTCACTAGTTAGTTATGTATGTATGTACTTAATATGTATATGGGAATTGGGGAACTCTTTGGCTGCATTTTAAAAGAAATCGAAGCGGGCAAAAGTTTTATCAGGAACGAGCCATCAAAAACCAAACAACAACAACGAAGCTGTCTTTAAGTTTGGTAGTAACAACAACATGTGGCATGACATGAAGCTGCCGCACATTATATGCAACATAGTACCAAAAAAAAAAAAAAAAAAAAAAACTAACAACTAACAAGGGCTCTCGACGTCGTTGTAGTCTCTGGTGAAAAAAGAAATGACCGTACCATAAAGAAACCACTTAGAAAGGAAGTCTATGTCCTGTCTGTGTGCAGCAGCAGCAGCAGACAAGCGGGCAAGTTCCCCAATGCCATAAAGGTGACAATAACTTAACGAGCAATGAACCTACAACAAAATGTTGCAGTAGGAAGTGCCACTAAATTTAAGCAGATAACAAGAGGAGTCGAGACTTAGGCAGGAGTGCAGCAGAGGGCAGAACGATGTTTAATGTTATGGGACTCTGCTGCTGCCAGCATGAGGTCTAATGCTGACCAAAAAGCAGACGTCTGTCCGAGACGTCAATGCCAAGGCTCGATTGACAGACATGGGCTCTCCGACTATGTTTGTACCTCTGTCGGGGTCTGTCACTCCGTAAGTCGTGCCTCTGATGTTTGTTTTGTTAGACTGTTCTGTCTGAATTGGGAATGTTGCCTGCAGGCGCGCTGAGGCGCAACAAAATTTCTCTTGTATGCCGAATGTGTTGTGAATTTTTGAGCAGACCCGCTCTTGTGTCTCTCTGACACATCGGTTGCCTAAAACGTGTCAATTTCGGCAGTTATTTGTTAAGAGCAGACAACAGTGCGTATGATGAATGTTTATTTGTTGTAAGCAGTTGAATTACCTTTGCACGTGTAGCCCAGAGACCCTGCTCCAAATGAGCTGTTGAAATAGCAATTCTGGCAGCATAAAGAGCTGGCTGCTCCACAAAGTAATGCCAATGGGGAAAACAGATAATAGCAAGTCTAAACAAATACTCCAAATGCGTGTAAATGCGAGTAATTTGCAGTTTGCTTGTTGTATGCCATAGTTTACACTCTAACGCCTTTTGTCTGTTCTCCGGCGCTCCTTGAGCAGGATTTCTTCAAGTAGCAAACCATAGAGACAGCTTTCATTTCATTCACTCGCTTGCTAGTACGAGTCATTCATCTCATCCGTTCGTTCGTTCATTCAGTCATTCATTCATTCATGATGGATGCGCTTGCATTTGGCGACAGCCAGACAAGGTAAGAAATTAATGCATCAAAGCGCAGACGTTGGCTAGCATTCAAGTGGAAGACAACAACAGCAAGAGATACACTGAGAGAAAAGAAAGCAAGTACTATGGCATCACTAGAGCAAAAAATCGGTTTGATTTAAAAAAATTTTAAAATTAAAAAATTAAAAAAAAAAATTTTTTAAAAAAAAATTAAAAAAAAAAAAAAAAAAAAAAAAAAAAAAAAAATAAAAAAAAATTAAAAAAAAAAAGAAGGGGGGGAAAAAAAAGGGGGGGGAAAAAAAAAAAAAAAATTTATTTATAAAAAAAAAAAAAAAAAAAAAAAAAAAATATATTATTAAAAAAAAAAAAAAAAAAAAAAAAAAAAAAAAAAAATGAAATTTTTGTTTTTTTGTATTCATTTGTTTTTTTTGAAAAGATTAATTAAAAAAAAAAAAAAAAAAAAAAAAAAAAAAAAGTATGACAAGAGTGGTACTTTGCAGTACGCAAATTTGTTGTACAGTGCCAACGAGTACTGTCTTTCTAAACTATGTACAGTGAAAATTTTAGGTCTACAACTTTTCTTCCGCCGTGTTTCGTTTGACGATTGAAGCGTCATGGGAGAGAGCTTTCCAAGACTTCGAATTGGAGGAATTGCTTGATGAAGACTCGCGGCAAACGCAAAAAGAAAAGGTAATATCATGGGGAGTTATTCAACAAGCGATTTGGAAACGCCTTAAGGCCGTCGGAATGATTCAGAAACAAGGAAATTGCGCTCCGTACGCGTTGAAGCAGAGAGATGTTGATTGACGTTTCTTCACTTGTGAACAGCTGCTTTAAAGACAGAAGCGGAAGGGGTTTATTTTTGGAATTGTAATCGGCCACAAAAATGGGTCCACTACGAAACGCAAAAAACCATGGGGAATGCCTGGGCATGCCTTCACGTCGACGGCCAGAGCTCATATTCACGACGCTAAGGTTGTGGTACTTATTTGGTGGGACCAGCTCGGTGTAGCATACTATGAACATACAATTGATGCGTTTGAGCCGAACATTGAAAAAAAAAAAATGGTACAGTACCGAGAGAGACACAACAAAGTCATCCCCAGCATGATAACGCTCGGACACATGTTGCCAGAGCGTTAAAAACATAACTGGACAGGATTAAATGGGATTTCCTACCTCACCCGCTGTACTCTCCAGATATTGCTACTTCGGATTACCATGGGTTTTGATCCATGGGATACAGTCTAGCTGATCAGAAATTCGTGGATCGCTTCAAAAGATGCATAGTTTCTTCGAGATAGTATAATACAACTAACAGAGAGGTGGACAAAAGGAGTCGCTTGTGGATGAGCTTTTTTACAATAAAGGCTCAAGCATTGGAGGGAGGCAAAGTTGTATACCTAATATAATCTAAGAAGTAGCTTTAGAAGTGATATTCTATTCTCTAGCTCTTCTTTCGCTCAGTGCATTAAGTTTGACTATGACGTTGACAGTGACAACTACAAGAGAGACTTTTTGTTTTTGTAGTACGGGGAGGATTACTTGCAACAGGAAGTGCAGCAAGGCGGGCAAAGTGTTCAAGCGTAAGTAAAACGTTTGCAGTTTGCCGACAGCGTTCAGAAATGAGATACGACGTTGCATTGCGACTGACTTGACTTGGTTGCGCCTCCATGCGACTCTCGACTGAATCTTGACAAGACGCTGTGTATGACTCGTGGCACAACCGGCGTGGGCCATTAAAAGCGCATAAAGAGCTGCAGTCACAATAGCGCAGAAAGAAATTATGTAAATGGCAAAAGAAATGTAAACTTTGTCAGAGATTGACCACAAAAAATGAGACAGTGTAGAAAAATGATTAATTGACTTTTAAGCCGTAGGAAACTACAACGTACTCCCCACCCCCCACCGTTTTGGCTTTTATTAAAAAGTCATCACTTAAATTAATGACCAAATATGATTGACAAAATCATTAAACATTTGACAAAGCGCGCGCCAAAAATAACCGCAAATAAACATTAAGCTAAAAAAAAATGATATTATTAATTTAAAAAAAATAAATGCACAAAATAATAATTAGAAAAAAAAAAAATGATTTAAGCTTTTTGGGTTAGTGAACCGCACAAGCCAAATACACACGCTTCTCTGTCTCTTCCAAATTTTTTCTTTTTTTTTAATGACTTTTTTGCATAAAAGTATAAAAATAATAATACATTATGATGATTACTTTTTTAAGCCACTTTGACATGGTTTGAATTTTGCTCATTAATTTACTGCGGCGCGACATTTGTGGCAAAAAAAAAAAAAACGAAAAAAAAACCTAAAGCCAAAGTTGACAACAATCTACAAAAAAAAGTTGATTTCTTTCTGTTATTTATTTTCATTATATATTACAAGCCGCAGCATTTACAATTCACAATTTTTTATACAAAAAATTCATTAATCATATATATTCTTCTCCATGTCATCAAAAGTTTACTTTTAGGCAGTTCCAAAGCGTCTGTAATTTACAAAATGTCCAACATGCTACTTGCAACATGCAGCAACTCTCACTTTCCACACCAATTAAATGTCGCTCTCACTCAACTCTGATTGTAGACACATCTCTCTTGCCCACCATCTTCTTCTCCTCCACCTCTTCCTTTCCTCACTTTACTCCGCTTAGCTGTTTTAATTTTTGTTGAGCACATTTTTCATTAAACAAAATTAAAACTCAGACGACCAAACGACCATGCAACCAAGTGGATGCAACAGAAACAGAAAAATAACAAACTCGGACAGAAAAGTTTCACTCGAATAGCCAACCTTGAGTCACCCTTTCAATGTTTCTGTGCAAATTTAATCGGAATAAATTGGACACCCTAACGCACAACTCGCTTTTTTTAATGAGAAGTCTAAAATTTTCTAGTATTTTAATTTTCGGGATAAGATCCAAAATTCATTAAGCACATGATTTCGTGAAAAATGATCTCAACATTTTTTGATATAAGTGTATTAAACATATTTAAAATTCATTTTCAAAATTACGATAAAAACTTTATTCCGAAATTCTTGAATTAAGAACGTGAAAAATAATCTCAAAATGTTCTGGAAATAAAATTAAGAACAAAAAAATGTTGTAAAAACAAGCTTATAAAAATTTTGATTCAAAATATTGGGTTCAAGAATCAAGTACGACACCTGGGAAGAAGTTCCTACAATCATCTTGGGGATCAACATCTAGAATGCAATTCCTTAAAATAGATCAAATACTCGGAAAAAATACATACACAGGTATATAATAATAATGCTTAGACATTCATTAAGAGATAAGTTTATATAGAAGCCGAAGATCTTAAAAATTCCAACCAATTACCCTTTCATTGCGCAATGAATTTTTAAATGGCATCATCAAAAAAAAAACCTCCTAGGGTTGCTCCTCTTTAAGGGTGTGCAAAAAATAAACATTGAAAAATGAAAAGACAACACTGCACCAAAGGAAAAAAAAATACATATATAAAGTTGACATTAATCATTACATGCGAGGCATGCAACAGCAGACGTTGCTACCACCGCAGCAGCAGACAAAGGCGGAGCAGCGCGGTCAGAAGTTGAAAATTGTCGCGTGCAAGAGTTTTTTTTTTTTTTTTGGGTTTGGTACATTTTGTTTGTTTTTTTTTAGTTCAATTTTTTCTTTCTTTTTTTTTGCGTGAGTGCAAACACAAAAGTTTGCCAAGTTTTGTTTTTTGCTGATGCAGCAAAGCGATGACACACACGCGCGCAGCAAGAAACTGCAAACATATGGCAACTGGCAACTTGCAACTAAACAGAGTTGCATTTAAGCTTCATTTAACACGCTGAAGCTACAACAACAAGAGCAGCAGCAGCTGAAAGAGGGGCGGGCACTGACAGTTGAAATAACAGTAAATGCAACATGTTTTATACGCGACATTAAGCCCCTGATAATGACCACAATGATCATTAGCAGCAACTGAGTATTAAATGAAAAGAGAAGTGCTGAAGAGTGCTGAAGCTGAAGAGAGTGAGGGACAGTGGCGGAGATAGAGACACCAAAAGCAGCAAACGGCGCAAATTAAGAGCAGAAATTGGGCAGCCAGCCAAGAAAATGCAAACAAAAGCAGACAAAAAGACAGGGAGAGAGAGAGAGAGAGTGAGAGTTAGACGAGGGATAGCATAAAATAATTGATACGGAAAAATTGAGGGGCAGGCAGTAGGTAGGCGGCAGGCAATAACAACAAAAGCTCATAGAAAATTCCCATGGCATATGCTAAGCGCAGCAATTCCAACGCCATAAAGTATGCTACGAAAAAGAGCAGCAAATAGCCCGACAGCAGGATACACTACGTTATTAAAGAAAAAATATCGAAAGTTAAGAATCTGTTTGAGAATAGGCAGGCTCATCGAGAGGGTGGGGGTTAAAGGGGGATTCCCCCGGGCCCGGTGTAATAACTGTCGTACTGTCGAGAGTCACGCTAAAGGTGTAATAGAGGGGCTGGTACATTTTCCCCCTGGGCCCGGATTTTCTCTCTACGGCCCTGAGAATAGGTAAAAAAAGTCTACACACTCTTCGACTTATTGTTAGTGCTTCTCTTAGTAAAAGCCGGGTTATGATTGTGACAGCTACGTCTTTAAGTGTATCCAGGTGTGTATCCAGAATTTCGTTTTTTTGGTGGGGAGGGCTCACTTCGAAGTGTATACATATCAGAGCTCGTAAATCAATTTTACCAACGTTTGAGCGGGTCCGGACCTGAAAGCCCGCCGTGAATCCGCCACTGTGTGCATCTGTTCCATCATAAACTCCAAGCTGCTCATCATAATTTGACAAATAAGGTAGCGTTGGAAGCTTGTCGATCGTACGCTGGTTATAGGCTAAGCTATGTCACTTAATAAAGAATGTGGCGTCCTCTAGAGGTTCTATTTGTATGAGGCATCAAATACAAGGGCTTAAGGAGCATGCTTTAATAATTTTTATTTCTTGCTGTTGCTTTAAGGGATTCCATCAAAATTCTTTCCTTTCAACACCCTACTCCTGCATGTTACAAACCCTACTTTATATTTATAATACCTTTATCCCAAAGTGTATCACGAAAAAAAGGGCCAGCTCTGCAATATTTAAATATAGCATCGACTGGCGGCATGCCGCCTGCTATTAAGTCAGACAGACAGACATACACACCCATTACTCATGGGGGATTCAGGCTGACAAAACTTTCTCGATTTAAGCACACACACACACACATACACAAGGCTAAAAAAGTTGGTGCACCCAAAAGTAAACACATGCAGCAAATGTATCTACACAAAAGTATCTCTGGCCCAAAAGGACATTAAACCCGTCGCAACGAACACAGCACCGATTCCCTATGCCGAGAGAGCCTCGCTGCCAACGCAGGCGCATAGGCCGCGCTCTTCGCCTAAAAAAGCTCCGGCCGTTGGCTCGGGAACCGACCAAACACCGGCCGGCAGGCTCACTGAACTTGAGTGGAGTACTCGGCAGCCGGCACTCGTTACTCGGCATTTTGGCCATGGCCATGGCCGTGACAATGGCCGTGGCCTGTTGGCGCTGCGCTGCTGGCATTGGCGTTGACGTCGCTGCCGTGTTTGTTGTCCTTGCACTTGCCCTTGGCTTATGCGTAGGCGCAGCAGCAGCGAAGGCGGCTCAGAAAATGTGCTCGGCTCGGTATTTGCTCGGCTTTTTGTTGTTTGTGCGTTAAATGTTAATAAACTGCTGCATACTTGGAGGCGTGTATGATGTGGCAGCCACTTTTGTCGGGTGCTTTGACCTTGTCCTTGCGCATAATGCCGCCTTTATGTCTCTCGTATGCCTTGGGGAGCAGGATTTGAAGATATTTGGCAAATGTGCGGCACGCAGACAAACACACACCAACACACACACACACACAGACAAGCTTATATTTTATTTACGGCAAAGCTGTTATTCTATATGCGTGAGAAAAACGGAAAAACTAGTGGATGGAGTAGGAAGCACAGCGGCGGGACAGTGGTTTAGGTAGCTTTAAACGTGCGTTGCTTTTTATGGCAAAATCGACTTTAATATTTAGGCGTCTCTGCAGGTAGACATAGCAGTACGTAGGTTGGGCAGACAGACAGACAGACATAGGGACAGACGGTATAAATTGCTGGCAATAAAATCCAGGCCGCGCTACAATTTCATATTAAAATTTTTGTGCTTTTAGTGTGGAAAACAATTTCGGCAAGTTCTCATTGGGAGCAGCTCCTTGTCTTTCAGTTTTGGCAAAGGGCATTGTCATAAAATTGATTGGTTTTTCAGGTTCAAGGCGCAGTCAGTCAGTCGTCAGAGATAGTCCCACCTGTATCTGCTGTTTTTTTGTCTCATTTTGGCGGCGGCAGGTGTTTACTTAATATATATATGTATAGCATACATAAAGCTGATTTGTTTGTATGCACATAGTTTGCATTTTGTTCAACGAAGCGGCAAAAACAACAATTGAACGAGGTCACTGGCTTGGTCTGTAGTACCTGTACCTGTGCCTGTCCAGCCGCATGATTGAGTTGGCCCAAAAGCGTGAAAGTGGCTACAAATTGTTTTTGGTGCACTCCCTTTCGTACATCAACTTTGTAGACGCTTGCCAACAGCTGCAGCAATAACAACAACAGCAACAACTACCATAACTACCAAGTCATTGATGCTCAACCATAAGCTTTGTAAATTGAAAAGTAGACAAAACTGCACACAAAGTCATGCCAAAGTAAGTGGTATGTAAGTAGCTCATCTGCCATTGCCAGCCATTGCCTTTACGCCAATAATGGCGGTAATAAAATAAGCTTAGAGCATTACATTGATAGCCCACCCTGGTAGCCAAATAGTAAAAGAGCATTACACCGAAAGAAAAAAGAAGTACTAGGAACGTTTGGGAACAGTGTAAGAAGAGAGTAGTTTTAATCATGTGTAATATTTGAACCCCTCGATCTAGAGGGTAGAACACTCTCCGAATCCAAATTCGAGGTCCTTAGGTCCAGGTTCTGAGATAACTCTAAGCCTCGAGACCGCTTTGGGGTTGCTGAATCCGAATACAAAGTCAGAAAGACCCCCAGCATAGCAGTTTTTAGAGATAAGCTCCGTTCGCAAAACCTCTTTTTATGCAGTTTTTGAAAAAAGGTTTACCAAATATCAGGTGCGGATCCAGGATTTGGTCTTAGGGGCTTTTTTCACTTCAATGTGTACATCACAGGTCGCAAATAACTGTCAGCTTATTTTGCCCACTTTGGGGGGTCCACCTGAAAACTCCACCGTGGATCCGACATTAACTAAGGTCGCCAAAAATTTTTAGAAACGAATAAGACCCTCAAAACCTGTATATCAAAATTATCAGGAAAGCAATTAAGCCATGTTTGACTGTCTGTCTGTTCGTCCGGAAAATGTATACCTATCGGATGAACACTGAAGAAATTAGGGGTACAGTATAGTAGGAATGTCCCAAACGTAATTCCAAACACCCGGACGGGATTGCCTTATGCTTTTGTACTCTCCGAATTCAAATCCGAGTTCCCAAAAACATCAGGTTCTGACATAACCCCAAACTATAAGACTGGTTTTTGGGCATTGTATTGGTTTCGCTCAGTCCGAATACGAAGTCAGTTTTCAAAGACAGCCTCCTCTCGCAATACCTCGTTTTACGAAGATTCTTACAAAGAACTTTCTAAGATAGCATAAAAAAGTATTCTTTTTAATACCTTAAAGGAAACGATTGAGACCCTCGAAACCTGTATATCAAAATGATCAGGGAAGCCATTAAGCCATGTTCGTTTGTCTGTCTTTTCGTCCGGAAAATGAATTCCTATCGGACAAACACTGAAGAAATTAAGGATACACTATAGTCGAGATGTTCCGAACGTAATCTCATTCATTCGGACGGGGTTTTGCATGCAAAGTACTCAGCTGTAGGAGCCCCATATATTTTTTGTGATTTCTCACAACTAACTAGCTTTTTTCTCGCTGTGTAGCATTGTCAGCAGCAGCTTCATTTAATGTAGCCATAGCTGCAGCAAGTACTAGCTGGAAATTGGTAATTTTCTTTAGCTAGTCAGACATGCTTGCTGCTGTTGTTGCTGGAGTCTGATACTAGTAGTTGTCGTTGTTGTTGTTGCTGCAGCAGCTGCTTGGAAAAGTTTTCGACTTTGCTCGCATATAAATTGTTCATAAAACGCATTTCGGATCACATCTTTGCAGGGAAATTGAGCTTATAAGGAAGCGGAACAAGTGCAACAAAGCCAGCAGCATTTCATTTTCATATTAAATGTGCCACTGAATTTATGACAGACCAGGACGAAGCAAATAAAAAAGGAGCAGCATGCAGTACGTATGAGAGTGTGGTGAAATTTTGGCATTCAAGTTTATGATAAATGATTGCACGTAATTAAAGTGCCTCAACACTGGCAGCCATTTGTGGTGCCGGCAAAAAGGACATGCACAAAGGAAGAAATCTTGCGTGCAAGCTGTACAGTAGGTTGGAGTTAATAATGTGCAGCAGGCGCACACTGAAGCACTTGGTCTGGCGACGACGACGACGATGATGATGACGACGACTTTGGCCAAAATGAGCAACAGAAGCACAACAAAAACTGCAAGTTGTTGTTGTAGCTGTGTGTGTGAGTGGATGTGTGTGTGTATCTATGGGTTCGTGTGTGTTGGCTGCTTGTCTCGACTACTAAAGAAAATTGCAAAATAAATTGAAAATTGCGTAAGTTATTAGCCCGACTGTGGCTTGTCGTTAAGCAGCTATATTTTTAAAGAAATAAAAGAAATTAAAAAATCTCTGATCATATTACGCAGCTTACTTGAAACTCAAGACTTTTTTAAAGGCATTTTTCCTCTGTGGGCATCGTATATATTCAACACATTCTTCAAAAAAAGAGCTTCAAGAAATATTCTCACTTTTTGGGATGCTTATGTCCCTGCACCATGTTCAGAGCACACTCGAAATTTTCCTAACTTGTTTTTTACAAATTTTATTAATGCATTAAACTTAAAAAAAAGCATTATATGCAAAAATAACAAAGTCGTAATTTCTGTGCATTTTTCTGTTTTAACTTTTAATGCCTCTTAAATACTTTTATGATTTACTGTCTCTATGGCAACTTTTTGCAGCAATACTAAAATTTATACACATAAAAAATCGCGCAAAACAAAAGCTGCGCGAAAAAAAACTTTTAATTCTATGTAAACTTAACAAATTAAGCAATTTATTTTCATTAGCGTTTCGAGTAAAAAACAAAAATTAACAAGAACAAGAGCAGTCAAATTTAAATTTGACGCCTTCAAGCGTATCGTACGTCTGAGCTGGTCTGGACAGACGTTGGAAGCCGAAAGCGGGGATTTTCAGGCTGCTGGAGGACAGTGACGTTAAGCTCACCCACAACAATATATATTTAAAAAAAAAAATTGCAAAAAATCAAAGAAAATAAATATGTATGTCATTATACTCATACATTTTTTTATATGAGCTAAAATTGAAGCTGCGCCCAAGACTTTATTCGAATACAGTAGACACTCGAATATTGCAACAAAAGAATTTAAACTTTTTAAGAGTGAAACTTAATGCTAGATAAAATAAAACTAAAAGCTGCTTTTCCAAATTCTAAAGTATCTGTGAAGAGGAGGGTAGTAAAAAAAAATATATAGCTTGGGATTTTAAAAGCTTTCTTTTTAAAAGAACAATGTGCGGATGTTGGGGACAATTTTACCTATTTTTTTTTTTTTTCGAAATTTCCAACCTTCTCAACGTGGGTTCCATATTCTCAAGCAGGTTGAGCAAGCTATAGCTACAGTTTTCTTTTCTCATAACAAACGAGCTCAATTTTTGAGTGTCTACTGTACTATATTGCTTATACTATTATATGTGCATAATTTTAATTGAATTTCGTTGAGTGGAGCAAGTGTTGAGCAAAATTCCCAACAACAACAACAACTACGTCGTAAAATAATAAATCTGTCGGACTTTTGGTCTGTCCCTTGTACGTCTGGGCGTCCAACTGTCAAGCTGTCTCCGTTCTCTGTCTTCTGCCGCTTAAAGTCGCTCAGTCAAAAATGAAAACGAATTACAAATCTCAAGAATTTCTTTCAGAAAGAACTAACGAAGCGGTCGAGGAGGGGTCAGACCCATATGTTGACATCACCCACAAACAACAGACAACAATTAAAAACAAAACAAGCAAGAAAATAGTAAGCATAACACAAAACATAAAACATAACAACAAAAGCGAAACATGAATAAATCAAAGTCAAAAAGGCAGCCAAAACATAAAAATTAAATGCGCTACTTAAACACCAAATAAATGTGCAAGTGTGTGTGTGCCACCGAGTAACTAACAAATAAATAGATACATTTGTAACTACAAGATAGTTTGGTGCAAAAACACAAATACGGCCAGTTTGAAAATTATTTGCACATTAATGAGATTTATTGGGCGACATACTGAGTCAAAATAGAAACTGCGACACTTAAAACAACAACTCCAACAAAACAATGACATTTGGAGCCATTGGAGGTGCTTGAGGGTGCAGGAATTGGTGTTGTCATTGTTGTTGTATTTGCTTATTATTGTTTTTGTTGTTAATGGTCGTATAGGAAAATTATGTCATCGCCATTGAAAGTGCAAGCCAAGCGTTTTAATTAAAATGTTCAAACAATAACAATGAGTGTGTTTCGAGTATCTATGTTTGAGTATCTATGTTTGAGTATCTGTGTGTGTGTGAGTTTGTTATAGGCATAAATCTTCAAGTGTCTGCTATTGAAATGAGCAATAATTTAAAAAAAAAAGTTTATGTCTAGAACTGTTCCCAATTTCATTTATGTTACAAGAGCAGTGGCATTTAAATTTTGGTGTTGCTTTTTCGACTTATTCGATAAATCTAACAATTATAACTTTTTCGTTTTTATAGCTGCATAACACTTTATTTATTTTGAAAAAAATTTTTTTTCAATATTTACTCGAATTTATTTAAGTACTGCTAACTTTGACTATTCGATTAATTTTTAAATATTTACCATGTGCCTCTTTGTAATAAACACGATCATTTTTTATCGACAGTTGTTCCCAATTTCATTTGCATTGCAAAAGTAGTGCGCTATAAATTCGATTATTTTGTTGATTCATTCGATAAATCTAAAATAGAATATATTCGATAAATCTAACAATTAAAGCTATTTCGATTTTATAGCTGCATTCCACTTTATTTATTTTGAAAAAATAAATTTTTCAATTTTTACTTCAATTTATTTAAGTACTGCCAACTTTGACTATTCGATAAATTTTAAAATATTTACCAGGTACCTCTACATTTGTAATATACACGGTCATTTTTTATCGACAATTGCTTTCAATTTCATTTACATTACAAAAGTAGTGCGCTATAAATTCGATTATTTTGTTGATTTAACGATAAATCCAAAATAGAATATATAACGACTTTTCGATAAATCTAACAATTATAACTATTTCGATTTTATAGCTGCATAAAACTTTATTTATTTTGAAAAAATAAATTTTTTAAATTTTTACTCCAATTTATTCAAGTACTGCTAACTTTGACCATTCGATAAATTTTAAAATATTTACCATGTACCTCTACATTTGTAATATTCAAGATCATTTTTTATTGACAATCGTTCCCAATTACGTTTGCTTTACAAAAGTAGTGGGCTATAAATTGGATAATTTTTTTGATTTATTCGATAAATCTAAAATACGATAAACACCGACTATTTTAATTTTTTGACTCCTCCTAATTTTGTTTGTTTTGCAAAAATTAAATCAAACAAACTTTTAATTAAATAAGTAATTTTAGTACTGGTTGCTTAGACTATTCGATAAATTTTGTAATATTTTCTATGAATTATATTTCATGCATACCATTTATAATATGTAACACTATTTTATATTGAGAACTGTTCCCAATATTATTTGCCTTAACATAGTAAATATCTATCTGCTGCTTATGTACTCGATGTATTCGATAAATCTAACAGCATGATATCATTTTAACTATATTGCATTTAACACTGCTACTAATTTTAACTGTCTTACAAAAATGAAATTAAAATATTTAATCTTTACTCAAATTTATTTTCGACTTCGACTATTCAAAAAATATTGTAACATTTGGCAAGAATTACATACCATTAAACCATTTCTAATGTTCACTATTATTATATATAGAGATTGGTTCCGAATTGCATTTGAATTACAAAAGCAGTGAGTCTTTGTTTTTCGATTTATTCGATAAATCGAACTATGTGGTATATAAACGCTTGTTTTTTTAACTGCTCCCAATTTGGTTTGCTTTGCAAAAGTTAAATCAGACAAACTTTTAATTAAATAAGTAATTTTAGTACTGGTTGCTTCGACTATTCGATAAATTTTGTAATATTTACCATTATTGTATATCGAGAACTGTTCCCAATTTCATATGCTTTAAAAAAGTAAATATCTATCTGCTGCTTATGTACTCGATTTATTCGATAAATGCCAAGTATGATTCATACTACCGCTTTGTTTTTCTAGAACTGCTCCCAATTTCATTTTCTTAACAAAAATTTAATTATTATATTTTTATTACAATATTTTTAAGTACTACGACTATTCGATATATTTAAAAATATTTGTATAGGTATAACTAGTGCTGGAGAAAACATCGATGATCGAAGCTTAAAATCTCTATATATCGATGGCCAACAGAGATGTTACTCCAGCACTTCTGCACTCATCAAATGGGTGTTAAGTAGTGCTGGAGAGACATCTCTGATGGTCAACATCGATATCTAGAGATTTTAAGCTTCGATCATCGATGTTTTCTCCAGCACTAGGTATAACCATAGATTTAAAATATAATACAATTTTTAAATCGCAACGAAATGTGAATGAAGACGGCAGCATGTGGTTATCGTTATATGCTATATAGACTACCAGCGCTTGGTGATTACTTTTATAGAAATTTCGAATAGCAGTTGGCTCAATCTATTTTTTTATCACTTTACTACATTGTAGCTGAATTTTAGATGTTAAAAAAAAAGTTTTTAAAATTTCCGTAACAGAATTGATTACATCACGCTTCGTTCCAAGAGCTTGGAGTTTATAAGGAACGATCAAATTTATCGGTCAAGTTTTGCTCGTCTATCTGTTTACGCCCATATATCGATCAATAAATTTTTCATAAAGATGAAATCATCTTTAAGTTTTTTCAAAATATTCCTATTGCTGAAGATTATCATAACAATTTATTTAAACTAATATTAATCTATGGGTTTGTTTATGACATTTTAATTGCGCTATGAGTAATAATCGATAGGTTTAAGAGTGTTCAAAGCTAAGGCGTAGTAAAGTCGATATGCTTTATGAGGAATATATCTACAAGGAATATTTTTACATATTTCGATTTTTTTCAAGTAACTAATATAAATAATTTTTTAAACAACAAACCTATATATTCTGCTTTATATACATATAAGTTGAGGACTTTAAAATATTTTTTTTTTTTTAATTACTAAAATATAATTTATCGCTTTTTATTTTTAATAATATAGCTTGCTCGCTTTTGTAAGTTTGCTTGAACCAAATTTATTTGCTGTCGAAATTGGGAACATGCTTTGAATTTTGTTTTTTTTTTTTTTTTCTATATTTCAGCTCAAGTGGCGCAACAACAACAGCAAAAACGGCAGACAAAGTTTTGATTGATTAGACTGCCCTGCTTAGTCAGTTGTATCATTAGCAGCAAAAACAACAACAACAACAACAATTGTAATAATATAAAACAAAAGCAACAAACAATCAAGATGATGAATTTAAGCTGCGATCGTTGCCGTCGTCGTCATCATCATCATCATCATCATCATAATCATAATCATCTCAGCAAAAGACAGAGCAACAACTTGACAGAGCAGCTTCAAGAAACAACACATCTTCATCTTTATCTTTATCTTCATCATCTTCAGTTTCAAGCGCTGCAGTCGGGCAGCATTATCAAAATACTATATATATGTGTATGTATATATATATACACACAACACATACACAAATACAGACATTATGTCAGTCAGCTGTCAAGTTTTCGAACTCAAACAACGAGAGTAGCTTCAATTGCAGCAACAACAACAACAGTTGAGACCTAAACAACAACAACAAACTCCTCAATGAGTCGTTGCACACACGAAAATATTTAAAAGTTTGTTGACTTGGGCAAAAATAAAATAAAAAAATATATAAAACAAAATGAAATCGAAAACAAAAAATAAAAACAAAAATTGTTTGTAAATTATACACATAAAAAAAAAAAAATACTTTATACAACAAATATTTGAGAAATGTATTTTTAAATTAACAACAACAACAAAGTACATTCAATGCAAGCCAATTTCACTTGAAAGCCAAATGAAGCGTTAACTTAAAAAAATTGCTAACTGTTGCGGTTCACTGCAACTTGCAACAGTAGCAGCAGCAGCAACAAAATGTGGATGCTACAACAAACAGCTGTCCATATAAAGCTAGCCTTTTTAAAAATAAAAACAAAATTTCAATTAACTTTTGGGCACAACAACAAACTCACCAAAATGTAATAAAAAATAAATTAAATTAAAAACTGTACTAAAAGCTGTCTAGTGCTGACATTTATTGAATGCAGTTTATCGATAACAACTCCAATTGCCTCGATTTCAATGCTTAACCTTGTTAACGCTGCACTTTAAGTGTTAATTAAGTAAGCCCAATGGATTTTACTTGGTTTTAAATATTATGAGGCTATAAAATTGTTTACAATTGTTATTATTTTTATGTGTGGGTACTTAAAAACTTGAGAACTAACTAAAGTACGATTTAAGCTACACTGGAAAAAAATATTGATCTAATTTCAAGTTGATATATGCTCAAAAGGTTGCAGCCTTGACTTTATATGAATTTATCGTTCTCTATTATTCTTAAATTAAAAATAAAATGCTCTTAAACTGAGCTTTAGTACTCAACATTCTTAAGCTGGGTATGAAATATTTAGTGTTGTTGAAATATTTAGTGTTGTATTTATTAAGGATGTATTCTTTCAATGAAATGTAGTTCTTCGAACCATTTTTGGAGGCGTATGCGAAAATGGAGTATGGAGAAGGAGATACAACCACGAGCTTGAAAGACTACACAAAGGGGCCAATATAATAACGCAAATAAAAGTGAATAGATTAAGATGGGCCGGGCACTTAATAAGAGCAGACGACACCTATCCTCCGAAAAAAATCCTATTTGGCAAATGCCGCGAAAAACTAGGATGGATTGATGGAGTCGACCAAGATGCGCAAGATCTTGGTATTCGGTCTTGGAGAGCAAGGGCGCGAGACAGATCAAGTTGGAGACTCATGCTGAAGCAGGCGAAGACCCGACAAGAGTTGTAGAGCCAACTATGATGATGATGATTCTTTCAATGTTCAACTTTTTTCAAATTATACCAAACATTCTTAAATGAAAAATTACTCTCTACAAAAACAAGCGCTCTTTAAATAAGATTTTTACTCTCAATTATAAAAGAAACGATCGACAGAAAGAAAGATCGAAGAAACGGCTTTCTCGCGCAAAATTCTGAAATTTTTTCTCAGTGTAGTATTTTTATCTAGATGAGTTCACTTTTATTACTTAAGCTGAAATAAATTTTTATTTATAGCAATTTTTGACACACCTTTTAGGCCAATAATGTGAGCAAATTATATAAAGTAATGCTCTACAATTAAAAAATCGATTTTAAATTGTGATTCAACAAATGGGTTCAAGTTATAACCTACTCACAAGCGTCCTAATTAACACATCAGTAAACTTATAGCAATAACTTTTCAATACTGCACGCAAAGTGTATGTTATGCTACCAGGATCGAGATGGATTGACGAAGCAAAAAGAGATCTGCAAAGAGAATACAACAGATCGAGCAACATGGAGGCGTATTGTTCAGCAGGCCAAGGCTCACAAAGAGCTGTAGCGCCAAACGATGTAACATCATCATCGTACATTATATACAATAGGATTCTTAAAAAATGATTATCTAATGTTAAGTTCGGAAAACTAAACGAAAACTCTACAATACTATCCACAAGGCAAAAAAAAACCCAAAACGAGCATTATCCATTGTTAAGATCAGTAAACTAATACCAAAGCAAAAACTTTTATTTTAATCAAGCAAAAATTGAAACTGGATTCCCAAAAGAAACAACAGATAACAGATAAAGATATATGTTTGTTTTTAGAAAATAAATGTAATTCAATTCTTTTGCTAAATACTCTATACAAAGGTAGAGAGCTGCAGCAAGTAATTTTTCGCGTACTTGTTGGCAGACAATTTTTCCCCAAATTGCTTTTAAGCGATTATTGCTTATTGTACGCGTATTACCGAGCGAGATAAGAAAAACAAATTTCGCTGTGTTCTAAATCAGTCCAACCTTATTATCCTGTTCTCTCTTCCCCTTACTTGCTTGAAGTTAAAGTGGTACCCAATGTTGCTTTTAAACGCTTTTTGCATGTTGTGCGAGTATATCTAACCGAAATAAAACAAAAATATTCTTAGTCGATTTCAATATCATGAAGCCTTCTTACCCTCCACTATGTAATCATCGCGCTACTTGTCTTAAGTTCTTCAAAGTTGCTTTTAACCGATTATTGCATATTAAGCGAGTTGAGAAAAATTGTTCTTGCTTATCTTTTAAAGTATTATTACTTTATTACCTGGCTGTCTAACAATTTATTCCAACAAGTTGCTTTTAAACGATTATTGCATATTGCGCGATTAAACGAAATAACACGAAAAAATTCAGTCAAACTATATCACTCAGCTGTGTTAGCTTTCCATGTTCAATCTACTTGGAGTTACCCAAAGTTGCTCTTAAACGATTATTGCATATGGTACGAACATAAACCAAAAACAAAATATTCTTGATCAATCACTAAACCAGTCAAACCTTCCCCTATGTAATTCTCCCTTACCGTCTTGAATTTAATGATTTGCCACAAAAATTTTTTTTAAACGATTATTGCTTATTTCGCGCATATAACCAAACGTAATAAGTCAAATTGTCGTTAGGCCCTTGATTGGAACCAGCAGGGCAACCGAAGAAGAGGAAGACCCAGAACAACATGGCGCCGAACTGTTTTGAAAGAAGCTGAAGAATCAGGGCGTTCCTGGAGGGAAGTGAAGCATGGGACAAAACCGGATACGATTAAGATGTTTTACAGAGGCCCTATGCTCCTCAAGGAGTTAAAATAAAATAAGAATAAGTCAAATTACTCTAAACTAGCTTCTAAAGCAGTAAAACTATTTTACGAAGCTTTATTACCTTCTATTATTCTCCTATAACTTGAATTCAATGAATTTCCTCGAACTTGCTTTTAACCGATTATTGCATATTGTGCGAGTATTACCAAGCGAAATAAGAAAAAAAAATTGTTCTTGCTTATCTTCTAAAGTATTATTACTTTATAGCCAGGCTGTCTAACAATTTATTCCCACAAGTTGCTTTTAAACGATTATTGCATATTGCGCGATTAAACGAAAAAACACGAACAAATTCTAATAAAAGTAGTCAAACTATATCACACAGCTGTGTTAGCTTTCCATGTGCAATCTTTTTTGCGTTACCCAAAGATGCTCATAAACGATTATTGCATATAGTACGAATATAAAACAAGAAAATATTCTAGATAAACAACTAAAGCAGTCAAACCTTCCCCTATGCAATTCTCCCTTACCGTCTTGAATTCAATGAATTTCTTCAAACTTGCTTTTAAGCGATTATTGCTTATTTTGCGCATATAATCAAACGTAATAAGTCAAATTACTCTAAGCTAGCTTCTAAAGCAGTAAAACTGTATTACGAAGCTGTATTAGCTTCCATTTTTCTCCTAAAACTTGAATTCAATGAATTTCCTCAAACTTGCTTTTAAACGATTATTGCTTATTTCACGCTTATAACCAAACGAAGTATTTCAAATAACTCTGCATCAATTTCTAAGGCACTCAAACTATATAACAAAGCCTTGTTACCCTTCCCAAGTGTATCTTAAAGCTTGGTCAGCTTGGTTTTTGAAACTGGTGTTAAATTTGTTGTTCAACATTTTTATTGCCATTCAGCAAATTGTTCTATATGTAGTTTTTTTTTTCTGTTTTTGTTTATTTATGTAGATTGTTGGTAAACAAATTCTTAATTGTTTATTATGCCAGGCAGGCACAATGCAAATTAAAAATAAAAACAACTTGACATGCCATATGTGTGGGCCTTTATACAAATGCTGTTTATTAGATACTTTGCATAATAGACGTTTTTTTTTTTGTTTTTGTTTTTTAGGTTAAGTACATTATTTAAAGTGTTTGCTGCATTTGCAATTAATGTCGTTAATATTAAAAGCATATAGATTTACTCATTAAATTGTTAATAAGCGTATCCTGAGCTTACTTACTTATTCCAATGTAGTTGTAATAATGCTTGTACATACCTGTAAATAGATAAACATAAATATAAATATTAATAAATGATGACTTGACAAACAAAATTACAGCTAATAATTTAGTTAAAATTTCAAATGTCGTTGAGGTTCAACAACTTTTCAATGTCTGCGGCGGCCTTAACCTCAACTTTTAACGTCATTGACTTTATCCTACACCCCACGCAACTCCTGCCGCAAAAGCTCTTAACGACGGGAAATGACAACAACAGCCAAACAAGCTTAAAGTTCTCTTTCCATAAGAAAAAAAAATTGAATTTTCTTGGAAAATGTCATTCAAAAAATGCCTCAAAACAGGAGCTGCGCATAAGTTAGTCCTTAAGTCGCTCCGTTCCTCAGTCACTTTAGGTGCTTGAACTTTGCGCAAATGTTTGCTTAACTTGTTTTATTAGAAGTGCGTATGTCTACTTTGTTATATGACAATATTAAAAGCAAACTCACGCAGACTCACGCCACTCACGTGCCACTTGAGTAAATATGTTGCATGTGATTGCCAACAATTTGCGCCCGGAAAAGCAAAAGATGCAAAAATTGAAATAAATGACAATTGCTGTTGATAAAAATACACACAAAAAAAAAAAATAATCATATGACAAGTAGAAGTCAAGATATGGAAAAAATGGTAGAAAAAAAAAGTGCAGTCACTAAAGTGAAGTACGACGCGTTGTCTGTCAACTTGCAACAAGCACAACAACAATGACGCAGGCAACATGTTGCCATGACAATGACTGCGACTCCAAATGCTGCCTGTTGGCGCCGTCTGGCAACGCTCTCAAACACACACACGCACGCACACACACTCACTCATTCAGTACAATGCACATCAAATGTTTAAATGACAGCAACAACAACAACGTGTGACAATACCAAGGGGGGGACCAGAAGAGGCGTAGGGATGTTATTGCAACGTGTTCTTCGCCCGTTACAATAAATGTCATGTTTAAGGTACCTCAAACTGCTCAAATGGGACAACAACAACTACACATCACTCCCAGGCACTTGACATAAACAGCGGAACAACAATATGTACATGTGTGTGTGTGCGAGTGTGTGTGTGTGTAGCACCTGGCCATGAGTGGGTGTGGTCAATAGCACAACTTTTGCATAAAAAATTTAAGCAACACAAAGTTGCAATGACAATTGTTAAAAACAACTCTGAAAGGTAAAGACAACATTGGAAACACAAAATACGATACCCTTCCAAAGATGATAGATACTCATTCTTAAAAGAATATAAGATATGGCTTAAATACCAGAATTTTGGCTCGTTATATAGAAATCCGTTACGAGGAGTTCACAGAAGTGTATCGGAAAAAATTCGTAATATAAAACGAATTCTTTGCAGAGAAGTTAATTATAGAAGAATTCGTTATAGGAAAGATTGACTGTGTATCTTCTATAGCGGATTGGAACTCTATAGACTACTACTCAGCATATTTATGGTGGACCTAAGATAGAAAACCCAGTCTACAAGCATTTTTTTAATGAATCCAAGCGAAAGGTTCTTCGCTAAATATTCTATGTAGAAGAAAGGCATATCCAATCTTGTTTTACTGTCCATACCTAATACAAAGCAAACAAAAGCCTCTCCAAATACAGTTTCTTATATCTACTTCTCTTTGGAAATTGCGAAAGCTAAAAAAAATTTATGTTGCCCAATTCGCAACACATAATAAAGATAATTTCTAAAATAATTCGTAAGACAAACAAAGATTATGCTATATGTTGAAGGATGTAGCATACGCTCTGAGACTCTACAAAGTTTCATATGTTGAGATCACCAATTCAGCCTGGTAAGTTGGAGATACATATCTTAGACGTGTGTCAGCATATCAAGTTTTCACCAACATCTTCAACGAACTTCTTACGATAATTTCTAAACGTACACCTACTAAAGGGTCATCAATCTTGAGGTTTTTTTTCAATAGGGTACTTTTGATAAATCACGCGTGAGTATTGTCAAGTTGCCATGTATTTTTAATTAAGTTTTCATTGCCATTTCATCATGGAAAGACGAGCAACGTTTACAAATCGTACAAATATATCACGAAAATTCGCGTTCTGTAAAGAATGTTTTTCGCGCGCTTAGTTCATTTTATGGAACCAATTCGGTGAACAATTAATTTCAAGCTCTGGACTAGTGAGTTGGCCACCAAGATCGTTTGACTTTTTCCTTTGGGGTTACGTGAAGTCTAAAGTGTTTGTGGATAAGCCAGCTACGGTTGAAGCATTAGATAGAGATAAGGCCGATTATGCTCGAACGCTTCATCGCAAATTGGAACCTCCGCATGGACGCGTTACGGCGCAGTTGCGGCCAACATTTGAAAGGGATTATCTTTAAAAAGTGAATGGCAAGAATGGTTCTTTCTGTTGATAATAAAGATTTTCCGATTCTTTTCACATTTTTATGATATTTTGGATTTAAAAAAAAACTCAAGATTGACGACCCTTTATTACAGATGGAGGCCAGAGCGGAAAAGGAAATTAATTTTCATCTCGTCCGTTCCAAAATAGCTATTAACTTTTTTGTACAGTTCTGGGGCTTTCAAAATTAATACCGCCTATTCCTTAGGAATATGCAAAAGTTGAAAAATCTTTTTTTTTTCAACTACAATAAAACTAAGGGACCCCGCGCCCTGCGTTCTTCGCCAAGAATGAGCTAATTATAGTTAGTCGATACTTTTTTTGTTCTGAGGTAGAAAATTCGACTCATTTTTGTAAAAAAGCACACGAAGAAGAGATGTCTATATGGAACAAGAGTATTTGTATTGTAGACGAAACAATTTGAGAACAGAGGTATTAAAAGACGTATCAATAGACGTAGAATAAAATTTTTTTAAATTTCTATGACAAAGCAGTAAAAATATTCAGTTTTCGGTAACTTTTAATCGGCAGTGTTCCTGAAGTCCTGGTGAATTTCTGCTACCCATTGCAAGAGTACAAACAAAGAGAAAGGATACTAAAGGAGAGCAAACTTTAATAAATTGAATTTGCCACACAGTAAGCAACAACAACAACAACACTAAGACAAAAATTGCAACAAAGTTGACGTTGAAGCTGACGCCAACGACGCCAATGCAAATGGGCGAAATTTAAATTCGACGAAGCGTATCTCTTCATCCGTTCGCTCCCCCGTCATGGCAAGTGTCAGTCATTCAGTCAGCCAACAACTATGAGCTGTGTGAGACAGAGAGCAGAGCATGATACGACGATATATGGCCATAAACAGTGCCAATGTCTGACAGTCCAAGTCCAAAACTGAGGCGACCAAAAGACCAGGCCTGAACTCAGCGAGCTGTCAACGCCGCTGCTGCAGCTACGTCTGTCATACATGCCACATATTTTTAGGGGACTACAAATGTTTTTTCGCCCGGTTTTTTTTTTTTGCATAAATTATTTTTTTTGATTCGCCCAGGCGCCTACAAAACGAAGCAAACAATTTTGGATGCGAATATTGCAGTTGCCAGAGTCACACACTCACACACATTTGTATTCACACTTTTTTTATTTTATTTAGTTTTTTTTTCGCTTTTAATGCTCTGACATTTGGCATAAAGTGCAGCAATCAATCTCTAAAGTGTCAGCACTCGGTGCACCAAGCGACACTGTGCAACGTACACGGACGCACAGACGTACAACATCCAGCCCAGCCAAGTGTCTGAAAATACTGAAAACCACAAAAACGGAGTGTCAACTAACTGTGCAACCAAGTGGCGAATGGGGCGACTCTTAACTCTGCAGCTGTCAGCGGCGTTAACTCCCAGCGGAGCTTGAGCGGGGCGTATAAAGTTGATATTTTTTTTTTTTTTTTTTTGTGTTCCTTGACGGCCAAAAACAACTTTGCACAGTTGGAATCCTATGCAGAATTTTTCGCGTTAGCAGCGCCCAAGTCCTTTGGCTGAGTGGGCAGCACTGTTTGTGCTGTTCCTGTTGTCTGAAAGTTTTTTTGCACTTCTAACATTTGTTCTGAACGAGTCGCAAAAAAAAAAAAAATTGCCTTAAAGTGGTCTAGAAAACTGATTCGGCTATTTAACAAGAGCTTGAAAGTTGTATCAAACCTCTTTCAAGTTTACTGAAGCTCAAAATAAAAAGTATTCAATCGTCAACGGTTGCTTGACGTCATTCACAAAAAGCAATAAAATAAAAACTTTTACATAAACTTCAGACTTAAATTTTGATTTGTAAAGCTATCATCAAAATAATTCAGCAATAAAAAATATTTACAGCAGTTGGGAGATTTTTAACAAAATTCAAATAAAAACAGCATTTTTTTTATAGCTTAAGATATATTTGAAGTGTACCGGTTGGCGGAGCTTACAAAAATTAAAAAAAAAAAAAAAATCTATACCAAATACCAAAAAAGTAAAAAAGAAAATGTCTTGATTGAGATTCGAACCTGGAACCCGAGCCGATTGTGTAAGTTTAGAATCGAGTAATCTACCAACACAGCTACCTCAAAAAACTGTCACGCATACCAAGCAGTAGTGCTGGAGAAAACATCGATGATCGATGTTTAAAATATCTATATATCGATGTTGGCTAACAGAGATGTTTCTCCAGCACTTCTGAACTTATCAAAAGGGTGTTTAGTAGTGCTGGAGAAACATCTCTCTTGGCCAACATCGATATATAGATATTTTAAACTTCGATCATCGATGTTTTCTCCAGCATTACCACACAGTAGTGCTGGAAGCAACATCGATGTTATATCGATGCATCGATGTTTTTTATTTTTGCTCGATCATCGATATTTTTACTTCGTTATTTCGATTATCGATATAACATCGATGTTACTTCCAGCACCACCCCACAGCTCACCTCATTTCGTTACGTGACGATTTTCCTACCATCGTCACAAATTTAACTACTTCGGAACAATAGTAAGAATGACTCCCTTCGGTGCAATCGGATGATCCATCGACAGTTCATAACCCCAAGCTGAAGTTATGAAATTTAGATTTGGGATACCGCTGCTAAGTCCAACCGCAATAGGTTCCAAGTCATAGAGAAAAGGATACTCAAAATGTGATGAGTACCCAAAAGGAACTAGCATCTATTGTATAATAGCTCAGATGTGGGCTTAAATGGAAGGATCGTAGGATGATAGTATAACCTCCGCGTCTATCGACAGTTAAAAACCCCTAGCAGGAGTTATGACATTTAGATTTGGGATATCGCTGCTAAGTCCTACCGCAATAAGTTCCAAATCTTAGAGAATAAGGTACTTACTAAAAATGTAATAAGTACCCAAAAGAGACTTGCATCTACAGCCTAATATAGGGCTTTCCAACAAGAGGTGTTATTTTGAATCACCCGGTATTTCGGTAGCTGTCACTTTTGAAGCTTTTATTCTTCGACATTTGACAAGTAGAAACTACGCCATTACTAAAAATGGAACGATACACGCTTCAACAGCGCATTGAAATTATTAAAATTGACTACAAAAATGGTGAAAATCTTTCATCGAAAAATCATCTTCACTGATGAGGCCCATTTCAATCTCGAGTGGCTACGTCAGAGAGCCAAATTGTCGTATCTGAAGCTCGGAAAAAGGAGAAATTGTTGAGAGGCCTCATCCATCCTCAACTTGCCAACATCTTTGGTGGGTTTTGGTCCGGCAAAAACTTGACTTATTTAGGACATAGGGCAGCCACTCTGCGAAAATGATGACATCGAAATTATCAGGCTTAGTCTTGGTGGCCATTCTAACAAAGAATAAAATTATGTTATAAAGCTGAAGACTTTCTCTTTATTATGAAATAAACATCCAATACACTAATCTCAAATAATATCTTTTTCTTGAATGCCAAAATAAGACCGCTTATTGAAAAACCCTATATTTTAGATCTGGGTAAAATAGACAACGATAGGACAGTTGAATCGCCCGTTAAATGCCAAGTCCCCCAAATGGGATACTAAAGGATTAATATGGCATATCTTGTTCCAACTGATTTTGGAAGCGTTCGTACTTAGAATTCTCAGACGTGACTTCATCTGTAGGGGAATACACTCTGCTTTTCAAAAGATGACAACGTAAACTAGTTGCCAACTATGAAGTCTTGAGGATGTCTCAACCATCCCTTCAACAGATTCACGAAAACTATGTTAAATGAATACTTTGCAAAAGATGTTACACGAAATTTGTTTAACGAATAAAACTACTTTGCCAAAGCTGAATCTTTCCTGTGGCAGAGAAGAGCTATCCAAAAATTTGGAAGACTAAGCACTTTCCTAAGCCCACAAAAAATACCAAACCTAGGTTTAAACTTTCAAGCTGGTCAGTAAGACGGTTTAAAACATCTTTGAAGCGATAAACAACACAAACATATTCTTGTCGAATGCAGCTACTCTAAAAACTGAACTTTTAGTTTTATTCTATAGTTCTAGAGCCTTCCAATAAAACATTTGAATCATTTAAAATGCTGACAAAAAATATGATTAATAATACTGCTATTCAAATTAAAAAAGAATTCTTTGAAATATTTTAGATTTCTAAGTCCCCTCAAGATAACATGTACTATGTATAAAGCTATCAAAAAGAATTATTTTTTTCTAAGAATTATGTATTTTATAAATACTTTTTATACAAACAACACACACACACACACACAACATCAATCACTTAATAAAACTTATTTTCTTATTTAAAATTATTTATTCAAGTGCCTTATATATAGGTACATAACTCTAGACAAAGATTGATTGGCATATGTAAAGCAAAAGCAGAGCAAAACTTTCATGACTCATTAAGATTGTTCACAACTGAGTCAAAAATTCCCCCGAAATAAAAGTAAAAGAGTCATTCATATAAACAATTAAAAGCTGTAACATATAATAACTTGATATCAAAACAGTTTGACTTAAGTTAAAAAGAAAATACTGCTACAACCCTTAACAAAAAATTAAGATGATTATAGAATAAATTTCAGTTTATATTTTGTTGAAAATTTCTACGAGTCTTTGTTAATTATGACTGATTAAAAGCAATCCGGGCGCGCTCTTTATTTTTTAAACTCTTTCTAAATCCCTAAAGCACAGCGGGCAAAATGTTGACAGCTGATGGGTAACAATCAAGCGAGCTGCAATCCCAGCCTTGGACACGGTCTGGGTCTCCGAGTGAGTCCAATGATATGCTGATTAAAAAATCAACGATGCGGCTTAACAAATACTACAACAACAACCCTTTTGGGATTTGGAATACAAATTGCTTAATGAGTAACAAGTTGACTTGTGTTAATTATAACGCAAGCAGTAAGAGAGAAATTCATTTTTTTTCGAGTTTTTGTTAAAAGGGAGAAATGGCTTATAGAACCGGTTTGATTATTTTAATCCGTAGTGCAAACAATGCCAGCAGACGACTCAAGCTGGAGCAATTTCCAATTTCAATCAGGGTTAAGGTAAGCGCGCTACCCCAATCCACTCCTATTATTATTATTATTATTATTTAGAAAGTTCTGCCACTAACTTTAAATGCTGCCTGTTCCGAACTTGGTCGAAAAATTGTCTGGCCAAAAGTTTCATTTTGCAATTTCCCGGGCCACAAACTTTTCACTTGGACACAACTTTGTGCCTGGGCTTGTCTGTGCCGTACGCAGCTTCAAACTTTTAAAGCCTTTAAATGCGGAAAACCGGGAAAAAAAACTAACACGCCACTTTAAAATGCCAAGAAAAAATGCAAGTGGCACGGCTTTAGTTGGAATAGCTCGACTATTCTACCCTATATGCAAGTACAGTCGAATATTTACTACACTTTGATGCCGAAAGTTTTAGTTCGATTTGAAGGTGTTTTGAGGAAAACGCATGAAAAAGATCATCGAATTGAAAGATTTCGATGAAAAGCGTGAAAAATCCGCTTGAGAAAATGAAATATTTTTAGTTTTGGAAAAGGGGGGAAAATCAAGATTATTGTATCCAGGTGCGGATTTAGGTTTTGATCTTGGGGGGGGTTTCACTACGAAGTGTGTATATATCAGAGCTCCGAAAAAGTGCAAGCCCATTTTTTCAACTTTTGGGGCGTCCAGAACCGGAACCACCCAACTCCCCCTCTTTAAAATAAATTCTGAAAAAAGGAATGAAAAGTGTAGAGGAGGGGAGGAAGCATCATTAAATCGCATGTATCCAGTTTTAGCTTTCTGCGTTGAAAGATTTTAGGTAAGAAGAGTCAAAAATCTACAGGAGAGACATTTTGGAAAAGTGGGGGCTGACCAATTGCTCGCTTTACCCAACCTCCAACACCTTGTCAAGCAGTGGCACCGACAATAAATAAATGATGACGATGAGAACGACGACGAAAATTTTATTCATAATAAAGAGAATATCGAATTTATGAACTCTTATTTGTGAACTAGCTCAAAGTGCCAGTGGACTAGAGAATCGCCGCAAAGTAGCCATTAACTCCGTTCGGGCCTGAATCAGACATGACATTTAAGCTCAATTTTCATTATCAGCCATGAATCTGGTTATTTTTTTTGTCACTGCATTGAGCATAAGCATATACTTGGCGTTCAATGCTGCAATGAATGATCAGCTATGAATTCAGTGGTGATTTACTTTTGAAAGCATGGGTGAACTTTAATGCAAATCACCGTGAGCTCAGTGCTCAGCTATTCGGAAAAGTCTGGCTCATCACAGGTGAGTAATTAATAAACTGCAATAAAGGTTCTACCTTGAACGTCTTTCAAATCAATGAAACGTTCGTTTGCTTTTCATGACTGAATTCAGGCATGATACATACAGCAATAAATGCCCAAACTGCCGGGTACAAACCAAAAAGCTTGATAAAGCTCTCATTTGAACTGATTCGCTTCCAAGATATCAATCTTTAAAAATTTCTTTGCTTTGAGCCCGAGTTTCATAAGAATACTCTTGTTGAGGTCGAATGAGATGTTAGGCAACTAAAAAGTCATCCATAGCATGACAGCATTCGAAAAGCGACGAACTCTTCGACAAATAGTGCGTAACTAACTCTTTTACAGGGTATGCACAAAATTTGTATAGCTTGTCCCGCTTCACGTCACTCCAAGTCCTGGAATCTTAGTCATGGCAACTTTATACAAATTTAATACGCCAACGCTTAGAGTTTTCTACTCTACAGCTTTGTTACTCCTACCCTACCCTGCCTATACCCGCACTGTTGCCAGCTCCTCGGATTGTATTACTCCTAGAGCGTGGTCTGAGCGATTGCATGGCATTTTGAATGGCATTAAATATTTATAAATTCAATACAAAATGCAATTGGAAGTGCATGTGCCAGCAAGTTGAGGAGCGTTCTCTGCCGTAGACTTGGGGGTACTCCCAGTAGATGGCTGACTGCCAAAAAACAGGAATTCCAAACAAAAATTGAATTGTAAAGTTTTCTAAAGCTGCTGGAACTATGTACGTTTGAGCATATCTATATATATATATGTAGCTCTAAAAGCCATTTGCCATTGTCTGCGAGCTGCGTGCAGACGGCGCATAAGATACAGATACATAGATACAAATGTATGACTAGCATACGACAGGTAGCCACAAATGTTTTGCTTGCGCCCTCTACAGGGAAATTGCCGCACACACACTTAATGTTATCTCAAAATGCAACTGCTGCTGTTGTTGTTGTTGCTGCCCCCTACCCCCTTGCCAATAGAAAGACCTAGACCGCTTTCTTTGGCTTATGAAATATTCAAAGCCAGCTTCGGGAGCAGTATGCTGGCCACATATGATTATAGAACGATGATATGTGCAAACTTTGACTACGACTATCCCAATAAGCCCCTCCGCCAATCCTTAGAGCAAAACTTTTTTCAACTTTCAAAACGCTGTCTAGGCAAAAGTACAAAAAAAAAACTTTTCATAATTGCTTTGGTTTTGAAAGTGAAGCCAGTAGCTGCTCCGGACTCGCTAATTGCCACTTGAAAAACAACAACTACAACTTGTGCGGTCTGTGGTGTGGTGTGTTGCCTGCTCGGCTTCAACCGCAGTTCAATAGCCGCTTGTAATAACAACAACAACAACCACCACCACCACCAAACAGTACAACAATAATAACCACAACATAATCATAACATCAGCTTATTTCCAACTGAATCCAATCGCATGGAGCGACATTCATTGAGTAGCAGTTTGTCCATTCAGCTTGAAATCAAAAGCCAAACAAATAAATAACTAAACCATGCAGCATATATAGCAAGCGGCAGCAGTAAGGGACTTCCCCTCACCCCTACACACAACCGAAATCCCAATTATTGCCCCAACATTGTTCACAATTTTTGTTCCAATGCCTTCTAAGAATTTTTTGTCATGTTGGGTGTGTATGTTTTTTTTCTTCCTTTACTGCCGCAACAGCTGGAAATTATCTAAACTGAACTTTTGTGATATGCAAACAAAGTGATTCCCGGAGGCTAGAAGTACCATATGACTTGGGAGCGAGCATATCCAATTGCAAGTTTTCTTCTAGTCAGCAAGTGGGAGTGTGTTTGTGGCTTCCTAGAAATCCTAGCTCCAAGCGTATAAACTACTCGTAATGCATGCCAATTGTGAATGAGTGCTTAAATGAATGAACAACAGCAACACTGGAGTACAGTAGACGCTCGAAAATGCTAATTCCTTCAGCATGTAAAGGTTATACTATATTTGGCATATTTCATATAATCTGTGACGTCACGTACTGTTTTGTAGTAATGAGTTGGAAAGCTACTTAACTAAATATACTCGCATTTCAAAAAGTTGGGAAATTATTTTTTAGTGGATTAAATTTCTTGAAAATTATGCAGATTTTGACTTATTTAGAAATCTTTTCAGGCTTTTTTGTTATAAATTATCACTTTTCTCACAAATTTCAGAATTAATTTTGAGTGTATACCACTCTTTGAAAACTAAGAAAATCATTTAAATATTTATATGTATTACAATCTGAAATTAAAAAAAAAATACTCGAATTTCAGAAACTTAAGAAATTTTTTTTAAGTGTTTTAATTTTTTGAAAATTATGCGAATTTTGAGCTATCATGAAATTTTTTTAAGCTGCCTCATTTTTTTTAAAAAAACTTAAGAAGTGATTTTGAGTGCATTCCATGTCGATTAGATTTTTTTTGGATACAAGAAGCCATTTTAAGCTGTTTCACTTTTTGGAAATTAATTGCTTTTAAAAAATTCAAAAAATTATTTGAAGTGAATTTCATTCTTTGATACACGAAAAATGAACCTTCGTAAAAAAGTGTTTTTTAGGGTAATTTTGGGTCGAGAAACACGAAAATGACAACGTTTTTTTCTTAAAGGGGTCTACGCAGTTCCAAAAATTTCGCGCGGGATATCCCATTTGGGACTTTTTTTTATATGAAGTTTTGTCATTCCGTGCGAAATTTTCCGATCTGCGTATAGGCCTTAAAGGCCCTTACGCAGCATGCAAAAATTTCGCGCGAAATGTCAAAATTTCATATAAAAAAAAATTTCCCAAAAAAGGAAATTTTTTTTTTTTATATGAAGTTTTGACATTTTGTGCTCCGTTAAGCTCCGTTTTCGAGATATTTTCGAAAAACATGTTTTTTGGTACTTATTTCAGTTATTCGTCAATATTCCAATCGTAAGGTATTGAATGTTCGAAAATTACACCTTTTTTTGCATGTAACTTCAATAATTTTTAACTTATCTGTACATATCATATATCATAGTAAAGAACACATCAATGCAGATTGAAACGAAAAATTGAACTAGTTGTAACTATCACACTTGATTTTTTTTTCAATCAAATTCTTCCAAAAAATACATATTTCAGAAAACTAGAGCTCATAATTCTACAGTTAAAATTTCTAAAATTATTCTTTAGCGAGTCTCTACTGTACATAGTAATAACAAATAGTAACTGCCAGCCGCAGCTATTTGGTCAAAAAGAGAAAAAAAAAATATGCTGACAAGATGACATTCAAACGCTGATTAATGCTAAATATTACACCCAGCTTCTATTTACAGCTAAACGCAGTGTTGCAAGTTGTTTCTTTTTTTTTGTTGTTTGTTTTTGTTATATTTTTTGATTCCTCTTGTACTCACCTTGACTTGATAAGAATTCAAACGCGTCTTTGGCAGCATATTAAACGATGAGAAATCCAAACGACGTGAGAAGATGCCATTGCAACCAGATGTGGAACTGCAAAAAAAAATATAAAAGAGACACCAAAAATAAATACACATGAAATATGCATATCAAGCGAAAAATGCAAAAAGCAGGAAAAACTATCATATATTCAAAATAACATATAAATACAGTATATAAGCTTTGACAGCTGCTTTTACCACTTCATATAAATACTAGTTCAAGTTTGCTTTGTAGCGCCATAAAAATACATATCGTTATATATACATACATGAGTATGTATGCATATCATATCTTACATATCGCATCATCTCATCACATATCAACATATCATACCACATTCTACATAGTATACTTGGTATGTAGCCCTGTAAGCGACGACGGCGGCGTCTACGTTGACAGCTGTCAACCAGCAGCAGCAAGCGGAAATTGCATACTTTGTGAGCACACTGAGAGTGTTAGTGTGTGTGTGTGTGTGTGTGAGAGAGAGTTCGCGTGTGTATGTGTGTGTGTTCAAAGGCAAAGATGACGCTTAAGATGACGCTCTTTCTCGATTACTCAGGCATGTGCCAAGAATCTTTTCGCAATGAAAGCAATGTGTGGACATGTTCGAGATTTCCTTTGCTCTTGCACTCTAAAATTTCTTTATTTTTTCTTTTCTTCTTATTTCTCTCATAGCCAGAAATATATTTCAGTGCATTGAAAATCATTCATTTAAAATTTGCAATATTATTTATACCAAAAGCTTTCCGTCAACAACTTATAATATGATAGCTTGACCAGACAACAATAACATTTTTTTCAATTGTTAGATTTCAGAAGCTGTCAAAATGACTACACTGAGAAAAAATCAAGAAACTCACGCTTGAAATAAAAATTTGCGTTGCCAAAGTTACGTCAGGATATTTATTGTTAAGACTAGAATTCTGATTTTTTAAAGAATGCTTTCTTGTAAAAAGAAATTCTTAATTTCATAATATTTAGAATAATAATATGTAATATAATATATGTACTAGTGCTGGAGAAAACATCGATGATCGAAGTTTAAAATCTCTATATATCGATGTTGGCAACAGAGATGTTTCTCCAGCGTTTCTGCTCTCATCAAATGGATGTTTAGTAGCGCTGGAGAAACATCTCCGTTGGCCAACATCGATATATAGAGATTTTAAACTTCGATCATCGATGTTTTTTCCAGTACTAATATGTACCTATGTATATATATATAAAATAAAGTTATGTTAGTTACACCATTTATAGGTGGCCTCGATAACCTGGCGGCAGTGCATTAGACTATCATCCCAAAGGTTGTGGGTTCGAATCCCAAGTAAAGCTATGGCCCTCCACTTTCCACTTTTCCTATTTCCCTTCTTTTTTCTGTGTATTCTTTATCCTTATCACTTACTCCCATTATTGGTATCACAATGGGCCTAAGTGAGTTGGGACGCTAAGTCCCTACACCTACCTACACCATTTATAACTCAAGAACGGCTGAACTGATTTTGATGATGTATGGTTTGTTGGATTCGTCTCCGCCCTTGTTAACAGAATAACTATTAAAACATCGTAAAAATTCACATAAAAAATAAATAATTCGCTTATATAGATTTAGACATAAATCGAATGAAAGTTTTGGATATGGATGATCTGAATTGAATAGAGCAGACCGTACGGGGATTGGAGAGCGAAGCACGCAGGGAGCGGAGCCCCTAATATAATATTATATAAGAATATTTAGAACATTAAGAACAAGCGCATTAGATTTTAGGTAATTTTGAAGGAAAAAATTGAGGTTTAGTATGAGAAGGTTGAGTATGATTTTAAGAACAAGTGCTCTCAAAAGGCCCATACGCAGCATGCAAAAATTCCGCGCGAAATGTCAAAACTTCATACAAAATAAAAATCCCAAAAAAGGGCCTAAAGAAACAACAAAACATTAATAAGAGCATTTCGTTCTCAAGAATGTTTAGTCTCAATGTTGAGGCTTAGAATATTCTTTTCTTATTAAAAGAGTATTGAAAAAGAAATAATTCTCATAAAATCTATTAAACAAACTTATTTTGAGCACACTCGAAGTTAAGAGTGTAAAGACGTCATTCTTTTGGAACTTAAGCACCAAATAGATGTAGATTGCTAAGAAGTAAGCTAAAGTTCCAGCTGATCTGATCGCTAGTGAGTCAACCCGGCGAATTTTGCTTTTGGATTTGGGCCTACGTCAACCATATTGTGGTGATGCAAGAATTGAAGCCGGAACGCAGTTGGCTAAAGTTTCGAATTCTGAAAAAAAATAATAATCTTCTTGGACTGTCAGCGACACCTAGGCGGTCATTTAAATGAGATTGTATGTATATAATGGCATGTTATTTTTTGTTATCTCTAACCATTATTTGGTTCCATCTCAATTTCTTTTAAAGTCAATTTAATTGAATCTATCATATTTTCTTTATTTTATTGTAATATTAGTTATGAGCTCAGACCAAGGCATCTCTTTTACTTGTTTATAAATAAAATTTAAATTTTCCATCATATTTATCTATGACAATTTGTATTTTATTTCAACTAAATGATTTCTGGCACAACCCCCTTTTAATTTGCTTTTTAATACTATTACACATTAAAATGTAAATTCCCTGCTTTTATTATATATAGTACATTTTATAATTTCTCAAGTTATTAATTTTATTTATTTGTACGTGACTTTTGGGGCAGCTCAATTTAAAGCACATTGCAGCACATTTTGCAAATGGGCGTGGCTTTTAAAGTGCTCAACTTTTTTTATATTTTTAAACTACGTCATTTATGATTACTACAACACTTGGAAAGCCTTTATATAATGAGCTAGCTAAAAGCATTTTACACAGAGACAAATGATTCAAGCGCTCAATAAAGTAAAAAAAAAAAAAAAATTATTTTGTTGGCTACTATAAAATTAAAATAAATAAAAATAAATTTAATTTCCATTCGCACGAGCTGCTTAAGAATTTTTGTTTTATTTTTTTTTTCATTTATTTATTTTTTAATTTGTTTTCTTTTTGGTGTGTGTGTGCGTGTGTTTTATTTTGTTTTTTTTTTTATAAAATGCCAAAGCAAATAAAGTTATCAACAATGCGCAACAAGCAGCCAAAAAAAAAAAGCCACATAAAAGGCAAATAAAAATGTGCAAAAAAAAACACAAATACACGCATACATACACTCACACTCACATTCACTCTCACACACGCAAACACACACACACACATTTCGAGCGTCAAAAATAAAAATTGTGCAAGAGCAACGACAAGCAACAAACAAATTTGTTGTTTCTTTTGTTATTATTTTGTATTGCTGTTGTTGTTGTTGTTGTTTGACGCTGCTGACCTTGACATTGAATAGATTTTTAAATTTTATTATACATATTTGTTGCTGTTTTTAGCGCGCTCTCTATCTACTCTCGCGCTTTTACTCTCTTTAGCGCTCTTGTTGGCTTTTATTTAAGCTTACTTTGGACAGCTTTTTGAGCCCGAAATTTTTTTAAAATTTGTTCAGCCCAGTTTTATGGCATCTTTATCTAATTAGTGCACAGTCAGTCATCAATTATAGCAACAACAAACACAGCAACAACAACAAACACAACAACAACAACAAACACAATCAACAATTGGCATTTCATTTGCCAAAATGCCATAATAGTAGACCCTGTAACTTTTGGTCATACAACGCCACGAACCGTACCCAAAAAAAAATATTTTCAACGCTCTTATCTTGCCCCAAAACAAAACCAAAAACAAAAACAAAAATTGCAAAATAAACAATTTCTGGCAGCACGCTTATCTTACGGCAATTTTTTATATTTTCTTTTTGTTTAGCGTTATAATTTTTTTGTATTTTCGTGTTTTTGTATTTGGTGTTTTTTTGTTTTGATAATATTTAATAACGATTCATTTATTTACAACTCGTTTTAAAACCGTGCGCCGGCTATTACATAATCCAAACAAAAAACCAAAGCAGAGAGCCCGACTATGTCGTCGCACTCTCGCGCGCTTTGCTATCTCTTTTTCAACTGACGCTCTGCTCTTGGCATGAGTCATACGCTTCCCCCCCACCCCACCAAATAAGCGCTAATCAGCCAAAGTCGTAAAGTAATTTATTTTTAGACAATTACAAAATGAATTTTAAGCTTCCAGAGTTTCAGAGCGGGGGTACGTCTTAGAGATATGAGTGTAAATCGTATTAAAGCGTGCTAAAAATAACAAACAGATGAGACATGCGAATTGGACAGGCCTCAGCTGTTTCTTGATGCCTGACTATAAGGCGCACCCGAGACTCTAGAGATTTCGAGCTTGCAAAAACGAATAACAAATCTGAAGCATCATGATTAGATTTGCGTAATTAGAATATTCGAAATATTCGAAAATTTTGTTTTTGCTAATATTCAAAAAAACACAGCAATGATCAAATGATTGACGAAAAACAAAACAAATCTTTTTGCGTTTAGCGTTACTCTTCAAATACTAAAAATATATATAAATATTCGATAGTAAAAATTAGCTATATTAATCATATTATAAATAGGCGTTTAGAGCGTTGTTTTTATTTTTTGCCAAATATTCCGCAAAATAATTTAACTCATTTACAATAATTTAGTTAATTTGTTTTAAATATTCAACTGCTAATTTAGTATAATTAATAAGATCTTAATCTTTAATGCATATTTTATTCCAAATATTCTTTATTTTTATACATATAGTTGATTATATAGGAATTTCCATTTAAGCGTGACGTTACGTTTTGGGACAACTGACGAATACTGCGACAGAGCACCGAATATTCGGCACAAAATTTTATCTCTAGAAAATCGTTTGAAAATTAATCGTTTCGATCGTATGGACTTTTAATTTTAGCTCGTTCTTTTTAGGACAATTGACGAATAGTCAATCAAAAAATTTTATCTGTTGCTACTCTTAGAAAAAACGTTTGAAAAATTAACCAGTTTCGATAGTATGGAAATTTTAATTTTAGCGTGACGTTACTTTTTAGGACAATTGACGAATAGTCAATCAAAAAATTTTATCTGTTGCTACTCTTAGAAAAAAAAAAGGGGTTTTTTTTTTTGAAATATATTTTTTTTTTTTTTTTTTACGTTTGACGAATAATTAATCAAAAATTAAATTTTTGGTTTTCTTGTAAGAAGTATGGACTCAATTTCGACAGTATTTTTTAGCGTGATGTTACGTTTTAGAACGATTGAAGAATACTACGAGAGAACACAGAATATTCGGAATAAATTTGTATCTGTTGCTGCACTTGGAAGAAAAAAGGTAAGTTACTCAATTCGATGGTATGGAAATTTCCATTAAAGCGTGACGTTACGTTTTAGGACGATTGACGAATACTGCGACAGAACACCGAATATTTTGGCAAAAAATTGTATCTGTTGCTGCACTTGAAATAAAAGGAGTTACTCAATTTCGATGGTATGGAAAATTCCATTTTAGCGTGACGTTACGTTTAAGGATGATGGACAAATGCTGCGACAGAACACCGAATATTTGGCAAAAAATTGTATCTGTTGCTGCATTTGGAAAAAAAAGGAGAGTTACTCCACTTTGATGGTATGCAAATTTCCATTTAAGCGTGACGTTACGTTTAAGGATGATTGACGAATACTACGAGAGAACACCGAATATTTGGCGAAAATTTGAATCTGTTGTTGCACTTGGAAAAAAAGGAGACATACTCAATTTCGTTGGTATGGAAATTTCCATTTTAGCGTGACGTTACTTTTTAGGATGATATACAAATGATGCGACAGAACCCCGAATATTTGGCAAAAAATTGTATCTCTTGATGCCCTTGGAAAAAACGTTTGTAAAACTTATCACTTTCGATCGTATGGAAATTTTTATTTTGGCGTGGCGTTACGTTTTCAACGATCAAAATATGTTACAAAAATAATTACAAAGCTCAGTTTTTTTAAAGTAGGATTTGAAAAAAAAAAAAAAATAGTTTTTTATTGCATATGGCGTAACGTTACTTGTGAGTTACTTTTGCAAGTTAGATAAAAAAAATATTTTTTTTATTTTCTCATCGTATATGGCGTGACGTTACTAAATTTCCCATTAATAATTTTTGTTGGACAATTTTGTTTTTTAAACTTTTAATTCTACCAAAACATCGATTTTGGCTTCAATATTAATAACTTAAATGAATGCATTCACTTGTTGAAAAAAATGGTCATGTGATGATAAAACGAAGTTGCTCTAAAGAACAGAGAAATCTGGCCAAACTATAAACTTTTAGCTTAATAGCCAGATTTGTCGCAAAGTGGCAAGGTCGTGAATACCTTAATTTCAGCACTTTTGAATATTTTTCTTTAATTTGACAAGTTGGAACATATTTTTATTTAACTTTTAATTTTTCCGCCATGATCTTTCTAACCATATAAAAATTTGATTTTCGGAATATTTGCTTTTATATGCAGCTAACTTAAACCAAAAGTGAATAACAAACATCAAGATTGTTCAGTCTGCTGATGGGAAATAAGAAAAGCATCAACTATCAAAGCTAAAAATTGTATTCTAAACTTGATATCTAAAACAGGCATTAAAAGATAAGACTTAAGAAAAACGTATAGTTCAAGAACCGTATAGTTCCTGTCCGTCTTAATCATCGGCTGAATAATGAATATATTCCATTAAACGATTATTTTTGCGAAAAAGATCAAATAATTTTAGCATATCTGCTTATATAATAAAATAAAATAAATTGCAATTAAAGCTCTTCCAAGACTCCTGGGGTTTCATCTTCATCAACAGCTGACCATAAATGTTAAGCTATTATAATTATATGCTCTTTATTGTTTATTAATGAAAGCGTATTAAAAATGCAAAGCGCAAATTGCACGGCTAATGAATTTTAATGGCACAGGCTCTGAGTGCGCATTAGCGAGTAGTTATCGAGTGTACATACTCGTAACTAAATAAAGCTGCAACAGCGTGACCAGCCAGCTGCTGGAACACGTGTGCAGTAGCGAGCAAACGATTGAAGTTTTGCTTTAATTTAATTATAGTACTATCAAGTTTTAGAACTTTCAGACAAGGCCCAAAAAAAAAAAACAAAACTCAGACTCGTATTCGTACTACCATTTAAATGCTAAACACCCGCGTCAAAACAAATACAGCCAGCTGTGCGTGTTTTTTTTTTCGGGTACGACAATGTTGTAATTTATAGAGGGCATTTCCGTCCAAACCAAATGTCAAATACAGCGAGTTTTTGGCCAAAAAGCCTCTAGACTTGCCAAAACCACATAGCAATACTTGAGACTGCGAGTTAAATTAGAATATATTGTATGCGTAGTAGTCGTTGTATTCATTTGTAGTAGTCGTCTTGTCTTGTCTTTATGTGGGTCTTTTGTATTATGAGCTTTATCATGCTTTTTGTTTGCTTTTGCTTTGGTTCCAAGCAGCTGCCTATGACCTTGCCCATGTCAACAACAACAACAACAATTATATATATCGAATATATCGTAGTATCTGGCCAAACTTTGCTTGTGTGTACTTAAGTTTTCTTGACTGTTTGTCGACTTTAATTTCACACTAATTTGTAAATTTGTTTTTAATGCCAAAGACAAAGCGTTAAATACCAAAATTGTTTTTACCAAATTCTATGTTTGTTAAACTCAAATATTTGGCATATTTCTGCCATTGCTGTAGCTGCAAATGTTTGTCCAAGTGATTAACACAAATCAAAAAAAGGTCTTAAGCTGTAAAACCATTCGATATGCATTCAATCCAGCACACAAAAACTAATCGAACTTCAATTCATTGCAATCCAATCAAATTAAAAGCAAAAGTGCAACGAAATCAATTGCAAAAGTTAAATATCTACTTATAAAGAGAAACGCAAGCTTTGGACTTGAGTTAGGGGTAGGGGTAGGGGTAGGGTTACGGACTTTAGTCTAGTCAGCCATCAAGCAGAGTCAGCTACATAGCTCCAAATCACTTCATTCCAATGCGATTTTCAATCACGTGCTAAGTGCGGCGCTTTGAATGCTGCCAGTCGATTTGTCTGCCACGTTAACATGCAACTCTGCAGCCAGGGCTGGAGTGAGGGGCAGCGCTGGAACTTGCCACACAGACTGTAAATGAAATCAACAACAACAGCAACAACAACAACAACAACTCGAGCAGATTTGTTAGCTGCATAATTTCTGTGCACAAACAAAAGCAAAAGCAAAGCGCCAACAAAGAGGGGGCAGCTAAGCAGAGTGAAGGAAGCGTCGCGAGCACTGGGTTGGGGGCGGCGAACTGCAACGTGTACCCCAGACGTGGCAACATCAAGTGGCAACTATTTGCCCTATCACGTACAAATTAAAAATGTGAAATGTTTCAATTTAGTTTCAAGCGATTACAACACCAAAGCAACAATGTAACTGACAGCGTGAGTGAGTGTGACAGTGAATGTGAGAGAGAGATAGATAGAGAGTGACTATGATTCAATGTATTATTTGAACCGTTATTTATGTGCTACATATATATATTGAATTTCTGTTATTTCTGTTTCCAAGTTTATGTAAATTTTTTTTATATACATATTTCTTACTCTCACTCTATTTTTAGTTAAACTTGTTTAGCCGCTTTGCTTTGGGATTGTCTTGCGGAGATACTCTTCAAGCAAGCATATTAACATGGTAAGAAGTAAAGCACGTGTTTGAGCCTAGAAAGCTGGAATATTACGTATACGCATTTTATGCATATAATTATAATCAGGTAATTGGCTTATAAGCTCAGTTTTTCGAATTTATTTAAAGAATTTCGGACCAGATTCCACATGACTCTGTCTTAAATTTCTCCGAATCAAACTTTTTTAAGCTTGTCTTGTAACTCTTAAATGGGGCTCATAACGTGCAAAAGAATCCTCGTGTATTAAAAAAGCTGTTCCTAATTCCGATTTCGATGGTTCCATTTCAGAAAGTTTTTTATAATATTTTTTCAGGGATAGCAATCAAGAGTTATGGTGTTGAAAAATATCAAAGAGTAAAAAATGCTTTGGATGAGAGTAAAAGCCACTATGTATCATATTTTCGAAAGGACTATCCAAAATAACGATACATGTTTATTCAAAAACTCAAGCGTTACTCTTATTTTTTGACTTTAAAAATAAATATTATGAAATAATATGTAAATGTTAATATTTTAATAAAATTAACTAAATGTAATCAATTAAAATTTAATCATTATTTTATGATTTTTATTAAAAAATTGCAAAAGAAGAGTTATTTTTCAATTTCAAAAATTTCAAAATAAGATTTATTTTTCAATTTCGATAATAAAAAAATAAGATTAACGGCCCATACGCAGCTTGTAAAAATTCCGCACGAAATGTCAAAACTTCATATAAAAAAAAAATTCCCTTTTTTGGCAAAAAAAAAAAAATTCCCTTTTTTGGGATTTTTTTTTTTATGTTCCTTTATTATGCAAGTTTGATGAAAAAATCTAAAAATAGTAATTATCCCTGATTTTTTATCAAGCAATTTGGTATGCATGGAATCGGAAATCACATACGGAGAGGGCTTAATAAGCTCCATAATTCTTAAAAAAAAAAATCGACAAATTTCCTACTTACTCATTAAAATGCCTCAAATCTTTTCCAATAGAATTTCAAATTAAAAGCATTCATGCTGTAACTCAAAAGCCAGTACCTCGTTTTGCAAATTTTTTTTTTTTTTGAGAGCGTGAGTTATCGTTAAGTAACTGACTCATATTTTAAAAGACTTCTATGAAAATTCTAACCATAACCCCCCAAGAGATTTCGTTCCTACTTACTCATTAATGTGCCTCAAATCTCTTTCAATCGTATTTCAATTCAAAATCCCCCTGCTACTCCAAAATCAATACTTCGATTTGCGATAAATATTTTTGAGAGCGTGAGTAGTTCTTTTGAAAGACTTCATAGGAAATTCAAACCATAATCCCCAAGAGAAATCATTCTTACTCATTAGAGAGCCTCAAATCCCAGCCAAACGAATTTATTTTCTTTGATATGTGCATGACACAGTATTCTTAAGACTTGCATACAAATTTAAACTAGTTTTTTTTATATGAAGGACATTTCGTGCGGAATTTTTACATGCTGCGTATGGGCCTTTAATCGTAAAAAAAATTTTGAAGTTCTTTATTATTATGCATTATCTGATCATTGGGAAGAGAGCATGGATGGAACGAACTTATGCAGTCAACTTAAAATTTTGGTGCCTAGACTTAGCTTGAAAGCAAGACACAGCAGCTTTTCACCTTAAGGCCCATAAAAACTTCAAATAAATAAAAATATCCCAAAAAAGGGAATTTTTTTTTATATGCAGTTTTTCGGGCCTTAAAGGCCCATACGCAGCATGCCACATTTCGTACGGTATGACAAAACTTCATATTAATTAAAATAAGAATATTAAAAAATCCCACTATTTAAAAATCCCACTATTTAAAAATCCCACTATTTAAAAATCCCATTATTTAAAAATCCCACTATTTTAAATAATCCCACTATTTTTATATAAAGTTTTGTCCGTGCGAAATTTTTGCATGACAAATTTCAGCGGGCTCTCTTAATAGCACTCTTTTTTGATAGTTTCCAGCCACTTTGAGTTAATAAAAAATAGCTTCTATGAATGTTCCCAATCATTATTAAAAACAATTTATTATCCCATGGACCAAAAACAAATAAATAAAAAAGTTTCATTAACTAATAAAGGATTCTTGGGTTTAGTCGTACTAATCGTTTTTTCTTAAAAGGCAGACAACGCATTTCAACGGGCTCCAGGACCATTTCTTACTACTTTGCAGTAAGTTAATAAAAAATAATAATTTATTTCATCCAATATACCTCAAAGTTTAGAACAAAATATACAAATATTTTTATATTTAAAACTTATATCGTACAAAGCAAATCTACTTAAATTTATCTTAAGAGGAACCAGCAAAAAAAAATATTTTATTTTCTTCAGATTTCTATCTCTACAAATTCCGAAAAATAAAAAACAACAAATAAGTTACAATTATCTCGTCTGCGTAATATTTCCTCAATTGCCAAACAAGCGTTAATTATCGTAGGTATCTATCTACTTTACGTAGGGTCTGGGTCTGGGTCTTCAAGGGTATAGAAACTTTGGTGCGTAGAGTTTGTCTGAACGCCGCTTGTTGTTTTTGTGCGGGTCACAGCGGCGCCCAATTAATTTAATTTATGCAAAATTATCACGCGGAACGTGTTAAAAGTTATATATTAAATATGTATTTTAATTTGTTAACTTTACTAAAAAATTTTAATTCTTTCAAGTTTCAAATTTCAATTTTTAATATTAAATGTTGTTGTTTTTTTTAATTTTATTTCTCATAGACTTAAATATCGTTTAAGTGGTACAACTTTTTGATTTAAATTAGACAAATTTTGGTCAGCTGGCAAACAAGTTATGCCCAAAAAAAAAAAAAACAAAAAAAAAAGTATTCATATCCAAATCTATACATATGCATTAATTGTGCTCTCATGTCGTATGTGTGATTATAGTATCTTTTGCATAATTTTTATTTTTTTTATTTTTGTTATTTTTAATTTTAAGCTCAATATTTGTAGCACAGCAAATCTTTCCATTGTTTGACTATAATATTTGGTTGAGTTTTGGATAGCATATAATTAAGTTTTCAACTTTTGTGTAGGGTGGTTGCTAACGAACTAGCACTATGAATGCGACTAATATGTATTTCAAGTTGAATGCATTCAAATGCAAATCATTTGATATTCAATCTAACTTCCGCTTGGTTATTAAGAGATGCCGCGGGAGGAGGAAGTTCATATTGTGAAAAGTTTGTGTGAAAATGAACTACACGTAATTCTTCAAAACAAATTGATTTGGGTACTGCAACGTTTTTGTAGTCTCTCAATAGCAGAACATTTTATTAGCAGCTTAAATTTTTGAAGCTCTCCAGTTCTAGTTCCAGTTCACAGAACTTTGAGCCTAGAGTGTCTTAGAGCTTTAAAGCTATCAAGTTCTAGTTCGTAATAGTTCGATCCTAAAATGACTTGTAGCCTTAAAGTTCTAGCTCGCAGTATTTCGAGCCTAGACTATTGCAGCCTTAAAGTTCTTTAGTTCTGGTTCCAGTTCCTAGTAGTTCAAAGCTAGAGTGTCTTGTAGTCTTAAAGCTCTTAGATTCTAGTTCTAGTTCACAAAGTTCGATCCGTTGGCGTTTGAACGCTGTTTCATATTTTGAGCTAGAATGACGGAATGTTAGGGTCATGTTAGCTAATTGTATTTGCATATGAGTAAAGAGGATGAAAAAAAACCGAGCGCTGTCGTTTGCACTGCTCTAGGCTGTCATGTTGTGCTGGCTAACATTAGTTTTGCAGGCAACATGTGTATGTGTATGTTAGAGCAGTGCAGACAGCGTCTCTCGGTTTTTTTTCTATCCTCTTTACTCATATGCAAACACAACCAGCTAACATTCCGGCATTCTGGAACAAAATACGAGGGCGCGCAAATGCCAACAGCCGTTCTTACCCCTTTAATATATACTCTTTATTAGAGAGTCTTAAAGCCTCTAAGCTCACAAGTTCTAGTTCCAGATCACTGTAGTTCGAATCTAGAGCCTTTTGGAAACTTAAAGCTCACAGCTTCTAATTCAAGTTCCTAGTAGTTCGTCTTGCAGCTTTAAAGCTTACAAGTCCTAGTTCCAGTTCACATAGTTCGATCCGAGAGAGTCTTGAAGCCTTTAAGCTCTAAGTTCTAGTTCCAGATCGCTGCGGAGCGTTTTGGAGCCTTAAAGTACACGGCTTCTAGTTCAAGTTCGTAGTAGTTCGTCTTGCACCTTTAAAGCTCTCAATTTCTGGTTCCTGCTCACAGTAGTTCGAGCGTAGAGTATCTTGCAGCTTTTAAGCTCTCAAGTTCTTGTTGTAAATCGCAGTCTAAAGCGTCTTGCTGCCAGTTCCAGTTCGCAGTAGTTCAAACCTGGAGCACCTAGGAGCCCTAAAGCTCACCAATTCCTGCTCGCAGTAGTTCGATCCTAGAACGTCTTGGAGCCTTAAAGCCCTCAGTTTTTGGTTCCAGTTCACAGTAGTTCGAGCATAGTGTCTTGGAGCTTTTAAGCTCTTGCAGCTCTCCAGTTCTAGTTCCAGTTCGCAGTAGTTCGACTAATTGCTCTCATTTTAATTCCAACAATTTCCATCAAGTATTCGAAGTTAATTCCCAGTCTTTAAATGTCACCATTTCATAAATTACAAGACATAACTAGAGGCGGCAAGTGCCATTTGAATGCAACTCTGCTTTAAATTGTCATAAGATTTCGTGTCTGTGGCACTACACCACACCTCTTATAAATATGCACACTTGTCGGGGTCGGTCTTAATGCAAAATAAATACTCAAATAAATATCAAAGAAGAATAATAAAAAAAATACACAATAATAATAATAAATAGACATTGGCGCTGCAGATCATCGTCAGAGTTAAACACAATTTTCGTGCCTTAAAAACCGCTCACGTTTTTCACATAAATTTCGCATTGCCGGACTGGAATCAATTTGAGAAAATATTTTGCAATTGCATCTTGCAATTTATAAGCATTCTCCATATTCGATATTTTTTTTGCATTTGTTGCTGCCAGTTATTGATTAAATTTGGCACTTGGCTGACTACCAAATACTTACTTATACAACACTGCACACAACAAACAGTGTTGGGCTATCATTTTTCATGCCGCCCCAACAACGCCCCTTTTGGGCCTACTGGCGTTGAACTTTTGGCTGCTGTAGCACAGACAGCTACCAAAAAACAATGTGACCATATCAATAACCATATTTATGTATGCCCCATAGTCGACGTCAATTTGTTGCCCCAAGTGCCGCACACCCAACCAAAACAGTAAACACAATCAAAGTGCAATTGGGTAAATATCGAGCTGCAGCAATTGTTTTTGGCCTGGCCAAAAAGAAGTAAATCAAATGCAAGAATAGGGGCCTCCATTCGACTAAATGGCAAAGTTTGTGTCTTTGATTCGAGCCAAAAAAGAAAAAATCAAAACTTTAATTTCCCTCAACAAATCACAGTTACTATAAACCAAGTGTAGCTGAGTATCTGTGTGTGTGTGTGTGTGTGTGTGTGTGTAGAGATTGTCAGATTGGCCATTTGCCTATTTCACTTTCATTTTGCATCTGTCGGATGCATTTTGTGGGTGCGCCAAAGCAATCAATTCCAATAAAATGAATGCAAATGAATGTTATACTATTGCCAAATTGATGCTTATCAGCTGGAGCAGCGAAAGATGCAGTGAGATCGAGAGAGGGAGAGAGAAGGAGAAAGAGAGCGAGTACACTACTTTGCAGTCAACACTCATCTAACGGTTCAACGACTCGAACCAAAGCAACTAACAATTTTCATTTATTTATTTAAACGGCACCAAAACACGCAGCAGCATCGATCCGACGGCTATAGATCAGATTAGAGGACCCCAACTGGTCTAGACTACGCGAATGACCAGTTTGGGGGCTACTGTTAGAGTGGAGTCGATGCCATCGATGCAGTCGCGTGGAATCTGCAATGCTAAAATCGTGAGTTGTAAACCAAAACACGTGATCATCGTAATCCTGCAGAAATTCCAGGCAGCATGGATTGATCACGTTGATCGATCAATTCATTTTGGTTATTAAAAAATGTAAGCTCTGTTTAGGCACTGTAGTGTAAAAATATGGTAATTTTTGTATATTTTATCCCAGAGTTGCGATATAGTGAACTTGAAGATTTAAAAAACTTTGTGGTTCAGCAGATGTTCAGGAAATTGTTTCTTAATCATGTTGATTGAGAGCACTTAATTTATGGTAAGTGCTGAGTCGCCCAGAGTTGCAGTAAAGCTTTCTTTTATATCTTATTTTCAAAAGGTGAAAGATACATACATATATAAGATCGTGTGGCGTCACATAGCCTATAGCCAGCGGACGATCAAGACGCTTCCAATAATACCTTATTTATCATATTATGATAAGCGGTTAAAAAGTTACGAGAGAACAGATGAACAGGTGAATATGTATATGATCGTATGACGTCACATAGCCTACAGCCAGTGGACGCTCAAACCGCTTCCAACGATGCCTTATTTATCATATTAGCGGTTAAGAAGTTACGAGAGAACAGATGAACATACATTTATTAGATCGTGTGACGTCACATAGCCTACAGCCACCGGACGATCAAGACGCTTCTAACGATTCCTTATGTACTATACTATGATAAGTGGCTAAGGAATAATAAGAGAGCTGATGAACACATTTTACACTGGTAACCTTAGAGTTTTATTTCAATATTTTGAACTTTGTGACATTTTGCTTTAAATGGATAGGATAGGATTTTCATTAGTGCCATGGAATTTAATTTTTAGCTATTTCAAGATTTAAAGCTCTGTAAAGATCTACTTTGGGAAATATTTGTTTTTGCAGCCGGCATTCGAAGTATGCATCGGTTTGATGAACGCATATCAGATCGTGTGACGTCCCATAGCCTATAGCCAGCGGACGATCAAGACGCATCTAACGATACCTTATATATTATATTATGATAAGCGGTTAAGAGGTAACAAGAGAACAGATGCACATATTTTTCAGTGATGACCTTACAATTGTATTTCAATATTTTAAACTCTGTATCGTATAGGATTGTTTTTATTTAACGATTTAAAGCTCAGCTAAGATCTACTTATGGAAATAATTTTTTGGTAGCCGGCATTCCAAGTACACATTGGCATTAATGGAGAAGATTGCGTTAATTGCATTTTAATACTAAATTTTGAAGCTTCTTTTGAAGATCCTAATCTGTTTAAGGAATTAATATTTTCTTTTTATATTATTCTAGCTCCACTTTGTGTTTGTCTGTTTTGAACCCATGTATCTGAAACACTACAGAAACTTGTTGTTTTTTTCAGTGTAGTTGAAATATATATCCAACACTTCGTGATTTAGACACGCGTCCAAGCTTTAGCTACTGTTTTGAACTGTATGATTACGATATGAAATGCATCCTCTCTATATCGCGTTATATATTATATACTTTATACAAAAGCTATATAATGTAAGTTGACTAAACTGCGCTGGGGGATTACAAATTGATTAATGGCAACAAACATTATCCATAATTGTTGTTGTTGTTGTAGTTGTTGCAGTTGTTGTATGTTCATATTAATTGCCTTGTCGTCAACATGATTGTTGTTGTTGTTGTTGGCAACCCGTTTAAAATCTCTCTAGTCAAATCTATGCCACAAAATTTAATTTCAAACTAAATTGAAACTGAAAAACGTTTTACCAGATTTTTTTTTCCCGAAAGTTAATTGAGCTACAATTTGTGGTTGGAAAATTTAATGCGATTTGTGTGTATTTAATGTGTGGAAAATGCTAATCAGTTAATATGCATACAATATACAGTCGATTAAAAGCTTGGAACACTAAATACATTCATTATTTACCACAAAAAAAAAAAAACAATTAATCATAGAAAAATTGAGTTTTAACGATTTTCTGTCGCTTTAAAGCTCATAAGCGAAATTTTACATCAAAGGATGCTAAAATTTTGATTGTTAGCCGCTGCACGCAAGGGACGAGCACAGTCGGCTGCTTACAAAGACAGTAGCCGAAGCTGCTGCTGCTGAGAGAGCAGAAATGCGCTCAGTCGTCAACACGCTTTCTTTGAAGCATGTTCGCGTCACCTTACGTAGCAACGCTCTCTCGTTCTCTCTTCAAATATTCGCGATCGATTGCCAATGGTTTAAGCAGCTTCTGCCTCTCTTTTTATTTAAACCAGAGTGTTTCGAACCCCAGTTCTCTCTTCTCTTATTGTTGTTACAAAATCCAGCTTGATTGTTGCAGTGTTGTATAACTTTTGACCCCCAGTGTTTAGTTAATTAAATTGTTTTGAATCGTGTTTTGAAATGTTAATCGATTGGCTTTATTTTTTTTTCCTTAAACAAGACACGAGCTAATTAACAACAAAAACTGTAGCAATAACAAAGGTCGAGGCGCTACCCACATAAAACTTCGAGTTAGTTGCATAGTTTTAACATTAGTGTTGTATAAAACATTACAAGTTGTAAGCTTGAAGTGCAGCATGCCACATAAATCATAATGTTGGCACATTGGTCTTGGCATAACATAAGACAGCCAATGGGCAAAAAGGCCAGCCTGCATTTATTTTATTGCCATTATATATAGGTATAGTATATAGACAACAATGCACGCAACGTGTAGCGAGAGGGGTGCTGTAGATACATAGATACTTAAATAGCTAGTCAACAACAAGTGTAGTGCAGAGCAATTCAAGGAGTTAAGCAAGTCAAACGTTGAACTTTAAGCCCAGTAGCAGCAAACTGGGCCTGGCTTAAAGGCGTGTGCTGCCAACAAATCAACTAAATAACCCAGAAATAAACTGACAGAAAGCAACAAAAACAATTGGCATATGAAAATGTGTGGCAGCCACAAAAATTAAAAAAAAAAACGTGAATGTCATTAAAGTCAAATGCAATGCGCCAGTTTTAGGTTGATGAGTTTGGCAACACTGTTGCCAACTAGTTCTTGACCAAGGTGCAGCAGCAGCTTAAACTTAAAGATACAAGTAGTCTACAAGTATCTATTACTTTTGCTACAAGCATTTAAAAAGTAACTTTAGCTTTTTTCTATGCATTTGCAGCTTTAAGCAAAAGTGCAAGAAACTCATAAATTAGATGCGAACCAACTGCTCGGATGCCTGTGTGTGTATCTGTGTGTGTGTATGTGTGGTCAAATAAATAGAAAATTAGCCAGACATTGCCCAGCATTAAACGAGAGAGAGAGAGAGTGTGTGCAATACACATTAGTTGCCATAAAGGCGCATAAAAGGAACAACTCATTGGCGCTAATTAATTGCAAGCCGGGCTGGACTACGGCCAGTAGCCAGACACATAGATACACATGCACACACACACAGCTGCTGCATTGGCCATAAATTCCGACGCCAGCTGGCAGACTGTCAGCCATGTTGAGCTTAACTTGGCCTAGGTAGCAGCTATCTCACACACAGCAGCACATTTAAGCTTTAAGTTACTTAAAGATATCAGTTAACATATACATGCATATGTACTGTATTAGATACTTTGTCTAGATAGGCTCGCTAGACTGCGATAAGGCAACATTGTTGCGCAATCTTATCAACTTTTTCATGTCTCATACACAAACGAATCCCCCCCATAGCGTCAAGCTAGTTAGCTGCTGACTCATAGATACAACTACAACTATTACCAACTACAAGTATCTACATACGTCTAATATTCAGTATAAACTACAAAAATAAATATGAACAATTTTTGAAATTTTTTACGCTCGCGTGATAATTGCAAACAAATTAAACCTGCCACACTTATATTATATGTTGATACACACACACATGCGCACACAATGGTAATGCCACAAAATTCCCATAATGCATTTGGCTTTCAGTAAACGTGTGTGTGTGTGTGTATCTGTGTATGCGTCTGTTTGTAAAAAGCTGTGAAAAGTCTCATTACATTGGACAAATTTGCAATTTGAAGTTGCTCGCGTTAGAGTCTGAGACTTTTATTAGAGATGGGAGTGCATAAGTCAAAAATAAAGAATACGCGCATATCGTAAACAAGGAAACACGAATTAGTTCCCAGCTATTTTTTAATATTCTCTCTAATAAATAAATAACAGTCTAGCGCAAATATTTTTCCGGATCATCTATAGAACACAATGTTTTGGAAATTAATAGTGGTATTTTATTTTTAAACAAATAATTTGTCGCAGATATCCAGTAAAAAATAAGTTTACTTTGCATTTAGGGAAAGGAAAAGTCATATCCAAAAAAAAGTGGGTGCCCCTATTTATTTGGCTCACACAATATTAAGACGTTTCTTACAGATACTCTGCGTAAACCGAGCTTGGTTCAGGTAAATATATAGATAATGATAGATAAAATCATCTCCTCAGTACATACGACAAATTTCTGAGATAACTCGTTTGAGTTTTATGGCACTCTAAATTGAGCCTGTTGTAGCATAGAATTCAGTTATAGCGTGTATATTCTAGGGCATTTAGGAGCAATTGATAAGGTCTTTCCAGTGCCTAAAATGAATATGAAAACTCGTGACTCAAAAATAGTTGAGATTGCCCAATTTGTAATTATAATTGATTGATTTTTATCGTGTATAAAGTCGTGTTTGGAGCAAATATTTATCATGAAGTAGAACAGCGAACTTTTTGCATACGAAAGTTGCTGAATTACATATTCATAACGATATTCTAATTTCGCAATCCATTATACAAATTTCACGATACTACTTTTACTAAAGCACGACTCACGTTCCATCCCTAGAGCATCGCTAAAGCACTGAGATAACTTGCATTCTATACAAAATGGTCAATCATATTTCGTAAATTTTGTTATTTCATAGCGTATTGTAAAGAAGACTCACGTCCCACCACTAGTCTGAAATACCTAGCATCCGACACAAAATATTTTCACATATATTTTTTATAGTAGGTATATTTCTAATTTCATAGTCCCATAAAAAAATGCCACGGGGGGCACGACTCACGTCCCATCCCTAGAGCATCCCTGGAGCACTTAAATAACTTGCATTCTATACAAAATGTCAGATCACCCGTTTTCCACATATATTTTGTCAATTATCTTATTTCATAGCCTATTGAAAAGAAGACTCACGTCCCATCACTAGACTATCTCTGGTATTCTGAAATACCTTGCAACCGATACAAAATATTTTCACATATGTATATTTTTTTTAGTACATTTCTAATTTCATAGTCCCATAAATAAATTCGACGGGAGGCACGACTCACATCCCATCCCTAGAGCATCCCTGGAGCACTTACATTCTATTCCACATATATCAATTATCTTATTTCAAAGCCTATTGAAAGCAAGACTTACGTCCCATACATTTTCTAATTATCCTATTTCATAGTCTCATAAAAAAGTTTCACAATATGAAGCACGACTCACGTACCATCCCTTAGCATTCCTGCAGCACTGAAACTCCATGCATCCTATACAAACATTAATTTTTCACTTATATTCTATCAATTATCTTATTTCAAAGCCTATTCTAAAAATTTCACGCTGTTACTGCTACAAAAGCACGACTCACGTCCCATCCCAAACTTATCGTGACAATTACGACTGCCAATTGTGAAAAGTTGTCGAGAGGCAAAGTCCGACAAATGGCCACTTGGCTTGCGTGTTGCAGTGGCAAGTTCAGACAACGAGATACCATGCCACCAAACGACAACGCATGTGTGCCACACTCGTAGTGCAATTTGAACCCTTTTCGCTTGCCACACTCACGCACACCAGCGAAAAACGCTTGCAATTAAAATGAATACCATTTTTTAATTTAAAATTTGTTCGTATATATTTTTTCTTTTTTTTTAAGAGTAACATCAAATTAATTGCCTCAAGATATGCATGTGACAAGTTTGTTTTTAAATTTTAATAAAAAGAATTTGCTAGACAAGACTCGTGAGTACTTTATGGATATTGTGTGCTTTGTTTGCGCAAATATTTGCACAAGTTCAGCACAAAAAAAAAAAAAATGAACAGAGCAAACAAAAAGATTAACGACTGTTGGCTGTATCTTTGAGTTTATTTAGCTATGCGAACGATAGTTGCCAGACATACATTTAATCAATTGATTTGTATTTGTTGCAAGAGATTTAATTAAAGCCCCTCTGGCTAAATACAAACCAATTGGTTTTTGAAGCATGTTTTGACAAGACGCAAAAATAGTTAGCAGCACGTTTCCAGCAAATAAAGCACAAACTGTCAACACTTCGCGGAACTTTGACAATTGTTTAAATATTTAGCCTGCATACAAATATTGTGGCACAAAGCACACCAGAAACGGCAGATACTTGACAAAAAAAACTAAGATCCCATGCGTAAGACAAGTTGCAACAAATGCTTTCGATTTTTGGACTAAACAAGCACTGTAGCAACAGACCCTGAGAACAACTACGGTATGTACAAACAACTTCAAATGTATGCAAATGTATCTGAAAGATACACATCATATATGAATTGCTTATGAGTAACTACTCGTATAAATATTTTACATTTTGACAAATTGAGCTGTCAACATGCTACGCTCAAACCATCAATAATTAGTTACTAAGTTGGCTGGCCATGTCGGAAACTTCAAAACGTACTATTCCAAAGGAGATGTGTTCCGAAAAATCAAAGTATTTTGTGCTTATTTTTTTTTAAATTTTGGCAACGACGCCATTTGCATTCCAGCTCACTCAACGAACGATGGACGGCTCGACGGACGTCGGGCGTGTCCAAAACGTAGTCACAAATATCGCACAAAATTTACGTGTATGCGATAATTATTGACTTGTAGATGTATGTATCTATATCTGCTAGGTACACTGCTGCTCAGAAGTTTGGCAATACTTGTTAAATTTTGGTGGAAAATCAAGCGTTTTAGATAATGGCAAGTTGAAAGTATAAGGAATATTCGATTAAGATCGAAATAGCGTAAATAGTGTGACCAAATCGTTTTTGCGAAATTCGGCAAAATGTGGGAGTTTTTAACTCAAACTTTTTTTAACGTACAAATTTTTAAATTAAATAAAATGTGATTGCTGGGATTTAGGTTAAAAATAAAATTAATTGACTTTTTCTTATATATTTTCAAAGCAATATTCGAATTACTTTTATGTAGCATGACTAGTGTGACCAACTCATTTATACAGCATGCGGATTAGCCTTAATTAAGGCACATATTTTGGTGTAAGTTTCCATCCTCCTTTTTGAAGCTCTTAAGATATCTTGCTTGCGCATTCCATAACATTTTTAGCTGTGTCCAAAAACTTTTAGCCAGCAGTGTAATAAAAATACTCTGCGCTTGTAGGAGGAATTGAAGGCGAATTTGAAGGCGCTCATTAATTTCAATTGGCAATAAACAAAAAACTATACGACTGAGATTGTCTATAGACACAGTATTTGTATCTGTATCTCTAGCTACGTATATAGTATCTGTATCTGCACCCCACCCATTTATTCTATATATCTCACATTTAGTCGTCGTCAAACATGACATGAGATACTGTGAGACGCAACGACAGACATTTCGCCACAAAGACGCACAGATACTTTTTGTACGTCTTGACAGCCACCAAATGGCTAAGCCTCTCCAGCCGCCGTCTGTCTAGGCGCTTAGTCTGTGGCTTGAACGACTTTGACTGCGACTTGGTTTGGCTTGGAATTGGTCGATTGCTCTCTGATCGGCCTGTCTGTCTGTCTGTCTGTCGACTGTGTCTATTGGCGGCACAAATGACTGAAATGACTGCACACGCGTGATTTATACATTCAATTAAACTTGGCTAAAAACCAACAACTTGCCGACAATATCAAGATACAACAACTACAACAACAGCGAGACTAACAACATGCAATTAACTGCAAATAGACAAACATTTTTCATGGGCTCGCAAAATGTTTCCAGATGTGTCAATGACTTTGGCAGTCAGCCAAGCGGTCACTCAGTCAGCACTCATAACTAGGCAGGGCGTGGGTTGTAGTAGCTCCAATCAAGCTTTTAAAACTAACTTTATGGCAACTCTTTATTTTTCAGAGTTACAAACTCTATAATTGTTTATCTTTATTTTTTGCCTGTTGTTAGTTAATTATAAACACATTAAACGCTCAGGCGCCAAGTGAAAACATGTTGCGAATTATAAGCTGATTTCATAATTTAATATTATTTCAGTTTTTTTTTTTGCTGTGTATCTCTAAGCATTGTTATGTTGGAAGCTTTAGCAATTGTTGTGTCAGTTGTTGTTATTGTTGTGCATTGTATACGCAGCTAGTTTTGTTATTTATGACCGACCGACCACAAGTTTAGGCTTAGATTTTTAATTAATTCAAGGCTTTTATGGCACGTTTTAGCCTCCCGAGCCCCAGACCCAGACCCAAACCAAGTCAAGCCACAAACGAACAAGCCAGCCATCAAACCACGTCAACTAAATGCTCGAGCAATTGTCAGATTCAAGCCAGCACTTTACTCCACCAACTCAATCAAATAAACTTGCTCAAGTTTATGCGAGCGGAATTTACAATGTTCTTGGCAAGAGCTCACGACTTGAAAATAGTCGTTTGATAAGCGATAATTAATCGCAAGTTCAGGGCATGTTTGGCATAGTATTGTGTCAGAATTAAAAAAACAAAATACTATTTCATATACTCGGAAATAATGAGGCTACAAAGCTTTTTACATCTTCTTCCTAAGCGTAAGATGTTGGTAGAAATGCCTAGATTTTGAACAAGAACAAGAAAGATTTACGCTTGCCTACAGTTTTTAGAAATCATCTTTATTCGAATAGCCTCAGTGGCAGTTGAGTAGAGTATTGGCCTCAAAAACTAAAATCATCTCGAGAGCATGGTTCGACTCCAAGAACGAAATGTTTTAATATCACGGAATTTAGAACTTTATTAAAATACATACTCGGAAAATATTTTTGAAATGGAAAACAGGAACAGCATTGTATATGTCTAAAATTCAAACATTTCTTACCAAGTGTTCCACTTCTCCACTTCACGACGTATTTATGAAATTGAAAACAGATACAGTACTGTATATGTGTAAAATCTCAACGTTTTTCATCCAACTATTTCATTTCCCCAAATATTTATGAAATTGAAAACGGGCACAGCACCGTATATGTCTAAACTCCAAACGTTTCTTACCAACTGTTACATTTCCTCAGTTCCCCAAATATTTATGAAATTGAAACCTGAAACAGCACCGCATATGTTTAAACTCCAAACGTTTCTTAACAACTGTTCCAAATCCCCATGCCAATGCGTTTACATCGTACAAATAATATATTTGTTCCAATTCCATTTAGTTCACTCCTTACGCACATTCATACTAACACAACTGTCGCAATTTGATATCGAACATAAAACTCGAGTGTTTTATGCTCTAGTTTCACTAAAATTTGGTGATTTTTAAAATTCACATACTTTGCATTTGTTTTTATTCAGCTGCCGCTCCTAACAGATTCAAAATATTTGTTCCATTTCTCATTTCATTTCACACAGTTCCTATATTTTGGGAATAACAGCTTTTGTGTATTAAAATGCAACGAGACATTTTTGTGAAAATCGTAAAAATCACTATTACAAGGTATTCTTACTGTTCACTTGTGTGAAACTAATCTATTGGAATCCGATAAATGTTATCCAAATAACGTTGACTCATTTAGTTTGTTCATGGTTAGATGTTACATTTCTCGCAAATTTCTAGAACTTCGTTTCTCTTAAAAAACGGCAAAACAAATATGCAATTTTACGCTCTCCCATAAACCCCCCTCCTTCCCCACTGACTGACTTGCCTAATCAGTTTATGTAATTTTTTTTCTTTTCTTACTTTTGTGGTCAGTCAGTTAAGAGTCTACTGTTATTGTTGGTGGTTTACTGAAAACGGCAAACCGCAAAGCCAACACCGACGCATTGGTAAAGCCAGCCGTAGCACCTCTGGTTCCGGCACCCGTTTGGTTATCCTCATGCTCAGTAACCACACACACGTTTGTAAATTAGACAATAAAACAAAAACCAAACAGAGGCAAATAAAAAAAAAAAACAACGACAAATAACAACTTCCTTCTTTGCTCCATCAGCCCCCCCTTTGGAACAGATGACTTTTACCACTGACTCATACACTCACGGTCAGTGCTTTAAGTGCGCTCTGTTGACTGGGTCTGGGCGTGAGGTTCCATTGTATGCAAGTGTGTGTGTGCGTTGATGTGTGGGTGTGTGTGCGTGGATAGGCGTGAAAATTCTTTAGAGCCAAACAAAAAATGTTACGGGAAAATTAATGCCGCAGTTGAGCGACCTTTTTCAAGAACATTGCACAATTCTCCATAGACCGTCGTTTGTGTCAGCCATATGAATCTCTCTTGGCTGTATGCATTTAATGCACGCCCACTGTGAAGACCGATAGACACCCGCTACTCCTACTCTAGAGATTTATAGTTGTTGTCAATGACAAGAGCATTTTCAAGCGATTGTTGAAAAGGGAGTGAGAATGTTGCGAGGTTGGCTCCAATGGTAAGTAGCTTATGGGATGGTCGAAATTTGAAAATTTGGGAAAAGAAGTAGCTACTACTACAACTGGAGACCAATTTGGTGCGAGCTGTATAAACGATGCAACTTAAGCTAATTTCGGGAACAGGGATTTTAAATAATTTGTTGCAACTAGAAAATAATCACATACACCCCTCACCACTCTGGCGCCTGTGACCAAGGTACTTTAAAAACCTCATCTCTCGTCTGAAAGGGTCGCGTAGTATGGGTACGTTCCCCAACGTCCAGAGATATTAAATTAGTATACAAAAACATAAAGCATTAATTTGCTCTGAGGTGGGTTAGCCGATTCAGCTGAAGCAACAGTTGGGAGGCTAACTCCATCTACTGAAAGATTCTACAGGCTCTCAAAGACTCCCTAACGAACTTGAGCAAACTTCCTTCACGTTTTCTGCCAACCGCAAACACTCGAAGATGCAGCTGGCTGACCATGGTGCACTGACACATAAATCCGCCCTCGTATCTTTGTTTGAGCCTGCTGTGAAACGTTTCCTTAACACTTGCGTGTAGATATATGTTGGCCAGTTGCTGTCGCTGCAATTAAAATTCATTAACAATGAAAAGTCAACAGCAACCGCAAACAAAATTAGTCAAGTCACAAAGCAATTTAACTGACCATCATCATCATCACTACCATCATCATCGTCACACAGTAGCGGCAACATAATTAGACCAAAATATGTTGGCCCGAGCTCAGTCTCAACTTGTTATCGCCTAATGCCGCCAACGCAGCTCAAGACAGTGGCTATGATGACGCTGACAGCGACGAAGTAGCCGCAGCAGCGAACACACCCAATAGCGACTCTCTACATGAAAATGTCAATGGGCCATGCGTTAAAGTTAACGGCTTGGCCTCAGGCGGCTTATGAATCAGCTATAAACCGCAAATATCATGGCTAACCATTTGGAGTCACAGTTGATGTGGGGCATGCAGATAAGCGCCAAAGCGTCGATTTGTTGTAAGTCACTGCGGTAGCCACCGCCAAGTTCCACCCAGCCAGGTTAACACCTAGCCGCAACCCGCAGCGCTTTTGTGCATTGAAGTGAAAATTGTTGATGCAAATGAGGGAACAAACTCACACTAACAAATAATCAACTGATATGAAATGTAATGAATTTCATATGAAACAAACAAAATAAATGTGGCAAGTGCTGGACAAAAGAAATACAAAAGCAACACAAAAAACAAAAAAAAAAAAAAAACAATTGGCCCGATGACTCTAATTGGTGGAATCGTGACGACTTTAAGTTACTCTGCTCCGCTTTCTTTTCATTTCTTCAGATCATTATGTGTCACTTTTACGTGGATCCCAGGACCGAAAAACTGTCTTTGAAAGGATGTAGCTGATGAGCTGGCGAGCAACTCATCGGTTTCCACAATTGGAAGGGGTTGAAGACAGTGGCGGATGCACGAGGTGGTTTTCGTAACCGCACCTGGTTGAAGGAAGTCTTCCAACTTAGGACAGCTGGCGAGTTACTCCTCGGTTTCTATAATTCGAATAAGTTCGGATTCTAACACAATCCAAAGCGAACATCCCAACTCCTACGTTTTCACAAAAACAGGACCAGGATGGTGGAAGGAGTTGTAACAGGGCACTGCACCATAGGCCTAAGGATTGACAGGTTGCACGTTCACCATCTCGACTTCTGATGCAGCTGTGGAGATGAGGAGACAGAAAGCATCCGGCGCTTCTTAAAGGACGATCCCATTTACTTGGTAAATCGTTTTTGTCTTCCTTTTTTTTTTGTGGTTCTGCAAGGATAAGGATTGAGTATCCAAATCAACCTAACCTAACCTTACCTAACACTTGTAGGTTCTATGGGATTGAGAAGGAATTCTCCCAGCTCGTACTTGCTGAGTGTGATGCTCTTGCCACAAGAAGGGCGATGTAGCTTCATTCTAAGTTGAAGTTCTAGAGCCAAGTGATCGTTAGCTTTTCCGACAATATGTTAAGATTGGGTTTGGAGCTGCATAGTGGAATTCCCAAACTGTAAAGATAACTCTCAAGCTCAAGTGCATGGACGTCTAGTACCGATTAGCTTCGTTGATTGCTTCAGTAGAAAGGGGTTTAAATTGTAAGACTCATCTTCAGACAAAATTTCAGGCTTCTACCAGATGACTTGTTACGCCACCAACATACCCCTTGACCCTTTGAGTGCAGTGTATAAAAAGTAACAAATTTCAACTATTCATTGCAGGTCAAGCATGACTGCGGGTACTATGGTAGGGGGCGATTTACCTACACAAGTTACTTGGGCCCGTCCCAGCTGGGTCAGGTTTGGGCAACATGTTAAGTGATATTTATACGCTTTAAAGATTTCTTATTAAGATAAGACCCCGTCGTCAAGAGAGGGGACCAACCACAACTGCTCCCCAGGTAGTCAACATATTTTTATTCCCTGCTCGAAATTATGACAGCAAAGGGCATTTTTCAAATTTCATTAGCCGGCCGGTAAACACACAGACAATGCGGGCCGCCGGCCAAGTGGCTTGGATCTTTGGGTCGCTGCTATGACAGATAAAGTTCCACACCCCCCAAAAACCAAAATATGGCACAATTAATTCGAATAACAGCACATAAGAAATTCTGTTAACCAAATGTTGTTTGTGGAGCAATAACAACCCAAATTGAGTGAAAACAGCTGCCCAAGTAGCTGAATTTATGAGATTTATCTAGAACATTTATGAACGGACGGGCGAGCAAGTGCCTCCAAAGAGTCTTTTTGTGGTACTATGCCAGCACAAACGTCATGACAAGCGCATTTAATTAAGATTTTTGCATTATTTTTTAAAATAAAAAATAAATTATTAAAAAATTAAAACCAACTGGGCGTTCAATGTATCGACAATGTCGATAAGCCAGAAAGTCAGCGATAAAATAGCAGCGTACAACAAACAAAGGCACAGTCAAAGTAAATGAAATAAATATATGCTAGAACGATATTCAAAGGCATATATATGCTACAATATGTACTTTTATATATCATATACATACATATATCGTTCATATAGCACATGGCTATAGAGGAAATCACAGCGACTCACGACAAGCGCCGCCGTAAAATGACTAATTGACCGATCAAGCGACCCAGCGACCTATAAGGCCCCCAACAGACCCCAGTTGTAATTATTTATGAGCCCCTCTGTTGCCAATCTCTAGCGCCTTTCTCTAGAACAACAACAACAACAGCTAAGTAGTTTATGAAGGGGTAGTTGCTGGCAAGCCAGTCTGTACCAAAGATACGAGAGTGTTTTGCAATGATTTATTTCGGTGTCCATGTCTTATGTCTGTTTGTTATATTATGCATATTACAAAATAAGTCATTATAGATAATTAATGAAATTCATTGTATCTTTCACTATTTAGGTCTGTAGATACAGATAGTGAGATACAGTCGAGTTGTTTAACTACGTCAAGCTGCTTGTTAGACGCAAAATATATTTTCACTAATTGCCAAATTTTGTAATATTTTTCGTGTTTTTTAAACAAAAAGCCAAAGATTCTTGAGATACTTGCATCTCTATGGTCAAAAGACTTGAAAAACGTGATGTTTGCAATCCAAATAAATTTTAAACATATTATATACATATATTCGACAAAAAAAACTAAATTAGTCTCTAAAATTATCGACGCATGCTTCTTAAAAAATAAATAAATAAATATCCAAATAAACTAATTTTAATATTTTTTTTTTTTTTTTTTTTTTTTTTTTTTTTTTTTTTTTTTTTTTTTTTTTTTTTTTTATTTTTTTTTTTTTTTTTTTTTTTTTTTTTTTTTTTAAATTATTTTTTTTATTTTTATTTTTTATATTTATTTTTTATATTTATTTTTAATATTTATTTTTAATATTTATTTTTAATATTTATTTTTTATATTTATTTTTTATATTTATTTTTTATATTTATTTTTTATATTTATTTTTTATATTTATTTTTTATATTTATTTTTTATATTTATTTTTTTTTTTAACGAAAATCATTTTTTGTACGCAAATAAAAATTTCTATTATGCTATTTTAAGCAAATAGACTCTTTTACTAGGACATGACACAAAATTTATAACTTATTTATTCTTTTTTTTTAATATTTCATAAATTTGATTTATTTTTTTATTATTTCTTTTTCTCTTAAATATTAATTAAGTTGCAGCAAAACTTTTTGTTTTAAAGAAATTTTATTTTATTTTAAGTTAACTTATTTTTATTATTATAGATTTAAAATATGAAGCGTATTTGAGCAAATAAACATTACTATTTTGAAACTTTTTATTTTTATGTTTATATTTATTATCTTAAAAAAGTTATTTCTGAAATCTTTAAGTGCATTCAAGTTTCTTATATACTTATTTATTTTTTGCTTTCCCAAACGTCATTTACTGTGTGCACCAGCTTGCCCAAGCATTTATATATAGACATTAGTTTTGCAAGCTCTTACATTATAAATCAATATTAATTAATTTAAAAACAATATTCAATTTAATTTTTAGCCTAGGCGGCGCACCCACCATTTGCAATATATATATATATGTACTTATATATACTGAAAAACCCGTCGATCATGAACAGCGCCACTTGGGCTCCCACACTTAATGGCATATTTTATAATTTATGTATATAATAAACATGATTTTAAATCGATTATGTTTAATTAGTAAACCTTGTTAAGCATTTTAAATACCACAACTAATTAGAAATTAATGCACACTTTTCCCCCAACACGTAGTTGACATTTTTCACATGGTGAAAGGGGGCACATATTAAATGCCACAAACTGCATGAATCATGCAACAACTTGTAGCAGTTATGGAATCAGTCAAGTAATCAATATATAGTACATAAATATATTTTTTATTCCCTGCTTAATTACTTAACTGTTAACATATGAGGAGCAAACTTGACGACAACTTGACTTAAAAGCGCAAGTATATGGAAATGCAAGCTAAGTGCAATGCGAATAATAAACAATATTATACATATGTAATTGTTAAATGGTAATACATAACAATAAAACTCGTAACTATTTAATGCATGATGTCAGCCATTACTCACCACCAACACTAAACGAAAGTGGGGGGGTAGGGCGCAGACACTTGTTTTTTCCAACAGCTGCTTGGGGGTGAGGGTAACATGCGCTAGTTGTGAGCGCGCGAGAGAGTACAAATGAAAATTGATACAGTAAAAGTTTATGCGGGGGCGTGAGAGAAGTTCAATACAAACAACATCTCAGACACACACACATTGCATTGTATGCAATGCGTGTGTGTGTGTGTGTGTAGTGCCTTAGTGAGATTAGGTTAGGTTAGTTACGGCTGAGAACACGCAGAGAGCGCGTGGTACATTGCAAAGGAAGTAAAACGAATTATAGCAGGAGCAGGATATGACGATTTTTAGATATTGGGCTCCTTTTCTTAGTAGTGCTAGGCAGTTATATAACAGCTGGTTACTTACGGATTAGAACAGATTTGGAAACTATTAGTAGGTACAGTTAAAGTGTACCAAATAAGCGCTTGAGCTGGAAAATATTACACACAGGAATTTCTCTTGCTTAATGTTTTAGGAACCATACAAAAGTCTAAAACTCAAAAAGTTATTTGGGTTAGAGGTGGGATATCGATAGTTTCATTTTACGGGTACTATCGATGGTTTTGTTTGATATATCGATAGTATACTTTTGTATGAAAAAACTTTTTTGACAAATCAACGGACAAAAAATTGGCAACATGTCAAAAAGATTACAAGAGCCGTGGTAACACGTCGAACTTTTTTGGATTATCCGACGCTTTTAGAGTCACCAAATCCGATGGGGACCATAAACAATTATTTGAGTTAGTCAAATTTTTATGAATTTTTCGCATAAAAAACCAAAAATCAATGCTGCATTAGCCTTAATGATTGCCACAGACGTCTAGCATTTCCGGATAGAATGGTACTTATTAAAAGAATGTGCCATATTTAACTTTGTTCGATAGTACTATCGATAGTTTCAACTATCGAAGTCTAAACTATCGAGTGGTTAAATTATCTCTAATTTGGGTAAGACCATTTATCTCGAATTCTATCGAGTGATACAAAAAAACTTTCAAGGTACAAAATTTTCGAAATTGAATTTCGAATTGTATTTGTAATCTAAGGTATACTCAGAAGTTCATATAGAGGGCGCCAATGTTACTTAAAAGCAGTTTTTCGTTTTTGTTTTGAACATCGAAGTCGATACTGAATATTCGATACCGATTAATCGTCGATCCGATACCAATTTGCTTAGTATCGGTATCCAACTAAATTTCGTTTTACATTTGGCGCTTGAAATTTATTTTGCAAAAAAATCCCTTTATAGTGGTTACCCATGCGATTTTCACCGTAAGTAAAATGAACCACTGCGTGCCCACCTGTGCGAAAAAAATTATTATAACCCCTATTTCAAGTTATTATGACTATTAGAAAATTTTGGTTTCTTTGTCGAGCAAATGCCTCCATTCTTTGTTAAAAAAAAAAACGTCCAAAAGTCGATATATAGAGATTTTAAACTTCGATCATCGATGTTTTCTCCAGCACTACCGTCGATATCGATTTCTTTTTTGGGAGATTCGAATCAGTATCGAGATTTTGGAATACTCAGAATACTCAATACTTCAATTCGATTTTTTTCCGGTATCGAGCATCGCTAGCGCTCACCTTTTTGCTTTTAGGCTTTTTGGATGGTCGTTACAACATTAAGCAAGAAAAATTCTTATGTGCAAGTTTTTCCAGGTCAAAATACATATTTACAGCACTATATATGTATATTTACTTCTACACAGAGATATCACGACTCTCCATGGCATCCTGGCAAGAAAGCTAAGCCAGCCTCAATTGGGCACATATCTTCCGAGACGGGAGTAGGGTAATCGTCATTGCTCTTTCAACAATGTGGACGTCCTAAGGCACAGCTAAGACTAGGGGTTTGAGCCCTTAGCCCAAATATCAAAGTTGCTTTAAAAATTTAAATAACTGCCAGTTGGCCATCGTCCCCAGCCATCTCCTTAACTAACTAACGGTCTATGTTGCATGTTGTTCGCTGAAGTAATAAGCGCGTCTCAAGGAGTTTCGTTCGCCATGTTTGTTAGTGTTCTAGTACACAAAATATCGCAACAGTGTTTGAGAACCTGGTCTAGGTTTGTTAAAATAACTCTCTCTCACACACACACACACACGCAAAGTGCCAAGTAATATATAATAATTGTTAACAGTGATGTAGTTGTTTTCATTGTTTTTGTTGTTATTGTTTGTTATTTCTATTATTGTTGGCAATTTAAATGCAAATAATTTTGTAAGAAAATTTACACAGCTTTAAATTTGAATATAATTACACAAATTAACCAAAAAAAAAAACAACAAAAAAATGAAACAACAAAAGCAACAAAAACAAATGCAGCAATAGCAAAACTGGCAACAACAAAAACAAAAGCAACAAATAAATTAGTTGAAAATAAATTGTTGCCAGACACGCCCACTGTGGCCAGTCGCTGCTGCTGCTGCTCAGTTGCTTGCTCTCTGCGCTTGCTTTCTACATTAAAAGTTAATTTGTGCAACAAAAGCAACAACAACAGCAACAAAAAGGTTCAACAAACGCAAATTGTGCAAATACAATAACAACAGCAACAAAGTGTTTAAGTAACTTGTAACAGTAGCAAAAAAAAAATGGAAATAAATTTATTTGCCATTGCACATAAGCGCAAAAAATTGTTAAGGCGTTGTTGTACCGACATTGGCAACAAGCTACATGCAACATGAAACATGTTACGGAGCAATATGCAGCAACATGTTGCTAAAGTCTCTCAGCTGCCGCTGCCGCTGCTGCTGCTACTGTGGCCCATTGCTGTTGTTGCAACTGCTGCTGATTGTTAATCACGACAACGGGCGTGCGCCGCCAACTTGCCGCGCAGAAGCTGAAGGCAGAGATGATGTTACAAAAATAATACTAATAACAACAAAAGCAACAACACAAACGGTAAACGGTTAACGGTCGTTGGCCGCCAACATTGTAGCAAGGGCGTGCAAGCGCAAAAGAGACAACAAACTAAGTACACTCCCATGCACATGAATAGAAACAAAGTTGATTTAATGAGAGTTTATTTACTAAATAAATTTACTTTTCAATAAGTAACTAATAATTTTTTTTCTCATTGACATACAGTGACGTCAAAATTAATAGAAACGATTTGTTTTTTTTTTTCCAAAATTTAAGCGAGGGCTCCTTTCAGTGCTCTTTTTTAATGGCAGTAGCTATTGCAGTATTTAGCAAGCTGTCGCAAAACTTTGTATCCGTAAAATGGCTTGATCTGGTTGTGTGAGCTGAACCAAAAATAAGAACTGGTTGATGAACCGAACTTGAATGTAGTAGCAGTAAAAATAGGAAGACGGACATTGAACGCGAAAACTTCTTTTTCTTTCGTGAATATAAATATACAAGTTTCTAATGAATTATTTAAAAAAAATGTTTTTAAACTCAGAAAATACTCGTTTGATGTATTCCTATTCAACTCGATACCAATCTTTGCTTTAGTTAACTGGCTTAGTCAGACTAGTGCTTTGATCTTTCACATTGATAGAATAAAAATTCTCGGCATTATTTGTTGGTAGCATTGTTTTTGTAGCAGTATTTTTTATTATTACTTTCTTTTTGCCCCTTGTTACTTTTTTTTGGATCTTAAGCCCGCTACAAGAGCCTTCTTTCTCTTGTGTTGGTTTCAGTAATCGATTTTATTTTCAACAAAATTTTATGCTTCAGCAGTATATTTGGTGCAAAAGGTAGGTTGTATAGTTTGGCCCTAACCGCTGCATTGGCAATCAACATTTGATTGATGAAAAGTAGACGCTAAAATGCTACAAAATGTAGCTTAAACAGGCGTATGCATTTTGAAAGAATATTTTTAGTCAACTCAGTTATTTTAAAGTAAAATTAAGATAGAAAAAAACAAGAGTACGAAGAAAGCGCTCCCATTTCTTTGGCTTATACGAATAATGCAAGTTTTTACTAATAAAAAAAAAAATATTTCTCTAAAAATCATACACAGAACAGTATATTTTGTGTTGTGTAAAAAATTATATTCATATTGGCAAATAAAAACAGATTTAAATACAAAATTATTTGACTATTAATCTGGGTTTCGTTATGACTGGCAAACGCTTTTTAAACGAACAAGAACCTAGACTTTTTCTAAAAGACAAATTACAAAATAAAGAATATCGCTGTTTTTATTTAGCGCTTATACAGCTTGAACCACTTAAGAATTGTAAGCACTCAAATTACCAAATCGCCGTTCTCCGAAGCAGCCTTTTAAAGTATATTTAAGTTAAAAATAAAAAAATAAGAATTAAAAATAAAGCTATATAAAATTAAATACTGATTGGCGTAAAGTTGCCATTTGGTTCTTATACTGCTTAAATCACTTGAGAATTACAAGCACTTCAAATATAAAACTAGTTTGCGCAAAGTTTTTCTCGTCTTTTCACTCAAAAACTAAACGTTTGATTAATTGCTTTTCATTTAGAAACTAGAAAAATAAAGAATACAAATTCTCGCCATTATTTGTAACTATACATATGGGTCTAGTACGACTATTTTCATTTTTTGATAGCGTTACGGAAGCAGTAGGTTCTGTACATTTGACAAATATGCAAGTAGTAACGATTGCAAATAAAAAAATTCAAAAAAAAAAAAACGCGAAACTTTTAAATAATAATATCTTAAAGCGCTTAATTTAGATCAAAGTGGATTGTGGCTTTCTATTTAAATTTATTATGTCAAATTATTTACACTAGTTATTTTTTTATAAGCGCTTAAGTCTTATTTGGCACGCGATATTAAGCACGTTACATATTATTCCAGCACATTAGTAAAATGAATGATTTCCAGTAATTTTTACAGGCAGCAGTTAATTATTTAAGTAGAAGATATAAATTAATTTTAAATTATAAAGACATTTGTAGACTGAACAGCAAAAAGCTAGCAATATTGTTACTGCTAGTAGCAGTATTTATATTAATAATAAGAAAACATGAATATTTATGAAACAAGAAGAAAATTATAATTCAGAAATATATAAAATTTAAACCTAAGCGAAGTACAAAAAAAATTAATAAAAATTGCGAAAAAAAAAAACCAGTCATATCATATATCTTTAGTTTAAACGCCATTTTATTATAAAATTAGAATATAAAGTTAAAAAAAAAAAAATTTTTAATTAAAGTCTTATTTTTCGAACCTGGTTGACAATTCTGTGAAAATAGGCATTTACAACTTTTTTTGAAACAAATTTACGTGTGTGTAAGAATTAATTCTACAGAAACCGAACCGTATCTGTAACTATTGGAATCCGCTCATGTTTTAGTTTTAAATTATGTTATAGTAACTCAAAAATTTGAAAATAGTGCCTCAAAAGGCAAAAAGCCATAATTAATTAGGGCATAGTTAAAAAAAAAACATTATTACTAATATCCCCCCGTTTTCCTATTTGTAAGTTCTTAAAAAATCATTAAAAATAATCACTACACGAATGAAAAATTTACTAGCTCAAAAATGTTGTACCTATTCAAGTGCACTCGAGTGTTTAGCTACGGCAGTTGCAATTGAAATTGAAAGCCCCGCTCAAAGCAATTTCAAGTTGATTGCAGGTGCTTAGAAAATCAATTAGTAGAAATGTCTTTAATTTTAATAGGCTAGAGCTTAAAATATAAATAAAAAAACCTTAAAGCAAGTTTTATTCTCACGCTGATACACACAAACACACACACACACACATTGGCACACCTTTAGTTGCAACGCGTTCAACATTTTAAATAAAATTTCAATTTTTTTTGGGGGGTTTTATTAACATATTTTTTGTAGGTTTTTGTGCGAGCAACGTGCCAAGATCAACGTAAAACTTTTGTCGAAATTAATATGCAATTAATCGCGCAAAACAACGAGAACATGTCGCCAATACCAACTACAACAACAACAACAACTTGAACAACAACTACAATAAGTTTGTTGTACGTGCACATGTCGCTTTATTGGCCCAAAGGGGAAATGTGTCGCTTCATTGGTGATAAACATCGGCAACAACAACAACAACGACTCCAAAATTCACCTACTTAAATAAATACAAACAACAAATTTTGAAGTAAGCCAAACAACAACAACAACAACAACAACAATAACAACAACTAGCAACAAACTCTGAGGCAGGTATGACTACGGAACAGACCAGACCAGGCCAAACCAGACCCAGGCCCAGGCACGGCCAGTAAGCCGCACCCAAAAATGTGTCAAAGATCAACTGACAAAAATCGGCAAGGCAATAAACAAAAACAACAATAACAATAACGAGTGAGAATCGTAAGAAGCAAAATTGAACAAACCGAAGTCTAAATACTTTAACAAGCTCAAAGTATCAAATTTTTGTTAAAGTGGTATACGCAGTTCGAAAAATTTCGCGCGGAATGACAAAAAAAAATACTATTTGGAATATCCCATTTGGGATTTTTTTTTTATATGAAGTTTTGTCATTCCACGCGAAATATTTCGAACTGAATATAGGCCTTAAGAAAAGCTTAAAAATTTTTCCAGTATTAATGGATTAAAATAAATTTTGTGAAAAATCCTATTTGGGATATTCCATTTGGGATTTTTTTTTTATATGAAGTTTTGTCATTCCGCACGAAATATTTCGAACTGCGTGTAGGCCTTAAGAAAAGCTTAAAATTTTTTCCAGTATTAATGGATTAATATAAATTTTTTAAAACTTTTTGAAAAGGCTGTTTTTTTTTAAAGATTCAAAAGATATGTAGATTTGAGCAAAACAATGTTCTTTTGGCTTGACAGTACGCACAAGGCAGAAAAAAAATCAGGTATTAAAAAAAAACGATGCAATCAGAATCTGGAAATTTACTGCAACAAGGAATTAAAACACTTCTGAAAATAAAAAATCATTTCGAAAAAAATATAAATAATCTTTATCAGTTACCGAAAAATACTCATTTCTGCCAACTCGTCAGGAAATCGGAAAAGGAAACTGCAAAGGAATAAAACACTTCCGAAAATGAGAAATCATTTCGAAAAACAAAAAATAATTTTTATCAGGTATCGAAAGTACTCATTTCTCGTCGGGAAATCCGATAAGTAAACTGAGCGCTGAAAACAATTTTCAAGATAGAATTTCATTGGAAAACATTTTTGTGGCTGAAAACGCTACTACTTACTATTAGAAACTTACTTGGTAATGCAAATATTTTTCAAAATATATTTCAAAGCCAATAAACTGGAAAACATTATCTAAAGGGGTCTACAGTATTATGCAAAAAAGTAAAACATAGTTTACTTAAGTCCCATACGCAGAAGGTTAAATTTTGCACGGAATGACAAAACTTCATATAAAAAAAAGTCCCAAATGGGAAATTTTTCAAACTGCGCATGGGCCTTTATAAGGAAATTTATTTGATGATGATTTTATAGATTTCTGTTCAGCATCGCTAAAAGAGACTAAAATCTAGACTAGACTATATTCGTGTCAAACCCGCTCATAAAGCTAATGGACTCTCTATTATTATACCGAAAAATAAAGCAACGCGCAGTCTCAATTGACTCGAGTAGGAAACAACGCAAAATGCAATTGAAAATGAAACTGAAAATAAACAAAATATATCCAAAGAAATAAATACAAAAAAAAAAAAGTAGTAGTATATAAACCGTAGCGAAGCCGCCGTGAGAATAATAATTAAATTTCAGACTTGTTGCGGTCTTTTGAGTTTGTTTTTATTTGTATTTTTCTCTCTATTTGGGATCGTTTTCGTTGCGGTTTTTTTATGTGAATTGCAAGCGCAAAATGTGAAATTGATTTGGGCGCATTAAAGGTTAAGAGTTGGGCGGGGCGCCATAACTAAGCAAATTATCAAAAAATAAAATGAAATTGACATACAGCAAATAAATATGTATATAGATGTATAGATTGCAGCAGCTTGCAGGTGTGTCTTCACTCTGAGAAACTAGTAGATACGCGCTGTGGCAACAAGTGACAGGCAATTAGATGCTGTTTGCAAAACCATAAACTGAGCAAGTCAATCAGCGAACGGACGTTGAATCGAGCTACGAAGAAAAAAAAAACGCAATCAACTAAACCACACCTCAACTAAGATCAACAACTTGCAACAAGCTGGCAAGCAACAAAAAAGAAAAACATGCAACAAGTTGCCATATAAGGTTAAAAACTTAATGAGCTAAACTTGGACTAACGATATTTATGAGCAAATTTCAGCAATTAGAATAAACTCAACAAAAAACAAAGTGTTCCGAGTTCCAAATAAGCAAATGCTCAAATTAATTTCCTTAAAAAAAAATCGCAACTAATGAGGCTGAGTAAGTACACTACGCTAGGGTTCAATTGCGACACAAAATACTTTATATAAGTATCTTCACGCCAATAGACCGGCGCAGTACTAAGACAAAGCCCTAGCATTGTGAACAACTGCATGAGTGTGATAATAGTCTATAAGCATTTATAGAATGATCATTAAATATACATAAATAAACAGTAAGTACATTCACAAGTTTTCTAGCCATGAAAGAGAGTCTTTCTTGGCACTGACAACAAACAGAAACGTCAAATTGTTCATATATATAAATATATATGTATCGCCATAGCATGTGACCATGTAAATGCAAAAAGCTTGACTTGATAAGCTGCTCAAACAGCTGCAAGGGAATCAAGCTGATAAAAAAAAAAAAAACTTCAACACTTATCAATAAGTCAGACAGTCAGACCCTGCTCTCGCGCAAGCCTTGAGCCTGAAATTTCTGTAAGGCAACCAAGAGACAGCTGATCTTTTCAAGTGACCCACTTAAAGTCAACAGCTACAACAACAACAACAACACTTTCGTTTTCACACAATGCCGGCCTTTTGTTTAACCCACTGTAGCTGCATATAGTATGTACGCCCAAGTACATACATAGGCCTATGTGGAGACACTCAACTCTTGGATTTCATACAGCAAATATTTGCGCAAGCTAAATATTTCAATATTCGTATTTTTTTTTTAGAAAGTGCGTGCGTAATTGAAGTTTTAAGCCAGCCCAACGCCAGCTAATATGTTTGTGGCATATAATTGTAGCCCCCCTCTGCCAAATACATAAGAGTCCATAAATAAAATAGCAAAAAAAAAAAAAAAAACAACGCTCAAGCCAAGTCAATAAATTACGCAAAAACCTAAAAAAAAAAAAAAACTTAAAACGGCAACTAGTAGACAATCTACAACAACAACAACTACGACTAGACCAAGGTGCTGCGCCAAGTGAACGAACGCAACCAAAGAGAGAGAGAGAGCGCGCGCTGAGCAGCAGCAGCGACTGCAACTGCAGCCAAGCAGAGCGCTGAGCAGAGCAGAGCCGGCAATGCACTTTGCCAAGGACAAATTCATTGAAAAGTGCAAAACTGTTGCGCTTTGGCTGCTCTGCTGCCGCTCTGCTGCTGCTCTGCTCACTGCTGTGTGTTGGTGTGTCGCAACTAGGCAGAAGATGCACGCACAGCGCGTAATGCGAAAAAAAAAATACAATGCACTCAATATAAACACAGTAAGCTCATCTATATACAATACTTTTATAGATGTGATATCAAGCATGTATTGTATATGTATGGTATGCGCAAGCTATAGTGGGAGCAAAAATTATGCAGACACTTGAGCTGTAAGTAGTGCTGGAGAAATGTTGAAATAAAATCTATGTTGGCCAACATCGATGTTTTCGATATTTTTTAACTTCGATACATCGAAGTACATGTGGCGGCCTTCACACATGGGTTATAAGATAACCGTCAAAAAATCGCATAAAACGATATAATTTGGGTGTTTGGAACCCTTGGATCGGGGTTTTTTGGACCTCGGATTCAGCTGCCAAAAGTCCATAAGGGGTGCCTCTGTCACATGTAAAGTTTACACCACTTTTTTTTGTGATCCTGTGAGTTAAAAAAAAAAGATCTATTCCAGCCAAAATTGCAGTCTCATAATCTTTAAACTAATCAGAGATCCCTTTATTATGGTTATTAAATAAAATCATGTCAACATTTTTTGATTGAAGCGAGCTCCGCTTGTCGATCACTAGATTGCCAGCCTTGTTAAACTTTAAAAAGTATTACCTTCCAATAATTCAACGGGCACATGCTTGAATCTAAGTTTTCGACATTGAAATATTGTCGAAGTGTCAAAATTGAGTCAACCCTACTATTTCGCATCTTTTGGAATTTGATTTTTTCTAAAAAAGCGAAAAGTGTCTGCGACTTGATTGCCCATATTTTGTACGTAATGGGATTTGGTCGAAAATCGAAATAAAAACATCGACGGTCGGAAAAAATAAAAAAACATCGATGCATCGATCTAACATCGCAGCTGTAAGTTTATTGTGCGGAAAAAAATTTTCGTAGTGTTGTCATACTGCAAAAGTCTTTATAGGGTAGCGTCTTCTTTTTTTTTGTTGCTGGCAATGCTTATCAGTAATTGTGTAAAAACCATGAAGATGTGAAGTGAAATTTGATAACAGCTGTGTTAAAGAAAACAAAAAATAAAGAAGCTACTGTGTTCACGCATGAACATATCAAATAATGCATTATCATAAGAAATGCTAACATAAAAATAATGAAGCAACAGAAATTGTAAACAAATAAAGATAACCAGACCCAACGAGAGGGAGGGGGAAAGGGGGGTTGTAATTACTGTCGTACTGTCGAGAGTCAAGCTACAGGTATAATAGAGGGATTGGTAAATTTGACCCCCGGGACCGGATTTTCTCTCTACGCCCCTGAAGATAACTAAGAAATTATCACTATCACATAATTTATGACAGCAATAAAAATCGAGCAGAAACCTTCCTGTGACCCTCAAGGATGGTGTCAGGTAGCGATCCTTTCGGGGTTGCATTATCTTCAACAGCAAATAACAAACAAACGCAGCAACTAAGATAAGCTAGGCTAAGAAAATTTGTACTATACATATAAAGCTAGTATTTGAAGAAATAATATCAGTTCTGAAACGGAGCTCAAGCATGCGTTTTCATTTAACGTGGATTGAACCGACCTAATATATACAATAGACAACTGTTTACCCAAAGCACTGATTTTGGTTGTGGATGAAAAGTAGAGGCTAAAGGCCCATACGCAGCATGCAAAAATTCCGCACGAAATGTCAAAACTTCATATAAAAAAAAATCTCAAAAAAGGGGAATTTTCTTATATGAAGTTTTGACAAAAACTGCATATTAAAAAATAAATCCCAAAAAAAGGGAATTTTTCTTATATGAAGTTTTGAAATTTCCCAAAAAAGGGAATTTTTCTTATATGAAGTTTTGACATTTCGTGCGGAATTTTCGCATGCTGCGTATAGGCCTTAAAATGCTACATAATGTAGCTTAAATAAGCGTATTCATTTTGAAATAATATTAATAGTCAACTTAGTTTCTTTTAACCCTCCGTTTGGCACATGTTCCGATAACCTTTGGTTTGGCACATGGGTCCAGACAGACCTCTATATATTTCCATACAAATGTATGGGAATTGTCGATTTTGGACGTGCATTCACGGTCATTTATATCACGCACAGGTATAAATTTTGCATTACTTCTTTTACTTAATGCCTTTCGCATATGTTCAATTTGATCTTCAGGTAAAACAAAAAAAAAAAAACCTAGGTAGAAAATGGTTAAAACACAGGTAAAAATTGTTTGTTTTTATATGCATTTTACGGTTTATTTTGAAGATGATTATGTATATAAATTAATAATTTTGATGAATTGACAATAGTATTCGTCTTATTCATTAAGTCTTTTTTAGGAAAAGTCAGAAAATTGCAAGATGATTGCTCAATTAGAAGTGTGTTAAAAATACAATTTAAAATGAAAAGGGTCTGGCTGGACCCATGTGCCAAACGGAGGGTTAAAGTAAAATTAAGAGAGAAAAAAAAATAAGAGTACGAAGAAAGCGCTCCCATTTCTTTGGCTTATACGAATAATGCAAGTTTTTAGCAATAAAAAAAATTATTTTTCCAAAAATCATATACAGAACAGTATATGTTGTGTTGTGTAAAAAATTATATTCAAATTGGCAAATAAAAACAGATTTAAATACAAAATTATTTGACTATTAATCTGGGTTTCGTTATGACTGGCAAACGCTTTTTAAACGAACAAGAACCTAGACTGCTGAAAAAGACACTTTTTCTAAAACAAATTACAAAATTAAGAATATCGCTGTTTTCATTTAGCGTTTATACAGCTTGAACCACTTAATTGTAAGCACTCAAATTATTAAATCGCCGTTCTCCGAAGCCAAAGCAACCTTTTGTAGTATATTTGAGTTAAAAATAAAAAATAAGAATTAAAAATAAAGCTATATAATATAAAATTAAATACTGATTGGCGTAAAGTTGCCATTTGGTTCTAATACTGCTTAAACCACTTAAGAATTACAAGCACTTAAAATATAAAATAAGTATGCGCATAGTTTTTATCGTACCTTTCGTAGTATACTTAACTTTTTCTGCAGCAAAATATAATTTTTAATGTTTTTGTTTAAAAACTTATAATTTAAATATTTTTAAATCTATCAAGCAAAACTTTTATTTTTAAAACTTCAAAGTGAACGCATAATGTCTGCGCTGACTGTATAGGCAATATCAGCTGTATTTGTTGTATGAGTGTGCATTGTCAATATAATTAATAGAATACAATTTACAAGTCGCGCCACACGGCGTATGCGCAACATATATATGTATGTATATGCACTACAACTCTGTAACTGTTGCTGGTTATTGACAGTGAAATCGTAGACTCGCGGGTAACCCAGCTCAATGATGGGTTTTTGTTGTTGGTCCCTGGTTTGGCTTATAGTTTGTTGCCCGTTGAAACAAAGCGCAAGGTTACAACAGAACAGAACAGAACAAAAACAAGCATAAGCTGCCATAGCTCACTAGGAAATGGGCATGGGATATGGATATGGGAACTGGCAGTCTCATCAAGTATGATGATATGAATGAATGACTGACTAGCTGATTGACTGACTGACTAATGGCATCTGCAATTCGCTCTTTTTATAGGCATCTGCATTTGGATTTTAAATTTTTGAAACAATGGTATTAAAAAACTGAGTATGCCAAAGTTGAGATACTCTTATGGATATAATGATCAGAGCTGGGCGACCCATAGCCCAAACGGGCTCTTTTTGTTTGTGCATTTAAGGCAGACCGCTCTCTTTTTGCCCAGCTCTAATTATGGTTCTTAGGCTTCAGTTGGTGAAAATTCTCAACTTGCTGTAAACTAACCATATGCAATATACGGATTAAGTTTTAAGGATCTTCTTCAGCTAACTTCATATGCAGCTTATTTCGAGATCTTTTTAATTTTATGACTAAAAGATTGTTTTTTAGTTTCAAAAAAATTTTTGAGATATAGGAATATCACAACAAGATTTCATAAACATCTTTTCCGGAAATTCTTGAAAAACAAGAAATAAACTCCATACTACTGAAAGCTCTTCTACAGTAATAGATTTGAACAGAAAATTTTTCATATTTATTTTGACTTTTCTGCATTTGCCCATTGCGAGGTTTCCAAAACTTTTGCTTAACCTTGCCAAAACCCATCACATATCTATTATAGCCCATTTTGCAAGCACCTGCAAAAGAGCATTCGTATATTGTAGAGCTAGGTAACTTTTTGGGATTGACGGAAAGAGCAGATCCGGCTATCCGCTTTGTTGCCATTCATTCGACAGCAATGGGACCAACCAAGCCGACCGACCAACCCACCAGCCGACCTCCCGCACAATTCATCAACAACTCTCGTCCATCAGCGATAGATGAAATTCCAGGCACGTTTTGTGCATTTCAAGGCTTCGCTTCGTTCTTCTGCTCTTTCCTCAAACACACACGATTTTTTTTTTTTGTTCAGTCTGCTGGTATTTATATTTTTTCTGTAGCTTTGCTCTTGCCGCTTATCTATGCGCTGTCCATACTCCCCTCCTACTTGGATTCCTCTATACTTTTATATACACACTCTCATATTTACTTTGTTGTTGTTATTGCTGTTTTTTTCCCCCTTTGCCGTCGCCGCAGGCAATTTGCTAACTAGAAATTGACAACTGAATAGACGGCAGATTTTAAAGTGTCAGTTTGTTAGGTTGGGGCGGAGGCGTGCAACTGGCGCAGGGGGCGCCTGCAGCTGTCTGTTGCAATATTAAATGTTGCACATTACAGTTTACGCATACATTTCAATTAATTTCTGCATTGATTATCAAGCTTTTAATCAACATGCAAATATTTTTAATCAAATTTTAAAATTGAAAGTTTTTTAACCACTTTTAATTTTTATTTTTATTTTTTGGTTGGCTAATTAATAGTCATAAATTGTAGCATAATGCAAGAGATAGTGGCATTTGATTGATTTATGCCAAGTTTACACTAAGCTTTGGCGTTACGTGTCATTTGTCGACGTGACGTCACAATGAGTTGGCAAAATTTAAGCTAAAGCAGAATATGATTTCTTTTGCTCTAAAGGCCTATACGCAGTTCGAAAAATTACGAGCGGAATGACAAAACTTCATATAAAAGAAAGTTCCAAATGGGATATCCCAATAAATTAAAGTTTATAGTAAAAAACTTCTATTCTGTGATGCAGTGTGAATCCAGCATAGCAAAAGGGCTTTAGAAGAACGTTTCATTTGTACAAGAAAATATTATGTAAAATTTTTTTAAGTTTATATTTAATAAGGAATTAGTTAGTTAAAGGAATTTGACAAGTATAATACCATAAAATAATGTATAAATATATTGATATTTGCATGAAAAATTAACAAAAAAAAAAAACATGAGGCTTATTTTTTTTAAGTATGATTAGTAATATTAGTTAACTTTGCAAGTTAAGCAAGCACTCCCTCGTTTTTTTTATTAGCTTTAGTATCTGGCGTGACGTTACTAAAATTTCTATACAATATTTTTGCCCAAGAAAATCATCAATTTTGGCAATAATATTAATAAATTTAAAAATTATTAGCATATAGTAAAAATAAGCAACATACCCACACCTCAGGAGTAGCGAAAAGAGGTAAACAAGGGTTTGGGAGAAGAAGAATAAAAATAAGCATCAAAAGAAGTTGCTCTTAGGCGATCTGATCAAAATATAAACTTCTAGCAAACTTAGTTATGAAGAAAGCTTTAAATTTGATAACTTTACAATATTTTTCATTAATAATACAGCCAAGCACATATTTTTGGTTAAACTTTTAGTTTTTCGTTCAGGGTTGCAACATTTCTGTGGAAATGCCTATAAACATTTTTATGAGATGAAGTATAGGCTTTCTTTTGTAATAACTAATCTGGTAACGTAAAAGACGCTCATTGTCACGACTTGGAACATTGAAAAACTTTTCTGAACTATGCTGCCCTGTGACTAAATTGTGACATTCCGTCAAGCAGTGTAAACATAGCATAACTATTTGACAGCTGCGGCAAAATGTTGACGCTGGCAGAGGCAGCGGCCGCGGCAGAGGCTGTTTGTAAAGTGCATTTACCTTTTACAGTTTAGTGCAATAAACGCCATGTGTGTGCGTGTGTGTGTGTGTGTGCAAATGATTAAGTGCGTACGTGTGCGTATGTGAGTGTTGACTATGCGTGGCACGTTTTTTTGTGCAATAGTTTGCAACACTGAAAAAAGCAACAACAAAAACTACTACAATAACTACCATTTAAGCAACTCGTTTTTTTTTTTGTGTGACCAGCCGGCACGGCGGCGTATGAGTAATAATATTAAAAATTAATAACTACAAGAGTAAATAAAATAAAAACTAATAACTATAAATGCATATTTGCTATAAAATAATGCAAAAGTCAAATGAAAGCTATTAAAAAATCATTTACTTAAAAAGCGTATAAAAATAAATGCACAAAACTAAAAACTGACATTCAATTCAAATTGCAAACTCATGTTCAAAGCCCCCAGTCCATAACGTAATTCATTTTAGCCATATATATTCAAAAAAAAAAAAAACTAAAAACTAATACTTTTTTATTTTGTTTTTCTTTTATTATTATTGTGCATTTTACAAATTTGGCAACTTCAGCTCAAATTTAATTTGACAGGCAGACAGCGTAATGAATGCCAGTTCGAACAAAAACAAAAAGACAAACGAAATGCATACAAAAAAAAAAAAAAAAAGTATAGTGGGGGGGAAAAATGGTCCAAAGCCAAAACTGACAGAGACAGACAATGCTTTTTATGGCCAAAAATAAACAAAAGCACGGCTAAAATCAAATAAACTTAAACGGGCAGCGGGCAACGAAAAACTGAGCTCCCAAATCGAACTCAAGAGAGCGACGAGAGCACATGCAAAACATTTTGAAATGAAAATTATGACAATTTAACAATAAATTAAACTTTTTAACAATGTGCATTGTCGTACATTTTAATAAACCCATTTTAGAGGCTTAACTCTAAAACAAATTGCTAATAACTCGTCCATAAAGAGTGTGGAACAACAATTTGCGTTTAAACGATTATTTGACAAATTGCTGTTAACAACAATAAGAAATGTTAAGCAATTAAAGCGGCAATTAAATTGCTGCAAATGCAAATTACTATAATCAAAGAAACAAAAAAAAAAAACTAGTGGGCCGGAAAACACGACTTTAGGATACACTATACCAGGCGCGAATACAGGCAAAGCTCGCAACTTTTGGGTAGGGGAAAACCCCCTCTGTGCATCCGCTTATGCCCTGTATGCTTGACATTTCACTATACCTACTATAAGCACTAGTTTGAATAGATATTCCCCTTAACTCTTTCCAGACAGGGTGCCTAATTAGAGGTTACCATTGTTGGTGCCAGACCAAAGAGTGCAAAGTAGATGACGCAGCAGTTTCCTCGAGCAAGCATAGTCCTGACGTAGTTGTGGATTATGTCAGCCAGTCAGTCAGTCAGTTAGCCAGACATAGAGCAAACAAAAGCGAAGAGAAATGACAGCGTCAACGACGACATTGACAAAACAAACCATAAAATGCGCCAAGGATAAGCTGCAAACACAGAAACTGGCTCCGCACTAGACTGGACTGAATGGTTGCTTGCAACTACAACCAGTACAAAAAGCGCGGCCAAAAGAGTCGAGAAATTGAAAAATAAAAGTTACGTATTAGCCGGGAAATGCAGACAATGCGCAGACGTCCAGGAGTACGAGGCATTCACAGCCAGAGCCATAAAGTTTAATGAATGAAATGTCTAGTCGCTGACAGTTCCAGCATAAGAGTTGCCATCCCCAACTATCGAGAACGTGTAATTAGCGCGTCTCTGACCTTTAAAATGCTAGTATTAAGTGTGGTATTTATTTGAATGTTTGGTCATTTGTAGCCTTAAAGCTTGTAGACGTCGCATAAATCACAGGCTGCAGCGCCTTAAAGTGGGCCAAAAGCCCAGTAGGGGGCGCTGCTAAGTGTTTTCATGAGCAGCCCCACTCAAGCTGTCTGAAGTTGGCGCCCAAAAACACTAAGAATACTTAAAGGTACGTTGGAGCATATCGAAAATTTATTGCTGGCAGCAAAACTGAGTTGCACTGCTTCAAGCAGTGTCACTGATTTTAGTTTGCGTAAAAAGGAATACAGTTAACAAAATCTTCGAGCCCTAGGCCAGAGTAGCCAGAAGGAATTAAAGCAGTTGATAGAACAAGAATTTAAAGTTGGATGGAACAAGGTATTCAAAACGATTCCCTTTGAAACTTAACTAAGCTGTCAGAAATTGGCGCCCAAAAACACTAAGAATACTTAGAAATACGTTAAAGCATAACCAAAGCTCGGCAGCAAAACTAAGTTGCACTGCTTCAAGCAGTGTCATTGATATTAGTTTGTGCAAAAAGAAACACAGTTGTCAAAATCTTCTAGCCCTAACCACAAGGAATTAATGCAGTTGATGGAACAACAATTAAAAGTTGGTTGGATCAAGGTATTCAAAACGTCTCCCTCGACGTCACCTTGTTATCACCATCCCAGGCTTTACCATACCGGCTGGTTATAGCGTCCAGGGGCCCATTACATTTTCACTCTGCCTCACATTACAGCCAATAGATTTTGGACAAAAAGCTGCTTCCACCCATAGCTTTAAGTCTTTAATGAACCAAACCACCAACCAACTGGTTTTGCTCTCGCTCTTGACATAGTAAATCACATCATAAACAAGCAAACTTAAATGCTGCAACTTGACTACAACTTTGACTTTGGCTTGCAGCCAGGTGCAAGCTTCCATGTTGCATGATTTACGCCAGTCTGTAGTAGAATCTTCCAACTGTGGTGTAGAACCTAGAACTTATGCAAAATGCAATCTTGCCACCGTAAGCCGCTTAAGTAAAGTGGCAACTGGCAACAACGACAACAACGCACTTGCTGCAAACAAATGCCCCAGCTAATGAGTCTGCAACCGAAACAACAGCCAAGCTACAGCCACTGAGCTGAGGGTAAGCGGCTGTTAGTTGGTAGACAGACGCTCCTGTACAAGAATTATAATCCCCAAGCTGCCTGCCACCAGTTGAGGCAAAACGCCTGCTGCGCTAGAAGCCTTAGCAGTAAGTAATGTGGCGTTCAAGTGCCGTCAACAGCTTAAACTGGCAAAAAGGTAAACGTAAGATTCAAAACTAAAATTAAAGCTCCAAGACGTAGAGAGCGCTCTGGCTGTCATTCAATAAAAATAAAATCAACTTTACATTTTTCAATTAAAAAAGTTTTCACTACTACAACTGCAACAAGACGCTTTCGCTCTCACTCACTCTTAGTCAGACTCACAACTGAGACAGACACACGGTGTTGTGCCAGAAATCTTTTTCTGCAAAAAACAAATTTTAAATTTGAGTGTGTTTGCCACCATCATCATTTAAGTTGTAGAATTTTTCACATACTTTTAAAATCAAAACATCAAAGAGTTTTTGGGCACACCCCCGTTGTTTCTACGCTCTTTTCTGGGCTTACTCAGTCTCTTTGTGTGTCTGCTTGTGGTTTTTTGTTTCGGCTCAACTTGTAAGATTTCCAACTTTAAAATGCTACACATAACTGTAAATAAGGCAATGTCAGGGACACCAACAGTTACAACAACAACAACAACAACAACAACAACAACAACAACAACAACAACAACTACAACTACAAAGCTGTCAAAGTTGCGCTTCTGAAGCTCCGTTTTTGCGGTTTCCTGAACGCTTCCTCCCTTGAAACACTGTTGTCCTGCTGCTCATTCATCGTCTCCTGGCTCTCTGCTCTGGCTTACTTAGTATGTAAATAATGTGCACGAAATTATGAATGCAGCTAATTAGGAGACGTCTCCTTTCGTGGCAAGGATGCAGCAGACAAACGCCTTGGTTGTTATTGCCTTGGCTTCTCGCTTTTGTCCGTGTCTTTACTTGTTTTCTTGTTAGTTTTTCCACTTTTTTTTCTGCTTGTTTTGTTTTTTTTGTACATTGCATATTCATTATGTCATTGAACCATTAAATTGCGCTTAAATGTTTTCAAGCCCAGACAACAAACTCGCAAGCCAAAGCACGGCAGTCAACTGCGCATTTTTCTGGTATTTTTTTTTTTTGGGTATACCCTTTAAGCAGTTTTATGAACTTTTAAAAAGCTAACAAGAGCTTTAACTATTCCGAGGAAATGCCTCTGTGGTTCAAAAAACAATTTTTATGCCGTCGTACACCCATCGGTTGAATACCGCTCTAATGATGATTATCTATTTTAATGCAACGTTCTGGAACTCTGGCCATCATCAAATTTATGTATGCTTTAGTTCTTCGTACTTTCAGTTCAAGATATGCTTAAAAAATATTTGTTCATATTCTTATTCAAATTTTCCTATCTCTCATTAAAGGCAAAATTTTACTAGCCGTCATGCTCATCGTCATCATTTATTCTTCTATTTACATTTTACTTCAACGCTGTTTTGGGACTGTATGTAAAAACATATCTATATTATGATAGTTTTTTTATGTACTATACATCATTTTTTTTTTCTCATTACCCGTCATGTCTTCGTGCTCATTCTCATCATTTATTCTTCTATTAAGATTTTTCATTGTCAATATATAAAAAAAATAATTTTTTTTTTTCATCGTCGTACCCATCGTCATCATTTATTTTCCTTTTTGCATTACTCGACATGTTGTCGTCGTGCTCATCCTCATCATTTACTCTTCTTTTTAAATTTTTCAAATATATTGAATGTATAATTTTTTTTTTCCTCGTCGTACCCATCGTCATCATTTATTCTGCTTTTTTATTTTTTACGGCATCTAGTCTTAGTACAATATAAAAGTATTTAATATGTATTTATTTATTGTCTTGCATCTTTCTAAGCCAATCCGAAGCTCTTTACAATATCTCTTCACCTAGCTATTGCATATTAACCCTTTAAAGAGTATTTCAACTTCTCCTTTTTAATTTGGCACTTCCCTTTCGTCTTTATTTATGTCTTAGGTTTTTCGCTCCTGAAGCATTTGGCTGGTTTATCGCGCCGTGGGGAGCATTTAACTCAAAGCGTCGACAAATAGTTCAGCTTACAGCGCAGAGCCGAAGCCTGACTACAGCCAGACGCACCCCGACACTACCCCGACACTCTGCCGCTTTACACCACAAGACGCACTTAAAACTCAAAACTCATGCAAAAGTTGTTGCTACTTGCCGCGATTTATGAACTGCCACTTAAAGGCGTTAAACACTCCATGCTTCATGTTGCACTTACCTGAAAATCAAGATGGAAAAATGATGGAAATTAGTTAATTTAAATATATACTGGTAAAAAAATATTTACATAGCTTAGTGCTAGAATATAGAGCATAAAGTTTGTTATATTTTTTTTTTTTGCTTATCATGACGCTACAAAAGAATAAATGCCTTAAAGATTTATGGCCTAGGCGCAGTTCCAAGCCATTGAAAGACGTCAGAGACAGCAGATGCTACCTAAAGATTAAGGCACCAGCTTACAACAATGCCAACAAAAACAACAACAAACAGAGAGCAACCGCAGTTTTTCAAGGTTTCTTTTTTTTTTTGTTAAACTCTATTGCCCCCCTGACTGAAACTCTCAGACGCTCCCACACTCTTGACAACAACTTTATCGCGTGCATAAACAAGACAGACTCGGGGTTTGGGAGGGAACTTAAACTTGAACGCCGTACTCTAAACTGACTTTCAAGTTTACAAAGTCATGCAACATGGCCATGTGTAACTGTTGCCTGTGTCTGTCTGTCCGTCCGTCTGGCTGTTTATTTTGTGACTTGCCTTGAAAATGTCAGCGGCTACTTAAAATAAAATATAAAAAATAAATTACAGCAGGACATTTACCTAAATAGCCAAAAGGCGCGAATTTTATATATGAGGCTGACGGAAAACAATACATTAAATATTTAAACACAGCTTAAACATGAATACATCTTTTTTTATAGCAGTTATCACATAGAGTAAACGAGTACATCAAGTTCAACCGAGAGTATGAGACCAGAAGAAGGCCCAAATATGCAACAAAATGCTTGCGCCATCTAGCGGCCGCAGTACTCAGAGAAATAAATGATGTGGACGATGACCTCAGAAAACTTTGCTATATGATAGACAGATGAACTTGAATAGGTACCCCACCCTAACCAAAATTACAGAGACCAGACTAAGGCAAATACTTTAACCCAAATATGCAACAAATTGCATGCGCCATTTAGCGGCCACAGTGATTCGAAAAATAAATGATGTGGACGATGACATCAGAAACCTTTACTATGTGATAGACATATGATCTGGAATAGTTACCCCACCCTTACCAAAATTACTTAGACCAGACTAAGGCAAATACTTTAACACAAATATGCAATAAATTGCTTGCGCCATCTAGCGGCCACAGCGATTAGAAAAATAAATGATGACGGTGACGCTGACGTCAGATAACTTCTTTAGATAAAAGAGAGTTGAACCTGAATAGGTTGTCTGGTTTTGTGAGTCTAATAAAATTAAGCATGTCGATCTTTTGCCACAATTGATTTCATTTACTACTGTGTCCAAAAAGTAAGACCAATTTTCATTTTAAAATTCTGCAGTTTATCGATCTTCAATTTGTTTTTTTTTTTTATAAGCTGGTAACACTGTGCTTTACAACTGTGTCAAGTTTCACGTCGAAATATTCATTAGTGTTTGAGTTAGGCTTGGCTCTGTCAGACGCTAAAAGCTAATTCGGCGATTTTTGAAATTTCTGAATCAGACGCGGATTCAGGACTTGGTCTTGGGGGGTTTTTTTTTCATTTTAAAGTGTATGTTTATCAGAGCTCGCGAGAAACTGTCAACCGGTTTTTCAATCTTTGGGAGTCCAGACCCAAAAACCCTCCTGGAACCGCCACTGGTCTGAATTAATTAAGCAAAGAACTTGCGAAAAATTTTGTTTGCGGTATCAATATTCCAAACAATATCGGAAAGAAAGAAATGTTTACAAGTGTTACAAACAGGTCAAAGAAAGCAGAAAACGCGTTGAAGACGAAGAGCGCTCTGGTGGACCATCAACCTCAAACGACGCAGCTCACGTCTAGGGAACTAAAGATTTGGGCTTTGCAAGTCGTCGATTTTCAATAAGAAACCTTCTTGATGATGTTTGAATTTCAAAAGAATTCGTGAATCCATTTTTTGAAGATGTTTTGGGTTTCAAACGCGTCAAATCTCAACTGGTACCGAAAACACTGAATTTTTGTGAAAAACATGGAAACACAGATTTTTTCGTCATAAACGTAACCCCAACCTCCCAAACTCAAAAGACCACTCCAGGAACAACGTTTTAAGTCGATTAAAGAGACTTAACGTGAATTGACGTGAAAAACTTTGGTAAAGTGCATTGTGTCCGTAGCAGATTACTTTGAAAGCGACGAAATATATTTGAAAGAATAAATGAAGAGTTCTTGAAAACAAACAAAGGTCTTAATTCTGCCACAACTGATATTTTAAAGTCTTTGCTCCCAACAGCAAAACAATTAAAAAAGGTAAGAGTGTTAATATAATTTATGTTCTCATAAAAACGAATATTCAATTTGGATAAAGTTAGTTTGCAGTTAATTGTTTGCAGGCGTGCATTTTTTTTTAAGAATATCCCAACCAAGTCGACTTTATGTACTGAATTTGTGTTATACGTTTCAAGTTTTATTTATGAGCTTGCATTAAAGCTCTTTTATTTTTAAAGTTATTACCGCTTTAATTTTGTATTTATTTTTAGCATTTTTTTATTTTTATACGTATATTAATGCAACTCGTAAACTTCTTACTTTCCTTTTAGTTAAGTAAATATTATTTCTTATTTTTTCGTGTTGCCCAAAAATTCATATAAATTAAGAAACAACAAAAAAAAAAAACGAAAGTGTAGCGGGTTCAGTTCGGTTCGTATTGTATCGGATCGTATCATTTTGTACCTGAACCGACTCTTGCAATAAATGTTGCATTTTTATTATCAATTTTTGTTGTCGTTGTTGTTTTTGTTGTCAACGTGGTTGTTGCAGCTTGTAAAAGTGAAAGTTTCCTTTTTTAGAGACTTTGGGACTCGTCGTCGACGTCGTCATCATCGATGCTTCGTGGACTAGTGGCCATGATTGCCTGCCTGCCTGCCTGCCTTTCGAAAGGGGACAACACCGTACAAACACACATATGTGTAACGTATGTATAACTATAACTATGTATCGCACTCTACTCTATATGGACAGAGAGGTTCGTTTGGAGACACAGTTTATAACTCGCTTTCATTAGCGGCTTGTTCAGTTTTTATGTTTTAATTGAATCAACTGCAAGATCTTCGCTTTTTTTTTTTTTTTTTTTTTTTGCCTACTATGATATTTTTATAACATTTATTTATTTTCTTAATTGTTATTGGCGCCGCCTGCCCTCTCTCAGTAGGTTCAATAAACTACAAGACATGTTTCTTATATTTTATGTTGTTGTGCTCGTCGTAGTGTTGCCACATGTTGCAATCAATCGATAGATAGATAGATATATAGATAGGCAGATACATTGCAATTTCATTGCCCAAGCGTTTGCTTTCAAGTAAGCCGGTGGCAGACGTTCGAAGATGATGACGTTCATATGATCTTTTACTGCAATACTCTTAATTAGTTAGGTTCGTTGATTGAATGGATTGCTTGTCATAATTGCAAAATTATAAGCCGCCTGGCGTGGGAAACTGTTGATCTTGTGGCGTTAATAGCACTATTAAGTTTCCCTTTGTTCTATGTATATTATTTGTATGCTATATGTTTTAGAATTCTTCTTAAACTGGGCTCGTGACATGCAATGATGGAGATAGTGCGTTTTAATGAAATGCGATGTGTACACACTTTTTCACGATCTTCAGTTGCAGATCTGGATTCTTGAAACTTCATCCTTCGACGAGTTTAAAAATAGGTGAGCCGAGTCAGTCCCTTGTTAAATCTAAAGCCTATACAACTATTATATTGATCCGTAAGCTTTTTATATTATTTAAAAAAAAATCTTCTTAAACTGGGCTCGTGACACGAAATGATGAAGATGGTGCGTAATAATAAAATGCGCTGTGTACACACTTTTTCACGATTTTCACGTTACAGCCATTATGATATTATGGTTCTAGTCCCGAAAAGGCCCCCAGCTGCTGGGTTCTTGAAACTTCATTCTTCGATGAGTTCGCTTATTGAATATATAAACTATGTACCGGCCTATTAGAGTGAACCATTAACTTTTCGGCTCTGTAACGTCATAGCTTCAGGTAGTACAACAATGTGCATTTGTATTTAGATAGACTAGTTTTAGGGCTCATGCTGTTTTAGTCGGTTTTATTGTATTATCACCATAGCAACGTGACCCATTTATCCTGTTTCCTTTGGATCTTCAAGTTGCAGCCATTATGGGTTCAGGAAACCTTATTCTTCGACAAGTTTAAAAATTGTTCAAATTGGGTCAGTCCCTTATTGAATATAAAAACTAGAGGCCGGCCTATTACAGTATTCCATAAACTTTTCGATCCTGTGACGTCATAACTTTAGCCAGTACAAAAATATGCATTTGTACAAATGTAGCTAGACTAGTTGTGGGGTCTTATTGTATTACTGCCATAGCACCTTCACCCATTCATCCTGTTTCCTTCACTCACGACCACTAACACAGCATCACGCCCAACTCTTCACCTCTCTCTCTCTCTTCCAAGACTCAACCATCAAACAAGCAACAAATGAAGCTTAAATTTTAATCGTTGCCATTTCGACACCATGACGATAATGTTGATGATTTTTTTGTCGCCTGACTTGTTCCTTGCAACTCCACCCAGTTTTTGGGGGCAGACACATCATCAGCAGCAGCAGCAGCATCATCTCGACAGCCCGTTTCGTCGTTCAAAGTCATTTGGTTTTATGATTATTAGCTTGTTTTGTTCCTTCACTCTCCGCTAGCTGCTTGTTTCGAGTGTTGCAACAAGCCAGAGATTTGTCAGCATTTTGTTGTTGTTACTATTTTTTTCGCCTTGTCCTGATCCTGACAAACAACAAACATATTCTTTATGCTTATATAATATCTATCTAGTTGCACTTCATGGCAAGTGTTGTTTGTTTTGCTCTTGTCTCGTCACGACTGATTGCACGTCGCAACTTGGTTTGATGTGCTCTAATGTGCGCTCTCTGATGTTCTCTTTAGTTGCCACTTATTTGTATCTTTTGTATCATTTGCTCATAACAATTTGACGCTTCATGATTCTGTTGTGGGTACGACATATGTTGCAGCTATGTAGCTGCTTTCGACTTTTATGCTTCATGCCCTTTTTCCATTGCCGTTTTGTTTAATTGAATAACTGCCCCACTCCAGTTTTACAGTTCCACTGTCTCACACTTGAGGCTGCCACAATTTGGTTAATAGCTATCCAACTGACTGACTGGCTGAGCAGTGCCTTCTGCTTGGCTGCATGGCTGCAGTTCTGCGGCACCGCAGACATGTGGCGTTGATTTGCGGATTTGTGGCGGCTCTGAGCCCCGAAATTAAAGTCAAAGTCCGCATGACGCCAAAGAGTACATAAAATGCGTTATGCTCGCCTTCGTTTTTTTTTGCATTCTTTTTGTTGCATGCAACCGAAACGCTTCAACTGGTGCTGATTGCAGCCCTTTCCGCTCTTTATTTTTTGGTATAATAAAACCAAATTATTTTTACGATCCAGATCCAAGCCAGCAAATAAATATTTAAGCAACTTTTTTTCGAGTGGGTTTAAATTTGGCACACTAAATGCATTTTTTGAGGCCGAAACGTACGCTTGGGGCGCAACGCATCATTAACAGAGCTACAAGTTGCAAGCGCTAATAATGACCGCAGCCCAGAAACCAGAATATTAAACAAAATTTCTTAATTTCTGCAGAAATTATATAAATTGCAAGCTAATCAAGCGAAATGTGTTTTCTGTGTGTAACGTGAGTGAGCATACCGCCTTTTGCAACACTGTTCGTAAAACCAACCAAAAATTCAAAGTTTTTCGCTCGTTAGTTGCCAAATGTGGCCTGAGGGTTAACTGACCAAAAAGCCTACATGGCGCCGGTTGCAGCCCGTTTGGATTTTCCGGCTTCAAACTCCAAAATATTTGGTTATCGGTTGGAGGCGTGTTGATGGCACTTTGGGGCACCGCTGTTTAGCTTTTTAATTGCATTTTCAGTAATTAGCTGCTGATAATGCGACAATTTGGATGATTTCTGTATGAAAATGTTGCCAAACAACAGTGCTTAAAAGTGCTTTGTCTGCTGTAGAGATTTCCATTGGTAACAACTCTCATCAAGTAATAAACAAACAAAATAGACATTGCAACCGACACAAATTGTAAATCAAATGCAGCCTAGACTGGGCGAGAGCTGGATGAGAGTCTGGTTGATTTCATCTAACCCCAAAAACACCCACGCAATATTCACATTTGCATGCAGATTGCAGCACAACTGTTGGAGGAACCAATCTGGCATAAACAAAACATGCAGAGGCGCAGTGTTAGGGTTTAGGGCACAACGGATTTGAATCGTTTTAATGGATATCAAATAGTATGCAAACACGTACATATACGCAATTGAAGTTACTACAGTGGAGCTTTGATAAGAAAGCCAAACATTATGCAACAAGGCTGCTTTGAAGCTCTATCCAACTTAACTGAGAGGTATCCCAAAGTCCTTGCATGAATAGGTTTCAAGATATTGGAAAATATTTCTCGATTGGGCGGTTCGTCAAAATGAAGCTTGACTGTGTCTGAGTGTGTGTGCGTGCCCCTGAGAGTATAGACATACACCCACTACGAACAAAGCCTGATGTTGGATATCCTGAACCTCGCAACGTATGTATCTAGCTATCTGTGGGGCAGTTGCATAAAAACAAAAAAATTGCTTAAATGCAATGTATGGCAGGCACATACAGAACGAGAGAGAGAGAGATGGAGCGTAGTGCGAGTGGGACAGCAGTTTGGGTTAACACAGCCAACAAACAACAAACATTTTGTTTTATTTAAAATTTTTTTTTTTTTTTTGATTCTCTTACTTTTAGCTGCTTTTATTTTCAACTGCCGTTTTTACTGTTGCCATTGCCACTTTTTCACATTGCGTTTTTGTGTCTGGCAGCTGCTCCGAGTTTGTTCCTCTTGTTGTTGTTGTTGTTGTGCCAACGACAACGACGTCAACGACGATGTCGACTGCCAACAGCAACAACATCGAGCACAATATTGATTGCAATTTCCAGCTTGCAGCAGAGCCGCGTTGCACGAACGAACAATGCGGCATACAACAGTCAGCCAAGTCAGTCAGACAGTCAGTCATCCAGCCATTCAGTCCTACTGTTGTTCTCCTAGGCTGAGGATCCAAACCGACTGGTTGGTTGGTTGGTTGGCTGCCTCTTTTGGCTGACTGGCTCGGCACAAAAGCCTAAAAGCACACAGATACAACACAACAGAACGTACAAACGAACAGACAGACAGATAAACACAACGCACTAACACACTAACATAGCTCAACACGCACACACAGACACAGATATAATCTTTACACAGAGAGAAATATCTGTAACTACAAATTGCTTGCAATGATTAAAGGCTTGATGGCAGATCTGAACTGTACGGTGGCTGTGATAGATCATCCCATCCAAACTCTCGGAGCTGCTGACGCTATATTACAGACGTTCATGGCTTAATGGACAAAAACAACTTTCATATTAACCGATTCTGGCCGCTTCTCGATCACTTGCTCCAATCTGGTTAGTTGTATATAGGTACGAATTGAGTTATTGGCTCTATGTGAGCAGTTCACAATGGATGATTCGCTTCCGATCCCAACAAACACACAGCAAAACCTTCTTGGCCGTTAATCCGGGCTTGACGATCGTTTAAGTCGACTCCCCGCGTTTGGACCACTATCTTTTTCTGCTGTTGTACTCGTATGTGACCCATTTCTCATTGCCAGTCACCAACCGCAAAAGTGTGTCGATTTCGTTACAATTCAGAAAAAAATCCCAAGCTTCAATTTGGACGAACAGGGTGCCACCCATACATTGAGCTTCTTCTTGAGATCAGCCTAGTGCAAATGGTTCCAAAAGATTTTCAGGCTAATCTTTAGTTTTCGACAATTGGCCTCCTAGAGCGTGGCCTATATTTGACGTTCACATTACCCGAATGGAATCGTTAGAACCAGATGCAGGATTTGGTCTGAGGAGGGTTCTTCGATTTCGTTCAATTTGGACGAAAAGGCTTTTTTTCGTGTGCCACCCATACATCGAGCTTCTTCTTCAGATCAGCCTTGTACAAATGGTTCCAAACGATTTTCTGGCTAATCTTTAGTTTTTGACAATTGGCCAACTAGAACGTGGCCTCGTGGAACCAGACGCGGAACCAAATGTGGATCCAGGATTTGATCTTAGGGGCGTTCTTCACTTTGAAGTGTATATATATCAGAGCTCGCAAAAGACTGTCAACCCATTTTTTCAACTTTAAAATTTTTCTTCAACATAAAATGTTCAACTTTACAATTATCTAGTTTTGTTTCTCTCAGTGTATGTTTTGGCTTATAGATGGCGTAAAATACAAGCAGCAACGGAGAACTACAGGAATGAGAAGTTTGTGTGGAGTATGAAAATTTTCAGTCAACGAAGCCTTTTAAGTTACCAAAGCCTGTGCATGTGTGTATAACTGCGTGTGTGTGTGTGTGTGTGGTGTGTTTGTTGTGTGGGTGTAGAGTTGCCCTGGCATTGTCTGTTGGCAATGAAAATATGTACGACAATAATAATGACGATGACGACGACGACGACGACGACGCAGTGACTGAAGCTTTTGACTGCACGTCAGACATGCGCTGTCCATGCACGACGCTGCTGCGCTGCAACTGCGCTGCTGCTGCCATTCGATAGGCCTTGCCTGCTGCATAATATGTGACGTAGGCGTCGTTGCATATAAGGACGTAAGTGAGGACGGAGAGCCTGTGCGTGTGTGGGTGCATGAAAGGAGTGCTGTGATGTTGATGCGTGCCTTTTACAAAGATTTCATTAATAGCTTTTGCGGCTACATAGCATGTTCATTGGGATTAAGAGAGGAGCAGGAGCAGGAGCAGGAGCGGTTGAGCTTCTGCATACATGCATGATTTGACTTTTAACAAAAGAGACTGAACTCCACACTCGGTACACTTGGACTCCATTACCCAGCACCCACGGCTTACATTCCCGACTCGTTATGCACTTCAAATTGCAATGTGATACTGAGGCAGTTCCACACAGTGCTCACTCATTGCATTCTAGTGTAATTGTTTTTTTTTTTTTGAAAATTGCCAACATTTCTAGGAAAATCTTTTGATTTCTTTTGTTAGTTTTCACTTTTCATAGCTTTGTGTTGTTTCTACGGATTATTGGTTGCTCCTGCATTACAAAATCTATTCTGCACCCTAGCTCATTTTCTTAGCTAGAGCTGCGTCTTTGAAATTCGTTGTTGTTGCCATGGTTACGACCCTTTTCAAGGCCTTAAAACCTTTTGATTCGCTTACGTTTCGGCTCAAAGTGCTTTATTATTTTATTATTTCCTCAATTAAAGTTCAAATTATGTTAAACACTTTATTATGCATGCATATACCCATGTATTAGATACTACCAGATACTTTTATAAAAGCGTTGCGTACTAGATCTAGCACTCTTTGACTAGAGCTCGACGAATCCGCCCAATTATTGACACCGTAGCAGCCACAACACGCATTTCATTTCATGCACTGCTGACTGCTCTATTTATGATACTTGCGTCAAATACTGAAACTTAACCTCACATAAACTATGATGCCTCATAAACATGCTATGTTATTACATACAGTAGTTATATGTTTATTTTATAATATATTTTCGAAAATGAACTACCAAAAAAAAAAAAACACAAAAGCAAAAACAATGAAACAATGAATGTAATGGCCAGCAAATGGGCTCTCCAATAGCAAAAATTTGTTCCGCAGCAATTCAAAAATTTTTACAGTCCAGAATTTATACTTCAAAACGTCTAGACGACAGTTTTAGAACGTGCTCAATTAGCATGACACGGCCTTAGGAGCCCAACGACTGCTGAGGGGCGTGCGGATCACTATGGCAGCTTTCGGAGGCGCAACAATTCTGCGCTATGCATCAAAATAAAGCTTAAAAGGCCGTAGACGATTATTAATAATTCTTAATAAAAACATATTTACATACTATAAAAAAAAAATGAAATAAAAAACTACAGATTTGGTCAGAGCTGTCGACGTCGACGTCGCTGGCAGATGTTCTAGCCATAACAAATACAAAAAAAAAAAAAAAGCAACAACAATAATCATGCGAAAAAAGTTATTTTGTAGTTTTGTTTTTCACACCAAAATTGGCGCGGGGTCTGGAGACTTAAAAAGCGAGGGTTACGGCTGCCGGCGTTAAAAACAAAATTCTAGACAACAATGTTGCCAATTTTTTTTTCGTTTTCATTCTTGCTTTTGCCTTTCGCAATTTATTTGCTATTGTGCGCTCAGTTTTTCTTTCTACATCTTTTTTTTGCCTAGCGAATAATCTTGAAAGTTTGAAAACTCATTTAGCAAAGCGAGGGAAAAGCAAAAAAAAAATACCCACGCTGGAACCATCAAAGATATGCATAGACTTCCTAAGCTCGCCTAGGTCTTCTCCTATATGCAGTGTCTTGTGGGCGGCAGCGTAGTTGAATATATAAATACTTCCTCATTCTTCAATCATATTCCCAAAACTTTTTCGTCATTTTTAAATGTTTATAATCATTCAAGTAATGTTTATACTCTTAATTTAGCGTAGAGCATTATAACTTTATCACAAAGACAATTCTGACGAGTCCTTTATATGAAGCTCCAGTCGCCAGTCTCATCTTCGCTATTAAAGACCGTAAAGCGTTTTCTTGCAAATAAAGTTTATTTTCTATATATCCCAACTGAAGCTATTTGGTCGTTCACTAAGTAATTTCGTTTGATGACAACAGCTGTTCTTATTGAATTTTTTCGCAGCCAACTTCACACCTAACCGCTTTACCTTTATATATTTGATCAGCTAATATAGTAAGGCTTTTTTGTAAACAATTTTGTTAAATTTTTTGGAATAGTTTTTGTTTGGCGCGCCATCAAAGATGGAAGATCGAAAACAACATTTTCGGCATATTTTACTGTTTTACTATCAAAAGGATAAAAATGCAGATCATGCAAGGCGAAAATTATGTGATGTGTACGGAGAAGATGTGTTGACCGAACGCCAATGCTAAAATTGGTTTGCAAAATTTCGTTCCGGCAATTTCGATCTTGAGGATGCATTACGTCCTGGAAGGCCTCTTGAAGCCGATGTGGATAAAATAAAGTCGTTGGTCGATGCAAATCGTCGAATAACAACTCGAGAGATTTCAGAAAGATTAAATTTGTCTAACGCAACATGAAACGTCTAGGATTAATTTCGAAGCTTGACATATGGGTTCCTCATGTTCTTACAGAACGAAATTTGCTTCGTCGCATTAAGGACTGTGATTTGCTTATCAAATGTCAAAGAAGTGATCCATTTTTGAAGCGCATTGTTACTGGCGACGAAAAGTGGGTTGCTTACAAGTATGTAAAGCGCAAGATATCATGGTCTAAAAAGGATGAACCAGCTCAAACCACTTCGAAGGCCGATATTCACCAAATAAAGGTTTTCTTGTCTGTTTGGTGGGATTTCAAAGGGATCGTTTATTTTAAACTTTTGCCCGACAATACCACGATTTATTCTGAAGTGTACATATTGTGATCAGCTGGACAAACTGAGTGGTGCACTCAAACAGAATAGGCCAGAATTGATCAATAGAAAGGTTAGGTGTAGGGTTCCACCAGAATAATGCGAGACCTCATATAAGTTTGATGACTCGCCAAAAGCTTTTGCAGCTTGAACGGGATGTGCTACCACACCCACCATATTCTCCAGACTTGGCACCTTCGGACTATTACTTGTTCCGGTCTCTGCAAAATTTTTTGGATGGGAGAACCTTCACCTCAAATCAGGACGTCAAAAACCACTTGGACCAGTTTTTTGCCTGCAAGGATCAAAAATTGTATGAGCGTGGAATCAATCTCTTGCCCGAAAGATGGCAAAAGGTATTGGATCAAAATGGAGGATATATTATTTTTATAAAATGTTTTACACAATAAAAAAAAAAAATTAACGATTCTCGGATATTTGTTTCTGATGAACTACAAACGCTAAAAGCTCGAAAAAGTTTACAAGAAACTACGGACAAAGCAATAATTGTGTTTTCTGAAGACAACTCCAACTTCAGTTATTACGTAATAAGTAGTTTCTTAAAATTTCATGGCTGCGCTTAGATAATTAACATTTTCCCAGCAAAGAGTTACAATTTTTTTGGATATATGTATGTACTTCTTAGGAAGTTACGACGTATATTATTGTCTAAGGCCCAAAAAGAGTATCTAAGCTTGATTGCTTTTGAATTAAGCTTTCTGCTTACAAACAGGAAGAGCTTTCTGCAAAGTTTCGAGCTTAGCAGCGGCAGCGGCACATTTAGTCCAACTTGGAGCGCATATTCCAGGCCCAACAAAAATAACAACTTCAAATTGGTATATACAAAAATTTATCTTAACCTTGACATTGGACGAAGCATATCAAAATGCGAGTATGCGTGTGTGCGTGTGTGTGTGAAGAAAAGCCGGCAAACAGTAAAAGGCACAGACAGAAAAAAAAAACACGTTAAGTGTTGTTGTATCTGTGTGTGCGCGTTTGTAGTAGCTGTGTGTATTTTGGGGGGCTGGCAGTTTAGATGCCCTCAGCCCTTGGGCCGAACACACACAGACAAATTCATTCATAAAGTTTGGTGGGAAAAAAAAAGTAAACACTAAACAGACTGTAAATTGTTTTGAACTGAATATGTTTAAGCTGAAGAAAAAAAAACGCATAAAGATAAAGATATTTAAAAAAAAAAAGAAATCAAATATATTTTAGCGCGTGCGACAAGCTAAAAATAACACAAGAAATAAGTATTGTTTAAAAAAAATAAAGTGATAAACAATATTATTTTGGTATACTTTTGGGTGTGTGTATAAAAAAACAAACAACAGTTGGGATTTATTGATAAGAGCTTCAAGTGCAAGGCGAAAAATGCAAGAATATTGAAACAAAAATAAAGCAAAAGCAAACGAAAGCGCAACAAAGCGTAATAGGCACAAAACTTGTGCTCAGTTAAGGCAGATAAAAGTGCTATGCGGAGTAGGCAAAGCACATAACAAAAACGAAAAACAGCAAAAGAAAAAAAAAAAAAGAAGTATCAAAATAAAAGCTTGTTGTCATAAAGTGGAACACAAGAAGTAAAAAAAAAACCGCGTATAAAAGCACAAAAACAAATACGAATAAAAATATCACGACCTTGAAAACTAAGCGAAAAATGGTAACAAAAAGCAGCACACAAAAAAAAAAACAAGAAGCAGCATAGAGCACAGTTTGAGATCAACGCAAAGATCGGTAGAACTTAGTTTGATGAACGTGAAGCAGGGTAGCAGGGTAAGTAATTAAGTTAAGGCCCTAACTGTTGTGAGCTCTCTCTCTCTCTCTCTCTCTCTTTCTCTCTCTCTGTCTCCCTCTCATGCTGTAGTAGTTCTATGAATATTATTTTGAATAACAATTCCCCATGCCAAGATCTAAAAGCAATGCTGGAAGCATCCCCACAACGTGCACAAACACACATACATACATATGTATGTATGTATATAGAAAATGAACGTCAAATACAACAAAAAAATAAAAACTAAAAATAGGCAAAAAAAAAAAACAACCAAAAATACACGATCTAATTTTTTTTTTTTTACTTCTTTTGCTTTATTGCCGTTTCGTGTGTTGTTCTCTTCTAATTCGGCGTGTGTTGTGTTTTTGGCTTTCTTGCCGAATTTTTATCGCGCTGGAGAACATAAACAACAACAGCGGCAAAGCGGACGACGCCAGCGTCGCGCTAAAGCGGAAATATTAAAATTATACCCAAAAAAAAACAAAAAAAAAATAACACACATATATTTACATACAGTGCATACAAAAAGTCTTGACAGCGGCAAATAATAACTATTTAAATTTAAATATTCTTCAGGTTTAGCGCAGAAATTTGTGTTCCCAAAATCCCATTTTGTTGGAGTTTGAATTGAGAGAAAGTTACAGCATTCATAATATAAAAATTCGAATTGAAATTTATTAGTTCAGAAAAAGATAGTTTTGAAAAGATACTCGAAAATATGTAGCAGAATCTTAGTACAAACAATATTTCCAAGCAGTCATGACAGAAATTCGAAAATAAACTTCAAAGAACTTATATCCTTACATTCTACCGAAAAAAAAGGATATTTTCAAGAAATTTTTGTTCTAATTGTTAAAGTTTAAAAATGATGAAGTTCGGGAGACAACATTTTTTCGCTAATATGATGAATTAATGAATGTTTATGAAGAATTTGAAAATTTTCGCCGAAAAAAAAACGATTTTTGTTTTTTCAGCCTCAAAATTAATGTTTTTTCCAAATGAAAATTCTTTTGTTGGGACTTTTAAGTAGCCTCTAAAGTACTTAATCGATACGAAGCTTATTGAGACACCTTGCCTGTCGTTTAAAGACATGAATAGTATAGGTTCTAGGCTCAGATCCTTATGAAATGATAAAAATAAACGCAAGAGTACTTTAGCAAAATTGAAAAAAAAACATTTTTTGCTTATTATAAAGGGTGTTTTTTTAGAGTTACAAAAGTTTTAATCATAATAAAACAAAGAAATATAGTATTTGTAATATCAATGAAACGGGCTTTATTGGATAGAATATTTTATGACATTAATGTTTAAATACCGCTCATTTAGAAGAAAAATGTCATAACTCAACAAATTGCGTTTTTTGAGTTAATAATGCAGATTTATTCGTTATAAAAAAACTGTACATTGTGTAAAAATTTCATATTGATATCATACATACTTTCCGTATGAGAAGAGAATATGTCCTTATTTCATTCCACTTATTTCATCTATTTTGACCAACGAAACCGTCATATCTCAGTTGTCCCTTAGTTTTCGGCAAGTAAAAACATATTTTTAACATATAATAGAGAACTACTAAATTACGGAATAACTAGGAGAGTCTTTTTGTTTGAAATGGTGGGGTCGATTGAAAACTTTATATGTATTTTCTGCAAAATGCCATTTTTTGAGTTATAACGTTCTTCTTGTAAATGAGGGATATGATTTCGGCTATGTGGCCGCCACGGCTGGCGCGTACAAGACGCATTTTGGAACATCAATTTTCACAAACTTTTCGCAGCATTTGCGGCCGTATTTCGTCAATAACTCTTCGAATGTTGATTTCCAGTTGTTCAATTGTCTCTGGTTTATTAACTTAGACAAGTGACAGTAATTTTCTGTGGATGTAATGGTGTTTCGACAAAAGCTTGTGGATTATTCTCACTCCAAATGCGACAATTCTGCTTATTTACGCACCCATTCAAGCAAAAATGGGCTTCAGGAGAACAAAATTTTGAATTTTAAATAAGTTTGACTAACGAAACCATTATTTTGATAAAAAAATTTCAACAATTTGCAAGCGTTGCTCTGGTGTAAGTCTAACCATAATGAAGTGTCAAACCAAACTCAACAAAAAGCAACTATGAGCTGTTAAATGGGCTGTCAGATAAAGCAGTGTTGCCAAGTTGTGAGCCTCTAAAAAAAACACGCTGTATTATAAGTGCATAATAATAATTCCCTGACTGACAATTTTTTGTCAGTCGCCCCTGGGTGGGGCATGGTGATCTCTATTAATAACTTTTCAAAGAGAACAGGGACCTACAGTTTATAGCCGAATCCGAAGGGCGGTGTCTGGAATTAATAGAGATTTTTTGGGCAAATATCGTCTTTGAGCTAGCGATGCCAGTGCTAGGCATAAGTGCATAAAAGTGCACCCTCTAAATGCGCTAAAGAAACAGAAATTTTCAAGCTGTCATTGGTTCATTTAGTAACTTTTGCAATAGACACTTTTTGACAGAAAAGATACTAATTTTATTTAGTATTTCAATATTATCGTGCAATCTGAAATTAGACAGCACATATTAACATTAAATTCAGCTTGCTCTTGGCTGCCTTATCAATGCCATAATAAAATGCATGCATCTTTCCCAAATTTCTGGAGCTTGTTGCTGTAATAAAACGCATAACCCAATTACATATGTTTGTGTGGAAATCGCCTTTGAGAATGTCAATTTAGATATCCAGTAGTATAAGCTTATCCTTGAGTAAGCGAAGAAGACTTCAACTGTTTGCTTTGAAAAATTATATTAAGTAAAGCGGCTTTAAAACTTGGATAAAACGAAACATGTCTTTAATGCAAAAAAAAAAAAAACGGAATGCAATTTAAAAAATGGTATAGCTCATTAATATATTTATTTAAATATTTATTAATTTATCATTTAGAAAAAATAAGCATTTTAATAATATGCTAGATCTAGCTTTAAACAAGCTTAAGTGGCAGCCATGTCTCCAAGTGATATTTGGTTCTGCCAAACTTTGCTATACAGTGCAGTATGTATTTTAGTTCTCATATCAAATTTAGGTGTATCTACAGCAGAGCTGGGCAAAAAGAGAGCGTTCTGCCATAGGTGCAGGAACAAAAAGTGCCCGTTTGGGCTATGGGCTGCCCAGCTCTGATCTACAGGTGCTGCAGAAAGGATCTTGGAAAATTAACGCTGAGTATTGCGTCAAGTATTTTGTAAAAAATTGAAAAACTGCTGCTGAGCCTATGCGAAAACTTAGCTGGTACACGTACATATTTATTTTTCTGCTTTTTAAACATCTCGAATTTCGCCATTTCTTTTGTGATATTCGTTTTGAGCATTAACTAAACGCTGCAAAAGTGCAGCAAAGAGCGAAAAGGAAATAAGCCTTGACCCAAAGTCGCCGCAACAGCAAAAACAACAAAGCAACGAAGAGCGCGCAGCTCTACATTGTAAGCTCACACACGCACACATTAGTTGAGCATCGATAAAAGTGAAACTCGCGCAGCAAGTAAATAACAAATGTATGTACGTGCATGTGCATGCGTGTGTGTGTGTGTGCGACCAAAAAGGAAATAAGCAAACAAGAATGGCAAAAACAGCAAACAGCGAACAGCACACATAAAACGTACAACATAAAGAACACCACGCTGGCTGCTACGTCAAGAAGATCAATGCAAAGAGACAGAGAGAGGAGAGAGAGCGACGTCAAAGAGAGTACGTGTGCAGCAGCTGTGAGCGCGACTCGCGTCAGGCTTATTTTCATGCAAATTGACAACAATAAATAAATAATAAAAAAGTGAACTTCTTCCTTAAGCTCCCTCTCACCTCTCACTTCTGCTGGCCTGCTCGCACTGCTGCTCTTTTATGCACCAACTCGCTCACTCAACACATAAAAACAACAAAACTGGCTCTAATAAAATACTTTAAAATTACACGCGCAAAAATCTTAAAAGTTTGTTCGTTTTTAATACACACAGTGACAGGCAAAAGTCTGCGTACGAAAATCATTTGTGCAGCCAAAGCGTAATGCATGGTTAGAGACGTTTTGACTTCAATTTAAATTAAATAAAAAATATATTTTTAGGCTAAAGAAAGCAAGTAGTTGCTTACTTAAAAGTTACTAAGAAATCGAATTCGTTCTAAGTGTAAAGAAAATATAGCTTTAACAGCCTTGATGACAAAAAGGTTCGTTTATGGCTTAAAATAGCCTGGTTAAACCTCTAATATTAATAGAATCCCTGCTAGTTCTCAAACGAGAAAGATTTATTGCAAAAAGGTCTCTCAATATTTTTAAAAAGAAGTATTAAGAGCACGAAATTATTTTGCACTTAGGCGGCCAAAGACCTAGCTACAAAGAAATCGCGCACAAAAAATTGTTTTTTATGTGAAACTATAATAAATGAATATATCATCTAGAAGTTCCAACTTTGAAATTTTATTTAGGTTTGGTGGTGGTGTTCAGTAGAACAGAAATTTTAAATTTAGAGATAGATAATAGATCTACGTTAAGTATTAAATTATAGAATTAAAATTAATTGCAGTACTTGCCTAATCAAAGTTTTGCTGTTTATTTTAAAAACAAGCGTAGGCTTTTATTTTATTTTATTTATTTTTTCAATTAATAATATGTCAATTTCATATCGAAGAGTGTTTTTTTTTTAATTATATATAGATAAAAATAAATGAAAGAGTAAAAAGTATCATTGCTTTTATTTCAGAGCAGACATGTGTACTTATCGTAGGCTGACTTGGGTGTGCCACTGTACTTTGAGTATGTATATGTGTGTTTGAACAACTTAGGCTGGTTTTTTTTGGTATGGCTGTTTTTGTGGTTGAAAAATTAATTTGCCAAATATTGAATTAATTTTTTCGCAGCTGTTCTGAAACCAAAAAAAGAAAAGCAAAAAAAAAAAGCGAAAGCGAAATCGAAACATGCGCCACAATCTGCTGCTCAGTTAGTATGAGGCATATAAATAATAACGCTAAGGAAATATCAAGGTTATATAAGAGATGACGCCTCTAGTAAATACAGCCATAAGCACAACAAAAACAGCGGCAGGCAGTCGAATAATTGTTGATAATTTATAAAACTTTTATGAATAAATATTTAAAATTGCGGCAAGCTAAAGCGACTTTGCGGCAAATATAAGGGGTGCTTTTTTTTTTCGTTATTTCAAAATGCTGATAAAAGTTTTCAAGACACAAAGACTATGAAACATGAGATGCTTGATACTGAATGAACTCAGTTTTTATTTTTTATTTTTCAGCTTTTTTTTAAATATTTTTATTTTTATTGCGGAATTAAGTTTTTTCGAAAAATTTTTATTATTTAATTAAACCATTTAAGATTGGTTCAATTTAGACTTAAGATTGAAATTTTTCGAATTCTTGATAAAAGTTTAAAAGAAATATGAAAAAATAGATAAAGAAAAGATAGATAATATATGAATGGTTCACAAGCCAAATCGATTAACTCCAAAACAAACAGTTGAGAAAAATGAGAAATAAATTAATTATAATTCAGTGTCTTTTGTCTTTTTTATTTGTTATTTTGTCTTTTAGTAGTGTACATTTTTATTTTTAATCGATTTGACAGTTGAGCCATTCACATACATATAGCTCTGAATGTTAAAAAATTAACACTTAAAAAAAATCACCTTATAACACAAATTGTTTAAGTTCTTGATAAACGTTTTAAGGAAAAAGATTTTTTTTTTTGGAAATTCGGAAAAAAAAATAGATGAACTCAATTTTAGAAGACTGTTTCCAAATACAGCTTTGAATTCCATAAATTTACCAGCTTAAAAAATCAAAGCAATAATAAGTCCATGCTCTCGAAAATCACCCCATAAAACAAACTTTTTAATTTCTTAATAAAGGTTTTAAAAAAAGTGTTTTAAAAAAAATGCTATAAATTTAACAAAAAAAATATTCAATTTTTTAATTCTTGATAAGAATTTAAAAAAAAAAGCTGGTTTCTCAGAAATTCTTATAAAATATAGATGAACTCAATTCTAGCAGACAGTTCTCATATACAGCTCTTTATTCTATAAATTTAACACTTAAAAAAAAAAATCAAATCAAACATAATTCCATGCTCTCGAAAATCACCCAAAACATAACAAACATTACTTTCTCAATAAAAGCTTTAAGAAAAAGTCTTGAAAAAATTCTATAAATATAACACTCAAAAAAAAATCAAAGCAATAAGAATGCCTGGAAAATCACCTTTTTAAACAATTTATTTACTTCTTGATAAATGTTTTAAAGAAAAAGCTTGTTTCTCAGAAATTCTGATAAAATATAGATGAACTCAATTCTAGCAGACAGTTTCTTTATATATCCCTCAAAACTATAAATTTAACACTTAAAAAACAAATCAAAGCAATCATAATTCCATGCGCTAGAAAATCACCCTATAAAACAAACTTTTTAATTTCTTAATAAAAGTTTTAAAGAAAGAACCTCCCCTTAAAACAAATTCTATAAATTTAACACAAAAAAATCAAATTTTTTAATTCTTGATAAAAGTTTTAGAAAAAAGCTTGTTTCTCAGAAATTCTAATAAAAAATAGATGTACTCAATTCTAGCAGACAGTTTCTATATGTAGCTCTCAAAACTATAAATTTAACACTTCAAAATAAATCAAAGCAATCATTATTCCATGCGCCAGAAAATCACCCTATAAAGCCATTTTCACATATGTTTTGATAATTTCGCCAGCGCTTTTTCGTTGACGCTGACAGACGTGGACCTTATGACTAACCCAATCACAAGATTCCTGATTTTCTCAAGTCTCTGCCTGCTAATATTTCTAGTTGACACTTACCGCACTCGCTCCGAGTAGAGCTCGACCTCCTTGTTCTTCTTCTGCTGCACTAGCTGCTGCTGATCAAAGCTGGTCAAGGGCTTAAAGTTGCTTATGTTGGCCAAAGCGGGCAGCGGCTGGTTTGCAGCACAAACTACATTTAGTATGCTCTTGGACAGACCCAATCCATTCTGCTGCAACAGGCTGTTGGCATAGGCATTGGAATTGGACGACGCTGAAGTTTGTGGCGGCAGCGGCTGCATTAGCGCAAGCTGCGGAGTTGGCACTGCAGCCAAATGTTGCTGCAGCTGCAGCACGGGCGAGATGGAGATATCACCGCTGGATTGGGAGGCAGCGGGTGAAGTGGAACCGCTGCCAGCGCCGCTAGAGGATAAGCTGCCGGCTCGAACGCGCAAATCTAGACCCAAAATGTTGCCGGCGCTGCCATTTAAGCTATTGTTGCCATTGGTCAAAATGCTGCTCAAAGTGGCCACAAGCACGCCATTAGAGTTGTTGTTGCTATTATTGTTGCTGCTGCTCTGCACATTACCATTACCATTGCTGTTGTTGTTGCTATTGTGTGGCAAGCCGGAGCCTATGACACCCACATTGGGATTGGGCTGATAGCCATTGCTTGTATTGGTATTGAGCGGCGTTAGGGCCATGGACGTTTTCTGCTGGCTAGCAAGCACATTGCCATTCGTGGCGTTGTTATTGTTGCTGCTGCCATTGCCATTGCGATTACGCTTCTTTTTGGCCTTTTTCTTGTCATCATCCTCGCTTATGTTGCCACCTGCAACGCTGCCATTCAAGGCGCGATTGCCATTGAGAAAGACTGCGCTGCCGCCATTGCCATTTTTAAGCATGGGCGGCGCTGTCCACTCGAGATCCTTGCGCAAATGTCCGCGACCACACTTGCAGCTGCAAGCCTTGTAGACCATATCATAGCCCTTCTTGGTCCACAAATGCTGCGCACGCTGGCGCTCGGTCCAAGCACGTGCGCGTCCATTGGCCTTGAGCGACTGCAGCACTTGCGTTTCCCAGGCCTCAAAACACTCGCTATGCATATACTGGCCCACGTTGCAGTTCTCATTGTTGCACAGCACGCGCACACAGCCCGAGAGTCCGGCATCGTCCAGCGTTATGAGTGAGTCCAGCTTGCCACAATCTCCACGTGGATAGCAGCAGCGCGTTAGCTGCACGCCGCCGCCGCTGGAGTTGAGCGTTTGCTGCATGGGCGACATGTCCTGGGAATCGTTGGCAGAATAAAGATGTAGCTGATGATGTTGGTGCTGCTGCTGCTGCTGCTGGATTTGTGACGTAGTAGCTGTTGCACTCTGCTGCTGCTGCTGCTGAGGATTGACGCTGACGCTAGCGCTGCCGTTGTTGTTGCTATTACGACGCGGCGCCATAGACGCTATTTGTAGCTTAAAATTCTGGCCAATTTATTGCTTTTTTTTTGTAAGGTATATATTTGTTTTGTTTTTAGTTGTTTTTGTTGTTTTATTTTGCATGCAACATTTTTGTAAAAAATTGTTTTTTTTTTTTTTTTTTTTTTTTTTATTATTATTTATATGTTTTATATAAAATGTAATACACTTAAGAGCTGTGTGTAAAGGTTTCCAAAAGAAAAATTTATTTTTTTTTCTTGCAGTCTATTTTGTTTTTTTTTTATATACCTGAGCTGTAGTTTAACACATATAAAATGTGTTTATTTTTTTATGTTTTATTTTAGTATCAAAATTTCTCACTATTTAATGCTTATATGTTTTTGTTGCACACGCGACGCCATGTTTATATGTAAATTTTACATTTTTAATAAATTTGTTGTTGTTTTTTTTTCGCTTGGTTATTTATCAAATGCGTTTGTTTAACCGTTACTGCATGCCGGCTCGGCTTATGTATTAAAAGAAACACGCACGCAACACGCAACAAGAAAACGCACAAAAAGCGAAACGCACAAAGTTTTACAATTATTTAAAATTTTTACAATATACAAAATGTTTAATAAACTAACACTTAATGTTTATACGTGCTTTTTTGTTTGCTATTTTCTTTTCTTTTTTGCCTGTTTTTTTTTCTTTCCTTAACACTGTTCTCCCACACTGTTTCTATGCGCGCAAAAAGCAGAGAGCAGCCGAAAAAACACAACCTTCCAATTCGAAAGCGAAACACCGAGTAATGTGGCTGAGCACAATTCCAAGCGTCGTAGCGTTTGGCGGCGTTTGTTCGTTTGTGTTCGATGTTCGACGTCGTTTCCCATGCAACCACAACATGCTCGCGCCGTCTCTTTCTATGTTTGAGCTATTTTGTATTTTGTGTTTTTTGAGTGATTTGCTTGTTCTTCTTATTAGATCTGATGGCAGTCTCCGTAATTCTTCTGAAAAGCGTAGATAGTCTTCGTAATTCTTCTGAAAAGCGTAGGCAGTCTACGTAATTCTTCTGAGTTCCTGTTAACTTAACAGGCTCGAAGGAGGTTCGAACAGAAATAGTAAGAAATGTGCCTGGACAACTGCAGCTGTTATGGTGGTTGGTGGGTGGTGGTTGGTCGCTTTTCGCTTTTCACTTTCCACCACCGCCGACACCACAAAGAGCAGACAAACAAATAGCTGCGGAAAATGCTTGTTTTTCATTTGAGGAAAATTGTCAGAGCCGCATATTTTTTTGGCGCTTAAACAGCTCAATGCGTCTGTGCGAGGGTGGTGGGTTGGGCTGGCTGTGTTTAGGGGTGGCTTTAAAGTGCGAGTGCGGGGCTAAAAGGCTTCGAACCAAAAGATTCACTTTCAATAGTTGCATTGCGTTTCCCCTACAACATGTTCGACAGCACAGTTCGATGCGACGCGCGTTTGACCGTGTGTGTGTGTGAGCGTGCAAAAAAAGCCGGCAAAACAAACAGCAGACAGCCAAAGAGCGAGACCTTTTAGGGTTGTCAGGTTTGCCAAAAACATTTAACTTTTGCTTTTCATTTGCCTTTTGTTATTTGCTTTAAACAAATTTTAGACTTTTACGCAATAAATAATTTTAATTTAAAACTTTTGATTTATATATTTAAGAGCAAAAAATACTAAAGGGGTTAGTTAGCTACAGCAGTATATGGCATGCCGACGACGCTGCTCTAATAATGGTCTATGTACATACCTAGTGCCAAATATGGTCAGTTGCTGTCGCTGTGTGCGTGCGTATATGTTTTTGTACATAATGCGCTTATGTACAACAGGCAAGAGCATGTTCAATTTGAATGCGTTTCAATGTTGTACATACGAACATTGAGCATAAAAAGAGGCAGTAAAAACAACGCAGTAAAAAACAAACATAACAAAGCAGAAATAAATGCAGTAGAGCTTTAGGCTTTGCCAACAGCTCAATCCCCTACAAGCAACATTATGATGAGCTATAGAAGTAATTATAAATACTTTATTAAGGATCAACGAATTGAAACTTAATTAAAGTTTGGCGTTTAATTTGGCAATGGAAAGCTTTTGAGAAACAAGTTGTTGAGATCGCCAGATGGGTGTAAAATTTTCATGGGATTGGGCCGTGCCGACCACTGGTGTAAATCCTCAAGTTTTGTTAAGAGCAAACAAGATCTTTGAGAGAATAGTAGAGCCTCCGTTGGTAACGTATGTATATAAAACCCTTAATGCACTTATTTTTTACGAATAAATTAAATTACTTTATACAGAAAAGGAATGAAAATCGTGCATTTGGGAAATCCCCATTAATCCCAAGGGATTACAGAAATGTCCTGATTGATGCTGTGCTAAATCGACCAGATCACAATATTCAAGTTTGGATCAAAAAAAGTTTTGTGAAGTTCAAAAATAAAACAGACATTGAGTCCCTCCGTTTAGCTTTTCTTAAATGACTCGTTGTCGTGTGTGTATAAAAAAAAACTGTTTCAAAAAACTTACTTATTTTTCAATCTATTGTTAGATAGTAAACAAAGACTTAGTTGAGTGTTTTTTCCCATCCGAAACTCTTCGTTTACTGTACTAGGAATAAAACTAACTCCTTTGTTGTTTTTCAAAATATTAAAAATTTTGTTTTTTTCAAGTTTAAAAATGGTTTCCACATATAAATGACTGAAATTGGAAAAGAAATTCAATGCGAAGAAGTAAAAATACATACATTTTTGCGCCTTGCCGAATGCAGAATTTCGTTCAAGTTTCTCTTCCTTTTGACTGCCATGATCGAAAGCTTTGATCGGATTGAAATCCCCAACAAAGAGCTGCAATCATCGGAACTGTGTGTTGTCGAAACTTATCTAAAAGTAGAAATCGTGTCAACTGTAATGAATGAGTATCGGGATCAAAAATTTGAATCAATTTGGAAAAACAGTTGCGAATTGTCATCTAAACTTGAGACTGAAGAACCAAAATTGCCAAGAAAACGTCGAATTTCAAAACGATTGGAAGATAGCGTAACAGAAAACCATATTTATTATTCCCCAAAAGATTATTACAAAACAATATTTTGTGAGATTTTCGAGCAGATAAATTTGTCTCTCAAAGAAAGATTTGATTCCAACAATGCCCGATTTTTCAAATCTCTAGAAACTTTTGCGATTAGCAAATCAAAAAATACTGACGCAATCATAAAATTTTACAGAGGAGGAGATTTCAATGAACTCCGTTTGAACAAAGATAGAGACCTCTTATTGGAGCTAATGGCGCATAAGGGTAAAAAAGCTTCAGATTTGAGCACAATTGTTAAGTTTCTTAGAGAAACGGAAAATATCCGAATATCGTTCCTGAATTCGTTCGTTTTCTTACATTAGTTCTGACGATACCAGTTTCTTCATGTATCAATAAAAGAAGTTTTTCTGTTTTAAGCCGAATTAAAAATTATTTAAGATCTACCATGGCTCAGGATCGACTCAATCACATGGGCATTTTACATACATATCCGAATTTGGTTGGACGCATTTACTGTTCGCAATCGAAAACGAACTTCATGTTTTGCTCTACGAAACTAAGTTATATTTAAATAGAATAAATTAAACTAATTTATTTTCTTTTTATTATTTCACTGTTCTAATCCTTTATCTGTATCAAGATAAATTGTAAAACATCATCCATGAACATGAAAGATCTACAGATTAGCAATCTGTAAACGAAAGACTATTATGAGAACATTAATAAATTTGACTTTTTTGAGTTAGTGCCTTTGAGCAAATGTAGAGCTGGGAACTATCGAGGAGCTTCAAAATTACACGAAAGATGGCGTTTTTAAAAAATGTGTTTAGCAATCAAACGCATTAATTGCCAATAATAAACTTAATACTTTATTAATGTTAAACAATACAAATAAATGATGCGTCGAAGTGTTATGGTTTTTGGCGCGAGACGATAGATGAATAAAGCGATGATAGACGCCTCGATAATGCCTCGTGCCGATTGCAGCAAAACGCAGAGTTCTATCGCACAATCGCCTATCGGCAACACTGCTTCGGTGTTGCCACATGTGCGCGGACGTGGGCGCAATTAAATCCGGTGCATTGTTTCAAAACTCTTAAAGATATTGAATAATCAGCCGTGCTTCGTAGAACGAAAATAACAAACCGAACAATTTTATACGAATTCGTTTTTGCCTGCTACGCAAAACGCATTTTTTTGTCGATATTTCCCTTTTTATTTTCGATAAACTCTTATTTTTCGCTTAACTTTCCGATAAATTCTAATGTTGTGTTGGCTTGAAATTATCTATCTTTGATTTAAACAGCTGACATGGTTGCCGCAGTTTTTTATCTTTTTGTTACGTTATGTTGTTTATATTTAATATTCCTTAGCTTATAGCTTTTTCTTCATTATTCTTTATATTAAATAAAATTACAGAAAAATATTACTTTAGCAATAATATTTCTTGTAATTAATCACGATTTAGCTATTTTTCAAAGAGGGCAAATTTTCTTTCTGTAAAGCGGCAACCCTTACGCACTTATCGTTATATGTTCGTATATGATATGTGCATAAAAAAAATTCTTTTTGGAAAAGAATATTTAAAAATTTCATTCAGTATAAAGTACGTACTTTTTTAAACCTATTTTGTCGATTCGTTTTAATTCCTCTTGCAACAAAACATTCGGTTTCAAATCACATGAAAAATTTGGTTTGCTGTAAGTGGGAGCACCAGATATTCGCTTTTAAAAAGAATACGAATAAAATGTTCGGATTCGTTTTCCGAAGCGCGGCCGATTAGAAAATAGAAAATTATGCATTGTTTCAAGATTGTAGATGATCTTCTAATTTCTTCAAATCTACCTAAAGAACTTTGGGCATGAAGGGCATGCTAGTCCCAAAAAATAATCCCAATCCCCCCGAATACAGTCTTATTGGGAGCTATGGTAGTATAATTTCAAACCACAAGAAAAATTCGGTTTGGTGAAATTGGGATCCCCAAACATTAATTTTTCGTATCACGGCCGATTATAAAATAGAAAATTGTGCATTGTTTCAAGATTGCAAATGATCTTCTAATTTTAATAAATCTACCTAAAGAACTTTGTGCACGAAGGGAATGCCAGTCCCCCCGAATACAGTCTTATTGGGAGTAGTGTAATTAAAAAAAAAATTTGCTTTGGTGAAATTGGGATCGCCAAACATTCGGTTTCAAAACGAATCCGAATAAAGTGTTCGGATTCGTTGTGCGGAGGAGCAAATTTTACATTGTTTCAAGATTGTTGATAATCTTCTAATTTTATCAAATCTATCTAAAGAACTTTGGGCAGAAAGGAAATCCCAATCCTTCTTTGCCCAGAATACAGTCTTGTTGGGAACTAATTCTGCATCGAGTGCAGTGCTGAGATAGAAAATTATGTTGAAAAATTTCATGTTACTTCTTGTTCTTTTGTTTTAAAAAAAAATTAGCTTCTCTTATTCTACCTCCTAAAAACCGTCTCCTCCATACGCCAGCCTCGCTTTCAAAGTCCAAGTGCTAATAGCGCCTCGTGTAGGGTATCCCAAAAACCTTAAAGATCCGAACATGTCATTCTGCCGTTTCTGCCTTTTGCTTTTTTTCGCATCATCGACATCAACTTTGAGCACAAAACAGTAAAAGAGGCAAGGGGCAGAGACAATGGTGTGCATGTGTGTGTTTGTGTATTGCGGCAGATGAATTTTGCCTTATATACAACACACTGCGTGCCAGCCATATGTACACACATAAGTGGAATTTATATAACCCTTATATAAAGAGCCCGCTGTTTGCAAGTTGCGAATAAAGCAGGCAAAAAAAATTATATAAGTATTTATATACTAGTATATAGAAAATCAAAATAAGGGCACGTGTAGGATGTTTTTTTGATCAAGGCGGCAGAGCAGCAGCTGTGACCAGATCCCAGTGCCAAGCCAAATGCCAAGTTGCAGGCTACTGTAGCTAAAGTTTCTTATAGGACGAGTTGGTTCCAAGGACTCGTCGACTTAGTTGGTGCAAAGTCAAGGTCCCAAGCGAAAGAATGAAACTGCGTAGTTTTAGGTCGCCTTTTGTTTGACTACCTGCCCAACTGGAAGACGCTGATATAATAATTAAGTCAGGTAGGTACAAAGGTAGTTCCAGATCGAGAACCAGAGCCATTGCGTAATAAGTTTACTGCGCATGTGTGTGTGTGTGTGTGTGTGTGCGTTGTTTGTTGTTCTAGTAAAAGGATCGTGTGGAGAGCAGGCAAGGGACAGTGCCAGAACTTGGTTGACTAGTTTTCAGGGTTCCTTAAAGATTTGTATTTTATTGCGCTTTGTTTTCTTTTTTAATGCGCTGCTATTGATGTTGTAGCTGACCTAATTCCAAGACTTTGCTGGGCTTCAGTAATGCTCTGGCTTTGGTTTATTATGATTACCGCTTACTTGGGTAGCTACAGCCTGGGGACTGCCATAATTCTTCAGTTTTTATGTCGACACGACGCATCAACTTTAATTTTCATAATTAATGGCAAGAAATCGTTGCATTAGCCCCACGGCATCCAGAGCTGCAGAACTGCAGCCATAAATAAACTGCAGCTAAACATGTGCCAAATATTTTTGACACGTCTATAACATCTTACCAAGACGCCAAGACGCTCTTCAGCTGGTAGCCCCAAGTAAAGCCAAAGACTTCCTGTTTATTGCGTGTGAAAGCCTTGGTTTTTTGCTTGCACGTCCGTGCTGTTTGTGCTTATTAAAGGAACTCTGCGGTTTCCAAAAATTAAAACCCAAACCCAAAATTGTTGTCCCATAACCGAAACCGATAAAAGATGCCCGAAAAATATCAACATGTACTCATGCAGCACGAGAAAGCAAGTCAGTCAGTCGCGCGTTGTATAATCCCTGCTGTTGGTTGGGTTGGTTGGCCACCCGCCTCCTACCTTCCGCTGCCAGTTCACCAGCACTAGGGTGTGTCAGTGGTACAGTAAGCGCTCTAACACTGCCACATTCCCGCTCTGCCACTGCTGCCGGAGCTACAAGGGCATTATTTGTAATTACCCATACTCCCACATTTATCCAATCGGAAGCAACTTTCAAACCCAAAATAGGGTTTCAAATTTTCATGCAGGCATGGCAACAACAAGTACATAACTCGGCTATATATTATGCTAGTATATAAACCAATATGTACGAAGGGTGTGCATTGTCTCCTAATATGTAGCGCTGAGTACTGGAGTTAATTGCCACCGCTGCACTACTAAAAGGCACTCCTTCTTTGGTTTTGGTTTTTTTGAAAAGCAATACTATGATAAAAATACGTTCTCAAGTCTCCTTAATTAGTAGGATGAATACATCAATCTGGAACACTTCATTCTCGGATACTTGTCCAGAGTGTACGGAACCGTTTAATGCGACTAAACACTAGATGACCTTGGATTATTCGAAACTCTGCTCTGCATAAAGAACTTTATCGGGTACCGGTTGAGGAACAGGTGTCCTTCTTCAGTCGGAATGGGTCTACTGGCCCACTGGGCGCCTAATATATATGCTCCTTTAACTCCTAGTTGGAGCATAGGGCGTCTTGATAATTCGGTAGCAAGAAATGTTTCAGGTAGGTAGGTTGCTAGCCCTCCTACCCTAGCTTGGTGATAGAATCCCTATCTGCACCTCCAAGCAGGTGTTTTGTATGTTTTGGTCCGCGAGTGGTATTTTATTTCCCACTGACCCTGCATAGTGCCGAGCCTGCCCCTATCCGCCACCTGGGGACGCGTCCGATGGGAGACAGACAACCCCACACGAAAAGGTAATCCTTAGCTGCAACTTAAACGGGTTAGAGAAAGCAAAAAAAGTATCAGGAGTAAAGTCGAGAGGTGATCAGGTCGTATTGGCAAAAAGCGAGTCTTTCTCTTACCAGGAACATTTTTCCTTTCTTGCGAGAAGTCGAATTTAGGGAAATATTCTTTTCCAAACTGATAACGACGAAAAGTTCCTATTAATCTCGAATTTAAAAAGAAATATTCAAGTTTCTTAAAAATGTTGAACATGGTCTATAAAGGTCCTTCACAAATTGTACTAAATACAATCTTATTATAGTTCCAATACCTCAGTCTTTACGGTGATGAATCTTAGAGTTATTAAAATTTAATTAAAAAACTAATTTTTCTTTGATTATAGTCCAACTTCTATATAGCAGTATTTTTGAAATTCATAATATGGAAAAGTTCATCGAAGAGGGTTTCGTTATAGGGAAGTTTGTCTGCACATAAAAATAGACAGATGAACAACCGCCTTATCGATAGCAGTTGCCCACACGCATTGCGATGTTTGCATTTAAAGGGTCATCAATCTTGAGGTTTTTGTTTTTAAATGGAAAAAAGCACAAAAATTTCAAATGAATCGGAAAATCTTTATTAACAATAGAAATAACCATTCTTGCCATTCACTTTTTAAAGATAATCCCTTTCAACTGTTGGCCTTAAATGCGCCGTAGCTCGTCCATGCGGAGGCTCCAATTTTCGATAACGCGTTCGAATAACACGGGTAATGTTGGCTTCTAATGCTTCAAGCGTAGCTGGCTTATCCACAAACACTTAAGACGTAGCCCCAAAGGAAAACGGTGTGATATCACACGATCTTGGTGGTCAGTTCACCGGTCCGGAAAGTGAGCGTATTGTTCACCGAATTGGTTCCATAAAATGGACTAAGCGCGCAAAAAACAATCATTACAGAACACGAAATTTCTTAATATAATTGTACGATTTGTAAACGTTGTTCGGGTGTAAGTCTTTCCATGATGAAATGGCAATGAAAACTGAATTAAAAACACATGGCAACTTGACAGTACTCACGCGTGATTTATCAAAAATACCCTATTGAAAAAAACCTCAAGATTGATGACCCTTTAGCTCATCGGAATTTTCATTGCGATCTCTTCTTAAATAATACGAAAGAACGAATTACTTCCCAAATCCTTTTATTTTGACCGATCGGTCCTTTGTGAGCTATATTCTATAGTAAACCGACTTTGATAAAATTTTGTACATTGCTTGCGAACTCAAAGTAACTTCCAAACTACAAATTCGGTGTTGAGATCTTTCTAACAAAAACGAAACAATGAATTATGCCCTACAAACATAATGTAGTCAACCGATTTTGACAGAACTCAGGGCTTTAAAACTCCCTCTCTCTATTGGAGCTATATAATAGAACTCCGATATCGAAAAAAAAAACGTATTTCTGGGAGTTAATAAGGAATCTAACTCGGCAGTTTTCTTAGCATCGCCAAGAATGAAAAGTTCAGACAAAAGAACGCACCGACAATTTCTCTCGATTTCCTGACCTGATATTAAAAGGCATGTTTGCTTCGTAGGGTATCTAAACGATGTCTCCTTCTCCATGTTACATACGTTACCACAAGCTTAATTTAAGTGCGGGGACAATCGTCCCCAGTCTAGAACAATACAACATTAATCATTAAACACGTACGTACTTAAGACAGACAGCTCGTTCTCTTAAAAAAAGCACTAACGATTCGATACGAACTAGCTCACAGTACTGAAGAACATTTGTTTTTACTAACACATAAGCGTGTACATAAATATATACATATACATGTATGTATATATTGTATTATATACTTGTTTTTATGACACTGCTGAAGGGTGTTGTAATTTCATTGCCGAAAAATAACTCAAACTCCATTTTGTAGCGACAGTTGAGACGGGTCTGTCGCTACCGCTCTGGGTTATGGGATCAACTCTAGGTATGGGCTTTGGTCCTTTGGGCTAAGTCCCTTTTTTATGTATATGCGTTGCTTTTAATATGGGTCTTGTATGCATATACAAAAGCGAGACATCACAATGGCCTATAGACTTATTTAAGCATATCTAGCCCTTATATATTGTAGTTGGAGTGCCATTAAAAAGGAAAAAAATAAAAAATCCACGCTAAGGCATAAATAAGTAACTTCAGCTTGAGTAAAAAATACCTTTCCCTAATCACATTTCTTATATTTGGGCTATGTACAAGTTATATACACTCTCTATACCATCAAGTGAAAGTGAGCGAGATAGCAAATGAAAACTGAAATTTCATTTGTCCTTTTTATGCCTTTCGCTGTGGCAAGTGGCAAATGCCAGAGGAGAGCGTGCGGCAATGTAGTACACAAGGGAAACGAGGCGCACGCTCATTTTTGGCTCAACATTTTCGGGGGTATTTTTTTAATGACATTAGGTTTGTATGTCTGTATAGATGTGCTATACATATGTATAAGCTAGTATACAAGTGAGTAAGCATGCTTGTATTATGGCTTTTAAAAATTGTCAAAATACTTACCTGTTCTAATCTGTGAATATAGAAAAAATCGAAAAGTTTCCACTCACGGCTTTCCACCTATGTGGGAGCTTAGTTTTAACTTCATAAATCGGCTTAAGGAGTTTCTTTAATGAGAATCAGGATTGGTTAGGTTGCCCACTTCGTTACTTTTAATGCAGATCTGCCATTTTTCTTCGGTAGCCTCCTTGAACACTATTCCTGTTTTAGCTTCGTACTTCCTCCATTGTTAATTGAACCATCTAGATATAAGTCATCGCTAAGGGAAGTCTTTTCAAAACCCTTTCAAGTGTATCTGCATCAGAAGCTATCCTCCTTGGACACTATTCCTGTTTAAGCTTCGTGATGCCGCCATAGTTAATTGAACCAGAGGAACTTCTAGATATAAGTGATCGCTAAGGGAACTCTTTTCCAAAAACCCCTGCAGCGCCATATAGAAAATCGGGTGTTCTAGCGTATAGAAGACTATTAACTTCTTCTTGTTTTTACAATCCATACTCCAACAGAGTCTAAAGCAGTTCGTAGCTTAATCTTTATGGTGACATAATTGTTTGTGTTGGCACTGCCAGCCGCAATCCTCTAGTTGAAACATTAAACTGCCTTGGTAGGATCAAAATCATGACCTTATGTCGAATTCCGTTGGGGTACCCTCCGGGTATGCTACCGTAGCATGGTGAAGGGGCTCAGTACGTATAATGATCCTAAGAGCGATGCCGGTAGCGTAGCCATGGGCAGGGTCTCCTTTGCTGGTGAGATCGAAGCTGAATACGGAAGCTACGGTTAGGTGCGGCTAGGAGCGGGCGTCTGCCTCGGATCGAGCGGTTCGCTATAAAAATGTGACCTGCATATAGTCTTTGAACCCATCACTCATTGAATTCAGTAGTTGGATGCTTAAGCATGAAGACAAACATAAATAAAAATAACTCCAATCATGCAAGTAATCACCCTGCTACGGCAGTTGGCACAAGGATTTTGGAGGTGCCTTTTGATGAATGAAACCGAGAGGTCCTATGCTACACTGGTAGTTAAGGATAGCAAAAGAAGAAGAAAACCGGTGTGGGCATCGCCTTATTCTAAGTTTCGCATGACATTAAAGGACTCAGGGACTTAAGCAATCGGGACCCGATACAAACCCGGCATCGGCCCGCAGCTTGTCTCTCGAGGCCCCGGATTACGGTACGGTAGATAGGTAAGTAATTAGACACGGAAGGCCGTGGTAGCCAAACTGACCACTAACAACATCAACTGAACAAAAACAAAGAAAATAATGAGAAGAGCTAACACTCAAATAAATAGTTATCCCTAGACGCAGATACCTAGAACCAAATCCCAGATAGAAACTCCGCCTACATGTAAAATTTTCTTTTGTTTGCAGTAGGGGTAGTCCCAATCAGGTAGCCGACAAAAACCATTTACTACTAGACCCATACATTTTGGTCATTCGTCCATTGAAGCGAGCAATGTTGCTACCTGTTTTTCCAAGTAAAATTATTTGACAAACGACCTTTAAGAGAGGAATTGAAAACTCGTTGGAAAGAAAATGGCCACGTTTCGAAGAAATGATTTTTAAATTGTTAAGAGTGGATGACTCGGACGTAGCACTTTGAATGTTCATGAAGAAACCTTCGCGAGAAATGACTTTCCTAACATACGGCCATGGTGGTACGGCAAGTTCTCTTTCACTAAGAAACTCAATAGAAATGGGTCGACAGAGTTTCGTCCCAAAAGTCTTCTACCGAAAAGCTAAAAGTTACAAACATTTTTGGCCGCAAGAGTTTTTGGGAGATTTTAAATGGACTTAGGCTAAACCACCTAGAGATTTATTTTTAAGAGCGTAAGAAATGTATGACAACCATTTTTGGCCGCAATTGGATTAGGCTAAACCTTCTAGAGATTTCTGAGCAACATGGGGACTATACTTTTTTTCTTACATCAAAACAAATTGAAAGAAGCGTTCTATTGAGGAGTTCAAAAGAGACAGGGGCGTAGATACCGGGAGGGGTCAAATACCCTAAGGGATTATTTGGGTATGAAAAATAAAATGTATTATATTTTCGAAGAAAAATGATTTATTTCTATGCTTATTCCTCAATTCTTCACCGACCCGAGAGCCTAACCTTGGCATAATGCAAAATCGAAATTTTTTCAAGGAAATTGTGTTTCAATTGACAATATAAAAATCGATTATTTTTTAGATTGCTCATTCCTTCGAAAATGCAAATGCGACCAACTTTGATGTTTGCCTCATGCATACATATATGTACTCATAAATATGTACATAGTATACATATATATACTCACCCGTGTACATATGTGTGTGTGTGTCACTTAATGCAATTTTTTGTTAACACGCTGACCTTCAATATCAATTTGCAGCAGACCCAAATCGCAAAGCCAAATGCAAAAAGGAAGTGAAGCAAAAAAAAAAAAAGCACACAAAAAGTGAAGAGCATTCATTACATACTCCCTTACATAAGCCTATGTATGTATGTATCTATGTATGCAGTTGCGCTGCGTTTGACATAAGCGGGCGAAACACACACACACACACAGACACATTATTTTATAACATGAAATTGAAATTTGTTGCATGAAAACGAAATTTGCAACATGCCAAAAAATGTGAACAAGCCGCTGTCGCAGTCAAACTTGGCGTCGCTGCCGCTGCTGCTGCAGTTGCAAGCAGAGAGCGGGTGGGGAGCATGCGCGCGCATACTGCAAGAGTTAGATGCAACCAACTGCGACGCTGGCGTCAGTCGTGACTGCGACGCTGCAGCCTGCCGCTTGTTTCAAGTGCAAGTCCAAGTCCAAGGGCAACGCGGTGGCGTTGTATACAACTGCAGCTGGAATGCGACGACGAGTCGGGCGGGTGGCAGTTGCTGCTGCCCACTCCGCTGTCTGCGGCGACGTCGCTGTCAGTTCCAGAACCTGCTCGAGCTCTGCAAACCGAGCGCCAAGAGAGCACGCATAGCGCTCGGCACAGACCTTGAAAGCAAGTTCGTGGAGTTGGAGTTGTATGCGCCGCGCTGTACATACTCTCACTGCTACGTAGGTACATAAACATAGCTACCATATATAGTATTATGTATTTATGTACAAACTTGCACTCTCTATTTGCGCACACACATTGAGCAGAGCGAAGCCAACTCTGCGGGCGCTGTCGTGGTATTGGTGTGTGTGCGTATTTTCAATTTTATTTTTGCCACTTCTATGTATCATCATCAACTTGTTCTTCTTTTTTCTGCAATTCCAGAATGCTCGATAGACACTCCAACTGCACGAGGGGAGCTGCTGCAGTGACGCTACTTGAGTGGGCAGCAGCGTAGAACAGGCTTAGCTGCTTCTCTGCCTGTTAAACAATTCTCTACACGCTCTACCCGCTCTCTTGCGCACTCTGCCTACTGTTTGACATTTCGCCCACTTTTTCCTGTTCTTCCGGTTTTTGTTTTCGTCTGTTTTCCTGTTTTCGACCCATAATCCTGTCCTGTCCCGTGCCAACATTGCTGCTTATGTAATGCCCCACGGAAACTTGTTTTGAAACTTGGCGCGCTCTTGCGATATGACAACATTTCTATATATCGAAATTGAATGAATTTGTTTCTCTTTTTATTCGCCATAATATGACAATAAGACAAACAAATAAAGTGGCACATAAATAATCTAGGATATTTGCATTGTGTGTAAGTTATGGCGGTAGATTTCCACAATTCTCGCAGCAGTTTGGGAACTTTACAGTTTGTTCAATACAATAGCATCACCAAAGTAACATAAAACATGCATAAATATTTTTTTGAATGGATATATTGTTCTGTGTGGACTTGACTGCCGGATCTAGCTGGGAATGGACGGTGCTATAACTGTGCTCGTATGCTCCTGCTCCTAAATCGTCTACTGTGGAATATGTACAAGAAGCCTTGGATAGAAACTTCCTTCAAGTTGTACACGAAAACATTATAGGGCTTAACATATGTCGTGGATGAACAAGGATCGGATAAGTTACATAATTCGAATTGACAAAAATTACATTTTTGAGATACCCCAGGCGCGGATACAGGTTTTGGTGTTAGGGGGGGTTTTCACTTCGCCCCTTTTTTGAAGCGGATGATGACTGGCAATGAGAAATGGGCCACATACGTGTGGTCCAATCGCGGGGAGACGGCTTAAACGAACGCCAAGCCAGGATTAACAGCCAAAAGGGTTTTGCTGTGTGTTTGGTGGTATTGAAAGGGAATCCACTATTGACTGCTCTCCAAATACTCGGCCAAACACTCAATTCGGACCTATATTGTCAACAACTAACCAGATTGAAGCAAGTGATCGACTAGAAGCGGCTAGAATTCCTTAAATGGAAGGGTGTTTTATTCCAACAAGACAACGCCAGGCCGCACACATCTTAAAGGTCGCGTCAGCAGCTCCGAGAGTTGGGATGGGATGCTCTAACGCAGACACCGTATAATCCAGACCTGGAACCAAGCGACATTCACCTATTTTACCATTTGCAAAGTTTTCCTAATGTTAAAGAAACGGCCTCCAGAGAGGCTTCTGGTCAAGTCCGCACCGGAAAACGCCCGAAGATCCTTCACTGAGATACCCTGTAACATCAAACACACAAATAAATAAATAAATCGATTTTGTTCCTCCTAGAGACGGACCCCCCCCCCCGGACAAATGGGTTGAATGTATTTTGCGAGCTCTGATATATCTACACTTCGAAATGAAGAACCTCCCCCAAGACCAAATCCTAGATCCGCACATGGGTGTGTTATATCTTCTAGTTACTAGACACTTGTTGAGTCCACTGCGAGTTGGCTCGAAGATCGTGCTGCGGTGGCAATTGTGGGTTGACGTCTAAAGCAATCTTTTCCAGTTGTTTACTGGTTACAGATAGAAATCCAGCTGTTACCATGAGAAGAAGCAAGTCATCACCCTATATCCTGTCTGCTAAAGAAAAAGAGGAAGGTCTTTAAGAACCAGGTTCCACAAAATATACAGAATCCACACCCTGTGGCGTGTCTCTCACACATGCAAAGAGTTCATTGGTAATCATCGGCTACTAATCCTGCGACTTATGATGATCATCGGTTGTGAGCAGGTTTTGATAAGTGTTGTCGTAATTAACTCAGTCCTGATGTTGTTAAAGAATGGCTTCTTCTTTCTTTTCCGTTTCATTGATAGCACAGTTGTGGTGAGCAAGGTTTTTTGCAGGCTACTTTATAATCCCAAAATCTTATTCGAGAACGAAGGAATTTTTATTTGGAATAAAACTTTTTTCGTTCTAAAAAAACTGATTTCTAGAACCTTCAAAAATCAATCTCTTAACTTCAACCGATATTTGAGAAATTGTTCTTAACCAACGATTTTTCTCGGGAAAATAATGGGATATAACCCCTTAAGCCAAGAATGCCCACTAAACGAATAGGTCGAAAGGCCTTTGAATTTAAACTAATTGAAGGAAGAAGAAGAGGGCGCCCAAGAAAACGATGGCTGGAAGATGTAAAAGCCGATCTCAGAAAAATAGGAGTCCGATACAAGAGAGATGTCGTTGTAGAGAGGGACAAATGGAAAGAGATTGTTGCGGAAGCTATGGTTCACCAAAGACTGTAAAGCTAAGACTAAGCTAAGAGAAGAAGAACCCCTTAAGCCATTACTTTAAGTATACTTTTCACCTATGTATGAATATTTTGGGTATTTCCTTGATCTTTCTATTAGTAGATTTTTTACGAGCTGTCTAAAGCGCTTGCCTACATCATTTCCTGCACCCATATTAAAGTGTTTCCCATATATTCTCAGCTAGCTTTCACTATTCATGTAGTGTTTTAATTGGCAGCTGCCATTTTCTATGTTTATGACTCATTTGTTTTGACTTTTTGGACTCATTTTTTTTTTTACTACTATGTCCTGGTGCGTCATTATCTATGCCATTGCTTTCCGTTGGTAACTCCTCCCCTGACATAGAGAGCGAGCATTGTTTGCCAAAACACGTGGTATCAAATTTTGCCCAAAAGCCGTGGGCCATAAATAAACCTCAATCGCAAACAGCCACAATTGCCAGGCAACCCGGCAACACCTTCACCTACCCCACCACGCTCAAGTTTTGCAACACCCAGCTCTTCAGAGTGCGTCCCAAACCAAGCCCAACAACTTCAGCTATGCTGACATGGCATATAAAACATAATAATAAAAGGGCAGCCCCCACTTTGGGCTCGCTCACGGCGCAGACGCAGTTCAGTTCAGGCAGTGTCTCCACATGGACACAGCACGCCCCTCGCTTTCGGAGAACCACCACCATTAGTGGCACAACACATGGGACTAGCTAGCCAGCATAACTGCGGAGCAAGCGGAGTTACGGGGCGGCGCTGCCTACAGCTGCGTACGCCTCCCGTGGTCCAAAAACTGGAGTTTCGCGTGTCGCTCTCTTTCAACGAAGTTGCAGCGCTGGTCTGAGAAGTTGGTCCGACGACGACATGCAACAACAACTTTCCATGTTCTTGATCATGAATTTTCTATGCTACTGGGCCTTGAAACCTTGAAAAATGGCTTCACACAACAACAGAGAGCAACATAATAACTGAGAGTGGAGTTTTATGGTTGAAAGCGGTTTGGCAGCGGGTGGTTTGGGGGCGGCTGTCTTTGGAGGCTTTGCTTATTGAAGTTGGCGCAGCATTTGCCGCATTACGTCAGTGCCGCAAAGTAAAAGGGAAATTGTGCTACACCTTTCCGCTCTCTCTCTCTCACTCTCTCTATCTCTCTCTACATCAATGTGGAGTTATAATGGCCATAGAGATACGAATGGAAAATTTTTTGTTCACTCTCTGCTGTCGTTTTTCTTTTCTGCCGTTCTTTGGCATGCTTTTGTATTATTTTTCCGCCGCTTTGGTTTCCTTTTCAATGCTGACAACGCCTCGTAGTTATCTGGCTTCCCGCACTGCCATGCCCACTACGCCGCTTCATGCCCCCCTCCCTTGTTCCCGTCATTACATTCCTTATACCTCAACTAGTAGAGTTTCTGCCTAGTTGATTTGACTTCAACTTGGCCGAGGTCGCGTCTCTGTTTGGTGGGCGTTCAAGGTGTTGCGTATTGCTCCTGGGCCTGGACCCCATCAGAGTGCTTCAGCTTGGTTCTTACTATGCCTTACATCTGCCGACGCAATTTCATCGGCTTTGCCAATTTGCGTGTTATTTTTCCGATGAAAATGAAATTGCGACCTGTGTCTGAACCTGGACCGCTTTTGGTTTCGTAAGTTCTGGAGTTTTGCGTTTTTTCTCCGTGTATTTTGTGTAATGCGCATATTGTAGATTTCATGCGTAAATTTATGGATTACAAGTAAAAGTAAATGAGCGTGTGTTGGTGTGTGTATGAGTCATGATGCTGCCGCCTTTTGTGGGTTACATAATGGATAAGACGGAAAGCTCTTGCCATAGCGCTACACTGAGAGATAAAATGCACGCAAAATTCAAATACAGTCGATCGTGCCTAATTTAATTGTTAGATAATAAGCCAGCTAAAGAGGTAGGTGTTGAATTTTATAGGTATGGGATCTTATTAGTGTTGGAGAAAAATCGATGGAAACATTGAGCTTTTATCAAAACAGAACACGCTTAAAATACTTTAGAACCAACTGGCTTATATTTGTAAATAAGGATTACGATCACTATATTATATAACAATGTATGTCAAATTTAGACTACTTAGAAAAAAACATTAAAAATATCAATATTGGTGAATATCGATGTTTCTCAACCTCTACCTCCTAAAGGCAGACCCGACGAAAGAGATAGGGGGGATTTCCTGGATTGTGGAAAAGATTTTTTTCTATACAAATATATAAACTAACTTGCAAAGGTTAGGTTAGGTAAGGTTAGGGCGGCAGTTGGGACCTAACTCCCCAACTCACTAAGGCCAGAAAATTGGCCCATTGTGATACCGCTCAGGAGGTCCCCTATGTGTTTTAAGAATCACGCTCATCCGGCGGCTTTAATAAACCCCAAGAGGCTTCTTGGACTCTTTTCTGAGAGCTGGGATAGGTCATTTAAGACGTATGATTTAAGGAATCGGAGCCTTGTCCTACACAGCCCAGGGCAACGACAGAATAAGTGCTCCACCGTCTCCAGCTCCTCCACATCTCCACAACTTCTACAGAAGTCATTATGAGCATAATGAATAAAATTACAGAACACAAAGCTTAAGGTGTAAAAGAGGGGCCGGTACATTTTTCCGCCCGGGTCCGGATTTTCTCTCTACAGCCCTGCCTAAAGGTAAAATTTATTTTACAAAGATGCCATTAATAACACGATTCCGTTTAAGTTGGAATTCTAAAAATAGATTTGTATGGATCTTATGCCTAGCGATTAGTTTAATCCTTAAGGGGTAACATCTCTGTGGAGCATGGTTTTTTAAGGTAGTTTTTCGAATTTTTTTTCAAAGAAACGTTATTTTATGTCAAAATCCTAATAGGTGAGGATATTCTACATATTTTGAGCTACAAAAAATAATTTTTCAAAAAAAATAAAAAACAAAATGGCGCCTGTGGAGAGCTACGAGCGCATGACTAATTTTCGATCTCCACAGCGTTTTGACGATGCCATTGTTCTGAAACATAAAAAAACATTTTTCCTCTTAATCTCTGGGCCAAAAGCAAGTGAACCACGTAGGATTTTCAAAAATCATTAATTAATAAAAAGAGAGCTATTTTTAAAAAATTAAACCATTTATAACTCTAGTTCGGCTGGACCGATTTTGATGCTCTATGCAAAGAGAAGACAAAGAAGTCGGTAAATATTATGGAAATACAGACTTGCACTGGGTGTATAATAATCTGGATAATCTGAATCGAATAAAGCTGATTGCACGGGGGTTGGCGTGCGTAGCAAGCAGGGGGCAAAGCCCCCTAGTATGATTAAAAAAAAAAATGGCATGTTTGAAAAAAAAAATTGTTTTCGTCACGAAAAATGATGAAATGTGTTGTGAAATAAAAAGTTTTTGATAATTTGTTGTTAAATGTTGTGTCAAAATTTCAAGTCGATCGGAAAAATTGACTAGGTTATTGGTGAATATATGATTTCCTTTATCTCCTATTGGAGCATAGGGCGTCTTCAATTGCCAACTTCCACCGAACTCGATTTTGGGCTACCATTCTTAGTTCATTCCAGCTTAATTGGTGAATTATTGGTGAAGCCACTCGAAAAATAGGGGTTTCCAGAAAAACGCGCCTCCAGTTTTAAAACTGAACAGAACTTATTTTATTTTTTAAATGACTTCGAAACATTATTTCTAACATAATTGTCTACCAATTTAGCTAAAAAAAAAAATCGAATTTCTGAAGATTCCACACAGGTGTTACCGCTTAAGCCCTTCAAAGTACAAATCCTCTCATGGATTTATTAGACTTTTAAAGCGGTAGCATCCACAATTGGAAGCAGTAAATCACAACATAAGCCACTTTTCGAAAAGCACCAAGTTAATTTTCTCAGTGTATGCTTTAAATATGCGAGAATCTGTACTGTATGTACATTTATGGAAGCAACACTCTAAATACATACATAGTAGCTACTACATATACATGTACATCTCTTATATAAATGGCATTCGTTTGTATTGTATAGGTTTATGTATGTAGGTACATAATGTTATCAAAATTTGCTTTGTGCCAAGTCTCTGTCATTTTGGTTCTTTTGTTTCTGCAAATGAAAATGAAAGTTCTCGACACGAACATACACACATACAGCACAACCCCCTATAAAATACTCACACAAACACACACACACACACACACATACATTTTGGTACTCACAGATACCATTTTGTATATAGATAAATACGCTCCACAAATTCTGTGGAGCTCCACCCACAGAGTATTTTATATTCGCTTTTTGTCTTTATTTCTGCTCCTCCTTAGCGTATGCGTAATTTATTTTTGTTCTTTTTTTTTTTTGTGAACTGAATTATGGCAATTTAAACTTTTGCCAATTGAAAGTTCTGCAACATAAATACATAAATACCATACCATTACATATGCAGAATACTCTATAGATATAAATGTTTCTTTTGGATGGCGTCACAGTGGTTTAGCAGGCTAATTATATGGCACGAAACTGAAACTTTTCAGATGCATTTGGCTTTATCGCCTGTACCTATGATAAGGGCATGCTTAGTTTGTGCGGATTTATCGAATAAATAATTAAAAAAGGCGTGGCATATTCTAATAAAATTAATAAAATCTGAACATTTTTTTATATATAGCAAATAAGTTTTTTGTCTTGGCCAAATTTTTGGTATTTATTATTATTCGGCTTAATATTAAATTTTCCTCTGCTATAATTAATTTCAATATAAATTCTCATAATTGTTTAAAATTTTTTTAAACTTAGATTTGGGCTTAAACCGTAAATAAATTTGACTCCGGCTTAAGAATGTAAAGAAAATCTACTTTTAAAAACTGTGAGTTGCTTGATGTTGAAATATTTTGATTTTATAAAATACCTAATCTTTGGCAAGATTTAAACATAAGTAGCCCATTTTTCTAAGAAAAACCATTCAGTGAAAAAAAAGAGCATTTAAATTGAATCATAATCAAAAATCAATGTCCAAGCAAAAAAAAAATAAGTTTTTATTTCAGAAACAAATAGTCACATCGAGAAGGCTCATCCTCTACATTTAGGCAGTTTTTCATATAACTTTCGAAGGTTTTTTTAAAAAAAATTTATTTTTATTTATTTCAATTGTATTTCAAAACGCATTAGACTATCATACAATAAAGTTGAAATGAGGGCAGGGGTTTGTTTTTCAAACACATCTCAACGTTTGTTTATTTAGTGAGCTAATAAAAATTTGGTAGCTCTATCTAGCTTATAGATCAGAACAGTTGCCTAAGGCCAAGCGTCTGGCGCAGAGCCTTGCTTATAAAAGGTGTTTTTTTAGCAACTTACTTTTTGGCAGCACTTTTTTTGTCAGCATACAATTATCAGAATTTTATGTGTTTTATTTTTTTAAATAAAATCCAAAAGACCTTAAAAAATCACCCTTTATAATTCGAAATTTTTATACGATTTTGTTTAGTTTTGCAGCACTTTATTTATTACTATAAACTTTGTTACTAAAGAATATTACTTTTTGAATCGGATCGCTTTGGTCTTCTACTATGCAGGATATAAGATATCAACATGTATCGATCAATTTGAATGAGCTGAAATAATGAGCATCTTTAGGCATTCGCCGTTTTTGCTCCATCCAGCTGTTATACTCCACAAGATATAGGCATCAACATACGATGCTTGTCATTTTCGTATTACCAAATTTTGATCTATCAGGCTTCCTTTTTCCTGTTATATGCAATGGACTTATACTCTTGAAATTACGTGTATAGGCAGGATGGATTAGAATAGTGCAGAAGCATAAGGCTGGTCCTACGCAAAACAAAACTAGCTGAATCCCAACGGGTCTTTCTTTCGTCATAACCTCCAAAAACTTCACATTGTTTTTTAAAATGTTTTTGGGATCGATGAATCTGAATCCGAGGTCAAACAAAACCACAGTTCATCATGTTTGAGAAATAACCTACAAAATACCGAGTTTTATGGGGTTCTTTAGAGTTATGTCAAAACCCTGACGTGCTTGGGTTTTTTAGACCTCGGATACGAGTTTAGCGTTTTTTAGACCTCGGATACGAGTTTAGCGACCCCAAAAACAAACCATAGATCCGAAAGTCGTTTTTTTTTCTCTGGCTTTCTTAGCCATGTACATCCGTCTAATTTTACTTCAGAAAGGGTAATTACTGTCGTACTTACAAAACACAATGATTAAAGCTAAAGGTGTACAGAGGGGCTCACGGGCCCGGATTTTCTGTCTACGGCCCTGATTGAGTCCTTCAAATACAAAATGTCAATGTGAATAATACTACTAGAATCAAAATATAATAATATCGTCGAAAGAAAATCCTGTCTACTCTTCATCTGACTATAAGTCAATCTGTTTAACACAGTCAGAAAAGAAACAACCCAATTCAAGTTCGAATTTGCTTAAAATAAGATTTTTTTCATCTTGAATTTATGAGAATTTTTCGTACTCTTTATTCTTAAATTAAGAATACTAAGAAGCAGACTAAACATATTTAAAAATGAACTAAAATGCTCTTAGTACAGTAAAAATAGACCAAAACAGGGGCTGACCTGGAAAAAATTGAACACTGGAATTCCTTGTGTTAAATATATTAAGGACGATCCCAATAAGTCTAAAACCAAATTGGAGACCTCCTCCCCTCGTAGGGTTTTCCGTCATTTTCACATATGTTTGAGCCCATTTATCTCGAAATCTATAAGCTGTACACAAAAACTTCCAAGGCATAAAATGTTTAAAATTGAATTTAAAATTTTATTTGTAATGTAAGGTATACCCAGAAGTTCATATTTTAGGCAGCAGATAGCGCCAAATTTACTAAAACAAGCAAGCGCTTACTTACAAGATACTTACATGATTTAAAAACCAATCTTGTGTACTTTTTTGAGATCTACAAATTTTTGATACACGCGAAAAACAAAAAAGGGCAGGGGGGTGGTGAAAATTACGAAAAAACTGCGTTTTAGTAAAATTGACGCCATCTGCCGCCTAAAATATGAACTTCTGGGTATACCTTCCGTCACAAATAAAATTTTTAATTCAATTTTAAACATTTTCTGCCTTGGAAGTTTTTGTGTACAGCTTATAGATTTCGAGATAAATGGGCTCAAAAATATGTCAAAATAATGGAAAACCCTACTGGGGAGGAGGTCTCCAATTTGGTTTTAGACTTTGGGTGGTCCTTAATACATTAAGCAAGAGAAATTCCAGTGTGCAAATTTTCCAGGTCAAAACCTATTTTTACTGTACTATCTTATCTTAACAAGTTCTGAGATCTTGTTTTCAAATTATGCTAAGAATTCTCAAATGCAGTCTACAAACAAACGATCCTCTCAATGAATCGCTTGCAAATTTGTGATTTTTTTCTCAGTGTAAGAAGTGAATTTTTCATTAAATTATGTTTTGAAAATGATTTTTTACTCATCGATAGGTACAAGCCTCAAATGATTTTCGCATTCCCAAAACTAGAATCCAATTTGTTTTATTTCGAATTTTAGATGACAAGATTTTTTTGATTATTCAATATTTGAACTAACTTCCTAGTCATGTGGGTAAAGGCCCTTGGGCCAAGCTTTAATCCGGCCCTTGATGCAGCTTGTTTAGAGAACTGGAAGAAGTGCATAATAACCTCAATATTAACTAAGTTTTTGTCTTTTAAACTAACTTCCTTGTCATGTAGAGGCCCCTGCGCCCTTGGTGCGTGGCGCCGTAAGTAATTGTGGCTCATGCTTAAATCCGGCCCTTGGTAAAATTTTTTTTTTCAGCCTATGAAGTCGATTTTTCAATAATTTCAGTTTTGAAAATGATTTTTCGCTCATTGTGTAGATACAAGTCTACTTTTGATCATTCAAAGTTCTTGAACGAACTTCCTTGGCATATAGAGGACTCACCAATCTTTGTACAAGCCCCGACGCGTACGTCCATTCTTAAATCCAGCCATTGCTTATATAGAATACCGAAAAATTGCATAATATCTTCGGTGTTCATAGAGTCTTTGTTCTTTAAGCTAACTTCCTCGTTATGTAGCGGCCACTGAGCCCTTCGGCCGCAGCTACGTGAGTCCAAGCCTAAATCCGGCCCTTGGAACTGCTTACACAGAGAACGTGAAGAAGTGCATAATAACTTCGGTGTTGAACATATTTTAGTCTGCAATTCATTTTTTTTAATGTTGTTCCATTATTTTTACCCGATTATACGATGCAGAGCGATTCCCTCCCATTTGGTTTTTTGCATGGCAATATGCACCACAAAAAAAAATTGTAAAATTTTCGCATTGTCATGCAGGGAAGCGATCTGGCCAAAACCATTGTTGCTGCACTTTGGCTGCTTTCTACAGACATGGAGCCAAAAAAACAAAGAATATGGCCAACATGCAATTGTTTGTCAACCGCCAACCGTTACATCCGCTTGGAATTGGATTAATACAGCTCGTTGACTCACTGACTGACCAAAAAAAACCGAACCTAAAGATATTGCAGCCCATGGCGGGGGGGCGTTGAGCGGGCTGCTGCTGTTGATGATGATAAAATTTTGCATGACTATTTAACCCTTTGATGCCGCAGAGACGCGCTGCCGTCAACCAAGCGTGCAGTATGTAGCTCGGAGGGAACTCCTGTTGTTCGTGGTTAAATGCAATTAGACCATGACTGTTGGTCAGGTAACCGTTATTTGGCGTGGTAGGTTCCCTCATGTCTAGCAGCTAACTGTACATGGGGCAGGTTCCCACAGGATTAACCCTTATGTGCGGCCCTATTGAACACAATACTTCAACTCATTGTCAATTAGACTAATTCGCTTTAATTGTAAGCTGCTTGATTTCATGACAATGAACAATCATCTTACGCAATGCCTTCCTTGGCTGGTATTGTTGTTGCCGAAAATAAAAGACATAAATCAACACATCCGCTCAAATATTCCAGGAACCACCCAGTAACAACAACAACAACAACAACAAAAACAACAACGAGAAATGTCTATTTCATTATAATTCAAAAAATGAAAACAAAATTGTTGTTATTCATTAAAAAAGCGTTGCCTTTCGGCAGTAGCGTAGATAGTTTCTGCAATGGGGGCAGCTATGATGGAGTATCAAATTCCCAAGTTTTATTTCTTTGATGGAAACTGTATGTAATTGCGTATAAAAATAATTAAAAGAATTGATTACTTTGTAGGCGAGCCTGTTGACAGTAAGAAGGGATTCTCATGGAACACTCTTCTCAAAGTTGGGCCGCCTTTAAGCTCTATACAGAAAGTAACTTAAATTCTTTGGAAAAATGAACAATAGTCACCTACCTTTAACTAGACTATATCTCCATGAAAATTTCGTTTGTTTTGTTTTCGAGGCGGTGCCCGACTTTCTAATACCCTGTACTAGTGCTGGCGAAACATCGATGTTGACATTAGTCAATGTCGTTAAGCCACATTGCCGCCGCCGCCGCCGTCGTCGTCTTCCTCGTCATCATCTTCGTCTTTCTCGTCATCATCTTCGTCGTCTCTGTCGTCATCTCACTTCAAATCTTCTTCATATGCCTCTTGAGCGTCTTAAATATCATCATCTTTGTCTAGGCGGCAACTTAATTGCTTGCAAAGGTGCAAAAATGTTTGCTTACTCACTTGCGCTGTCTCTCTAACTCGCTTGCTCCTTAACTGTCTAGCTGTAAAGTTTTGATGTTGGCCAACATCGATTTTTTCGATATTTCTTAACTTCGATACATCGATGTTTCGATACATCGAAGTACATGTGGCGGCTATTTTTTGAATGCTGGAATTAACAAACACACCAAGAGAAAACTATATTTTCATAATATACATTTCAAAATTAATTACATTTCATAGAAAAATAAGCAAAGAAATACTAAATAACAACCCAAAAGGTTATATAACGAAAGTAAAAGATAATACAGGCCATTATGGATACATTATGGATTTTGAGCAGCCGAGTCCGAAGTCCAAAAAAATCCTTCACACATTGGTTATGGATAACCACCAAAAAAATCCCATAAAACTAGATAATTTGAATCTTATCTAAGAGAACTTGGATCGGGGTTTCAGCTGCCCAAAGTCCATAAGGGGTGCCTCTGTCACATGTAAAGTTTACACCACTTTTTTTTGTGAGCCTGTGAGTTACAACAAAAAAATGTTCTGTTCCAGCCAGAATTGCAGTCAAATAATCTTTAAACTAATCTGAGATCCCTTTATTATGGTTATTAAATAAAATCATGTCAACGTTTTTTGATTTTAGCGAACTCCGCTTGTCGCTCACTCAATTGCCAGGCCTTGCTAACTTTAAAAAGTATTACCTTCCAGTAGTTCAACGGGCTTATGCTTGAATCCAAGTTTTTGACATTAAAATATTGTCAAAGTGCCAAAATTGAGTCAACCCTACTGTTTCGGATCTTTTGAGATTTTTTTTTTCTAAAAATTGATTGCCCATATTTTGTCCGTAATGGGATTTGGTCGACAATCAAAAATCGAAATAAAAATATCGATGATCGAAAAAAAATAAAAAACATCGATGCATCGATATAACATCGATGTTACTTCCAGCACTAACTCACAATCTTACGAATATAGGCCCCAATCTAGCGCAGAATCGGAACAATAATATAAGCTAGGTCGGCTTTCTGGCGATGCTCAATGCTGATCGGCGCCGAATCGAAATATGATGGTTCAAGTATTCGCCCCGAAGCAATCAGCCCAATTCAGCTGTGGGTAGTTCGGGGCGAACAGGGCCTGTACCTCTTTTGTATTCCTGCATATTCCTTTTAAGAACTTTCCAATTGTTATTGATGTATTTATTTGGTACAGAACGATATTACCTATAAGTTCCGTAAATTTTTGCGATTTTGAAAAAATTGAAAGTTTCATCAAAGAAGGTAATTTAAGGATATGGGGTAAGTTTCAAGTTCATTTGTTGAGGGTTGGGGTGTTGGAGAAAACACGATAAATCGATCGCAAGGGGCTGGGGGACCGAAACGATAAAATTTGGATGTGGGTTTGTTCATTAGGGCGATTCTAAAAATATTAAACTGTGTAGCTAAAAAGCGCGAAATTCTACTGGCGGGAAACGGGTTAAGACATCGATATGATTCAACAAACTTCATCAGCTCAGGAAATATGCGCATCAGCTGGTAAAGTTTTGTGTCTCTAGCTCTCTAGTTTCCGAGATCTAGGTGTTCATGTGAGGGGCTAGTTATTACTAATATAGAGCATAGTTGAGAGGAACTGGAAGACAAGAAAAGCATTTTGAGTCACTTGGGTAGATTTAATAAATTTGATAAAATCAAAGTTTTTTTTTCATGTATTTTTGAATATCTTTAAATTTCGTCGTCATTTATTTATTTGTTTCTTGTGGTACATGAACATTTAGTACTGGGTAGTGCTGGAGAAAACATCGATGATCGAAGTTTAAAATCTCTATATATCGATGTTGGGCAACAGATATGTTTTTCCAGCACTTCTGCACTCATCAAATGGGTGTTTAGTAGTGCTGCAGAAACATCTCTGTTGGCCAACATCGATATATAGAGAATTTAAACTTCGATCATCGATGTTTTGTCCAGCACTAGTACAGGGTTTTTAAAAGTTCGCCATTCCTAATTTTAGTTCTTGCTAGTTCCAACGTACTTGCATAGGAAAAAGCCTATCTGTGTCTAAAAAATCATAGCGAACAGTAGCTTTAAAATTGCAAAAGCCATTAAGTTAATCCCCTAAATCAGCGCCCAACTACGCCTATGGCTTACGGAGTTGTACCGCAAACGGTTGCCCGATGATGGCTTCCATAAATGGTTGCTCCCCCAACCAATTCAGAGCGGAGCACAGTCAGTCATAGTAGTCAGTTGCTGGCTCTATGATTAAATCTTTGTATTGACAGACCAAGGCGGTGCCTAGTGCCTTGACAGAACTCAGAGAGGGAGCTTTGGTACGGGCAGTGGGGGGCTATGCGTAACTACGCATTTGGCATTCATATTGAGGCATAAAATGAATTTTCGGGGAGCATTAATCATTCACATGCTAAATGGCACATAAATTAAATACACACACACACACATATATACCATCCAACCACATATGTGGTACTGTGTCTATCTGTGTAGTCCAAAAAACTATAATACTTTGGAACCAAACATGTCCATATCGCACAATTTGCAGCCAAGTCGCACCACGTGCAGATGACGTAGCAGAGCATGAGAAAATATCTCCGATCTTGGGTTCTTTATATTTTTATGGCTGCTTAGCACAGCAGCTGCCTATTAAAAAAAAAAGAAAAAACTAGGGACAAAACTTTGTGGTAAATTAAAAAATAAAAATTTAAACGTACCCAAGTTTCTTACGAGTGGCAATCAAAGCCCAAGTCCAAGTAGATCGGAAATCTTGAGGCCTATATTTTATTTGGCATTTTTTGTTTGTTATTTGAATTTATTAATTTTTTATGACTGTAGAGTTTGTATAGCTCTAGCTTATGGGTCTTAGTGATATCAAAGTGCCGCATTTTTCTATGTACAAATGGCTACAAATCTTTGTTTGTATCTATAAATGTATGTACATATGTAGATACAATGTTGCCCGTTGCTTTTTTTGCGTGCCCCAAAAATGTGACCTTTTTTATTGTTCATTGAATTTCTAATAAGAGCAGCTTAGTCAGAAATTATGAGGATCATATCCAGTAAGAAATAAAAAGTTTTTGATGACAAAGTAACAATGGTTTATGTTGCTATGTCAGAAAGTATCTTGCTTTGTTTGGAAGTTCGCGTTACATCTGTCGTCAACTGGATTAAGTATGCACTAAAGTATAGTGTAATACATTTTTCTCATGAGCGTATACCCTGCACCAAGGAATTTATAGATTTGTGCAGTATAAATCTGTAATAGCTAGGATACCTATTGAGCTCTTCCTTCTCTCGGCAACCAAAATTTTTAGGGCCACAAAATTTTACCAAAAGATGCGTACAACCTCGGAATAGATGGTGTTTTATGAACTGAGTTGATAGCTACTACCCTTTCGCCCCGCAGAATTTGCCAATTTTTTGACCAAGACAAAAAAATAAACTTTTTTCAACATCTTAGTCTTCTAGACTATGTATAATAACAATAATTATATATAATAATAAATATTATTATGTTTAACTTACCAAACTAAATCTCCGAAATCCGTTTGTTAGCCCTGACACATCTTCGAGTAAGAACTCAAAACTAGCCAGCTATATTTCAGAAAGCCAATTTAATTAAATTTTCCTAGTTATGGCTAGAAATAAATAAAAAAAAAATAATAATGTAAACCACTTGTAAGACAATAAAACAAAATGGAGATATAAGGATTAAAGTTATACTAAGTTTTTGCAGGCTGGAAATATGGATACTCCTACAAAGAATACATTTTTATACCCTGTACCTATAGGTACAAAGGGTATACTAGATTTGTGCAATGTATGTAACGGCAAGAAGGAGGCGTGGCAGACCCCAAGTCCTTTATACCAAAATGCTTATCATAACCTCGGGTAGCGATTGAGCCATGTCCGTCTGTCCGTCCGTCTGTCCGTCCGTCTGTCCGTCCGTCTGTCCGTCCGTCCGTCTGTCCGTCTGTCCGTCTGTATGAACACCTAGATCTCGGAGACTATAAGAGCTAGAGATACGAAACTTTACCAGCTGGTGCGCATATTTCCTCAGAAGATCAAGTTTGTTGAATCATGTCAATATCTTTCCCCGTTCTCCCGTAGCAGAGTTTCGCGGTTTTTAGCTAAACCGTTTAATATTTTAATCTGAAACTGAGCGATGCGTTGTGGTTACATGCATCTGTGTGTCAAAAATAAACAAAATCGGACAATTACAACAAAAGTTATAGTCTAAAATGTAAAAATTTCACCTCCCCTTGCCTTTAAACTGCGACAATATTTGACTCTACGTAATAATAGTAATAAATGACCTAGAACCACCAATTTTGGTAAGCTAATTCATGTGCCTCTAATGAACAAATCCACATCCAAATTATATCAATGCGGGCCCCCCACCCCCCGCAATCGATTTCCCGTGTTTTCTCCCACACCCCTTAATTTATCTCCTTGAAACTTACCCCATATACTTTAATTAACTTCTTTAAAGTAAATTTAGATTTTCATCAAAATCGGTTAAAATTTGCGGAACTTATAGGTATCAATATCGTTTTGCACCAACAAAAAAATGTTCCAATTGGAAATTCTTAGTAAGAATATGCAGGAACAAACCTTTTTTTTGAAAAAAGGTACAGGGTATTACACTGTCGGGCACCGCCTCGACTGTATTACATTTTTTGACTTTGTCATCATGATTCATAATAAAATGTTAATATTTGTATACCCTGTACCGTATGGTACAAAGGGTATATTGTGTTTGTGCAAGCCGAAAATGTATGTAACGTACAGAAGGAGACGTGGGAGACCCCCCAAAGTTTCCTTAAGTATGATCAGTGTGACTCGAGAAGTCGATATACCCATGTCCGTCTGTCCGTATGAACGCCTAGATCTCAGAGATGGTAAGAGCTAGTGCAACCAAACTTTCAGATAAGATCCCTTATTAATCCATAGGAGACAAGTTTATTTTACTTTTTTGATATCGGGGTTATATTATATAGCTCCCATAGGGGTGTTTCAGAGGACATCGAAAAAAAACAAAAGTTTTAGATGGATAATTCGTTTGTTTATGAAGATATCATAACCAAATTTGGCAATCGGAAGTTTTTTAGAGACCCCCAGCACTGTACCAAATTTTATCAAAACCGGGTGACTATATCATATAGCTCCCATAGGACCAATCGGTCAAAAAAACGTGTTTTGTGCAAAATTCGTTGTGATTCGTTTGTTTGTGAAGATACCGTAACCAAATTTGGCATTAAGAAGTTTTTTAGAGCTCCCAAGCACTGTTCCAAATTTGATCAAAATCGGTTGACTATATCATATAGCTCCCATAGGACCAATCGGTCAAAAAATCGTTTTTTGTACAAAATTCGTTGTTTCGTTTGGTTTTGAAGATATCAGAACCAAATTTGGCAGTCGGGAGTTTTTTATAGTTCCCAATCAGTGTACTAAATTTGATCAAAATCGGTTGACTATATCATATAGTCCCCATAGGACCGATCGGTCAAAAAAATTGTTTGGTGCAAAATTCGACTGATTTCTTTTTTTTTAATTTGCCGAATAAAATATCTTTTGGAGGTTTTAAGCAATGTGTCGGACTTAATTGCAATGTGGTGGTACAGGGTATCCCAAAGTCGTCTGCGCCCGACTTTAACGTAAGCCATCTTTTTTTTTGCGTTTTTTTGAAACACACACACACATTGGAAGGAAATTCATGTTCATAGAATAATTCTTTTATGGTTTTATCTTTTATCGTCATACGCCAAAGTCGACAATTTTTTGAAGGTTTCACAGAGTGGTGTTCAAAAAAAGTGGCAAAGAATCTATGAAACTGGTGGTAACAAGTACCGAACTGGAAGGTCGAGAAAAATATCCGAAACAGAGAACATCCACTTATTATTGGTCAGCAAGACGAAGCGATCGTAAAACTCATTTTATTCGTAATCGATCGAACTTTACGAACCATGAAAAAACTGTACGAAAAAATTTTTAAATTAACGTTTGAAATAGAATTTTTTCTCAAAAATTTGCTGAAAATTACGAAAAATTTCATATGAATGGATAAATAAAGACCAAACCGTAAATTTTACAAAAATATTTTCCAAATATAATTGGTGGGTAACTCAATTATCTACATTTTGTAAAAAATAATCAAAATCAGTTTAGTACAACCAGAGATATTTGCTTTTTATATTTAATTTCGATTAATGCACATTGCAATTAAGTCCAAAATATTGCTTAAGACGTCCAAAAGATATTTTATTCGGCAAATTTGGCTACGATGTTTTCATAAACAGAAACCAGTCGAATTTTGCACATTTTTTTTACCGATCGTTCCTATGGGGACTATATTATATAGTCAACCGATTTTGATGATATTTGGTACACTGACTTGGAACTATAATAAAATTCCTTCCGACTGCCAAATTTGGTTACGATATCTTCAAAAACAAAAGAAATACAACGAATTTTGTTCAAAAATCGTTTTTTGACCTATTGGTCCTATGGGAGCTATATGATATAGTCAACCGATTTTGGTCAAATTTAGTTCAGTGCTTGGGTACTCTAAAAAACTACTTAATGCCAAATTGGGTTAAAATATCTTAACAAACAAACGAAGCACAACGAGTTTCGTAAAAAAAAGGTTTTTTTGACCGATCGTTCCTATCATATAGTCAACCGATTTTAATCAAATTTGGTACAGTGCTTGGGTACTCTAAACTTTCGAGTTCCAAATTTGGTTATGATATCTTCATAAACAAACAAATTATCCATCTTAAACTTTTGTTTTTTTTTCGAGGTCCTCTGAAACACCCCTATAGGAGCTATATAATATAACCCCGATATCGAAAAAATAAAATAAACTTGTCTCCCCTTATATAATTACGCATCAAATCTGAAAACTCTTACCATCTCTGAGATCTAGGCGTTCATACGGAAAGACACACATGGGTATATCGACTCCTCGAGTCACACTGATCATCCTTTAGGTAACTTTGGGGGGTCTCCGACGTCTCCTTCTGTATGTTACATACATTTTCGGCTTGCACAAACACAATATACTCTTTGTACCATACGGTACAGGGTATAAAAATCGTTGTGAAAAGTTTTCGGTACTTTAACCAACTAGATTCTCTAAGCTCAACGTTTGAATTTGAAATATTCAAAAGTTTTTTAAAACACAGATAATATTGCTTCTAAAAAAAACCCTGTTTTATAGTGCTGAGTACTACGAAGTGCATTTTAAGTGCCATCGAAACCATTGTAGGAGCTACCGAATTCGTTTTTGTATACACGCTCACAAAATTCAAACAGAAGTAACTTCCTAGGACAAAAGCTTTGGTGATAAACAGTGGACAACTGTTGCGGGATTTGAGGTTGATCCCTTTAAAAAGTAAAAGGAATTTTCATATTGTAAATTACATGAGTCTACAAAACGATTTTATTCTTCACGAAAAAAGTAAGTACTATTATCAAAGAAGTACCTTTGCACCTTTGTTACAAGCGATTGTATTTAAAATAGATGTGGTAATAGTTTGGTAAGCAATCGGTTTCCCAAAAAAAAAACGCTGTATATGGTCTCGTCGCAGTTATCGGTATCCGATTAATAATCAAATTTATAAAAAAAAAATATGTGCTGAAAATATTCAATATTGGTCCATAGCCAAGTACCTTTGACAATCGAGGAGAGTCGAAATTTTTAAAGTGCCTTTTTGACCAGCCCTTTCCAAAGGTTTTTGTCATCTTATTGTCTGAGCAGTGCAGCATTTTAACAAATCGTAATCGAAAACGTTCTAGTCCTCAATGAAAACATACCCAATTTTTTACAAAGATAATTTTCAGTACGCTTAAAGTATTTAGACAAAATTCACCTGAACCCCTAAAACGCTGCTATGAATTTGTTACCAATAAATGTTTATAAAATCAACATAACTCAAACTCAGGTGAACGGCCTATAATCTGCTGAAAGTTACCTACCTATTGTTGCTGTTCAGGCGGGCCTACGATAAACAACGAGAAACTTCATTAGCAAGCAGTATGTAATATTTAGACTACTTAAGTACTATGCTTATCAGCAGATAGTACAATATACTATATACTTTATGTATGTAGTTATTACCCATTGAGACTCTGCTGGCCAAGACAAGGCGAACCCAAAGCAAAGCAACAATAATTTATCTTGACGCGCTCATTTGACAAATTGTGTGCTGTCAGCATTGCAGCTATCGATAGGTCTAGTCTGAGTCTGAGATTGGGTCTAGGGTCTGGGGGTCGGGGGGTCTGGGGTCTAGGGTCTACAGCGACTAATCAGCCCCATGCGGTTGCTATTAACTAATAACGAGACAACATTTCAACATTTCATTAGAGGCGCTCTCTGTTGGAAGGTGTTTAAACTTTTTCATGGTCAAAGCTGGCGTCAACGTCGGCGTTGCTGCAAATGCAGCGCAGCTGTTGCAACAAAAAAAAAAAAAACAAGCAAAAAAGAAAAGAAAAACTATGTAAAGAGAGCGCAGCGAAAGGCTAAACAAAAGGCATGAAAAGCGAAACAAATGGCAGTGTCAACGTTGCCAATTGAGTTGTGGCAACCCCACCAACCCGTCGCCGCGCCACAACTTATAGATGCAGCTACACGCCCGCAAAACTTTGCCTTGGACTTGCTGCAGCTTTAGTGCGATGTGTCTATGTCAGTGGTGTAGTTACGGAGGGAGGGCGTTGAGGGTATAAATCAACTTGAACAGAAATGCTCTAAGCCCGAGTCTCCGTACTATCCTCAATTTGCAGAGTATCCATGCGAAAGAGAATGCTACAAACATGCTCGCCGCTTGAACTCGCTCTCAATTATGTAAGCGCGAACTCCACAACTGCAATGTCGAGAGCACACGTTTAGACAACTCCAAGTGGGTGGCATTCCCAAAAAAGTCAAAAGAATTTTTGTATCCTAAGCAAAGGGAGGAATTCTTAAAAACAGTTCCGTGGGATTACGGCTATATATACCATCTGGCTGTTCTCCCATTCATTGATCGAATAAGCGAAGCTTGATTAACTCTTAACTCTTGCAAACGATGGCGCTTCGATGTTCCCGGCGACTCTTTGGAATTGTGAGTGTTTAACAACCAAACCAACTGAAGGCCCACCCTATAGAATAGAATAGCTTGAAGAAAAGGTTCTTTTCAAGTATACTGAATCTTGGATTTTCAAAGGAAATTTTTTTATCCTCGAAATCTTGCCATGATTAGCCACATAATGCTCCCGGCCTAAGATCTAGGCGAATAACATCCCCGATTGCAAAAAGCTATCTACGTCACTGGGACTTACATTGTTGCTATGGCTGTCTAGGTTTCAATGCCCTCTCGCTTCTTCGTCATATGCAAATGCAACAGACTGCAACGTGGCAACAACACCAACAGTGTGTGTGTGTGCTTGGAAGAGTGTATGTGTGCGTGTGTGTTTATGTGTGTGAGCAGATTCTAAAGTTAACCGCATGACGAATCACTTCGCATAAATTGAAACGCTACGTTGCATACGCTGCGTATACTTAAGACTCCACCAAAGAGCAGCTCTTCGCTCTCCTCCTTTGTCGTCTTTGCCACATAACTCTTCAAATGCGTGTTGTTTGTTTGTGCTGCATGGGGCATGGGGCACAGCCTTTGGCTTGGCTGCAATCGCCTCTGCAGACGCTTTCGACGTTGCTGCCGCTGCTGACGCCGTCGTCGCAGTCGCAGCTCGTTAAAACGAGCGGCATGTTGGCGGCCTCTCAGGCTGCAATGTTAACAATTTATTTGCGTGCATGCTAATTACACATACATTGACAGCCTCTAAATACCCTTAAGTACCCTTCAGTAGGCAAAGCGTGCGTTGTCCCTCGGTGCATAACCTTTTGTGGTCATGGGGGTCAATTGCCACCGCTGCACTACATTTTCAACAGTAGCGCGTTAATTTTGCGTGAACTAGCTCAATCGTCGGAAATAGAGATGAGAGAAGAATTGAGAGTTGCAGAGTTATCTAAAGCGATTGAAAATATTTATTTCTTGCACCTCCTTATGTGTTTGTCATTTCAAAAAAATTAAATTTTTGAAATCCTTCTCTCAACGCCAATGCAATGTGAAGCTTAAAAAGGAAGTTCTACAGAGATTCCTTCTGAGCAGACGACATTCTGTCTGCTACTTATTTAATTCTGGGCAAGGGGATTAAACAATTTACAACAGTGCTACTGTTGCCCCTGTACTGTACTCTCAAATAAAAGTCCAATGCTAGTGCAGTGGAGTCTGTAGATCTCATGATCCATGCCAAGTACACGATTTTATTAAATACTCAAGTTTCAAATATTGCTTGTGCATAAGAGTGAGCATTATTCTACATGTGCACAAATCTGACGTACTAAAGAGTATGTGCAAGTTTTTTAGTATGTCCGAAGTTCCTTTTTAACCTGGCTGCCATGCCACATCAACACCACATCCAGCAGGCTGTTCCTTCTTCTCTCTACTTCACCACTCGTTCCATTGTCGCATGTTTGTTGTCTGTCTTTGTTGCTGGCACTGCCCCTATTTAGGAGTGTAATTATCTCTGTCGTTGCGGTTTATCTTTCGCCTTTGCGGCATTTGTCATCATCGTCCGACCCAACCAAATGCACTTGGCACTTGGCCCATCTCTCATAACTTTAAGGTTCTCATGCAGCAGTGCAATATATCAAAGCTTCTATTAGTTGCACATACTACAATATTTATTGTATAAACTACTGATAGACCAAGGGAAGGGCGACAAGTAGAGACTAGTGGGGAGACAGCAGTGTTGTGCGTTCAGGAAAAGTCGCGATGTTCTAGAAAAGTCTATACGTTTTTCTTTTTTTGCGTATGCTATTTATGGAGTGGGAACAACTTGGCTGCATTGTAGGTCTTGTGGATATTACTGATCACGAAACAAATTAAAACTTATGAAAAGTAGGAAGACGTGAATAGCTATAAAATAAAATAGAGCTTGTTGGTAGCATGCTACGAAGGTCACTATTTATATTTTGCCCTTGGTTATATACTAAGGGTGCCAGATGTATCTGATACTTTAACACTCAGTCAGAAAAATTGACTTCAACCGTGAACATTTATGTGCAATGGTCTCGATAAGAGTGAACATTATTCGACTTTGGTTAATTCAGCCCCACTTTAAGGCACTGTAAAACCCTTTTTTGCAGAATTCAATCGAGCCCGTCTATCCCTCAACGACGTAATCGCAAAAAAAATCGATGCCGTGAACGAAATAATAAAGAAAGATCCTCAAGTGACATATTATGAGATTGAGACATTCCTGGGCATTAGTTCCACGAGAGTACATTCAATACTTCATGAACATTCTGACGCCAAAAAGGTTCGCTTTAGATACCTCTTAGCTTGACGATTGCTCAAAAGAGGTTCATGAGAATTGGGAAAAGTTGAAGACATATAGTATAACCTTTAAAAGGTGCTTCAAAAGACGATTGGAAGATCGTGATAGGCATCGAATATTGGGATAATGCGTGTGAGCCTTCCAAGACGATTTAAATACAACAAAAATTGTACGCGCGCAAATGGTCACCGGTTTTTTTGGATATCGCTCCTGTACTTTGAGTAACGTCAGACGGTGAATTCTATTCAGTGAAATAAGGAAACTCGACCGTACCGATGTCGATAGTTCAGGCACTATCTTTTATAAGAAGAGTATGCCGACGACATTGACATCATTGGCACTAACGTACGAGCAGTAAGCGGAGCTTTCTCGAAAATAGAAAAGAGTCGAAAAACATGGGGTTGGAAACATGGACAAGATGAAATACTTCCTACCTACAAGTAAGGTCACGACACCTTAGATAGTTAATACTTCGAAATTGTTAAGGATTTCATCTGCTGATACAAAAAACGATGTCAGCAAGGAGATACGTTGCCGGATAACAAAGTTTTACTTTGGGCTCAGTAAGGAGTTCAAGAGTAGAGCCCTCTTTCGGCATACAAAAGTAGCCCTGTACAAAACCCCTTATCATACCCGTGCTTCTCTATGGCGCTGAAGCATGAACATTATCAACATCCGATAAGGTAACATTAGGGGCTACGAGAGAAAAATCCCTCAACGAATCTTCGGACCGACAAATGTGGATGGTGATCTCCGTATTCGAATGAATCACAAGCTGTATGAGCTTTACGGTGACACTGACCTAGTCAGACGCATACAATTACAACATCTGCGCTGGCTTGGGCACGTCATGAGAATGCTCCAGCTAAAAAGGTATTCAAACGAAAGTTAGAAGAAGGACGTCGACCACAGGGACGCCCGCCTTTGCGATGGGAAGACAATGGAGGACCTTCCTAGGCTTGGGATCACCAATTGGCGCCGGCAGGCACAAGATAGGAACCGCTGGCGAGGGATAATTTCCGCGGCCAAGCTTGACAACCGGTTGTAATGGTCAAATAGATATAATAGATAGATAGAAATAAGGAAAATCAGTCGCTGAAGTCGATAATGCTAGCTTTTGCACATCGACTCAAACATAAGTGATTTTGAGAGCTAAAAAATGAATTTGTAGGGCCATCCGCCGTGCAGTCCTGATTACAAAAAAATAAGCCGACGCGTCAGAGTTTTTCTACCCAAAAAGAAGCAGAAGGATTGTTCAAAATTCATGAGAAGATAAACAGATTTTATATCGAAATCTTTATGTTTGGCACTGGGTATGCAAAATCGCAAGAGAGCTGTGATAATAGAAACTGGAAACTCCCAACTATCCCGAAACTATCTCCTTACTAGTAACATCTATTATGCACATATTTCATTTACAAAAGAAAGTAAAATGTAAGCATAAAATTTGGACACCGTCTGACCAGTGGATGACTCTGTAGTTGAGTTAAAAGTGGGCACGACATTAAAATTGTTGACCCATGCCTGTCTCCACTATATGTATGTATAAAAGCTAGCATCTTAACACTTCCTGCTAGACATTAAACGAGTTTCTGGATTTTATGGCTCAAAATGATGGTCAGAAGTTTTGTGGACGTGTTGACGCAGTTGATGATGGGTAACTGGGACTCGGGCGAACTAGTTCATAAATCCAAATTTTAATTGGATTAAATTATGCCTGACTGACTCAAGTGTGTGCAAGAGTGTGTTGAGGGCTACGTATAAGCTATTATATAGGTTGCCATAGTTTGGAAAATGTAAGACAAGCCCATTAATTGCGCGGGTTGGACTCTTACTGACTGACAACTAACATGCAACAACATTAACAACGACAACAACAACAACAGTGGCAACAACGCTGACAACTTTATTATCATCTAATTTGAGAGACATGTCAATGCAGATTAAGGTCAGGCATATCAAAGACCAATGTAAAGCTGACATTAGAGATTACGACAACTGAAAAAAAATTGAACCAAGAGAGTGGTAAAGAAAGAAGAGAGCATAGGTAGCATAGGAGTCGCCGCTTGTTAGAAGTTAAATCTACAGATACGTCAGACAGACAGCCGCAGGAGAGTATGTTGTACTGCTGCTTATCTTGATGCACAACTTGCAGGTTTTGCTGCAGAGCTACAACTGCCCTTTTCTAACCCTTTTTGTCTTTTAATGAACCCTTGAACTTGACATAGCCACAACAACAACAACAGCAACGACACCAGCAACAACTTATGTTGCATTGTCTTGTTGCAGTTGCAACTGACACATAAACAATAACAAATGTGCGGCCAGAGTATCGTCTCAGCCAAGTGCCAAAAGGCCATGACCAAAAAAAAAAGGAGATAAAAAAATGTGAATTAGTCGGGATGTTGAACGACAGTGGAATACTCTGCAGCAACTTTTTTTTTTTAAAAAGGGTAAGGATTTATGGCGTAGTGAGCATAGAACAGTGGTCGAAGCGTTGTGACGTCACTGCGTCACTCATCAAAACGCAAGCAAAAATGTAAGCGTATTTCGTGCCGACGAAAATGTCAACATTAGTCTATTAATTAGGCTCACATAAATCTATATGTTGCTTTTGCAGTCTTTGAGATAAGGTATTCATACGGACAGGCCTCAGATATCCAAGATTATGAGCATTTGGCTTGGCACGCCTTCCTCTGCCCATAACATATTGTATTGTATAAATTAAATATACCTTTAACTGAAACCGTAAAGAGTATACAAAAGCGCAGTCTGTTAATTTTTCGCATACTCTGAGCAGGCCTCCAAAGGGACGACTCTGTGGCATGTTGTGGCAGCAGCAGGGCAGCCACATTGTGGCAGACAGACATTAGAAAAATGACTTGGGTGTCGTTTCATCTCTGCCAGCCGCCATTTTGAGTAAAGACTTTTGCACATAAAAATGGAAACTTCTCGTTGTTGGGATATATATGTATATTTTTGCTGTGCAGCTATTTATAAAATGTTTTCAAGCTAAATTTTTATGGTCTCCGCTGTTAAATTCACTTTATGCCCCGTACAAGATGTGGCCAAAATTCTGTACAAGCAGTTTAGTCTCTCAGTGCGCTCCAGTCCATTTCAAGGCCAGGCAAAATGCAACTCAACTACAACTACAGCAAGTTAAAGTATCGCCAGGTCATTGTATAAGAGTACAAGTATATACACTCGAAGAAATGCTCTTCAGCATAATACAACTAAAGCTGATGGGGTTTGATTCGAATTCTGAGGATACAGCTCTTTTTCAAGAAGTTGTTCCTACAAAGCTATAAAACGAAATACTTTTTCAATACGGACGGATGTCAAAGAAGTCGCCAGGAAAAATAGGAGATCTTATTTGACTACTTTTTGTTCCTGCTAGTTTTATAGATAGACTGAACGACTAGCCAGTGCTACTTCGCCGAACTGGTGATCCGAGCACCTTCTGATTTTCGGACTAGAATTCCGAGAAATGGTTTTACATTCGGATCGTCCCAGGTTTTTCGTAAAGACTGCCGTCAATATGGCTGCGTCCTTGTTCAATGGTATTGGTCCCGAAAATGCCTCATTTCACTTATTAGTTTTATATTATTTATTCCCAAATATTTGAGCAACTTCAGCCTGGCATTAGGGCAAAATCTAACGCTAGGAGACCATAACCTCGAATCAACTATATATAGACCGAATGATTGCAGACAAGAGATACATGAGCGAATTAAATCGGCTAATAAAACGTACGGTGGATACTATGAGGCCTTAGGATCAAACCTATTAAGCAAAAAAATAAAAATACGTTTCTATAAAACTATGATAGCACCAGTCTTTCTGTACGGAGCTGAAACATGGACGATTAAGAAAGCTGATGAAAATAAAATGGACATATTTGGTACTACGACGCATTGGTACTACGACGCATTCTAGGTCCCGTGAGAGAGGACCTTTAGATTAAGGTACAATGAGGAGTGGGCAAGTGAGCTAGGATGACCAGTGATTAGCAAACTGGTGAAATTAAGACAGTTAGAATATGCTGGTCATATAATAAGAATGCCTGAAGAAAACCCTACAAAGGAAAGGATTTTTCCGGTCGGGCTACTAGCCCAACACAACCCACTCTAAGGTCTGTGGGACGACCGTGGGTACTCCAGTGTGGAGAAATAATACACATTTATATAGCGAGCCGCTTGATACAAGACAGACGTCCGCTCGCAGCTGAAACTGATCTGGTTAACAAACGCTGCAAAAGGATGTGGGATGTGTTCACAAGCTTACTCGCAAAGCCAGAATTCGAATTGAAAAATCAAAAAATTTGAGAAAAGATTCCAAAGCCCAAGAGCAACAACTTGTCGTCCAAAATATACCATTATATATAGTAGCATTTTTTTTTCCAGTGTATAGCTTATTTTTAAACTTTATGCCTTGGCATAGCTGTCGACAGCAACACATTCAACAGCCAACAGGCCACATCCAACATCCAGTACATTCACATGCCAGCTTCGTGCTCGGCGTGTAAATATTGTTTCAAGGCGTTATGGGCCTGGGAATATGTGTTGGGAGTGCAGAGAGTTCGGTAGGATCGGTACGTTAAACCGCTTGCAACTGCAGCGAAAACGAAAATGAAAACTAAAATGTTGTCGAGGCGCATTTAGCGCTAACAATGTTTGCTCTTCTCCCAGCTTGACGACAACGACGACGCTGCTCCAAGAGTGGAGCAAGAGTGGGAGGGCATAAAACTGGCTTGTGTTTACTTTTATGCGCTGATCCCGAGACCACAGAGCAAGACCCAGGCCCAGTGTAGCCCTTTGCTGTCGCTTTCAAGGTTTTCTGGCGGCGGGGGCTGTCGTCTGCTATACAGTGCTCCCTTCACACCCCCCACAACACGCTGCAGTTGTTGGGTTGAAGTCTTGGCATGCCAATTGCACATTTCAATGTCATTGAGGATCGCAGCCCGCCACCGAAGCTGAACGTTGCAGCAATGGCATGACTGATGTTTGCCAGTCCCCCAGTTGCCGCTCCACCCGCTCACTACCCCACCTCTTAACAGAACTTGTCTATTTATGGTCGTGGTGTTGAAAATGTTTCATTGAATCATGTGTTAATTATGGGGTTTTCTGGACAGCTGCACTAACTGGGCAATTACACTGCTGTTTAAAAGTTTCCGCATACGCATTGGTCTCATGCGGCGAAAGAACTTAATGATCCGAATATTGTAAGGCAACAACAAGAAACAAAAAAAAAGGTGTTCTGAAAAGTATGCGTATGGAAATACCTTACTCCTAAATTAAATTGAGCTTCTTTTGAGATATTTCGCCATCATCAAAAAATTGTTTCGAATAAAACACACCACACTACGTTAAAGAAGATGTAGGAAGTTTTTTTTAGAACTATTCAAACCATTTTAATGAACCGCCGTAAAAGTGGCAGATTCGGAGTAATGTACTGGGTGTTTGGGCTTCCCAGGTAGGGGGAACCGACCTATACATATTAAAGTTGCTGACACTGTGCTGCTTAGGGCCGAATTAAGGAATGACCCGGCGGGAACAAGATCCAAAGGACCCAAAATAAAATATGAACATTGCATCTGGAATAAATTCTTGAAATAAGATTATAAGATGAAGTTTAGAAAAAAATTACAAAGCTTATAGCTCGAGTATAAGTTTGTAAAGCAAGACAGATATTAAAAAAAGAAACCAAAAATTCTTAAAATAAGACAAAATTACCAGAATTAAGAAGAGATCATATTTAAAATTTAAATTAGATGTCAAAAATGGATTCCTATTCCCAAAAATAATGCTTTTTATTTTTATAAATGGAAGGTCTAAGTCGATTTTTGAATATTTTGTAAAAGTATGCGAATCGAAATTCATTTTAGACCCATAGTTTCTTGGGCAAAAATGCTTCAAATGACCCAAAGAATCAAAATCGCTGAGAGCTCCAAAACGTTTTTTTGCCCCATACAAATTGATCCGCACTAATGTACATATATCGCAAAAATGTATGACTCAAAAAGATCGATTCTCAATAAACAATAATCGATGTTATTGTTCGAAAAAAAGACTCGATTAAATCGATTTAAAATCGATAAAATTTATTAACAACGTTCTGCTGGATCCTCTCCTGATGTTTGCCAAATTTTTTATGTGCCCCCCCTCATAAAAGACTAAATAGTAAAATAAGGCAGAAAATTCTCAAAGACTTGACAAAATATTTTCAAATTAAAAATAATGTCTTCAAATAAGAAAAAAAAATCTAAAATTGGATTTCAAAAAATTTTAGTTAAAGGCTCATACGCAGCATGCAAAAATTTCGCACGAAATGTCAAAACTTCATATAAAAAAAAAAATCCCAAATGGAGGGAAATTTTTTTTATATGAAGTTTTGACATTTTGTGCGAAATTTTTGCATGCTGCATATGGGCCTTAAGATTATTATTTCATACTTTTAAGACCTATAAAAGACTATATTGTTAAAAATCTGAAAATAATATTTTAAGGCCTATACGCAGAATGCAAAAAAATTTCGCATGGAATGACAAAACCATATTAAAAAAAAAATCCCATTTGGGCGTATACGCCTTAAGTCACTATTAAAGGCACTGAAAGTCTTAGTCAAAATTTCAATTTGAACATTATTTTTCTTTTGAAATTAGTTTCGTGTGAAATTAACACAATTTACGCTTAAAGGCCCATACGCAGCATGAAAAAATTCCGCACGAAATGTTAAAAAAATCATATAAAAAAAAATATCCTTATAAAGGGGAATTTTTTTTATATGAAGTTAAAACATCATATAAAAAAAAATATCCCAAAAAAAGGGAAATTTTTTTTTATATGAAGTTTTGACATTTCGTGCGGAATTTTAGCATGCTGCGTATGGGCCTTAAATGAAGATTGGCCTTTTCTACAGGGTACACAATTACTATTAACACTAAATTAGACCAAGGAGGTAGAAGTTAAGATAATGAAGAAGAAGAAGAAGAAGAAGAAGAAAGAATAAATCGCGCAAATTAAATTTGTGGGCAACCGTGATAGGACCCCCATATTGGCCAGGCCCTTTGTCTTAATCCGCTCCTGTTCTGAAAGCAGTTTTGACTCCGTCAAAACATTTTCAAGATCTGTACTTGATTAAACTAATTTCTAAATGTCCGATAACTTTTGACTAACAGTGTACAGCAAAAAAGAAGAGTTAACAACCCAAACAGGAATTGGTCAAAAAAAAAAAAACACTGAAGCAGCTTATTATTAAATTTATAAATCATAATAATAAATCATATTTTATGGGCATTGAAAAGCGCGCTAAATGCAGTTACAGGACTTACAGCTTCTTCTTTATTTTTTTTTCTAGCTATAATAAATTGTAAAACTAATTTCCCTAACAATAAGGCAAATAGCAACCCTTTGAACCCAAGCTACATAGGCGCTGTCACCCCGCAAACGTTGGCAAAGGTGACGCCAAGTGAATTAGCCGACTTTTGTTTTTTTTTTCAGCATTTTTCGTGGCATTTTTAAATTGAATTTTAATTTTCTTTTCTTTTGCTGGATGAAACCCTTGCAGCTAATTTAAATTGAGACACATGCAAGCGCCAATAATTAAAAGCGCCCCCTTTTTTTTTTTTTTGGTGCTCTTACAGACGCTGCAACTGTTGGCAACCGCTGGCAACCCTGGTCCGGTTCTGTTGCCGCTTTACAATGATGATGCAGTACATTTTCCACATGAAATAACCACAAAAAATATAGCATTTTTTTTTTTTGGGTATTTTTTTTATTTATGGAATTGGAAATGGGTTAAATTTAATTGCTTTTGTCATTTTGATTTGCATTTTGGCTGTAGGCAATTTGTCGGCAACTGACCCCGCGCTTATAAAAATGTTCCCCAGGGCGTCGTACATCACGCCGCCAACAACTTTGTTGCTGAGCAACAAGCAAACAAGTAATTTTTCAAATTTATTGTTGAAACTTTTCTTTTATGCAATTAGTTAAGAATAAAAAAATAAAAAGTACCAAAAAATGAAACCCGCTGATGTCACACCATGAAACAGCATTTGAACTGTGAAAAGGGTTAAAGCTGCAACAAAATCTGCTGCTGCCATAATTTTGGATTTATTTTTTTTATTTATAGTGCGAGTCAGCGCTAGAAAACTGCGATGGGATTACGCTGTTATCAGCGCTGCAGGCGAACCTTGAAATTGACTTCGTCGTCTTTGACTCTGCATATGTTTCTTATATCAAGTTATTCAAGACATCAAAACAAATACATTTCATTCATTAAAAATGGTTCTTTTCTATCTATTACGTCTTAAGATGTGTCGTTTTATTGTATGTTTTCGAAATTATTTTGTAATTTATGGCGTTTGGTTCCAACTCAAGAAACCACAAAAATAAACACATGCTGGGCATGCTGCTTGTGGGTGACATGTTGACAGGCGTGACTACTCTAATTGGATGCCAAAATATGTACTATGTAGTTCTACTCCCATGACATAAGTTTCTCCAAAGTTGAGATTTCAATGAAATCATGCACACACTAGCAGCAAACAGAGAGCTGGACTTGGTACCAGTTCGTATCATGGTCAAAGCATCATGAAAAGTTCCGACTGACCAAAGGAATCAATGAGCCGCCAGTGTCGCACAGTGGGAGAAACGGTCGATTTAGCGAAACAAAATTAATACCGTCTAAAATAATACAAATATTTGCGAAAGAATATTTTTACCTAAAGGCGTATACGCAGAATGAAAAATATCCCAAATGGTATTTTTTTTTTTCTATGAAGTTTTGTCATTCTGCGAGAAATTTTTCATTCTGCCAAAAATATAAAAAAAAATTTTCATATAAAAAAAAATCCCAAATTTTTTGGGATATTTTTTTTTTATATGAAGTTTTGTCATTCCGCGCGAAATTTTTCATTCTGCGCATAGGCCTTAAATAGTAAAGGCCCATACGCAGCATGCGAAAATTCCGCAAGAAATGTCAAAACTTCATATAAAAAAAAAATATCCCAAAAAAGGAAATTTTTTTTATATGAAGTTTTGACATTTCGTGCGAAATTTTTTAATGCTGCGTATGGGCCTTAAAGGTAAAAGGAGCAACTTTTTTCTTTTTAAATAATATATTTAAAAAATTTTTTTTTTTTTAATAAAGTATAAAAGTATATCCGAAAAAAAATATTCCATCCATCACCTTAGTCAAGATCACATTGTTTACCCAAATACGACGTAGGTTCTGTTGCTTTCTTTCAATTTCTCGGTCACTTTACGCCTTAAGGCCCATACGCAGCATGCAAAAATTCCGCACGAAATGTCAAAAATTCATATAAAAAAATTTCCCTTTTTTGGGATATTCATGCTGCATATAGTAAAGGTAAAAGGAGCAACTTTTTTTTTTAAATACTATATTTTAAAAACTTTTTTTTTTTTTAATAAAGTATTAAAGTATATCCGAAAAAAAATATTTCATCCATCACCTTAGTCAAGATCACATTGTTTAACCAATACGACATTGTTTCTGTTGCTTTCTTTCAATTTTTCGGTCACTTTACGGAAATCTCTCTAATCATTGTTAACTTCCTTTAAATATTTTTATCAAAAGCAAACGACTGTTCAGCTGAAAGTTTCATTTCAGGGTTTTTCTCGGCATGACATACCAAGAATGATGTCCACCAGCTGACCAATATGGTGTCTGTAAAGTACAATACCATGAGCAGTGGCGGGTCGTGGCGGGAGATATTGGAAATTTTACATTGACAGTACATCATATTAATTTGAACAAAAATAATTTTCACAAGTAATGTTGCTAAACAGAAGTCAATATGAAGGGTAATTTCTAGCACAATTTCTTACGAAACCGCGTAAGCATAGGTCCCAAAATATATATATTTTTTTAAATAAATGCCTTGTACCAAAAATCTCAACTTTTGTAACTTTTACAAGATATTTTGCAAAATAATAATAAACATTTTTTTTTCATACAACAACATACAGCAACATATGTTTGAAAGCTCACAACTGACCAAATATCATGAAGGTTAAGGGAAATTATCGATCACCTTAATGAGCTTTTATTAATCGGCGGGAAATAAAAAATTTGACAATTTTAAAAGATGAAATTTTTTTTTTTTGTGCTGCTAGATTGACTTTTTTTCCACTGTGCGTCGTAGAGAAAATTAAAAACTTGGTATGATGTGACTGTTGGCAGAGTACGACTAGCAAATACTCTATACTCTTAATGTGGAAAGATAACAACAATTTTTTGGTACTGTTTGTGATTAAGAGGAGATAGTTACTGGATAATTGCTTTCGAGGTAGGAAATAATTCTACGATTAGAAATTTACCACACTAGTCTGCTCTGAAAGTATCTTCAGAGTGTACCACTTCAGTATGATTCATACGACCGAGAAGCGATTATTAGGTCTTTGTTTTCTAATTTTATTAAATACTCAATCTATCCTACGATAATAAGACCATTGCTAGCTATAACCATTTCCCATCTCGTTGGAGGCTATTTACGGACCAACCCATTTTTGGGTGTCTTCATATGAGCGGTAATGCTGATAAGCTAGTTACGGATCCAGGATTTGTTCTTAAGGGGGGTTTTTCACTTCGGAGTGCACCAACCCATTTTTCCAACTTTTGAGGGTGGGTCCGGACCTGAAAACCCTTCGTATATCCGCAACTTGATCTCAAATTTCGCACAGTTTGAGTAGAAGACTCACCACTTTGGAAATAAGTTTTTAAAATTTCCCAACTTTTTTCAAGCGAATACCGTCCCATTTCGTAAATATCAAGGTTTTTACTAAAAATTAAAAGTCAAATAATTGATAGTTCAAATTCCAAACACTAGATTTGCCCAACTTTTGGGGAGAGTCTGGACCCGAAGACCCCCTCTTAAATTCGCCACTTAGCTAGACATGTAACGAACGAAACAAGTAATAATCGGACGGCGCAGTATCTGAGAAACAAGACGGGTGGAGTAGGACTTCACATTTGAGCGTCTCCAGATAGGTTTTAAGGGGTTTGGCAACGACATTCTCCTCTACCTCTACTCGTATTGTGAGCGCAGTTCGTCTGAATCGCGGCAATCGAAGTCGATGTTGTGACCTCGTTCGGTTTCAGCAGCTCATAATAGATATCTCCGAACTGGTCCCACCAAAAACGCAGCATGAACTTCGTTGCGTGAATACATATACCGGAAAGCTCTTTTAACTCGCTCTTCTTTGATTGCTGTAATAAATCCTGTTGAATAAAACCCTTTCTTGATTTGCTATTGGAGCTGGCGAAAATGGAAGTGGATTAGCGTGTAACTGCTAATGCTGAAGAAAACTCTTTTTGCGTTTGCCACGGAGTCTCAACGAAGCATTTTGGACCATCTTCGCGAGGACGGTCGTCAATATCGAAATCGCTGTCCTTAAAGCAGAGGAACCTATCACGGCTTATGGTGCTTTTATGGTGTCTCGCTAACGCCCTCTAGCGACCACTCTGAGCAAAATAATAAATGATGACGGGGACGACGACGTAAAAAATTTTTTTATTCAATACTGTATTCTATAGTTTTTTTGGGAATTCGAAATTATGTTGGAACTGGATATGGAATCATCTTTGTTATTTTGACTTAGTCACAGCCCCATTTAGTTATAAAAACACAAAATGATTGTTGATACTTAATACTGTTTAACTTTTTTTTAAAATAAAATTAAGATGCTTTTTGGTATTATACTTTAAACAATCATATATCTATATATATGTATAGTTCGAAAAATCAGTTATAAAATATTTTAAACTTTTAATTAAATATCCTATCAGTCGAACAAATCTGTTGACAGTGGATGGGAGCATGGCACGTCTAAAAATTTCGAAATAATTTTTATCTCATTTTTCATCCCAAAATTCAATTAAATTGTTATATATTATCATATATTGTTATTTACAATACATAACACGCAACTTTCTTTAGAAAAAGATTCTATTCAGAAAATTCAATGTGTTTGATCGGTTTGGCCGAAATAAATTCAATAAATCCATGTGATATCGGTGTCATGTCTTTCAGGAGTCCTTTACTGATCCCATCTCTACTTCTATCTTATATTGCTTATCATTTTCGCTTTTCCTTTGATCTTACAAATATCTTCTTGCAGCATAAGCTTAATAGACCCCTTACCCAAAGGGCACAGGGTATACCAAAAAAAAAAAAAAGAAAAGAAAAACGTGATATCTAGACGATAGCGTGCGCACGATTTGCGATTAATCAAGCGAGCGGCATCCTTGGTGAAAAATCACTTTTAATTTTGGAGTCAGCTCGGGCAGTGGCCCAGCCCAGTTCAGTTGAGATACAGACGCAGATGCAGCTACAACTATAGTCAGTTGCATGTTGATGATGGCTGGCCTGCAACATTGTTGCATGCCATTTATTGTACTACACCTCAGCAAATTGGCCCAAAAAAGGAAGTCAAAGTCAAAGTCGCCGGCGTCGTCGTGGTCTGGTTGCAAAGTTGTCTAGCAACTGGCACACGGTGAAAATAATTAAATGCCCATTGTGTGCGCAGTCAATGTGTATCTGTATCTAGCAGATATATTTGTATCATACGAATAGTACGGATAGCACATACATGCAAGCGACGATCCAAACATATGGCTGTTGGCACAAGAAACCTCCTGCCTTACTTTAATTTCAACTCCTTGGTTCTCTGACACACATAGATGCTATATACTAGATGGCAACAGGGCTTGCCCCCAACTCACCTTGCTCGTCGCTGCAGTTACAATTGTGTCCATTGGTTGTAGGTATTGTATCTGTTGCTGCTGCTGTTGCAATTCTTTTGCGTATTATGCCTCAGCACCCTTTTATGACTGGGTCTGGCTTTGGCTGCGAATCGAGATCTCTGGCTTCGTAGCCGTCTCTAGCAACGCTCGTTGTGCAATCAGTGGAGCATTAAGTGCGACGACGATCTGAGGCACACACACACAAACACACGCACAACAAGCTGTTCCATTTTTATGCTGCGGCACGTAAAGGGACGCACATTATGTGCCATCTACATGGCTCTATATACTACTAGCACATAGCAATGTATACATATGAGGAATCTGCAACTTGGCGCTGTCTCAAGGCATTAAATAAAAGCGAAACTTGTTTGCGATTTTGCTTTTCGTTTTGTTGGTATTTTTTTTTATTTTTATTTTTTTATTTGCTGTTTTGTTGCTGTTGGGGCCTTGAATGGGATCGGGATCCTGCATGTCAAACTTGAACTTGTTTATATGTGTGTGTGTGTATATATATTTATATGTATGTGTGCATGGCATTTCTGCATTTCTTCAACATTTGCGGTGTTAAGGCAAAATACAACAAGTAGATACGAAAAATCTATATATTGCAACTGTCAGATGCTCTTTAAATGAAATACGACTAAATTTTCCAGTTTAAATTCGAATTTCTGAGAATTAGTTTGCTAGGAGAAGTAAATTAAAATGCATTTAGAGCACAAAAGTGCGGATACTTCAAGAAGATATGGCATTGGAAAAATATTTTTGATTTTTTTCCGAAATAAATATGCCTGCTATTTTTTGGGTTGAGTCAGAAAAAAATAATTAGCAATAAATATATAACTTTAAGTTGGCATTAATATAATCTTAGAATATCATAGAATATTTTTAAATTTATTTCAGTATAGTTCGTTTTAATTCTTCTTGCAACAAGAAATTCGGATTCGTTTTCCAGAGCACGGACGATTAAGAGATTTATTTCGCCCGTTCCGATAACGCACGAATCTTCTTTTTTATGCGTCACTACTTTGAGACGAAATTCTTTCAATAAAAGCTTATATCAAATTTATTTTATATTAACAGCTTCTTGGGACTAAAGAATCTTTAAAAAATTCTGAAAAACGTCAGGAACAGGGAGGACTGCAGAGAACAGGTTGAAGAAAAGGGTATAACGCCAGTTGTGTCGCCCTGTTTTTGACTCTACAGTAAAGGATCTCCAAGTTGGACCGAGTTAGAGCAAAATAGGGCGAGGGTCGTTTTTAGTTTTTTTTATATAAAGGCCTATACGCAGTTCGAAAAATTTCGCGCGGAATAACAAAACTTCATAAAAAAAAAAAATCCCAAATGGGATAACCCAAATGGGACTTTTTTTTATAAGAAGTTTTGTCATTCCGCGCGAAATTTTTCGAGCTGCGATACCCCTTAAGCCATAAGTGGTGATCCTGAAAAGATGATTTTTATAAAAAAGACTAATATAAAAATTTGAATGTTACATTATTTAAGTTTCGGTTACACTATTCACAGAACTGTAATTTTTTCGTTTCTTATTTGAACTTTGCAATTTTAAATGTTTTTTGGCATAGATGTCATGCATCATCATTGGGGAGTCAGTATGTGAGTACTTGAGTTCTTAAAGAAGAGAATATGCGATCAAGGGCATTTATTGATGCTCCTTATTTGTATACCCTGTACCTATAGGTATACCAAAGGGTATACTAGTTAACGGACAGAAGGAGGCGTGGCAGACAGCAAGCCTTTTAGACCAAAATGCTTATCATTATCTCGGGTAGGGGTTTGAGCCATGTCCCCCCCTGATGTCATGCATCATCATTGGGGAGTCAGTATGTGAGTAATTGAGTTTTTAAAGTAGAGAATATACGATTTTTTTTTCTCCCACACCCCACAATATATGCCTTTGAAATTTATTCCATATACTTTAAATAACTTTTTTGACGTAACTTTCAAATCTCATCAAAATAGGTAGAAATTTACGGAGCTTATAGGTATAATATACAATGGAACCTTAGGGAACACCTTGAAGATCTCGACTACGCCGACGACCTATGTTTGATCTCGTCTAGACACGCTGATATGCAAGAAAAAATTGATGATATGAACCGTACTTCCAAGAATGTGGGTCTAACCATCAACCGTAGCAAGACGAAAACCATGTCTGTGCCAGCTTCCAGGACGGTGGGTCGGTTCAATGTCGGAAATGAAAACATAGAACATGCAAAAACTTTCTGCTACATGGTTGACGTAATCACACCCGAAGGGCGAGCTGCTGAAGATGTGAAGATGTGTGCATCAACAAGGCCAAATCAGCTTTTGGTCAACTAAATAAAGTATGGAATCAACAGCGTTATCCACGGCCACCAAACTACGCATATTCAAATCAAACGTGAAATCCGTATTACTGTACGGCTGCGAAACCTGGTTGATGACTGCAGTCTTAGCAGGGAAACTTCAGGTGTTTATAAACCGCTGCCTAAGACAAATTCTGAGGATATGGTGGCCAAGGACTATCACGAATTCAGAGCTTTTGAGCAGATGCGTGGAGGAGCCGGTGCTGAATTCCCAAAAGAAACGCTGGACTGGAATCCGCAAGGCAGCAGAAGGCGGCCAAGAACAACTTGGCGCCGGACGCTGGAAGAGGAAGTTAATGCTTCTGGAAAAAGCTGGCGGGAAATAAAAGCGATTGCGAAAAACAGAGAAAACTGGAGAAAGTTTGTAGAGGCCCTTTACTCCAACTAGGAACCTAATATAGGACACAAACTTATAGGTATAACCTTTTTTTGCACCAAAAAAAATAAAATTTTATACGAAAAAAAATTGTTCAGGGTATTATTCTGTCGGGCACAAACTCGACTGTATTACATTTTTTATCAAAAGTTGTTGTTTCTAATTTTGTTTGAATAGTTTTCTGTATAAAGGGTAATCAATCTTGAGGTTTTTTTTTTAAAATTAATCGGAAAATCTTTATTATCAATAGAAAGAACCATTCTGGCCATTCTCTTTTTAAAGATAATTCCTTTCAAATGTTGGCCGCAACTGCGCCGTAGCTCGTCCATGCGGATGTTCCAATTTTCCATGACGCGTTCGCGCATAATCGGATAACACGGGTAATGTTGGCCTCTAATGCTTCAATCGTAGCTGGGTTATCCACAATTGTTATCCATTAATTGTTCTCCGAATTGGTTCCAAAAAAAATGGACTAACCGCGCGAAAAACATTTTTTACAGAGCGCGAATTTTCGTAATATAATTGTACGATTTGTAAACGTTGTTGGGGTGTCAGTCTTTCCATGATGAAATGGCAATGACAACTGAATAAAAAACACATGGCAACTTGACAGTACTCAAGCGTGATTTATCAAAAAACTATATTGAAAGAAAAACCTCAAGATTGATGACCCTTTATAACGAAATGCTTTGCAGAACTATGTCAGAGCTTCAACAGTCCTTCAATATCCTTTAAAATATGAAAAAAATGTATAAAAAAATCCTTTTTGTTTCTTGGTTTTCGTAAAAGTCTAAATCTATTTAATATTTTGTTTTGAATTTTTCATCTCTTTTCTTACCTTTTTGTATGCTCAGGAATACAGATCTTGCGCTCTAAATTGATGAGACGACTCCAAAATCCCCAATTGAAGGCGAGAGGCAGCAAGCTGAAATGAAAAATTATGCCAAATTAAAAAATGTGGAAAAAATTTCGAATCACGACTAGTTTTTAAGACAGAGAATAAAAATAAATGATGGACGGAGAACAAAATTATTATTTAAATATCAAAGCATTCATTTCAAGAAGTAAAAAAAGCTTTCGACTTTAATTTTGACAAGACCGAATAAGTTAATCTTAAATGAAGGTCGTTGTTTCCCAACTTATGTAAAAAACTAGCATTATTTTTTTTCAATATTTCTAATACTAGAAAGAGGTGCTCTGAATAGGTCGACACCTTGGCTGAAGGACTAATCATGTTTCTGGTTGATGCTTTGGACAAAGTTTGGATTGTTTTTTAATTTAATGTACTCTTTCTATGCTACACTACAAGGTATACAACAAATGCCTTTCGCATTTGGAATACTTACTTATATAAGTGATTATGAGTGTGTGTGTGTATCTTAGTGTGTTGGGCTGTATCTGCGGTTGTCTGCGTCTGGTTTGTAGCGATGATATCATTGCCATATATGTGCGGGCTTACACTGCACAGTCAGTCGGGCAGTCAGGCACTCGGCAGAGTCTTGAGGTCTGGCCGGGCCTCATTGCCTATGCTCCGGCTCTGGCTCTTGCCCTTGCAACGTGTTCAGCTACTTTATTTTCTTGAGTTTTTTTTTTTTAATTTTTTAGTGGATATTATCTCTTTATCAGTGGGACAGCAAGACCTTGAGCAAATCACGCAAATCATTTTTTGAGGGGAGAGTTGTGTTTAGCTTATTTATTTATTATGCGTGATCCTATATAGAACTACAGCACATAGTTATGAAAATGAAACATGTCTGGAATAATTTTTGATTTGGGTGTAATAGTAAGTTTTAAATGACTTGAACTTGAAATTTTGGCAACCAGTTTGGCCTGGACCTCAACCGGTTCTACTTTTCTTTTTGTTTTTTTGTTGGAACAGAACAGCCGAACACTTGGATTCTTTTTTTTTTTTTTTTGTTTATTTACATTTGTCTTGTGTACGTGTGTTTGTGGGGGGGAGACATCAAAGGATGCACAACGAAAATGAAACACAAATGGCAACCAAATTATAATAATAAGCTCTGCTCTGTTGCATATGTGAAACAGGTTGCACACACAGATACACACGCACACAAACATTTGCACACATTTGACTCTTTTTGGACATTTATTTTTACGGCTCTGACAATTTGACAGGCGTCAGACAAGTTAAAAAAAAAAAAAATGGGAAATAAAAAATAAAACATAAAAATACGTATATTAAGAATAATAATTATCGAAATATTTTTTGGTAATGATGTGCGGAGCAGAAACTTCAGCTGTTGGCATCTGTTGCCTCTCAACCGATTTGACTTGAACATTTCAATATTTCAGTTAATTCAGTACTGCAGTCAATACACAGATACTACATACATATGTAGCTGCAGTCAAGGCCATAGTTTGACAGCTTTTTCGCAAATTGTACAGAAAATTCTAAGATATAAAAAGTAATTGCTAAATTTTATGCGCAACCTTTAACCCTTAGCATATATTTATGGTTTTACATAATCAAAATGACGTTCAATAAATTGTAAGAGTCATTCAATGCAGGACTTATTTAAGAGAAAACAAAACGAACAATTTTATTCGTATTCGTTTCTGCGTGCTCCCAAAACTGATTTTTTTGCTGTTGCCATTTACTACTAAATAGAATCTTAGAATATCAAACAGTACATATTTACAAAATTATTTCAGTTTAAAATGCGTACACTTTTCAACCTATTTTACCGATTAGATTTAACCACATAAAAAATTCGGTTTGGTGAAATTGGGAGCAACAAACATTCGGTTTTAAAACGAATCCGAATAAAATGTTTGGAGCACGGCCGATTAGTTGATTTGGATAGGGGTGTACAGTGAAAACTTGAGCTGCGTGTTTTCGGTAGAATTTAATGTTTGTATGGTAGTTACTATGTTCTTTAGATTCCGTCTTGTCCTTTAGCGACAGTGCAAGATACTTGAGACTTGTACAACTTAATTGGAATCTCAATATCGCAGACTGAGTGCAGAAGGCTAATACTGCAATCTTCGCCAGTAAGAGAACAATAGAACTTAAATGTAGCATGTCCCCAAAAATAGTTAGTTGGATATACACTGCCATAGTTAGACCCATACTGCTGTATGCAGTATCTACCTGGTGGCCAGCCCTTACCATCAAGTCTAGGCTTAAAACACTGAATAAGGTACAGAGAAGTGCACAACTATGCATCACAAGTGCACTTAAAACAACCTCGAGTGAAGCGTTAAACGCTATCACTAATATTCCTTCCATCCTCATAATGGCAAAAGAAATTGCCACCATAACATCGAGGCGCCTGCAAGACGCTAAATTCTGAGCAGTCTTGGTATATGGGCACTCGTCTATTCTAAAAGAAGACACTAATGTGGTAATGAAAGATTACTGCACTCCCTTAGAGCATCCATCTACATTATTTACCACCGATATCCCCTCTAGGGAATCCTGGTTGGAAACTCGGCCAGGTCAAAGTGACTATTAATTTCTTCACGGACGGCTCCAAGCTCAACAACTATGTTGGCAGGGGGAGGCTACTCTGCGGAATTAAGTATTCGGCAGTCTTTCCGACTTCCGGACCACTGTAGCGTTTTTCAATCCTTGCCATTAAAGAGGCTTTGGTCTGCTTACGCAATACCGGCCTGGAAACCGGTGCGATAAATATATTCTCGGACAGCCAGGCAGCCATTAAGTCACTTCGAGCACTATCTTCCAACTCGATGACAGTCAAAAACTGTCTTGAAGAGATCATGGCACAGCAGTTCGTTATTAGCCTCATTTGGGTGCCAGGACATCAAAATATAACAGGCAATGAAATAGCAGACGAATTGGCCAGACAGGGCACGATCTCTACCCTCCTACCGGACAAGGAGGATATTCGTATGCCAATGGTCACTTTTTAGCCACAAATAAGGGAAAAATTTAGCTCTCACGCACAAAGGCTGTGGCATAATAGACCCCATTGCACAATCAGTCGCCAAATATGGCTTAAAATCGACCCAAAGCGATCCATAAGGCTCTGTGAACTCAAACGCTCGCAGTGTTCGGCAGATGTCAGAACGATCACTGGACACTGGCTTGAATGTTCCGAGTCATGACTTTTGCAGAAGCTGCAAAGACGAAGAAGAAGTTGAATCAGTTGACCACTTCTTCTGTTCCTGTAAGGCTCTCAGTAGACGTAGAAATTAACACCTGGGAAATCACTTCCTTCATAACCTAGAGGAGCTAGCACATATATGTCCGAGGAGGATCGCAAGTTACACTGCAGCAACGGGAAGGGAATCACTTTAGCATTACTATCTTAGGAGAAGGGTTAAAAAGGGATAAGCCTAAGTGTGCTGGTTTTTCAACCCACCTACTATGTTCTTCAAAATCTAGATGCTGAAAAGCAAAGATGGATACCAAGGTCGATTTTGGTATAAGAAATTTCTGCCTTATACGAAAATTTACAGTTTAAATTTTGTTTATAACTTAACAAACACGTTTTTTTGACCGATCGGTCCTATGGGGACTATATGGAAAGCTCTTAAAGACTTCCGAATGCCAAATTTGGTTACGATATATTCATAAACAAACGAAAAACGACGAATTTTGCACCAAACATATTTTTATGATCGATCGGTCCTATGGGGGCTATATGATCTATATACATGGGAATATCGACGTCTCTCCAAATAGTTTTTGGGCAAAAATAATTAATTTTAGATACGACTGATCAAAACGGTGAAAATTAAGCAAAGTACAGATTGATTTATAGCCAAGACATTTCGACTAGAACCAGCTCAATTGCTTGGAATATCAAAATGCGAATTTCGATAGCTCAAAGATACTCATAGACGTTGAAATTATACGTTCAAAAAAGTATCTTTAAAATATTCATTTCATGTTTTTGAACGTGTACTGTATGAAGTATAATCACACACCATTTTGGTTTCCAATTTTTACACCATTTATTAACTTAAAGTATTTCAATTGAATTTCTCTAACCCCAACCCCTTTTGTTCTTTTAGCGTTTATGTACACTCGAATGATTCTTAATTTAGGTAGAAGTTTTATTTTTATTTATACCGTGTCATGCTCTATCATCATTAAGGCGTCCGAAATCGCTTCCTTTGTGCCAACATTTTTTCGGCAACAATTTGCTTATCTTGATTTGAAAATCAACAAAATACAACAACAACAATTTGACATGCAAGGCATGGCATGAAAATCACTTGAGCGTGTTTCCTTTTGCCCACTACCAGTGCTCATAGTGTTGGATTTTCATTTGTTTTACATACGACACACACACACATACACAACACACACTTTAAACATTTTCACACTCACTTCATTTAATTTAATTTGTGAATCATTTTTTGGCCAAAAAAAAACTAATAACAACAACCATTAAAAAGAAAGCATTAAAACTGATATAGTGCTTAATGATGTCGACCCCTTGGCACCTACTATGGGTTAATGTACGCGTACATGTAACTAATAGTAGTCCTTATTGTTAGTGTGTCGGTGTTAGAGTGAGTGAGTGTGTGCCTAGGCATTAATTAATTTTAATGAAGTTATTGTTGTTTTTGGCTGTGCGTGTGAAGTGTCGCCAATTGTAGGCATAAACATTTGTTATTGCAACCAAAACAACTCGGAAAACTTTCAAGTGACAGTTGACAGCCGAAACTCAGGATGAAGATGATAAAGTTGATGATGACTACGATTAATTCTGCAGAGCTTGAACGCATTTAGTGAGAGATTCGGTTGGTTAGATAGCACACGCTCTATAGAGCTTGTCAAGTGTCTGTTCCCTTTTTTTTTGTTCCAACAGCTTTGAAAACTTGCCACTGACCATTGGCTGATAAGATATGGTAAGTCCACTTTGGCTGGTATAAAATGAATCAGTCGTGGCATTGTCCGACTCTGGGATACACTGTAGACACTTTTTTTAGACAAAAGTAATTATTTTTGAGAAATTTTGCTTTGATATGTTAAGAAACGAAGTTAGGTAGATGTTTTGTAAAAGTGTCAGCATTTGTTTGTTTATTAGGCTATGAGCAGGCAAGTTGGCGCGGTATGTAACAGGTAAACTGCTTGCACTGCTTGGCGAGAGTAGCGATGATAGCGGCCTTTAAGCTTGGCGCGCTATACCTTAACTAGTGTAAGAGCAAGCGCGTTTTCACCGCTACTCCCACCAAGCAGTGTAAGCAGTGTACCTATCCCTCTATTGGCAAAATAGGAAAACTGTTGTGAGGCGGCAACTTGCCTCCTCACAAGCCTCACATGAGTCTCTATACAAAATATGGTTGCTCTAAAGTGTTTATTAATTAAATAAAGTAGAGGGTTAACCCAAGGTTTCGGAGACAAAATAAAAATATCCAAATTTTTTTCAATTTGTTTGCAAATACTTTTGGTGCAGCTGTATCGCAGTTTTAAACACTAAAACCTTCTAGCATGTCAGAGCTCTAATATAACCTCTTAAGTGCCCCTTTTTATGAGGCTATATGTTTTTGTGGTCGTGATATCTCAATCCGTCTCCTAAAACCCCCTAGCATGTCAGAGCTCTAAGATAACCTCTAAAGTGCACCTTTTTGGAGGTTATGTAGGAATCCTAACATGGATGGTTTTCGGTTTTTTCTAGCTCTTATGGTCTTTGCAATTCAGTTGTTCGTACGTACATTCAACATTTTCTTATATGAACCTTATGATCTGCTACGCCTGCCATTTTCGGCCTACATTGTAGCATACCCTTGACACTACAGGTACAGGGTATACCAACTGCTCCTCATGCTCCTGCTCTTCGATCATCGTATCGCACTCTTTGTTTTGTTATTTTGCTGCACGCTTTTTTGTTGTTTTTGTACCTTGGTGGTGCTGCCTTCAAACCAGTTTCAATGCAAAACAACAACTTGCAACAAGCGGCGCAGGCCAAAAGAGCAACAGTGGACTGGAGGAACACAGTTCCCAAGCACCATGCCCAGTTGAAGTCCCAGTCCCAGTTTCAGTTCTTGTCGCGTTTTATGTACTGCGAAAATATTTCATTATAGCATTTTTCTGCACGCTCCGCTTTTTTTTGGTACATATTATGTACTCCAGTACATAACGTTGCAACCACGCATGACAACCCCCTTGGCACACAAACACAGTCACATACACACACACAAAAACACCATTGTTTGCCTTATTCAGTTGCAATCACGACACTGTTGCATGCAATGCATTAGGGTGCTTCAGGCAAAATTTGTTTAGAGTCCCTGAAGCGTTTTATTGCAGCGTTTTTTTTCACCTCAAGTCGTTGCCAAGTGCGAATATATTAATTTATATTCTTGTTCGGGAACGTTGACTTAAGTAGTTTATTTTTTCGTTTATGCTGAATAGCACACATTTTCAAGAGTGACAAGAGCTGCCTGGGTGAAAAAATTTCGTCGATTTTTAAAAACTCTACATGATTATTATAATAATCCATAGCTAAAATCTTTTGGGTTGCCATAGCACAGTCTCTAATGCTACGGAAGGAGAATTCTAAAAGTCGAAACTATATTTTTTCTTCTGCTATCTAAATTATTCAAACGATGAGTTTCCATAGAATTTCAAAAGAGTTGAATCTTAAAAAAAAATTGGCTTAGGTACTTTGGGGAAATGAGAATGCTAAAGTCTATGTTCTAACACATTGCTCCAGTTTGTAAGTGTTATTTAGAAATCCATATCTATAAGAAGCTTCTGAGTTGTTTTTTAGTTTTGTTGAAGCGATGCATCACTCTTCAATTCATTTTAAAAACTTAATGGACGTCAATAAACAATTTTGAAGTTATTAAAATAAACTTTTGACTAAGGTTTACGTAGTAACCCAATTCGTTATTTAAATAGTAAGAAGTATTATTAGGTGACAAAATGAAAACGTACACTTGTAAAGTATAAAAATATTCCTTCTTTATACAATATGCTTTAAAATGAATATATATACAAAGTTTGTTAGTTATCAATGATAAAAATAAATGTACAAATTGAATCAATTTAATGAATTAAACAAAGGATATTGCATTTTGAGTAAATCTCTTTCGACATTTCTTCACGAATTGCGAAAACTTCGATTTAACAAAAATTCCTAAGACAAAGTCCTTATTAATGTCGTTATACATAGGTCTCGACTAATTTTTGTTGAAAAATAGCCTTGAAAAAAGCAGTGTTGGATTTGTTAAAAATAAATAAAACATTTGGGACGGACTGTTTTTTAATGGTCTTTTAATATATCGAAATTTTTTTTTTAAATTTTACCTCTAAATTTAATCCAATTGTCAATGAATATCTACCTCTAATATAATCTAAGAATATGAAAGTATATAAAAAAAAAAAATTGTTGTATAAAATTTGAACTTTTTTGGACCTTTTTGCCGATTCATTTCAATTCCTCCTGCAATAAAACATTCGGTTTCAAACCGCATAAACAATTCAGTTTGATAAAATTGGGACATCCAAACATTCGGTTTCAAAATGAATCCGAATAAACTAAGTAAAAAGTAGTTAAAAATTAGGGATACCCACTAACTTTATTTTTTGGTCCCTTAAAAAAAGATTTTTAATTAAGTTAGAATGAACAAATAAATTCCCAGAGGTTCTTAGATTTTCTTGTTTCCAAGTCAATTTTTATATAATATGTCAGACTTTAATGGTTTTAATGCTTTTGGCATTAAATATTAAGAACTGATTCCCAAAAATCTGAAGAGATCAATAAAAATGTATGTTTTTTCACTAATTTGTGGGACTCAATAGTTTTGAAGCACCCTAACCAACAGCCTATGTACTATATCACTCGCTCATCCATATGTTATATATAAAAACTTTGTTTATGCAATTCTTGTTGTTGCTGCAGTTTCTGCCTTTTTTTTTAGTTTTTTTGCTCCAACTCTTTGTGGCTTTTGTTTATTCTGCACTCTGCTCTCTGGTCTCTATTTTCTATTGTTCTTGTTTTTGTCTGCTGCTCCTTAGACCTTGACCACTAACATACATAGAGTCCGATTGAGAACCGGTTCTCATTATTGGCACGCATGTGTCCTGAATGTTGCAAGTAGCAAGTAGCAAGTTGCAGTTGTAAGGCCAAGAACAAATCAAATTGCAATTAATAACGTAAAGATATTCAATCTATTGAATAGTCGAATAGTCGAATACAAAGTGAAGTCATACTTATGAACATATTTTTTGTTAACTCTCAATTGCCAAACATGGAAATTTATGACATTTAGTCACGCTGGACTTGTTGCTCTACGGCAGTACAATTATGCTCTATTCCAAAAACAATAAAACGATTATACACTGCAGACAAAGGGTTTAAGAGCATAGTAGATTCTGTTAAAAATATGCAACACTTAGTTATATCACATAACTGCACCGTATTTTAAAGCTTTACTAAGCGCAGAATACTTAGAGAAGGTTTTGAGAAAACGACTTCTAACGATAACGATAAACTGCATTTTTGAATCGCCCAACCGGAATCGGAATCGATATCCAGAACAGGCTTGAAAAGTTGTAGGGAACTTGGAAAGTTACGGATCAATAAAAAGCTGAGGTATAAATGCGTATCGATGATCTTGAGCTTGGGATAAGCTTTTGTTTATTTTTTTTCAAGAAAATCTTCCGTTGCCTTTACTTATGAAATAAATAATCCAATCTACTTTTTAAAGCAGTGTAAAGCAGTTTAGGTACCAAACTAAGTTTAGAAATTAAATGTATTCTTAAGCTTAGTTGGTTTTAATGTTTGCTGCTTACCGCAGTCCATCAATTCTGCTTATGGTTTCGATTTTGTCTAACATTTCTCAATAGTATTTGAAGTCGGACGAAAAACATTAGTTTCTACTCCTTCCCTACAATTACACAGGACCATAAAAAAATAAAAACAAAATAATTGTGAATTTTATATGGGATAGGGCTACTTATATGGTTCTTTAGGCGCTTCTTAAATAACCTAAAAAATTTCGAATTCGAATGTTTTTGGGGTAGCTAAATCTGAATCCGAAATCCCAAAAAAATCTGGCCCGTCGTGGTTCTCAAATAAGCTTCGAAATAACCCGTTTTTGAGGTTATGTCCGAATTAGATTCAAGGACCTCCGAAAAAAGAGGTTTTTTTTTGGCAAGAAGAAAAGTTTTAACCTGACTCCCAAAGTCCTAAAAAATTTTTTGTTTTTGCAAGAAAGCTTTTAAAATATCTCGATTTAAAGCGTCTTTCGATGTTATTTCAGAACTCATGTGTGGTTGGGTTTTTCGGACTTCGGATCCGGGTTCAGCGGCTCAAAGTTCATATAAGTACCTCTGCCACATTAAAATGCACCTTTTGTTTTGTGGATCTGTACTAGCGGAGCTAAAAAAAAAGTACTAATATTTGAAACAAAAAATGTTCCTTGACCATTAGTACCCAGTATTCCTAACCTGCTAGACCTTTTCGGTCAACATTTTTGGAAAGTGTTAAAAAAAGCAGCGTATTCCAAATTCCTTATATGACAACTGCACAAGCCATGTCACTAATTTTAATAATATTTTGTAAGATAATTTGTTAGTTACACGCACAAAAAAAGTGTTAGGCAAATCGTGTCTGGATTTTTGGGTGTTTGGTGTTCTAACCCATTATGAATTTCAATTAATACAAAATTATATAGCATTATTTCCACCTAACTAAATAATATGGACGTAGGCGTTAAAGGGTTGTCACTGTTATTTATTTTTGTTAATGTCGAAATTAATTAACAAAACTTTTCGTAAATTTCTCATAATTATAGGTTCTATTAGTGCACGACTTGGACTAGGGTCGTGCATGAGTTGTTTATTATTTTTGTAACTAAAGTTCAGAATTTGCCGCTCAATAAAGCAAGTTAATAGGAAGGCACAACAAAAACGCTGTTGTTGTTGTTGGGGACAACAACATAAATGTCTTCCGCTTGGCATGCTTAGGGGCAGCTGGACAGCTCAGCAACGTCTATCAAGCTGACCCAATTTCCAACACTGTCCGAAGAAAATCAAAAGCAGCAAATACAAAAAAACTAGCAAGAAACAGAGTAGCAAAGAAATTATGAAAAATATTGTTGCTGTTTTTCGAGTAATTTGATCCCCTAATGTTGGCGAGAATCACGTGTCTCGATTTTGATTTACGTATCATTTGACCCCTTTTAATTCCAAGTAGTCCAACAACGAGCAGCATACTGTAGCATCTGCAGCATATCTCAAGTGACCTTGTCTTAAGTTCTTGAATTTCAAAACAACAAAGTCCCAAACTAATGGAGGTTAAGTTCCTGTTGATAAACTCGACTAATTGAGCCAAAACGTAATCAAAGGCGTTTTACATAAAGTTTATAAAGTGATTGAACAATTGAAAACTGCTTCGTATATTTGCTGATTATTGCGTACAATATTTGAATGATATGATCTATCACCAATCAGTCTTCAAGAGTAATAGCTTACAAGCCGGTAATGGTGTTCTGTCATGGATTAGTAGGGAATTAGTAAAAGTTAGCCAAGCAGTTGTTCAACACTTACGGCCAGATCTCCCAAAGCTTCGTTCATCTTGTTAACATAGGGAGCGGCAGCTTCGGCAGCTGCGGCAATAGTCTTGGCACTGATGGCACCTTCCTCACCAATGATGGCAGCACCGTTGGACTAGCAGAGTTTAAAAAATATTATTTGACGATTAGTTGAAGATAGATTATTTCTGTCAAGTACTTACGGCAACGCTACGGGGCTCGGGCTTGACATAGTCATCCTCAGCATCGAACTTGTCGAAAATATCCTAAAATAGCAAACATAAAATTAAAATCGATCTCTTGGATCATTTAGATTCTTCTACTTACAGCAGCGCTACCAGCAAGGCCTACTCCGGTCTTGATGTCATCCCAAATCTTCTTGCCGACATCATGATGTTTCTTATGTTTCTTGTCGTCCTTCTTCAGGGGCTCAATTTGAACGAAATTGCCTTCAGCGTCGATCTTGGTGATAGTGTTCTGCGTAATTTATTTCAAAAATAGTTCACTTTGTCCATTTAGCTCAATTTTATAACTTACAGCAAGATCTCCCAAAGCTTCGTTCATCTTGTTAACATAGGGAGCGGCAGCTTCGGCAGCAGCGGCAATAGTCTTGGCACTGATGGCACCTTCCTCACCAATGATAGCTGCACCATTGGACTAGCAGAGTTTAAAAAATATTATTTGACGATTAGTTTAAGAAAGATGACTTCTGTCAAGTACTTACGGCAACGCTACGGGGCTCTGGCTTGACATAGTCATCCTCGGCATCGAATTTGTCGAAAATGTCCTAAAATGGCATACCAAAAAAGTTGAGATGACGCTCTAGGGTTCTCAAAGTTACTACTTACAGCAGCGCTACCAGCAAGGCCGACACCGGTCTTGATGCCATCCCAGATTTTCTTACCAACATCGTGATGGTGCTTCTTCTGTGCCTCGATCTCAACATCCTCAGCTTCGAACTTGTCGAAAATGTCCTAAAATAGCAAACCAAGGAGTTAAAATCAACCTTAAGGATCTTTTAGTTTCTTCTACTTACAGCAGCGCTACCAGCAAGGCCGACACCGGTCTTGATGCCATCCCAGATCTTCTTACCAACATCGTGATGGTGCTTCTTCTGTGCCTCGATCTCAACATCTTCAGCATCGAACTTGTCGAAAATGTCCTAAAATAGCAAACCAAGGGGTTAAAATCGACCTTAAAGCTCTTTTAGATTCTTCTACTTACAGCAGCGCTACCAGCAAGGCCTACACCGGTCTTGATGCCATCCCAGATCTTCTTACCAACATCGTGATGGTGCTTCTTCTGTGCCTCGATCTCAACATCCTCAGCTTCGAACTTGTCGAAAATGTCCTAAAATAGCAAACCAAGGGATTAAAATCAAACCAAAGCTCTTTTAGATTCTTCTACTTACAGCAGCGCTACCGGCAAGGCCGACACCGGTCTTGATGCCATCCCAGATCTTCTTACCAACATCGTGATGGTGCTTCTTCTGTGCCTCGATCTCAACATCCTCAGCATCGAACTTGTCGAAAATGTCCTAAAATAGCAAACCAAGGAGTTAAAATCAACCTTAAGGATCTTTTAGATTCTTCTACTTACAGCAGCGCTACCAGCAAGGCCTACTCCGGTCTTGATGCCATCCCAGATCTTCTTACCAACATCGTGATGGTGCTTCTTCTGTGCCTCGATCTCAACATCCTCAGCTTCGAACTTGTCGAAAATGTCCTAAAATAGCAAACCAAGGGGTTAAAATCGACCTTAAAGCTCTTTTAGATTCTTCTACTTACAGCAGCGCTACCAGCAAGGCCTACACCGGTCTTGATGCCATCCCAGATCTTCTTACCAACATCGTGATGGTGCTTCTTCTGTGCCTCGATCTCAACATCTTCAGCATCGAACTTGTCGAAAATGTCCTAAAATAGCAAACCAAGGGATTAAAATCGACCTTAAAGCTCTTTTAGATTCTTCTACTTACAGCAGCGCTACCAGCAAGGCCGACACCGGTCTTGATGCCATCCCAGATCTTCTTACCAACATCGTGATGGTGCTTCTTCTGTGCCTCGATTTCAACATCTTCAGCATCGAACTTGTCGAAAATGTCCTAAAATAGCAAACCAAGGGGTTAAAATCGACCTTAAAGCTCTTTTAGATTCTTCTACTTACAGCAGCGCTACTAGCAAGGCCAACACCGGTCTTGATGCCATCCCAGATCTTCTTGCCGACATCATGATGTTTCTTATGTTTCTTGTCGTCCTTCTTATGATCCTTCTTCAGGGGCTCAATTTCAACGAAATCGCCTTCAGCGTCGATCTTGGTGATAGTGTTCTGCGTAGTTTAATGTAAAAATAAGTCACTTTATCCAATTAGCTCAATTATACAACTTACAGCAAGATCACCTAGGAAATTGGCCATATCGCTCAAGATGTTTTGAGCTTCAGCATCAACATAGGACTCTTCAGCATGGAACACGGGGAAGGTGTTCTAAAGTTACAAAAGTGTTTATTATCCTTTAAATGCTTTATTGCCGTGCAAATGTTACATACCACAATGTTTGGCATCGAAATATGACGATGATGACGCTGAGCCAAGGGCTCGGTCGAATCCTTCTCCAGTTTTTCAATGACCTTCTCTCCGGCCACGGCAATCTGGGAAACACCGCTCATGACATTGCCAATGCCGATGGTTCCTGCATTGGACTGCGCGACCAAAACGGCAGCCAAAATGGCTAAAACTCTTAAAGCTTGCATATTGTTTAGATTTACTTTAAAAGTACTACCCAACTTAAGACAAAGCCGCCTTATATACCCAAATATTCGGAAACTAATCTTATATGGAGGGTGCTGATAGAATTGTTATCTGCATATTAAGTGCAAAGGAAGATAAACAAAAATATTTTTTATTTTATACCGCGATCGTGTGCAAATCACGGATGTCGCACTCAAGTGGGAAATTGAAACAATAATCGGGTTCCCACTGACAACAATAAATCGCCGAATTTCTTATCGGAAACATATTATTAGAGTGGGGTTTTTAAATATATACGTAATACATTGCCGGAAAAAACTAATTGGATAACCGTGCTATTATTTTATATTTGTGAGTCTAGTAGCCATTTTATTAAGATTGAGACCATTTTTACATAAATATGTTTGGGCGTATTTCAAGCAGTCGTTATTATCTTTGGGCGTAGGTCTTTGAAGCTGCTTGATTGACAAGTTAGCTCAAAATATGGTTTTACGGTTCAAATGATAAATCTATAACTCTGTCGCTTTGGCTATTCTCAGCAAGAAAAATGCAACAAGGCGAAGGTCTTAAGAATCGGTCCAGCCCATCTTGAGTTATAGGTATGATTGGGAAATCTTTCAAATGTTTTGCTTGAAAATATTGAGTAAATTTTGTTCAAAATTTATTCTAGAAGACTAATCTAACTATTGCTAGGAAGATGGACTTATTAGCAATAATAAAACTTTTGATTACCAAATTTGGTAACGATATCTTTAAAAACCAACAAAAAAAAAAAACGAATAATATATTCTCCGTTTGGGGCTTCATGATATACTCCATAAACAAATGGAAAACAAATTGGTATAGAATTAAGTCAACGGATTTTTATGAAATTTGATTTTTGGAACACTTTAAAAAAATGCCAACGCCAAATTTGGTAACCCAGGTTCTTTTTAATACGCCGTTCAGACAGAGGGCCGAAAATGTTTATATCAAATTCTTTTGTCCTACTGACCACATTGGACGCAACTTTCTTCAGCCTCTCAACTTGAATATTTATTACAGGTATCCTGATGTTAAGAAACTTTTTCGCGGTTTTAAAAAACCTAAAGATCGCTTGAAAAAAAAAAAACAGAATTGGTTCGTAGCTCTGACATCAATGGAGCTAGAAGTTTAAAAAAATTGCTTAAAATTCACAACTACTTCAAACCTTTTTTATTTTTGTTAGCAAGCCCACCTAACGACATCATATTTATATTACTCGTCCATGAGTGGACATTCTCAAATAAACATAAAAAAATGGAAGCCCATTTAAAAAATTTTTGCTTACAATTCGCAACTACTTTCAACGGCAACACGTTATGAACTTATGTAGTTTCAGTGGTAGATCCACGGGAGACTTTTTGGGTAGTGACCCCTTCAAAAGATGTAAAAGTGAGTTGACACTTTTTTGCGAGCTCTAATGGATACCAAATCCTGGATCCGCGCATGGTAGCTTTATTCATTTTCGAACATTCTTCTTTTCATCTTCTTGCATTTTTTGTTAGCTTTTGATAATTTGTATTTTTTTTTTTAGCTGGATTTGTATTACCAACTTATTTAAACGATTTTAGAATATTTTTATAATTAATATGCTTAAATCTGCAAAATCTCTTGAATATATCTTATGTAAGTCTGCATGCTATATTTTATATTTTTTTGACATATGCATCAAGTTTTGCTAAGACTAGTTGCTCCCAATTCTTATGGACCTGAGACCAAAAGCAAACTGCAGGGTTTTCATAACACAGAAATCAAGGCGACTAATTGTAAACTCAAACAAAAGCTTTATTTGGAAAATAAACAATTGAGAACTTTATCGTATACTGATAGTTCAACATTTCAATGTTATACAAAGACATTATATAAACACCTACATATCAGTAGCCAATTGAATTCCCATTGCCAACAAGTTAATAGGGCCTGTAGTGCAAGTTAGTAACGGTGGTCTGAAGTCAAAGAAATCTGAATTAGTTAAATTTTTTTAGCAAGTTTGTATTTTGAATACTTACAGCCAAGTTACCAAGAGTATCGCCCATGGTCTGCATAACATCACCAATAAAGTTGTAGGCCTCAGGCTTGACATAATCATCCTCGATGTTCAACTTGCCTATGACGCTCTAAAATAATAGCCACGTTTAATATATGCTTTAAGAAAAGTTTGGATTTCAACTTACAGAAATATTATCTAGGGTTTTGGCAATATCACCCAAGGCAGCCTTAGCGTTAGTTTCAACGGTGGATACATCAGTGCCCAGCTTGGTAACAGCATTCTGTAAATCATATTTATTAATTTTTTTCTTTTAAAAATTCCAAAATTGCACTCACAGCCACAGACTCTAGGGCAGAGGAAACATCGCCTAAGACTTTTTCAGCATCACCTTCAATGTTGGATACAAACAAGTTCAAATTGTAAAGGGCTTTCTGCAATGCGTAATGAAAGATTTACAATACCCATCTTTGGTTTTATGTTGAAAAACTTAAACTTACAGATAGATGACCCAAGCCATGGGACATATCGATAAAAATGTTTTGGGTTTCGGGCTGCATATTGTCGATTTCTGCATCAAAGAAACGCTAAAGAGAATTGCAAACGATTTATAACCAGACTTTTTATATATGTAATAGTTTTTCGGGGCTTTACTTACAATAAATCTACTAGCAATTCTTAATCCAGTCTTGATGCCATCCTATTAGAGTATTGAAAAATTTCATTAATGCAGTCTATAAGGCCATGCATATTATACTTACCCAGATTTTTTTACCCACGTCATGATGTTTCTTATGTTTCTTGTCATCGTCCTTCTTGTCATCGTCCTTCTTGTCATCCTTCTTATGATGCTTCTTCCTCAGGGGTTCAATTTCAACGAAATCGCCTTCAGCGTCGAACTTGTCAAGAATGTCCTGAAATGGTATACCAAAGAATCAATATCTATGTTGAACAGTTTTCAGAGTTTTTACTTACAGCAGCGCTACCAGCAAGGCCTACTCCGGTCTTGATGTCATCCCAGACCTTCTTACCGACATCATGATGATGTTTCTTCTGAGCTTCGAATTCAATGTCACGGGGCTCGTTGTCCTCAATGTCGAACTTGTGGAAATGACCCAAAATGCCCTAAAATGCATTACGAAGGAGTTAAAATCAAGTTTGAATAGTTTCCCATGTTTTAACTCACAGCAGCGTCACTAGCAACGCCTAATCCGGACTTAAAACCATCCCAGATTTTCTTAAGAACATCGTGATGTTTCTTATGTTTCTTGTCATCCTTCTTGTCATCCTTCTTGTCATCCTTCTTCCTCAGGGGTTCAATTTCAACGAAATCGCCTTCAGCGTCGAACTTGTCAAGAATGTCCTGAAATGGTATACCAAAGAGTCAAGATCTATGTTGAACAGTTTTCAGAGTTTTAACTCACAGCAGCGCTACCAGCAAGGCCTACTCCGGTCTTGATGTCATCCCAGATCTTCTTACCCACATCATGATGATGCTTCTTCTTGAGGGCTTCGAATTCAATGGGTTCGGGCTTGACATAGTCGTCCTCAATGTCGAACTTGTGGTGCAAATTACCGTAAATGCCCTAAAATGCGTTACCTAGGAGTTAAAATCAACTTTGAATAGTTTCCCATTTTTTTACTTACAGCAGCTTCACTAGCAACGCCTAATCCGGACTTGATATCATCCCAGATTTTCTTGAAAATATCGTGATGTTTCTTATGCTTCTTGTCATCCTTCTTGTCATCCTTCTTGTCATCCTTCTTGTCATCCTTCTTGTCATCTTTCTTGTCATCCTTCTTGTCATCCTTCTTCCTCAGGGGTTCAATTTCAACGAAATCGCCTTCAGCGTCGAACTTGTCAAGAATGTCCTGAAATGGTATACCAAAGAGTCAAGATCTATGTTGCACAGTTTTCAGAGTTTGTACTCACAGCAGCGCTACCAGCAAGGCCTACTCCGGTCTTGATGTCATCCCAGACCTTCTTACCGACATCATGATGATGTTTCTTCTGAGCTTCGAATTCAATGTCACGGGGTTCGGGCTTGACATAGTCGTCCTCAATGTCGACCTTGCGCAAATGACCGTAAATGTCCTAAAATGCGTTACCAAGGAGTTAAAATCAAATTTGAATAGTTTCCCATTATTTTACTTACAGCAGCGTTAGCAGCAGCGCCTAATCCGGACTTGAAACCATCCCAGATTTTGTCAAAAACATCGTGATGTTTCTTATGTTCCTTGTCATCCTTCTTCCTCAGGGCCTCAATTTCAACGAAATCGCCTTCAGCGTCGAACTTGTCAAAAATGTCCTGAAATGGTATACCAAAGAGTCAAGATCTATGTTGAACAGTTTTCAGAGTTTTTACTCACAGCAGCGCTACCAGCAAGGCCTACTCCGGTCTTGATGTCATCCCAGACCTTCTTACCGACATCATGATGATGTTTCTTCTGAGCTTCGAATTCAACGTTGTTGATGGTTCCAGCCTGAACCACCAAGGCGAATGCCAAAAAGGCGAAGACTCGTAGCGCTTGCATATTGTTTGGGTTTACTTTAGAAGTAAGTAATTTCAGCACATTCGACGCTGTCTTTTATACTAAAATTTAAAAAAAACTTATCTTATTGGGGGTGCTTATAGCAGTCTTATCTGTAGGTTAATCACAGGGGATGGTAAGAATATTATGGTTTTTATAATGACGTAGTTAAATTGGCTTTAAATTCAATCGGTAACTTTTAATAATCATTAAATATTATCAATATCTTGAAAAAATATATTATATTATAAAACAAAATGTCTGCGCGTGCGTTGGCGGACGATCTGTGATCGTGCATGATTTCACCAAAAAAAGCGATAATCGTCTAGGTACTTAGGACAGGGTAATGTGTAAACATTCAAGTGTGGAAAACTATTGAAACCAGGAAACCAAACCGATTAAAATGCGAAAAATTACGATAATGTTAGCAGTTGCGATGCGTTACGATAAACCAGGTTTACTATATTTCCAATATTCGAGTTCGATATCATTATTTGGTTCAAATATGAGTATACATATGCCATAAAGTTAAAGAGACTCTCACAACCGAAAATAGTTTGCTAAACACCAAAGTTATCGATATGTCTAACCCAAGGTATATACTTTGTGGCTGGTTAAACAACTTGATTGTTTATCCAGCAGGTCATGCAATCAATTTTACCGTGTGTCCATTTATTCTCTGGATAAAAGAAAGAAATTGTACAATAAGTCGTATTTTTATACTCATATAGGATCAAGAATATGATAGATTTGCCCTGACAGATAATTTTTTATGTTTTTCAAGAGGTAACAACTCGAATCTTTAGGAAATCGAGTTTTTTTTAAAGCTTAATTGGTAGACAAGTATGTTTGAAATGAAGTCCCGAAATTATTTAAAAAAAAACAAACAAAATTTGCGGTTGGGCCAGTTTTAAACGTGTTTTTTCTCGAAACCACTATTTTTTCGAATGACTTCAAGAATAACTCCGTTTATTTTTATCCGATCGATTTGAAATTTTCACATAATCTTTATAACATCATTTTCTAGTGAGCCACACAAATAATAAAAACATTTTATTCTACAACTAATTTGCCATTATTTTTTTTTTGACGAAAAAACTTTTTTTTTTTAACTTTTGTGGCTCACTCGCTCTTGGTCCATAGATTAAAGGGAAATTTTTGTTTTCCGACCAATGGTGATGTCAAAAAGCAGCTGTGAAGGCCTTTCCAAAATAATAAGAATAAGCTCATTATCAAATGGGTACCAGGGCAGAATTATATACCTGGAAATGAGCTGGCAGACAGACTAGCAAGAATGGGTGTAGCAACCCCGCTAATCGTCCCTTAACCATACTGTGGGATTGGTAACCACGTGGTACGGGACCTACTGAGAGTGAAGGAAGAAAACAAACGGCTGTTTCTCTGGGCACAGATGTCAGGACTTAAGCAGTCGAAAATCCTCCTCTTTAACTACAACCGTAAGAGGTTCAAACTCATGATAGCTCACGGGACAAATACCGTGAGGATGCTGACTGGCCTCTTGACGGGATTTGTACGCTCCGCATCCACTTAAATAAAACTGGTATAGCGGATAGTGGACAATGTCGCTTTTGTAGCATGGAGGAAGAGACCTCAGTGCATCTATTATGTGAATGCATGGCACTCGTCAGCAAAAGAAACAAGCTCCTAGGCATGCACGTTTTCTCACCGGAGATCGTTGCTACCCTAAGTCCAAGCAACATACTGAAATATATGCAGACCATTGGATTTTTGGAAGAGCTATAAGCCGTGAAGGGGGTACAATATATCCACTTGTGTCGCAGTGCATCTTTACACCCATTACTTATAGTAATAACCTTTACTTTATGACGTTATCACGTTCAAATCACGTAAGGCAAGAAATCGTGTCAATCTAAACAATTATTCACCCAATCAGACTAAAAAACTTTTAATTGTTGTTATTTCGAAGACATGGCGTGACTAAGTTAATAAAATTTGGTATTATTTAACAGACGATTTCTCGCAAGGCAGTTTTTCCAAAAGATAAGTAAACTTCAAACTCTGGCTATTTTTTTTCTAATTGTGTTTATAACAAAATATAAGCCAATAATTTAAACAAATAACTTTTAGTTTTTTTGCGAAAATCCCATCTGATCGACTATCGGCTGGGCACTTCATATTTGATTATGTATTGCGCCAGTGGCGGAACCGGGTTTTTCGGAGTTGTAGTCTAGAAATGGAAGCTTTATAAGTTTCATGACGAACTTATCAAAAAAGTTATGAAATATGGTAAATGAATTAGAATATCCCTGTTTTTTAATGAAATGATTACACTATCAGCCGTGCTCCGAAAAACCAAAAAACCAAACCAAACAATTTTATTCGGTTTCGGTTTTGGAAAACGAACTTTTTTTGCCGATATTTCCCTTTTTGTTTTCGATTGGTTTGCAGAAATTGGAAGCACGAAACATTCGGTTTCAAGTTGAATCCGAATAAAATGTTCGGACTCGTTTTCCGGAGCACGGCCGTATGTTATTAATATTTGATTATAAATATTTAGAAAAGTAAGGGCTAAAAAAATAATTTTGTTTTGAATATCATGAGAAAAAAATTTGAAAGATGTTTCAGATTAGCCGAAACCCACTCTTCATGAGCGTTTAATCCAGATGAAAATTCACTCACAAACTTCTTGAATCATTGGTAATAAATTAAGATATTCTCTGAATAGCAAACTTTGCTGTGCAAGAGTATTGTCATCCCATATTTGATGATGCTTTTAAAAGCTTTTTTACCAAGGTACCTTCTACGTAAATATTATTAAATAAGGATAGCCTTTCATCCATTGCCCACTTAAATACAGACTTTTCTTTTGCTGGTAAAACTGGACACGGACTATTCTTAAGGTTCCGTATATTTGAAAAAATCAATAAACATTTAAAATCTTCGTGAAAAAGGAGAGTGCTTTGGGTCCGACTGCAGTTACCATGATGCCATTACTCTACTGCATGTTAATGTATTTTTTATACCCTGTGCCGTATGGTACAAAGGGTATATTGTGTTTGTGCAAGCCGAAAATGTATGTAACATACAGAAGGAGACGTAAGAGACCCCCCAAAGTTTCCTTAAGTATGATCAATGTGACTCGAGAAGTCGATATACCCATGTCCGTCTGTCCGTCTGTCTGAACGCCTAGCGACCAAATTTTCAGATAAGATGCGTAATTATGTCAGGGGAGACAAGTTTATTTTACTTTGTCGATATCGGGGTTATATTATATAGCTCCCATAGGGGTGTTTCAGAGGACCTCGAAAAAAGCCAAACGTTTGAGGTGGATAATTCTTTTGTTTATGAAGATATCATAACCAAATTTGGCACTCGGAAGTTTTTTAGATTTTCCAAGCACTGTACCAAATTTAATCAAAATCGATTGTCTATATTATATAGCTCCCATAGGACCAATCGGTCAAAAATAAATGTTTTTTTGTACAAAGTTCGATGTGTTTCGTTAGTTTGTAAAGATATTGTAAGCAAATTTGGCATTAAGAAGTTTTTTAGAGTTCCCAAGCACTGTAGCAAATTTGATCAAAATCGGTTGACTATATCATATAGTAGCTCCCATAGGAACAATCGGTCAAAAAAACATTTTTGGTTCAAAATTCGTCTGTTTTTGGTTGTTTATGAAGGTGTCGTAACCTAATTTGGCAATCAAATGTTACCGGATTTTATTGCAAGCAGTGGTACAGGGTGTCCCAAAGTCGCCCGCGCCCGACTTTAACGTACGCCATCTTTTTATATGAAGTTTTGTCATTCCGTGCCAAATTTTTTTTTTTTAAATCTGTGCTATGAACAACACAAAAAAATCCACTTCAAAAGCCCAAGTCCACAATTCATTAATGAATTTTTCAAATGGCGAAATATCTACATATAAATCGTTAAGCGTGGGTAACCTTATCTTAACTATGTGTAGTACCTCAGGGAAAATCCAAAAATATGGCAGTCTGTTTTAGATGTCTAGCGATAGCGACTTATTTGGCTAAGTTCAAAATAAAAAAAAAAATAAAAAAGATATAGACAACATTTGAGCGCAAAATACAATAAAAAACCTGATAAGGCACTTTTGTACGAATGGCACCACGTTACGTAGGATTCCCACAAGTCTACAATGAATAGTACATTATCACTATAATATCCCCTGTACTTTTCTTGTATTTTTTTTCCGAAAAGAAAAAATTTTTATGGTAGCTTTTGCCTATAACTCTAAAAGCTCTTAACGAATTTGATTACGGTGGTGTCTCGGAAAAGTAAAATCGATTTTAGTGGTGCTGCTGGCGATCGAAAGTCAATGAAAGTAGGTATAAAACCTATACCTTAAGGTACAGAGGATATATTAAGGAGAGCCGGAGACTACCCAAAGTTACCTAAAGTATGACCATGGTGACTAGAGAAACTTATATATCCTTCTGTCTGCCTGTCCTAGCACGCAGAGACTCAGATTAGATCCTTTATTATGTCACTGTAGACAAGTTTATTGTATATTTTTGGTATCATGGTTATAAAGGATGGGGCATCTGTTAGTTTGGTTGTTAAACACTCATAACTCGGTAGATAAACGTAGACATATGTCAAATGCAATCAACAAACAAACCAACAGATGGCCCACCCTATAATATGTAGCTCCCATAGGGATGCTTTAAGAGCACTGCGAACAAAAAAAAAAAATAAAAATTTAGATGGATATTTCGTTAGTTTGTGAAGATATCGTAAGCAATCGAAAGATTTTTGAAGTACTTAAGCGGGGTGCTTCCCAGTCGTCGGCGTTCGACTTTAACGAACGCCACCCTGTACATTGCGAGGGTATAGGAAACGAAACAAAAAATTGCAGCGGATTTTCTTCTTAATTTGCATGGTCCTGCACTTTCTACTTTTCCTATTCCCATAACTTTTCCTGTCTGTTCTATATCCTTATCACTTACTCCCGTTATCAGTATCACAAGGGGCCTATTCTTGGCCTTAGTGAGTTGGGAAGCTAAGTCACAACTGCCGCCCTAACCTACCTATCTATTCCTTATTTATTATTTATAATTTTTATAAGCAAAAATCAGCAAAAAGATTCTGACATATCTTATTCGTTGAGAAATACATTTTAAGGATTGACAATCTGTCTGTCTTACTATCTGTCAGAATAGGTTAAGAATAGATTTAGGCAATTTTGTTAAGGTTATTGTTCCTCTGTCCTCTTATAAAAGAGTTTATGAGACGAGATTTAAGAAAAGTTTATTTTTACCGAATTTAAAACTTTTCATTCTCGGCTGAACGATATTGCGCAAATTTATCATTTATCTGACCACATACAATAAAATTTAAAAATAATCCCAAAAATAGTATTGTCACCTCTAGCTAGCCTGGATTTAAATAACATGAAATATAAAAAAATGTTGGTATGCCAACAAATTGCGAGGGAAAGACATTTGGAAATAGTTACAAAACATGTAATTAAGAAAGAGAAACCGTCATGTAGTTCTGGGATTCAAAGCTGAGCCGACTACCCTGTATTAAAAATTGCCAGTGTTGCCTTCATGCGAGTTACTCTCACATATTATCTACGGCAGTTCCAAAGTGATCAATAAAAAGTTCGTACCCTAACAAGGCTAATTTCAAAAAAATAAATGAAATTCCATACCCACAAGCGATTGGAAAAGCATTTAGTCTTAGTATTTGATTCCTAAAACAGATAGTCTTCAGCCTTACTAAGCATTCTACAAAAAGCTTTGGCTACATTGTTGATATAAAATTAAAAACTTAAATTGTGTAATTTCGAAGTGCCCAGTACATCTTGCTTTTGGGTTTACAACTTAACATGCTACCCAAACAACACTTTTTAGATAAGCCCATAAAAAACTGACTGGTTATAAATAAAAAGCATTTTAGTTTCCAAAATCAATAAACAAATAAAAATTGTCTTATATATTTGCATATCATTTAAACTTTCAATTGAAACTTATAACAGACTCTATTTAGACTCATTCCAGGCGTCAAGGGCATCTCCTTGCAAACCATGTGAAAGTGCTCATTTAGAAGTGTGTCTAAAGTATAAAAAATATATATGTTTAAACGAAATCATGGGTTTTTAAATTATATAAACTTACGCCAATTGCAATTGCGATTCCGGCACCTTCTTTGATGTCGCGCTATACAAAATTGGAGATTACAAATGCGTTCTTAAAGGTACAAAAATTTTACTTACCCAAACTTTTTTACCGTCATGGTGCTTCTGTGCCTCGATCTCAACATCCTCAGTTTCGAACTTGTCGAAAATGTCCTAAAATAGCAAACCAAGGAGTTAAAATCGACCTTATTTAATTTTCCTTCATACACCGGTTTGATGTCATCCCAGATCTTCTTAACATCGTGATGGTGTTCTTCTGTGCCTCGATCTCACATCCTCAGCATCGAACTTGTGAAAATGTCTAAAATAAACAAGGAGTTAAATCGACCTTAAAGCTCATTTAGATTCTTCTCTTAGCGCCAGCAGCGGCCTACACCGGTCTTGATGTCATCCCAGATCTTCTTGCCGACATCATGATGATGCTTCTTCTTGAGGGTTTCGAATTCAATGTCACGGGGTTCGGGCTTGACATAGTCGTCCTCAATGTCGAACTTGCGCAAATGACCGTAAATGTCCTAAAATGCGTAACCAAGGAGTTTAAATCAACTTTGAATAGTTTCCCATTATTTTACTTACAGCAGCGTTAGCAGCAGCGCCTAATCCGGACTTGAAACCATCCCAGATCTTCTTAGCGACATCATGATGATGCTTCTTCTTGAGGGTTTCGAATTCAATGTCACGGGGTTCGGGCTTGACATAGTCGTCCTCAATGTCGAACTTGCGCAAATGACCGTAAATATCCTAAAATGCGTTACCAAGGAGTTTAAATCAACTTTGAATAGTTTCCCATTATTTTACTTACAGCAGCGTTTGCAGCAGCGCCTAATCCGGACTTGAAACCATCCCAGATTTTCTTTAAAACATCGTGATGTTTCTTATGTTTCTTGTCATCCTTCTTCAGGGGTTCAATTTCAAGGAAATCGCCTTCAGCGTCGATCTTGGTGATAGTGTTCTGCATAATTTAATTCAAAAATAAATCACTTTGTCCAAGTAGCTCAACTAAACAACTTACAGCAAGATCACCCAAGAAATTGGCCACATCACCCAAAATGTTTTGGGCCTCGATCACAATGTCACGGGGTTCGGGCTTGACATAGTCGTCCTCAATGTCGAACTTGCGCAAATGACCGTAAATGTCCTAAAATGCGTTACCAAGGAGTTTAAATCAACTTTGAATAGTTTCCCATTATTTTACTTACAGCAGCGTTAGCAGCAGCGCCTAATCCGGACTTGAAACCATCCCAGATCTTCTTAGCGACATCATGATGATGCTTCTTCTTGAGGGTTTCGAATTCAATGTCACGGGGTTCGGGCTTGACATAGTCGTCCTCAATGTCGAACTTGCGCAAATGACCGTAAATGTCCTAAAATGCGTTACCAAGGAGTTTAAATCAACTTTGAATAGTTTCCCATTATTTTACTTACAGCAGCGTTTGCAGCAGCGCCTAATCCGGACTTGAAACCATCCCAGATTTTCTTTAAAACATCGTGATGTTTCTTATGTTTCTTGTCATCCTTCTTCAGGGGTTCAATTTCAAGGAAATCGCCTTCAGCGTCGATCTTGGTGATAGTGTTCTGCATAATTTAATTCAAAAATAAATCACTTTGTCCAAGTAGCTCAACTAAACAACTTACAGCAAGATCACCCAAGAAATTGGCCACATCACCCAAAATGTTTTGGGCCTCGATCTCAATGTCACGGGGTTCGGCATCCTCAATGTCGAACTTGTCAAAAATATCCTGAAATGGTATACCAAAGAGTCAAGATCTATGTTGAACAGTTTTCAGAGTTTTTACTCACAGCAGCGCTACCAGCAAGGCCTACACCGGTCTTGATGTCATCCCAGATCTTCTTTCCAACATCGTGATGGTGCTTCTTCTGTGCCTCGATCTCAACATCCTCAGCATCGAACAAGTCAAACACGGGAGTTTTGTTCTTAAGTTAAAAAAAAGTTAATTTTTCTTTAAATGTCCAAGTGCCTTATTGCCGGATTGCAAATGTTACATACCACAATGTGTTGGATCACAACACGATGATGGTGCTGAGCAGAGGGCTCGGTCGAATCCTTTTCCAGTTTTTCAGCAACTTTCTTTCCGAAGAAGTCGAACACGGGAGTTTTGTTCTAAAGTTAAAAAAAGTTAATTTTTCTTTAAATGTCCAAGTGCCTTATTGCCGTATTGCAAATGTTACATACCACAATGTCTGGCATCGAAATATGACGATGATGACGCTGAGCCAAGGGTTCAGTCGAATCCTTAATGGCGATGGTTCCTGCATTGGACTGCGCGACCAAAACGGCAGCCAAAATGGCTAAAACTCCGAATGCTTTCATATTGTTTAGATATACTTTAAAAGTACTACCCAATATAAAACAAAGCCGCCTTATATACCCAAATATTCGGGAATTAATCTTATATGGAGGGTGCTGATAGAATTGTTATCTGCATATTAAGTGCAAAGGAAGACAAACAAAAATATTTTTTTTTTTTGTACCGCGATCGTGTGCAAATCACGGATGTCGCACTCAAGTGGGAAATTGAAACAATAAACGGGTTCCCACTGACTGGGAAATTCAATCGCCGAATTTCTTATCGGTAACATATTATTAGAGTGGGGTTTTTTAATATATACGCAATACATTGCCGGAAACAACTAATTGAATAACCGTGCTATTATTTTATATTTGTGAGTCTAGTAGCCATTTTATTAAGATTGAGACCATTTTTACATAAATATTTTAGGGCGTTTTTCAAGCAGTCGTTATTGTCTTTGGGCGGAGGTCTTTGAACCTGCTTGATTGACAAGTAAGCTAAAAAAAAATGATTGTTTTGTAAACAAAAAAAAAAAAGGGGCGTCATCTTCTACGACAATCGTCTAAGTACATACTTCACATATAAAATTTTTTTTTTTTGTTTCTGAATACATAAGTGTTCGTGAGTGCAAGTCCCATAGGAAATCCAACCGATAGGTAAGCATATCGGCTACACTTACACTGAAGTTCAGTCTAAATACGAAGCTGACAGCCGAACCCGCCAACTGGATTGTAAAATTGATTTAATAAAAATGTTCAGGAATTTCTAGTTCTGGTTATGTTTGGACATTTTTTTTTTTTAAAGGACAACGAGCTGAATCAGAAGTTTCATACGAAAAGAAAAAGCTTTCATTTCACCATTGGCCATTGCAAACACAGTGAAATATCTGGGAATGTACTTAGATAAATTTTTATATTTTAATGAGCACGTGAACATCCAATTATTAAAAGCAAAAAAATCTTACTTTTTACACAATAAACTATTTCATGCAAGACAGTTAAATAGAAGAGTCAAAACAATTATGTATCAGGCTTTGATCCGCCCTATCCTGACATATGCATGCCCAATTTGGTTTAACGTGTCACCTTCTTATATGGAGAGAATAAGAAAGCTTGAAAGAAAATTTTAAAGATTATGTACCTTTATGCATAGAACACCAGAAAGCGGATATACTAAATTCTATTCATCCCATCAACTTTATAATATAGCTAATGTAATCCGGATTGATAACTTTATTAGAAATTGATAACTTAATTAGAAATCACATTTTTGATTGCCTCTCGAATAAGGACAATGACCTTATATTTGCACCTTACCACGCAGACAAAAGGTATATTGAAGCTGCTATAAACAATGGACTTGTACCACCCGAAGCATTCTTGTTTTTAGACAAACGAGGTATTGTTCAGACCAGAGGGGGAATTCCAATCCTGTATCAGGAGTTCAGGAGAGCTACCACCAAGACAATTGATATTGAAAACACATTAACTGAGACTGAGTCGAGATTTGACAAAAAACTTTCAAATCGGGATACAAAAGAAGTAAACAACATCCGATCCAAATTAAGGTGGCTGTGTCTTTACTCTAGTCTTTCTTTTTTTTTTTTTTAGTATTTAATTTTTCGTTCGCTCTTTCTACACACTTTTTTTTATATATAACTCCAAAATCATTTTACAGAAGTAACGTTTTTGAAATTTTTGGTTACATATGCACGTAAAATTTACACACAATCTTAAGTTAAGATTGTAACACTTTATTGATTCGAAAAAGGATGGACTATTTGAATATTTTTTAATGTATATATGTTTAACTAGTGTTTATTATAGTCTTAAGTTATATTAATTAAAAAAATAAATAAACAGCAACAAAAAAAAAACAAAAAAAATTAATTGCAAAAGAAGATAAACAAATATTTTAATACCCTGTAACTATAGGTACAAAAGGTATACTAGATTTGTGCAATGTAGGAGGCGTGGCAGACCCCAAGTCCTTTATACCAAATTGCTTATCATAACCTTGGGTAGCCATGTCCGTCTGAATGAATAGCTATTATGTCGTTCACTAAGTAATTTCGTTTTTTTTAGTGCAATGTAAACACGATTTTTTTTATTGTGTAAAACATTTTATAAAAATAATATATTCTCCATTTTGATCCAATACCTTTTGCCATCTTTCGGGCAAGAGATTGATTCCACGCTCATAAAATTTTTGATCCTTGCAGGCAAAAAACTGGTCCAAGTGGTTTTTGACGTCCTGATTTAAGGTGAAGGTTCTCCTATCCAAAAAATTTTGCAGAGACCGGAACAAGTAATAGTCCGAAGGTGCCAAGTCTGGAGAATATGGTGGGTGTGGTAGCACATCCCATTCGAGCTGCAAAAGCTTTTGGCGAGTCATCAAACTTGTATGAGGTCTCGCATTATTCTGGTGGAACACTACACCTTTTCTATTGATCAATTCTGGCCTCTTCTGTTTGAGTGCATCACTCAATTTGTCCAGCTGATCACAATACACTTTAGAAATAATCGTGGTATTGTCGGGCAAAAGTTTAAAATAAACGATCCCTTTGAAATCCCACCAAACAGACAAGAAAACCTTTTTTTGGTGAACATCGGCCTTCGAAGTGGTTTGAGCTGGTTCATCCTTTTTAGACCATGATCTCTTGCGCCTTACATACTTGTAAGCAACCCACTTTTCGTCGCCAGTAACAATGCGCTTCAAAAATGGATCACTACTTTGACATTTGATAAGCAAATCACAGTCCTTAATGCGACGAAGCAAATTTCGTTCTGTAAGAACATGAGGAACCCATATGTCAAGCTCCGAAATTAATCCTAGACGTTTCATGTGCTTGTGAACGGTTGCGTTAGACAAATTTAATCTTTCGGCAATCTCTCGAGTTTTTATTTGACGATTTGCATCGACCAACTACTTTATTTTATCCACATCGGCTTCAAGAGGCCTTCCAGGACGTTGTGCATCCTCAAGATTGAAATTGCCGGAACGAAATTTTGCAAACCAATTTTGGCATTGGCGTTCGGTCAACACATCTTCTCCGTACACATCACATAATTTTCGCCTTGCATGATCTGCATTTTTACCCTTTTGATAGTAAAACAGTAAAATATGCCGAAAATGCTGTTTTCGATCTTCCATCTTCGATAGGGTACCACACAAAAACTATTCCAAAAAATGTAACAAAATTTTTTACAAAAAAGCCTTACTATATCAGCTGCTCAAATATATAAAGGTAAAGCGGTTAAGTGTGAAGTTGGCTGCGAAAAAATTCAATAAGATCAGCTGTTGTCATCAAACGAATTTACTTAGTGAACGACCCAATAGATTTCGGAGACTATTAGAGCTAGAGATACCAAAATTTACTAGCTGGTGCTGCATCAATTATGGTAACAAGTGGCCTAGAATCACCAATTTTGGTAAGCTGGTTCATGTGGGTCTAATAGACAAAACCACATCCAAGTTTTATCGAAGCGGACCCCCCAACCCCCACAATCGATTGACAGTGTTTCCCCCACACCCCTCAACATAAGCACATAAAACTTCCCCAATATACTTTAAATAAATTGTTTAACGAAAATTTTGAACTTCATCAAAATCGGTCATAATTTACGGAACTTAAAGGTATAGAAATCGTTCTGCAACATAAATAAAATTCAATTGGAAAGTTCTTAAAACGAATATTCAAGAATGTATTTTTTTTTTTCGAAAAAAAAGGTACAGGGTATTACACTGTCGGGCATCGCCTCGACTGTATTACATTTTTTATATTATTCCTCGATCGAGTGCAAATCACGGATGTCGCACTCAAGTCAAAAATCGAATCGATAAACGGGTCCCCACCATGCTATTATTTAATATTTTTTAGCATTTTTATTTAAGATAGAGGCCATTTTTACATAAATATATTTGGGTGTAGTCGGTGTTATCTGTGGTTGGAGTTCTTTCAACCTGCTTGATTGACAAGTTAGTTCAAATTAAATGATTGTTTTGTAAACAAAAAAAAAAAAAAAAGGCGCGTCATCTTCTACGACAATCGTCTAAGTACATACTTCACATATAAAATTTTTTGTTTTGTTTCTGAATACATAATTGTTCGTGAGTGCAAGTCCAATAGGAAATCCAACCGATAGGTGAACATATCGGCTAAGCTAACAGCTGTAGCCGATGATCAAATTGTTCCGGAAGGACAGGAGTTGGAGGTAATGTGGAGATGCTCCATGATGATAATGCCCTAATAGCAGCTTGGCTATTAGTTTTCAGCCTTACTAAACGTACTACAAAAGCTTCGGCTACATTGTTAATATGAGATTGCAAAAATTTGACAATTTTCGAAGTGCCTCTAGCTTTTGGGCTTCCAACTTAACTGCAACCCAAAAAACACCTTTTGGGTAAGCCCATTGCAAGCCGACTGGTTATAAATAAAATGCCTTTTAGTTTACAAAATCAATAAACAATTAAAAATTGTCTTATATATTTGCATATCATTTAAACTTTCAATTGAAACTTATAACAGACTCTATTTAGACTCATTCCAGGCGTCATCTCCTTGCAAACCATGTGAAAGTGCTCATTTAGAGGTGTGTCTAAAGTATAAAAAATATATATGTTTAAACGAAATCATGGGTTTTTAAATTATATAAACTTACGCCAATTGCGATTGCGATTCCGGCACCTTTTTTGATGTCGCGCTATACAAAATTGGAGATTACAAATGGGTTCTTAAGGGTACGAAAATTTTACTTACCCAAATTTGTTTACCGTCATGGTGATCATCATGATGGTGCTTCTTCTGTGCCTCGATCTCAACATCCTCAGCTTCGAACTTGTCGAAAATGTCCTAAAATAGCAATACAAGGAGTTAAAATCGACCTTAAAGCTCTTTTAGATTCTTCTACTTACAGCAGCGCTACCAGCAAGGCCGACACCGGTCTTGACGCCATCCCAGATCTTCTTACCAACATCGTGATGGTGCTTCTTCTGTGCCTCGATCTCAACATCCTCGGCATCGAACTTGTCGAAAATGTCCTAAAATAGCAAACCCATGAGTTTAAATTGACCTTAAGGATATTTTAGATTCTTCTACTTACAGCAGCGCTACCAGCAAGGCCTACACCGGTCTTGATGTCATCCCAGATCTTCTTACCGACATCATGATGATGCTTCTTCTTGAGGGTTTCGAATTCAATGTCACGGGGTTCGGGCTTGACATAGTCGTCCTCAATGTCGAACTTGCGCAAATGACCGTAAATGTCCTAAAATGCGTTACCAAGGAGTTTAAATCAACTTTGAATAGTTTCCCATTATTTTACTTACAGCAGCGTTAGCAGCAGCGCCTAATCCGGACTTGAAACCATCCCAGATCTTCTTAGCGACATCATGATGATGCTTCTTCTTGAGGGTTTCGAATTCAATGTCACGGGGTTCGGGCTTGACATAGTCGTCCTCAATGTCGAACTTGCGCAAATGACCGTAAATGTCCTAAAATGCGTTACCAAGGAGTTTAAATCAACTTTGAATAGTTTCCCATTATTTTACTTACAGCAGCGTTAGCAGCAGCGCCTAATCCGGACTTGAAACCATCCCAGATCTTCTTTAGCGACATCATGATGATGCTTCTTCTTGAGGGTTTTCGAATTCAATCTCACGGGGTTCGGGCTTAACGTAGTCGTCCTCAATGTCGAACTTGCTCAAATGACCGTAAATGTCCTAAAATGCGTATACCAAAGAGTTTAAATCAACTTTGAATAGTTTCCATTATTTTTACTCACAGCAGCGCTAGCAGCAAGCGCCTACACCGGACTTGAAACCATCCCAGATCTTCTTACCGACATCATGATGATGCTTCTTCTTGTGGGTTTCGAATTCAATGTCACGGGTTCGGGCTCGGCATAGTTTCGAACTTGCAAATGACCGTAAATGTCCTAAAATAGCGTTACCAAGGAGTTTAAATCAACTTTAGAATAGTTTCCATTTATTTTACTTACAGCAGCGTTAGCAGCAGCGCCTAATCCGGACTTGAAACCATCCCAGATCTTCTTAGCGACATCATGATGATGCTTCTTCTTGAGGGTTTCGAATTCAATGTCACGGGGTTCGGGCTTGACATAGTCGTCCTCAATGTCGAACTTGCGCAAATGACCGTAAATGTCCTAAAATGCGTTACCAAGGAGTTAAAATCAACTTTGAATAGTTTCCCATTATTTTACTTACAGCAGCGCTAGCAGCAGCGCCTAATCCGGACTTGAAACCATCCCAGATTTTGTCAAAAACATCGTGATGTTTCTTATGTTCCTTGTCATCCTTCTTCCTCAGGGGTTCAACTTCAACGAAATCGCCTTCAGCGTCGAACTTGTCAAAAATGTCCTGAAATGGTATACCAAAGAGTCAAGATCTATTTTGAACAGTTTTCAGAGTTTTTACTCACAGCAGCGCTACCAGCAAGGCCTACTCCGGTCTTGATGTCATCCCAGACCTTCTTACCGACATCATGATGATGTTTCTTCTGAGCTTCGAATTCAACGTTGTTGATGGTTCCAGCCTGAACCACCAAGGCGAATGCCAAAAAGGCGAAGACTCGTAACGCTTGCATGTTGTTTGGGTTTACTTTAGAAGTATAGCCAAAATAAATTCAAAGCCGTCTTATATACCCAAAAATGCCCTAAACTTATCTTATACTTAAAGTGATTATACACGTCTTATCTGCCTAGTAAGTGAAATGTACCTATGGGTAAACAAATTTTATTTTTCATATTAATATTGTTAATGTTTTTTGCCATCTGCATGAAATCACGGATGCCCCACTTGACTTGGCACCTTTTTCGCTTATCAATTGTCTAAGCACTTATCAAACGGAACGATCGCTTTGAAATCCCACCAAACAGACAAGAAAACCTTTTTTTGGTGAACATCGGCCTTCGAAGTGGTTTGAGCTGGTTCATCCTTTTTAGACCATGATCTCTTGTAAGCAACCCACTTTTCGTCGCCAGTAACAATGCGCTTCAAAAATGGATCACTTCTTTGACATTTGATAAGCAAATCACAGTCCTTAATGCGACGAAGCAAATTTCGTTCTGTAAGAACATGAGGAACCCATATGTCAAGCTTCGAAATTAATCCTAGACGTTTCATGTGCTTGTGAACGGTTGCGTTAGACAAATTTAATCTTTCGGCAAACTCTCGAGTTGTTATTCGACGATTTGCATCGACCAACGACTTTATTTTATTCACATCGGCTTCAAGAGGCCTTCCAGGACGTTGTGCATCCTCAAGATTGAAATTGCCGGAACGAAATTTTGCAAACCAATTTTGGCATTGGCGTTCGGTCAACACATCTTCTCCGTACACATCACATAATTTTCGCCTTGCATGATCTGCATTTTTACCCTTTTGATAGTAAAACAGTAAAATATGCCGAAAATGCTGTTTTCGATCTTCCATCTTCGATAGGGCACCAAACAAAAACTATTCCAAAAAATGTAACGAAATTTTTTACAAAAAAGCCTTACTATATCAGCTACTCAAATATATAAAGGTAAAGCGGTGAAGTGTGAAGTTGGCTGCGAAAAAATTCAATAAGATCAGCTGTTGTCATCAAACGAATTTACTTAGTGAACGACCCAATAGATTTCGGAGACTATTAGAGCTAGAGATACCAAAATTTACTAGCTGGTGCTGCATCAATTATGGTAACAAGTGGCCTAGAATCACCAATTTTGGTAAGCTGGTTCATGTGGGTCTAATAGACAAAACCACATCCAAGTTTTATCGAAGCGGACCCCCCAACCCCCACAATCGATTGACAGTGTTTCCCCCAGACCCCTCAACATAAGCACATAAAACTTCCCCCATATACTTTAAATAAATTGTTTAACGAAAATTTTGAACTTCATCAAAATCGGTCAAAATTTACGGAACTTAAAGATATAGAAATCGTTCTGCAACATAAATAAAATTCAATTGGAAAGTTCTTAAAACGAATATTCAAGAATGTATTTTTTTTTTCGAAAAAAAAGGTACAGGGTATTACACTGTCGGGCATCGCCTCGACTGTATTACATTTTTTATATTATTCCTCGATCGAGTGCAAATCACGGATGTCGCACTCAAGTCAAAAATCGAATCGATAAACGGGTCCCCACCATGCTATTATTTAATATTTTTTAGCATTTATATTTAAGATAGAGACCATTTTTATATAAATATATTTGGGTGTAGTCGGTGTTATCTGTGGGCGGAGTTCTTTGAACCTGCTTGATTGACAAGTTAGTTCAAATTAAATGGTTGTTTTGTAAACAAAAAAAAAAAAAAGGCGCGTCATCTTCTACGACAATCGTCTAAGTACATACTTCACATATAAAATTTTTTTTTTGTTTCTGAATACATAATTGTTCGTGAGTGCAATTCCAATAGGAAACCCAACCGATAGGTAAACATATCGGCTACACTAACAGCTGTAGCCGATGATCAAATTGCAGGAACAGTTAAGGGTATTTACAATGACAAGTTCAAATCTATTAATAAACGTAAAGGTTCACGTCAAAATCGGTAAAAATAGGAAGTTGGCAGCCGAGCCCGCCAACTGAATCGTAAAATTGATTTTGTAAAAATGTTCATGATTTTCTAGTTCTGGTTATGTTCCGGATGATCCGTTCTAAGCATTTTGAGACGGTTTGAGATGCTCGCGAGCCGTTGCGAATATTAGGACATTTTTGTATTTTGAAAAGAACAAAGTACTGAACCGAAGCTCAAAAAGTTTCATACGAAAAGATATAATTTTGAATAAAAATTTTTTTCAATTAGATTCAATATTGTATTTCTAGCGACATAGGTCATATTATAGTCAGGATATCTCGACTCTAACCGTCGCACTTGTTTTTGCTTTAATCAGTTTTGTTGAATAAACCCAATCTGATATGGGAATCCTAAAGTTAAAATTTATTAATGAATTGTTATGCCTTTGGAAGCTTAAAATATGTCATGTTTTTAGTTATCTCAAGAAAATGTTGTTTACCGGAAAAAATTTGGTGGAAAAGACATACTGAGTTTCAGAACCAGACGTGACAAATCTATTTATGTTTCTCAATGCTTAAGTACGTTCATCTCAAATCGATGGGAGATCCAAAGAAGGTCTGGAAACCCTTTCAATACTTAATACATGCTCTTGTCGAGCACTTGTTAAGGTCTCTGATCTGACTATGACAATTCTAATTAGGTTATTTTTTTTTGGTTTTTACAAAAACCTCTACAATAACACTAAAATTTTATGGTTTTAAATGAGTCCAACCGTTCTTGAGTTATAGGTATGGATGAGAAATCTTTCAAATTATTTATTTTGTTCATTTCATCATGCTTTGACATCAAAGGAGCTAGAAGCATTACATTTTGCAACAAGGTGCTTCTTATGTTTCAGTGGCTCACTTGGAATCAGTTTTGTTTTATATTCGCTCTCAATTAATCCTTTGGCATACTTCCGCATTAATGAAATAAATCTCAATCAAATGGGTGTTTATTAGTGCTGGACAAACATCTCTGTTGGCCAACATTGATATATAGAGATTTTAAACTTCGATCATCGATGTTTTCTCCAGCACTACTGGGCAGTCACAGAGAATATGTCTGGTGGTTTCATCGTCCTCGAGACAGAGTCTACACTCTGCAGAATCCGATGGGCCCATTTTCTGTAGACGGCCCAGATATTTTTGCTACCAGGAGTTTTAAATACGCTTTGCCAAGACCTTTTGTCTTGATCATACCCAGAGGTTTGACAAGCGCGTTTGCTTGTCGCAGCCCCGGTAAGAAGAGCCGGTATCTCCTATGTTCTCCTGCTCCCCATTTGTTTACCAAGCTTTTAATTGTGGACCAACCAATTCCACAGAAAGGCGCAGGAGATGTAGTTAGGGTGGAGGCACTCTGTCGTGCTAGATCGTCAGCAATCGTGTTACCATCCACTCCTGAGTGTCCAGGTACCCAACGTTGCGCTACTCTGTTCCGGAAGGACAGGAGTTGGAGGTAATATGGAGATGCTCCATGATGATAATGCCCTAATAGCAGCTTGGCTATTGGTCTTCAGCCTTACTAAACGTACTACAAAAGCTTCGGCTACATTGTTGATATGAGATTGCAAAAATTTGACAATTTTCGAAGTGCCTCTAGCTTTTGGGCTTCCAACTTAACTGCAACCCAAAACATACTTTTTGGGTAAGCCCATTACAAGCCGACTGGTTATAAATAAAATGCCTTTTAGTTTCCAAAATCAATAAACAATTAAAAATTGTCTTATATATTTGCATATCATTAAAACTTTGAATTGAAACTTATAACAGACACTAGACTCATTCCAGGCGTCAAGGGCATCTCCTTGCAAACCATGTGAAAGTACTCATTTAGAAGTGCGTCTAAAGTATAAAAAATATATATGTTTAAACGACATCATGGGTTTTTAAATTATATAAACTTACGCCAATTGCAATTGCGATTCCGGCACCTTTTTTGATGTCGCTCTATACAAAATTGGAGATTACAAATGCGTTCTTAAGGGTACGAAAATTTTACTTACCCAAACTTTTTTACCGTCATGGTGCTTCTTCTGTGCCTCGATCTCAACATCTTCAGCATCGAACTTGTCGAAAATGTCCTAAAATAGCAAACCAAGGAGTTAAAATCAACCTTAAGGATCTTTTAGTTTCTTGTACTTACAGCAGCGCTACCAGCAAGGCCTACACCGGTCTTGATGCCATCCCAGATCTTCTTACCAACATCGTGATGGTGCTTCTTCTGTGCCTCGATCTCAACATCTTCAGCTTCGAACTTGTCGAAAATGTCCTAAAATAGCAAACCAAAAAGTTAAAATCAACCTTAAGGATCTTTTAGATTCTTCTACTTACAGCAGCGCTACCAGCAAGGCCTACTCCGGTCTTGATGTCATCCCAGATCTTCTTACCAACATCATGATGATGCTTCTTCTTGAGGGTTTCGAATTCAACATCGTCACGGGGTACGGGCTTGACATAGTCGTCCTAAAATGTCGAACTAAAGTTCAAATGACCGTAAGGATGTTTCTTCTATTAAATGCGTTACCAAGGAGTTTAAATCAACTTTGAATAGTTTCCCATTATTTTACTTACAGCAGCGTCTCAACATCTTCAGCATCGAACTTGTCGAAATGTCCTAAAATAGCAAACCAGGACTTAAAACCATCCCAGATCTTCTTAGCGACATCATGATGATGCTTCTTCTTGATGCGGTTTCGAATTCAATGTCACGGGGTTCGGGCTTGACATAGTCGTCCTCAATCGTCGAACTTGCGCAAATGACCGTAAATGTCCTAAAATAGCGATACCAAGGAGTTTAAATCAACTTTAGGATCTTATAGTTTCCCATTATTTTACTTACAGCAGCGCTAGCAGCAAGGCCTAACACCGGACTTGAAACCATCCCAGATCTTCTTAGCGACATCATGATGGTGCTTCTTCTTGAGGGCTTCGAATCTCAATGTCACGGGGTTCGGGCTTGACATAGTCGTCCTCAATGTCGAACTTGCGCAAATGACCGTAAATGTCCTAAAATGCGTTACCAAAGAGTTTAAATCAACTTTAAGAATAGTTTCCCATTATTTTACTTACAGCAGCGTTAGCAGCAGCGCCTAATCCGGACTTGAAACCATCCCAGATCTTCTTAGCGACATCATGATGGTGCTTCTTCTTGAGGGTTTCGAATTCAATGTCACGGGGTTCGGGCTTGACATAGTCGTCCTCAATGTCGAACTTGTCGCAAATGACCGTAAATGTCCTAAAATAGCGAAACCAAGGAGTTAAAATCAACTTTAAGAATAGTTTCCCATTATTTTACTTACAGCAGCGTTAGCAGCAGCGCCTAATCCGGACTTGAAACCATCCCAGATCTTCTTAGCAACATCGTATGATGATGCTTCTTCTTGAGGGTTTCGAATTCAATGTCACGGGGTTCGGGCTTGACATAGTGTCCTCAATGTCGAACTTGCGAATGACCGTAAATGTCCTAAAATAGCGATACCAAGGAGTTAAAATCAACTTTAAGAATGTTTCCCATTATTTTACTTACAGCAGCGTTACCAGCAAGCGCCTAATCCGGACTTGAAACCATCCCAGATTTTGTCAAAAACATCGTGATGTTTCTTATGTTCCTTGTCATCCTTCTTCTAGGGGTATCTCAACGAAATCGCCTTCAGCATCGAACTTGTCAAAAATGTCCTAAAATGGTATACCAAAGAGTCAAAATCTATGTTGAACAGTTTTCAGTTTTTTTACTTACAGCAGCGCTACCAGCAAGGCCTACTCCGGTCTTGATGTCATCCCAGACCTTCTTACCGACATCATGATGATGTTTCTTCTGAGCTTCGAATTCAACGTTGTTGATGGTTCCAGCCTGAACCACCAAGGCGAATGCCAAAAAGGCGAAGACTCGTAGCGCTTGCATATTGTTTGGGTTTACTTTAGAAGTATAGCCAAAATAAATTCAAAGCCGTCTTATATACCCAAAAATGCCCTAAACTTATCTTATACTTAAAGTGATTATATACGTCTTATCTGCCTAGTAAGTGAAATGTACCTATGGGTAAACAAATTTTATTTTTCATATAAATATTGTTTATGTTTTTTGCCATCTGCATGAAATCACGGATGCCCCACTTGACTTGGCACCTTTTTCGCTTATCAATTGTCTAAGCACTTATCAGACGGAAATGTATTTTTTTTTTCAAGTATTGTGATTATTGCTCATGTCAGGAAAACAGGGACTTAACAGGCAGATTGTTATCCTTTCACCGATTTTAAACTATTGTACATACATATTACATATAGGTATATATAAATCTTGGTAACAGCTTTTAAACTTGATTATTTGGCAAGATAGCCACAAGAACATGCTATAAATGTTTTATTCGTTTGCGTAAGCATGATTCGATCTATTTGTTACCTTAGCTCGTGTCGGTTACGTCCGATAATTATATATTTCGATTACAATGAGCGCTTTGATACCAAAAAAACAACTGTTTTTTGCCTCTGATTGACGTTTTGGATTTTATAAATTTAACTAGTATAACAGGCAGGAGGTGACGGAACAGATCTCAAGTTTGTTACACTAAAATTATATAATAATATAATAACTTTGATTTTGGTTCAATTTAGCTGAGTCCGACCGTCAAGCGTCTGTATAAGCAAATAGACCTCAGAGATATTAAAAGTTAGTGGCTTTAAATTTTATCAAAAATTGTGCATAGTCCCTATTCGATAATATACACATGTGAATATTTTGTAAAGATGGCGTACCTTAAAGTCGGGTGCAGGTGACTTTAAGATACCCTGTACCATCATGTATAAGTACTCCACAAAACTTTTGCTTGCCAAATTTACGATATCTTCGTAAACAAACGAATTATGCCCTAAAAACACTTTAATGACCGATTGGTTCTATGGAAGCTGTGTGATTCGGCAACCATTCGATTTTGATCAAATTTTCTTCTGGCGCAAACCTAATCCCCATCGCTCTTTCTTTCTTCCCATTTCTCAATAACATGTAGACTCAAAATCTATCACAGATACTTTGAAAGCTTTTTTGACAGTTTGGATGTGCCAAAAGTGTCTAAAACATCAGCTTTTTCTAAATCTTTTTCATCAGTTTCGATATTATTAATTTGATCAATTTTTTGGTTATTTAGTAAATTGGGAACTTCTTTTAGAATTTGGCCACAAATTAAGGCCATGTTGCGAATTCATTCTTGAGTTATTTTGTTAAGTGTTTAGATAAGATTAAAAGATTTATTTTTTATGAACGAGCTACTATCATGTTTTTTTTTCGGGCGTGATTTAGATTACTTTAGAAATGATCAAAACTATGCGTTGCATACTTTCAGGAAGCATCATTTAACTATGAATAACCATAAATAAAGTGTTGCGCACCTTGGTTTCTATTAACTGTGATAGCTCTCAAATGTTGAAAAATGTGAAAGACAGCTCTTACTTAAACTTTAAATAAATAAAATGAGTACGACAAAAGAAATAGACTTGATTATATGACCACGGAAATTCTCCATAATAGGAAAGCCTTAGAGGTCTGCGCCCACAGTATCCTCCTTAAAGATACTAGGGGTGCTAACATTTACATATTTACAGACAGCCAGGCTGCTATCAGCGCATTGTCTTCGTGGAGAATCTCCTCCAAGCTGGTTAGGGAATGCGTGAACGAAATCCAACTCCTGTCCTCCAATAACAGAGTCACACTCTGTTGGGTTCCTGGACATTCAGGAGTGGAAGGTAATTCGACAGCTGATGAGCTCGCAAGACTGGGTTCCTCTTCGCCCACCACTTGCCCCGCGCGCTTCTGCTGGTCAACAATGAAAACTATGGTCAACAAATGGGCCTGAAGTGAACATAGCAGTTATTGGCTCTCTTTACCTAATTTAAGACAGGCAAAAGTGCTTGTCTCACCCTCGGATGCAAACCGAACTATAGGTCTTGGTAGAGCGGACCTAAGGTTCCTGGTAGCCTACTTGACTGGGCACCATACTGTAAGTTATCACTTGCAAAAAATGGGTCTATCGGACTCCTCAGAGTGTAGGCTTTGTTTTGAAGACGACGAGACGACCAAACACATCTTGTGTGACTGTCCAGCAATAGTGTGGGACAGAGTCACACATTTGGGAGCTGAACGGATCACCCCGTTTCAGCTTCGCCGAATCCCAACGAAAGACTTACTGCTCTTCATAAGAAAGGCAGATGGTCTTTTGTCCTAAAAGAATGGGTAAGGTACAATAGATCTTCAGGTCGCAGTGCCCACTCTCTGTTGTGAGAGAACCTAACTATTTAAAAAAAAAAAAAAAAAAAAAGAAATAGACTTAGCCATGTCCTTTTATTTCTTAAAGACTAAAAGAGCTGAAAGTGCGAACATTTTTTTACGTGTTAATAAATATTTATGCACTCACTAAATATCGTTTTTAGCTTTCTGGGTACAGAGTATTCGATGAATTTCACCTGCTTGGGAGCGGTGCTGGCAAGTGGAATATTACTCAGAAGTGTTTATACATCAGAGCTCGCAAAAAACTGTCAAACCTTTTTTCCAACTTTGTAGGAGGATTCGTGTCCCTCCTGTAGATCCCCCACTGGTTCAAAGTAAAGGTAAAAAGGAAATTTTTAGACTTTAGGCTTATTGATTTGCGTGCCCTTGCAAAAGTGGCCACCCTAATGCACACTGTGGAAATTGGGGGGAAGTACAGAGTATAATGTTGTCCCACTTTTTATAGGTAAAATTCACTAGATTCTTAGTACAAAGTCATTTCTTTGCAAAGGGCCATCAATCTTGAGGTTTTTTGATAAATCACGCATGAGTACTGTCAAGCTGCCATGTTTTTTTTTTCAGTTTTCATTGCCATTTCATCATGGAAAGACTTTCACCCGAATAACGTTTACAAATCGTACAGAATGTCTTTCGCGCGCTTAGGCCATTTAATGGAACCAATTCGGTGAACAATTAATTTCACGCTCCGGACCGGTGAATTGGCCACCAAGATCGTGTGATATCACACAGCTAGACTTTTCCTTTGGGGTCTACGTGAAGTCTAAAGTGTTTGCGGATAAGCCAGCTACGATTGAAGCATAAGAGGCCAACATTACCCGTGTTATTCGCAAGATACCGCCGATTATGCTCGAACGCGTCATCGAAAATTGGAACCTCCGCATGGACGAGCTACGGCGCAGGTGCGGCCAACAAAGCGGATTATCTTTAAAAACTGAATGACAAGAATGGTTCTTTCTATTGATAATAAAGATTTTCCCATTCATTTGAAATTTTTGTGTTTTTTGCATTTAAAAATAAAAAACTCAAGATTAGTGATTGATACAACCCAAGTCACAATGAAAAATAAACAATTTGAATTTTGCAATCTATCGTTTATTTGCTGATTATTGTATTCAATATTTAAATGTTTTAGCCTCTATATAGACGGCAATCAGCCGCCAAGAGCATTAATTTACAAGTGGGTGATGGCGTTCTGTTATAAATAAGTATGGGATTAGTAAGTGATTTATATAATTGGGCTCTTATTAAGAACTTACAGCCAGATCGCCGAGGGAATTACCCATAGTTTGCATAACATCACCGATGAAATTGTAGGCCTCAGGCTTAATATAATCATCCTCGATGTTCAACTTGCTGAGGACGTTCATAAAATAGATGAGTTACGTCATATTGTATGCTCGAAGATAAAGTGTTTTTCTTTTAGCCTCACGTGAAACGATTCAGACAATTTTCTTGGTAACACCCCGAGTTTTTGGGTTTGCATCAACGCATCGTTTCCAATGCGATGTGGACACATTTCCAGCGCTCCATTTAGCGATAGCAGTCTAGAATGTTCATAAAATTAACAGCTTCCTGAAAATATTGCTTTAAAAAAAATGCCCAATTTTTTAACTTACGGACACAGCATCTAGAGCAGAGGAAACATCGCTCAAGATTTTCTCAGCATCGCCTTCAATGGTAGAGACAAAGTTGCTCAGGTTGTCAAGGGCTTTCTGCAAAGCGTAACAAAAAATATTATAGAAATTTTTCTCTTTTTAAGCTCCAAAATGTATTTAAATCAAACGTACATGTTGGACCACCGAGGCCATTCTGGGAAATAATCTTGACTAAACCCCATGCTTTTTGAGTTTCACGAGAGCCGTTGTAGTTCCTCTCTTCAGCGCTAATTTTGTCGATGACGGTCTGGAATGGGTTATAACAGTCGTTACTTTTATGTTTTAGAGTATCTACGTATATTTGTATGTACTTACAGCCACACGATGCACGATTCTGCCAATTTTCTTGATAACACCCCAAGTCTTTTGAGTTTCGGCATCAACGAATCCCAATTCGTTGTCGGACTCCTCTTTCAGCTCAATTTTATCGATAACGGTCTAGAATGTTCATAAAATAGATTAGTTACTGTATTTGTATGCTCCAAAAAATTATTTTACTTACAGCTACATGATGGACGACTTTGCCAATTTTCTTGAAAATTTTCTTGACTAAACCCCATGCCTTTTGAGTTTCGGCATCAACGAATCCCAATTCGTTGTCGGACTCCTCTTCCAGCTCAATTTTATCGATAACGGTCTAGAATGTTCATAAAATAGATTAGTTACTGGATTTGTATGCTCCAAAAAATTATTTTACTTACAGCCACACGATGCACGATTCTGCCAATTTTCTTGATAACACCCCATGCCTTTTGAGTTTCGGCATCAACAAATCCCAATTCGTTGTCGGACTCCTCTTCCAGCTCAATTTTATCGATAACGGTCTAGAATGTTCATAAAATAGATTTGTTAATGTATTTGTATGCTCCAAAAAATTATTTTATTTACAGCTACATGATGGACGCCTTTGCCAATTTTCCTGAAAATTTTCTTGATAACACCCCATGCCTTTTGAGTTTCGGCATCAACGAATCCCAATTCGTTGTCGGACTCCTCTTCCAGCTCAATTTTATCGATAACGGTCTAGAATGTTCATAAAATAGATTTGTTATTGTATTTGCATGCTCCAAAAAATTATTTAACTTACAGCCACACGATGCACGATTCTGCCAATTTTCTTGATAACACCCCAAGTCTTTTGAGTTTCGGCATCAACGAATCCCAATTCGTTGTCGGACTCCATTTCCAGCTCAATTTTATCGATAACGGTCTAGAATGTTCATAAAATAGATTAGTTACTGAATTTGTATGCTCGAAAAAATTATTTTACTTACAGCTACATGATGGACGATTCTGCCAATTTTCTTGATAACACCCCAAGTCTTTTGAGTTTCGGCATCAACGAATCCCAATTCGTTGTCGGACTCCTCTTCCAGCTCAATTTTATCGATAACGGTCTAGAATGTTCATAAAATAGATTTGTTACTGTATTTGTATGCTCCAAAAAATTATTTTACTTACAGCTACATGATGGACGACTTTGCCAATTTTCTTGAAAATTTTCTTGACTAAACCCCATGCCTTTTGAGTTTCAATATCAACTAAATCTATTTCAGAATCAGATTCCAAATCAAGATCGATTTTTTTGAATTCGTCCTAGGGAAAGAAATAATAAAAATCAGTTCTATACAAAATATTTGTTTTTTAAGAATATATTCACTTACACCAACGACCCTTATGATATGGGCAACTTTCTTGATAATACGCCATGCTTTTTGAGTTTCCACTTCAACAAATTCGAAGTCAACGTCGGCTTCCTCTTCAAGATCGATTTTTTTGAATTCGTCCTAGGGAAAGAAATAATAAAAATCAGTTCTATACAAAATATTTGTTTTTTAAGAATATATTCACTTACACCAACGACCCTTATGACATGGGCAACTTTCTTGATAATACGCCATGCTTTTTGAGTTTCCACTTCAACAAATTCGAAGTCAACGTCGGCTTCCTCTTCAAGATCGATTTTTTTGAATTCGTCCTAGGGAAAGAAATAATAAAAATCAGTTCTATACAAAATATTTGTTTTTTTTAGAATATATTCACTTACACCAACGACCCTTATGACATGGGCAACTTTCTTGATAATACGCCATGCTTTTTGAGTTTCCACTTCAACAAATTCGGAGTCAACGTCGGCTTCCTCTTCAAGATCGATTTTTTTGAATTCGTCCTAGGGAAAGAAATAATAAAATTCAGTTCTATACAAAATATTTGTTTTTTAAGAATATATTCACTTACACCAACGACCCTTATGACATGGGCAACTTTCTTGATAATACGCCATGCTTTTTGAGTTTCCACTTCAACAAATTCGGAGTCAACGTCGGCTTCCTCTTCAAGATCGATTTTTTTGAATTCGTCCTAGGGAAAGAAAGAATAAAAATCAGTTCTAGACAATATATGTTTTTTAAGAATATATTCACTTACACCAATAACCCTAATGATATGGGCAACTTTCTTGATAATACGCCATGCTTTTTGAGTTTCCACTTCAACAAATTCTGGTTCAGAGTCGAATTCCTCTTCAACATCGATTTTTTTGATTTCGTCCTGGAGAAAGAAACAATAGATAGTTAGTGCAAAAAATGTTGTATGTAACACCTCAAAAGGAACCCACAACCTCGAAACCAAAATTGTCAAGTCGGCGAAAAAAATCAATCTGTCCGTCACTTTGTATTACCTGATTCACGAAGACCAAGAGAATTATATATGGTCATATAGTCAAATTCTTTACTTACAGTCATTATTTGGATATTGGCCCCCTTTCCCCAAACAGAATTTCGCAGCAACAATATTGAAACTCGACAGCCCCCAAGCTTTCGTAAGAACCCATCCAGCATCCGTTAAGTATGTCACTCTCTGTTTTTCCCTATTTACTCCAAGCCTTTTCTTGCGGAAAGACCTCGCGGCGGCTGCAGTGCAAAGCATGCAGGTGGCGAAGCCCCCAATTTTAAGTACACATTTACTTACACCAACGACCCTTATGACATGGGCAACTTTCTTGATAATACGCCATGCTTTTTGCGTTTCAACTTCAACAAATTCGGAGTCCAACTCAGTATTCTGTTGACGATTGATGGTTCCAGCGGAGGACTGTGCCACCAGAGCGACAGCCAAAATGGCAAAAAGCTTTAGCGCTTGCATAGTGTTGGGATTCACTTTAGAAGTACTGCTAGTTTATTGAAAACTCTGCCTTTTATACGCATATTTGCTTCAACTTATCTAGTAGTATTATCACTACATAAAGGAATGAGGTAAATAAAAATTTTTGATTGACTTTGATATCAGCTATGTATTTGCATGCCGCAATCAGGTTAAAATTAATCCTCTTCTATTCAAGTGCCCACTAAATAGAACTTACCAATCAATCGCCAAAATTCTTATATATTTAAGACCAACCAACAAGTTCAAATAGCGTCGTCACGAACATATTGCCACTTTGCTCCACTCAAAATTATACAACTATCACACTCTATCTATCTTGATTAAAAAGCCCACAATGAAGAGCGTGCCAGCTAGCAGTAGCTAAAAAAGGAAGCAAGTTCTTATTTGATAAGCATTTGCGTACTTTAAGTAAGCACATAATATGTACTTATATATGTTAATTTCCCATGTTGCGTACATCGGCGCTGTGAATGAGATATATCCATACAACTTTCAGCAAAAAAAGGTCTTTAAATTTTTTTCACATGACGTTTAAACCTTTATTTAACTATTTTTAGAAAAAATGTTATTGGTGTCTAAAGTGCCGTTACGTACGTTACAAAAAACGGAAGTAGTTTTGGAGGTTAACGTGCATTTGTGCCATTTTCATCGAACTTTGCGTAGTAAGCAAAAAAATCAAATTACGAAAAAGAACGAAGAATAATTGAGAATTTCAAATTGGGTCAGTTGAAGACTATATGTGTTCAGGTTCATCCAAAATTGCAAAATTCATCGTTGCGCACGTTACATTGCGTACGTTACATTTTTTTCCTGCTATAAAACAAAGATGGAGTACGTTTTAGTCGGGCGGAGACGACTTTAAGATAGCGTGTTCAATCACATTGCAATCAAATCCGGTTCATTGCTTAATTACTCAAAAAAAAATTTTGATTGTCATCTTGGTTACGACATCTTTATAAACAAAATCAAAAAAATAAATTTTGCACCAAAAACGTTTTTTTTTACTTATCCTACTATATGATATAGTCTAGCGCATTTGGTAAAATTTGGTGCAGTGCTTATGCACGCCAAATTTGGCGGTAACTTCATAAACAAATGAAATACATTGAATTTTGCACCAAAAATATTTTTTTACCGATTGGGTAACTACAGGTTTTTTGGCTACTTTTTTGGCATAAGCCTTAAAATATTGAGATAATTGCACCAAATTTGCTACTTATGCAGATTTTGAGCCCTCAAGGCGACCAAATTTCGCCCGGTTCGGCCCAATATTTCTTATAGCTGCCATTAAGTCGATCTGTCCAATTTGGACCAACTTTGTTGTTTTTGAAGCTTTTGAGTTGAAAATCGATTTGTACACATATTTTGAGCTCTTTAGAAGACTTGCGAAATTTGCTTTTGTTTGGAGTACTCTATTGTAAAGGTGTTATAAAATCGATCTAGCTGCCTTGGACCTACTAATTTTTTTTCTGTTATGGTATGGTGGTAAAACTAAAAACTTTTTACCGATTTTTCGTTTGTTTATTAAAATATCGTATTTTTTTAGTTCCCAAGCACTGTAACAAATTACCTACCATTCATAAATGCATCACCGAAAATCTTAACTCTTTATATATTTTCAAGGTTGAATATACAGCCGATTATTCCATTAACAAATATATACAGTTTTTACAACTTTAAAGTTGTGCCCCTTGGTAACGATTTTCTGGGAAATGCCCATATAGAATTTATTTTGTATTTTTTTAGTTGAAATTAAAATATATCCGGTTCCAGCTGGTCTATCGTGGATTATGCTTACACTTTGGAGAGCAAGTTGTTAAGCTCGTTCTAAAACGGATAAACACGCTTAAGATTTTGTTATCTACTTTAGGACTAAAGCCGCTACGCACTTACGACATCATCGCCCAGTGCTCCGATAACTTCCTCGTCAAAGGGTATGGCCTCTAAAGAAGCACCACTCTGTCAAAGTTGTAAAAAAATATTGTTAATCTGTAAAATTGTATTATACAATGAAAATAAAGCTTACTATTATCTTTGCAGCGTCGTTCTAAAGTCGTGGAATTAATATTGAAAAGAAAACCAAATAAATTTTTAGTTTAATATTACATCTTAGAATAGTTCAAAATAATTTCGCGAACTACATATTTAAGAAAACATTATCTTAAAAAAACATTTGTTTTTTTTTTGCAAAATTTCGCTAGATATCGCCGAAAGTCAAAAAAATTTTAAAGAGTTATATTTACACAAACCATCTTAGAGTTAAGATAATGTTTTCTCAAATATATTAACGGGCATAATAATTAGAAATCTAATATAAAAAATCATCACTAAAAATCTTTGACCAGTGCTATCAAAGTATACTTACACCCATTCCTGCAATTATTGTTGCACCATCTACAGTCACACTTGGGATACTAGTGTCGGCGGAGCTTGAGCTCTTTCCAATAGTGGTGGATGTTCCAGCAGTAGTTTTACCCACAGTTATTGTTCCATCAGAATTATTAGAGACACTTATTTTTCCATGACTTCCATTTGAAGTACAAACGCAAGTGACACCTTCACCCTTTATGACAGTACTGCTTGCAGCTCCGGTTACTTTTTTAGCAGTGCTTGTTGCATCTTTAGCTACTTTTTTAGCGGTACCAACTGCAGCTCCAGCTACCTTTGCAGCAGTGCTGGTTGCATCTCCGGCTACCTTTGAAGCTGTGCTGGCTACATCTCCAGCTACTTTAGTTGCAGTACTGGCTGCACCTCCAGCAATGCTTGTGGCAGTACCAGCAGCAGCTCCAGCTACTTTCGATGCAGTACTGGTGACATCACCGACTACCTTTGAAGCAGTGCTGGTTGCATCTCCGGCTACCTTTGAAGCAGTGCCGGCTACATTTCCGGCTACTTTAGTTGCAGTGCTGGCTGCACCTCCGGCAATGTTTGTGGCAGTACCAACAGCAGCTCCAGCTACTTTCGATGCAGTACTGGTGACATCACCGACTACCTTTGAAGCAGTGCTGGTTGCATCTCCGGCTACCTTTGAAGCAGTGCTGGCTACATTTCCGGCTACTTTAGTTGCAGTGCTGGCTGCACCTCCGGCAATGTTTGTGGCAGTACCAACAGCAGCTCCAGCTACTTTCGATGCAGTACTGGTGACATCACCGACTACCTTTGAAGCAGTGCTGGTTGCATCTCCGGCTACCTTTGAAGCAGTGCCGGCTACATCTCCAGCTACTTTAGTTGCAGTGCTGGCTGCACCTCCGGCAATGTTTGTGGCAGTACCAACAGCAGCTCCAGCTACTTTCGATGCAGTACTGGTGACATCACCGACTACCTTTGAAGCAGTGCTGGTTGCATCTCCGGCTACCTTTGAAGCAGTGCCGGCTACATCTCCAGCTACTTTAGTTGCACTGCTGGCTGCACCTCCGGCAATGTTTGTGGCAGTACCAACAGCAGCTCCAGCTACTTTCGATGCAGTACTGGTGACACCACCGACTACCTTTGAAGCAGTGCTGGTTGCATCTCCGGCTACTTTAGTTGCAGTGCTGGCTACATTTCCGGCAATATTTGTGGCAGTACCAACAGCAGCTCCGGCAATGTTTGTGGCAGTACCAACTGCAGCTCCGGCAATGTTTGTGGCAGTACCAACAGTAGTTTCGGCTACCTTAGCGGCAGTACTGGCTGCATTTCCGGCCACCTTTGTAGCAGTGCCGGCCACTGTTCCAGCTGCATTGGTAGCCGAGCTTACCACCCCACTTGCAATTCCGGTGGCCTCACCTACTACACCAGCTGCAATTCCAGTGGCTGCGCCAACAGCATCCTTAGCGATAGTACCGGCTGCGTCTACGGCTGTACTGGCCACATTTCCGGCAACATTGACAGCGGAGCTGACCACATTGTTTGCTGACTTGGTCTAAATTTTAGAGAGATGTTACTGACGCTCTACTTATTTTTCCAACATTCCAGAGCTACTTACAATGGATTGGGCTTGCTGTTGCTCCGAACTTGTAGCCTCACCAGCAATATTTTGCTATCAGTACAAAATATTTAAATAATTTTTAAAATTGTATTGTAATTTAATGTTTACCGCTTCACTAGCCACACTATTGCCCAAGTTGGCAACCCCAGTGGCTACATCGTGCCCAAATTGTGTGGCCGTACTGGCCACTTCATGTCCAAAACTGGAGGCAGCACTGGCAATGCTTTGGCCAAGGTTACCCTAAATTTAGACAACAACTATGGTCGTAATGCTTTCAGTTTTATATGGGGCGTGATGGCAAGTACTTACAAAGTCCTTTCCTAGTGTGCCAGCTTCGTTAGCAGCAGTGCCGGCTTCGCCAGCTATGTTGTTGCCTAAGTTGGCAGCCCCTTCGGCTACATTATGTCCAAAGCTGGAGGCAGCACTACCAATGCTCTCGCCAAGGTTACCCTAATAGTGGAACAATTTTTCGCATTAAGCTTATACTTTAAGGAAGTGGAGTTTCCAATACTTACAAAGTCCTGTCCCAGTACGCCGAGCACACTCTTGGCACTCGTCTGCTGCTGTCCCACTAGTGCAATCACCAGTAACAAAGATATTACAAATTTCATAATAAAATTCAGTGCTTTCGTTGTTTTTAATTTAATTTGTGTTTTTCAACTAATTAGTTTGGCGAATTCTACGGCGTATTTATAGGCAGGAAGATAAACAATATATTTACGATATGTTTGTAGACAACAGCTCTTTTTTTACGTATGTACATATATCTAGCTATTTTTTGTAGACCTGATGTTATCTAAAGCATGATGAATGACTGAAGCCAACAAGTATAGGGTGTTTTTTTTAATAGGGCTCGAATTTCCGAAAGGGTTATCTCTGACTTTTGACAAATGTCAATGTCATTTTATTCAGTAAGGCCTAACGATTCATCATTGAAAGATTTGCACCACGACAACGCCTTCAAGTCTTTAAGATTTTTAATCAAAATCAGTGTTCTGTTCTAAAAACTTTAAGAGCTCTTCGTACAATTTATGGACCGAGTAATCGTCCATCGGAACGTGCTATTCGTCGTGTTCTTGATCATGTACGAACTCATTTGAAATTCCACGATGTCCGACAACAGCAAGGTCTGAAGAAAATGTTGTTGTTGCAGAGGCCAGTGTAGAGGAATCTCCAAATTTATCGATTCGCAATGTGAACCGTCAATGGTGATCGATACAGAGCGATGATCAACGAATATTTGTTTTCAAATTTACGTGACATCGATGTCGAAGAGTTCTGCTTTTAACAGGAAGGCGCTTCGTGCCATAAGGCGACCGCGACCATTGATTTACTGAAAACTCAATTCGGTGAGAAGGTTATTTCAAGAAATGGGCCCACCTACTGGCCGCCGCGGTCGTGTGATTTGACCGCTTTAGATTATTTTCTTAAGGGACACGTCAAGTCATTGTTTTATGCAGACAAGCCAGCAACAATTGACGACTTGGAAACCAACACTGAACGTATCATAACTGAAAAACAGCCCCAAATGCTCGAAGGTTAGGTTAGGTTAGGTTAGGTTGTGTAGGCTGCTCGGCACAAGGCCGAGATCACCCGGAGGCCTTGCGGCCCATTGTGATGCCTAATTAAAATAAATAGAGGAGGTTATAACTAAGGGCGAGAGTGAAAGGGGGGGAAGAGTTAGTTCTCTACGTGCTTAATCTGTTTCTGAATTCTGTTTAATTGAACCATTTCAAAGATTCAATAAAAAGAGCCAGGTCCGCTAGGGGCAAGTTTGCAAGACTGCCCAGGTTTTCAAAGAAAGGTTTGCCCAGGTACTGGGTGCGTTTCCTAAGAAGTGCAGGGCAGTCACACAGCAGATGTTGGATGCTTTCTATCTCCTCCTCGTCTCCGCAGCTTCGACAGGAGTCGTTATGGGGGACATGCATCCTCTCAGCCAGAAGGCCTATGGCGCAGTTCCCCGTTACAGCTCCTGTCACCCTCCTAGTCCTGCTCTTGTGGAATCGGACTGTCATCCAAAGTTTGTATCAGTTTTGCCGCTTGCCAGACCGCGTATATCTCGGCCTGAAACACACTGCCCCAATTTGGAAGACGGAATGAAAGCCGTGTTGCAAGCTCTTCCGAGAAGACGCCCGCTCCTGTGCCTTCATCCGTCTTCGAACCATCAGTGAAGATTGTAAGCTCGTTTTCCCTAATGGGAGTTTTAAGCGTCCAATCTTCTCTCTCCGGGAAGACAGCGACGAAGTTATCGTTCCATTTCTGAACCGCAGAGCAGCAGTCACTTTCCTCGGCCCCAGCGGATATACTTATCGTGTGTAGGACACTGCTATGGCCAGAAGTTGATGGCACCAGAAGATTCAGTGCCCGGAGCCTTGCTGCGCTTCTGGCTGCCGTAAACTTCAAGAAGGTGCCCACTGGTTCTAGGTTCAGAGTGACATCCAGAGCTGCCTGAGGAGTGGATCGCAGGGATCCGGTGATGCCCAGGCAGGCTGCCCTTTGGACCCTCTGAAGGTTGTTTAGGTAGGATCTGGTGTAACCCGCCTTCCACCAGACCAACGCTCCATAGGTCAGTATAGGTCTGACGACTGCTGTGTATTACCAGTGAATGATATACAGTTGCAGCCCTCATTTCCTACCGAAAGTCTTTTTGCAGGTGTAGTAGGCACCCAGCGCTCTCTTCATTCTTTCCTCCGAGTTTCTCTTCCATGAGAGTTCGAAAGTGTGTTCAAAATTGGACTGACAGGATGCGCTTCGTAGCTCACAGTCGTGGTGTTCACATGCCAATTTTCAAATATTAAATGATAAGACATTTTTATTTTTAATAAAACCATATTTGGGATCATTACATTATTTATTCTGTGTTTTATTTAAATTTGAAATGCGGACGCGCTTAAAAAAACGCCCTTTACATTTTATGAACCAAAACTGTGGCTATTATTGGTTTTAACCGAGAGCCAAGTGCTATTCCAGACGGCACTGTTTATTGTCCTATATTGCCTACTTTCCTAGCAGCAGTGCCGGCTTTGTCTGCTATGTTGTGGCCCAAGTTGGTAGCACCTTCGGCTACATTGTGTCCGAAGTTGGAGGCAGCACTGCCAATGCTCTCGCCGAGGTTACTCTAATAGGACAACAATAATGCGCATTATGGTTATTCTTTAAGGTTGTGGAGTTCTCAATGCTTACAAAGTCCTGTCCCACTGTACTGGCACTCGTCTGCTGCTGTCCCACTAGTGCAATCACCAGTACCAAAAATATTACAAATTTCATGATTAAATTGAGTTCTTTCGTTGTTTTTAATTTAATTTGTGTATTTCAACTAATTAGCTTTGCAAATTCTATGGCGTATTTATAGGCAGGTAGATAAATAATATATGTATTTACGATATGTTTGTAAACAACAGCTCTTTTTTTTAAGTATGTGCATATATCTAAAGTATTTTTGGTAGAGCTGTAGCTTATCTAAAGCATGATGAATGACTGAAGCCAACAAGTATATTTTATGAATCAAAACTGTGGCCAATATTAGTTTTAACCGAACCAAGTACTATTCCAGACGGTTCTGTTTTAGTGGTTTCCATAGCTTTGTCTGAAGACAATCTATGACATTTTGTCGAAAACTAACTAATCTTCACTTTTAAGCGGAAAATAATTATAAAACTTCCGATTTCGATGCCTGCCGTTTTCACCTACTGCTTGTTGCAGTGCGTAGTTCTTATGATCTTCTGCATTGGCTGTTCTCTCGAAACCATTTCCATGCGTATTTCTTGATTTGGCTGAAATCTTAGGCAATTCTTGGTTGCCCATTGTCTTGGGATTTCGATAGTTGTTAAAATCAAAGTTGATAAAATACTGCAGCTTTGGTGTTATTTCATGTACAGGTTGTTGCCTATATTTAAGCATAGTTTGCTGTTTTGAGGCTGTAGCTCCCGGAGTCAGCGCAATCCGCATGAGAATATTGTCGGATGGCTGTAACTTGAAAACCTTTCGTTGTGTTTTGGGTCCAACCACATTGGTCACAAAGTCGGAAAAGTTGGCCTAAGGGGTGATATAAAAGAGCAACTTTTTGTGAGCAGTTTTTAAAAGTTACTCACAAATTTGTTGGTCAAATGATCAGCTCTTTGAACACTGATGCGATAGTTTTCTTGCATTTGATTAGCATTTTTCTGCATTGCACTCTCAAAGTCCTTCATATCCTGCATCTTTGATAAATGCAGGGCTAAACACATGATAAAGAGCCGCTGCACAGCCATAACCTGCGAAAAGCACTGCATTATATGCTTTGGGTACTTATTGCTATATAATAGTATGGCCAATATGATTTGGTCAGGGTTGGCAATCAATTGGTTGTACTTCCACTGAAAACTTTAGAAGCACTAGAATTCGTTCATTATCTCTAGATTTGTAGTACTAGGTTTCATCTCATTACGTAGTAATATGATTTTTGTAGGTTTATATTTAGAGTTGTTGGAAGTTATGGGATATAATCCAATGCTGACTTATACACAAAAACTAGGCCTAGGTTCTGTAATTTCAAGAGTAGGAATACGAAATAAATAGATAACAAATCGAAAATTTCTTTATTCGAACCATTTGCAAAGCAAAGTAAATGTATTTTGAAAGAAGTCTTCAGCTTTGGAGGCACACACGAATCGAACCTATTTTCGTATCTTTCTAAATCATGAGCCCTCGAGCGGAATAAGGGATAACCGGAAGCAATGTCTGCTGAAGTCATTGGGTGGACTGAGATTTCTAAATAGGTTTTTTCCAGGAACACTCGGTTTGGCTGTCAATATTGATGCATGGCAGATGCTCTTCATGATTTTTCCGTCTTTGAGGAACCGTTTTTTCTTCTATCCTTGCAGTTACAGGACATCGTAGCGCAAATTAGGGGGACTTCCAGAGCTCAGGCGGAAAGAGAATGGCACACAGCGTCCGATTGTCCAATCTCCCGAGCACTCTGGCCACGGTACAATCCTGACAAACATCTAAACTCCTGCGTTTTCATAAAAACAGAACCAGGATGGTGGTAGGAGTTATAACGAGGTGAGCAGGAGACAAAAAGCATTGCCCAGCGCTTCTTAGAAGACGAACCCAGTTTCCAGCCACTTTTGTTGCAAAATGGTTCTGCAAGGAAAGGGACTTAGGCGACTAGGAATGCCCACCAGTTTTTGGCCATCCAAATAACCTCCTCTACCCCTTCCCCCCTTCCTTCCTCTTTCATACTTCTTTCTCTGCTTACACAATTAGGCATCACAATAGATCTCATGGTCTCTTGGGTGATTTCAATTATTGATTGAGTAGCCTTATTGACCTAAACTAACCTTAATTGCTTGCTTAGTCACTTAAAGTGAGTCTCGAGTTCTTTTTGCGTTTGGGACTGATTTCTTTTTCCAATATGGTAGACCATATGAGCAGCGTTCACTCGACTATCTCTCTGTCTTAAGCCTGTCCTACATATAGAACATCTAGATCTGGCAAACCATATGAGCTAGAGACATTTTGCATACAGAGATCTTATAGTTCTACTGGAAAATTTTAAATGCCCAGTTAAAGCTGAAGATTCTACTGATCTTTTGAAGTTTTGGCAATATTTTATAATTGACAAAATTGTACTTCCAGTATAAGAGATTTAGATTTTAATGTATAAATGCGCGCCTTGGCCTATTCCCTATTATTATTCTTATTTGTTAAGAACATCTTTTTTTGTGGGTTTTTGGTAATTTGTGATGCAGTAGTGACGCAACTTCAATTTATACTAAAGTTCGCCATGCTAAAGGCAATTGATATGGATGGCTTTAAAGCACTCTCGAGTTGGATGTATACCGAATTTTATTTCCACACTCTAGTTTAACATACGCCATCTTTTTTTTGTGCACCTTATACGTATTTTAAAAAGACAATTTTTTTTTGTGTACAAAGGTGTCATTTAATTTTAAATAAGCACACATTTCAGTGCATCTTGTAATGCAGTAATGACAAAACTCCGACTTCTACTTTCCTTTAGTTGGCTTCCCAGTTCCCTTTGGGTTTTTTGTCGTCTTTTTAGGTTTTTTCGTAGTTTTTGTTTTTCCTTTCGTTGTCTGAAATTGCATTAAAAAGTAGTTTTCACTTTATTCAAATTCACAAATTCTTACCGGTTTAAGTTTTTCTTTAATCGCGTCGGCAATTTCCATCAGATCTTTGTTTAAGTCGTGCGCTCGAGAAGCCATCTTGCTTATAGATTCGACGGTTTTTTTTTCGAAAACCATTTGTTGTTCGCCAGCTTTTTTTTTGGCTACAACGCCTAGATCCATTACCAATAAGAATGCCGCAGAGGCGATATATATTGATAACCTCATAGCTTTAATTGGACTGGCTTAAAAATGATGCAAACAAGAAATAAAATATAACTTTAAAATTCGACATGCTAAATACAATTGGTTTAGGTGGCTTAAAATTTCTTTCTGGTTCGCTGTTCTAAAAGGTTCATGGGCATCCGTGTCAATTTAGTCTCGGAGAGCATAAAAGTAAGAGGTGTCCTATTCTAACGAAAGATGCCCACCTGTAGATTGCAGCAAATTACCTAATCATAGGTCCAAAAAACTTAAGCAACCGAGAATTCGGACATAACCTCGAGAACACCCACAAAACGAGGTATTTTATCTCAGAGATCTAAAGTGCTGGGGTGCTTTTGCATCGAATTTGGATTCAGCGACCACAGCAAGTCCGGGTTCAGATATAAACTCAAAAAACCCCATTAAACGAGTATTTTTGAAATTATCTTAGGTCTCTGATGTACTAGGAGGTTTTCGACTAAAACTCATAGAATTTAAGATAAGCTAAACGATAGAAGTTGTATAGATCTTAAATGAATTTTATTAAAAAAAAATTTGTGAGGCCCATAAGCTTGACACAAGCCTATCAGTGGTTCCTACGCTGTTACAACGAATCTCAACCTATGTATGTTAGGCAGTCTTTCTAACTTAACCAAACTCAGAAATGAAAATTACGGATGCTACAGAATATATTATGTGCCGAATATACGTTTCTCTTGTTTAAAATATTGAAGTATTGAATACATATTCATGACAGAGAATCCGGTGGTTGTGTGGCCTTCTTAATGACGTTGTGCTGTTTTATTTCCCAATAAATAAAAAAAAACTAATATAATGCCTAATTATATCTATAAGAATAACCTGACTATAAGGGCACAAAAGAAACACTTAGCTACCTTTGCCAGCTGAATTTTATTAGCAAAGGAAGTTTGAACCGAAGACTTTGAAAACTGTACTAATATATAATAATTAAGAGTGATTCTTATAAGGCCAATCACAATATATTAGGTAAGGTGTGACAAAATAATTCTTTCACGAGGGATTATATTTATCGTACGATATCATAACAAAGCAAATAAAATTCTGCATGGTTTGTGAATTGTTTACCATACAAAGAGAACAATATGAAAAGATCGTGCCGATTCTCGAAAATGAAACATCTGGTACCCCTTCACCCAGAAAACAAAAGAATATGTGCGGAGATGGTATAGAGTAATCTCTAAATGTTTCGCATGTATATACCCTGTACTTGCAGTTACAAAGGGTATATTAAGTAAGTGCAATCCGAAAATGTATATAACACACAGAAGAAGGAGATTCTCCAAAGCTAAGTTATAAAGATTGCTGGAAAAGTTGATATAGTCATATCCATCTGTCTTTATGAACGCATAGATCTTAGTGATAACATGAGCTAAAGCAACCTAAATTACGGAAAAGATCTCTTTTATTATTCCTATTTTTCAATATCGGAGCTATATTACGTGCATTTAGCTCCCATAGGAATATTTCAAAGCACATCGAAAAAAGCCAAATCTTTTAGAGGTATAGCACGTTTTTTTATTAAAATCGGTCTACTATATCTTATAGACATCCTAGGAGTGAACGAACGAAAAAAAAGTTGTTAGAGCATAATTTATTTGTTAATAAAGATATCATACCTAAATTGGGCAAACAAAAGATATTTTGGAGTAGCTAGTTCATAATTGAATTGAAATCGGCTCATTAAAATATTAGTTTGTTGTGATAATATACAGTGTATCTCTAAGTCGTCTAGGCATGTCTCAATTTCATTTGTTTTAAATGTAGTTATGAATTTTACTTTAAAGTGCAGTCCTAGAAAATCCACAGATTCCTGATTTGCTTTGAAGATAACATTAAAGTTAGAGTGATCTTAGATATGTGTTTCTAAGTTCGATTACAATCCAGTTGAAGATCGGATATGTAAACTTTTGCGCAACTAAGTTCTCGTTTTCTGTTTTTTTGATGAAAATGTAACTTTATTATAAAAAAATGGTTATCAATGACTCATTCAAAGTATTGCCCATCGCTAGCTACAACTTTTTCCCATCTTTCTGGCAGAGTTCGAATACCTTGACGGAAGAAGTGTTCGTCTTTTGAGGCTATCCACGAATCAAGCCATTTTCCGATATCTTCATATGAATGGAACTGCTGATTAGCCAGACCATGTGTCATCGAGCGGAACAAGTAAAAATCGGACGGCACAATATCTGGGGAATATGGCGGGTGGGGTAGGACTTCCCATTTGAGCGTTCCCAAGTAGGTTTTAACAGGATTGGCAATGTGAGGCCGAGCGTTGTCATGCAGTAAAATCACTTTTTCGTGCCTCTGCTCGTATTGTGGCCGTTTTTCTCGCAGTGCTCGGCTCAATCGCATCAATTGAGTTCGATTCCGTTCCCCAGTGATGGTTTTGCCTTGTTTCAACAGCTCATAATAAACAACACCGACCTGGTCCCACCAAATGTACAGCATAACTTTCGCAGCGTGAATATTCGGCCGAGCCAGTGACGTGGAAGCATGACCGGGTTGTCCCCAAGAATTTTTCCTCTTTGGGTTGCTGTAATGAATCCATTTTTCATCACCCGTCACGATGCGATGAAGAAAACTCTTCCTTCTTTGTCGCTGGAGCAGTTGTTCACAGGCGAAAAAACGACGCTCAACGTCCCTTGGTTTCAAATCATAAGGAACCCAAGTTCCTTGCTTTTGAATCATTCCCAACGCATGCAATCGCTTGGAAATGGCTAGGCGGGTAACTCCTAATGCTGAAGCAAGCTCTTCTTGCGTTTGGCACGAATCCTCATCGAGCAATGTCTCCAATTCGGCGTCTTCGAAGGTTTTGGGTCTTCCTTTACGTGGACGGTCGTCAACATCGAAATCACCATCTTTGAAGCGACGGAGCCAATCACGGCACGTTGTTTCGCTTGGAGCAGCATCTCCGTACACTTTTTGGAGCTCTCGATGCGCTTCAGCTGCCGTTTTTTCCGAACAGAACAAGAAAATCACCACTTCCCGCAAATGATGATTTTTTGGCACAAAACTAGACATTTTCACACAACCACAAGTAAATAATGCAAAAATAAATTCACTAATGTGCCATAGCAGTTTGCTTACCATATGCCTAAGCTTCGATTATGAAGTTTTGGGTATGTCACAATCGACCAGAACTTTCTGCTAAAGCCATCTATTGACAAACAGCGAGAACTTAGTTGCGCTCCTAATAATTCCACAAAGAATGAACCTTCGTATAAAAGTTTTTTTTAGACTAATTATGGGTCGAGAAACACGAAAATTACATTAATTTTTTTTTCTTAAGAACCGTTTTCGAGTTTTTTTTTTGAAAAACATGTTTTCGGGTACATTTTTATTTATTCGTCAATATCTCGCGAGCAAGAGCACATCATTTCCTTCCAATCTATTCGTCTCCCATATCTCTCTCAAAAACTTTAAAACGGTTCTTAATAAAAAAAGTTTATGTCATTTTCGTCTTTCTCAACCGAAAATTACCCTAAAACCTTTAAATTTTCAAGTTTCACTCGATGACCCTAAAATTTTTAAACTAGTGTTATGAAACTTACGTATGGTTTTATGTTTTTACAGAGATGAAATTTACGATTTCGGAAATGATTGTTCGGAACCAGAGCAGTGATAATTTTACAAGTACATGTATACTCTTATTTTTTTGTATAGTCCTAAATTTTATTCATCGATTTGGTTATTGATGCTTAAAAAAGCATCAAGGTTCTTGGCCAAAGGTCCAGAAACCTTTTCCGCATATTTTGAGTTTCGCAAGAATTTCTTCCTATTGCATTATTCGTAACATGCCAGAGGACATATGTTTGCTGCTCTGGTTATATTCATTATAATTTGGAATTAATTCTCCATCTTATTAAATAAAACAAATATTCGCCATAGGGATTTAATATACTTTCATAGTTCTGTAAAAGTAATACATATTTAACAACCTTTCTGGCCACAAGGGAATTGCTGTTCCAACTCCTTTTTAACTGTTTTATGTGGTTGAGCGTTTGTCGGCATCTAAAATAAAAATCGCTTTTAATATTCTTTAAAAAAAAATCTTTTAAATGTATTAGATGGCTTACGTTTTTGTCAATTAGCAAAACGAGAAACAGTAGAGAAACGAGGTACATAAAAAGTCTATCCATTTTTAAACAGTTTTTACGTATTCAAATTTTTGCAATGCCAAGAATTTCTTATTCTAAACTGCTTAATAAGACATCTTCAGAAGAGATGACATAAAGTGTGACTAAGTAAATTTTATCGTTTTGGATATGGTCTTTTAGAGTTGACATTATAACATTTTTTAGCTGCAAGCGTATCCATTTTGTTCAAAGATTTTGTTCCAAATTAAGAATAATGAAATTCACGTTCACAGATTTAAATTTTCATTTTAATAAAAAAAAAAAAAATTAAAAAATTTTTATTGAGTTTCGGATTAAGGCAGGCATGGTTTCTCGAACTTCGGTTTACAAACTGATTCCGGAAAGCTCGGAGAAGACAGAATAGAGTCATAAGAGTTGAGTCTCTCAATGTACGGTTCTTTCATAAAAAAATCAGAGCCCCAAATCGTTCCGATTTGCATTTTAGCAATTTTGGTAGTTTTGTTTAGGAGTGATCTGACTCCGAAAGCAATTCAGCAATTATATTTCAAACTAGATGTGGATCCAGGATTTGGTCTTGGGGATGTTTTTGAGTGTATATGCATATATCGGAGCTCGCAAAAAACCGTCAACCCATTTTTCCGAATTTTAGGGGCGTTCGGACCCGTTATCCCACCCCCCACGTTCATCCGAAATGTTTATAAAGATTTGAATTTTTATTAAGTCTAGGCCTATGGTAATTTAAATTGTACCCTGTTGGATTTTAGGTTTTCCTTTGCCAAAGTCAATTATAATGTACATGCCTTGGCCAGGCTTTCCATTCGCCAGTTGAGGTAGCCTTGCCGCAGATGCCTTCTTGGCAACATAAACTCCGAATTGTTCCTATGTTAACAAAGTTTAATATAACGATGGAATATTAATGCATTGTGTATGCTACTCACAAACTCCTTGTCAATTTTTCTACTTTGTTGTGCACTGATGCCATTTTGCTGCTCCATGGTCTTGGCCATGCGATTCATCGTATTCTCCAAATGCCTTATACTAAAGCATTCTACAGCTTTGTATTCTACGACTATAAGCAGTACAAAAAGTATGACCGATGCGCTCGGTGCTTTCCAAATCGACATTTTGCCTTGGAGACATGGTGGCCATGATTGACAGTATACAAAAAAAAAACATTTAGTACTAGAAATAATGCAAAATGTTCCAATAACTTTAACGCCTATTTGCTATGGTTTCGTAGCAGAGTTCTCCAGTCAGTTGAGGGTGACAACCCTAAGACCCAGTTGGGCCATTTAATCCGCAATCCTGACGCATTTATTGTAATTTTTATGCAGCTTGCAAGCACTTTAGTAGATTTTTGCATAAAAAAGTTCCCACAGGCTCATGGAGCTGCTCCTAATGTAAACAAGTTATAAAATGCTCGTAAAATCCAAAACTATCTGCACATAAAAATGCTATTAAATATGCTACCGTGGCTCTAGTTCTTTTTTTTATGTCGCCTGTGAATTTGCGAAATGCAAAAATCATAAAACAGTGCGGGGTGCGGTCAGGGCGCCAAGGGTTGAGAAGGTCTCAAGGTGTCGGGGAGTTTGCCCTTTTGCGCTGTTCATTATACGAATCACAAAAAAATCAAAATGCGTTTGTCAATGAATTAGAATTGCTTTGATGGCTCGATCGTAAAGTGTGTATATGACTTTCTTATGGCTGCTTTTTTATTTGTATTTCCGAGTAGTATACTCATTTTGCTGAGCATTTAGTTTCTTAAATTCTTGGGTGTTGCACCCATATGCTCTCAACGATAGCGAATAATGATAAGTATTACAACAATGAACATATACAGAGCCGGTTCAGGGCATGTGCCCGACATAAAGTAAATTGGCTTTCCAATTTAAATCTTTACAGAGCAGAGATTCCAAAAAAAAAAACGATTAATATTAGTTTTAAAATTTGATTTGATTTGGCTACAAGCACGAAATACCTACTTGATTTTTTTTCAGTGTAATAAAAACAAATTTCGATTTTAATCCCGCTAAAGAACTTGGTTACTTGAAGAAAAATATACCCGAAACGTTTTCGAAATATATGTATAAATCTTATTTCAAAACTTAAAATGGAGAAAAAAAACACCAGTTATGAATATAAATATTCTTAAAACAAGCTTGAGAACGCTTTTGTTATCCCTTTAACAATTTTAAATTATAATACCTTGGATTTTTTTTTTTAAGGCTTAAAATATGATTATTGCCAAATTAATAATCCAAAAATGTAAGCTATCAAATTAAGCCCCTTTGACATTGAGTTCCATGCGATGCGATACTATTCGCTACTAATTTTTGTGTATATTACTACTTTTTTGGCATTTTACACAGCAACACTGTGTAAAATCATCCCCAAAAATATGCCAGCATTTTTTTGTACATAGCAAATGTGGATTGTATTTGTATTGAGAATAAAACGTTCATTTGGCAAACACTGCCAACGAGGCAGCGTGGCCGAGCGGTCTAAGGCGCTGGTTTTAGGCACCAGTCCGAAAGGGCGTGGGTTCGAATCCCACCGCTGTCAATAATAATAACGCGACCGAATGGTTGAGTTTTTTTGGATCAGTTTTTTTTTTTTTTTTTATTAATAATTTATATACATACCAATTAAAAATATGCTTTAGTTAATTTTTTTAATCAAACTATTTTTTATTTATTAATATTTGAAACAAATTTCTTTCGCAAGAAAAATAATCTTATAAACCACTGCCACTGCAAAACTTAACGTAAAACATTTAAGCCAATGAGCCCTTTGAACAAATATATTGAATTAAATATTCACGATTATAAATAAAACATATTTCTTTGAATAAAAAACATGAAAATAACACACAAATACTTTTGTAAGGTTTTTTCCCCTGTTTTCTTATTAATTTAATATTATATAACAAATATTTTGATTCAATTTTTAAAATTCAAAAATCTTAGTTGTAAAGCTTAAAAGGCAAAACTCTATATATGTTTTGTAATTAGTCAGTAAGTGAATATGTAAAATATTAGGGTAAACAAATAAATAAATAACACACTAATACTAACGCTTATTGCTGTAATCTTTATATATTAAAGATAAGCTGCCTTATTGCGTCGCATCATTCATAATAAAAACAATTTCTTTTAATAGCATATAGAAAAATTCTTATTGGATATTCTGATTCTGATCGATCGGTAAGTTAAGATAATTTTTGTGCAAATAGGCGACAACCGGCAGCGTGGCCGAGCGGTCTAAGGCGCTGGTTTTAGGCACCAGTCCGAAAGGGCGTGGGTTCGAATCCCACCGCTGTCACTAATTGATTGGACTTTTTTTTGGTCGCTTTTATTTATTTATTTTTGTGTGGTTTTTAATGCTTTAATATTCATTTTAAATTTTTATTGTCTGTTTGAGCTTGTCTGTGTGTCTGACTTGAGTTAGAAATCAATTAAATGTTTATTAATCATTAATTTAACAAACGCAACTTGCGTCGTCGGATTTGTTGTGTTTATTTGCTGGTGTTTATTTTTATGTACTTTATTTGAATTATTTGAGTTCAATAAATTAATAAATAAATTTATACAGTTTTGTGCTTAATCTTAATCTGTTTTTTAACATTTTTTTAATTTAATTCACATTTTGTTTTTTGTATGTCTTTAATTTGCAATAAAAGACTAAGACAATAAGTCAATTGCTTGGAAATTATAATAATAAAAAGAAAAGTTAAGCTTCAGTGGGTATTAATTATTATATTTGAAATGCTTAGTTTTTTTTTGTTTTTTTAATATAGTTTATTTACAATCTATCCCTAAGACAATAAGTAAATGATTTGGAAATTATAAATTAACAATAGAAAAAGTTAAACTCCAATGAGTAGTAACTATTGCTTTATAAGTGCTGTAAGCTTAATTTGAATATGGCAGGTCTAAGACATGATTGCGTTTTAATCTTCGGAAATGCTTAGTAAGCACATTTTTTGAAAATACTTAATATCATTGTCTATTTTAAAAAAAGTTTCCCTAGTTACGAAATAGTAAATTTTTAAGCGAAATCGTTTCGCGATAAACAAAAAGATTTTGAACATAAAATTTAAAGCTTGTGAATTTTAAGGACTTATCGGAAATAAAAAAGTGATGCCACATTTTCAAAAAAAAAAAAAAATGGGAATGGAAACGTTCTATTCTTGTTTTTTAAAAATCCGTCAAAAGAGGATTTTCGATACCGGAATTCACTTCTACGGGTGTAGACAAAAATGTTCGTACACTTTGTGGCCACACTGTAAGCCGATTTTAGCCGGTACCAATGGAAAGGTACTGCGTAGATGGTCATAGACTTGTTTCTATTTAAAAAATAATAATTTATACAATTTTAATAGCATCAAATGTAAACACCATTTTTGTCACTCATAGTTTATATGAGTAACAAAAAAAGTTGTAAAAAAATAACATTTTTATTGTGAAATATACAAAAAAAACACTAAGTACCTAAAAATAAATATTTTTCTGGAAGAGAATTTCTTTTGGAATTCAACCAAAAATAATTAATGGTTTGGTGTTGTGATTGCTCGAATTTTTCATTATACCCTATATAAGTACTGGAGAAAACATCGATGATCGAAGTTTAAAATCTCTATATATCGATGTTGGCCAACAGAGATCTTTCTCCAGCATTTCTGCACTCATCAAATGGGTGTTAAGTAGTGCTGGACAAACATTTTTGTTGGCCATCGATATATAGAGATTTTAAGCTTCGACCATCGATGTTTTCTTCAGCACTACCCTATATGTACATGTTATATATATTGTACAAAGGGTATATTAAGTTTGTGCAAGCCGAGACCCCCCAAAATTACCTAAAATATGATCAGGGTGAATAGAGAAGTCGATAACCAATGTCCATCTGTTCGTCTGTCTGTTTGTCCGTCCGTATGCACACCTAGATCTCAGAGATGGTAAGAGCTAGAGCAATCCAACTTTCAGATTCGATCCTCTATAATTTTTTTTTGATATCGGGACTATATTATATGGCTCCGATAAAAGTGTTCCAGAGCACCTCGAAAAAACCCTAAAGTTTTAGATGGATAATTCGTTTGTTTATGTAGATTTGATAACCAATCACTGTACCAAATTTGATGCAAATCGGTTGACTATATCATATAGCTACTATAGGACAGATCGGTCAAGAAAAAGTTTTTTGTGCAGATATCGTAACCAATTTTGGCAGCCGAAAGTTTTTTATAGTTTCCAATCTGTGTACCAAATTTGATCAAAATCGGTTGACTATATCATATAGATCCCGTATGACAGATCGGACAAAAAAATTTTTGAGTGCAAAATTCGACTGATTTCAATTTGTTTATGAAAATATCGTAGCCAAATTTGGCAAATAAAATATCTTTTGGATGTCTTAAGCAATATATCGGGCTTAATTGCAATGTGATGGTACAGGGTATCCCAAAGTCGTCTGCGCCCGACTTTAACGTACGCCATCGTTTATGAAAATATCGTAGCCAAATTTGAAAGGTTTTTATAGTTCCCAAGCACTGTAGCAAGTTTGATGAAAATCGGTTGACTATATCATATAGCTCGCATAGGACCGATCGGTCAAAAAAACAGGTTTGGTGCAAAGTTCGTCTGTTTTTTGTTTGTACATGAAGATATTCGAAACAAAGTTAGCAATTTGTCTTTTGGAGCTCTTAAGCAGTATACCGGATTTAAGTGCAATGTGCTGGGTGGGAAAGGGTATGCGAAAGGCGTTCGCGCCCGTATGCCATCTTTTTATTATTTATTTATTATTCTCATAGCAGCATTATAAAAAATATTTGGAAAAGCGTTTACAAATATTGAAATTCCACGCCCAATATATTTAAATAGATTTTTATAGCTTATTAAACTTTGAGATTAGAAGGTTGACTCTTTAATTTTTTCAAGAACGTTTTTTGAAGCGCACCAGAATTGGCTGAAAACTTTTCGAACTAAGACTATTTGATTAGTTGGGGGTACCTTAATAGCACTATTGACCCTTTGAAAAAACCCTTAGCTGATCATAGTTTTTTCGCTTATATGTTTTATATATGTAAATATCGAATGTTCTAATACATACAAAACATTTTTTATAAATAAAGTTATGATACATTATTTCCATTGCAGTTTTATTGGGAGGAACATCATTATAAGTGGCGATATGTGCATATATACACATGTTAAAAAAAAAAATGGAAACTACGTAATGCCATATGGCACCGCGACCAGTATGCAGATTTGGCTAGCCAACTATGATTAATATGTTAAATAAAAGGGAAACTGCCGGCGTTATTAAAAAAATTTATAACTATAGCATCTCTCCTATTCCGGTTTTGAAACTATCAAATTGCACAATATGTATACTTCCTTATATTGTGAAAAATTCAACTTACGTTTTAATCTTTGAAAATATTTTCTTTGATTTTGAAAAACATGCAATTTTTTTGCGCTGTACTTTGGGTATAAAAAAATGCATATTAGATTTGGGCAATGCGGCGATTCGGGCGCATCAACTTCTCCTAGCGTACTAATGGACGTATCGCCAGGCGAAAAAAAATTTATTACTTTTCGAACACACTTTGTATAGTAAGCAGAAGTAGGCGCTGGTTCGTATCACATATGTGATATATTCTAAAAAAATTCCCGGGTAGCGATTGACCCATATCCATCCGTAATAGGATGGCAAAATAACTTTCTTATGAGAATCAATAAAAAGGCTAAAAAAGAGAAGTTTTAATAATCTAATTCGATAAAATATGATCTAAATATCCACCGCCACCGTTGTGGCCCCTTTTATGATATCTCCAATTAATCAGGCTAGATGGCGATCAACAATTTGAAAGCTGTGATTCATAAACATATATGTATTTTTGATTATTTACATTATAGAAATAAAAACTTATACCAAAATTGGTTAAAATTTATGGAATATACAGGTGCAAATGTCAATTTGGAAGAAAACTAATACTAAGTAGCTTGAACTTGTATATTGAATTTCCCATATAATATTCTTCGGGAAACAGGGTATTCCGCTGTCGGGCATCACATCGACTGTATTACATTTTTATTTCATTACTTGCACCGTTTTCTAATGAAATATTTAGTAAGCCTATAAGGCCCAATATTTTATCAGACGCAATTCGTTTATGTGAATGTAAAAACCCGAGCACCTGCAGCTTCTTTAAGGGACCACTTAATTACGACTTATGAACTGTGCACTACCAACTACCCCCACACCACACCATGAAAATCATTTCCCAAACGTTTATCTGCCATTGACATTTTCCGCGTGCGCTGTCCCAATTTAAAGTTAACCCTTTCCCGGCGAATAACATGTTGATCTTGTTAGAGCGTTAAACCAATGTCAAATTTCAAAACAAAAGCAAAGCGAATGGGAATGGGCAGGAAATTAAAAGGTTTGCGGTTGCCGCAACTAAAAGTCCCGCATTCGTTTTGACCCATTAGCTTAAGGGTCGGTCTCTGGTCGCTGGCTTACAGAGTTCAAAAGTGATTTACAAAAATCATTAAATTCATCTGTTTCATTGGTTTGTTGTTGTTGCTATTACCATTTGGTTCGCTAAAAGTATCAAATTTCGAGCATATTTCAATTGTTATCAGTTCGGATGAAAGTGTTTCAAAGGGTTGTTCATTACCCTTGTAGTGATAATAGTAAGTAAACCAGTAAGACGCTTTTACCGTGTGTCGTCAAACGTGTGGGAGACTCGTTATTTTGGGTAATTTTTTTGGGAACTCTCTCTCTGAGTTGTTTGCGTAATTTCCCATGGTCATTGCAGCACACTTTAGAACTTTATGCGGTTTCGTGCTGCACAAATTTCCCGCACTTTATGGAAATTTTCGAGCCAGGTTAAGAACGTGAATAGGCTTGGTTCCAAGTAGCCACCGTTAATCCGGAGCGTTTAAGCTTCAAACGCTGAAATAATTCTACGATATGTATTATGATTCACTGTAATAGATCTGTACAATATGTACTTATAACTAATTGTTATTAATAGCCGCAATATATAATTATTCCGCAGTTACGAACCTTAAATGCCTGAAGATGAGCTTTCAATGCACAGTGGACGAAAAAGATCATCGAAGTAAGTTAATTTTTTTAAACGGAAAAATTAAAAATGTCTGCCATAAAATTTTAAGAATATTCAATTGTGCTCTGGAAAACGAATCCGAAAATTTACCAAACCGCATTTTTCATGTGGTTTGAAACCGAATGTATCGACAGGGAAGTTTTTTCTACTTATGGTCATGTGTTGCAAAAAATGATGAACGAAGTATAAATAGCATAGGATTTGAACTTTCGAAAGTTTTTACCCATTTTATATCGACAGGGAGATTTTTTCTTCTTTTGGTCATGTGTTGCAAAAAATTATGAACGAAGTATTAATAGCATAGGATTTGAACTTTCGAAAGATTTACCCATTTTATATCGACAGGGGAGATTTTTTCTACTTTTGGTCATTCCTTCTTGCAGAGGAATTAAAACGAATCGGCAAAATAGTTTTAAAAAATTTTTTAAATATTCCTTGACTATATTTTCGCCAACTTCAAGTTATATGTTTATTAACATTTATTTTTAATTATTCTTTTTCTGACTCAACCCAAAAAATTGCATGCAAAGCCAAAACGAATCCTTTTTTGACGATAAGTGCAACATAAGGGAAATATGCGAATTTTTCGAAAAATAAAAGGGAAATATCGACAAAACAACTCGTTTTCCAAAGCACGCAAAAACGAATTCGAAAAAAATTATTCGGTTTTTTTTTTTTTCGTTTTCCGGAGTAAGGCTGATAGCTCTACATACAACTAAAAAGAATTTAGGAGCATAACTTTTCGATTTTCGGTCTATCAGCAGGGGGACAAGCATAATCGGCGGCTCGCTTAGACACAGCCAAACTCATGCTGAAGAATTTTATGCTGATCAAAAGATCAAAAGGGTATAAAAATATCAATGAAAAAGTAGAAGAATATAAATTTCACACTTGATTAGGAGCAAATTAATAGGGGACTAAGGAAAATTAAATGTAGAACATCGAAAATATTTACAACTTTTTGGTCGAGAAAAATATTTTAACATTGAGGCCCATACGCAGCATGCGAAAATTCCGCACAAAATGTCAAAACTTCATATAAAAAAAAATATCCCAAAAAAGGGAATTTTTTAAATGAAGTTTTGACAATTCGTGCGGAATTTTTGAATGCTGCGTATGGGCCTTTAGAAACAAATATTATAACAGGCTAGATTACCTTATTCGATCTAGTTGATCTTTGCTTTAGAGAATTATTCGAAATGACATAAAATTGAGGATAGACTACACTAGTTTACACGAAAAATTAACTTTCGTATAAAAGTATTTTTTAGGGAAATTTTGGGTCGAGAAACACGAAAATGGCATTCATTTTTTTCTTCTTAAAAACCCTTGGGTCCTGTTTTCAGTGAACAATATATTTTACCGACATAAAATACCATTAAATCGAAAGCTATTGATGTGGCCCGGTGATATACGATATGTGAAGTTGAGTCAAAATTATTGATGTTTCAATCAACCAAAATTTTTCAAAATTATAAATTTTCAGTTTGCTTTTTATTAACAAAAAAACTTTTTTTTTAATTTTTTAAAAATCCCTGTTTTGGGAAATTTTTTTTTATATGAAGTTTTGACATTTCCTGCGGAATTTTTGCATGCTGAGTACCAGCCTTTAAGCTAAAAGTGAATTCATTCACAAACATTTTGACATTTTTTAAAATCGGGTAAAAGTGTTAATGCTATGGAACTATGTACGAAAGTTCCAATTTTCGCTCAATCACACTTTGGTTCGAAAAAAAAAATGTACACTCAAAACTTTTCGTTTGCGTTCAACTGAACGTCTTCACGAATTTTCCTTGTTTCTCAACCCAAAATTACCCTAAAAACTCTGCATTTTCAACGTATGATCAACTCGATAAATAAACGCAATTTTTGAATAAACTTTACAATGCTACATATGGCTAGGAAGGTCGGTGCATTGTCTTTTCAAAGCGAATCTTAACCTCAGATTTAGAGTGTAAGTATTATTATTCTGAAAATTGTCATACAAAATTTTATGTTGTAATATACAAGATCTACAATCTACGCAAGGTCAAAAAGTTAATGCACATTTACGTAGTTGCAATCAAATTCCGCTTAATCGACCCTTTCCATCCACTGTGCACTATGACGAATGGAATTACCTACAAAATTGTTAGGATTTAAGTTAATTAAACTATGTAGAACAAATGTAACATACCAATAAAATGACTAATGCTTTTCAATACAGAATCCGAATCCGCATTGCAGCTGAATTTCAGCGAATCTAGTTTAGACCATGGTCTATGATCCAACTGTCATTGATTTGAGGTTTTCGTTAGCAAGTTCAATGCACCTTTGAATATGGTATTTTCAACGAGTTCGGGCTGTCACCCACAATAATATGAATATTTAGTCTATTCTTTAATTTCATAATTCTTGATGAACTCTCTTAATGACAGTTTATATTAAATTAACTTGCTTCCGATAACAAATGCTAACCGCAAGTGACGCCTTTTAGCGGGCGGCTGCCTCTCTCTAAAAATCACAGCTGTGATCCACAGTTAAACAAGAGAGAGAGAGAGACTTGAGCTGCTTTTCTCACGCTCTCTGCTACTAAGTTTAAAATACGTTCTTAATGATAACTCGTTCATTTAGCTGCTGCGGCTATAAAAGCAGCGTGCCGATTAGAAGCAGCATTCAGTCGTGCTTGATCAGTTAAATGAGATACTAAAGATCGCTTTGTGATTTAAATTTTAAGTGTAGCATAAAATTAAGTTTGTATCAAAAAGTGTTGTTAATTTGCGTGAAAATGAAGGAATTTCTTATAATTTGTCTAAGCATACTTAGTGCTAATTATGTTACAGCTCAATGTGAGTAAAATTAATTTATAAAATCAAAACAAATTGCGTTTAAAGCAAGCGTGTGCGTGTGTTTCCCCTGAAGAACTAAGTGATCTGATCTGTCACTTTGCGGTTTGTCTCAAGTGGCTACAAATTGAATTCCAGCTTCCCAGCCAGTCGTACCAGTTATATAATGTACCCATCTAAGCTTTAGTCATTCAATCAATCCCCAAAAACAAACAATTTATATAGTTTGTATGCCCTACATCACCTGGGTAGAGGTATACAAAAGTTCGTCAGATTTATTCTGTTCCAGCCTTAAACTCTATAAATTCTTTTGAGTAGTTGCGCGTGCAGCGTACATTATGTTCGACCTCTTCCTACTTTTACCTTCCCACTTGTAAGTAACTGATCTGCTATAAGATTTTGCATGTTCATTTATTATGTTGCCAAACAAAGCAATCTTTGTGACACCAAAAAAAAAAAAACAAAAAACTTGTTCGCTTAACCACAAGAATGCCGCGTTTTGGGCGCGTGTTGTGTTGCTGGCCTTCCCCTGCTCAAGAACCTGATCTTAATTGCAGCTCTTAATTTGTTTTTTTATGCTACTTGCAGATACTCGCTGTGTGAATCCCAACCAACGGGCTGGACTCTGTGTCCATGTCAATGAATGTCAGACGCTTTTGTCGGTGCTGCAACAGGATAGATTATCACCTAGTGATAGACAGTTTGTCAAGGCCTCGGGCTGTGGCATGGCTAGTGACAATCGTCCTTATGTTTGCTGCACGCGTGACACGGGCTATATACGCACACGACGTGTGACACCAGCCTTCGACCCGTTTGGCAACTTTGGAGCTGGCAACAACTTCAACAACTACTGGGAGGAGACGCCACGCAGTTTTGAACCCAGACCCTGGAGCTTTGGGCAGAATGATATAGCGCAGACTGCTCCGCCCGCAACTCGTCAAAGCAGTCCGAACACTGATGGTGCCGCGCTCTTGCCACAGCCACCTAGCTGTGGCGGTGTGACCATAGTGAATAAAATCTACGGCGGTGATGATGCTAATCTCAATGAGTTTCCCTGGATGGTGCTGCTGGAGTACAGACGTCGCGCCGGTGGCGGCTTATCCACCAATTGTGCTGGCACACTGATCAATCAACGCTATGTGCTCACCGCGGCGCACTGTGTGACAGGACGCATTGAACGCGATATTGGACCACTGTGAGTACACAAAATCGTTTGAAAACAATAGATTTAGATTAATCACAGCTTACGTGTGATTTCTTTGAATAGAGTTATGATTTCCCGTAAACTAACAAGGTCTCTAAGGAATCCCCAAAGCAGTGACTGGTTTTGTTTGTCTGCGCTTAGTCGCACTTGTTGTTGTTGGACACGTAGTCGTTATGGGTCAGACCGGTCATTGCTTTTCTAATTTTTAAGAATTTTTAATTAGCAACATATTCAAACCAGATTTAAACTGTTTTGTTTTGTTCTTTCGATTCGTCATGGAATCATTTAATGTTCCATTTAAGTGTTAGGGGATTTAAGTTAAGGTAGTAAACTACCAGCTTTTCGTAACTGTTGACCATTCGTTACGCGTTTTTAGTCAGCTGCCTTTTTGACAGGTTGGCGCTCTTAAAAATCAATTAGCTGTCTGATTTGGAGGCTTAATGAGTTTTAACGTTTCCTTATTTTTTTTTTTTTTTAGCACCTCTGTGCGGCTGGGTGAACACGATACGAGCAGCTTGGTAGACTGCGCTCACGGTATTTGCGCACCGGGTGCACAGCGTCTAGCCATCGAGGAGGCACGTGCTCACGAGCTCTACAAGGAGAAGTCGCCAAACCAAATGCACGACATTGCGCTTATACGACTGGAGCGTAATGTGCGCTATGCGGACAGCATTAGACCCATATGTTTGCCCTCCGTAATGGCGCCCGAGATGAGAGTGCCCGGCCAGCAGTATACAGTAGCCGGTTGGGGACGCACACTGCAAATGGCACGTAGTCCAGTAAAGCAAAAGCTGGTGGTCAACTATATGGATCCCGTGCAGTGCAAGCGCAAGTTTGCACAGCGCAAGATCAGCATCGCACAGACACAGTTGTGTTTGGGTGGCAAGTTTGCGCAGGACAGCTGCGATGGCGATTCCGGCGGTCCTTTGATGCGTTTCCGTGATAATGCCTGGGTGCTGGAGGGCATTGTCTCGTTTGGTTACAAGTGCGGACTTAAAGATTGGCCCGGAGTGTATACCAGCGTGGCTGCATATGATATTTGGATTAAGCAGAACATGAGGTTATAGACTTGATTTTCTGGTCAACTATAGTTTAAGTAAGAAGCTCGAATTGTGATTTTGACGCATCTGATCGCCCTTAAGCAGGCATTCATCAGCATCCATCAACACACTCGCACACATATACTCAAAATGCACACGTACTATTTTAGCATTAGTATTAGTTAAGCGCATAAGTTATTAGACAACGACGAAGTTGGCATACTCTACATATAAACAACATAATAAAAAAATTTTTCTTATTTCAAATTGCTGTTTGAGCTTTACAGCCCAGACTGGTCTGGAAACTTTTTGCAATTCCTTATTGTTATTATTATTATTAATTGGCCATAGTTATAAACGTAACTCGGTCTTGGCCGCATCCAGAAGCCTTCGCCAGTCGTTTCTGCTAATCGCAATAAAAGAACTCTTTCTGGTTCTGGTACTTAATTAGTTTTTTAAAAAAGTGAATGCATAAGCTGTTCGGCTCTACTGATAAATATAAGACGTCGACAGTGTGCTTCCTTCATTGGGCTTACATCATGACTAAATAGAATATTACTTCGACCTACTCTAAATGAGCAACCAAATTAGGTTAAAACGTGAGCTCTATAGGGTACGGGGCCAAATTGTATTCCGTCTAAGAGCAACAAACTATATATTAACCATTAATAGTGCTCACATTCAGTATAGAAAGAGTATGCACAGCTTGGAAAATGTTTATGCGAGACCTTTGGGTTTTCCTCAACAACAAAGAAATAATAGCAACAAGAAATATTAAAAACAACAAACAAGAAATAATAATGGAAGCACGCTTTAAGCCACTGCTTTTTAATTGACCTGACCACAAGAGAAACCGCAAAAAACCTTCCGCTTGACTTTGACTTTGATGTTGGCTTCAGTATTTAGATCTCGCTCCTAAAAGTAGACAACAAAAAATATGATCTTTGTACCCTTTACCAATCTGGTAAGGGGTATAGTAAGTTAATGCAAAAAACTATTGAGTGTGGCAACTTAAAGAAAAAATAGAAACCACTGGCCAGGCAAAACACGATTTTTGTGGACTTTGAATATTAATAAACGAGAGCTGTAAATTGAATGTTATTTCGAAAACTTCCTCATAAAATATCAATATAAACACTCAGACCAAGTTTCAATTTGTTCTCTTTCCATCTTACATCTATTACAAACTGAGCTGCAGGTGGCATCACAAAAAAAGTCATAGTATGGCTTGCGAAAGAAAAGTCCATCGATAGCACTCGGAAAATCGTAATTTTGACAAAACAAATTTCACGAATTGGAAAATCGAAGAGATCGATTTAATTCGAAATTTTTTTTTCTTAAAAGTTTACAATCGGCCGCGCTCCGTAAAACGAATCCGAACATTTTATTCGTTTTCAAATCGAATGTTTGGTTCTCCCAATTTCAGCGAGTCTGGTCACTTGTCCCTGGCACCTGTTTTTTAAAGACCAATGGAACTAGGGGCCTGCAATTATTTCAGTATACACGATGTATGCTCTAGTGCTTTACCAATAATCAGATTTTCTCCAGCACTACTAAACACCCATTTGATAAGTGCAGAGGTGCTGGAGAAACTTCTCTGTTGGCCAACATCGATATATAGATATTTTAAGCTTCGATACATCGATGCATCGATATAAAATCCATGTTTTCTCGAGCACTATTACGAACCATGAAAAAAACTGTATGAATTATTATTGACATTTTAAAATTTTCGTTCGAGATAGATTTTTTTCAAAACTTTGCTAAAAATCACGAATAATTTCATATGTATGAATATATAGCGTCCAAGCCGTAAATTTGACAAAAATATGTGCAAAGTATTGTCAATTAAATTTTCTACAGTTTAGTAAAAAAAACTGTCAAAATCAGTTTTGTAGATCAGATACTATATGCTTTTAAGGAAAGCCACTTTTTTTAATTTCGAAGTGTTTTTTTCGAAATATCTCGAAATCCGTTCCATGAACAAATTTTTGGACTTCATTTTCGGATTAAGCGTGCCTTTTTACTACGGAAAGGAGTAAAACATGTTGATGACACATTTTCATGTAAACTAGTATTATAGCTTAGACAGAATTAAATAAAAATGAAAATTAAGCCGTAGCGCGTTAAGTTTAAAAACTGAAATTTTTAAAAAAAATTTATTTTTGCCCTATGAACCAAATTGCATTATTAGTTTTCAAAAATTGCTGGGTTCAGTTTCTAGTACCTTATCCAGCTAGTTCCTTCACAATTGTCAATCTTTTTATAAAATGAGATGTAGACTTAAAAAAAAAAAATATATTTTTCCTCTTTTTATGAATACCGCATTCCAGTCTTCGCTAAAGGACTACAACCAAACTTTACTTTACTTTTACAAATTAACAAACACAATAAAACATTTATACGTCACAGTAACAGATTGGCGATGGGTCTCGTCAACGCTAATATCACAGGATTCTTAAGGAGATCCTTTATAGGCCATTTCCGTGTGCAGACAAAATACTCTGACAAGAGGTGCTATATGATAAAACATTTGATGACCAGTTACCTGTTCTGGGCAGGCTCTAATATGCCGCCTGTTGCCTTCTGGGTAGAGAAAGAGTTTTGATCAGTTGTCAAAGATGCAGGGTATATCATTATCGGCATGTTCCGAACTTATGCCGAAACGAAAGTGAAACTGAAAGAAAACCAGCTGCACAGCTGAGTGACGCGAGCGGGAGAGCGAGCCAGTGAGAGCGCGTGAGCGGGCGGTCAATTAAAGTGTTGCATAATCGGCGCTTGACCGTTGCTCTCGTTTTGAAGTCAACTGCTGCAGTTTTGGACTCGTTTGTGCGCGTGCATGGAAAAGGTGTCACGAGCGGAGTCCACTCCGCACCACGTCGCTCGGCAAGACAGCTCTGCCGACTGCTCTGTCGTTGTCGTCGTCGCCGTTGTCGTGGGTAGTTCAAGTGCCGTTGGCTCTGTCTGCTGTGGCGGTTTCGATTTCGCGCAGCATTCAAATTCAATACACAGCTGAGCGTACGCGCGAGCGGTTTTGGCGGTTATAGCGGTTTCTGTGTGTGTGTCGATTGTCAATTGCCGATTGCGTATACGCCGTGTAGCGCTTTGTTTACACCGCGTCTCAATTGCTTTCGCAATTGTACAAAGTGCTTGTTATTGTTGTCGTTGTTGCAAACAAATCGATCACGATCGAACGCTTAATTGAACGATTGATAATGTATTATACGACGCAACGCGTCTTGTGGGTGGCCGTCAGCGCATTGCTTGCCTGCTTGGGCTTCAGTGCAGCTCTGGAGCTGCAGCTAATAGCTCGTCAATCCTGCGATATACCCAATGAAACTAAGCGCGGCATTTGTGTGCTGCCAAGTGAATGTGCGGCTTATCAACAGGTGCATAATGTAAGCAATTTGCCGGCGGAGAAGCTCAACTTCTTGAAAAAGGTGCAGTGTGATGTGGAGACCGAAAGTTCAGCGCCAGACGCTGCTCATGACAGCAGCGTGGTGGCATATGAAGCGCTTGTCTGTTGTCCGGCCAATGGTCAGGACTATCTGTATCCGGTCATACAGTTTTCCAAGTTTGAGTATAGACGCTTTTTGGATGTTACGGAGCGTTTTAAGAAAAAGAAACAAAAGCGCCGCATACAGACGGTGCAGCCCAGCACGGGCTTTAACTTGCTCAACGAATGCGGCAAGCAGGTGACCAATCGCATTTATGGTGGTGAAATTGCCGAGCTGGATGAGTATCCCTGGATGGCCTTGCTGGTCTATCACTCGGGTAGGTAGCAGCCAGCGCAGCATAGCTCTAAAGACCTTACTCACTGTTTTCTCAACTGCAGATGATTATGGCTGTAGCGGTGCTTTGATTGATGATCGTCATATTTTGACAGCCGCTCACTGTGTCGAGGGCGACGGCGTGCGTGAGCGTCATGGGCTGTAAGTTATCTTTTGACACTCTCTTCCAGGATTTACTTATGCACTTTTATATAACGCTTTTAGCAAACACGTGCGCCTGGGTGAATTTAATGTCAAGACCGATCCAGACTGCATTGAGGAGCCCAACTATCTAAGCTGCGCCGATGCGGCTGTGGATATTGGCTACGATCAGCTGCATGTGCATCCCGATTACAAGGAGTACTCCAGCTATAAGTACAATGATATAGCTATTATCAGACTGAAAGCTGCCGTCGCTTTCACGCACTTTATTATGCCGATTTGCTTGCCCAGCAAGCATACAAAGCCACCTTTTGTTGAGGGACAAATGTTTTCCGTCTCGGGCTGGGGACGCACTGATCTATGTAGGTTATGCAGCATGCACACAAATCGACTTATTTATTTTTTCTTGCCCCACTTCAGTTAACAAGTACTTCATCAATACTCAGAGTCCCGTCAAGCTGAAGCTGCGCATTCCTTTTGTGTCCAGCGAAAACTGCACCAAGTTACTGGAGATGTTTGGCGTGCGTCTGGGCAGCAAGCAGCTTTGTGTGGGCGGCGAATATGCCAAGGATACCTGCACTGGGGATAGCGGTGGTCCTTTGATGTACTTTGATCGCAAGTTGTCACGCTGGGTGGCCTATGGCATAGTCAGTTATGGATTCAGCAAATGCGGCATGGCTGGTCGCCCGGCTGTATATACCAACGTGGCGGAATATATGGATTGGATAGAGGGCGTGCTGAGCAGCACTTGACGTCAGATTTATTCTGTCACAGCTAATTGTCTCAGCCATTCCGATCTTTTGTTCTATCTCTAAATATTTGTACATATTTTTACTAATTACTTATACGTTTGCCTGCTATCATATTAAGTTTTTGACTAAGTGCGCGTGTTAGTTGGTGGGTGTGTATGTGTGTGTGTGTGCATGAGGAGGTGTGCGAGTGTGTGCATGTGCGCGGTAACAAAAGTCTGAAAAACATGTTTTTATTGAAATAAACTAGTAAAATATTTACATCCATCCATTTCACACAACTGCGAATTCAATTAATCATTCCAGCCCCAATTCGAAGTCTTGAAATATTTCGCTAAACAAACTCCTAAGTGGCCTTGGTTTGGCCAACTACCTGTGATTCATGTGCAGCTTGTGGTTAACCACAAAAGAAGTTGACGTACGACAAAGTTATTGCAACAAAGCAGCTCTTTGTCTTTGGGCGAACTCTGGACTTAGTCAGTTCATGCAGCAGTGACGTAGATAGCTCTGCTGCAATAGAGAGGGATTTTTTCAAGTTACTGTTTTTATTTTTCAAATAACTTTTTTTACTTGTCTTGTTGTTCCAAAAACCTATGAAAGAGTTTGTTACATAAAAAAAAACGTTCTTAAAAATGAGCGTAACCGATGTAACGATAACTTTTCAAAACATCCCAATACTCAAAATACTCGTGAAATTTCCTGTTAATACCCTTCTCTACCTACACCACTGGCATGTATCTTAAATCAATATTGTGTCAATTTGTTGTTGCCAAGCACAAAACAGTTAACAAATGCGCTACCAACTTCATGTTATCAGCTGTTTCTCTTTTCACTCATAATGCAGTCAGCAGCTGGTCAAACTTGATAATGCAGTTTTTTTTTTTTGAAGATGCGACTTGATGTCGTCATTGATTGCCACACTTTGCTTTCACTCGTCATTCGCATGCACTCAAAAACGTAGCCAAAGATGCCCATAAAACAATACCAGATAAAAAAACAACGACCATTTTGATCGCAAATGATGCAATAAAACAAAAACTAAACGGGCTACCAATTGTGAGTTGGCCCAAAGCGCCTGATTTGTATGCGAGACTATTTTGGGCCGCGAGTTGGACGGGCCAACGCTTTGTGTGCCACTGACCAAAATTGACCAGACCGTTGGGGGAGAGTGTGCGTCATTCACCAAGTAGCAGTGAAAGTGAACTTGACTCTTTGACAGGTGAGTGATGGCGCTACCCCCCTTCCCAACGAAGCGGCTACACGGTGAATTAATATTCATGATGTTTATCAATGGGTTAAGCAGAAGACCAGCAGACAACGACGACGAGACGACGTCCACGTCAAAGTGGAAGCAGACCCGTCGATATTTCATTATTCATGTTTACTGTTGTTGTTGTTGTTGGGCTATCGACGCTGTTTGCGCTTCTCATTATGAGACTTTGGCGATTTTTTTTTTGTATTTTTTTTAACCTTGAACTACATATGAAAGTTTGAGTGTGCGTCAGGTGTGGATCAAACATAAATACATATAGTTATAAATATGTATTTTTTTGACCCTGAAAATGCATAATGGCCGGAAGAAAGGGGAAAGACTGCGAAAAAGTTGGAAAACATTGTATGACACATGCGTTCATATTTTAAGATATGAAAAAAAAATAGCTCTCGATAGATCGACTTGGCCTATAGACCGCTCATTTACCACGCTTCTTAGTTCCTCTACCGGATTGTCCCTATATACCGAATCGTTCGATCCAAAAAAAGTTGGGAAAATAATGTTATGTATTATTTAAACTGTGTCTCTACTAGATGCATCGATGTTCTTTAATTTTTGCCGTTCATCGATTTTTCTGGTTCGATTTTCAATTATCAAACAGATCCCATTACTAAGGCAAAAAACATGCTATAAGCTAGGTGAGTTTTTTGAAAAATCAGTGCAAACGCATTGTTTCCTTACTTAAAAACAGCTCAGTTGCTTACGCAAAATTCAAAGAAGTCGAGGAGACGTATAGCCCATACAGTCTGAAACAAGAGTGTTCCATTCGATGGATTAGTGCCTGCAATATGATAGATCGCATTTTGTTAACGAAGACTACCAATGATAGAGTACTACTAAGATTTTGCGACACTGAATCCGAAGTTCAAAAAATCCACGACCCAAGGGTTCTTAGTAGTGCTGCAGAAAGCATCGATGTTCGAAGTTTAAAATCTCTATATATCGATGTTGGCCAACAGAGATGTTTCTGCAGCACTTCTGCACTCATCAAATGGGTGTTAAGTAGTGCTGGAGAAACATCCCTGTTGGCCAACATCGATATATAGAGATTTTAAGCTTCGATCATCGATGTTTTCTCCAGCACTAGTTCTAAGACAACCCCATACTGTCATATGATACTATATTTTGTAGCCTGCGTTATCTTTTGTTGAATGAAATGTAATCAACTTTGAAATGATATAAAAATATATATTAATTTAAACTTTCAAAAAATGGCCACTAAATATAGCTCGATGTTTCGATACATCGATGTTTTTTAATTAAAAATATCGAAATTATTGATGTTGACTAACATCGATGTTTTTCCAGCACAAGTCTGTTCGAGCAAAAAGAAGCCAATGATGTCTCTCAAAATGTTAGACGTTCCGGCAGAACTATTTTCCTGATAATACAACCTTCACGTCGTCCCACAGACCCCCCACGTCTAATAATTGTTAATCTTCACTTAAGATTAAGCTGTCTAGGGCCAAAAGACAATCAAACCCAAGTAAGGTTGGTCAATATGAGGCCTGAAGATTAGGTGCAGAAATACAAAGCCCAATTCATCATGAACCCGGTGAAAACTGCCAAACAGTTGTTCCAGTGAAGAAGATAAATATTGTATTGAAAACTCCAAACATTGTGGTTTAAATGCAAGTTTCCAACGCATTGTGTAATTATAGTATTGATATACACCAACAGTTGGCTTCTCTGATAAGCCAGCTAATGCTATGGTTAGTTGCCACATCTGCCACATTTTCATTCAACTTCTTCCAATTCAAATGTCAATCAAAACGCATTGACCGCAAAAAATGAAATATGTACAAGCCAAATTTGATTAGCGAGAGTGTAACGCCCCCACGAAAACAATTATAAAGCCAATTTCACCGAACTTAAAAGAAAGGTTAATCAATTTAAGGTCGCTCTCAGGGAAAACGCACCCCATCACTGCACTTTATGGTATGGCTGGCTTTTGTCAAAGTTTGTAAATTTTGAAAAGTGGAAAATTACATGTTTGGACTTAGAATTAGCCATATGTCGATTATTCAGGTATAGCTTTTGTGGAAGAATAGCTAAATGGCGGGCCATGGATGACATAGAGTCTAAATTCAGAAATTCGGAATTTGTTAAGGAGTTTCGTAATTTTTAGTATTTGTTAAGCAAAATGTAAGATATACCTATTCATAAGGAGTTTTCCGCTTCACCTAAATAATCTAGTGCAGACCACAATACAAATTCAAACCCGGTCTAATCACAATTACCCGGACCAGGATTGGACTTGCTTAGACGTCGCTTTTATATGTTCCGATTACAAAGCCGCGCGAATATAGCTTAAAACTTTCGGAGAGAATCAGAAATGTAGATACCCCGGTGCAAAAGCTCAAATGGGAATACTTTATAGGTTCGTGGATTTTCAATTGATTTCCCTACTATTTGGAGAGGTCTTTAACGCGGTGTATCTAAGGTGCAAGCATGTTTCGTATAAAAACGTGTACGCCTCGTTTTAGACATAAGCACTATAGCCTCAAAGCGAACAAAAATAGGGGGCTCTGCTTCTGCGTGCTTCGTGCTTTTAAAGGAAAAATTGGCATGATGAATTCTAAAAATATTAGTTTCGAGACATCCCGAGCACTTTCCCTAATTTCTTCTTCATCATGAAATCAAACATCGACTCATAAATTCCCTGAACTAATGCAGTTCACGCAATTTTTAAAGAATCTTCTAAGCAAAGCGGTATCGATTTGGTAATTTTTGGTTATTTTGGGATGCCACAAAATAAATATAGAAGGCTTTACGTTGCATGCCAAGTACGAAGTGGGCAGAGCCCCTAGTGTTCTTTGGTTTTTGTGCCAAATCAAATCATAGTTGGAGTTGTTAACTCTTCATGTTACATCGTTCTTGGGTCTCAAAGACCTCACTATTGGAAGTAGCTTACGCTCCTGGCACTTTCTAGAACCACGTTCTTTTCCAAACTGAAACTGTAGCTTTGTCCACCTCCGAATTTCAAAGGTTGTTTCAATTACTTTTCCATTTGTGCACAGCTGAGGCTATGCTCGTAACTATAAAAATTTATCGGCTTGTTAATTTTGCGCTGCTCATATCGATAAATGCCACGATGCGTGCCTGCACCACACAGACATTGACATGCCATTAACTGTCGTCAAGTACAGGCGACAGCCCGTCACAGACAGGACATTTGCACTCACATGTCGCACATTACGATCCGAACAATGAAATGTTTTGCATTACGAGCACTTACTTGCTTCCTCCAACCCCCTCTGGCTCAGGAGCACACACAATTTCTGTAAGGGTAACTGAGCTCAACATTTGGGATAAATTGTTGTATAAACTCAATGAAATTAGAATGCCAAAAAAAGAAGGCGAAAATAAATAAATAGAAATAAAAATGTCAAATGTGCGACTCATTCGATATGTATTCAATGTGCTTACATATCGGTTTCATTAGTTAATGGATAACTGAATTACAAGTCTGTAAAAGTGAGTTGTAAAATTGTTGCTGGGGTAGGGTGCAACACAAGAACTAGTTCCAGTCGAAACGATTGTTGCCGAAAAGAGTTGAGCAAAATGTAAAATAAAATATTTATTAGATATGACAGTTTAGAAAAACCACACTCTGGAAAATATGGTCGAGCGAAGCTTTAACTATTGGACGATTACGCAAGTTTCAACGCTTGTATATTATACAATATGCCAAGTATTCATTTTTATTTGTATCAAAATGAACTTAAGATTTATGAACTGTGTTTTTCTAGTGTTTATGGAATTGATCTATTATAAGAAGCCATAAGGTTTGTCATAAATCATTTTTAAATTATCCACATAATATCAGAATATTTATAAACTGAAATCCAGTGTAACCTCAATAATGTAGACCAATTGCTCGAACATGTGCTCAAAATATTCGTGTTCGGCCGTGCTCCGCAAAACGAATCCGAGTATTTTATTCGGATTCGTTTTAAAACCGAATGTTTGGTGCTCCCAATTTCACCAAACTGAATTTTTTATGTGGTTTGAAACCGAATGTTTTTTTGCAAGAGGAATTAATACGAATCGGTTAAAAAGGTTTGAAAAAGTAGGCATTTTATACTGAAATAATTTTTTTTTAAATTCTGTGATATTCTTAGATTCTATTTATGTCAATATTAAGTAAGATATCGATTGATAATTATTTTTAACTATTTTATTCCGAACCAACTCAAAAAATAGCACGCACAACTCAAAAAGTATTTTTTGATATACGTTCACATCCCCAAGCAAGGTTCAAGTCTTGCATAGAAAAATTTTAATAAATATTGTTGGTAAACTAATATTATTGTGTAAATTTATAAAAATAAAGTACTAGCTATAATTTAATATGAAGTAATCGAAGCCAGAGCTGTACTAAAAAAGGATTAGGAAAATATCAAATTTAAGATATCGAAAACAAAAATGGTGAATTGCGCAAAATCGAATAAAACTTGATTGTTTTCGTTTTTCGTTTTTTATCGATGCTCAGTATCGAAACTGTAATGTTCGGCATTTAAAATATCAATTTATTAACATATCAAATTGAAAAATATTTGTCTTAATAAAAAAATTATAATTTGGTATTTTCAGTTGAGTGCTGAAAATATAAATTTAGAAAAAAAAAACATTTATAAGGAAAATTATTTGAAAGCTACGTTTGAGCGTTGATTTATTCATAAATGGTTAATTTTTAGAACTTCAGCGTTTAGAGATAGCCCTAAAAAGTTAAAAAAATGTAACAATTAAGCGAAAAATTAGGGCTTATTAAAAAAGTTCCACTCTACTCATATTCAGGTTTTTAACAGAGCCCACAAAACATGCGTTTCCATCTCTAATCGAAACTTAAGCCAAGCAAATAACAGCATTAAAGCTTTTATTTTTTTTTTTATTTAACAGCCCTAAAAGTATGCAGCACATATATGTACATCTAGGTTAAGCTGCCATGATTGGTAGTAGGGAACTAGCTTTATTAAATGATATACAAACTTTTTTATAATAAAAAAAAAAAAAAAAAACTTTGCAAATCAAACTGTACCCATGGTAGTGTTTAAAGACCCGAGAAAAACCATTTAAAAAATTCATATATTTTTTTATATTGTATTATTGTGTTTATTGTATGCATAAATTTTGAAAACCCCTAAAATGCAATGAACTTTCAGTTTAAGACAAGGGTACAACGCCGTGTTCTAAATGGAAGCACAAAGCCTTGCCGATAATCATCGTAATAATCGCGCACGTGATGCGCAACGCGCGAAATTATGACTTTCATTTCGAATTGTGCAAAAATTATGAGAAAATTTGCATATTACTGGAACTGTATGACCCAAAACCCACCCCAGAAATGGTTGCCACTTCACTAACATGTTCAATATTTATTAAAAATTAGCAACAAGCTGTTGAAAATCTGCAAATGAGCTCCGTCGACTGGCGTCGGACGGTTCGGCGGCGTCTGCTCACTTCCGTTTATCTCATTTGAGCGAGTGGGGGGTGTTGAAAAGAAACCAACAGTTAAACGAGGGCAGGCTGAGAAGTAATAATTTAATAGTGTCAGATGATTTTTCTGCAGCTAGTAGCTTTTTGCCCCGATCCGTAATTGTGGGTACAATTTGAATCCATTACAACGTAGGAGAGAGCAAGAAGCAGTTGAAACAGTGATATGCTTCTAAGGGTTCTCAAAGTAGAGAGCCAAGAAAGGTGTTTTCGGTAATGCCGCAGATTTTTAAGGAAGATCCATGAAACAATTCATTTTGGTCACATTAAATAAAAAATCAGTAAGATAATCGAATAATATTACAACAGTCTTCTATACTGATTTAAGTTTAGAGCCATAAAACCTATATATAGGGTGGGCCAAATGTAATATACATACCAAATGCAACTTCGAAACTATTCATTTATGAATAAAAAATATAATAATGTCGCCCGAATGGACGTCGCGGCTGGCTCTACAGGCCTGTATGCGAACATCGTAATTTTTAATGACTTTTTTGACGAAAACTCATCTGGCGAATAAGTGACGCTGATTATGGCCCGTGGAACTCAATTGTTGCTTCTTTTGAATCTTGTAAGCGAGCAAATGCAGAGCCGCATGAACATTTTTTTATTTGAACTTGATTAATGTCGAAGAGCTTCTACTTTGGATGAGTATGTTCCGAATTATGAATGTTTAACAACCAAACCAACAGATGGCCCACCCTATAGATAAAAAAAAAAATACTTTTTTGGAAATGGTTTGCCATCTACCATAGTTGAAAGGCCTTAATTATTATCTTTTACCAGAATTATATGTTTTGTGGGCGAGATATTCTGCAAATGCTATGGTCGTCTATAATTTGAATTCCAGTATTAAGTATATGTGTTTTTTTTTTTGCCCAAAAATTGCTTGCTTGTCTTTCAGGCCGCTTACTTGTCAGCCTCACCTCGCACGCAAAGCAAACATAAAATTAAAATTTATATTTTTTATTGGAATCAAATTGTTGTTGGTGAGTGCTGTGCAATGGGGCTGAAGTAATGCTATGAAAGTGAAAAATTTTCAATGGCTCTAGGTAAAACCCAAACGAGTGTGCCACTGTGTCAACGCCTCGGGCCAGGTATAGACCCAAACAATAAAAAGTATATTTAATTCTAATTTGTTGAACCCCACACACCCACAGAGTTACAATAAAGCTCATATTTGCATACGAAAAACTAATTATAAACATTTAAAAAAAAAATGTTTCTAATTGAAATTTCCAACTGCTGTGCAAACAAAACGAGGCTGAGCTTATGGGCGTTGAGGTCGCGAAAGGGAGTGGCTAAACAAACAACAACATATGTAGTCATCATTGGTTTTAGACAGGGTTCTCACAATAGGGTGCAAAAATGTAGTCTACAAAATGACAAATACGTGTCATTTAGGCGGCAAAAAAAAAAAATCCTACATCGTACATACATAAATAAGTAAGTTTAAGAGTCCCATATGTGTTTTTGTAGTTATATGGATCTGTGTGTGTGTGTGCATCTCAACACTTGCGCATTTTGGCAATTTTCCCAAAAACTCGAAACTCAAGTGGCACCAAGTAAGCAAAGTGTCATGCAGAACTTCAAGTGGCCAAGTGAAGTGAAGTTAACCAAAATTTTTTGCACATTAACACTCCAGAACTTGAGGCATGTTTGCACCATGCGTATACAATGCGGGCCAATTGGATGTATCCAGAAGTTGTAAAGAACTGTAAGAATATTAAATATACTTATTTGACTGCTTTTGTTCTTCCTTGATTTAAGGTAGTTCAATGCAGGCGCAGGAAAGTAAACATAATTTTTAAAAGTACGCCATCTTAATTTTCTATTATCTTAGGTTTTTTTTTTTTTGGCTAGTTGAAAGATTATCACTTATTAAGATAAAGTCATATTGAAGACTGCATTAAAGTTTTCAAGAGCACAACAAAAATGGTGAAAAAATTTTACAATTGATTTAGGATTTTCGTAAAAAACCATCTTCAACGATTCATCTCAATGAGAATCGGTTGGTAAACAAACAAAATAAAAGCATATGGGGCAAGAAGAATTCTCTTGCATATCAAGAAAAGTCGATGCAACCTCAAAAAGCGACTGTTTGGTTTGGCTAAATGGAATCATCGGGCCTAATTTTTTCGTAAATCACGGTGGCAACACTGTTACCAGGGCCGTAGAGAGAAAATCCGAGCCCGGGGGGAAAATGTACCGGCCCCTCTATTACACGTTAAGCTTGAATCACGACAGTACAACAGTAACTACACCGGGCGCCTGAGAAAACTCCGCAAAGTCAGTCTTAAAGCCATCATCTAAGACCACCATTGACTCGTCCCCATTGGAAAATATCATCGAAAACTTTCAACATCTGGTCGACGTCTGTAAATCCAGCCGTCGGTAGCGTAGTGGTAGCGTAGTGGTAGCGTAGTGGTAGCGTAGTGGTAGCGTACTCGCTTTAAAAACCGAAGGTCGGTGGTTCGAGTCCCCACAGTAGCACTGGTACATTTGCCTAGCACTGGCATCGCTAGCTCAAAGACGCTTTTTGCCAAAGAAAATCTCTATTAATTCCAGACATCGCCGTTCGGATTCGGCTATAAACTGCAGGTCCCTGTTCTCTTTGAACAGTTATTAAAAGAGATCCCCATGCCCCGTCCAGGGGCGACTGACACAATTGTCAGTCAGGGAAATTATTATTCTTATAATTAAAATTTATTTTCTTTAAAATTTTATAGTTTGCAAGAATTTTTAAGATTTTTTGTTAAAAATATGCATTTTTTTTAAAGTATGAAGTTAACAATTTTGAGAGATTGGGGGAGAGTACACTAGGCAAAGTGTCTGATTGCATTTCAACCTAGCGAATGTCAGCACGGTCCTGGACCCTACTCCCGACGCACTACCTCCTCGTGGTTCTCTCTGAATTGTCGCTTTACATTCGTTGGATGGTTAAATAAAGAGCGCGGCGGGTACCATACACTTTAATTAGGTTGTGGCGTAGGACTTGAGATCCACCCTTGTAACAAATCGACTTCAATGAAAGGTGCCACCAGGCTGAGACCCGTTAGGGTTATTTTGGCCAGTTAAGAAGAAGATAAAGTTGAAAATACTAAAAGTTTTTCATAAAAATTCGGCCATACGCAACAATTTTCAGCCATGAAAATATTAACAGAACTTACGAGGAAAATGTCGAAATTTCATCAAGGAAAGAGAGCAAGTTGAGCAGAATCAACTATCCGGACGCCTTTTATAATAACACGCGTATTTTTTAACTAAACGCAGTTTAAAGACTTTAGTACTGGTTAGAAAATCAAAAAAAAAAATTAAAAGCATGTGCTGAATGAAACATTTCCGATAATTGTAATCTACGAGCTCGTAAAACTTTTCACGCTTGAGTATGGGCCCATTTTCTGGTCTAACTTCAACTGAACCTATTAAGTTGCGCGGCACTGTATGCATAACAACTTGGTGTGTGTGGAAATGGGAAATGCTGATAATGCGCAAACTACACAAAACGCACACTCGAATCTGTCAGCCAGGACACTTACCACACGCCCAACTCACTATAAGACCTCTCTCCAACTCCTCTCTCCAAATCTATTGCCAAAAATATTTTCAAAGTCAAATACAATTTGATAGCAACCAGTCACCCAGCTTTAGAATCCAAACCAAACCCATACCAAAGACAGCCTGAGGCGTTGTTTTTATTTTTGCTAGAGAAAATTACAAACATTTAAATTGGACCACATACGGTCTGGTCTGGATTTCGACCTTTGTTTGAGATCGACCAAAAGGACCAACTATGCAAATAACATTAATTGTTTTGCCAAACAAAGAGCGGCGCGTTCACAATAAACAAATATGAACAGAGGTAGAGGCTGTTTTGCAAGGAAAATCGCTTTTCAAAACCCAAATGAAAACAAAGCAACAAAGTAAGTGAGTACTGCAGCTCCGACCCCGCCGAATGATACAATTCGAATTGTAGTCAAACTTGTAAATTATAAGCCGCCGCTGGAAAAATCTAACCCTAAATCTATATAACCATATAGCCAAACGCCACATGTAGTCCCAAAGGAAACGGCGATTCATTTAAATTTGATATGGGAGATACTTAAAACGAAATTGTAGCAAAAAGCAAAGTACAGTCGCCGTAAAACAACCCTATAAAGCATTTGACGGCCCATTCGCGGGTTGTTAAGCACACGCACAAAGCGTAGAGACAAAAACGAGGACGTGGACGAGAACGGAGCGGCAGAGAGCGAAATACACCCCCGGCTCCGTTTAAAACATGCTCGTAATACATTTGGGTTATGAGGTGAAAAGCCGCCCGTAAGAATTGAGCACTTTAAGATGCGCGCCCAGAAACCGAGTACAACCAAAGCATTCATATGCTAAGCATATGGAACAGGCAAGTAAGCGCAAAAAGTCTTTATCATGGCTCAGTACCGCCTGTTTCTGGGCATTGTATGAAATTTTTTAATCGCTCAAAGCAAATGCCAGCAACAACAAAGAGCAGGAAACTTTTGAATTTTACAGCGGGTCTTACTGACTTTTGTTGAATTTTTCGTGTTTTCTAGAGCTCTACTGTATTACAGCCGAATGATTTGCATATGAATGAGCGTAATAAGACGATACCGAAGCGTAGAAAGTAAGCAGGATATGAGTAAAAGTAAGCAGAGTTGTCTCATAGGGTTAGCTGCTGTTTCATAATGAAACATTCCTCGAGTGCGGAATTAATAGCTATGATTTGTCTTTTGTTGTGAGTCCAATGCATTGCCAAGTAGGATTTAAATTGCATAAATTGTTAAATTAAGCGGAAGAAGGTATGTGTGGGAACTGCACAGGGGTTGGGGTTACTTGCTGGGATGCGACAAAAATAGCTCAAATCTTAGACAGCAGCAGCTCTTAAGCAAGTACAGTCCGAGCAACTCGAGATTAACTTCAATTATCGACTTGATACGCCCGTAGCATAAACTCAGGAACTAATCCCATATCACTCAGCGCTTGCATAATAAAAAAGGAAATAACTTAAATCGAAATTACAACGCATTAGCAAGCAATAGACTCGGGAAAACTCCACATGGACATTGCAATTTAATCAACTTGCTTTTTCCGCCCAACTACTCGTACACGGCTTTCTTTTTCTTATTTTTTTGATACTCTATGGATTTTGAGAAAAGAGTATATTGGGATCATGGAATGCCTAGATCATAGCTCGGGCGAATTTTGAAGTGGTCGATTTTCAAAAATATTATCTTGAGATGGACTTGAGATGGATAAAAAGTAATCGTCTTTACAAAAGAACACAGAATCTCATCCATGCCCGAAAAAAAACGATGAAAGTCGGAACACTCTCAAGTACACGTTAAAGGGTTTGCTTCATTTTGAAGGTACTCTGCTCATAATGGACAAATCCGCGATATCTGGAATACTAATAAAAACTGAATTGAAGTATTCCAAATTTTATATCAGGCACCCTAGGTACTATTTCAATTGCATGGAAATTGTAGCGCTCTAAGTTCAGTGTATCTACTAGTCGGTATATATGAACTACAGCAACCTACTTGATTTTTATTATGCTAAACGCACAAATGAGCTGCCTGACGATGATGTGAATGATGTTGACGATGACGTTGACCAGGGGTCGCTGACAGGGAATCGAAGTCGAGGGTACAATGCTGGCCACGCACAAAGTTCATTGATTAACGATTTAACAAAAGACGAAAACAAGGACATGCAGTGTAACCAGGAAAAAGTTCCCCCGGGACTATGCCTGACTGGACTGGATACGCTCGCACACACGCACACACATGCGGAGGACACCAACAACAACAACAGCAACAACTGCATAATCAAAAAATTAAAATCTCTTTATGTTTTTATACCCGCTGATTGAATGGTTCCATTGTTTGCTATTGCTCGGACAGTTTGATGTGCCATTGATGGACTGGCTGACTGGACTGGACTGGTTGGAGGACTAGCACCAACTGCCTTTGAGCTTAGAAATCGTGCAACCCTCGGCAACGGTCAGCGTCACTGAAGTGTAATGGATACATGTAGCATCAGCAACCAGGATATTGTAATATTATCCTTTTTGTGTGGCCTCGGGACCAGGCAGCACAGCGATTAGCTGCGCGAAAAGTTGGCAGAGTTACCAGAGTTGCCAAACCGCGACACACATGCATTGCTGTGGCTTCACTTTCACATGTGGTTTTTTTTCGGAGCAAAAGTTTAATTAAATCTCGCTGCTTGCCTAATCTGCAATCAAGTTATTAGAGAGCTTTGCTTTTTTTTTTCGGAATGCTGCATTGCTTTGATTTCGCTTTTAGTGCTAATTGCATATGAGGGTTTCAAAGAAGACAATAGACTCTTCCAAGGTTTTCACACCTATTGTGTAAGCTGTCAGACCGTAGAACAGGTTTGACAGCTTTCAAGTGGTCTTTGAAGTGACGACAGGACTATACTGGCAACTTCTTGTTCTAAGTGTGTGCCTCAACTAGTTGCTCAATAGCTGTAAACACGGGCATGTTATGGCACAGCTGCTATCTCAAAAGATGTCCAACCAACTCATAGGCCTAGGGCGCAACTTATAAAAATGTCTCATAAATAGCGTTAAAGTAGCACTTCAAAAATCCAATAAGCCGCTGCAGGCAAAAACAATGACAAGCACTGTGACGTAGTCGATGACGATGACTAAGCAACAACACGCTGACATCCCCAACCCCAAGCTCAGAGCCATATCTTATCCAGAGTTCCCTGTTTGCTGTTTTCTTTTGCTTTCTCTTTTGACTTGCTCTTTGCCGTTTTATTGCAATTTGCGAAAATTTAGTGAAAGTGAAAGCACAGCTATTTGATTACCGCATCCTACACTGAGCGAAAAATGTCATTCAGAAGTTAAGTCAGCGAGTTCTTAGAAATCGAAGGAAGTTTGTAGATGTACAAGGTTCGTTCATGGAGACAAATTGATTTCTTTGGTCTTCCTGACCATCTAGGAGGTTACTTTGTGGGACTTCCAGCGTCGGCTACTCCTTGTTCCCATACTTTACCTTACCATAAAAAGAACTTTTGATATTTTTTCAAGACTACTATCAAAACCAATTAACTTTGCTCCAATTTGTAACTTAAAACCCCCTAAGTCCCTTGGTTTTTTTTCTCACTGTGTACAACACACAACCCTAGTCACTTTGCGGGGTGAAGACAATAACTTTGATGATTTACCCTGTCTCATTATGAGCGACAAGTGAAGGGGAGGACGCTGTGCTAAACTACTCACGAGTCAATAATGATAAGCACAAACTAACAGATTGTCAGGACGATAACTGCTGAGTATCCAACTGGCTTAAGGGCAGCTCAGATGTCTGCTGTTCTGGATATGGTCCAATGAACGTTCTTTTAGTGTGACCGTGCTCTCTGCATTAATTGCCAAAATTAAATTTATTTCCTTCATTAATACACGGAAATACCATGCAAAATGTCAAGTAATCAAGCACATCCTGCGCGCACTTGCATCAAGTACACTAGCCCACGGGTGGGTGACCATGTCTAGAGTAGATCCTGCGGCAAATCTGGATTTCATTTGAATGACAGTCAACGTTTTGGACGTTTACAGCATGTCATGCTGCTTATTAAAAGCATAAATATGAGTGGCTTAAGGAACTAGTGGCAACGTTGAAGAGAAAGAAATAGTACAAAAAGTGGTGCAAGCGAAGCCCTAGAGTCATAATGCTCATAAAATGCCAATCAATTGGCAACAAAGACCAAAGCAAAAAAAAAAAGGAAAAACTCATATGTACTCAGCACTTGCCATAACAAGGTATTGCTATAATGGGACAATTTAGTCTGGACAATGGTCGAAAATCAGCGCTAACCGACAACAATAAGGAGCGCAAACTGTGCCATAGGGCTTCCCAGTAACTTATAACTATTTGCTGAGCTCAGTGAAAGAGTCCTGTCGCAGTTTTCAGTACTTTGTGCCGTTAATCAATTAACTTTAGTCTGTCCTGGTAACCCGCCCAAAAGCCGCCCTCTTCACAACACTGTCCTCTGTTGTCGTTTATTGTAGGCGTTGGTGATTCATGTGGCTCTTATTTGCTTGACCACTTCAATATGTCAAACAAATCAAACTCAAGCAAACCCCCAAGACCAATCACCACATCGGCTACAAAGCCTACAAACTAGACTCGGTAGCAGATCTTTTAACCCCGCATCCGTAGCAAGTCAAACAAAGCACTCGAGCAAATATTGAAAAGTGAAAAGTTTTCTCAATATGTGACTGCTGTGGTTCTTGTATTGTTGTCCTGATTTATGCCACAAATTTTGATAATTTATTGTTGCAAAAAAACGTACGAGGGGTCAACATAAGGTTAAAGTGCTTGCTGGTTATGGTTTTGATAGATTGTCCTTTGTAATTTTCTAGTTGCGGAAATTGCAATGATTGAAAGTTGTAATTTGTTTAAATATCTCTTGGGGGGAGTGCTCTAACGTGACGTCAGCAGCAATTAGATAAAACTGGTACAGTCAACACTCCTTGCATACTTCATTAGCTCTTCGAGGCACAAGTCAATGAATCGCATTTATTTGAATTCGGAACTTAATACGCTGATTAATCCAAGTAATCAAATGTATGTTCCATACAGAACGCCACGGGGCCACTTCAGCTTCAAGTCTAAAAGCCGTTTTGTGGTCACACGAGTCTGGTCCTTTGCGGTTAGCTCCATACGCACTCACATGTTGTACGTAATCCCAAACTGCCCCTGGCTGACCAAGCAGTGCTCAAACTGTTAGCTAAGCGCCTTTGGCTAGGCGTAGACCCTGTACAATGTACAAGAAAAGGGCGTGTTGCTTATGTAATCCAATCCCGTTCAAGACTCGCCATTTATTACTGTTGCACCCTTCTGTTTGCCGTTGCTGCGACAACTGATTGAAACTGAGTGATGGCAACAGTTGGTCTGATTGACTGTCCCTGAGTTGGCTGCCCAAGCTATAGGGTTATGATCGAAATTAATCGCCTTGGCAATGCAAACTGCGCCAAATTAGGCAAATAATTCAAAGTAATTAGGCGCGAATGGCTGGGACTAACCGACCAACGTTCGTTCGGGCAAGTGCAGCTGCCCATTTCGTCATGGTAATTTAAAATTCAAGCCGGACTACTCTACCAAGCACACACAAAGTGCCCATTTGGACGCACATTTCCATAACATTTTCAACGCACTTGGCACTCCATAATAATGAAATTATGACGACACAAAAAAAAAATATCAAATGGCAACCCTTTTATTTGGCTCTTATTTTTTTTTGGCACAAAATCCTCGCAATTGTTGCTTAAACTACTTTAAGGTCCTTGGAGTTTTGTCTGCAAATGACATGCACATGCGACTTCTTGAACTAGTCTGAACGTCTCTGGCGACTGTTTCTTTGTTGCTGCGGCTCATACATTGGCCATTAGTCTGGATCCGACAACAAGAAATCCATTTCCGATATTGGGTGATAAAATTTTATGAATGTAATTTGCAGCGATTTGTTGCGTCTCAAGTTGTGTGTAAGTATGTGTATTTCAAAGGGGTTGGTCATCATCATGTCTGGAAATGTCATTCCGAAATTGTTATTGACGACATGATGGCTACATGATGGGCAGTTGGTGTAGTTGTCAGTTGGTAGTGCTGGCTATTGGTTTAAATTATTAAAATGCATTTGCTTAACGAGGCTAAAAACGGGTTAAGAGCAAACTGGCCATTGGCATTGACGTTTGCATAAACTTGGGTTCATTGACAAGCCAAAAAGCTAAGCCAATTGAAGTGAAGAGAATGTATTGATTGGACGAACTTTTCTATAAATATTCTATAAATATTTTGTCAATTATTGTTGGTTTAGAGCTGATGCGACTTTGCAGAGCAATGGTGAGCTTAAGACATGGCGTTACCTTTTCTTGAACCGCATCAACTTCGCAATGGTGACCATAAAACTGGAGAATTATTTTAAAAGTGTTTATTATGTTGCCTAAGTAGATACATATATGTGATAACATCGCGCAGCATCTGCTTGGCATATTACCATACGTGACCCCGTTGGATTATATTGGTTTATATGCTTATAAGCAGGGCCGTAGATAGAAAAACCGGGGCCTGGGGAAAAAAATTTACCGGTACCTCTATTACACCTTTAAATTGAATCATTGTGTTCTGTAAGTACGACAGTAATTACACCAGGCCCAGGTGGAATCCCCCCCTTTCCTTCCCTCTCTCCACGGGCTTGTATATAAGCTTGTACTAAAGACTCTTGTGAGCCTAACAACCCATATTGACCCATTGTCGAAACTACTCCTATTTAACTCTCGATGAAAACAAAGAGTAGAATCAGGCAATTTCTCTTCTCTTTCTTTTCCTTGGATCCACTTAAGTACCTTTTTCAAAAGTTGATATATTTATGAAAAGGAGAGAAGTATATCATCAGTCTTGTTCAACTATTTCGACACTGTTTGAGAGGAAAGAACTTCCGATAACTTTGTCACTTTATACGTTGGTGATAACTACCGTGTTGGATGGAACAACTCACTGGATAAGCTTTATGACGTCATTGATATAGTGGAGCGGACACACATCCAGCCTCTATACTAGTATTTCCATTTATTAAGCTTTTTAATCCCTTTGTAGTAGTAATCTGCCAAAGCGGAAGATCTCGCTTTCATTCATTGGTTCACTGAGTGAAGAAAGCGTTCGCAAAGCAGAGCATCTGTAGGAAAGCACTGCGAAAGGTCGTAGCCCTATAATGCGCTTTTATGAAGAGTTAAAATGAAGGTAACAAGGAACTCAATTGCCGATTGGGCGTAGTCTATTTAATGTCAAACACTGTATATAGGTCGAAATTTCATATTAAGTCACAATGCGCTAGTAATGGATTTAGTGCTTCTACGCCATCATAATCTTCACTTTAACACAACCCAGTAACCTAACCTAGTTAAGCATCATCGTTGCAGCAAATTCCCATCAAAAGCCAAGCTCATTTTCATATTTAATGTTTAGAATTTTGAAAATTGTTGCCGCCCAGTCATAAATTGTCATATGATAAATGACGTCACCTTTAGTTTACGATCCATTTGGTTACTAAAATGAAAATTAGCATAGAAAGCACATAAAATCATAAACAGTGCGCATAAATAACAACATTAAAGATGTATCAAAAAGTGGAAAACAAGAGAAGAATAGTGAAAATGTGCAAATTAGGCGCACCCATGGTGAAGATGCGCATTTTATGGCCCATTTTAAAATCAAAATTATAGAGTTCAAAGTGTGGGTTAGCGAAATATGGACAGATAAGTGCCACACCCACTTCGAAACTGATTTATTAGCGCATATTTGTGATATATGCGTGGGATTTCAAGGATTTGGAAATAACTTACTTGAGTGACTGTTGGCGCATATGCGCATAATTTCCCTAAGAGCTAGGAAAATCAAAGTAAAATTTTTATAATTTGATTTATTGGAAGACTTAACGTGAAAAACGTGCTCACATGTTTGGTATATTGTTAGCCATTGTTGTTGTTGCTTTTGGCAATGTTTTTGCAAATAAAATTGATTTACTTAGATTTTGCATTTTAAATTGAGGGTAGCTTTTGGCAAATATTTTGACTGGTATTAGTTACCTATTTCAAGTGCTCTCCCTGTTTGGTTGCGAGGGTTGGCTTTTGTATCACGAAAACAGGCTATGTTTATGTTGCCAGATCAAATGTGAAATGAACTTGGGTAGTCTTCAACGCTATAAAACACGGAGCGATTTGAAGTTAAAGCTCTTTTTGGTGACAGGCCCTTGATAGAAAATTTGAAGTTCTATCAACTAACTTAGTTTTTTGGGATGATATTGAGATATTTGGCTCTCAGATATCAATCATGGTCGCCGATTATTTGTCGCCAAATGTCGAGGTCGTACAAAAGACCGTCATAAGACTTACACCAACATCTTTCAATGTTCATTTAATATCAAGAGCATTGATGGCTTTGGCTACCGGGATTGCAAAATATATCGATTAACAGATAAAGAATCTTGGAATCTTGTACGAACTCAAATCAAATGAAAACTTGCAAGGTCAGTGTTATTCGTTTTAGAGAGAGATGGGACCGGGTCCCGTCCCAAGCGTCAGAAAAAGACATTAAAAATCTAGTTTCGAATGACCAGACTCTTTTTTTTTAATCAAAACGTTACTGCACGATTTAAAATTCTTTACCAATCCGTCCACGCCGCAAGTTTTTTTGGGTGACTCGATTCATTCCCATTCCGGTCCTTTTGGAGTTACTTCGTGCAAACAGTTTTAGATAAAGAATATTATAGAAAGTAATATACGATGGTAAATATGTATATCGCTTTGTTTTGTACTCGCGAAATTCACAAGGCAACCCTCGTACGATGCAACCGCAGACGCTTGACATTTTTGTTTCAATGTCGCAGCCAATTTACTCTCGATATTTTTGCCAGCTAAGCAGCCATAATTCCCACTGTATTATGTATGCGGCCCGAAATGACAAACACTCTTACACACACACACACACACACACAGATGCACGCACTCATAGATACGCAAACACACACAGTGACACACAGGTACACGCGATCCGTACGCAATTTTAAATGGATTTATTGATACGCTAGACTGCAAAAGTAGCAAACAATGGTTATGGGTAGGGGGAGGGTTACATGGAAGGGGGTTACATGTTTGCAAACATGTCCTTCTCTTTTTTGGCAGAAAGTAATGCCTGGCGATTTTTCAATTGTCACAAGGACCGACACGGCGGCTGCCGTTGAATTAACCCATCAAGTGGTTCCATGGCACTTTGACACTCTCTGCTGACTCCTGGTCCTGGGAAAATTGAGCCGAGTTTATTATTCGCATCATTTGCGAATTTTGATTTTAATGATTCGAGCGTCAAAAGAAACAGGACACGGCTAGAGATACCGCTGTCACCGCTCAAATTGAATTTTGATTAGTTTCGAACATTTGCCGCACGCGTCGCGTCCTGACGCAGGATCCCTTTCTTGCCACTTTGATTGATTTCAATTATTTGTCAAAAAAGCAAAAAGACTCAAAAAAGAAAAAAAATGCACTGTGGTTACTTTGGAACTCCGCGAACACGCTCTGAATTTGTAAGCAGTCAAGCCAATTTGTTGGCTGCCAAGTTATGCAAATTGCTGGGTAATTGATATGAAAGACTATTTTAGTATTTCAAATTTTTTCACTTAATTTTTTAAATTATGCGCATTTTCAATGAGGGCGATTAAAAGGTCATTGCATGAGCGAATCTAAGGACTTGAAACTAAATGGCAATTAAGGGATCATTTCCAGAGTGTTACCGAGTCTGGGGGAAAAAAGTGTTTAATTATATGTGCGTGGAAACAAGAAAATAGGCTTAAAGCAAGTTACAAATTTGGAATATGCGGATAATGCAACAGAAGCAGAAATTGTGTTAAGACTTAAGATAAGCTCAAATGGGATCAGTTCTAGACCGACCGAGGCGGCAAATTTAAAAAATTCCCAATTTTTACATAGTTGTTTTTTTTTCCACACGTATTTTTCATTTGTCATCGAAGAAGTGGCTCATGCTCCGGTCGATTCAAAAAAAGCAAATTCGCAACTCACATGGAAATTTAATTTCGTCAGAAGCTCTGCCTTCACCAGTTCGACTCCCATTCGATTCCTCAAATCGGTCCAAACATTCTTCATCACTGAAAAAACTTTTTTCACGTTAGCATTGCTGATGGGGATCGATAAAACTTTTCCAACAATTAAGGGCAATTGAACTTTCGAAAATTTTTACCCATTTTATATCGACAGCGAGGTCAATTTGTTTGATTTTGTGGATAATCTTCGCCAAAGAAAGTATTTCGTCGTAAAGAGCGTCTTCGTCAACATCAAGATCAACCGCTTCAGCCGCTCGAAGAAATAGTTTTCGGTCTATTATTTCGTCTTCAAGGATCAAAACAGAAAAGTGTTGAAATGGAGATTTTTCAAAATCGTACCATTTTCCCAAATATGTAAGAGTTTGATGGTAAACTAATAATGCCTCTCTCTCAAATTTCGATCGTTGATGCTGTGTCAAATGAGGTAGACTTTTGTTGACTTTAGATGCAAAGTACTTGTCATCCATTCTGGTTTGCAACCCATCTCTCAATTTAGTCATTACACTGTGAATGTGTGTTCTCATCACTGTTCCTTTTTCCAGATTTTTTATACTTTTTGTCATGTGGTGCAAAAAATGATGAGCGAAGTATAAGTAGCATTCTGGAAACGTTAAATTTTCGTTGAGATCGTCGTTTAGTTCATTCTCTTGATCTTTCACATAGTTCCAAATCGTTTTGTCAACTTCACCTTCTCCTTCATTAATAAAATAATGCTTTCAACCCGGCCATTTCTTGATAATTCGCTCTGAACGCGGGAAATTCGAATTTACTTAATTCATATGGCGGCCCGGCAAAATTTTCATTGGCCCGGCATTGCCGGACAAGGCCCGTGTAGGTGGCAACCCTAGCTCCAAATTTCATTCGCAGTAAAATCACGGCCGGATTAACCAAAAAGGCAATACGCAATAGGACCTTTTTTTTAGGCGCTACTTATTTAATTTGAATAAGTAGTTTATAGTAAACTTTGGAAAAATATATGAAAAAATTGTCAGTGTGACCAGATTTTTTCAATTCTTGTTGTAAATATAAGGAAAGGAAGACCGGTCAACGTAAGATGCAGAAATCGAAATCGATCAGCAGATAAGATATTGCTCTTCATTTTAAAAAGGAAATGCTGCACTTTAAATATTTCGTCGCGTGAAAATAGTACCTGCGATAAATTTTTTAAAGCTTATTTTTGAAAATATGTTTCAATCTACATTTCAAAAAGCTTATAGGTGATTATTGGTAGCAAATGACGATAAAGAATGATATTGTTTAAAATTAAAGCTGATCAAGAATTGTTCACAATAATCAATGGCTCAAAAGTGTTTAAAAGTCAGTCAGTCCAATGAATATAAAATATTTAAGAAATTATAAATTTGAAAAAAATTTGCAGAACTAAATAAGATAAACAAAAATTTCATAATTTTATCAGTTTTTTCGTCCTTATCATGGATAGGCCGCTGAATAGCCCTAGACCCAGTGGCGGATCTACGGAGGGCTTTCGTGTTCGGAGCCCCCCAAAAGTTGGACATATGGGTTGATAATTTGCGAGCTCTGATATGTAGTATATACAATTCGAAGTAAAAAACCCCCCCTATTACGTAATCCTGGATCCGCACCTGCTTGGAACCCTACATAGCTTAAACCGGCATTGTGTATGATTTGTGCTTCATAGAACATGTTTAGAAATTTCAACATACTCAGCAGTGCCAGTCGGAATCCGATTGGATCATTCCCTGGTATTCATATAAAAGTCGATAATTGTGTATCATCTGACCATAGTATCCTTTTCTCTTGTCGAAACTTCGAGATTACTATAGATATATTTTTTGTAATTCATGCCGATTGCTTCTGAACTATCTAGTAACTATCTGGACGTTTTACGTCAACATTAAAGTTTCCATAGACCCAAATTTTCTTAATAGTAGCTTATTTTTGAAACTGCTTAATAAGAAGACACCTACATTAAATGAACTATCATACTTCCAACATCCTAAAGAATAGTTTAAATGCCTCACCCACTCATCAAAGAGCCACAACAATTCATAAGTTAAATGGCCCTAAACCACTCAATCTCTGCAACAACCACAAAGGATTCTAATACATAATGCACAAACTGACACAAAGGGACACCCCAAAACAGCAATAACAACAACAATAAATAATAAATAATATTTCACATAAATAATTATTTCCCTTGCCTCTGCCACAGAGTTCTAAAAAGTTTCTATATATACATACAATGTACATGCCATAAAAATGTATTTGTTAGACGAAAAATATGTTAACTAATCATCGTAGAAAAGGATTTTTATGGGTTTTCATTTCCGCACATAATCGACTTATACCACAAGGCCCGACCCGACCCAGAGTCCAAAGTAGCGACGTGCAGTCAACGGGAAAAACCAAAAGCGGAAATGTGGAACGTTAAGCGCCATGAGAGGATACACGCTCTGAGGTGATATATGTGTCAGTCAGTCCTAGTTCAAATTGAAGCTGGCGAAAATGTTGCGAAAAATGCTGTTGGAAAAAATGTCATTTCCTTTATGAAATAGGGAAACGAGCGGCTGTCTGAAGGCTGGATATGATGCGACGGGTTCAAGTACATAAACTATCCAATACGTATCCATAACCATATCCGTACAGAATGAAGTGACCGTAAGTTTTGACACAAACAAATCAAGTGAATGAAATGAAGTAGACGCAGAGTCACCGCCCACCAGAGTAATAAAAACGACAGGGGGCTGCTGCAAGAGTTACTCATATTTATGTTTATTGGATGGGTCGGGGGTACACACATACTTATGTATATATAAGTGTATGCCATAGAATATAGGTCTTAGATATTGATATAGTATGTGGCTATGGCAATTACAGCAGTTTAATGACTTGTAACACCGAGAGTACTGGAAGAAAATAAATTCAAATGCCAGCAATATGAACAAGTAGAAGTTCAAGCGGTTGCCAGGCCAATTGACCCACTGAAGTACTCAGAGAGTAGAGCGAGAGACTTTCGAGGAGTGTCAGTCGCAGTTGCTATTCGACACATTTGAATATCAATGGCAGGAACGGTGTTGCTGTTGTTGTAATTACATAGATGCCAGGCACAACGCATGCCAAATCCAAATCCCAGATAAAAACACCGCGGTGGTCCTTGCCACACACAAAGTAACCAGTGAGGCATGTTTGAGGCGCCTGTCGCCGGAGTACCACTCGTCAGCGGACTGTCGAAACATACCGACTGCACTATACCCTGCACTTAAATTTTCACAGGGTTGAGGGCAGGTACGGACTCAGGATTTGGTGTTTTGGTGTTTTTCACTACGAAGTGTGTACATATCAGAGCTCGCATAAACTATAAACCCATTTTTCCAACTTTTGGGGGATCCGTATTCTTTATCCCCCTGGATCCGTCACTGGTTGAGGGACTGGCAGTGGGGTTTAGTTAACTACATAAGAGTCTATATACTTGGAGACTGTAACTTCTTCGCAAGGAGTCTTACTAATTTCATATTTTTAATGGAGTCTCTTGGCAAAACATTACCTACCAAAGATCCCAACATCTTGTATTCAATTTTTCGACCATGTATGGGATATAAAAAATGGGAGGTCTACATATCGAGTTTGGAGGCTCAACCTTCTAAGAAACGCTGTGATAGATAAAATTCGAGTCTCGACCCCTCTATCCTTCGGTAAAATTTTCTTCCATTCCGAGAACCTTTTTGTATATACGGACGGACCTAAACAGCTAAATCGACTCGGCTCTTCAAGATCTGAGCTTCTGATCAAGACTCTATGTACCTCGTAGTCTCAGAGATGCCCGTTCTGCCCGTTACAAACTTCTGCACAAACTAATTATACCTTTATATCTTCGGCACAGAGTATAAAAACTCTTACTTTATCAATTGAAAGACACACCATGACGACAAGAACTCCGGTCTACAGGCTAAAAGCTAATTGAAAATTCAAACAGTTTTTTTTTTCGTCGTATTCCATTGAAATTTGACTACCGGAAATGCGCGTCCAGCGTAATTTTATTGCGTTGCCATTGATAATGACATAATATTTTACGCTTCGACGGTAAGTCCGGAAAGCGTTGGTAGCGTTTGAGCAATCCAAATGCCAAGTTAACATTTAAATTTTATTTGGTGCTACAAGTCTTTGGCACATTTCCATTAATTTGAAGAGCTGCGTTTTTTGTCTGGGGGAGTTTCGACTGACTTCCCCTTGGACCAGGACTCTTGGTACATCGACATTGTGTCCATTGTTAGCAGGCAGCTTTCATTTCGATTGTATCTGCATAATGCTATTGACTTTTGTGAGGCGGCGCTCAATCATAATCATTTGTTGTCGGTTCTCAGCTACCTGCGGTTATCGCGGAGTTTCCACGGTCTAACATTTGTATTGGCTACAAAAAAATTTGCATAATGCAAAAGTTGTTGTTTGCTTTGGATATTATATGAAAACAGCAATGGAATGGTATCATACACACGCCAAAAGCCCAAGAGAACTGTCCAATTGGCAGTTGAAAGAAATTAGAAATTGAGTTTAGGGAACAGAAATGTATCATGTAAGGAACATGAGGGTGTTAGAGCTCGAAAATATCCTACGTCGAAAATTAACAGCTGCAAGCATCAAAAAATATATACGTGTGATATATTAAAAGTAAAAAATTACTAAAAGTATGAGTTAAATAAATTAAAATATATAGTACGAACAAGTTGTTTTTTTTTAAATCGTTGAATATTCAATAGTTTTGAATAACAACTTCAGATGAGATTATTTCCTGTTTTGTACTTTTCAGAGCGTGATTTTTTTTTCACTATTATTATTTCGTAATAAAGTTGTGAAAACGTCACTTTACATTTTTTTTACGTTCTATTGTTTAACATGTAACTACCAGTAAGTCAATAAGTCAAAAAGGCAGCTGAATTTTGAAACTTTAAACAAAAAAATAAAAAAATTCAATCGGGACGCTTCTCCACCCTCTCATTAGTCCTCGTACTGAGCGCATGAAATTTTGATTTTTTGGATTGTTATTTCTGTTATTGTTAAGGTGCATTCTGCGTACGGATTCAACACTTATTTATGTTTATAATAAAAAACAACATGTTTTTAGTTCTGGGTAATAAATTATTTTGACTGAACTTATGAGAATTCATAGTCATATTAAATATGACGTGACAAAGCCTATAACCAGCGGACGGTCAAGGCCAGAGCTGGGCAGCCCATAGCCCAATCGGGCACTTTTTGTTCGTGCACTTACGGCAGAACGCTCTCTTATTGCCCAGCTCTGGTCAAGACGCTACCAACAAGCTCTTTTTTCTCATATAATGATTATCGGTTTAAAAGTTACGAAGGAACAGATGAACATTATACTATATATTATATTACATTCATATATAGGTATAGGGTTTTCCAATAAGAGGCGTTATTTTGGTATTCAAAGAAAAATGCCATTTTTTGAGAAAAATAATCGGATGTTCATTTCATAATAAAGAGGAAGGTATGCCGTTAATAATGAAAAACAACATCAGCCAAATGGCCACCACGACCACGCCTACAGGACCATATCCTTTTCATGAAATTTTCCATAACCAAATCGCAAAGTATTATGTCCTCGATAGGTCCAATGACCCCGCCGGACCATAAACCGCACCAAACAGTCACACGTTGAGGATGGAGAGGCTTCTCAACAATAACTCTTGGGTTTTCCGAGCCCCAGATGCGACAATTTTGCTTGTTGACGTAGCCACCGAGGTGGAAATGGGCCTCACCAGTCAAGATGATTTTTCGATGGAAGATTTTCACCATTTTTGTAGTGAATTTTAAATAATTTCAATGCGTTGTTGAAGGGTGTATCGTTCCATTTTTAGTAATGGCGTAGTTTGTACTTGTCAAATGTCAAAGAATAAAAGCTTCAAAAGTGACAGCTACCCAAATACCGGGTGATTCAAATTAACACCTCTTGTTGGAAAACCCTATACAACGTACACCGATCTTCATAAAATTTGGTACAGTGCTTGAGAACTATGAAAAAGTGAAATATTCGTTCATTTTCGCAACATTTCGTCAATTTTTAAAGTACAAACAGGATAAAATTCAAAAACAAAAACATAAGCACCCTCTGGCGACGCCCCAAAATAAAAATATATGTCAAAAATGGATTTCTCGACCCCCAAAACACCCAATTGACAATTGAGAAAAAATAACGTTTTTTTGCCTTATGAATGCAATGTTTAATTCGATCTTCAAATATTTTATAAACAAACAATTTTGAAAATGTGGGCGACTCAAAATTTTTTTTAGACATAGTTTCTTGGGCAATGTTTCTTAGAATGACCCATAGAACCAAAATCGCAAATAGCTCTTGAAGGTTTTTTCGGCCCCCAACATTTTGACCCACCCTAAGGTACATACATATATACCATACCGGTCAAACACATAGCCCTCCTATTTGCTTAGCCGAGTAAAAAATTTCTCTGCTTTATAGACAATCCAGACAAGTAAGCCAAGTCTGAATGCGAGATGTGATGACTCTAGTTATCTTTGCACAAAATATTTGAAATTTGTGGTTAATAGAAGATGAGTCGTGAATTTGACCTTACATATTACATATTATAATATTTTCACCCTTTTTTGCCCTCTAATATATTATATCTATTTTGTTCAATAATTTGCTAAAAATGTTATTACTATCTAAGTAGAAAAGGCTAGAAGCCTAATTTCTTCATTTTACTTATATTAGATCTCACAATGTATATTTTTAATTTTAGAGAATAAATAAATAAAATAAAATGACATTTTCACCCCGTATATATTTTTCTTAATTAAAGAAAAATACATCGTATTTATTTTTTAAGCAAAATAAAAATTTTCTAAAAAAAAAAACTTTTTCATGAAAAAATTTCGGGCTTTGAAAATGTATCTATACTTTTTATCAAAGCTTAGCTTTACTTATGAAGCAAAAGTTGGCAGCAAAAGACTTATGGCTTTAAAAATATATTATTAAATCTTTGGAAGCTAAAGATATTTCATAATTTTTAAAGTATAAAAAAAATGTAGATTAATTTTCAATGTTTTTGAAATCCTATAAAAAAGACTCCTGTGTGATATGTATGTTCCTTAGCAATGTATTACAAAAATGGTTAAAGCCTTTTCCAGTAATGGAAACAACTGCAAACTGATAAGATTTGTTACAATATTTAAAAAAATTATAATGGGAGCAAAGCGACCAGGGACTGGGTCCCCATTAAATTATTAACATCTCTAAAATCCCATTTAGTTTCTGTTATAAATAACATACTTGATATAATAATAAATAATATTAATTGGTCAGAGATCTTTGGTTTTGCGTTATAACTTATTAAAGTAATATAATAATTTAGTACATAATTAAATTTAAAAAAATATTTACTTACCTTTAAACGTTTAGTTTTTGTGAAACAGTTACGTTTTTATATCAATTATATTTCCTCTGTAAGTCAAAGTTGAATTTATCACAAAAGAAAAAACAAAGAAAAAAACACTGCAATTTTATTTATACACATAAAAAAAAAACAAAACAAAAACTGTTAAATAATGGTAGAGCATATTTAACTTTCTCACGCACTAGCAGCTCTGTTAGCTTAAAACCCTTTATATATATATTATAAACACACAACAAAACAAAAACAAAAAAAAATTAGCACTGCACTTTTTATTTACACACATACATATGTAAAAAATAACACATAATAACGCGGTTATTTAACTCTCTCACGCACTATTAGCTCTCTTCTGCTTTGATTAGCTAAGCCACTTGCACTTGTAACACTTATAAAGAAATACCAAAATTCTGCACAAACACACACGCACGCACTATACATATATAAAACCATAAGCGCCCTTATTTTCTTTCCTGCTTACACTCATTCAACTATTGCCAATTATTTATACGCCTTTTCATGCAGTACATTAGAAGTCAACTAGTTAAATTTTTAACACTTTCACTTATTTGCAATGAGTTGCATTTGTTGTAAATAAACGCAGTTACTGTTTATGCATATATTTATAATATTTCCGATGCACTAATATATTATTTTAATTTGTTATTAAACTAAAACGCGGAGCCGATCTGAATGCGCTTCGTTTTTAGTTTTCTTTATGCTGCAGACTGAATTGCCAACTACTTGTTGACAATAAGAACGTCTGCTCTCTCTCGCTCTCAAATGTTATGCTTTGTGCATGATTGGCAATATTTTGCATTAGCATATAATTGGTAACTCAAAAGAACGAACTATTTTATAGTTACAAAAAATAGGCTGCTCTCAAAGTTGGATGTAATTTAAAATTGATTTTCAACACCGTCGAAAGGAAAAATTGTCTTGCTAAACTTAAGAGTTCTCAGGTGACTAAGAGCAGAAGTTAGGGTAATTTTTAATAAAATAAGAGAAAAAAAAAAATAAATAAATAAATAAAATTAATATTATTAATAGCTAAGAATTGTAGCAAAATTGAGTTAGGGTCGCATTAATCAGTTTATTACTAAAATTGTTTGGTCATTTACGCAAATTCTTAATATAAAATCTTTCAATAAAACTTATTTTTTTTAGCTCGTCCTTTTTAGTCCTGACATACAAAGCTTCCATTACAGAATATTACTATTATTCATTTGGCATTTCTAACATGCAAGATATAGTCGCAAAATTTGTGAATTTGCTTGACAAATCAAAGATTTCGAAAATCGCAAGTTGTTTGCATAACAACTTAAGACCGCAGTCTCAAGTGTAGCGGGGGGCAATGGTCACGTGAGCTGAAAGCCAGATCTTCAAAAAGTAAAGGCAATAAGTAAACAAAAAATAGATAAACAAGATGAAAAAAAGAGGCAAATACAGAACACGGCAAATAAATGCGGAAAATTGTGACCTTAATTTGTAAAAGTAAATAAATGGCAAAAGAAAAGCAAAATCAAAGGAAAAACTCTCATGTGTGTGCAGGAAAAGTGTGCATACAAAAAGGATTTTAAAATCTAATTTTGAAATTTAAAAGCAAACCGCCAAACGAACAAATAGAACGGGGGTAACCGCCTGTTGTCAATAGAGCTGGAAAACCCTTTGCAAATTTACATGCACATACACGCACAATACACACACACACACACACACACACATGCATATTATTTGCAAATTAGCCATGGCCGTAAAGGGGCGCGCATTTCACATGCGAAATGGAACCAATAAACCGTGAAGCACGCAGCAGACCAGGACACGGGCCAGAACCCCATACCAAAACCAAAAAACCAGGAAGATCAGACTCTATAGGCTGTTTGTCAAACGCCAGGCACTGACTGACTGACTGACTGACTGGATAAGGGCAATCAGTGTATAAGTCTTGGTTGCCCATTGAATGTCATTTTGTCAAACGCATTTCAATATACCAGGGACACTGTGCCCCGAGCGAGGGAGAATTGCCCGCTGTTTGCTTTAAAGTTTGTAGCACGTTTTTTTTTTTTTGTATTTTGACTGCCGGTTGCTGCAACGACCAAAGCAAGGGTTGGGGCGCAGTTGGGGGGAGTTGTGTGCTGTGTGTTTTTCTGGAGTGAGTGTGTGAGGTTTACTGGTGCGTCAGACGCGCCTGGTAGCCCTGTTTGTCATGTGGCACATGATTTGAGGCATTTCTGCTTCGGTTATTTTGAATGGAACTCAAGCAAAATGAATATAATGAAACCAACTTGAGCAACATTTGCATTTAATGGCAAAGTTTGGCTTTATCTGCTTCATATGTGCTTTAAGGCAACTGAAATTGGCCAACACGACTGTACCTGCAAGGCTTATAAGTGGATGCCATGCGTATTACACACTCAATTCCCTAAATGACCAGCAAAACTTTTAGCTCATCGTCATTACAATTTCAGCTGGAGTCCAAGCAGTGGCGTAGTTGGTTTTTGTAGCTTAGAAATTAAAAAAATAATAGTTGAGTTTTTATGTTTATTGCTAACTCACATGTAAAGTGGTAAAAAAACACAATTTATATGATTAGTAAACATCCTTGCGGAGGACTCGTTGGTGCAGTGTTTGGCGTACTGCACTCCCATCCCAGAGGTCCCCGGTTCGAACAGCGAAAAAGCTCGGAAAAGCTTGATCACTCAATCAATGCGATCAGCAAGGACACAAACTGTTGTCATCTTGGTTCTCATCTTTGCCAATACCAAAAGTGTGCTAATCCAGTCAGATGAGCTCTCTCCCCTGGGTGCCTTGATGATAACCCCATCACCAAGGGACGCCGCGCTCAGTTGGAGTTATGTGGCAGCCTCAACACTGGGATACAAGAGAAAGAGCTAACCAAATCGCGCTTGGAGCTTAACCAAATTCTGCATAGTAGAAATTATACTCCCAAGCCCTGCTAACTACGTCACTGCTATCAACCATGATTGCCCCACTTGTGACTGACTGAACGAGCTGTCAAAATAAATTTAAAAATAACAAAACTTAACGAGCAGAAAATGCGTTTTGATGTTTTGCAGCATCATTGTCTGTATCATCTACATATATCCTCATCATTATCATCATCATCGCTGATAACTTTCATTACAACACGCACTGACCAAATGGTGAGCACCCCTTTAACCCTTGCCTTGCGTGCAGTGTTGCCAATTAACATAACAAACCAGCAACGGTCACACTTGACCAGCGGGAGAAAGTGTTTGCTTGTTTGTATTGTTGTTGTGCGTGTTCTAATTGAAAGTCATTGTGTGTGAATAAGTTGGATTTGTGCTAGCATTTGTCACTTGGAGCACCCAAAACTTCAAACAGGTCCAGCAGCTGCTGGCATTTTTGCAGTCTGACCAAATCAACAGAGTCGCCAGTGTTGCCAGAGTCGCGTTTGTTTTTTGCTGTCAAATATGACAAATGACTTGAACTGGTCAAGCCGCTGGACAATTGACTCGCATGAGTGGACACTTTGGCTTAAAAGTTTAACACTTGGATGGGCGCAAATTAAACAGTTGTTAGTACAGCAAGTGGGTTGGCTAACTGTTATGTGTTTGAGGTACAGTTTGACAGCGCCTGCTAAAACATTTATGCAAAACGCACAGCTGGCAACGCCCCACAACAACAAAATGTCACTACTAATGCGCGCGTATCTTTATCTAACCTAATAACCGAGTGAAATTGAAACAGCTTAACCCTTATAAACAAGTTGCAGCTGTCAGAGAGAGCTCTCACCCTCAATAAATCACAAGCAAATCAGAAAAGCAAAAAAAAACTCTTAAAAAATGTAAAAGATTCTTATGAAATATTACAAAATATGAAAAGTGTTTGGGAAAACCCTTTAGAGAGGGGTGTCATGCCGCGCGCTTGTCACAACGCAGGGTTTAGCCTGGTTAATGATAGCGTAAAGTTAAACCGCATGGCAGTTGGTGAAAGGATTCGGCTGCGACTTACAACACACACAGAGACACACACACACTCGGACACACATCAATCAAAGCGACTGATGATGCGATTTGCACTAACGATGCAGTGTTCCAGAATCCATACTCCGTAGTAGGGAGACATGTGTGACAAGAAGTCATTTGAAATTGGTTGAAATTTAAAGTAGTTTGGCGGCAGTTGCCAATTCTCGCAACACGCGTCGAACCCTTTGGGATTTTACAATGCTTTGAATAATGATGATGCGGCTGTCGTCAGCGTCGTCAACGCGGGTTTTGGCTTTCCCATATTTTTTGGCAAAAAATTTGCATGTGAAAATAAATCGTAACGCAAAATGCGCCTTGTAATTTACACGTTTGACAAAGTATCAATGATATCGACAACATTGGAACGACGTCAGTGCTCAGACCCTGCCACAAATCGTCGCAAATCGTTTTTTACAAGCAACGCCCTGGCCGTGCTGACAGTACTACGATAGAACCCCCACTCCCACTGCAGACATACTCTAATGTGTGCGTTTTCACGCCAATGCGGGGTTGAGTTTGGCGTCTGTAACTGCTGCCACTTCCACTACCAATCCTCCTCCTGTTGCTGCCTCTGCCTCTGTGGTGGCATTGCAAATATCCCGCGGCGCTTTCGCTACACATCCTTACAACAATGTGTGAAAGTTTTTTTGGGCTCGTAAAAAATGAAGCACCGCATGTGTCAGCTACAGGCCTTGGTCGCATCTTTCAGTCTGAGCCTCTTTAGTAGTTTTTAATGTTGTTTTGGTCCCCCTGAGGCCTTTGCTTTTCAGCCCCCCCATATGCTGCACTCCAGAGGGCGCCACACAGTTTTGGACTGTACTCAACGACTATTTGAAATTAATTTTAACCACAGAAATTGCAACAGTTTGATGATTAATGATTTGTTTTGGCTTGGCACGCGATCTACGCAACTGTTCCCAAGTTTGAGTCTAATGGACAAATGTGATAGTCCCTGAGAGTTGGGAGCTTGTTTTTTTTATTGCTTGCAATAATATTCATTTCTTTGCTATTGTAATTCATTAATAATTTTTATGGTTACTTGTCAAAGAACTCTGTGTGGTACTCAAGTCAAAGGGGGTTGGGTGAAAGTAACTCGAAACCCTGTGAATCATGTTGTTTCAAAAAGAATAGTTTAAAATTGCTACTCGATTCGAGGTCATCTAAGGTTTTCAAAAACTGTCAAACTTACAGTTACAATGGAAATGAGAGAAATTTAGGGAAAGACTTCCTGCCGAAATAGGTTTTTACACTCCACATTCAATCAGTATCCGCCGGTATTGTATTGAGCGCACCAATGTCGGAAGAGTCTTTACGATGCGACCAGGGCCGTTCAGGAAGAAAGAAGGGGCCCGGTGGTGAGTATTGAATTTTAATGTTGCAACAAGAACCGTCAAATCCCTTACGTGTTGGGGTAATTGGACTTAAATTTCGGATTCTATTCTATTTATTTGGCCATTACAACCGGTTGTCGGTCTTGGCCGCGGAAATTACCCCTCGCCAATTGGTGATCCCAAGGCTACGAAGATCCTCCATTGCCTGTTCTTTCCATCGCAGAGGCGGGCGTCCCTTCAGTGACGACGTCCTATCAGTGACTTTCGCTTGAATACCTTTCTAGCTGGAGCTTTCTCATACATGCAAATGAAGTGCCCAAGCCAGGGCAGACGTTGTAATTCTATACATCTGACTAGGTCAGTGTCCCCGTAAAGCACATATACCTCGTGGTTCATTCGCATACGGAAGTCACCATCCACATTTGTCGGTCCGAAAATTCGTCGAAGGATTTTTCTCTCGAAAGCCGCCCATGTTGCCTTATCGTATGTTGACAATGTCCAAGGTTCAAAGCCATAAAGAAGCACGGGTATGATAAGGGATCTGTTATTTTTGTATCTAGCGAGAGGGCTCTACTCTTGAACTCTTTACTGAGCCCAAAGTAACACCGGCTTGCAAGAGTTATCCGGCAACATATCTTCTTGCCGACGTCGTTTTTTGTATTATTGAGGTTTGTTCCCAAGTAGACGAAATCCCTAACAACTTCGAAGCTGTAACTATCAAAGCCACGCGGCGTCGTGCCCTTACTTGTAGATAGGAAGTATTTCGTCTTGTCCGTGTTGACCGCCATGTTTTTCGACTTCGGATTCTGCGATTCCAAAATCATAGCGAAAACATGTATCCGAAAGTCTGTTTTTTTGTGTGGCTGTGAAATGCGTTGCTTAAAGCTATGTGGCATCTTTTGATTTTTAAAACTGTCTGAAAAAGCTAAAAAAAAGAAAAGCTTTAGAGAACTTCGAGCCCAGAAGGCATCCTCTTGATTCTTCTCCCTACCCCCAATATCGAATCTAGAAGCCATGCTCGACTTCAATGCTTTAAGAAACCGTTTAGCAGAAATGAAATGTCTTGTCGAAAAACCTTTAACAAAATGAATGGCCTCAGAAAACTTCGGGAACGAAAGGATTCCTATTTTTCTTTCTCCTCCCCCAAGTCAGGCCTGTCGGGTGCAATTTGAACATTATATGAAAGAAGTGTCGAAGAAACATCAGCAATTCACAAGTCTGTAAAGCAACGTTAAGATCTACTATCCGAATTCCTTAAATATGTTTGCTGTAACAGAAAAAACGTCAAGCAGTCCCAACTCAATCAAATATCGAAGCTCGAATCCACTCCCAAAGTCAGAGCTCCAAGAAGCCGCTCAGAAGAAATTCATTTTTATTGCAACTGTCGAAAAAATCTTTAAGAAAATTAATGCCTCAGAGAACTTTGGACTCGGAAGAAAACTTATTCTTCTTTCGCCTTCCCCCCCACTGTCATTTAAACATTACTTAAAAGAATTGTCGAACGAACTTAAGCAATCCACAAGTCTTTAAGACAACGTTAAGATTTGCTGTCGAAATACCTTAAATATCTTTTCTGTAGCAATAAAAATATGACAACCAACTATGAGATTATGACATCCGATGAAATTAGATAGACTGGCAATCTGACTTTATACTACTTGTATTGTATATGTATTACTTCTTTTCTCAATGATTCTTACTGTTTCCTTTGCGCGATTTGTTATTTCTCAACCTGTCACTAACAATCTCGACACCTTAGCACCGAAAATCCCAACGCATACAAACTCCTGCACAGTCTTCCCGTAGATACCTTCAATAAAAAGACAAGGATATTGACAGCTCAATGTCATTAAGGTAATGTTTAAATAAAAAATTTGCACTCATTTAGATTGGCACAAAGCGTGAAAATGGCAAACAGTTTTCCTTTTTCGCGAAAACCCTTAGAGCTCTTCAGACCAGCGCCCTCGTTTGATGGCGCCAATCAGCAAGCTGTCAAAAATAAAGCGCTCCCAACATATGTTCCAGTCACTACCATTATTCGCTATTGCGAATTTTAAAATTTCAGTACATGCGAAAAAAAAAAATGCAAGTGTCGCAAATGACAGCAACAACAAGGATAACAACAATGGGAACGCGCGGGCAAAGTGTCCTGGAGCGACAACTGCTGACGGCTTGACGCGTTCCAAAATGATTTGGGCGTTGCTCAGATAAGCTCTGAAACGCCTAGACCCAAAATTAATGATGTTTTTGCAGTCAAATAGTTGTAAGGCGCGGGAAATGTCGCACATGTGTGACTGACTCCCGGCACTGACTTACTGACTCCCGCACTGCCGGGTTTTTCATATCCGTTTGCAATTTTTAAGCCGTGAAGTATAAGTTTTTATTTTTTTAGCATTCACGCGTAAATTGACATTACTTTGCTTTTCATTCAGACAAAAAAAAAAAAAGAAAAATATATATGAGTAAGAAAAACCATCAAGTTAAAAGTTAACGATGCAAAAATCTTTGGGGAAGCTTTTTTTTTGTAGAAACTTTGCTTGTTATGCTAATATGCTTTTTAGCGAAAGAGTTTTGATTAATGATGGCTCAAGTATCCCTAGAAGGGGTGACAGCTGGCTGAGCTCAAAAAAGTAGACTACACTTTAAAACAGCTTATTATAATCTTAAACCATAATGGACGTTAAAAAAGTTGCCAAATTGACGTTGAGGCACATGAGGAATTTTGGTAAAATAACCTGTTAAATAGATTCGTATTTTAATTAAGAATTTTAACTAATAAATATGCACAATAGAGACAAAAACATATTACATAAAAAGACGTACAAAATAAAAAAATAGTGCAAAATAGTAGTAAAAATAAATTATATGTTAAAGAGCAATTTATTTATTATTTTATGTATTATAAATTGAATAAAGTTACGTACTAAAGGCCAGTACGGAACATCGCAAAATGCGGCAAAAAAGTGCAACCTATTTTATTAGCAAACAGTGCTGCCCATTTTCGGGCAATTGATAGCTAGATGGCGCCAGAAGTGTATGCTAGATGGCGCGAGCTGCAATGCTTGCCTACAAAGCTGCCATAGAGAAAAAAAATTTTAAAGCCAAAAATTTTGTTAGCGTTTTTTGATGAATGAATTTTTGTTTTCTCTTGGCGCTTTTTGCTATACTGCGTACTGACCTTAAATAGTAAAAAATATAGGTCCGACTGAGAGTCCAACCTGGGTCTCCAGCTGACTTTTAAAGTTTTTATAATTGAACTTTTTTCGTTACGTGACTATTTTCGTTAATTTTGGTAAACTTTTGAATTCTGACTTGCTTGCTATATATTAGTGCTGTAGAAAACATCGATGTTATATCGATGCATCGATGTATCGAAGCTTAAAATATCTATATATGGATGTTGGCCAACAGAGATGTTTCTCCAGCACTACTAAACACCCATTTGATGAATGCAGAGGTGCTGGAGAAGCATCTCTGTAAGCCAACATCGATATATAGATAGTTTAAACTTCGATACATCGATGCATCGATATAACAGCGATGTTTTCTCCAGCACTACTGTATATACTATACAAAATTGTTTTACAGTAACAGTATAGTTGGTTTGGGCCAAAAAAAAATGAAATGTTTTAATATTTTGCCAGAATTTTATTTGTGTAATTTAAAACACAAACATTATTTAATCGAAAGAATTTGTACAAAATATAAAACCCTTCTTTAAAAGAATTTTGGAAAGCGTGGTATTAGTGAAAATTTTCATGAAACTCAGCTTTAGGGATTCAGTTGTTCAAAAACGACAGAAAAGTTTGGAAATGGCGATAAATATCATCAAGAAACTCAAAACTACAAATAGACAATGGAACAACAAGTCGCAGAACCAAGCTATCTATTCAAAAAATTTCTAATGCAGAAATCTACTGATTTTCATTTTTCTGAGTTTCTTTATATAAGGGTATTATAAGCTTCAAAAAAAATCAACTTTAAAGTTATGCAATGGTCAAAATGAACCAAATTTTCATTGAGGGTTAAAAACGCAACTCTCAAGCGCAGTTCAAGTTCTACACGCATTTTCGAAACTAATTTGTCAAAATTCTCAACTTACAGTAAAGGTTGTTCGTCAATTTTTTTTCAAAAGCTTCATATTACATTTTTGCTGCTTTTCACTCTTTCAATATTTAATCAATATACAGAACAAACAACAACAAGGAGCATAACAATAATAATAATCCACCAACATGCTATTTCTAATCAAAAAATCAAACAATTGACATTCAATATGGTCTAATTTTTTACGCTGCCATTAAACAAATTATTGGTATTGGCTTGTGCTCTGTCTGTCCTTACAAAGGACTTCTACGACCAGTTTCAAGATAATACAAAACAAACACAAAATGACAGGCGGCTCTCAAAGTGCCCAATATTCCCCAGAGAGCGTCAGACATATCAATAAACCAAACAACAACAAGCTGTATAAAGCAAAAGCAAAAAGCAAACATAAAACGAAGAGCGAGAGTAAGAGAATTGAAATTAAAGAGTGAAACTTTAGAGCGCCCAAGTAATTGGGTAGCACTGCCAGCAGCTTAGCGAATTAGGGCTGCATTTGACGCTCATCAGCAACAGGCTGCAAAATTTTGTGTAAAAAAGTGAAATATTTAACGAAAAATGAAAGGTATATCTATGCGCATTATAATTTCCACATAATTAAGTGCACTCCAAAGCAATCGCTTTTCACACACAGACGCCGTCGGAGAGTTTCAAGAGACCGGAGAGTGAGTCAGAGTGCCAGATTTACATAATGCAACCGTAAGTGGAACAATAGAGCACGCTGGAACAGCAACTAAAGATTTATGTGTGCCACTTGAGTGCCACAAATTAATTCAGTACTTTGGGAAAAATGTGGGACAAATAAAATACGAGCAGCTCGTGCTTAATCCTGCGATTTGTTGCCTAATTTGATGCAATTTCGACACCTTTTCAGCGTCGTTCCTTTGATTTGCGCTAATCACAAAAATGTCAGCGTCCAGATGAGCATGAGTCGGACACAATACAATAGGAAACTGGCGGCTGTTTGCTTCATTTCCGCTTTTAATCACCCCAAGCCGGAGTTCTTTGTGTGACACTGGGCGCCAGAAATCAGAGCAAACACTCTGCCATTTCTTTGGGTAAAACTAATTTCCCGTTAATGAGGGTGTTGGCTGTTGCTTCTATATATATATTTTTTTTTTTTGGCTATGATTAAGATTTGCCGTTCACACACACATGCGCTCATTAATATTTTTTGCTGTTTCTTGGTACGGCTGGTGCTGCCAGGGATAGAGATTAATTTGTGTCTGGTGAAAATTTGACGTGTGGCTGTCATTTAAGGCGAGAGCAGTAGGGCGGGAAGACTGCAACAAAAAAATTGGAAAAATTCTGGGAAAACTTCTTTTATCTTCATAATGGACCGTGTTTTGTTGCTTTGAGTCTTTTGCGCCATGGAGCGTTAAATTGTTATTAATTGAAAGTCAAAAGTGTGTGATGTAATTTTTAATTGGATTGTCACATCAGCTGTAGTCCGAAATATTAAAATTAATTATGTAAAGTTTTAGGGTAAAAAAAAGTTTAGACACCAAAACGGACAGCATGAGTGAGCACCAGGCCACATTAAGTCCGGCAGTGACTTAGAAACCCCACCAATTAGCATACCTGTATAAAGCTCACTTTCGAATCTGTGTCAAAAATGAGTAGACTGAAAGATCATCATAAAAACCGAAGAAAATCTAAGTTCTGTAGCCGCACAAAGTTCAAGTTGTTCTGCAGAATACCATTGTTATATGCTGCACCGTCAAGTTGGCAACGAAACTAATACCTTTTATACCAGCATGCAGTTGCTTAGGTCAACTGGTCAGAAAATTGAATGGAAGAAGTAAGATCGAGGCTTAAGATTTTTGATTCATCCAACTTCTTGGTGGATTAAGTACGGCGCTGAAAGGAAGTCTGTCAATCTTCTTCTTCTTCTCCCAAGCCCTTGTTTACCTCTCCTCCTGAGGTGTGGGTATGCGATCTCAGCATTCGTCTGCAGGTATTCCGATACTGGATCATGTCATCGCTGAGACCCATTCGTTGCTGATGTGTTTGCATTTGAAAAAGGTGAGGTTTTCGGCACTTGTGTATGGATATTCGTTACTTATGGACTTTCCTTTTACACCGGCGGTTGTCTCCCGACCCGGTAACCAATCGCATACACCGATCTTTGGGAGATCTTTAAGATGTTAAAAATGTGCCTCAGGCTTAATGTGATGGCCTCTTACACCAGGTAGAGAATACCGTGGTGCTAAATTCTATTCTATAAAGAGGAAGTCTGTCAATATAATGAGTATTAGTTATTTTTAGCACTAGTTAATGTTAGTGGAGTGCATTATGACTTTAGGACTTGATTGATTTGGAATGCATTCCGTTTGCAGCTGTCCTCTTATTTAAGAGGGTGCTTGACGTTATGCCTTCGGCCATAAAAGAGTTCGGCTCTTATTTGTGATCCCGCAGCACCTTCTCTTTCTAGTAGTGGAGATTTATAAGCAAGAATTCATTTATGTTTATAACTTTATTCGATGGGCCAAGATGCTTAAGTTTAGAATTTAAAAAAGTTTAGAATTTTTTAAAATTTTGTAAATTGTATTCCCAATTCCCTGGCCGGGAATCTCTTATTTCTTTTATTTAAGGACTTTGGATACCTTCGAAGCAGAACTAAAAACCATGTCACGCTAAACGCCTTTCGCCTAAACCTCTTGGTGCAGTCTCCATCAGCGCCTCGAGGAATACATCAAAGGAACTTAGGTGACATCCATATTATCAGGCAGCCTAAAATCTATCGACTTCTTGGGTTGGTCATGTCTTGCTCAAGGACAATGAAGCTGAAAGGAGAAAAGTTTTCAATGCGATTGGTGTAGGAAGAGAGAGAAGGGACGACGCTGGTATGAGCAGGAAATGAGGGAGCTGCCTTTGGTATCAAGTAGTGGAGAAGAACAAATTCTATCCGGCAACGGGTAGCCATGGAATGTCAACAAAAAATTAACAAGTCACTACGAAAGCAATCATCAGCTCAAAAAAAATCATCAGGATATAAATGCAGAATCAGTTCAACCGCAAAATGTTTATCTTGTTCGGCGAGATAAGCTAAGATGGCAGCACACCTAGCTAGATGGACTAAGCTAATGGGCTAATGCCCTCGAACTATGAAAATTTTAATAAAATGCTATATCGAACTTGAATGTAAGTGCGTATATATATTATAATGCACACAACTTGCGATTTTGGAAATCTTTGATTTGTTAAATTCACAAATCTAGAAATAATAATCCCACCAAAAACATTTTCATGTAAAATGTTGCCAAGACGAGACCATATGACTCGCACTGTCAAAAAGTTATCAGATCTCATGTAGAGCCAAGCTTCTAACTCTACACGCCCTAACTCTACAAGGCGTAACTTCACAAACTCTACACCTTAGTCAAAATATGTGGCGCATTACTATTTATTTATTTATATGATATGAAGTATATGTCTCGGTATACATATGTCGATTAAGATTAAAATTTTTTTATTTTTATAATAATTTATAATAAGAAGGAGTACCTATATATATTATATATATCTGGGGGCATCAAGTTTCGGATCAGATTAGATCTCTTGAAAATTGCAGGTCTCATACAAACTCCCATCCCCTAGTTTAAGGGGTTGGGGAATGAAAGTTACAAGTTTTATAATTTTTTTTAATATTTGTGTGCTAATACTAGCTTTCAGCTTTCTAGGACATTAGGAAATACCCTAAGAATTTAGATGATCATCAGTGAGTCAGTGACGAAATCAGCGTTTTTTAGATATCAATAAAATCTAAAGTATAGAAGCTATGCAATTAAAACTTTATATGTTTAATATGTCCGCTACTGACAACATATCCCGAATTTTGTTGATCTAGCATAATCCAAACCCAAGTTAAAAGGGTTCAAAAAAACGACGAAGCGCTTCGAGAAGAGGTAGGTAGTGCCCTTGCGCTTCGCTTGGCTCGTCTTGGTGGGGGCATTACCGTGCCACCAGATACTCATATTCTGCAATCGAAGATATTGCAAAACTGAAATTAAGAAATTCACTTAAAAAGATAAGTTCTACTGAATGATTTTATTTTATGAACTTGCGAAAATGGCCAAACAATTTCACAATAAACTGATTAATACGGAACTAACTCAATTTTGCTACAAAATTTCCTAACTAGGATTTGATTTGCCCCTTGCACGCTTTCTTCATCTTTCCAGATATTGCATTTTATTATATTAAATATTAATTTTAATAATGTTTAAAGAATATATTTATTATTGCAAATGCAAATATGCACCAACTTGCCTGCGGCCATTTTAAACAAAAACAAAATGATGACAGGAACGACAACGACTTAAAAAAACGTTTTATTTTATATTAAAAAAAGTATCTCTTATGGTATTAAAAATTACACTAACTTCTGCCTTTAGTCAACTGAGAACTCTAAAGTTCAGCAAGGCAATTTTTCCTTTCGACGGTGTTGAAAATCCATTTTAAATTACATCCAACTTTGAGAGCAGCCTACTTTTTTTAAACTATAAAATAGTTCGTTCTTTTGAGTTACCAATTATATGCTAATGCCAAATATTGCCAATCATGCACAAAACATAACAATTGAGAGCGAGAGAGAGCAGACGTTCTTATTGTCAAAAAGTAGTTGGCAATTCAGTGTGCTGCATAAAGAAAACTAAAAACGAAGCGCATTCAGATCGGCTCCGCGTTTTTGTTTAATAACAAATTAAAATAATATATTAGTGCATCGGAAATATTATAAATACATGCATAAACAGTAACTGCGTTTATTTACAACAAAAGCAGCTCATTGTAAATAAGTGAAAGTGCTATAAAGTTAACAAATTGACTTTAATGTACTGCATGAAAAGGCGTATAAATAAATGCCAATAATTGAATGAGTATAAGCAGGATAAAAAATAAGGGCGCTTATGGTTTTATATATAGTAGTGCGTGCGTGTGTGTTTGTGCAGCATTTTGCTATCTCTTTGCCTAACATCAGGCAGTTACAAGTGCAAGTGGTTTAGCTAATCAAAGCAGAAGAGAGCTAATAGTGCGTAAGAGAGTTAAATAATCGCGTTATTATGTGTTATTTTTATGTGTGTGTTTTAATAAGAAGTGCAGTGTTATTTTTTTTTTTGCTTTTGTTGTGTTCTGTGTTTAGTACAAAAATTATTGCATTTAAAAGATTTATGCACTGCTTGCAAGCAGTGAATATGCTAAGCAGCTTTTGTTTCCATTTTATGTGAGTAAATAAAAAGTGCAGTGTTTATTTATTTTTGTTTTGTTTTTTTTCCGTGTTTATAATATATATAAAGGGTTTTACCTAACAGAGCTGCTAGTGCGTGAGAAAGTTAAATATGCTCTGCCATTATTTAACAGTTTTTGTTATTATTTTTTTATGTGTGTAAATAAAATTGCAGTTTTTTTTTTGTTTTTCTTGTGATATAAAAACGTAACAGTTTCACAAAGAATGAAGAATAAAAATTTAAAGGTAAGTAAAAATATTTTTTTTATTTATATATTAGTAGGTACACAATATTAGTATAACTTTAATAAATTATTACGCCCACACAATGACTTGTTTGGACAATCAATAGTTTATATTGTGTATACAACATATTCAAATATTCATAGTGGTGGTCTTCAGCTGCTTAGCCCACCCCCTGTCTACATACCTGTTCTGAGGGTGTGATGTATTGGTAAGCTGACACAATAATAACCATCGTATGACTACGTTTCTGAGAGACGCATGAATAATTTCGGCATCTACCTTCAGATAGCTGCTCATATATTGAATTCCCCACATATGTATGTCTTATCTGCCTAACACCATCTAATCAGAAATTTAGCCATTTGTAGCCGTTCGACTGGAAATCAACTGAATTTCAATAATTTTTATTACCAAAACCTTTTTTTTTGTGTCCCAGAGAGTTCGCACGCAGTTCAATGCCTAAATACAATGCTAGGCATAAAGTAATAAAAAATGCTTATATATCTCACAGATACTAAATGGAAGCTATTGTCAGCCAAAACTATTTCATTTAAGCTGCAAATGCACCCAAAAAAGCGCTTGAAAATGTTTTTGTTATATTTATTAAATTGTTGCCGCGAATTGCCCCCTTACCCCTGGTTGCACACTATGAATATGACCAAGTCAAAAGGGGTGAGAGATCACAAGGGTTGACATACCACCTTTATTAATACTGACAATGTGTAATGCGCATGTGACGGCAACGTCAGGACGGGTAATAAATCTCGTAACGACTATACAATCCAAAGCCTTTCGTTGGCATATTTTCGCATCCTCGATTTCTGTGACAATGGTACAAAGATTCACGGAAGTTTGGAAAAATGAAGTGGAGTTGAGTAGCAGAGAGAGACGCGTTTGGTCAGGCAATTGAATTTTGTATGAAATGTAGTGCCTGCCTTTAGGCGCTATAGAGACCGAGTCCTTCGCATTCATTTCATTCATTCATTCGTTCAATCATTCATTCGCTCAGCAAAAATAACAGCAACAATAAATGGGGAAAAACAAGTGAAAATATTTCCCAAATTGAATTGTTTTGCATTGTTGTCGCGTTCCGTAAAAAAAACAGCCAAAATATATCCTTATGAAAGTTTTGGCGTATGTGTATCTCTATGATTTATATGCGTTTAGAGTTGCGTCTGCTTCCAAAATGAAATTAGAGGCATCTCTCTCTATGTTTCGTACACAGTTAGATTGACCTGGTGTGTCGGCCATGAAATCCTACACTGTGCAAAATAATGATGAATACGACTAACATTCGTACTTTGTTATGTGTCTTTTTTTACTTGTTTTGTTCTCAATCCACTTAGCCTTTAAAGTTATCCCTCTCCCAGGCGCTCGTCCAATTCATTCCGTGATACCTAAGCGACGGGTAATGCCATATTGTCCAGTGCTGGTTTGATGTACTCCTCCCCACATGAACAAGTCAGCGGTTTCTCTTAATACTAATCAGCTTTTCCATGCCAATGTTGCCGTAGAGCTTTGAAGACATTTATGTTACAGCACCATAAAGCAAACCGCTGAGTGGATTTTTTAATGTTAGCTCCTTACGGTGTGAGTGGTCTGTACTTTCCACTTTATCTTTGCAATTTCTTCGACTTCCAAAAATGCGGTTTATAGAGTTATGCGGCTACGGCGTGACGTAAAACCTTTCTCCAGTGCCTATCTGCTTCTTCTCGGATGCTTACTCCACTCCGTGATGCCAAAGGTAGCTAGTGTGCTCACTAGATGGTCCTTCTAAAGGTACAGGCACGGAGTACAAAAAGGTGTATCAGTTAGGGCCGAGTTTGACAGTTCCCTGCACCTATTTATTGCCATAGAGCCCATCGGCACGCGAGTGATATACCTTGTGTAACTTAAAAAATTTTAAATTAATCTCAAGCACTTGAGCCCTTTCGAAAATCACCAGAGGCCGTAGTTTTCTCTCGACGTCCTCTTTTGTCACGCCTCCTTCCATCTGTGGCATACATCGCACAAGTCTTTACTATCCTTAAACCTGTAGACATAATTAAGAACTTTGTTTACCTATGAGCAGGCCCGACGAGAGGGGAAAAAGGTGGAGATTCCCCCGGGCCCGGAGTTTTCTCAGGGGCCCGGTGTTATTACTGTCGGACTTACAGTACACAATGATTCGAGCTAAAGGTGTAATAGAGGGGCCGGTCCAGTTTCTCCCCCGGGCCCATATTTTCTCCTATTAAAACTTACCCATACTACGTGACCCAAATTTTTAAGCCCCCACCGACCTCGGTGATCATCCGTATTATATGCCAGAACCCCTCCCCCCGCGTTTTATTTTGATGACACCCCTCCCACACCCTGAAAGGGTCACGGAATAGGGGTACGTTCCCTATGGATCCGCAATACAAAATCAGTTTTTGTAACTATCCTCCAAAATGGATTCACTTCAAAAAAATAGAAAACCTAGTACCATACGATGTATAAAATGTTTGATTTATTTCTAATTTAATTTGATCTAGTAATACATTTTCCGAATACTAAGGTTAGGTTGAATAGGCTGCTCAGTCAGTAACTGAGGTCCTCCAGTTAATAAACAAGTAAATAAACAAAGCTTAAGTCAACGTAGAGTTCCTTTTAGCCTCGTGTTGTGGCTGCCACATTGGCAGCCTGTTGGGCAATCGCTAGACCTTGGATGGTAGCATCACGAGTATGTTGACCCACACGCTCCTGAAAAGGAGCACTTTAGCACTAATAGAGGTACTGAATAAATTTGTAAACTTACAAATCTCTTGCCAATCTTCTTGAGCCAACCGGCCTGAGATTGACCAGCAAAGACGGCCAGGATGAGAGCGACAAATATGAAGACCTTGTTGAAGTTCATGTTTTTTTTTTGCTGCGAAGAGTTTCTTGTTGCTGCTGTAACTGAGTGTTGACTGATACCTTTCGTAGCTAAAAGTATCGCTTTTATAGGGAGATCCAGAAATCTATAAGCCTCAGTGTTATAGTTGACGTGCCTATGCCAGTTATAAATAAAAAAGTACAACTAGTTCGGGGGCTCTGAATCTAAATAACCCTTGAATACCGCGATTGATTAAAGGAATCCCCGGCTGCATGGCCATTGCCATAGGTTTTAATGCATTTCTGAAAAAATCAAAAGTGATTTTTTAGACTCATAATCCGTCACACCCACAACTCATATAAAAACTGTGAGCTTGGTTTTAAATTGACACGTACTGTCTGTATTTGTCGTTCCCAATTATGGCACAGTCAAAAAGCACGTTTAATTAGTTAAGTTTTTCAATGGAGGTTGCAGCCGTTTTTGTAATATAAAAGTAAAACAATATCTAGACCTTGGTATCTTGGGATTGACTAGACTTTTATTGATACCGAGCGAAATTTTGTTTTTGCTCATTATGGGGGAACTCTCTGTATATACGTCAGCTCTATTTTCACATGAAAAAAAAAGACTAACTTAAAAAAGTTTAATCAGCTGTTTTTAATTAGTTGCTAACATACACAAACACCTTTCTCAATAACTCACCCAGTTGCTTCCGGAAATACCATCAGTCAATAGTGGTTGTTGCTAGCATTTTTCTATAATGTTGTATTAATATGTAGTTTACTTAATTTTGTTTAAAGACAAAATCCCCGAAATGCTATGCCACGCTTAATAATCTGCTTTGAGTGCCTTATCTGTAACATTTAATGGGCTGCTGGATTCAAGTATAAAAGCGAGTCTTCTGTTTACAATGTTATCAATCAAAGTTTAGTCATAGCCATCGCCTAAGCCAAAAAAAAATCTATTATCAATTTATTTGAAATACTATTAAAAATACTTAAAAATCAATATGAACAAGCTCTTCATCATCGTCGCTCTCATCCTGGCAGTTTTCGCTGCTCAATCTCAGGCCGGTTGGCTCAGAACGATTGGCAAGAGACTCGTGAGCTCGAAAACTCAGAAAACAATGTAAATGATCAATGCTTATGTCCACATATTTGGGATGCTACCTTCCAAGCAGCAACGGATCCACAGATGGGATTTTCGGGACCGGAAAAGTTGAAAAACACGTTGACCGTTGCGAGTTCTTATATGCATATATACATTTTGAAGCGAAAAACCCCCGCCACCACAAATCCTGGATCCGCACCTGGTTCCAAGGAATAACGATTGCTCAACAGACTGCCAATGTGACTTCCAGTGCAAGAGACTAAAATCACTTGACTTAAAACTGTTACCATTAAGTTATTTATTTATTTATTAAGAAAAAATAAAATAGAAAATAAAAATGTGCTATGTACATACTATACTTGTGATTTTCCACAATAGGTCAAAGAAAGGTCGAATTGATGTTATTTAAACATCTCCCATCGTAATAAAGCAAAGCTTCATATAACGATGATCCCAAGATGTCACCAAATAAATAAAAATATTAAAAATAATTTTTGCACTAAAAATAAGAAGTCTGTGGATAAGCTGAATAATATAAAAAAATATAAAAATAATTTGTAATAGTTCTTTGACTTTTAATTTTACTTTTGTTAGCTCATTTTAGTTACTTTAACTTGGAGTGAGTATGATTTTAAGCTGTAAGCCCAGTAACCTTTCGTATGGTTCGACCACAGCCACACAAAAAAAAAAAAAATCGCGTACGTTAAAGTCGGGCGCGGACGACTTTGGGATACCCTGTACCAAAACATTGCAATAAATCCGATATATTGCTTAAAGTACAGTAAAAATAGGTTTTGACCTGGAAAAAATTGCACACTGGAATTTCTCTTGCTTAATGTTTCAAGGACCATCCAAAAAGTCTTAAACCAAAATGGTGACCTCTCCCCCCCGTAAGGTTTGCCGTTATTTTGATATTTGTGTCGGCCCATTTATCTCGAATTCTATACGTCGTAAATACAAAAAAACTTTTAAGGCAAAAAATGATCAAAATTGAATTTCGGGTTTTATTTGTATTGAAAGGTATACCCAGAAGCTCATATTTTCGCCGGTAGAGGGCGCCAAAGTTACAACAATGCAGTCTTTCGTATTTTTACCCACCCCTTTGAAAAAATTGTAGATCTCAAAAAAGTTCACAAGACTGGTTTTTGAATCAAGTAAGTATCTCTAAAGGGTTTCAAGTTATAACACTTTAAAGTCTGCCCGTGCCTTGAAAAACATGCAAGCGCCAAAAACGTTTTTTTGACTGATCGGTTCTATGGGAATAATATATTATATTATATAATAATAATCAACCGATTTTGATCGAATTTGGTACAGTGCAGTGAAACTATAAAAAATTATGAAATACCAAATTTGGTTACTATATCTTCATAAACACACAAAACAAACGAACTTCCGCCAAACACGTTTTTTTGACCCCTATAGGGCTTATATGATATTTGGTCAAATTTCGAATGCCAAATTTAGTTATGATTCATAAAAAACGAAATAACCATCTTTTGGATTTTTTCGAGGTCCTGTGAAATTCCCCGATAAGAGCTATATAATATAACATCGATATCAAAAAAATAAGATAAGGCATCTAATCTGATAAGTTGGTTGCTCTAGCTCTCTAGATCTCTGAGATCTGGGCGTTCATACAGACAGACGCACAGATAATAAGGTACAGGTTATTAAAATGTGTTGTGATCTCGGGTTTATCAGAATTAGCACAAGGGGTTTTGGTTTTGTCTCATAAAACGAGTTCTTTTGGAGTGTACCTCAGAAATCAAAATTTTTTTGACATCCGATTCGGACTCAGCGACCCTAAATACATATAAAAATCATTGTCGAAATACCGATCTCGAGAAAATCTTTTGTGTGATTATGTTATAAATAAATCTACACAAAAATATTAATCGATTTTCAGGTTCAGAGCACAGACCATATTTACTAGCTGTTTTTGGGCTCGCTAGATCCGTTTACGAGTTTAAAAAACCCCCAGCAAGTCAGGGTTCTGGCATAAGCTCAAAAACCACACGATTTAAGGTATTTTGAAGGTTACCTTAGAAACACCATCGCCGTAGAAAAGTTCACGAAAACAAATTCATCGAGTTTTTTAAGATTAGGATAGCACATAGTCCAGCTGGAACAGTTTTGTTAGCAAATCCGGATTCAGCGCGTTAAAATACATTTTAAAAAAATTTGCCTAATTCCCAAATCAACACTTTTTTTATGTGGCTGTGTAATCCAACAAACAAATTTCTGTTTAATTTTTTCGGTTAAAATACTATGTGATAAAGTTTCGACTACTTCAAATAATTTAATTCGGTCAATGAAAAAACTAAATATATTTTGGTATATAGTCTGAACTTACACTTTCCGCAAACATATGGGTCAGCTTAAGAACGGGAAGCGAATAGCCACGACGACCCAGATCTGCAGCTACGTATAAGTTGCCAGCTGTGCTAGCTTCGACTTTTAAAATAAACGTGTCTCTATTATTTTAACCATGTCTGTGCACAATATGTCACGTACTTATATAAAATTTAGCTTTGTGGGTGTCACTGGCTAAACTATTTCCAGCAATACATAAAAACCTTATGACAATGGCTTATAATGCTGTTGTCGGGGATTCCTCCATTCATACCTCGTAGCGGTAACTGTTTTTGTAGTTTTCTAGGCGGATTGTCAACCGAAACCCCCGAACAGCTGTAATATTTATTCATTCATGATCAGTCTAAACCTCTTTGACTGACTACTGTAATATTGACAATTATTGATTGTACGAGTTTCCTATAAAAGCGACTCATACGGACACCAAGGTAATCAGTCAACAGTCTCAGTTACAGCAGCAACGGCAGCTAAACACATAAAAAAATTCTCGCTAGTAATTCCTCCAAAGTCAACATGAACTTCAACAAGGTCTTCATCTTTGTCGCTCTAATCCTGGCCGTCTTCGCTGGTCAATCCCAGGCAGGTTGGCTCAAGAAGCTTGGCAAGAGATTCGTAAGTTTAATTATTTCCAAACTATCCATGCAAATGCTAAACAGTTGGTTTCCCTTTTCAGGAACGTGTGGGTCAGCATACTCGTGATGCCACCATCCAAGGTCTGACGATTGCCCAACAGGCAGCCAATGTGGCAGCCACAGCACGAGGCTAAAAGCAACTCTTAGTATTAAAAACTACTTATTTATTTATACTAATAATACTAGACAAAATAAATACTCAATACTAAAACTGAGTGTTGTATAATGCAAAGGGTAGTTTTTGTTTTCAAGTGGTTCCCACAGCTCTAAACAAGTTTCCCACTTGCCATATACATACCATGCAACCATTACACAAGTGTAAGAGCTCCCTTGGTAATAGACCTGCGTTCCTGAACCCCGCACCCTTTGTACTGCTGGTCAATTTTGATGCCAAAACGCGTTAAAATGTCAAAACACTTGTGAACCTTTTTCACTTTTACTTACATGAGCGCGTGTGTGTTTATTTATATGTAATTTACTTTGATTTACTTACATGGGCGTGCCACAGCCCCAACCAGTTTCAGTGTCTAAGGACCTTAGACCTTAGCTCGCGACACGTGACCGCAAAGTTTACATTAAATTATCATTTTGTAAAATAGTTTCAACATAATGAAATCCTTCGCGGGGTTACTGGAATTGCAAGTTTTGCGAATTGAATTTAAATGGAAAGCCTAAGACCATCTAATTACAAGGCGTCTATCGGCTTAGTAGGCTGCAACCCGCCTGGGAAATTGACAGCTTGTCCTACTTGGCGCGTCTTTTCAAGTCCCGCGGCTGAAACAGAAAAAACAGATGCCTTGAATTATTGACAGCTTAGTGTAAGCGGAGATGTTGCCAGACAGTCAATCACTCTGGATTTGGCCACATTTGAATCCCAACCAGAGAAGCTGATTAGCGATGCTGCCTCGAGCTTCCTGTCAATTCATTTGAATAATAACAAAGCTAAACTTTTGTATGCCGCCATAATTTATGCATTGATTTTCTCGCGTAAAGTAATAAAGTAATAATATATTTTAAATTAGAAAAAAATAAAAAAAAAAGATATGCCAGGACGACGCAGTGCCAACCAATTTTTACAGCTTCCTGCCGCCCGTTGCGTTCTAAAATTGTGAATTGTAAAATCCTAGAAAATCATTTGTAAGCTGCTTGTGGAGCTGCGTGCCATGTCCAGGGCGGTTGATGCTGCCTCATACAACACTTGAAAATATGTTGTAAAATTTTTTAATATGCGACGCAGTTTTTATGGCAGGATGTGTGGCACCCCGCTAGGCACGAAGCACTCTACGTGTTGCAGCCCCTGGCATAAGCCTAAGCCTAAGCACTTTAGAAATCGTTTACAAGCCATTGAGAAGCCGCCGATGTATCAATAATATTTGCCTCTGAGTAACGTCCTTGCACAAAAAGGTTCAAAGGTGGTGAAAGTTGTTTTTGAGGGAGGCCTCGAAAAAAAAAAAAAATACAATAATGTTTGACTTAATTTCTTTTATGGCTCAATATAACCATTATTTGCACTACTTGGTGGTACTCCTTAGAGTCACACATAATGAGCAAATTTAAATTCAATTCGGCGTACAGTTTAGAGTAAAAATTTGGTGGGGCGTGCCCGTAAGTCAAAAACAGGCAACTGTCTTGCTGAATTTTCACAACTACAACATATACTTTCAAGACCCCCAACTCCTTACCAACTGGTTATGCCTGCTTCCTGCAAACTCTTGGGTAAACTTTAGCCTGCGATTTATCATATTTAAAGAGCCATAATGCGGCTTTATTGCTACTCCGGTAGTTAGTGACGTCATGGTATTTTGAAATGTCACAAATAGTTGAATTTAAACTTTACACTGCGAGAAAAAGTTAACACACTTTTATTTACTTTCATTTTAAACCTATATATGGTACAAAGGGCTTATTAAGTTTGTGCGAGCTTAAAATGTACGTAACATATAGAAGGAGTTGTCGGAGAACCACAAAGTTACCTAAAGTGTAATCAGGGTAACTAGAGAAGTCGATATACCCATGTCCGTCTGTCCGTATGAACGCCTAGATCCCAGAGATGGTAAGAGCTAGAGCAACCAAACTTTCAGATTAGATGCCATATTATGTCAGGGGAGGCAAGTTTATTTTATTCTTTTGATATCGGGGCTATATTATATAGCTCCCATAACGATGTTTCAGAGCACCTCGAAAAACCCCAAAAGTTTTGGATCAATAATTCGTTTGTTTATGAAGATATTGTTACCAACTTTGGCATTCGGAACTTTTTCAGCGTTTCTTAGCACTGTACCAAATCAAACTGATCAAAATCGGTTGACTATATATATTAATATACTAATTATACCCTGTACATATAGGTACCAAGCGCATACATGATTTGTGAAATGTATGTAACGGACTGAAGGAGGCGTGGCAGGTCCCCAAAGTCCTTTATAACAAAATGCTTATCATAACCTCGGGTAGCGATTGAGCCATGTCCGTCTGTCCGCCTGTATGAACACCTAGATCTCGGAGACTATAAGAGCTAGAGACGCCAAACTTTACCAGATGCGCATATTTCCCCAGAAGATGAAGTTTGTTGAATTATGTTAATATCTTTCCCCGTTCCACTGTAGCAGAGTTTCGCGGTTTTTAGCTAAAGCGTTTAATATTATTAGTATTACATTTATTTTGATTCATGTAAGTCCGTTTAATAGTTCGCTCGCAATCCTGTTACCCGTTTCTAGAAGATCCGTTGAATATATAGGCAAATCAAAATTAGGGACATTATTTTAAGATAGTAAGACTATCAATTAAAGCAAAAAAAAATAGATTTTTTGAAAGTTGTAATTTGGCCTTCTCCTTTAAACGATCCTTTGAACCAAGGACTTAATTTGAGCCAAATTTCAACCAAGATGACTCATAACACTTATGTAATTGCTATAAGAATGCTAGAGATGAGACCTCATAAAAAAAAGTAGCCCTTGTATATTTAATAACCCTGATAGGTCTTCCGCTCTTAGTAATTTTTGCACCTTGCAACACCAAGTTTCGGATGGCTATTATAGTGCGGATCTATGCCGAAAAATTCTCTTACAGGTGACATAAGTACACTAGCTTTTCCTACTTACAATAAATTAACATCTGTTTCTCCTTCCAGAGGTCTAGGTGTTCATATGAATGATGATGTAATGATAAGCATTTCGACATAAGGAATTTATGGTCTGCTATGCCTTCTTCCAAGTGTTACATAGTATATACTACATTGAACAAATGACCCAATAAAGGGTATAAAAAGCTAAAACATATATGGCATACAAAATATTTTATTTATTCCCAAGTTTATGTATAGTAGTCTAGTAACACATATTGTCTAAAATTTATAAATAAGCACAGTGAACGTTTGTATTCAAGTTCTTTTAACCTCGTCGTGCTGTGGCTGCCACATTGGCTGCCTGTTGTGCAACCGACAGACCTTGGATGGTAGCATCACGAGTACGTCTACCCGCACGCTCCTGTAAAGGAAAACAAAATCTTTAGCATTTATGGAGATACCTTATAATTTTTTAAAACTTACGAGTTTCTTGCCAATCTTCTTAAGCAAACCGGCCTGGGATTGACCAGCGAAGACGACCAGAATGAGAGCGATAAAAATGAAGACCTTATTGAAGTTCATGTTGAATTTTACGTATTTCTTGTAGGTTTTGAGAAGTTGCGGCGGTAACAGAGCGTTGAATGATTACCTTTTTGGGTATAAGTTTGGCTTTTATAGGAAAATCAAGCAGCCAATAGATCCCATTGTTATAGATATGGTGCGTCAGACGGAACAATCATGAATGAAAAGAGATACAGATGTTCGGGGGTTTTTCTTGAAAAACCATTTAGTACGAGCTACTAAAAGAGTAAACAAAGCTGCTATTGGTGACGGCGATTCAGCAGTAAAATATTTATGCATCGCTGGAAATAATTTAAAACTCGTTGTTTATAGACTTAAAGTCTACAAAACAGTCCCACATCTCATACAAATTGACACACCCAATATCAGAGACTACAAAGTCAAGTTTAAGTTTAAGATAGGAAGCAAAATTTAACGCCGGAAAAGTCTAGTTCTGTTACAAATAAAGTGTGTCGGTTAAAATCGGCAGAGCAGGACTTTAGTAAACTATGTTCCTTTCCTAATCTTCACAGCTTTTATTCGACTTTAAAGCGCTAAGAACTTACAATTCTAATCGGAAACCAAACGAGGTTTCTTATTTTTATTCCGAACTGTGAATTTTTGAAACTTAAAAATGCCGTCCAATAATTCCTACAGGGTTGCTTGTCAGTAGAACTTCCAGTAACGGATCTTACGCACTGTGTGTTTGTCCCGCTCGCACCTACACGAGTTGCTACTGCAATAGCAGAAAAAGTGATGAAAAATATCGAGAGCGGCTTTTTGGGATGCTAAGATCTATTCTTTATACATAGTAATTTTTAACTTTTGATCATTTTGGTTATAAAATTGGTTTTTAAGTGTTAAAAAGAAATCCATCGCAATATAAGATAATTGCAATATTGTATTTTAGGCATCCGAATCGCCTCAGTGACCAACGCAAACATTGGGTAGCTGGCCTCGGAACACATCATCACAACGTCTAGAGATCAAGACACGTTACCCAGTTGACGACAATTTTTTTTTGTATTTACAGTCCTGTTTTTGTGCAGAACTAAGTTGCGTTGTAAGGAAATTCGTTATAGGGACTGTACTTCTTCTTCTCCCAAACCCTTGTTTACCTCTTTTCGGACTCGCTTATACTCCTCCAGAGGTGTGGGTATGCGATCTCAACATTCGTTTGCAGGCATTTCGATCCTGGATCATGTCATCGCTGAGACCCATTCGTTGCTAATGTTTTTGCATTTGAAAAAGGTGAGGTTTTTGGCACTAGTGTACTATATAAAAATATTCGAGATGTTTTTTTTCAGAAAACAAATTTTGTGCAAAGGAAAAATAATAGCTACTCACCAAATCTAAATATCAAAATAAAGTCTCCATGCCTTGTTGCTTCTTGAAAGCTTGATTTTTGAAAAAAAAAAAAAGGTAAGAAGACGATTCAAGATTTTTAAGCTTCCATTCACGAGGATCTCTTATAGTGATTAGCGAAAGTATTTGTTCCTTCTTGTTGAATACCCTATTAAGTTACCTTCCACAAAACTCCTTGACTAGGTTGAAATTGCTTTACTGATTTAACTCACCTTGAGTTTAGGTAAAGCAAGCATTTCTATGATAAAAAGCTGAACGGATGCGGCAAGAACCTATCTTCAAAAAATTCTTTCGACTATGTTTTTATGAATCAAAAGAGATATATTGCTGAATACTCATTGTAGGGAAAATCTGCAAATCATGTATGATATAGTTGACCAGCAGAACCATACATCCGGCTACCAAGAGAACTGCTTGCATTTATGTAATTGCTAAAATATATTATTGGAAACACTGTGGTTAGATAAAGGCACCCACCAGCTTTTCCTCTTCTCCGTCCGTTCTATCCTTTATACCTTGGGAAGAGGGAAGTTTCCGCCTCATAGCAGTTTTCCCATTTTGCCAATGGGGCAATAGGAAAACTGCTTGGACTGCTTGGCGAGAGTAGCGGTGAAAGCGAGCCTACTCTCACCAACACTAGTTAAAGTATAACGGCCTTATTTTTGGCGCGTTAATTATTGCTTAGTATTAGTGCGTATGCTGAGTGTATTGGTGCATAGGTGTAAAAAGAGAGTAGGTGATAGAGATAGTTTAGGGCAGGGATGTGCAAGAAGAGAGCGGCCAAAATTGTAAATGTATTGGTATATTTGCCACTACAGCCAGTCTGTCAGTGCACGCTAGAATTTTTTCTTTTTGGCTTTTTACTTCGGCAAGTGCTCGGCTCGTGTCTGTGTGAATACTCATTTTCTTTCGGTCTCCACGGGCTATGGGTGCACATCACTGGTGTAGGGTACGGCGAACCCGAATCCGAAGCGGAGTGCCGTTTAGGATTTATTAGTGCTCATTTGGACGGGAATTCCAGGATGCGTGCTCGGCTTAGGTGTATTGTGACAATCGGACCGCAAAAGACGGATAATATATTTTTAAAACTTAAAGCAAAGTTGGGTTTTGTTTGAAATATTAAAAGTCTCAGAAAATATAAATTCGTTGTGACCAGAGGTTAGTTACAACCTTCTTTTCTCGTTACTTGACATCACCTTGGACCGCACGGCCATCGGGTGATCTCGTCCCATGCCGAGCAGACTAACCAACTTAACCAGAAACTATTCACCAAAAATCAAATGCGCTTGGATACGAATTTTTTAAGTTTTTATTCTCAGTTAAAAAATTGTCTAATATTATAACTTATTGCCAAAGATTTAATAAATAAATAAATAACTAAATGGTAAGAGTTGCAAGTAAAGGCTTTCTAGCCTCGAGCTGTGGCGGCCACATTGGCAGCCTGTTGGGCAATCGCCACACCTTGGATGGTAGCATCACGAGTATGTTGTACCACACGTTCCTATAAAGGCAAATAAACGATTTAGCATTTATATGGAGAGCTTAAAAATATTCTAAACTTACGAGTTTCTTGCCAATCTTCTTAAGCCAACCCGCCTGAGATTGACCAGCGAACACAGCTAGGATGAGAGCCACAAAGATGAAGACCTTGTTGAAGTTCATGTTGATTTTTAAGTAAGTTTGTTAAGTTTCAAATTAAGAGAGTTGGTTGCTGTTGCTGCTGATGCTAAGCGTCGACTGATACTTTGTTGTCTTGAAGACTCGCTTTTATACGGGCATCGAGCTAACAAATGATTCCAGTGTTGCAGATAAGACGAATGTGCTCATTGAGAAATAAAGGCACAGCTATACGGGGATTTTGTCTTCGATCACTATAGTAAACTGATAGCGTAGACCGCGAATGTAAATTAAAATCCCCGACAATAACATGCATTGGCTTTTGGCAAAGATATACGCTAATAATATTTGAAATATTTTTGCTTATAGTAGTAGTCAAGTCTATCACACCCACTATCGAAGACCTCCAGATCAAGTTCAAGTTTACGGCTACAAAGCGAAATTACAAGCATTTATGAAATTGTTTTCAATAAGCTTAAATAATTGTGTTTATACGAAAGTCATTGCGATTTTGCTAATTTCTCGATGTGCTTATTTATAGTTATTTCTATTTGTGTAGGTCTGGTACACGCTCCTTATTATACTCCTTAGTACATAATCGTGATATGAAACTATAAGATTTACATATATTATATATGAGAAGGGTAAATAAGAACAATTTCGTTATTTCGCGAAATGTAATACCCTGTACCAGTAACGTACATACGCTATATTAGATAAGAGTCCTCGGAGATTAAAGTTGCCTGAATTATGATCAGTTTAATACACTCATCTCCAGAAATGGTAAGAGCTTAAGTATCCAATTAGATATCGGGGTTCTAAACATATTAACATTTTTCGTTCTAGACTAGTAAGCAATGGCGGATCCACGGGGGTTTTCGGGTTCGGATATCCCACCCCCAAAAGTTGGAAAAATGGGTTGACAGTCTTTTGCGAGATCTGATATATATATACACTTTAAAGACCTAAGACCCAATCCTGGATCCGCACCTGCATGTAAATATAGACATTTCGAAAGCGAACAGGGGGCAACGCCCCTAGTTTATAAATTTTGCCTTCTTAGACGTTTAACTATGACAATATCACAAATATGCATCATATGCAGCGGTGGGCACGCCTTGGCTCTTTTTCGTGCCCACCGCTGATGATATGGTTATACGTCAACTGAAAACGAGATATGGAGCTCGTATAAACCAAGGTATTTATCTATATGAATGTTTTTTGTAGTGTTTGCCATAAAGCAATCAACCACCAAAGAAGATACTTTAATTGTGAGCCTAAAAAAAACAATAACAACATCAACTAGATTGTATATCTATTGTTATATAACAGCAAAGACAAACAATAAGCTAGATTGAAAGACAGGGTTGGAGTGAGGGATACGTAGATGAGAGAGCGTCGCACGAGGATGTGCACATTTCCAGGATATGCCACTAATTTCCTAAACAAGTAAAAACGCTTTATGCCTCCGCGGTCTTGACTTTAGCTCCAAATCAAATTGAGAGCGCCGCACCCAACCCTGCGCACTTTCCGCCACCCAGCTCAGCTCATACTAGTTCTTGGTAATGTGTACCTTTCCGGTTTTGTTGTTGTCGTAATGTAAATAAAATCGCATGAATTAACCGCTGACTGACAGTTACAACTGGCAGGAGACTGACTAACAACAGTTACACGGACAGAGAGAAAGACAGACAAAACAAAACATTTTAAACCAGAAGTACCAAAAGTTTAAACCAGATTAGGAAGAAGAAGAAGATGCTGCAGCTACTTCTGATAAGCAGATTTTACATAAATTGAGATTCTTTACAAAATAAAGTTTTGGCGTTTTTTGCGGGCACTCAAACTAAAAAATCGCGTATGAATAAAATCAATACTATAGAGAATTTAAACTACAATACCTTCATGTATAGGAAACATTTTCAAAAAGCCGATTTCTATGAACTTGAATATCATGAGATGCGGCCAAGATGTAGATTTCAACTGTGGAAATTTCTTCTACTTCTTTTTCTTCTTAGCTACGTTTTTATATCTTTTCATTTCGAAAAACATATTTTCCTTACACTATTTCAGGGTACTAGGTCCTTTATAGTCCATTACGGGCGCCATTGCGAAAATTTGCTTAACCTACCCAATTAGAAGATTTATTATTTCTTAAAGTGAGTTCACGCGCATAAAATGTATTGTTCTTAGCGGAGGTCACTTATTTATTTCGAAATAAAAAAAAAAGAATTAAATTCATTTTTTAAGGATAATTTTTAAATTCAAAGTATTCGGCCTTGCTCTGGACAACGAATCCGAACATTTTATTCGGATTCGTTTTGAAACCGAATGTTTGCTGCTTCCAATTTCACCAAACCGAATTTTTCATGTGGTTAGAAACCGAATGTTTTTTAGCAAGTGGAATTAAGACGAATCGGCAAAATAGGTTTAAAAAAGTACGTATTTTACAATCAAATAGTTTTTTAAATATTCTTTGATATTCTTACATTATATTTAAGCTAACTATTTTTCAAAATTAAAAATTTGTAGTTTGCTTTTTATGGAATAGAATTAAGCACCACGGAACCTGGCGTAAGAGGCCCCTAAACGATAACTAGTCAGATGCAGGCATACTTGCCATCACATTGAGCCTGAGGCACATTTTTAACATCTTAAAGATCTTCCAAAGATCAGTGTATGCGATTGGTTACCGGGTCTGGAGACAGCCGCCGGTGTAAAAGGAAAGTCCATAACTAACGAATATCCATACACAATTGCCAAAAACCTCACCTTTTTCAAATGCAAAAACATCAGCAACGAAAGGGTCTCAGCGATGATAGATCCAGGATCGGAATGCCTGCAGACGAATGCTGAGATCAGGTGGAGCACAAGCGAGTCCGAAAAGAGGTAAACAAGGGTTTGGGAGAAGAAGATTTAAGCTAACTATATTTGTTGACTATTTTTAATTATCTATTATCTGACTCAATCCAAAAGTTAGCATGCACAGCAAAACCCAGGGCTACCGCGTTACACAAAGAAAATTTCCCTTGTAACAAAAATAGCTAAAGGCCCATACGCAGAATGAAAAATTTCGGCCGGAATGACAAAACTTCATATAAAAAAAAATTCCCATTTGGGATTTAACATAATGCAATCTATATAAAAAACGACGACTTCTTAGTTTTGAAAGTATTAGTGACTGGCCTATTAGATGAGAAATTTAGGAACATTGCGTTAGGGTTTCCCAGGAATCTAAAATGACTCAAGCTTAGTGTGATTGATATTCGGATTGAGGAAATACCTACAAGTAATTAACAAGAGGGCTATCATATTGCCCTTGACAGGCCATAAAGAAAATTGAAAAAATTCTTTGATCAGGGGACTTTTAATTGCTTGATTAGCAACGGGATTCACAGAGAGCAGTTTAAGCGAGAGGAAGAGAGAGCAAGCGAAGGCGAGTTTATGCAAGAGACGTGCCGAGGTAAAGGGTCAACAGCTAATAACTAGACGCGCTGATAAAGAGCTGCAGAGAGAGCCCATCTCAATTGGCAACAAAGACAACAAAGCGAGAAGCAAATTGAGCGAATTTCTTGACAGTCCGCTTTTATACTCATTTACTCTCTTCGTTGCTATTTATAGCAACGAGTTTCTAGAACGCATGCCGTTTCATTCATAAATCGCGTAGCTTTCTCTTACTACGACGACGAGAGTAGAGTAGTAAATTTTTACGCGTAATACTCATTGCGTTATAGCTTTGTTGTTGTTGTTGTTATTATTGTTTTTATAAAGCGCGGCAACGTTTGCGATGATTAATAAGCCAGCTTGAAACAATTTTATTTCTCATAAGCTTTTGTCTTGACTAATTTGACTTATGGAACGCGGTATTTCCCGAATGTTTGGTGATTTTTGTTTGGATTTCGTTGAACTGAAAGTAGCTCAAAATGTTTGCAACTAAGAAAGTTTTCAGTATTTCCAGGAATTTCGAAAAAAAAAAGCACCGCAGCTGGCTAAAAAGACTTTGTTTAAACCATATTTTTACGTAATGTCGATACAAGTGTGAAACTTGTATAAAGCTTTTAAAATTTGCCATAAAAGAATTTTATCGGATAGTTAAGTACAGCTGTATTTGGCAACTGCTATAACTCATTTTGATATAAAAGACATTGTCAGTTAAAATAAAGCAAATAGTTGCAGTAGAAACAGTTAGCAAGCCAAAGGCCCAGTCAATAATATGAACTTCTCCAAGATAATAATTTTCATTGCCTTGGCTTTGATTGCCTTGAGCGTGTCCACGGAAGCAGGCTTATGGGACACGTTCTGGCAGAAGGTGGTAAGTACTTTAGTGCTTAAGAAAGTAGTCGAATTTTATCAAATATTTTTGTTTGCCATAGAAAAGCGTTGAACAGCAAACCAGCAATGCTACGAGCCACGTGAGGGATATTGGCTCCAAAGCTAGCAGTTTAGCCACTAATTTGGGATTTTGACTTATGATTACACAACATTACGTCTAGTACACCAAAAAAAATGTACACAGCATTACATCTAGTACACCAAAAATTATAGTAAAACAAACCAAATAGTATAAATAAATAAAAAAAAAACATTTGAAATAAAAAAAAAAAAAATTAAATGATAATTTTATACAACAGAAAACTTATTATTCAGCCGTGCTGCGGAAAACGAAAAATCCAAACCGAATAATTTTATACGGACTCGTTTTTGTGTTCTCCGGAAAACGAATTTTTTTTTTTCGATATTTCCTTTTTTATTTTCGATAAATTCGTATATTTCCTGTTGTGTTTACGCGAACACTCTAACTCGCTGTACTCTAACCTAGTGTCTGACGCAGGCAATTCTCTCGTCTGCTAAACGAATCTGAGTTAAAAAGAGTAAAATTTACAACTCCTCTATCCTGGGACATCCATAAAGCAAGAACTCACTCGTCTCTTTTATTGCTCCTTTTATCATATAGGGCTTTCCAACAAGAGGTGTTATTTTGAATCATCCGGTACTTCGGTAGCTGTCACTTTTGAAGCTTTTATTCTTTGACATTTGACAAGTAGAAACTACGCCATTACTAAGAATGGAACGATACACGCTACAACAATGCATTGAAATTATTAAAATTCACTACAAAAATGGTGAAAATCTTCCATCGAAAAATCATATTGACTGATGAGGCCCATTTCCACCTCGGTGGCTACGTCAACAAGCAAAATTGTCGCATCTGGGGCTCGGAACCCAAGAGTTATTGTTGAGAAGCCTCTCCATCCTCAACGTGTGACTGTTTGGTGCGGTTTATGGTCCGGCGGGGTCATTGGACCCATCGAGGACATAGGGCAGCCACTTTGCGATTTGGTTATGGAAAATTTCATGAAAAGGATATGGTCCTGTAGGCGTGGTCGTGAATACCAAAATAACACCTCTTATTGGAAAACCCTATATAATACTCAATCATAGCGCATGCCCATAATACCCTTGATCGTAAGTCGCAATTTTTCTGCTAAATGCTCTTTAGAAAATGAGTGAGGCCTTAGATCAAGCTCCGAGCGAGTGCCAAAACATTATAGAGAGCATGATGCGACAATTAGAAGGTTACGCAATACTCATGTTCATTATTCGTGCCTCTCTGAAAAAGACAGTACACCCAATTCTGTTTTTGCATGGGCCTTTTTTACACGGTTTTGAAATAGCACAGTCAAGAAAAGTTTTATTTACCCAATTTAACTCGACATAGCACGATTAAAAAAAGCGATCTGATTGAGTTTTGAAAGAAAAATATTTTTATTAACATAATCTTTTAGAAATTTGGTTAAGGAACTCCCCTTCCTAATTGATTTCCATAGCAGCTCAAGCATTTAGTTCATGCTTCTTTTTTACACGGTTTTTGTTATAGAAACGTATCAACCTTGTTAAAAACAGAGTTAGGTGATCAGGTAAGATTTTTATATGAGAGCTATGTGAAATAGTGAACAATTTTGTTCAAGCTTCACAAAAATATGTAGACCAACATTATATTTTTTTTTATTATTCAAAACCATTATTATTATGATTTGTAAGGTGCGTCTGGAATCGTCTGGCATCATTATCTAATATTTGGCCAGGTTTGGCCGTTCGATTCAATCTTCAGTTGGGAATTAGAGAGAGAGAGAGAAGGTTTTTAGCCAATCTGTTTTTTGCATTGCTCATTGTAGTCTAACGTATATGAAATGCTTAAAAAATCATAGATAAATGTTAGCAAATTTTTGTATTTAAAAAAATATCAAAACTAAAGGGTCTAGCTGAATAAGGTACTGGAAACTGCCCCAAGCGATTTTTCAAAAGTAATGATACAGTTCGATTCACAGGGCAAAAAAAAAAAAACAAATGTTTCCAAAATTTCAGTTTTTGAACTTAACGCGTTACGGCTTAATTTAATTAAACGTGTTTTTCGTTTTTATTGTATTGTGTTTAAAGGGGTGTACGCAATTCGAAAAGTTTCGAGCGGAATGACAAAATTTCATATAAAAAAATCCCATTCGGGATATCCCATTTGGGATTTTTTTTTATATGAAGTTTTGTCATTCCGCGCGAAAATTTTCGAACTGCGTATAGGCCCTAAGCTAATAAGTTTTTTAGTTGCAATTTTTTTTCAGAGAGGTAGAGTATTTTAAACGAAACTATAAGATCAGGGTTTTCAGATTGCACCACAGCGCAAAAAAATAAAGTACTTATATAATTTTTAGTAATAAATATTGTTTATTAATTCCTTATTGAGTAACGAAAGTCTTTCTTAATAAATAAATAATTTAAATATAAATAACTTAATGGTAATATTTGCAAATCAAGTTCTTCTAGCCTCGAGCTGTGGCGGCCACATTGGCAGCTTGTTGGGCAATGGCGACACCTTGGATGGTAGCATCACGAGTATGTTGAACCACTCGCTCCTGTAGAGAACAAAATAAACAATTTAACATTTATATAGAGAGCTTAAAGATATTCTAAACTTACTAGTTTCTTGCCAATCTTCTTGAGCCAACCTGCCTGGGACTGACCAGCGAACACAGCCAGAATGATAGCGACGAAGATGAAGAGCTTGTTGAAGTTCATGTTGCTTTTGGTAGTATTCCTCGTGGGATTTAGATTTATGTAGTAGATTTTATTGTAGCTGCTGAGGCTGCTGAGAGTTGAATGATAACATTCATGGCTGACGACTCGCTTTTATATGAAAAACTGAGCTTCCAACTGCTACTGATAAGGCACCTTTGCTGAGCGTCTGAATTGGCGTAGCACTCTAGGGGACTTTTTGCTAAAAATTAAATGTTGTGAACTACACACATAGCTATGAGAAACAATATTTTGCTGAAAAAGACTTTTGAATGCTGTGGAATTCCCAGCTACAACATGAGCTTATCTCTTGAACATATTCAGGTAAAAGAGCAATTACACTCAAACATGTTAATCCCATGGATGATAATCTCGATTCAACTAAAAATTTATGTTACCTATGTTTCCTTCACTTTGCAATATTCTGGAAACGAGTTAAACCACCTAATTGTAGAAGAAGTTCAACAAAATTTTATGAAAATTAAGTCAAGTAATTTATTTGCAAAAATTTACTTTGCGGGGAGAGTCACCGAAATTGGGATACCCAGCTCCCATTATTTTTTTCAGAAAAAGTTTTTTTCTGCGTCTAGTAGTTTCAATATGACTTAGGTCTAAAGAAGTTCAAAAGGGAAATGTTTTTCGGAGGGTAAGAATTTGAGGTGGGCGTTGCTTCCAGTAAAATTCAAAGTTTTTTTGTTAATAAGGTACACATGAGTCTACATACAAATGTTGTGACTCCTGCATATATGTACCTATACATATAAATCTTGAAACTTTTATCACCATAAGAAATTTAATCAAAAATACTTTATCCTGTATGTCCAACATGATTTAGAAAACTATTTATCTTCTAAGTGAGCTCTAAGCCTTGCAGCTAGTGCCTTGAATTCCTTCTTCTTAATAAATTATTAAAATAATAAATCTTAAGACAATATAATTTGATTAAGGTTTCAAGTGCACGGAGCTTTATTTGTATATATTTTCAAATTTTATTTTCTACCTGATAACTCGTGGAACATAGTATCTATAGTAACCAAGTTTTGAACGGATACGGCTTTTACCTGCTGTGATGACCCTTGCTCAAATGATCTCCGAGAACTATGTGCTCGTATGGATAGACGCACATTGCTCAATCGATATCCGAGTCTATACTATCAGATTTGATACAAACTATTTATGGGCTTCTACACCTCGTGCTGTCTGTAACATACATCCAAATTGTTAAAGCTTACTTATATTAAAAATATCAAATATAAATTTTGAAAAAAGGTGACACAAGAACTGCGTACCCCGAACCTTGGTACACCCACACTAGGCAATAACAACCACCTATGGCTTCCAATAAAGAAATATTATATTCAATTATAATTTGAATAAATATAATGATTATTTAATTAAGGAATATAATTTTTTTACTATTTCCACAATCATCTTCAAGAGATAAGCTCAAACCTATAGGCTTGACTTGAACATAAGCAATCTTTTTTAAATCTTACTCTTTGCTGCCGGGGATCCCATTCCATAATGACGGCTTCCCCTAGTAGTCAACTAGCTTTTAAACATATTGTGTCTCTCTCTGTAGTTCACTATGTTTATTTGAAGAGAAAACCCCCGAACAGCTGTGCCTTTTCGCATGATCAGTATGAGATGCATTATCAGTCTGACACTTGGAGTGATTCGCTGCTGGATTTTCCGTATAAAAGCGAGTCTTACCATCAGCAGAGGTATTATTCAACGCTTAGCCACAGCAGCATAAACAAGCAGCTTCAATCGACTCTTCAAATCCAAAACCTACAAGGAATACTTCAAATTCAACATGAACTTCAACAAGCTCTTCATCTTTGTGGCTCTCATCCTGGCTGTGTTCGCTGGTCAATCCCAGGCCGGTTGGCTCAAGAAGATTGGCAAGAAACTCGTAAGTTGAGAATATTTTTAAGCTCTCCATATATGTAAATACTAAATTGTTTATTTGCCTTTATAGGAACGTGTGGTCCAACATACTCGTGATGCTACCATACAAGGTGTCGCCATTGCCCAACAGGCTGCCAATGTGGCCGCCACAGCTCGAGGTTGAAACCTTCAAGCTTACTATTAAATTATTTATTATTAGTATTTATTTATTATGTAAGATATTTGGTAATATATTTAAATAGAAAACTTTACAAAACAAATAAAAATCTTTTATTTGACAAATTATAAGCAAATACGCTTTTAATTTATGATATTTATGGGATACGCCTTAATATAATGATCATTGCCCAGCACTGGTCCTTTATAAATAAAAAAAACCAAAATTAAAATTTTAAAAGTTAACTACAAACGATGCTCATATTTTAAATCGCGTCCTTGGCATTTAATTAAAAGAATGGTCCATGGTAAAGTCGGAAGCGGACGACTTTCAGATACCCTGTACCATCGAAATAAATAAAGATACTCAAAAAAACTTTTGATTGTCGAATTCAGACACGATTTCTTTATAAATCGACAAATTATGCCCAAAAAATAATTTCCAACTGATCGGTTCTATGGGCGCTATACGATATAATAAACAGATTTAAATAAAATTTGATACAGTGCTAGGTTACTTTAAAAAACTTTTGTGGTTTTATTTAATGTTCTGTAAAATAGCCCTATCGCCGATATCTAAAAAACATCTTGTTTTTAGTGACATAATAAGGATTCCAGGCCGATGGAATTTTTAAGTACTTTTAATTAGAAAAATCATGAAAACATCGTCAAAAAATCTTACTTATCTATAGTAGATGTCAATACATACTTACTATGATTTCAATTTTCGCAATTTGGTAAAAAAAAAACAAACGTGTTGTTATTTTTAAATAAAGCAATAAAATTAAAAAAAATATCAAAATTATATTTGTAATTATTTATTTAGTTAAGTTGCCAACTGTTTTATATTATATAGCAGCAGGACAGGTAAGGCTGCCAGGGGCCGTCACACAAAAATATTGGTCAAATCAGAAAACAGAACCCCCAAAAGCTAAGATCTCCGAATCGGGATAACCCAAAAACGCAGTGGAATAAAAGCAAAGAAATTAAATTTTTTTATTGTTTTGTTTTTTTTTTGGCTTCAAATACACAAACGCCGAGCAAGAGATAACCCAAATCATCATCATTACCTAATTTGTGACGTGTGAGCTAATTTGCTCTCTAATCTTAATCTTGAATTCCAGCTTCTGTGTTTTGGTTGTGAGCAAGATCTTTATGACGAATACTGCATAAATGGATGCTGGAGCGGGGGATTCCGTCGGGGTTTCTCTTGCAGTTTTGGAGAAAATTTTTCTTAGTCGCATCTCTTTGTAAAAATTACTACAATTATAATATAATACTTTCAAGAAAAAAACCCCCGAATAGTTTTGCTATTTCTCATGAGCAGCTTTGGCGTTTTATCAGCAAGAGTGGTTAGCTCGGATGCTGGATCAGCATATAAAAACGAGTCTGCAAATCCAAAAGCTATCAGGTTATTCGCAAACATCTCAGCTACAACAAGCTCTCTTAAGATTCATAACTAAAAGGAATACTTAAATATCAACATGAACTTTAACAAGATCTTCATCTTCGTCTCTCTTATCCTGGCTGTATTTGCTGGTCAATCCCAGGCAGGATGGCTCAAGAAGATTGGCAAGAAACTCGTATATTTGTTTATTTGTCTACTTTCTTTGTAAATGCTTAAGAGTTTATTTTTTCTCTACAGGAGCGAGTGGTTCAACATACTCGTGATGCTACCATACAAGGTGTCGCCATTGCCCAACAAGCCGCCGATGTTGCAGCCACAGCACGAGGCTAGAAGCATCTGACATGAAACTCTCACTTAGTGTTTAATTATTTATTAGTATTTATTTAGTAATTTAATTTTTGTCGACATTTAATAGTAGAAAATAATAAATAAGCAATAAACAACAAATGTTAAGTGACGCATATTATAAATTTTTATTGGCTTCTCGTTTTTCTAAACATAAACATATTTATTGGAACCAGGGTCATGGGACCCCCGCTATTCTTTTCCAAGACGAAAATTAGTTTTATACAAATTTTATTTAAAATTATTTACAAAATAGTTATTACAAAAAAATTATACACATAATTTATTGTAGTCTACTTTATACTCTCACGCACGTTTTCTATAATTTTATTTTGTATTTTCAGTTTAAGGGGTATTTGGGATGTCCCTTTTGGGGTATTTTTTTTTAATATGATGTTTCGTCATTCCGCGCGAAATTTTTCGAACTGCGTATAGGCCTTTAAGTAAAAGAACTTCCTTCTAAAAATTCTCGTCTTTTATTTTTTATATTTAGGTGTTCAACTAAAAAGAAAAGTAACTTATGACTCACATCCTTCCTCCAATAAATACATTGCCATGTTTCTCTTGCCGTCGGTATAGCTCGCTAGATCCTGGAAAAAAAAACTTATAAAAAAAACGGTCTGATGGCAAGAGTTTGGTCATCAAATTGTGACCAAATGGTTACGAATGTATCGCAAGCTTTTGCTCATTAGAAATAGCAAAACTATTCGGGGATTTTTATTTGAAAGTAAATGTAGTAATTTTTACAAAGAGATGCGACTAAGAAAAATTTTCTCCAAAACTGCAAGAGAAACCCCGACGGAATCCCCCGCTCCAGCATCCATTTATGCAGTATTCGTCATAAAGATCTTGCTCACAACCAAAACACAGAAGCTGGAATTCAAGATTAAGATTAGAGAGCAAATTTGCTCATAAGTCACAAATTAGGTAATGATGATGATTTGGGTTATCTCTTGCTCAGCGTTTGTGTTTTTGAAGCCAAAAAAAAAAAAACAAAAAAAAAATTAAATTTCTTTGTTTTTATTCCACTGCGTTTTTGGGTTATCCCGATTCGGAGTTCTTAACTTTTGGGGGTTCTGTTTTCTGATTTGACCAACATTGTTCTACGATAATTCTTTTGACTCAATGACCAATGCCATTAAAGGGGAGCCCTGCTACATAATATAGAACAGCTGGAAAATTAACTAAATAAATAATTCTAGTAAATTTATTTATTTTTTTAGTTTAATGTTTTTTTTTTCAAAAAATGAGAATTACGATTTATTTTCGCAAAAAATTATATTTTTATTTGACCAAGTTCCAAAAATCTAAATCATAGTATTATCACCTAGGCTTGGCCTTAAGCTTTTAGTCGATTTTTCAATTATTTTTCGAATTAAAAAGTACTTTAAAAATGGTAATCTAATAATAATCTTTATTATGTCTCTGAAAACAAGATTGTTTTGTTTTTTTCGATATCGACGATAGATGTATAGTATAGCACATCAAATAAAACCACAAATTAAATCTTAAATAAAAAGAAATCTTAGAGTTCGGAAGTTTTTTAAAGTAAGTAAAGTAAAAATCAGTTTATTATATCGTATAGCATCCATAGAAACGATCAGTTGGAAATTATTTTTTGGGCATAATTAGTCGATTTATAAAGAAATCGTGTCTGATTTCGACAAATAAAAGTTTTTTTGAGTATCTACTTATTGCGATGGTACAGGGTATCTGAAAGTCGTCCGCTTCTGACTTTACCATGGACCATTCTTTTAATTAAATACCAAGGACGCGATTAAAAATGTGAGCATCATTTGTAGTTAACTTTTAAAATATAGTTTTGTTTATTTATTTTAATTTATAAAGGACTAGTGCTGGGCAATGATCGTCATATTTGGGCGTTTCCACTAATTATCATAAATTAAAAACGTATTTGTTTATAATTTAACAAATAAGCGATTTTTTATTTGTTTTGTAAAGTTTTCTAGTCTAGCATATTACCAAAGATCTTACATAATAAATAAATACTAATAATAAATAATTTAAAAGTAAGCTTGGAGGTTTCAGCCTCGTGCTGTGGCGGCCACATTGGCAGCCTGCTGGGCAATGGCCACACCTTGGATGGTAGCATCACGAGTATGTTGGACCACACGTTCCTATAAAGGCAAATAAAAACACTTTAGCATTTATATGGAGAGCTTAAAAATATTCTCAACTTACGAGTTTCTTGCCAATCTTCTTGAGCCAACCGGCGTGGGATTGACCAGCGAACACAGCCAGGATGAGAGCCACAAAGATGAAGAGCTTGTTGAAGTTCATGTTGAATTTGAAGTATTCCTTGTAGGTGTTTGATTTATAGAGTCGATTGAAGCTGCTTGCTTATGCTGTTGGGGCTAAGCGTTGAATGATGCCTCTGCTGATGGTAAGACTCGCTTTTATACGGAAAATCCAGCAGCGAATCACTCCAAGTGTCAGACTGATAAGGCATCTTATACTGATCATGCAAAAAGGCACAGCTGTTCGGGGGTTTTCTCTTTAAATAAACATAGTGAACTACAGAGAGAGACACAGTATGTTTGAAAACTATTTGACTACTAGAGGAAGCCGTGATTATGGAATGGGATCCCCGGCAGCAAAGAGTAAGATTTAAAAAAAATTGCTTATGTTCAAGTCAAGCCTATAGGTGTGAGCTTATCTTTTGAATATGATTGTGGAAATAGTAAAAAATTATACTATGTAGTTTAATTATCATTATATTTAATTCATTAATTATTTAATATAATATTTTTTTATTCGAAGCCATAGGTGTTTGTTATTGCCCTGTGTGGATGTATCAAAGTTCGGGGTACGCAGTTCTTGTATCACCTTGTTGCAAAATTTGGGTTTTATATTATTAGTATAAATAAGCTTTAAGAATTTGGATGTACTTATGTTACAGGCAGCAGGAGGCGTGGAAGCCCATAAATAGTTTGTATCAAAGCATTTAGTATAGACTCGGGTATCGATTAAGCAATGTGCGTCTATCCGTACGAACACATAGCTCTCGGAGATCCTTTGAGCTAGGGTCATCACGTCTCCCGTAGGAAAACTGCGCATAAGTGTAAAAGCCGCACCCGTTTAAAACCTGGTTACTATGAATACTTTGTTCCACGAGTTATCACGTAGAAAACAAAATTTGAAGAGATGTACAAATGAAGATCCTTGCTCTTGAAACCTTAATCAAATAATATTGTCTCAAGATTTATTATTTTAATAATTTATTAAGAAGAAGGAATTCAAAGGCACTAGCTGCAAGGCTTAGAGCTCACTTAGAAGATAAATAGTTTTCTAAATCATGTTGGACATACAGGATAAAGTATTTTTGATGAAAATTCTTATGGTGATAAAAGTTTCTGGATTGATTTATATGTATAGGTACATATATGCAGGAGTCACAACATTTGTATGTAGACTCATGTGAACCTAATTAACAAAAAAAAACGCCCACCTCAAATTCTTACCCTCCGAAAAACATTTCTCTTTCGAACGTCTTTAAACCTAAGTCATATTGAAACTACTGGACGCAGAAAAAAACTATTTCTGAAAAAAATAATGGGAGCTGGGTATCCCGATGACGGAGACTCTCCCGCAAAGCAAATTTTTGCAAATAAATTACTTGACTTAATTTTCATAAAATTTTGTTGAACTTCTTCTACGATTAGGTGTTATAACTCGTTTCCAGAGTATTGCAAGGTGTAGGAAACATAGGTAACATTAATTTTTAGTTGAATCGAGATTATCATCCATGGGATTAACATGTGTGAGTGTAATTGCTCTTTTACCTGAATATGTTCAAGAGATAAGCTCATGTTGTAGCTGGGAATTCCACAGCATTCAAAAGTCTTTTTCAGTAAAATATTGTTTCGCATAGCTATGTGTGTAGTTCACAACATTTAATTTTTAGAAAAAAGTCCCCTAGAGTGCTACGCCAATTCAGACGCTCAGCAAAGGTGCCTTATCAGTGGCAGTTGGATGCTCAGTTTTCATATAAAAGCGAGTCGTCAGCCATCAATGTTATCATTCAACTCTCAGCAGCTTCAGCAGCCTTAGCAGCTACAATAAAGTCTACCACATAAATCTAAATCCCACGAGGAATACTACCAAAAGCAACATGAACTTCAACAAGCTTTTCATCTTCGTCGCTCTCATCCTGGCTGTGTTCGCTGGCCAGTCCCAGGCAGGTTGGCTCAAGAAGATTGGCAAGAAACTCGTAAGTTCAGAATATTTTTAAGCTCTCCATGTAAATGCTAAAGTGTTTGTTTTCCTTTATAGGAACGTGTGGTTCAACATACTCGTGATGCTACCATCCAAGGTGTCGCCATTGCCCAACAGGCTGCCAATGTGGCTGCCACAGCTCGAGGTTAGAAGCATCGTACCTGCACCATTAACTTTATTGTTAGTTATTTATTTATTTATTATTATTAATAAGAAATAAAAAGAAAATGTACCTTATATAAGCCCAATACATTTTTGTGCATTTTTAGAAACAAATCAATTTTTAGTATTTAATCCAATTATGGTGCGGTATAGTCCAAAAAAATATACAATGTGATTTGTACAGCTGAAAGTACATTGAATATAGAGCAACAGACAAAAGTTAGGATTGTACATGCGAATTATTGATTATACTCTGACGTCAGGGATTTGTCATCTAAAAATTTTACTTATGCCAACTTATCACGAAATGTAAGCGTAATTCACAAAAAAAAACCGAAAAAATCCTTTATGTTTGCAAATCAGAAATACTTTACAATTTGCAATTAAAACAATTAAAAGTCAGTGCAGAAATTATGCAGACACTTTTAAATTTTAAGCTTAATACAGCTTTTAATTTGGAAATGAAAACTCTATCCCAGTCTTCACATTTGAGTTCAATTGGAAAATTATTAGGAAAAGAGAAAACATATATGCTAGCGCTTAACCGCATTCTCCAGCACTGAATCACGCTCTCTTGAGTACCAAAGCAATCTGGTGTTTCTGGTAACGAGGAGACGGACGCTGCCGACTAGCCTTGCGTTTAAGGATGCAAAAAGACCCTTACATGATGTCGTACCGCAAATAAGGGGGCAGGCCAGAGCTCAGGTGGCAAGAGAATGGGACAGTGCGTCCGGTTGTCGCATCTCCCGAGCTCTCTGGCCACGGTACAATCCAAAACGAATGTCTGAACTCCTGCGCTTTCACAAAAACTTGATGAGATTGGTGGTAGGCCTTATGGCTGAGAGGCAGCACGTGCCCCATCACGGCCTCTGCCGTAGCTGCGAGGATGAGAAGGAGATAGAAAGCATCCAACACCTGCTATGTGATAGCTCGGCATTTCTCAGGGCACGCACCCAGTTGGTGCGCAAACCAATTCTTTGAAGATCCAGGGCAGTCTGGCGAATGTGCCCATAGTGGACCTGGCTACTTTCATCGAACCCGCAAAATGGTTCTACAATACAAGGAGAGAAATACAGGAGAGTAGAAATGCCCACCAGCTTCGATCTTCGAATCTCTCAAGGTTATTCGCCCATAGTGGACCTGGCTACTTTCATCGAACCCGAAATGGTTTATACAAGGGGAAATACGGAGGTAGAAATGCCCACGCTTCGATCTTCGAATCTCTAGGTTATTCATCCTCTTTTCATCTATCTCCACAATTAGGCAACAAAATGGGCCCTATGGTCTCCGGCAACCTCGGTTTAGCCTAGCCTAACCAAACCTCAGCTAAACTCTATATGACATCCAAGGAATCCATAAAAACAGCAACGGTTGCGGAGGGGAAGAATATTAAACCCAACAAAAGTCCTTCCAAACAGTTTTCTAATAAAAAATCTTATTATTTATTTATCATAAATACTTAGTACGTTTTTTGAAGAATATCTTTAGGTTTTTCTGCTGAAAATAAATACTTACTTGCTTAGGGCCCATACGCAGTTCAAAAAATTACGCGCGGAATGGAAAAATTGCATATAAAAAAAAAAAATCCCAAATGGGACATCCCAAATGGGATTTTTTTTATATGAAGTTTTGTCATTCCGCGTGAAATTTTTCAAGGCATTTTTTCAGGAGAGTTTAAACTCAAGCACGTAAATTTTGTTGTTGCAAAACTCCTTCTCAACTCAACAACAATTCTTAATACCCCAACTATAAAGTTTAATAAAAACTTTTATAAACATTTTAAATTTAATAAGCGTTCAGTACACAGCGTACAAACAAAATATTTGTTGGCGCCATCTAGCGGGCACTCGCTTTACCAACAGATGGCGCTCGCTGCTATCAGCTGTCAACAAATGTTTACAATCGAACTCAATGCAACCCTGCGCTGCGCTGACGTATGCACAGTTCAGTGTCACGCCGCTGACTTCCTTTCCTGTCAAAATAGTCGACAAAGGTTGGTGTAATTTTTTGTATACGCGTTGAAAAATATAAAAATATGGCGCATCACACAACTAACAGCTGCAAAATGTGCGCAGAATATAAAGCACTAAATGCTGCTTGTGCAAAATGAGCAAAACCTTTAGTGAAAACCATTAAATAAAATGCGATGAATGCTGATTAAAAGTTAAATGCCGACGACTCTGAAAATACAAATGGCAGCTAGCGTTGTTCACAATTTCTGCTGCAGCGGCGTTGGCATTATTTTTTACATGTTATATACTAAACTACAATTATGTTTGTCTGTTTCTGCAGATGGCTATCGGCTCCAAGATTATTAAACCCGGCGGTGCTGACCCCGATGAGTTTGAAAAGTCTATTGCCCAGGCGCTCGTTGAGCTTGAAGCCAACAGCGATCTGAAACCCTACTTGCGTGATTTGCACATAACGCGCGCACGCGAGATTGAGTTTGGCAGCAAGAAGGTAAGTCCAGTCTAGTATTGGCTTATATATTAAGTTTACAACTAAAGCATGCTTGCGCTTCTCAAACAGGCCGTCATCATCTACGTGCCCATTCCAATGCAGAAGGTGTTCCAGAAAATCCAAATCATTTTGGTACGTGAGCTTGAGAAGAAATTCTCTGGCAAGCATGTGGTGGTCATTGGCGAGCGCAAGATTCTGCCCAAGCCTACGCGCAAGGCACGCAATCCGCTAAAACAGAAGCGTCCACGTTCTCGCACTCTGACAGCTGTGTACGATGCCATACTTGAGGATTTGGTCTTTCCCGCCGAAATTGTGGGCAAGCGCATACGCGTCAAGTTGGACGGTTCCCAGTTGGTCAAGGTGCACTTGGACAAGAACCAACAGACCACCATTGAACACAAAGTAAGTGCCAACCGCTGACGTTAATTTTGTTACTAATTACTTTTTTAAATACTCTTGTGCTTTTGGTGTACAACTACGTCCCTGTGTTATTTGCTGCGCGTTTAACAAGCGCCGCGATTGTCAACTGGGACGCAAATGAACTGCCAATAACTCGTTATTGTGCGCCTTTAAAGCACTTGTTTGCCGGCGCACATCTCCATATATTGGCCACACCAAAGTTATCGTTAATATCGTTCTTGTGTTATTTGTTGAACTATATTGCCAAGTTCAATGATTGTCAAACAGAACGTACATCAATTAGCCAGTAATCACTCCACAATGTCAGGGTCTTAATAACCAAACCTGCGACATTACTAAACGCTGTGCTACAACTAAACGTTTACAAAGAGTGCCAACTATCTCAGGATACTTTTTGCTAGGATTTCATCTTGTTCTTTGTGTTATTTGTTGAACTAGTACACCAAATTCAATGATTGTCAAAAAGAACGCAGACTAAGTGCCAGTTATCACTCCACAATGTTGAGGCTTCTATATTCAGGCCTGCTGCATTACTAAACGCTGTGCAACAAGTTAAGCCCATCCTCAAGCTGCTGCTATCGTTCTTTGTGTTATTTGTTGGAGCTTAATCCAAAAGCCAACGATTGTCAAAAAGAACGTATATCAACTAGCCAGTATCACTCCACAATGTCAGGGTCTTAATAACCAAACCTGTGACATTACTAAACGCTGTGCTACACTAGCAGTCAAAATGGATATCCTTTGTTGCCTCGCCTATTTGCCTCCCAAGCGCTTAATTGTTCCTGGCGCATTGGGACTTCCTTCAATGGCGAATAGTATACTCAAGTTCATCCGTACTAACTTACTGCAGTTTGATTCCTTTATGCAGCAATTTGTGCAGAGGCACTACAATATTATAATGTTCATGCTTTAGTCCAAGCTTAGAGAACGACTTGCTTTCACCAAGATATTCTTAACTTATCGTTCTTTGTGTTATTTGTTGGAGCTTAATCCAAAAGCCAACGATTGTCAAAAAGAACGTATATCAACTAGCCAGTATCACTCCACAATGTTGAGGCTCTTAATATCTAAGCCTGCTGCATTACTAAACGCTGTGCTACAAAAACTACAACCACATCCAGAAACTCAGCTTTACTACACAAAGCTTAAACCCGCACCTTGAAAATGATTTACATTACCCCCTTACCGTACTTTGTGTTATTCGTTGAACTATTCTGCCAAGTTCAAAGATTGTCAAAAAGTACGCAGATTGAATGCCAGTTATTACTCCACAATGTTGAGGCTACTATATCCAGGCCTGCTGCATTACTAGACGCTGTGCTACATCCACACACACACTAAAGCATTTTTATAGAGTATTCTTAAAGTCGCCTTTTTGCCTCCCAAGCGCTGTTTTATACCTGGTGCATTGGGACTTCCTAAAATGGCGCATATTGAATCGAGTCCATCGCACAGTCTTTGCTGAAATTGTTTGCTTTATGCAGCAATATGTGCGCAGGACTTACATTAGAGCTTAACAATTTTTCGTAGAATTTTTATTAATAACAAATACTCTCTCTTTTAATACTTCAGGTCGACACCTTCACATCGGTCTACAAGAAGCTTACCGGCCGTGATGTTACCTTCGAATTCCCAGACAACTACCTGAATGTTTAGGGTTTTCGGTCTCTGGATAGGAGTAACAACAAATTCTACAACATAGTTCTGTCGTACAGAAAATGGAGTTTTGTTTACGTGAGCCGAAGAACGTAACGTAAATTAAATAAACAGTAAACATTTTTAAAAACTAAAAAAAAAAAAAACATTTTGGATTATATTGAACGTTATGCTGAAAATGTCCAAGGACAAGAGTGCTCTCCTGCTTGGCCACCTCAAATGTATACTTTTCAAAATGAGTAGACAAACGCGCCTACTCTTAAAGAAACACTTTGTATTGATCTCTGCGAGCGCCAGACCAGGTTGCAGCTACTCCAACAATAGCCGCAAAGGCTTAATATTATCTGTTTAGGCAAACTACTGTACATTTTTGTAAAAATTAGTTCCTCTACTTTGGTATGGGATCTCAGCACAAAGCCTATTCCGATGTTAGAAGTTGCTCAACATCAATCTGCATAGTCGCACTAAGTGCGGCATGTAAAAGGGATATCAAAGGGTTGCTCCACGGTCCAGAAGATGATGTGCCAGGCCTCACCCATCTGAGCCGTCGCTATCGTTAAGATCTTGTATTTACAAAAGTACACTCATATTTGTGCTGGCGTTTGTGAGTGTCGCAGTGACGTCACAACTCGACACAGGCATCGGCTTCGTGCCTGTTGCTGCCACCACTAATCCCTATATACCTGAGATAGGGCCGTGACGACCACTGACTTGGAATAAAGACTACATGCCATTACACAGCATACCAAGTGATCCAACTTTCTGAAGTTGCCAAAAATTAATTGGAATTAATCTAGACATGAAATTTGTAATCCCTTTTGCGCTCGCTAGTACCTTTGATGTCATCTATGTCTTTTGATTAAGTGCAACCATAAAAGACTGCGCTAGTATATTAAATCCTAAACACACCTGCCAAAGGCGGGGTAGGCTCTCACTTCACCCACTCCCCTGGCAATATGAGCTGCTCCATGTGCCGTGCCGTTTAATTAATAAAAAAAAGTGCGTCGCGTTTATTTATTGGATTCACTTTGTAACTTTTTATAGGTAGTTCACACACTCCCTCCCTGCTACCAGACACATGTGCACAAACAGCAACTTGTGGCAGCGATGCGTAAAATCCTTGCCACACATGTGCCAAAAGGGGTTAATCTTGTGGCTGCTCCTGGTGTGTTTTTCTGCTTGGTTTGCTCATTTGCATGCGTGGCTTGTAATTACGTCACATGTTGTATGTACTCTACGCCTGATATATGTTTTGAATAATCACGTGTTGTGCGTATTGTTTTGGTTTGGTTCAAGCAAAGGGGGTTCAGCACACAAAAGGATTAATTACTATTTCAAGCAGCGCTTGTTAATGTACAAGTTCTTGATTTATGGCTGCAGTTGCACTAAATTATAAAGGCTTAGTTAATGATAAGAGGGTTTCCAAACTTGGAAAATATCCAACAAGGCGTGTTTGATGAAAAAATATATAAGATGTACAAATAAGTATACGCCTTTTGACCAAAGATAGCCGCTCCAGAAGGTTATGTTGAAATTGTTAGATTTGAGTGACTCCACATCGGCATCGCATTATTTTTTTTGGGAACTTTTGTTAAACCTTGTTAATTTGCAGAAATCTGCAGCTGAGGTATATCAATTGCTTAGAGAAGCATACAGTGAGGCTGCTTTTTAGTTTGACACGGAAAACAAAGAACGCTGTGTAAGGCCCAAAGTATTGGACGGTATTGGAAAGGTCGTTTGAAAAAACAAAAAACGCTGTGCAAGGTCGAAATTGTAACAAGACACGGGATTGGAAATATTGTTTGAGAAAGATGCTTCCCAAACGCAAAAAGAACTTGGACTTATATTAGAAATGATTCAAGAAGCTATTTCTCGCTGGAAATAAACAAAAATAAATTTGGGTCTGAAGCTCAGAGCCATTGGAGCGCATATTTTGCAGGAGCGGATAAAAATGGGTTTATGCAGAGTATTGTGGCTGGTAATGAAAAATTGATCCACTACGATAACCCAAAGAGGAGAAACTTATGGCGACCATCTCATCATTCTTTTTATATCTAATATTCCCGAAAAGAAACTCAAGCTGTGTATTTTGTGGGATCCGCTTCGTGTCATGTAAGATGTGTATCTCAAACCCTTACTAGACATTTTACCGAATATAATTAATGAGATTTAGCCAAGTGCTCATAGAAAAATGCACCCATTATTACTCCAGACACGACAAAACTATTTTTCTACATGACAAGTCTCGGGGCGGTGAAAACTTATTTCGAGACACTTAAACGGGAAGTTGTAACCCACCCACCAGACATTGCGCCTTTCAATTATTAGTTGTTCCGGCTGATGGCATATGGCTTGCCTTGTCAGCGCGAAGATACTAAGGCCAAGAGAGATTTCGTCGTGGTATTCAAAAGCTGCCGAAAGTATGTAGTTGGCAAATACTTTGAAGAAAATTATAAGTACCATGCATTCGCAATCCATTACTTGTTTTTTTTTTAAGGTCCATACGCAGCATGCAAAAATTTCGCACGAAATGTCAAAACTTCCTATAAAAAAAAATTCCTTTTTTTGGGATTTTTGTTTTATATGAAGTTTTGACATTTCGTGCGGCTTTTATGAAAACGTCGAAAACTTTTTTTAAGCAACTTATGTACAACTATTGGAATACAAAAAATTCGTAATAAAGCTGAAAAAATTAATAAAACTCTTGGCTGTGAATGTGCTCAAAGTTTTATCTAATTTTTAAGCAATTTAGTAATTTTTATAAAACTTCAGAAAATACTTATTTTCATTAGTAAGATATTTTTTGAAAACAGCTTTTTGTGCAAAATTTTGATAGCAACTATTGAAGGCCTTCTTAAACAGGAAATCCATGTGATGTGCCAACCCTTGTTCCAACGCAATTAATAAGAACGACCTAAGGCAGAATAAGAGCTACCTGGATGCGGGAAACATAAAACGCAGTCCCCAGGAAGTTCAACGTAGTATCATTTTATCAGACGCGCTTAATGTTGGAGACTGTACAAGAAGCAATCCAATTGAAGCCAAACTGCGGCGGGGTTTAAGACTAACTTCCCAACAATGGGTCTCAAGCTGCAGCATCTGTGGTGAGTAAAAGCCCATACGCATAAGGGGGTATACGCAGTTCGAGAAATTTCGCGCGGAATGATAAAACTTCATATCAAAAAAAAATCTCAAATGGTGGGATATTTTTTTTTTAAGGGGTCTACGCAGTTCGAAAAATTTCGCGCGGAATGATTAAACTTCATATAAAAAAAAATCCCAAATGGTGGCATATTTTTTTTTAAGGGGTCCACGCAGTTCGAAAAATTTCGCGCGGAATGTCAAAACTTCATATAAAAAATTTTTGGGATATCCCTTTTGGGATTTTTTTTTATATGAAGTTTCCCTTTTGGGATTTTTTTTTATATGAAGTTTTGTCATTCCGCGCGAAATTTTTCGAACTGCGTATAGGCCCTTATATGAAGTTTTGTCATTTCGTGCGGATTTTTTCGAGCTGCGTAGACCCCTTAAAAAAAAATATGCCACCATTTGGGATTTTTTTTTTTTATATGAAGTTTTGTCATTCCGCGCGAAATTTTTCGAACTGCATATACCCCTAAATTCAAAACTTTTAATCCATAGAAATCTCTAAAATTGAACACCAACATGCTGAGCTGGCTAAGGGAAGTTCCCTAGCCGGACGTATTATCAAAATTAAAAAAATTTTTTGTTTTTTCTCAAGGCCCATACGCAGCATGCAAAAATTCCGCGCGAAATGTCAAAAATTGATTTTTCCCTTTTTTGGGATTTTTTTTTATATGAAGTTTTGACGTTTCGCACGGAATCTTTGCATGCTGCGTATGGGCCTTTAAGAGAGATAAAATTTGTATGCCCTTCTGAAGGCAATCTTACTCGACCGAAAAACAGGACTTACCTGCCGTCCTGGCAATTTTGACACTTCTTCACATTTATCACTACTCAATACTTCAACATGGATTATTTCTCTGGAAGTAACAAATTCTCTAGGCAGTGGGTAATGTCCAGTACCTACAGCAGGGCCTCTATACGGCTATAAAATTCGGGTCCAAGGGGGGAAAATGTACCGGCCCCTCTGTTACACCTTTAGCTCGACACACGACAGTAATTGCACTGGGCCCCTGGGAAAACTCCGGGCCCGGGGGGAATCCCCCCTTCCCACCACCCTCTTGTCGGACGTGACCTACAGTTTTAACTACCCATTCGTTTTCTTTTTGTAAACATTGACACTTCTTAATGAATGTTATTGGTTCGAAACTTAACTAATGCGTAAGTTCACAATAGCGCTTATAGTTCGAAACAATGATACGGTAAGAAGTGCAGACACATACCATTTTACTTAATCTGTTATACTTTTCTAAAGTGGTTGCAATTCAAAAACCAACGAAAAGGTTGGTGTACTAACTAGCTGCTAAAATTAAAAAAATATTTCTTTCGAAGAACTTGAACATTTATTTTTTATACACTCTACCCACAGTTGGCACTTGAAAAGTGATGCAAAAAAAAAAATATAACATAAAATTATATTATTATTTGCAGCGCTTACTTAAAACTCGCCGTACAGAAATAATTGGTAATTAAGTAGTGGGGATCCCCAGCTTCAATCGCAAATAATTTTTAGCGTCAGACATTAGATTAAAAAGTTTTAAAAATAAATAAATAGTAAAAACAACGATGTGGACGGCGGGGATACTTTATGGCGGTATTGACGAGACGCCATCAAATTTCGTTTTCCTATCCCATATCTAGGAATAGAATATACTCATCACAGGTTTTGGTTAACTAAGCCTACAATGTTAAACAACAATTCTCATAAATTTTCACAAAACTTGTGTAGAAACAATGTGTAAGCCCACTAATATGTAACTTTTCAGATATATAGTATACCTATACCTAATTCGATTAACGCCAAGGCTGTGATTCATACCTAGAAGTTGATAAGCAGTAGTCAATCGAATAGCAATCTTTAGCTTATCATATCAACAATTTCATTTGTAGTACACCAAAAACCCAGAACCTTAAGATTATCCATTGTTGTACCCAATGCAACCCATTCTTAAGATCCAACTTACTCCGAGCACATTTGTTTGGGGTCTGTTAATGCAATTTTCAAATAGAATAACAATTACTGTCAACAGTCGAATCACGCAATAAAACAATTTCAAAGTATACTAAATATATACTACTACATAGGTAGCTATGGACATGTACAGCAGTAAGTACTATATACAACAAATTCCGGGAAAGTCCTGAAAAGCAAACAACAACAGAAACAACATGAACATCAATAATGAAAAACTTGTAAAAGCAAACAGCTTGTTTTTGAGGTCGTTAATAAATTAAGCGATTATGGGTACTACATGTAATCTAGTGCAAGTTGCGTTTGCCACACCACATGGCCAAATGTCCTTCAATGTGCAGACAGGCGACAGCCAAAATGAACGCCTTCAAATTCTAGGTGTTTGTGTTTATTCTATACCCTGTATCCCTAAGTTAAGCTGTAGTAGCGGATTTATGGCGCAGTTTCGGGCTCAAATTTTTATAAAGTTAAAATATTGAAATAAAATTGTTTTTTTTAAATCTGAAAAGGTTTTATTGTACGCCCTATGCCACTAATTCGAAAGCTAGTGGCGCGATGACAGTCAGGATATCCCGACTACACTATGACCTATTATATTATTATTGGGTGTATGCATAATTCCGTAGCGAAAATATAGTAATCCCTTTTGGTTCGCTAATTCGGAATGCTTTTGTGGGTTTGCGCATCATTTTCGCCTTTTCGGAAATAAAAAAGTGAAATGCACCGAAAATCCCATTTTTGCCTTCCACTCGGCATAAACGTTATGTATCTCAATGAAAATTTGCTTAAATTGTCGATACGAATTTCAACATTCATTAACCATTAACAGAGCGGAAAAACAGCTGAGAACGACAGCTGACAGAATTTTGCTACGGAATTATGCATAGACCAGTGGCGGATTCACGGGTCCGGATCCGAAAAATGGGTTGAAAGTCCTTTGGAAGTTCTTCGAAGTGACGAACCCCCCCCCCCAAGACCAAACCCTAGATCCGCACCTGGCATACACCCAATAGTTTCCAAACAACAGAACACTTGTTACGGCAAGTAAAGGACTACGATATTTTAAAGCTCGTATGAAAACTGCGACAATTCACAAGGTAAATTTTAGTCGGGACGTCCCTACCTTAGTCGACCCTACTATTGTAGTGCGGGTCCGGATCTGAAAAATGGGTTCTGATATCTATACACTTCGAAGTAAAGAACCTCAAGACCAAACCCTAGATCCGCACCTGGCATACACCCAATAGTTTCCAAACAACAGAACACTTTTGTTACGGCTAGTAAAGAACTACGATATTTTAAAGCTCGTATGAAAACTGCGACAATTCACAAGGTAAATTATAGTCAGGACGTCCCTACTTTAGTGGACTCTACTATTGTAGTGCGCTCTTTCCCTGATTGACATGGGTGGACAGGTAGCTAGTTCATTGACACAATTGACAAGTACTTAACTCTATGCGGTAACTAAAGTTGCCCGTTGGTCAGGTATTACTTTTTTATATGTATCTCAAACGAGTGCCCAGGGGGCGCTATTTATTATTGATGAAGTTTAATTGGGTGTGTGTGAGGGTCTGACCATAACAACAAAAATTTTCCAAGTGACCTTCGGGATAAAAAGCAGCAGCGTAAAGCACTGATTAACTAATGTGCGAGTCTTAAACTATTTGGCGCCGTTTAGGACCTTTTGCTAACCGGTATGTATGAGCAACATCTTTCAGAGCAAATTGCTCGCCATACTCTAATTAAAATGCCATACACACCCTCACACACACACCCCTACACACACACACACAAACACCCAGGCAGTCCAACACTTTCTATGTAAATTTTATTGGCTATACTAAGTGAAACATGTTTATGGCTATTGGGGGGGTGCAGAGGGGATACCAACTGTGGCGAGCTAGTCCTTTGACTGTAACTCCCACTGAAATTAGGGGTTATTACAAATTATGTCATCACATGCTGATGATATGTATGGCGTTCCTCGACATGACTCACTTTTAGCTTCGCTTCCTGATAATCTTACAGAACTAACCAACAAAACTTTTTGCACGCCGTCAATACAGTAAATACCAAACAATGCAAAAGTCTCAGAACTAAAGTAATACGATATTATATACAAAATATGATATTATTAATAAATAAGCTACATTTCTGAGAGCATATTCGGAGTGTTCTGGCCAATGTTCAAGTAACTACTGGTAAGCAAATAACTTGGCTAAGGAAAGTATCAACATTTCAGTTATAATAAACAGATATACGATAATCTTTAAACTGAAAACGTTTCTAGATTTTTGTTTATTATTTTACTACTTAATAATATCAATTTAAACAGAATTTTTATTAAAGTTCGTTGCATTACTTTTTCTAAATAATTGTGGATCCCATGTTTTGGATTTCGGTAGCTATTGAACCAGCTCTGTCCGTCCGTCAGTCTTTTTGTGCACCTACATATCAAATAAATTTTATCAAAAGATGTGCCTTGAAGTTTGTGCATTGTTGATACAGTAGAGCCTCCCTATAGCGAATACACACGTGAGCAAAATATTGATTCTTAAAGGCCATGTCAAAACTCCATATAAAAAAAAATATCCCACGATTTGGGGTTTTTTTTTTATATGAAGTTTTAACATTTTGTGCGAAATTTTTGCGTTTGGGTTTTTAAGGGGTCTACGCAGTTCGAAAAATTTCGCGCGGAATGACAAAACTTCATATAAAAAAAAAATTCCCAAAAGGGATATCCCAAATGGGATAAAAAAAAAAAAAATACCAAAAGGGATATCCCAAATGGGATTTTTTTTATATGAAGTTTTGTCATTCCGCGCGAAATTTTTCGAACTGCGTATAGGTCTTACATAGAAAATTCGTTATAAAAAATTTTATATATATTTTTTTTTTAGTTGCTTAACGTTTTTTTGACAGGAATCACTAATTTTTGTTGGTATAAAATTTTTCATTTTTCTTACTGAACAAAATTTTCGAAAACTAGTAGTTCTGAAACACATTACACAGTACTTTGCCTCGCGTTTTTAGAAACTTTCAAAAAAAGCAAATATATGAAGAAACCATTAAATTCATCAATAAGAAAATTTCGAAGTCTTTGCGTTTAATGCTTAATTTCTCGTTGCGCATATTAATTAGTTTTTTTTAACAATTTTTTTACTCGAAATTTGTTTTGTTTTAAGAATTTCCTTTTTATAAACCTTCCAAAGACTGAATATTTAAGAACCAAAATCGATCAATCCATTTAGTCAGGCATATAACAACGAAACTCATTTCACTTTTTCATAAAAAAAATAAATCGTAATATTGAAAAATTTATTGTTGCGAAGTTGGACTGTACTGAATCCATTCTTCTGTTGCAGATTTTCACGGTTTCTCCCACACTACAAAAGTCATACAATCAAAAAATGCCTACAATCTTTATCGTGTAAGTTAAAAACTTCATTCATTATGTGGCCATGACAACCCGGTTTCAGGTTACGGCCGATCTCTACAGCTCTCGCCAGGCGTCTCTGCTTTGCGCGCGCCTTCTCCAATTAGAAATACCAAGGGAGGATAGGTTCTCCCCTACTTGATCTTTCCATCGGAATTTAAAACTTGGCGAAGTCAATAATTTTTTGCTAAAAGTGTTTGCAGGTTACTCTAGGGTTTTCAATTTTGCATTCAAGAGACAATTGTAGATTTGTATCCCAGCAATTTTCTTGGTTTATTTTAAAGAATTTCCTACTGCTATGTAGTAGGTAGTATAATTATAATTATGAGAGAAAAATTGACTTTTTGTACTTTTTTAATTAAAGGGGTCTACGCAGTTCGAAAAATCCTATTTGGGATGTTTTTTTTATAGGAAGTTTTGTCATTCGGCGCGAAATATTTCGAACTGCGTATAGGCCCTAACATTCGAAATAGAATTTTACTCAAAAATTCGCTAAAAATTACGAAAAATTTGAATGCAAAAAAAGCGACCAAAACGTAAACTTGGCAAAGAAATGTTCCTAATATAATCGATGGGTAATTCAACTATCTACAGTTTAGAAAACAAAAATTTATCAAAATCTGTTTAGTTTAACCTGAGATATTTCATATATATTATATGTTAAAGGCATATACGCAGAATGCAAAAAAATTTCGCTCGGAATGACAAAACTTCATATAAAAAAAATACCATTTGGGATATCCCATTGGGAATTTTTTTTTTTTTATGAAGTTTGGTCATTCCGTGCGAAATTTTTCATTCTGCGTATACGCCTTAAAGAGTAGTTCTTGTTAATGAGCATCTACTGTAGTATTTACGTGACCAATATATCGTGCAACGTTATCAATCTGCCAATTGTTTGTCCATTGCAAGGGATCAATATAGTAACGTATGTCTGAGCCACGTCGGGTGTCTTATCAAAAACCGCGCAGCTGCGTAAATAGTTGTTGTGCCTTAAGTGTCTCGGTGTGTGTGTGTTTGTGTGTGTGTGTATATTGGCGATTCTACGATGTTTGTTTTTATAATGAGTCAAGAGGGGGAAAAGGTAAATTCAGGTGCTAGACCAAAAAACGCAAAGTCAGACTGAACGGCAATTAGCTAATATCTTAAGGCAACTGTTTAGTTATACTTATGTATATGCAACTCTCTAGGTATATATGTACATCTTGGGCGTATTGTCGCTCTCAGTAGCTGTTGATTAGTTTACTACTTAGTTGGTTCTCTGCTATTTTTGAATTTATTATTATTTCTCTATTGCGTCATTTTTCGCTGCTTGCTCTCTGTCAGTCGCCAGCTGAGCTTCCCCCAATACCGCACCAGACGCAAAACCGGTCCCCAGCACACAATGGAAAATTCAAAACATTTTATTGTTTTGTTTCTCTTATTATTATAATGCCCAAATAGTTCTTCGCTAGTGGCATTCATGAGGGTCTACAAGGCCAACAAGCGGTCAACGTTTATCGTTTAAAGTTCCAACTCAAACTAGCTTATCTCTAATTACTTGAAAAATTAGTAAGTACATGGCATACAAAATATGAAATACAATACGTGCCAATATTTGGCTTGACTCATAGTGTACTATGTACATACATATATTCCTGCATAGAGCTACTTCTTTGATTTCTCAAAAGTAAGGCGGTACCACGCGCTCAGCATGTGTTCTCGTTTATTTGGTTAGTTTTTTGCTGCTCAAATAGCCGCCTTATCGACAGCATTAAAAGTGCGGCAAACAAAGATGTGGACTGGGCCGTTGGAAATAGTGATAATAGGTGAGAAAGCAATAAACAAACAAGTACTGAGATAGTATGAGCAGGCAAAAAACAAGAAAAAACAACTCACATTGTAACGAAGCAACAAGCGTGCGCCCTGAGTTATACTTTGGCAAACAAAAGTGGGTTAATCAGTTCCAACGATGGCAACGCCAACGTCGACGTCCGCGCCGACAGCGACTGCAAAAGCAGCGCTGACAAACTTGGCCGATATTTACAAGTTTAGTGGGATCTCTTCTATATGGGCTTTGGCGATGACGAAATGCCATCGCAACAAACACAACACACACACACGCAAACATCTATTCCGTCGCCAAACATGCCGGCAGCGTTCCAGACAGTCGACGCGACGCATCGCTCACCCTAACGCTGGCAACAAAAAAACAATAATGTCGTTGCCGTCGACGTCGACGACGCTGCCTCTGCCGCCGCCTACTCAGAAGGGAGAGTGTGGAGCGCGGCAAGCTACAAGCGAAACATTGACTTTGAACTAGGTATAGTTATTTTTTTTGTCTACGCAAGCAAAGAGTATATAAAATTTGTTTTGGAATTTGTGACGCATAGAAGACAAGACTGCATAAAGTGCAAAAAGGGCACATTTTTTCGACGCCTTTGGATTTTCGAATTAAAAATTCGGATAATTGAAGATTATGTCAAAATGTTTGAAGGCCCCCATCTTAAGTTCAAACGTCATTACTGTGGATAAAAAACAATACAAATTTAAAGCAAACAAGTTGATTTTTGGGAATCTTATGATAGAAAACATAAAATGTAGTTTGGGTTCTCAATTACGTAACCATCATCGCTCCATGTACCTTAAGATAAATTGTATATTAAGTTTGTGCAAATGTATGTAACATGGAGATTTAGATGACGGAGACGACGCAAAAGAAATATAAGTTGTTATACAAAAAGTTTATTCGTCTGTATGTACCTATGCCTAAATCTTGGAGACCATAAGAGCTAGCATAACCACACTTTTTTTTCTTTCACGATCCCTTTCACGCTCTCAAAAATTCAAAGTGATATATTTTAAGGCTGCAGCTTTAATTTTTTTATGAAAATAAAGAAATCTTTCGATTAATACTAAAAATCTTTATAATTGGACCATAGATATGGCGGATAACACTAGTTTAAAAATTTTAGGGTCATCGATTGAACATTGAAAATGAAACGTTTTTTAGAGTTCTTCCGGGTCAAAAAAACACGAAAATTAAATAATTTTTTTTTTTCTTAATAATCGTTTTCGAGATTTTTTTCGAAAAACATGTTTTTGGGTATTTGTTTCAGTTTTTCGTGAATATCCCATGAACAAATCGATATAAAAAATTAATAGAAAAGGCATTGATACAATATGTGCAGATTCAATAAAAAGGATTGAGTTCAAAAGAAACCAAAGTCGAAAAAAACGCGTAACTTTAGGCCTATAGGTTAGTTTAGGTTATGGCGGCAGCTGGCTTGAAAGCCAGCACACTTAGGCCTAAACTGGCCCGATGTGATACCGCTTAGGATCTCAATTTAAACCCCCTTCTCCAGGTAAGTGTTCTTAAAGGGAATCCCAGCCTGTTGCTGCGATATAGCTTGCAATCATTCTCGGACAGATAAGGACCTAGCTCTGCTAGGTTATTGAGGAAACAATTTCCCAGGTACTTTTTCCTGCGTCTACATAGGGCTTCATAGGAACAGAAGAAGTGCTCTGTTTCTACTTCTTCCTCGTCTCTGCAGCTTCTGCAGAAGTCGTTGCCCGGAGCATTCATTCTGGTCGCATGTGCTCCGACAAGCCAGTGACCGGTGATCGCTCTAACAACTGCCGAACACTGTGAGCGGCTGAGTTCACAGAGTCTGGCGGAACGTTTTGGGTCAATATTAGGCCATGTTTGGCGACTGATTCTACAGTGGGATGTGTTTTCCCACATCTTTTGTGCTTGGGAACTGAATTTTTCCCTTGTGTGTAGCTTTAAAGTAGCCTATACGCAGAATGAAAAATTTCGCACAGAATGACAAAACTTTATATAAAAAAAATCCCAAATCCCAAAAAGTGCGTTAGGCCTTTAACGCAAAGGAAAAAATTTGAATGAAAACATTTTTTTTTCGATCAAAAATGTGATTGAGTGAAAATTTGAACTTTCACATTTTTTATACGTGGTTCTATAAAATCTACACTTCTTACCCGATTTTGAAGATCTTGGGCTCGAAATGTTCGCAGCAAACAAAAATTTCGCACGAAATATCAAAACTTATATTAAAAAAATCGCACACATATATATAAAGAGCAAATCGATCTTCGATGTCGATACAAAATTTCGTTCAGGAGATTTTGACTAATAACTGAAAAAAGTGCCCAAAAACATGTTTTTTGAAAAAATCTCGAAAACGGTGCTTAAGTAAAAAAAAGTTGGTAATTTTCGTGTTTCTCGATCCAAAATTTCCCTAAAAAACACTTCTATACGCAGGTTCATTTTTCGTGTATTTTTTATTATTTCCCTAACTCGGCTACGTTGAAAAACGCATTAAGGACTCTAGGGTGCCAAAAATATTGAGTTTTAACACAAAAATTGGATGACTGAAACAAGCCAAATAAATGCCTGATTTAGTTAATTCTTTAAACGAGAAATTATTAAGTTTATATTAATAAATTTTCATAAGAGTAGATGGCCTTGTTGCTCGCACTCTTCCCTTAATATTAGGTTTAGTATTATATACTTGGTCTAATGCAAATAAATAATGAATAAAATAATTTTAATAAACTTATTTTCCTAATATTTTAATCAATTGTTTTAGCAACTTTACGAACCGAGCTCTAATCGGCAATTGTCGTCCTAGCGAGTACCAAGCCTGCTAAAGTTACGGCTGAAGCAAAAGCATTGTAAAATATTTAGAAAATTTCTTATGAACGAAACAAGCTATCTAAAGTAATTATTTATTCACGATATTGTAATACAAGGGAACATAATTGTGAGATATCGACGTAAATCTATTGTAATGTTACCGATGTTGATCCGCAACATTGATAAGAAGAAGATAGAGCTGTAAGAGAAATATCAGATAATAAAGAACTAACAAGAAGTACACACGTACATCAAAATAATTAAATATTGTTTTGGCATTTTTTTATTAACAATAACGTCAATCAATCAAATAAATTATTTGAACTTTTTATTTGCATGACTCAAGGGCCTCTCAGAGTTTATTCCGAAAGACAGACAACAAGTCGGTAACACCTTAGCTATTCATGCTGATCATTTTGGTCCCTTATCCCTAGTGAATACCCACCATCTTAAACGAGTACATATTTAAAATTCAGCTTGTATTTTTTTTTTAGAATGTTTACGTAATGTGGCACAAGTTTTGCAATTTACTACCACTCTCTTATAGAGTATTTAATCTTCAGCATGACAAGGTTAGCATTTCTTTCCCATTCTATGTTTTCTTCGCTCGCTGCTCGCTGTGCTTTTTTTTTTTGTTTGTACGATGTTTACGGAATGAGTGAGCACAACAGAGAATAGTAAATAGCCAGTGTTAGTAACTGGGAGAGAGGTAGCCGCAGCTTGGCGGGGAGCCGCCAACGTTGGCTTCGGCATGTGCACACAAAATGGTAGATATTAGTAGTAAAGCAACAATAGTTGTTGTGCGGGAACCAAATAAAAGTGAAATAAAAATTAAAAAGGCTGCGCCGGCATCGTATCGTTCCAGCGCTAACGTCGCAGTCGCAGTCGACGCTGACGCCAACTATAGCAGCGCCAGCTCTTTTGAATGTAAATGTCGACCGGCTGGGACTGTCGTCGTTAGTCATTTGTGTGAGTTCGTACGCGTTTGGTCAACATCCAGAGCAATAGAGACGATATCGGCGGCACGTCTCAAGCAGTGCACTTGAAAAAAAAAGTGACAAAAATTTTGAATTTGAAAACGAATTATTGAGAAAACCAATGCGGTCTGGCATTTTTGATTAAAGCAAGCAAAGTGCGTGTTTTTCGATATTCACAAAAATAACTCATCAAACTCATTTTACTTATAATTTTGTTTATGGCAGTTTTGGGCAATGGCTTCCAGTTTTATCAACATAATTCATATGCACAAATATACATAACAAAAAAAAAAAAAAAGAATTTATTATAAAATTATAACGCAAGAGATATTTGGAAGAAAACCGTGCGCGCCTTTGATGCTTACGTCAGCATTTTTGAATTTTATGCTAGAATTAAAAAAAAAAGCATGAATAAAGACTTGCCGGCTTGTGCGCTGCGCACTCTATAGATTATAGTTGTGGTAATATAATTTATCCAGCCTTGGACGCCTAAGTGACAGATTCCTTTGTGCTGGCCTTTGCCGCGTGTCTGGAAATCTTATCATTTATGAATCGCCTGGCTGTAACTACTAACCCAATTGCCTGGCCATTTTACTGGCGCGCGCTTTCCTGCGTTATTAGTCTCAATTACAGTGGCGTGCCAGGAGGCAGACATGTCACCACAAACATGAGTTGGGCGCCGTTTGCAGGATTCAGTGACAGTTGTTGTGGTTGCTTTGTTATTGTTTCGACTTTAATTGTAATTATTATTGTAGATAATTTGGTTCCTAGTCGCTGGTAAAGTAGGCGGCAGCACGTGCGCCACCCAGACCATGCACATGGGAGAGCAAAGCCCCTTAGCTGGAATTTACATATCGCCGGTCGACTGTGACAGTCACAGTGCTTAGTTACTTCAATCTGTGTCTCTCTCTGACTCTCTGAGTAGTTTATTTCTTTATGAGTTATGTAAGCAACAAACTACGCTGAACACATCGGTTCTCTTCCGATCACCGAAATTAAGCAGCGTCGAGCGCGGCTAGTACTTAGATGGGGGACCGCTTGAAAACACCGCTTGTTGTTGTTGGCATTGTCAACAACTTTTCACAACGGGCCGGCGGCACAGGCCTAAATGTGCTGAGCCGCCCTTACCTTAGATGTAGATACATTTTAGTAGCTACAAATGATATCAATTAAAACACGTCTTGACTAGATTAAACACAATTTAATCGCAGTAATTAAGTTCAGCTGTAAAATAATGAGTTTATTTAGTTATTTCTATTTCTATGCTCATTCTTTCAACAAGAACTATCTGAACATTGAAGATCTCAAAAAAGTTTAGATAGCTGTGCGAGGGTTGGCTTATAAGTATGCTGTTGTTCAAGGTGTAGTTTTTAAACAATAACCTTTCTCATAGTTTAAAGAGCGACAGACATGAGACATATACTATAGGGTGGCCCATATGTTGGTTTGTTTGTTGCTTACCATCTTGACATTAAAGATCTTAAAAAAATGTTATAGTGCTGCGAGGGTTTGCTTATAAGTTAAGCGACAACATCGTCGGGCAGAAAAAGTACAAAAAATTAACTACAATTTTCAATTGTGTGTGAAATCGAAGCGAAATACAGGGTGGGCTTTAAAGTACGAAGGTAACGGCTTCTCTGGCATTGAAAATATATAAAAATCTTTTTTTTTTTTGCATAGAAAAAATTTCGGAAAATGTTAAATTATATGCATGTAAATGTATATAATATAATCAGCAAAAAAATCGAAGCACCAAGTTGTAGCACTTTTTTGGTTTAAACTTAGCCCATATCATAGGACCACATGTCAAATGGCTACTTTTATGAATTTTAAGCCGTTTTATTAAAAAATTGATGTCCAAAAATTTCGAACTCAGCACTGAAAAAATTTCTAATACCCGCATTTCGATAAATCGAAAAAAACTGTGTTGGGATTTTTTGAGGTTATCACAGGCAGGTCGAATTTTCAGCTGCTGTATTCAAAACCGATGTCCAAAAATCTGGAACTCAGCGCTCTGAAAAAATCAGATAAATCGAAAAAAAGTGATTTGGGATTTTTTGAGGTTATCTCAGAATCATGGGGTTTTTTTGGAAGGCGGGTTGAATTTTAAGCCGCTGTATTCAAAACCGATGACCAAAAAAATCGAAAAAATCTTTAATACCCCCATAGGACGACATGTCAAATGGCTACTTTTATGGATTTTAAGCCGCTTTATTCAAAACTCAGCATTCTATAAAAATTTCTAATACCCGCATTTCGATAATTCGAAAAAAAGTGATTTGGTATTTTTTTGAGGTTATCACAATTTCAGCTGCTGTATTCATCCTAGCAAATATCGGCTATCAGCACGTTCGAGTCTAGGGGAACACCTCACAAAGGTTAAGCCCTTTAAGTGATTCATATTGTGCTCGTAAAGTCATTAGTCACTTAAACCAATGACTTATTAGCCTACCCACGTCTAAGTTTTGAGCAGTATTTTGCGGAACGTAAATAAGCAAGCAACACATTTCATTATCTTGAACTATGTATGTATGTAGCATGGAAAATTTTCAATAAAATTCAATATAAAATGGAACATCAATTCTTGGCAGTGGCCAACCAAGAAATTAGCTAATATTTCGAAAATTGAATACAATTCGCATGAATTGAATAAAAAACAAAGGCAACACTTAACGATCGCCAATAAATGTTCCAGCACTTCAAATGTTTATGGCGGAACGTAGTACCATAAAAAAAAAACTATGAATATGATGCCGCCATGCTATATGCTTGGCTTGAGCTGCAATGTTTTGAAGTAAATATGGAAATGTAAACACATAGCTACCACAAAATCGATATAATATAAGAAATAAGGCACTTACTTATTGCGTATTGAGTATAATTTATTGTATACATATACGGTTCCTTTACTTTCGGCCTATATGCTAATCCTATTGTCTGCTTTTCTAATAACCAAGTCGCGTGCTTTGGCCAAATTAGAATATAGATCAATTTTTATGACACGGTCGTCTAGCAGTTAATGCTGAAAATTTTCCGTTTCCTTATCAAATTAGCTTGAGCGGCTCATGATTTTGGTATGTATACAATAGTTTCTCTTGCATTATTTAATTAAATTCGAAAAATAGAAAACGGGGCGTGTTGTGAAAAAATGGCGAGCATTTATCTCGCTCACTATTGTGCCCTTTGTACCGCTCTTTGTATAAATTGTTGTCCCACTCTCTGCAATACTTTCTGTCCAGGGTTGTGCCCAATCTCGCAAGTTTGAATTTGCACAGTGCTTGAGGCAACTTAGAAGCGTCAGCGACATCTTCTTTTTGTATACCCTGTGTTTATCTACTACTAAGGGTATACTAGATTTGTGCCATGTATGTAACGGATAGAAGGAGGCGTGGCAGACCCCAAGTCATCCTTATCATAACCTCGGGGTAGCGATTGAGGCATGACCGTCTGTCTATGTGTCCGCCCGTCTTTATGAACACCTAGATTTTGGAGACTTTAAGAGCTAGAGACACGAAACTTTAGCAGCCGATGCGCCTGAGTAGATGAGGTTTGTTGAATCGTGTCGCTATCTTACCCCGTTGCCCCCTAGTAGAATTTAACGCTTTTTAGGTACTCGCTTTAATATTTTTATCTGAAACTTTATGCGTCATGATTACGTGCATCTATGTGTCAAAAATTAACAATATCGGACAAGTTCAAGATTTTTTAATATACTTACCCTTTGTAAAGGCGGCCTCGATAGCCTGGCGGCAGTGCACTAGACTATTATCCCAGAGGTTGTGGGTTCGAATCCCATGTAAAGCCATGGTCCTGTACTTTCCACTTTTCCTATTCCCCTAATTTTTCTTGTCTATTCTATATCCTTATCACTAACTCCCATTATCAGTATCACAATGGGCCTATTCTTGGCCTAAGTGAGTTGGGACGCTAAGTACCCAACTGCCGTCCTAACCTTATCCTTTGTAACTCACCGGTACAGAGTATACAACAAATACAAATTCCAACATAAATGATGTCGACGACAATAACTTTTCTTATTGAGAGATAAATACGTCGCGATATTTACGTAAAAATTATTATTCATGAATATTATATTGTTTCGACATTTCATAAGCATTTATAGCATATTTTTTGTTAATTTTTTTATACGCAATTTTTACTTAAAATATGCTAAAATAATAGTTAGGTATATTTTTCTCAATAAAAATTTGCTTGCGCCATCTAGCGACAAACACTGGTAAGCGCTTTGCTCTAGAAATAAATGATGACGACGACGACGTCTACATAATTTGTATAACAGAGAAAAACTAATTTTAAACGTTTCTGAACTAAATTTACTATTCGCTTAAAGTTAAGGGAACATAGCCGAGTACGTGAACGGTTGGTGGTCTTGACATATACTACGGTTGGTCAACGAGGGGGGGAGCGAGGTAAACATTCAAAAAAATTGGGTCACGTAGTATAGGTACGTTCCCTAAGCTATGACACGAAACAGTTGGGGGGGTTATGCATTTCTTTCACGCCAAAGCGAAAACCAGAACATGCCTTAATATGCAAATTCAGAAATTCTTATGTTTAGGGAGTTTACCTTTAGACCCTAGTCCATGCCTTGAACACTCACTCGTAAACTGACTGAAACAAACAACTTTATGCTATCTTATCGTAGGCACTTGGCTGTAGATGGCGGCGGGGCCCTGAAATTAAACTTGCCAAAACTATTGTCAAGTAAAGGCCCTATCTATATGGTAGGCGTAAATTGTTTACACTAGATCAATATTTATAGAACCCAGATGCCAATTACTAATGAAATTTTGTGGCAGATTTTCTACAAAGGATTGCAGCTGTTACTGATTACTCATGAGCCTGTGAACACCTGTGAAAATTGCTTGATTGCAGACAGGCATGACTCATCTTATCAGCGCTTATCACTGAGCATGTTTTGAATGAGCATGATACCAAGATTCTCATATCTACCGGGTGTTACTTAATAGGTTACTACCAAATTTTTTTTTTGGGTATGTTATCGTGTGCTGCTGATTATTATTAATAATGTCTGGCTCTTTGACTGGTTTGTTAAAATTGTTGTTTGTTTTTGTTATGTATGAAACCGATAAGTAAAAGTCGAGTCGCCGCTTGCCGATAACACCCAGTCGGCATTTTTTTTGTTTTTGTATATTTTTGGGCCAATTTATGAATGGTTTTTGTATGTTTTGGCTCAATGCATTGATTTGGCGCGCAACCAAGTCTATTTCTGGTGATACTAAAGCTGTTTTGGGGTTTAAGTTTGGCATTATATTTGATAAAGCACTACATATTGATGCAATTACAAAAAAAAAGCAATTCTCGTTGCGATAAGTTAAGGTGCTTTAGATAAGCTGCTCTACCCAACACAGCACTTACAAATCAAAACAAAACTTTTGACTGCCCTAAATATGGTCTATAGTTTATGAGTCGTTAATCACTAAAATAAACCTAGACCCCTATTGTTTGGTATACGTGAGATCTCACCAGCAGTCATGCCAATAAACCCGACCACCCGAAACACAACGAGCTGTTTATAGTTCCATTTATGGTCTAGACTTAAATTTCAATTAGCAAGTTGGTCAACAAAAACAAACAACATTATCAGGCCTCTTGCCGATCTAATTTTTCAAAAGCTGCCATTTTCTAATGTATTTTAAAGAAAAAAGAGCAAAAATTAGTCACTAAGGTTCTGCCTAATGATATAGAGATATATACAAGGTGGCGCAAAAGAAGTCATCCGATGTTGTTTGGCTCTTATTTTTTTTCTAAATGAAATTCCAAAATTGACCAAAAATGACCAAAATTCGTTGCAGGGACCGCCGGCTGAGGCCCAATTGCGTGGCACGTCGTCTGGTCGATGTTTCGGGGCTCACTTCGACGTCCTCGGCTACAGCGGCGATATTTTCGGCAGAACGGGCGCTCCGGGGCCGGCCACACTTGGCAACGTCTCGTGTGGTCCCATACTCTTCAAGATTAGTGGCTAAACGGCGCAGTGTTTGCGCAGTTGGTGTCGGACGGCCGGGAAATCGGCGACGGAATTCGCGCTGCGCCAACACCACAGACGAATTGTTACGCAAAAAAAATAGACACAATTATTCCGCGTTCTTGGGGAGTGTATCGCTCCATGGCTTATTCACTTATATTCTGTATCTGTCTAGTCCACAAATGTCAAAACAGATTTGATATTGGCGGCCATTTACAAAAATGAGAGCATCTTCCAATAGGGTGATTTCTTTTGCGCCACCTTGTAGATGTTGCTTTATTGGCTTAAATTTGACAAAGCTTCACCTAAAGCAAGTAGTTCTTATATAATACAGTCGTTGGATAGGGCCTACTATTTATATTCCGGACATCTTATCTAGGAATAAAAAAGAAAACATAAAATAAAAGCGGAGATCAAATATCTTGTTTTATATGGTTTCTAATCTATTTTCAGAACCATACTTATAGCATTTTTGACATAAGGATTGATTGACAAGTTATTCGCGCGTACTCCGGAAAACGAAAAAATCAAACCGAACGATTTTATTCGGATTCGGTTTTGCGTGCTTCGATTTCGAATAAAATGTTCGAATTCCTTTTCCGCAGCACGGCCGGTTTATTTATTTTGCATTAAAGCTTAGATTTTCGATTTATAAATGCATACAATAATCTAATAAACTTGTTTATAGCACTACTGATTTGCTGCTTAAGAAGTAGCTAGCTCTTTATCAAGAAATAGTAGAACGAGATATCGTGCACAATCTTTCCATTTGATACTAGTTCCGTTGCGTTAAAGTTCCGAACATTATGCTTACGCTTTTTTGTCAAGAATTTATTTTTTTTCAATTAGTTTCCATCTATACTGAAGCTTAGCAGTTCTCAGATACACTGCCGCTAGTGCTGGAGAAAACATCGATGATCGAAGTTTAAAATCTCTATATATCGATATTGGCCAACAGAGATGTTTCTCTAGCACTACTAAAAACCCATTTGATGAGTGCAGAAGTGCTGGAGTAACATCTCTGTTGGCCAACATCGATATATAGAAATTTTGAACTTCGATCATCGATGTTTTCTCTAGCACTAACTGCCGCATAAAAAAACTTGACTGATGATGAAAAAACCAATTTTTCGACTTTTCACAACTGTTTCAGATGTACACAACTGAAGCTTATCCAACCTTTGGAAACATATATTTAATGAAGATGATAAAAGAATTAAAAATAATATGTTAAATACACTTAAATGCATTTTTCAACGAATTGAGCGATCTTGGCATTCTTTCGACAAGTTTTCTCTTTTTTCTTTCTTTGACATTGTTCCACGCTGATTGAAGATAGTTCCAGAGATCGGATTGATTTGTTGTTCGAAGTTTTCTGAGTTCTCGATCGAGTTCTCTTCCCAACACAATTCAATCGGGTTCAAAAAACTTGCTGTTTTTGCTCAAAATGGACATTTTGCTCCACTTTTTTTTTGCTTGCCATTACGCTCATATTCTATTCTCTAATTAATCAACTGCAATGTGAAATAGGAGTAAAACGTCGAAATATGAATTTTTTTATCATCGGTCAAGTTTTTTTGACCTGCACTGTACCTCATATGTATGTGTGCCTAACCAACCTGTTCAAGAATAGTATTACCACCCCATCGGGCCCCGCCCACAGTTGACCTAAGCCCGTAGTTTGATCTCTGTTCCTTCGCGCCACACTTCAATTTTAGCGAACAGTGAAAAATTTTGGATTCCAAAAATCTTCTGAAAAATATTATTTATTGTCTACGAATTGTACTCGTAAAAAAAAAACAAATAATCGCTCGACCCGATTATCAAGCTTAAAATCTTTAGCCTCTTCATTCTTTTTTTTAACTGCTTAAAAGTAACGACATTTTGAAAGAGATACCCTTACCCCATTACACAAAAAAATTAACTACCCCCAGCTTTTTATTCATTCAATACAAGCCCCGGGCGCTGGGGTTTTTTGGCCGATTCGTTTCGTCGATTTCAAACCACATGAAAAATTCGGTTTGTTGAAATTGGTTGCAACATGCATTCGGTTTTAAAACGAATCCGCATAAAATGTTCGGATTCGTTTTCCGGGGCATAGCTGATAGTTCATACTTCACAAATTAAATTTAATTTTTTGACATTAAATACTTGACATAAATACCTGTCAAAAATAATAATTAGCTTGGTAAATTTTTTGCATGAAAACTCATCGAAACTCTTTTACTTTTTTAGCTATAAAAGCAATACGACCATGTGCCTTTCCACGCCCACCCAAACCAGCGCCAATGGCACCGCCGGCAACGTTACAGAGAGCAGCTGCTCCGCAACTACGGCCAATGGAAGCTGCAGTCTTCAGAAGGTGTGCAGCGGTGCTGCTGTTGCCAATGGAAATGGTGTACTAAAACACAGAGCAGCACACACAGCAGCAGCACAAAACAAGACCAAAGAGCTAGTACTAGACGATAACTTAGGCTATAAGGAAGAGAATGCTGTTTATAAGGAGAATCTGGCTAAACTACAGGAAGCTGTGCCGGCAGAGAAGCCGACGCAGGAAGAAGAAGTCTACAAGCCACAAATCAGATGGCCCGATTTGGGAGCACAAACATTTTTGCATGTGGGCGCACTTTATGGCGTTTACCTGCTGTTCTATGCCAAGTTTTATACATTCCTCTGGGGTGAGTAGCTAAAAGTTATAGTAAGGGATGGGATAGGATGTGCACATTGTGTGCGGTCCTTGGGCGCTCACATGTTACAATCCGGGATAGGATATGCACATGAAACTAAGTTAGTAACTACAATAGATAACTGGAGCAAGTGCACAATCTCCGGGTGTGTATCTATAACAGATGTATATCACAGCAAATGAACTTTGACTATTGGCAATTAAAGTTAACGAACTGTTTGTTCAATTGCTTTAAAAACGAATTTCGAATGACAAACGTGTGAGAGACGAGTATTCTAGTGGGAACTAGTGTGGCGCAAGAGAGCTGTATTCATTTTTGGACACTAGCAGCTGACGCATGGTATATTTACTGTATAGGTGTATATGCCGGGTATTATGTCATGGCTATCAACGCTGATGATCAGCACGGAACAAATGAAGCGTATATGCATACATATGTAGCAGTTGCAGCCCCTAGAGCCCCAGTGCCATGTACAATGGCCTCCAATTGTTTGTCTGTTATTTGATTTCTCTCTAATTTGACTTTTTTTTTTTACTCTATTTTTTGCGTGTACTGCAGTTATTGTCACCATTTGGGTCTCGGGCATTGGCATTACGGCGGGCGCACATCGTCTCTGGTCGCACAAGTCGTACACGGCGTCGCTGCCGCTGCGTGTGCTGCTGGCGTTTATGTTCTCCATAGCGGGCCAGGTGAGTACAGCGTCCCCCCCTCTCATACAGTAATTTATACTTTTTATTGTTTTTTGTTTGAACAGCGCGATGCGTATACATGGGCCTTGGATCATAGAATACATCACAAGTTTTCGGAAACCGATGCGGATCCGCATAATGCTAAGCGTGGTTTCTTTTTTGCGCATGTGGGTTGGCTATTTCTAACGCCCCATCCCAAGGTCATTGAAAAGCGCAAGATCATCGATATGTCCGATCTGGAGGCGGATAAGGTGGTTATGTTTCAGCGCAAGTATTATATACCACTCTTTGCGCTCTGCTCCATCATATTGCCCGTTCTGGTGCCTTGGTACTTTTGGAATGAGGATTTATGGATGTCTTTTTGGATTAATTTTAATTTCCGCTTCACCTGGACACTTAACGTAGCCTTCTTTGTCAACAGCGTGGCTCATATGTACGGTGGCAAACCCTATGATAAGTAAGTGAAGCCACTGCTGTTTGCCAGCATTTTTCCTAATACCTTTCAATCACAGAAACATCATGTCCGTGGAGGCGCCCATTGTTTCCTTTTTGGCCATGGGCGAGGGCTGGCACAACTATCATCATGTATTCCCCTGGGACTATAAGACCGGCGAATTTGGCAACTACACGCTCAACCTAACCACAGGCTTTATAGATTTCTGTGCGCGTCTGGGTTTGGCCAGCGGACGTAAGTTTAGCAACGATCTTTGTCATATACTACATTTTGTTAAGTTGTCTTCTCGCTCAATTATTTTAGGTAAAGTCGTCTCTCCCGACATGGTGCTACGTCGTGCGGCCAAATGCGGTGATGGCTCGCGTTTTCTTAGCGATGAGTATGCGCACAAGGATCAAGTCTGGGGCTTTGGGGATCACGATATACCACGTGAAGATCTCGCTGAGTTGGCCAAAATGCAGAACTAGTTAACGCATTTGATTTCATTTGTTTTGATAGGCTGCATTTTGCTCAGCCAGTACAGTCTGTGTTTTTTCAATAGTATTAGGCGTACACATGCACACAAATACATAATAAAGCTAATCCTAAACATGTATACACAACATATGTAAATGTTTTATGTATATACTAAAAAATACATATAATTAGGTAATAGTTTACCTGGCGCAAAATTTGTTTATTACTAAGCTACATTTGAATAAATCCAAGTGATATACTTGTTCACTGGTTTTCGATACTTTACGATACTTTTGCATATTTTAAGGCGTCTCATGCATATGTTAATAGTCGAGCTCAGGGGTTGTACCTAAGCTAATTTAATTGAAATTCTTGAAGACAGCTTTAATCACGTTGTGCTTTGTTTTAGTGCTTTAGTTTCACTGGAAAAATTGCACGAGACGGTTCGTTAGCTTTTAGGTACAAAGCACCACGTAAGGATTAAAGTTAAAGCTACTGTCATGGATACCAATCCTTACAAAACGGAGGCACCCAGCCCTAAAACCAAAACGGCCAGTCGCAGCACCAGCTTGGAAGAAACTCCGGACAAGAAGCGAGAAGCCATTTGGCCTTTGGTACTGTTTTATATACATGTGCATATTTTGGGCTTATATACACTTTATGTAATATTCACCAGCGCCTCATTATCGACCGTTTTATTTAGTAAGTTCAAAAAAGACAAGTAGCTTACTTTATAATTAACATATTGCACTTTGCGCCCTCTAGCGGCGGTATTGACGTTATTGGGCATACTGGGCGTAACCGTGGGTACACATCGTTTATGGGCACATCGCACCTTTACAGCAACCGGACCGCTGCGCGTTTTTCTCATGTTGTGTCAGACCTTGGCCGGACAGGTGAGTTTTGTCCAAGGCCGGGGAAGCTTGGTCTTGTTCATAGAAAAGTGAAAGAAGTCTACGTCACATGATCGGTTTCGGAACAGTATGGTGAAATTTTTTTTTTGGTTTATTCATTCTTTACCGCCTTTTTTTCACTTTTTTTTAAGGTGCAACTGGTCATATTTGATAATTTTTTAATCTCCATTTGCGTTTCAAAAACCATGTTCTCCAGTGGACTAAACATTTGCATTATTTCTGTTAAAAAAAACTTTGCGCTTTTTTTACTGTGAAGATGTAACCAAGATCATAAATGGATCGGGTCTGGAGCCAAAAAGTTGGAAAATAGGTTGACAGTTTTTTGTAAGCTCTGATATACATACACTTCGAAGTGAAATACCCCCCAAGACCAATTCCTGGATACGCACTGGTCATCGCCTTATTTTATTTTTGGCATTCATCTATTCATTTGTTTCGAAATTATTTCTGAGTTGCTGACACATATGACCAAGCCGAAATTTTCTCTAAACGTTGACCCACAATTTCCTCATTTGGAAACTTTGTCGCGAAATTTTCCAAAATCCTCATATGCAACCAATTCTACCAACTGGGTAATGAGACTTTCCAAAAACCACAAATACAAAATTTGACCCACCATTGCGACAAATCTCTTAATTTGTAAAACAGTTCTTTATAAATCCACCCAAGAACTTTTACTACAAGCAAACGGTAGGAAAATAAAACCTGTGACGTCATAACTTACCAGCGCAAGCGCTTGCTCTTTTCTTTACCTTATATGCGCAAGCTCGTTGAGAGCTTTTAGCCAAGACATAAACCAGCTTAACCGTTTCAACTGCTTGCAGGGCAGCATCTACAGTCGCGTCCAAGCGCATCGTCTACACCATCAAACCTTCCAAACGGACGACGATCCCTACTACAGCAAACATAGTTTTCTCTTTGCGCATGTGCGTGCAAATCTCTTCAGATACTCGGTGGCGCAGGAAAATTTACTGCTGCAGTTGGACATGTCTGACTTGGAAGCGGATCAGGTGGTCATGTTTCAAAAACGGTAAGCTGCACTGCTTTAGTCAATGGGCTGCCTCTTACTCTTACTTCCATTGCAGCTACTATGTGCCGCTCTATATAGCCATCAACATACTGCTGCCTTGGAACACACCTTTTCAGTACTTTGGTGAATCCTTTGGCACGGCCATGTTTGTCGGCTTTTGGCTACGTAATCTTATTGTGCTTAATCTGGGCAATCTTGTTAATTCGGCTCATTTTGTCTGGGGCATACACAAGGACTTTAAGCCCACGGACTCCAACAGCATCTTCTTTATAACCAAAAGCTATTGGCCACAATTTCATTACCTGCTGCCCAATGACTATCAGAGCGGTGAATTTGGTGATTATGGCAACGGCATAGGCTCTGCTATGATAAGGGTTTTTGCTGCTCTGGACTATGCCAAGGACTTACGCACGGTTAGTTCGGTGGCAGTGCGTCAAGGTTTGAGCAATGCCTTGGACACTGGACGTCCCATAGTAGAGTGTATTGAGGAACAGGCGAAACTGGAGCAAAATGCACTGCCTCAGAATCATTTTCTTAATCGCGAAAAGTTTATGTAGTAAAGTGGCAAACAAGGGGCCTAAAGTGAAAAAAACACATTATACTATTTGCCACATCAGAATAAAATTAAAATAAATAAGTTTCAAAGTTTTTTTCTGCATAATCAGTCAAAGTGGAGGGTAACATCTTTTTGAGAGCTTTTTATATGAGTAGTCATTATAGGGTGGGCCATCTGTTGGTTTGTTTGTTAATTACATTTTATTTGTAAGAATATTTTACAACAAATTGGGCAAAAGTATGTACCAAATGCAAGTTTAGAACTACTGTTTTATGAATGTAAAATAATATCGCCCAAATGGCCGCTGCGGCTGGCTCTACTTTTTTTTGGACAAAAACTAATCTGGCTGTTCTCCCATCCATTGAACGAATAAGCGACTAATGGTCCGTGGGCTTTAATTGTTGCGTCGTTTGAATCTTGTAAACGTGTAAATGCAGAATTCGACTCAAAGTGGTCCTAGCAAGGTGTAATTCTTACGGACGATGGCGCGCCAATGTTCCCGGCGACTCGTAGTCATTGGCCTCAACTATGAAACGATCTATGACTAAAATTGAGTAGTTATGCACTTGACATATTTCGAAGCGCATCAACTTTGGACGGTTATGTTCCGAGTTATGATTGTTTAGAAAACAAACCAACAGATGTCCCACCCTATATAGTGTTACGCAGGTTGGCTATTGTTAAGTAATTCAATTGCTAGTGGAAACAGTGGTTATACAAACGATTTTACTGCCACTAGAAAAATCTTCACCTATTTCGCTAACTCGGGTACATCGAAAAAATCATTAAGTACTCTAGGCTGCTAAATTTTGCCTTTTAATACAAAAATTGGATGATTAAAAATCGACCTATAAAAGTCATTTAGACAATTCGGGTAATTTTCGCTGTGAATTTTCATAAGCTTATTTATTTAATGCTCTAAGCAATTGTTTTAGCAAGTTCACGAACCGAGCTCTAATCAGCAATTGTCTTAGCGAGTACACAAACCTGCTAAAGTTACGGCTGAACCGTAAACCATTTAGAAAATTTCGTATAACCAAAACAAGTTATCTAAAAAAGCAATTATTTACTCATGATATTAAAATGTAAGGGAACGTAATTATAATATTATTTTTTAATTTTTTAATTTGTTATTAACAATACCGTCAATCAATCAAATTCATTATTTTAATTGACATAACAGCTTAAAAATGCATCAAAACTTTTTATTTGCATGGCTGTAGGGCCGTTCAGAGTTTATTCCGAAAGACAGACAAGTCTGCATCATCTTAGCTATTCATGCTGATTATTTTGGTATATGGGTGATCCTTTTTCAAATTAAGCATCAATTAGGACCTCAGAATGAATGTGTTCCATATAAAGTTTACAAGTCCTGTGAAGAAAATTCAAGTTAACTTATTTTCATGAACATTTTTGTAGTTCAGTTTAAATACTATCGGCCAAGCTGCGGATAACGAATTCGAATATTTTAACTGAATTCGTTTTGGAACCGAATGTTTGCTTCGGAGCAGCAAAATTCCACCAAATCGAATTTTTCATGTGGTTTGAAATCGAATGTTTTGTTGCAAGAGAGATTAAAACGAATGGGCAAAATAGGTTTAAAAAAGTACGCATTTTATAATGACATAAATTTGTAAATATTCTTTGATATTCTTCGATTATATTTTTGCCAACCTAAAGTTATACAGGGTTTTCCAACAGGAGGTGTTATTTTGTATCACCCGGTATTTCGGTAGCTGTCACTTTTGAAGCTTTTATTCTTTGACATTTGACAAGTAGAAACTACGCCATTACTAAAAATGGAACGATACACGCTTCAACAACGCATTGAAATTATTAAAATTCACTACAAAAATGGTGAAAATCTTGCAGTCACAGTTCGCAAAACTGAAGCATTTTTGGGTCGTCGTGATGCACTTTGTTGGACCGCAATACAGAAATTGGTGGAAAAATTCGAGCTGTTGGGACAAGTTAGTGGTGAAGAATAAAAACACGTGCACGTCCCTCAAGAACAACTGAGAATATTGCTGCTGTAGCCCAAAGTGTCGAAGAAAACCCAGGTTTGTCCATTCCTCGTCGTTCTTGGGAATTGGGCATTCCACAAACGTCATAACACCGTATTTTGCATATAGACTTGGGTCTTAAGGCTTATAAAGTTCAGTTAACACAAGAACTCAAGCCGGCCGATCATCAACAACGTCGTGTCTTTGCTGATTGAGTGCTTGAAATGCATGAAAATGATCCGGAATTCCATCGAAAAATCATCTTGACTGATGAGGCCCATTTCCACCTCGGTGGCTACATCAACAAGCAAAATTGTCGCATCTGGGGCTCGGAAAACCCACGAGTTATTGTTGAGAAGCCTCTCCATCCTCAACGTGTGACTGTTTGGTGCGGTTTATGGTCCGGCGGGGTCATTGGACCTTACTTTTTCGAAAATGTGGTTGGATCAACAGTTACGGTGAATGAATTGCGCTATCGTAAAATGATTAATGATTTTTTATGGTCGGAGTTGGATGGTATTGATCTGGAGAACGTTTACTTTCAACAAGACGGCGCTACGTGCCACACAAGCAACGAAACCATTGCTCTTTTACGCGAAAAGTTTCCGGACCGTGCTATCTCTCGAAGAGGTGATCACAATTGGCCACCGAGATCTTGTGATTTAACACCTTGCGACTTCTTCCTTTGGGGCCACGTGAAAGATAAGGTCCACGCCAACAGCCCAGCGTCGATTCAAGACCTCAAAGATAGAATTCGTGAGGCTATCGAGGACATAGTGCAGCCACTTCGCGATTTGGTCCTGTAAGCGTGGTCGTGGTGGCCATTTGGCTCCTCTTTATCCGATCATTTATCTCAAAAAATGGCATTTTTCTTTGAATACCAAAATACCTCTTATTGGAAAACCCTTTATTTATGCCATCTCAAAGTTATATATTTATTAAGAATTTTTTTTTCTGACTCTAAACAGCCAAAACGAATTTTGTTTGTGTTCGTGTTTGTGCACATATCATACACGAACACATGACGATAAGTGCGACAGGGTCGCCGCGTTACACAAAGAAAATTTCCTTAACTTGAATAAATATTGTTGCTAAAATAATATTTTTGTGTAATTTTATTTGATATAAAGAAAAATAAAGAACTAGCAATATTTTAATAAAAATAAAATATAAACAACATATAGTAATAAAAAGTTGCAGTGCTGCGGCAACCCTATCAGCTGATTTGTATCAAACAAAAATAATTTCGCGCCAACACAGCAGGAGAACTTAACGGAAAAATAAGGGAAATATACGTATTTATCGAAAATAAAAAAGGAAATATCGACAATAGAGTTCGTTTTCCGGAGCACGCAAAACCGAATACAAAATAAAATTGTTCGGTTTAACTCTTTCGTTTTCCGGAGCACGACTCAAAAGTACACGAGTACACGAGTCAAAATAGTGTTCAATATATGTTAGATATTTAGGCATTTTACAACACAGTTTTGTATAAAAATGCCCTGGTCTGGGTAGCCCCAAATGCCCACTGTCAAAAATATAAAATAAACTTGTCTCCTATGGAATAATAAAGGATCTAATTTGAAAGTTTGGTTGCTCTAGCTCTTACCATCTCTGAGATCTAGGCGTTCATACGGACAGTCAGCCAGACGGACATGGGTCTATCGATATCTGGGAACCCAGATCATACTGTACTCAGCTTTGGGGATGCTCTGACGACCTAACTCTATGTTTTGCCTGTACCTAAAGTTGAGTTCATATTAAAAATATTAATCATAGCGCCTAATGGTGAAGCTGTCTACGTCACTGCTACAGTACACGCAGTTGCAACATCTTCAGAAATGATGCGTGAAATATGCGCGACGCTCTCCAACAGCAGACCTAATTATTGGAAACGCTTGAAATGTTTGCCAAACAAAGGTACAGCCGCAGTCAACGTCAACGTAGCCGTCGCAGTTGGCAGTGCTGCAAAACAAGTTTTCCCCAACAACAACAACATATTCTATGGAAAAATATGTGAGGCGACAAAGCGACATCATAATTATATATAGTTATATATTGTTTTTGCCGCAGGCACTAAATGACGTCGACGTCGCTGCCAATGGCGATGCTAACGTTGACGTCGCAGCGCGCTGCTTTATTTACAATACTGCACAGCTGCCATTAGATTTTGCAATTGATTTGTTGACTTTCCCAAGATAGGAGAGTATAAAGTACACATTGGATCGCTTTGGGTGTCTATGGATCGGCCTTTGTTAAGGCCGAAAATGTTTGAGCAAATTAAATGTGTGTCGCCCTCAATAAATTATCACTAATACGCAATGTGTTCACAGCGCTTGATTGATCCGTCAATATTTACGTTTGGCTTGAACAGAAGCGCAAAATGCTTTAGACATCGTTCGAATAACTTAAGTCAATCATAATAGTTTGTTGTTGTTGTTGTCATTGCTAAAATTTCGCAATATTTGTGGAACTAGTAGTACCTGCAGTACACAGTAGTAGTCCATAGTAAATGTTCTCATACTTGGCTAGCACCTTCAATATTGACCTGACAAACACTTTTAAAATAAGAACTCGCAGGCATTTTATGGATATTTGATTACTTAGCGCTTGAGCTGTGCTAAATCAACCTGTGAGTACCAAAATTTAATAATAATAATATTTGAAAGAACAAACTATTAAATTGTGTCCGGCACAAGGTTCAAACTTAGCGCAGTGCAATTTTATGCTCTTGGCGAGGGTATATATAGTTGGGCAAGATATGCGGAATCCATAAGATACATGAGATATGGAGCACAAAAAAATTATTCCAATTTCAATTAAAATCTAACTGTACGAGGCTGTGCGGAAAATACTTTTCAAATCTTATCCGAAATGTCTATGTTAGCCACAACAACCCGTTCAAAGAACGTTCAAAATTAATCAAAAGGTATCGATATGATGAATTTAAGAAAAGATTAAAAAAAATATAGAGTAGAAAATGTTATGTTTTTCAATAATCTTTTTTATTTAAAATCCATCTAAAGAAAGGATGGGATTCATAGGATAAAGAGTATTGGCCGCATTCAGGCAATTTGGGCTTGAGATCAGAGTTGTGGTGTATGATGTTATCGGTACACAATTTATCGTTCAGCACTGAAGCTGGCAACTTTTCACGATTAAAAAAGCTAGACTTAAAAAAAAAAAAAAAAAAAAAAAAAACAGCTGCATTTATTTCAAAACGAACTACTACAAAATAATGCTCTGCAAAGTATAAAAAAAAGGATAGCCGTGGTCATTTTTATCCCTAACATTAAAAAAACAAATTTTTTTAATTTAAAAATAAAATTTAATTTTAAATTTAAAAAATTTTAAATAAAAATTTAATAACTATTATTTTTTAATTTATATAATAAAAATTTAAATAAGAGTTTGTTGCAATATTTAAATAAAAATTATAAAATAATATTTAAATGTCAATTTTTTTAAAAAAATTAAAAAATAATACTTGTTTTGCCATTTTTAAATAAAAATTGGCACTTCAATATTTTTTAAAATTTTTTTAAATTTAAAAAAAAAATTTTTTAAATTAAAAAAAAAAAATTTTTTTTAATAAAAATTGCTCAAAAACTATTATTTTTTAATTTTTTTTAAATTTAAATAAGAGTGTTGCAATATTTAAATAATAATTATAAAATAATATTTAAATGTAAATTTTTCTAAAAAAAATTTAAAAAAAAACTTGTTTTGCCATTTTTAAATAAAAATTGGCACTTAAATATTTTTTTATAATTTCTACGATTTTTAAAAATTAAAAAATATAACATACAATTTTGATAAAAAAAAATAAAAAAATTATAATTATTTGATGCTTTTATTATAATTTCTACGATTTTTAAAAATTAAAAAATATAACATACAATTTTGATAAAAAAAAATAAAAAAATTATAATTATTTGATGACTTTTATTCAAAAAATTATAAAATTTGCAATCTCTGGTAAAAATAAAATAAAATATATGCAGCTTAGTTAATAGAGATGAATATTGAATTAAAATCAATTTTTTAATACATAACAATTTCAGTGGGAAAATTTATTGGTTTTATACTTTTAGAGCCTTATTTTTTGTTGTCGGGTTTTGTTTTTGAACAAGTTTTATTATTTTAGAATAATAAAAAAGATAAAATAAAAGCATTCTTTTTATTTTGCAATCTTATTTTAAACAAGCCGCCTGTTCCGGAAAACGAAAACGAATAAATTTTTTCGTTTTTTTTTCTTGCGTGATTTTTCGATTTTGACAAACGTAATCGCAAAAATGAGAAAAGGGCTCTAAGCGCACTTCTTTTTCCCGAAGAATCAAAATTTTTAATCGGCCGTGGTCTGGAAAACGAATCTGAACATTTTATTCGTATTTGTTTTGAAATGTCTGGAGCTGCCAATTTTACCAAATCGAATTTTTTATGTGATTTGAAAACGAATGTTTTGTTGCAAGAGCAATTAAAGCGAATCGGCGAATAGGTTTAAAAAAGTACGCATTTGAAATAAATGAAATAATTTTTTAAAAATTCTTTGATATTCTTAGATTATATTTATGCCTTAAAGTTATATATTTATTGACAATTATTTTTAATTATTTTTTTGTTCTGACTCAATCCAAAAAAATGGCATGCACAGCCAAAACGAATTTTTTTGTGTTCGTGTATCATATCATACACGAACATATGACGATAAGTGCGACAGGGTTCCCGCGTAACATAAAGAAAATTTCCCTTTTAACAAATATAGCTAAGTCGTGTTTAATTTTAATAAATATTGTTGCTGAAGCAATATAATTGTGTAATATTTTAATAAAAGTGAAATGTAAACAACATATAGGTAGTAATAAAAAGTTGAAGAGCTGCGGCAACCATGCCGGCTGTTTTGCATCAAAAGAAAATTTCGCGCAAACACAACTGGACAGTTTATCGCAAAAATAAGGAAAATATACAAAGTTATCGAAAATAAATTATATCGACAAAATATTCGTTTTCCGGAGCACGCAAAAACGAATCCGAATAAAATTGTTCGGTTTGGTGTTTTCGTTTTCCGCAGCACGGCTTAATATTTTTTGTTACTATTGAAATCGGGTACGAAAATAGTGAATTCGGCATGGAACAAAATAACTGAAACAAATATTCCATTTGATTCACATTACTTTTGTATTCTACTAACATTCAAGTTCCGACTACGATTTTTCTCTCATATAATTGTGAAAGACCAGACAGTGTCGTTGTTTTGACAATTCGTTCTTGGACTCTAGTACACGGACATGGTAGATGCTTCTAGACGCCGCTCGAGGGAATGTCAACTTCGGTTATTTAAATTTGATTTCGCTTTCTAGTTTTTTTATGTTTACTTTGTCCGGACACACTTGTACTTGTTCCTAATGACTATGAAGTGATTGCTAATGAATTCTCCATTTCAAAGTTGCGCCAGCGCAAAGTTATCTCATTTGAGATTTGAATTTTTTGCCATATATTTGGCTAGTACAAAAACCGTTTAAAGTTTATGCTTGTATATAAAAGCATATATTCATATGTATATATTTTTTCACACTTATACATAGATATGTTGCAAATTGCAGTCAAGTTCTGCCTATTTTTTTTTTACACTTATGCTTAGGTTAATTTGTTTTTCGTAGACTTGGGAGTGACAGTTGAAGGTTGCAAGTTAAACAAAACCAAAAAAAAACAAAAACAAAAAGGTGTCGACTTTTTTAGTGTTGTTAATTTTTTTGACGTTTTTATTACAGTTTAACAAACACTGCGCATGAAAATTTGTAAGAGTAAATCTGTAAGGTAAGAGATCTGCTTGGCAGAATGGGACCACTGTAATTAGTCTCGGAATATAACCCTGAATGGGGAACTTTAACGGATTGCCTTCAAATTGGTTTATTTTGAAACAAATGCCGCATTTGAGCAAATTTTTAAAAAGTAACGTACTTAATCGCAACAAATTATATTTTCATTTGGGCTGAAACAGCAAAGAACTGAACAATGAATGGATTTTGATTGTGAGCAGTGCGGAAAAAGCGAAAAATCATTAAAAGTGGAATTATTTTCGAGCACAATAACATAAACCTGGGTATAGTGTGGGTCTTTGTTTGCAGCACGGCCAATACGAATTGGGCATTTGGCCAAGAATTTTTTGTATTTAGCAACAAATGGCTCATAAACTTGGCTAAGGGAAGCTGCGTAATAAATCAAAGTGCTTTTTTGACTGACGCTGAGTTATAAGCTTTTTATTTATTTTTTTCGTTAGGAATCTGTATGTATAAGATGTTATGATATGTGCATATCAGAGGTGGTGCTAGAGGGGGCGGATGGACAAAGGATTTTAGTGCAAGTTCAACGATTTACACTCAAGTCACCGATTCTGATGAGTCTCGTCAAGGTTTTTGTAATCTCAAAAGAACGTTTTCAAATTAATTTAGAATGCAAAAGTAACCAAGGTTTTTATTTGCTTAAGGACATAAGAAATATTTTGGAGAATGAAGAAGAAACATATTACAGAAAAAAACATATTCCATAATTTCATAATTTTAGGCTAAAAATTAAAAAACTTAAATACTATTTATGAAGCATGTATTGAAATAATTTCACATAAAAACTATAACACTACGATTTTCCTTAAAAAGGACATCTCCGTTAATTAAAAACGTTTAACGATATTTGCCTTTTGGAACTAAGTTATTCAAAGTTTTTCTTTCATATATACAAGATTTGTGCAGATCTAGGTTAACATTTATAAGCAAACGATGGAGACCGATGGAGTCTGACAATATATGTTGCTACGTTTTTTTTTTCGATAGCTGGAAAACTATTAATCGTAGAAAAGTGATGAAGGATTCATGACTCTAGGTTAGGTTAGGTTAGGGCGGCTGTTGAGACAACGTCCCAACTCACATAGGCCAAGAATAGGCCCGTTGTGATAGCGCTACAATGGACTATTCACCGCTCTTCCCCACTCAAGAGGTCCCCTATGCGCGATGAGTCCGCCATCCGGCGGCCTGAATAAACCTTTAGAAGCATTTTGGACTCTGTTCGGAGAGCTGAGATAAAATCATCAAGGAAGTATGACTTTAGAAAGCGAAATCTTGTCCTGCACAGTCCAGGCTAGTGACAGAAAAGGTGTTCAAATGTTTCCAGCTTCTCCTCATCACCACAGCTTCTACAGAAATCATGGTGGGGAGCATTTAGTCTGGATGCATGACTCTAAGTTAAATATTTGTCAGGGGGCGGTGCCACTCCCCCTATCCACAAATTCGAAAACTCGGTTTTATACTTACAACTAGCTCCCTTACGAACCCTGAAAGTTTCATGCAATGAGTATTTTCCAGATGAAACTCTTCGTTTGCTGTACTAAATGGCTTATGTTTGAAGCTACTCAAAGAGTCCTCACAAGATGTGTGGTCAAAAGATGCAGCAACTGCGGTGGCTGCTTAACAGAAAAAGTACTTTACTTTACTTACTTTGTATGTACAGTGTGTCGCCCCGATCTGGCTCTACGGTCTACAGATTTGCAGTATCGCAACAAATACAAGCTGCCAGAGTATACAGGAAGTGCAAAACCGAATTTAAAGGCAAATAACAAATTGCCCCTGGTTCTACGCTGCATCGTGATGTTCATCTAAACACGCTAGAAGAGCAGATAGGAGGGCACACGAGTAGTTACAGTGAGCAACTCAGGCGTCATAGCAGTGAACTCTCGAGGAGTGTACTTCTCGCTAGGCCTCTTAGGCAGCTCACGAAACAAGGATGCGCTAAAACGATTTAATCGTGACGTACTCCAACCTCTTATAAATCCTTGTGCTGAGCGCGCGAAGTTTGGCTTTTTTGAATTGTTATTTCTGTTGTTGTTAAGGTATAATCTACGGATTCAACACTTGTTTTTGTTTATAATATATATGTTCCTTTATTCATACAATATATAAACTTGATTATGCCAGTATATGAAAGCTCAACAAGAACAAAAGGCCTCAACAAATTCTCTCCATCTACTTCTGTCTTTTGCCAATAGTTTGAGCTCCATGTCATATGTTGACCAGCTCCTTTTCGGACCATTCTTATCCAGGTGATTCGTGGTCTTCCGGGGCGTCGATGGCCCTGCGGATTCCACTCGAGTGCTGCTCTTGCAATGTCTTGAGCTGGCCGTCTTAGAGTGTGGCCAATGCATGACCATTTCCTTTTTCGGATTTCTAGCTCGATTGGGTGGATTTCAGCTAGACTAAGTAGCTGCTCGTTTGTTACCCTAGTGGGCCAAAAAATTCTCAAGATCCGCTTGAGGCATCTATTGAAGAACGCTTGTAGTTTTCTGCGTGTTGTTTGTATTGTCAGATTGAGAAATGCTTTCACTAGTGCTAGTAGTAACATGTTATATCGATGCATCGAGGTTTTTGATTTTTTTTCCGACTAAACACCCATTTGATGAGTGCAGAAGTGCTGGAGAAACATCTCTGTTGGCCAACATCGATATATAGAGATTTTAAACTTCGATCATCGAAGTTTTCTCCAGCACTACAAACCAGTCGTAAATAGCTTCTGAACTGCTTTTCGTGTCCACTCACTTATTTAGAAGAGGCTTTGACTTAGCTTAGACTTTCCGAAAATCCAATATTTTACTTGATAGTTAGTTTTTAGTCCAGAGTACACATGAAGGTTTTATTTGTAGGAAAATTTTAATAAGTTAAAAAACTATAATTAAATTATGGTTAAAGGCCTATACGCAGAATGAAAAATTTCGCAAGGAAAGAAGTTTTGTCATTCCGTCATTTTTATTCTAAGCGGCCTATACGCAGTTCGAAAAATTTCGCGCGGTGACAAAACTTCTCTTCTTCTTCTTCTTAGCTTTATAGTCATTGGACCATAGCTTCCGCAACTATCTCTCTCCATTTGTCCCTCTCTACAACGACAACTCTCCAGTGTCGGACTCCTATTAATCTGAGATCGGCTTCTACATCATCCAGCCATCGTTTCTTTGGACGTCCTCTTCTTCTTCATCCAATAGGTTGCAATACAAAGGCCTTTCGAGCTATTCTTTCCGTGGTCATTCTTAGCACATGACCCAGCCACCTTATTCTCTATGCTTTAATAAATCTGATGATTGTTTCATATCCTGCTAGCGATTCTAGTTCATGATTGTGTCTTATCCGGTAGTTTGATAGGGCCTTATATTTTTCGCCATATTTTTCTCTCGAAGCACACCAGTTGAGCTGCATCTGCGTTCTTCAAGACCCAGAGCTCGCAGGCACATGTGAGTACTGGTCTTATTGCTGTTTTGTACATATCGAGTTTTGGGCTGCGTGAGAGAATCTTTGATCGGAATAGCTTAAGATTTGCGTAGTATGCTTTGTTCGCGGCCTGTATTCTTTCCTTAATTGCTACTTTCGAGTCTTTTATAGCAGATAGCATTACACCCTGGTATTTGAATTCTTCTACGCTCTCAAAAACGTAGTCGCCAATGGCTAGATTGCTAGAGTCAGTAATAGAGCTGGATCGAATCATATATTTTAAAAATTTCAATTGAAAAAAAAATCCCATTTTGGATATCCCATTTAGGATTTTTTTTAATATGAAGTTTTGTCATTCCGCGCGAAATTTTACGAACTGCGTATAGGCCTTTAAGCAAAAAAAAATTTTCGGGAGTTCCGCCCATCACAAATATTTTAAAACTATTTCTTGCAGCTGCACAATTCCCATTTCAATCACAGTTCTCCTGGAGAGCTTAGTAAGCTTTCCCCTCTATTCCAACGAGCGCATTGTAGAACTTTTCTAATAACTAACAGCTTCCTCTCAAAAAAAACTGTCTACGCCACTGTTGCCATATATCAACATACATACATAATATGCTGCAAACTGAGTAATACCCGCAAGTATTTTGGTTATTTTTTTTTTCCGCCACTTTTTGACTATTTGCAGCTAATTTTGTGTGTAATTGTGGCATGACTTGTTGTTGCCATTTTTGTCGTTGTTATCGGTGGCAACTGCTTTGCATAATTTGCTAATATGCGACACTGGCAACATCAGCAACAACAATTAAAACACCGTCGCGTGACAGTTTGACAAACTTCAAAGCGGGACGTGCGGCAAATATTAAAAAAAAAAACAAAACCGGCTAAAAGTCTTCAAAATATATAATATATGTATTAATTTTTAGTTTGTCTTCGTCGCATCTTTCTTCAGTCGGTTTTGCCCTTTTTCTGTCTTTCTTCGTCTTGTGTTGGTTTTATGCTCTTTGGCGCGTTTTTTTTGTTTTTTTTTGTTTTTGTTTTCTTTTTTCTCTTTGTGATTACGTAAAGAGAAAGCAACCGTTGGTCGTCGTTGAACTTCATAATCATCGAACGGTTTTTGACGCTTTGGTGAAGACCCGGGCACAACACAGACCCACAAAGCATAAAGCCAGATTGTCATAGTCTGCAAAATCCCAAAAATTGTTAATATACATCAACAGTATATGCGCAGCTGCCAAAAAAAAAAAAGAGAGATCACCAAAGAATGCAAATTTTGCAAACAAACCCATAGAACAAGTATCTCATGGTATGCTATGCCAAGCTTTAGATAGTCATCTGGCAAGTGGCTGCTACTCTAGAAGGGTTTGCGCGTGTAAGCTCTAATTAATGGCCAGCTATATTAATCCATATATCAACATTCATAATTTTTGTTGTTTTTTGCTATATTTGGCTAAAATAAATAAATAAGCATTTTAAGCCATCTTTTATCCGGCTTGGCCTGATCTTGAGTGCTACTCTCCCTTTTCATTGCTTGCCCAGCTCAAATAGAAATCTGCTATATGCCGGACTTTTAAACAGAAAATCGCATTTGGCTTTTAAATATATTTAAATACATATACATTATGTAAATGTTGCCCACAAATGAGCTGTCATAACGTTGATGTATGATTTTATCTGCAAAAGAAGAATGAAGAAGAATCCTGACTTGACAACAGCTAAGCTACTGATACCATCTCTTCTTGATTCTATGCTGGCGACCTTCTTAAATGCAAAAAATTGTGTCGCTGCTATACTATATGCTACGACTGTTGAATACCTTGTAGCCTAAGTCAGCAGATCGTATGTCACTCTGAACGGCGCCATGTCATGCTAACCAAAAAAAGTTTCCATTTTAAATTTTGGAGATAGACAAAATCTTGCGCCTTCTAGTTTTCACATATTTGGTGACCCAACCGCTTCCGTTTGTCGCATAGCTCCGCCATAATCTTGCATGCTCTTCTAAGCCATAGAGCATTGAAAAATTTAAAAAAGAAGTCTTGCAACCTCTCACCATAAATTTTATTCTTACAATATACACTAATTGTATATCTGGTATTTCTTGAATTCCTATAACATTTTTTGCACACATTCAAAGCCCCCCTCTTTACCCGCCTGCGCAGCCCATCACAGAGGTCGCGACCCACGCGACATGTCTAACTGGTTCGCCACGTGTGGCCAACAAATTAGCATCAGAACGAGATCTGCCAAAATTATACGGCCTATCAGCCAAGAATGTCAAACATTAACGTAAACCAAAAAAGAAGCAGATTACTGACGTCACAAAAATAAATGAGCGTAGACGGCACAAGCGTCTACCTACCACCTTTGGTCTTCGGGTCTAATCCGAACGCAGCGACGCAGCAGACTTCTTGTTGGTAGTTGTAATGACAAGGAAATGAATGATGTGAATAATGTGAATGAAGTGAATAAGTGATAAGTGCTATAATGCCTGCATCGATACAACAACAACAACAAATGCTACCAACTAAGGAGACGCCTTGCTGTGCACAACTTTTGATGCTGTTCGTTTGGTTGTTGGTTAAAAAGCCAAAGCTATCCAAGAAAAACATAAAATTGTTTTTCTTTTGTTATTTGCTGTTTTAATTATTTTATTGATGTTGTTTTTTACATGTAGTCTTTTCTTTTTATATACCAAGGAAAAGTCTACCAAGGAAAGGTCTATCATTACCGAAAAATTTAAAGTTAACACAAAATACCTTGTAACTTGTTTTGTTGAAGAGGAATATTCAAAAGTTATTAATTGAATAAGTTCAAAGCTTGAAAGACGTGATTTATCGACATTGGGAAGAGCTGGAATTTAAAATTTTTCCCATTAGACTATTTTTGAAAGCAACTTCTTTTAAACACTTTTAGCATTATACAATATTATCATTATCATCAAGTGAAATACATTCGTCAAAGTTATTAATATTGATAAATTAAATATTTTCAAAAAAAAAAGGGATGCATAATAAATTTTAAACGTTTATTTGGGTAACATAACAAAAATTAAAAGTAAAAAGCTTTTTTGATTTAATAAACTGCAAAATTATAATAAAACACATTACTTCAAATCATATTGAAAAAAAAAGTTGTTTGCGATTTTGTAATCCCAGTCAAAACTTAATTCTATTTTTTGTATCGGAACGCTAAGCGTAGTTTTGCTTATATCTTTTAAATCAAAAAGATCGATTGTTTTAATTTTTTAAAAAAGTACAGTGCTACCTACGTAAGTAAAACTTTCAAAAATGTGTTTCTTATATAATTTTAAAAACCACTTGTCAAATTCTTAATTACATAGCACAGGCTAATTCACACATCTTAAAATTAAAAGGTGCAAAAATTAAAAAAAAACAAGAGTTACGATCCCTGATAAAAAGTCTAGTTTAGGAGAAGTCATTCTTAATCACATAATTCTTGAAGCTCCTTAATTCTTAACGTCTCCCTAGTGATATTTATAAAAATAGTCTTGTGAGGTAATACTCTGCGATAGCCAGCCAACCAGCTAGCCCGTTTAGATCTTTTTTACGAAGTAAAACCCATGTCTTCATCTGCTTCGTTATACAAAAGAATTTGCTATATACGAATTCGTTATAAGGAAAGTACACATTATACGAAAATGTTGCGTACTTGTCTAAAAATTGTTTTAGATAAAAATTCGTTATAGAGTAGCTTGCTATATTCATTTTTCAGCCAAAATTCTAGCTTAAGCGTTGCTTTAATAAAAACACATAAGCAAAATAAAAGATGAATTTGGCTTGGTTACGACAACAAATGCTATTGTTCTGCTTGCTTGCTTAAAATTCCAGAGTTTTTTGCAGGCCTGTTTTAAAACAAATAAATTTCAAAGAAGAACAGAACCTGTGTAAAGCGTAAACACATACAAAATTCAGTGCTAAATGCAAATACAATAAAAACCAATTGGATTATGTGACGTCACGCGCTTAAATTCTTCTGCGTTGCCAAATACAGCCACTGCGCCAATGCGTCTCCTAATGTGCGCGAGCTTTCCAATCTGATGCTGGGTCAACGAAGTCGCAGACGATGAGCAGCGCACAAAGCCGAAGTCGTTGCTACAGGTGCACGACGCTGTCGTCGGCTAACGCTCGTGTCGGTTTATTGTTACCATTCGCTGTCAACATGGCGCTGCGTCGCTGCTGCGCGTGCGCTTCGTGTCGTGTCTGTCAGTGTGCTCGTCTGTGTGTGTGTGGTGGCATAATCTTGGCCTTAGGTTTCTGACTTGCAAACCACAGCGCCATGAATCAGTCAGTCATTCAGTTAGTCAGTCAGTCGGTTAGTCGCTCGGTCAGCCAACAACTCCGACGCCGACCACAACGCCAACGCCGAAGTCAACGCTGCGCAGCCAAAAGAGCAATAGGTACGAATTTTAACTTTTGGCTACGATCATTTGTCTACGAAACGGCGTCGCGTAAGGTTCGTCAAAAAACGCAGTGCGGATAAAACTCCCAAAAAACTTCAAACTGCTGGGCACGCTGCATAAGCCCCCCCTAACCAAATAGTACATTTATTACGAACTTGACGCGTCTGAGCGTTGCCGCGAGTAGCGACGACGACGGCGACTTCAATTACAATTAAAGTTACTTTATTTTGTGTTTTTGTTAACTTGTGAAGAAAGTTTTTTCCCGAGCGTTTGAGCCCAGGCAAAAGAGAGTTACGAAACTCTGTTTCCGCCTGCCAAGTCTCAAGTGTCTCAGTGTTAAAGTTAGCGAAAAAAAAAAAAAAAACAAAAGAAAAAATGGGTCATCTGTCCAACACGGAGCGTGTGTGCAACTCGGCGCCTACGCCCAGCATGGGCGAGGGCAGTCCCACATTGTTGTCCAGACGCGCCAAGCTCAGCAGCGAGGCTCAACGACGTGGTGAGGATTCTTCGCCAGAACCGTCCGTTGCGCCACCCAAGGAGTTGCAGCCAGCCAAGACGCCTAGAGTGCCCAAGGGTTATGAGAAGCATATACCCAGAGATCAAATAGATTTGGAGCAGTATACGCGCAATTTTCAAGGCGATAATGTCTTGGGCATACAATTTAAGGCGCCACTAAAATGGGATAAAGTCATACAAATATTCCTATTGCACTTTGTGTGCGTGGGCTGCTTTATATGGTATCCGCTGGAGAAGCTTATGTGGAGCACAGTCATCTGGTGTAAGTAGTAAAGTTGCGCATACGCAGTGTATGCGACCTAACATCTTTTAACATCTAACAACAAAACACTTATATAAGCTGATTGAGACGCATTGTCTAAGACAAATGTCTAAACAGACATACACACACACTGATACACACACACACCTTAACTTGGGAAAGGTGTTGAAAAGAGCCAAGTCAAATAATCATGGTTACATCAACCGTAGTCGTAGTCGCCAATATAGACAATCCATCCGACCGTCTAATATCAATATGTAGCGCTTAAATATGTATATTGGATTTGAACAACTAACGCAAAGTCATCTTTTCGGCCGCAAAGCAATTATTTGCAATTTGCGTCAGTAGATCTTCATGTAAATCGATTGGCATTTTACACACAGTCAGAAAAAGTCTATATGTTTATTTTTTCGTATAATATTTGCTTTTTTTTTGTGGTTTCTTTCAACACAATTTGCTTACAACGCATTGCTATTGACTTAAATTAATTGCTACTTAACATGCTTTTCTTTAAGTTGAGCTCCAAGTTTTTGGAGGGAGCTCTCTGGCCATATGCGCGATCTCTCTTTTGCTCAAGAGTTTTTGGCTTCTTTGGTGACTTTTTTATTTTTTTTTTCGTTTTCATAAAAATGTTGGTATGCAATTTCAGCATATTATTATTTCACTGACTTAAGTAACTTTTGGAAACGTATCATCATACGATGACGCAGCTTAAATAACAAAGAAAACCAAAGAAATATTTTGACATATTTTCCATTATATACGAAATAGTTTCAATGAAGGTTGTTCTAGAATTATGCACATGCTGAGGGTTACGTCTGGCACTTTATATAATATATAAATATACATATATGGGATTCTGTTGTGAATTTTTTAAAAGTGTATCTTTGTGTATGTTTGCATTGGGCCGAATTCAAGAGGTGCGAAATCAGCATGATTGCTACGCAAATAGATACAGCGAATTCAACAGCTCTGCTGTCGCCTTTTACTAGACTGTAAAGTTCGCTGGCTTGGAAACAATATATGTAATTTGCGTTTTAGTCCAGAATTATTCTGCCTGCAGATCCAGCAAATATATAGAGCATTGGCTTAAATGTCGGTAGAGTTGTTACAGAAAACGCTTTCAACCGAATTCAAAGTCAACAGCAATAATATTTTTTGACTTAGCGTCGAGAGATTTATGGCACAGGTTCCATTTCTGAATCATATTTATTCTGCCTGTAGATACAGCATTTATGGAGAAGAGCCTTGTTTTCGCGTCTTACTGGACTCTGGTCGCCTCAAAGGTCGGTAGTGTTGTTCCAGAAAACGCTTTCAAGCGAATTCAAAGTCAACAGGAACAATTTTTTTTCTATTATAGAAGCGAGAGTATTCTGCCTCTAGTTCCAAGGAATATATCTGTCTAAATCGCAACAGCACTGCATGCTAGGCGAAAGATGGCGCTGCTGTTGCCTAAGGGGGATTGCCACACTTGTTATAAATATTGTTCCCGTAATCACTTTCAACCGATATTATGCTTGAGCCCGTAGCTAGCTAACAATTTGCTAAAAATATCTTTAAGATACAAATTTTTATTAATTACTAGATAACCGACGGATACCCTCGAGTTAAAGACGAGGTATTTATAACACACTGCTAAATATATATGTGCCTGCCTCTAGATCCAGAGAAGCAGCAACCCAGAGTTTATTCAAGTCATCAGTTTTGTTCCCAAGATCGCTTTTAGATTTGAAACAAAAATCTATTCAATAGTTTTTCAGTAATATCTTTGAAAAATTCATTGATTTGATTTCTCAAAAACGGACGTATTTTTGCAAGTAAGTGTGTTTATGGCACACTTCTTAATATGCATCTTTCTGCCTCTAAAACCAGGGAGCCAGCAGCCCAGAGTTCGCCTCTTACTGAACGGCGAAGGGAACTGCTGTCGGCTAGGTGAGACTAACACGCAATACATAAGTGTTGTTCCAAAGATCGCTTTTAAACAGTACTTATTTAAAACATAAGCTATTTAATAGCTTATCAGTTATGTCTTTGAGAAATGCATTGATGCCTATCGATTATTAAAAAGCCGAGTTACTCGAGTTAAAGTCTAGAGATTTATAACACAGCGCTCCTACCTCTAGATGCGGAGAAGAAGCAGCCCAGAGTTCGGCGAAGGGCGTTGCTTTTACCTAGGCGAGATTAACACAAAAGTCGAGCATCGCTTTTAAACAGAACTAAAACTAAACGCTATTTAATGGTTTAACAGATATATTATTAAGAAATACATTAATGACGGACGTTTTTTCTCTAGTTAAGGCCCAGAGATTTAAAGCTCACTGCTGAATATGCTTCTGTTTCTGCCTATAGATCCAAATAATATAACTCACAAGGCAGACACTGCAGAGTTCGCCTCTTACTGTTCGACAGAGGGCGCTGCTGTCGCTTTAGCATTGCAGCCAAGCAAGTCAGCAGTGTGTTCCCAAAATCGTTTTTAGTAGCCCAGTCGATAGCTGAAGGATTTTCTTTAAAAAATAGATCAATTACTAGAAAATTAATATAGGTAGTTTTTTCGAGCTGGGGTCGACAGATTTATGACGGTACACTACGAAATACGCATGTTTCGCAAAAATCTTCTTTTTTCTTTGCCGGCTTAACAACAACAATAATAACTACAAGACCCACTGACAGCGCTGAACTTGACTTGAGCACGCAATACGCAATACTCTGGTTCCCCCCGCTGTCGAACCACAATTCAATATATGCACGATTTATGACTAGGTCTGAGACACGCATCTACCAAAATGAGAAAAAAATATATAAATAAGAAAAAACTACGGACTTTGGGTCTGCGACTGCGCAGCAGCCACAACGAAGATGACGCAGTTGACATTGAGCTGCTCCACATGATTCGATTTCATTTTCATTGGTAACATGGGAAATACCTGAGTTGAGGTAGTTGTTTTTTTTTTTCTTTGATGCTCAAACTTAATATTCACGTCAGGTATATCGAAAAATTGTTAAATATATTGTAAATTTTAATATTTATTGCTGCATTGTGCTGCAATTTTCTCAATTTAGTCTGGAGGCAAAGGAAGACACAATGTACTTGTCTTTACTTGTCCTGCTGTGCTGACATTGCTGTGGCCCTTTTTAGGGCGTTGCGGTCGTAAATTTTTGGCAAATTGCTATCAGCAGCGACGTGGAAACCTTAATCAGGGAACCCATCATTCTGTTGGTGTAAATTGCTCTTGCTTTGGGAATGATAATAATCAAAAGCTTAAAATGGCTTTTATGCAACCTGTGTGGCAGCAGCAGGACTGTACCGCGCTATTGGGAAATTATTTTTTTTTCATTTTGAGAATAAGATTTATGTCTTTCTTTGTAGTTCAAGCTCGGATTTTCACTACAAGTATTTATAGCTACTCTTAAGCTTATGGTACAAAGAAGATATTTAATATACTTTTTATGCCCGAAAACTCTATAGATCTCTATTAGGTATCTTCAAACTAAATGCGGCGCAAAAACTTTACTCGATAAATGAGCATTATGAAAAAAAAAAAACAGCACGAATGCAAAACCTCAGACAGCTTTTAATAAATGTGTTTAAGTTAGGAGCTCCTCTGTTGCAGCAAAAGAAATCAAAGCGAATTTGAGAGATTCTGCGACTCCTGTTCAGAGAGCTAAAAAGCTTCTGGTGAAACCCTGAAAATTGAAGATAACTAAAAACTATCTTCTTAGTAAGAGGGCCATTTATTTCCATTGTACCGTCAGGGTTAAGCAAGATTTCAGCGATTTGTTGATAAGATAAGATAAGATATTTCTCTAAACCGATCTCTATGCAAATATAAAATTAAATCTTTCAAGGAAACTTCGTAACTGGGAGTTTAGAAAAGGGGTTATGAATAAGGCATTCAGAGCTCAGAAGCTTCTACTGAAACCCTCAAAATTGAAGATAACTAAAAATTATCTTTCCTAAATTCAAGATCTTCTTAGTAAGTTGGCCGTCTGTATCCATCGAACCATCAGGGTTACGCCAGAAATCAGTGATTTGTTTATAAGACAAATATTTCTTTCAACCGATCTCTGTGCAAATATTATCTTAAATCTTTCAAGGAAACTTCTTAACTAGAGGCTTAAATGGAGTTTATGAATAAGGCATTCGGAGCTCAGAAGCTTCTACTCTATCTTTCCTAAAATTCAAGATCTTCTTAGATAGTTGGCCATTTATATCCATCGAACCATCAGAGTTAGGCCAGAAATCAGTGATTTGTTTATATGACAAATATTTCTTTCAACCGATCTCTGTGTAAATATTGTCTTAAATCTTTCAAGGAAACTTCTTAACTAAAGGCTTAAATGGAGTTTATGAATGAGGCATTCAGAGGGGTCTCTAGATTTCAAGCACGAAAATGCACTGTATATGTTTTAATATTATCTTTGTGGAGGTCTCAGTCTCGTAAGAAAACTTAAAAAAAAAGAGTTCGTTAGAGTTCCAGAGACTTGAAAGAAAGGTGTGTTTAACTTGAAAACTCGCCGAGATGACGCAAACAGTGCAGTCATCCCAAATTTACGACATCTAAGGGAAATCGCAAAAAAAAAAACATTGCCCTAAGCAGCGCAAAATTAGAGAACGGCCCTGGCGTGGCGCTAATGAAGCTGCTTGGCCAAATATTGAAATTTATGTTTTATATAAGGGAAATGGGCAAAACATATTGCGAATTAAAAACTTTGCCGGCTCGGAACTATTGAAAACATTTCACCATCTCGCACGGCTTATGCAATACGCTTGTTTTCACAATTTAAATTGGAGTTTTGATAGCTTTTTGTCTGACCTTCGCACTATCACTTTAGATAGTTTAGACCAAAGACTATTTTTAACAGTTGTGCTGTGATTTGTTGGCCATTAATAGGATGATGGATGCTGCTATAAGTTGTGTGTTTTTTGGAGTTTTTTGTGTTTTTTTGTATTTGACAGAAGTTGCGCGGAACTGGTTTTTGGGGCAACGCACCATAACCAAACTTTTTTGAAGGTTAATCTTTCATTCAAGCGCGGCATAATGTGTTTAACACTTGAGCTTGAGCAAGTTAAACGAAAAATACGAAAAATTTGTGTCCCACTGAAGAAATCGTTAATTTTTCATTAGGAAATTGTGAAATGCCTCAATGAGTTTTATTGCAGCTGTTGTTCGGGAGCTTTGCCTATGCCGCTGGCACTGGCTTCCAAGTTAAGATACTATATCAAGTTTGTTTATGTTTTCGGCATTGTCATTGAGCAGATCGTTAGCAGTGCTGCGGGAAACCACCAACTAGATACAGACTGACACAGTCAAGTGTAATTCACACATGCTAAGATAATGCTTAAAGATAATTATAAGACAAAAAAAAAAAGTTGTTAGGTAGGTGCTACGACGATCATGAGCTTCGCCCATTTTGCATATTTCAATCGAAGCGAATACAATGCATTACAATCAATTTGGAATATTTTTTGTTTTGTCATTAAAACAATTGAAAAATTATCGTGTACACAAGCTTAATTAACGTAAATCTGCAATTAAGCAAAGAAATTATGGAAAACTACTAAGTTTAGGAAATGCCAGCGCTCGGCTCAAACTCCCTTAGTTGGCCTTTAGGCAACAAGTTCAACAAAAAAAAAAAACAAAAGCGTATCCGCCTTTAATCTTTATAGTAATAACAGCTACTAAAATCTATAAAATTAACATGTACCTACACAATAGACACTATATTTAGTCAAACCATGTGTTATGAGTAGTGTAAACGACCGACCTTCTTCTTCTGCGCCATATTTGCTTTTAAGATTAGCGTCATGCTACGAATAGTTCAATTTCCGTAATTGTCATAGGTATTTGTTGCTTTTTGTCAAAAATTTTGATTGTATCTCACAAACATAACATTATAATTAACATGCTCTTTTTTTATATGAGCTTTTATGCTAACCCGTTTTTTTGGTTTTTTCCCGCTCTGCAGCGTTCTTTACCGGCGGCGTGGCCGGCTTTGGAGTTACCGCAGGAGCTCATCGTTTCTGGACACATCGCAGCTATAAGGCCAACGTAGTGCTGCGCTCCATACTGATGTTATGCTTCTCGGTGGCGGGACAGGTAAGTCTCGGCGTCAACGTCGACCTTTACATATTTGCCACTTGACCCTGTTAGCAGCTTTGTATCTTTGCGTATGCAATGTAACTGACAAATTTTGCCAATTCATTTAATTTTATTTTTCTGCGGCTTTGTTTTGCTGAAGTTTCGTTTTTTGCCCTCAGGGCCGGATTGAAATATGCGCGGGACCAAACGACGTAGTACTGTACTAATTCTTATAAATACTATAGGTCACTATTAATGCACATATATTCGTTTTGATAACAAACCTACTTTGTCATTATGCAGGCGCCCCTGTGCCGCGGCGCCAAACGCCTTTAGTCCGCTCCTGCAACTTTGAGTATGCAATGAAACTGACAAATTTTGCCAATTCATTCAATTTTATTTTTCTGCGGCTTAGTTTTGCTGAAGTTTCATTTTTTGCCCTCAGGGCCGGATTTAAATATTTGCGGGCCCAAGCGCCCAAGTCTGACAAATACTATAGATCACAGTTGTCGACTTTGCGCCCCTGTGCCGCGGCGCCTAACGCCTTTAATCCGCCCCTGTCTTCAACATTCATTATTTTTGTACACCGTCATTTGAGCGTGGTACTTGTATGTGCCGAAATTCAAAGTTAAATCGTCATAAAAGTAATCAACATTAATTGCATCATTAAATATAACAACTTAATGCATTTTGTTGTCTGCCAAACTGTAAATTACTACAGTTACTACACAGCCGTATCTGTCAGATACTTTTGTCTTATTTAATGACAGCAGCGATTAAGTCTAGCTGCCAGCTTTTAATTTAGCTTTTTTGCCAAGTGCTAAGTGACCCACTAAACTGTTGAACCTTTTATTTTATTTTTTCACACCCTTTGCAGAACACCTTGTACGATTGGGTACGTGATCATCGTGTGCATCACAAGTACTCCGAGACCGATGCGGATCCACACAATGCCAATCGTGGTTTCTTCTTTGCCCATGTGGGCTGGCTTATGATGCTTAAGCATCCGGATGTGCTGCGTCGTGGTCGTCAAATAGATATGAGCGATATTACCGCCGATCCCGTCGTGCGCTTTCATCAAAAGTACTTTATACCTTTGAAGATGCTGTTTTGCTTTATTTTGCCCACCATGCTGCCGGTTTATATCTGGAATGAGGAATGGCATCTGTCCATTATACAGCAGTGCATTTTCCGCTATGTGAGCAGCCTGAACTTTACCTGGTCCGTCAACAGTGCTGCACATTTGTGGGGCTCCAGGCCTTATGATAAGTGGGTTACTATTTTACTGCCACTAAATGTAGCATTGTAGCTTATGCTTGCTCTTTTACTTAATGCAGACGCATCATGCCCAGCGAGAACATTTATGTTTCCATTCTTGCCATGGGTGAGGGCTGGCACAACTATCATCATGTCTTTCCCTGGGACTACAAAGCAGCTGAGCTGGGCAAGTATACCGGCAACTTTACCACCATGGTGCTGGATGCCTTCAACAAGCTGGGCTGGGCCTATGACATGAAGCAGCCCTCCAAGGAGCTAGTGCGTCGTACGCTAGAGAAATATGGCGATGGTTCACATGAATCCCAACATGGCGTAGAGGGTCCACATAGCACAAAGGTGGGTCATGTGCACTATGCTGAGGTGCCCGATCCCGAGCTAGAGCCAGAGGATGATGCCGAATCAAGCAGCACCGAAAGCGCCAAGCTGGACGAGAATGAAAATGAAAGCGAGCGGCAAAAGAAGGGCACAAAGAAGTCCTTGATCATGGCTTCCTAAAAAGCTGCGGGGGCAACTCTACACACATGTACAAGAAGACGAAGAGGCAACCGAAATGTTGCATCTTTTTGCTATTATCTTAATTGAATGCGTTTACACTGCGCATTGGCTGTACTATATACGATTTTTTGTATCTGTAACTCTATTTGAATGTATCTAGTAGCACTTGCTCCAATATGCACACACTAAAAAAAAAGAAGAGGGCGGGACAAAGTTGATATATGCTTGATCTATATATTAATCCAAAACACTTATATATTATTTTATTGTTGGTGCAGAAACTCCATTTTTGCATTAGCCCAAATGCTATCTTTTACATATATCTTTTAGGCGGGCTATGTGTGAACTTGCTCGAAACATTACATAGATACACAAACACATACACAAACATACACTCACATACACTACACACACACACACACACACACACACATTCATATTCATTTGTTTAGGTCTAGGTATTTAGCATTTAGCTTGGTAAAACATAGTTTAAGCGAAAAACCTTTAAAAGTAAATACAAATACGTCCAACAAAATAAACAATTAAAAAAAAAACAAAAAGTTTATTTTTCGTTTTTCTTGGAATTTATTGCAGCAGAGTTACCAAGTGCAAACAAAAACTGACCAAGTCGCTGATGTGACAAAAGTCTTCAAAAGTTTTGGAAACATCTCGAAAACTCGACCCTCAAAGGCCTTAAGTCGCTAAAAGTTATTTCAGGGTTGCTCTTGGCTTGAAGTTTGTTTAAAAGACATTTTTGGCACACACCTCTGTATAATTTAATGCAGCAGTGTTACCTAGCCAAAAGATAAATAGCTAAGTGTGTGAAGTCTCCAGACCTTACGGAAATTTCTAAAAAATATTTCAGTATCGAGAATTATTGGTGTGCAAAAAATCTCTAGATAGTTTTTTAATTTCTGCAAAAACTTGCTCAGACAAAAGCTTCTAAATTGCAGAAGACATTTGAGTTGAACTCCTGTAGTAAATTTTTTGCAAAGTTTTTGCTTACGAGTATATAACGTTTATATATGCATAACTTTTATTTATAGTCATGACTAATCAGCATATAGTTTAGGCCATATATTGACCCTTTTATTTTCCGTGGCTTACTAAATTAACCTTATTCATTAACCTTATTTGACTTGAGTTTGAAATCAAAGTCCCAAATACTATTACAAAATCTTATATCTAAATATTAAAATGCGGCCAAGCCGATAACAAACTATTGTCGGTTCGAGCCCTAAACACGCGCTTAGGCCTAGTTAACTGGTTTCTTGGCTTGAATTAATTTTCGGACTACGTGACCAATGAAGCAAGTTGACTCGCATTGGACTTTGTTACCAAGATACTGTACCTAGCTGCAAAAGAACAGGAAGATGAGCAATTTGCAACTGAAGCGACGCTGCACAGTGGTGTCTCTACCATGGTGCAAGCCAATAAAAAATTGACACATAACTAATTGAATTGGTATTTTTTTGTTGGTATTTTTATGGAACTCTTATGGCGCATGTGAGCACTTACCCATAGTAATAGTACTAAGAGTTGCCCAGTTTCCAAGATGCATGCGTTCTAGAATATCCAGCAAGCAAACCAGTCAATATTCTAAGCGAATTTTTAGCCAATTGATTTATTTTCTTGAATACATTTAATAAAAGAACTGAGTAGCTGAAAAACGTGAATCTACCGGTCTCGATTCGGGGTTCGGAGCTTATGTAAGCAGTTAAAGTGAGCTCATACAAATGTATTTGTTTTTTTTTTGACAGTTTAAAAAACATAAAAATAAATGTACAAAACAAAAAATTAATTAGTCTTCAGATGTATCTTCTTTTGAAATATTTGCTTAAGAGAATTGTAGTCTCAAAAATACTTTGGTACCCATAAGAGGATGCTTAAACATCGTTTTTTATTAGCGCATTCTTAAGAATACAGGTTTCACCAGAAGCCCAACTGACGAATAGTTTATTTCATCGAGTTGTATGTTCTGAATAGATTCGGATTTCGCAAACCGAATGTCATGCTTAGCTAGCCTTATGAAGTTTGCTTCCGAAGCAAATGTTACCACGACATATGCCAAAGAGCTTCCCTAACTTTTCCAAATATTTTATGAATTCCAATCCCACAAAAAAACCAGATCACGTTCATTTTTGTTTTTTCTGCCACGCTCCCTTTCTCTATCAAATAATTTCAAAGCAATTTCAAATCTACAGCTTTAGTTTGTATACAGATAAAATAATACTTATAAGTAGATTGATTCAACAATATCGGATTTTATAATCGGACAATAACTTATCGGATATAAACACATCCAGAATATGTCCAATCAAAAAACGCAAGGATGGGCCGGGATGGGGACCTAACTCGAACTGCAGGCGGACCTTGAATTTCTAAGGTCAAAGGAGACGGAGTCAGACTCACACATGCCAGACAAGTTGACACTCAAATTGGAAGGTCTAGGAATGAACTGGCCCCAAATACTTATAAGTAATTTAATTCAACAAAATCAGATTTTAAAAAACAGCTATAACTTCCAGCTGCAATGAGAATGATAAGTAAAAAAGTGGGTTTTATTTTAAAAATATTTATGATCTGTAAAGTTTTTCCCAAGTCATGGAAAATATCTAAAGTCATCCCCATAAAGAAAGCCATCCGAACTTCCAGCGTCTTACCGGCCCACAAGTTTACTGTCAGCTGTAAGCAAGATTCTTGAAAGGGTAATTAAAAGAAGGCTTGTCAGTTTCATTGATGAAAAAGATGTCGTTCCGCCACAGCAATTTTTCGAGGTCAAAGCACACTACATCCCCTACTCTGAATTAAAAATATTATTAAATCCAATGCGATGATGACATCAAACATCGAACCAGTGTTGGGTGGATGAAGGGGGAACGCTTTTCACAAGAAAATGCGAAAGCAAGCTGTACGCGACAGTCGTTAGACCCGCACTCTTGTAAACGTCCGAATGTTGGACGATGTACGAAACGTACGAGAGTAAATTATCTGCGACTGAGATGAAAATGCTAAGGATGACGGCGGGTGTGACCAAGCTTGATCACACTAAGAGCAAACACATCCGAGGCAGCCTGTTTGTTAAAAAGCCTATCACTGAGACGCTCAAAGTAGGTCAGATGCGTTGGTATTGCCAAGTTCAAAGGCGACCGTCGGAAAAGCCCGCTAAGAAGGCAATACTTACCGTAGTTCCAGGTAACGGCCGTAGGGCACGCAGACCAAAAATACGTGGATCGGTCAAATGCAAAAACATCAGCAACGAATGGGTCTCAGCGATGACATGATCCAGGCTCGTAATGCCTGCAGACGAATGCTGAGATCGCATACCCACACCTCAGGGGGAGCATAAGCGAGTCCGAAAAGGGGTAAACAAGGGTTCGGGAGAATAAGATTAAATCCAATCAGCCTAGATCAGGGTCCACTGAAATGGAACTCTTGGATCTCGTTGTTGTTTACTTCCGATTTTTCACTAAAATCAGTGAGTGCAGATCTTCTATTTTTGCAAGCTGTACGCGACAGTCGTTAGACCCGCACTCTTGTAAACGTCCGAATGTTGGACGATGTACGAAACGTACGAGAGTAAATTATCTGCGACTGAGATGAAAATGCTAAGGATGACGGCGGGTGTGACCAAGCTTGATCACATTAAGAGCAAACACATCCGAGGCAAAAGCCTATAACTGAGACGCTCAAAGCCTATCACTGAGACGCTCATGGCGATGGCATGATCCAGGATCGGAATGCCTGCAGACGAATGCTGAGATCGCATACCCACACCTCAGGACGAGCATAAGCGAGTCCGAAAAGGGGTAAACAAGGGTTTGGGAGAATAAGATTAAATCCAAACTGGCTAGATCAGGGTCCACCGAAACGGAGCTCTTGGATCTCGTTGTTGTTTACTTCCGATTTTCCACTAAAATCAGAGAGTGCAGATCATCTATTTTTGCTGATGATACCGCGAATCTTGCTCTGGAACTTTATGTTTTGATAATTTCATCTATAAGATAGGGAACATTAAAGTTCTAGTGAGCCTCATACCCAGGAGCACCTTAATTGTTTCTTAGAGTTACAAATTTTTAGATCAAACAACAAAAGTTTTACGCAAAATCACTTTGCCACTTTCCAAACGCCAGAGCGACATTCCCACTGGAGCTACTTTTCATCTCTATTGCCATAGAAGTGGAACCACAGTGCTTTTGCTGGAACGAGTGCAGCCTTAAGAGCGTCTAGCAAGTGGTCTACGTGCAAATTGCACGTATGCCATGAAGCAGCCTTGAAAAGATTCTTTTTGCAACGTTTCGCGCTTGCGTCACGTAGGCCTCGGGGAATTCCTGGCACGTCAAGCAACTAACTAGGCTGAGACGGGAACCGAGGTGGCTGTGACTTTTAATCACTCATTGTCATTTTTATGTTTATGCAATACCTGGTAGGTACACATGGTCAACGACAAGTGACCACTCAACGCCCCAACAATTGCTCATGAAAATGAACAAAACAAGGTCAAGTATTTGTTTTGTTTAACTTTTATGAGTTTATTTTTTATTACTGTCAATATTTGTGCAATGGGCGAAATCTACGTCCAAGCTCATTAAAAGTGTCGCATAATTGGCTAGTACCCACTACTTAGTGGTTAGTGTTGAAAACTAGCAACTTGTTAGCTTGTTGTCTAATGCCCCTCTAACAAGATAGAGTATGATCATATTAGAGTAGGGTTTAGGCTCCAGTGCCTCTAATGTGTCATCCATAAAGCAAAACGCGACTTTAATTAATGACAAAACAACGGCTAAGATATGAGTACTCGAACTCAAGTTAATTGAAGGTCGGCAACTATGAAGGTGGCGCGCGGGGCGTTACCCGAGTGGGGCCTTAGTTCTTGTACTTTGAGCTGGGCCTTGATTTAATGCTGCAATTGCAGTTAGCATCGTCTAGTTTTGGTTATAGATATCTTGTTCCATATATGGCTATAGTTTCCGTCTTTCGTAGTGTTCAAGGTCATTGTAACAGCAGCTGTAAAATATTTTTTTTTTTTTGGTGGGCGTTGCCCTTTGCTGCTTTTTTTTTGGACTCATCTCATTTGGACATACGAAACGATTTGCTTCGAAAAGCGCTTACATAAGTAAATAAAGCCATTTAGTTCATAGGCATATTTTTTTTGTTTCTGTCAAACTATATGCTACTAGTTACAGGTCAAGGCATGCCTTACTATCCACAAGTTGTCTTTATATAAAGCTTATATAAACTATATTAGTATATAGTATATAGGCACGCAAAACTTCATTTTACATGTAATTAATTGGCCCAAAAATTTTGTCACATTAATTGACTTGCAAATTTGAAAATTATGGCACGTTTGTAAATAAAATACAAATAAATGTTATACAAAATGTGAAAATATAAAATTAAATGCGTGTTAACTTATTTTATTTTTAAACTGGCCCAAAACGAAGGGGAGCCAAGTTTGGCGTTTTTTTTTTTTTGTCTTCTTCTGTTAGACATAAATTTAAGGTTTCATTTCTATTTTGTTGCAAACATTTTGCATAAAAATCAAATAGACTTGAAATTATAATTCGGCAAGTTTTTTTTTGGGTTTTTTTTTGTCTCAGAGTCTGCGATATCATTAAAAGGGGGCTGGTAATTATAATAAAAAAAACTTGCATCTACTATCGTTCTCATGTTCGTACTCAAGACATTAAGCAAAGAGCATTAAAATGCATTTAAAAACGTTACTTGTTAGCTCTTGGTACAGTTCCCACACAGAAAGTATCAGCTATTCGAAAAGAAAGCTTTAAATTAAAGATTTAAGATTTGTGAATTGTTTTTTATTAACGTAAGCGAAAGTCACGGTGTAGGTGGAAGGCAGCTAATTATACCCTGTACCGTATGGTACAAAGGGTATATTGTGTTTGTGCAAGCCGAAAATGTATGTAACGTACAGAAGGAGACGTCGGAGACCCCCCAAAGTTACTTAAAGTATGATTAGTGTGACTCGAGAAGTCGATATACCCATGTCCGTCTGTCCGTCTGTCCGTATGAACGCCTAGATCTCAGAGATGGTAAGAGCTAGAGCAACCAAACTTTCAGATAAGATCCCTTATTAATCCATAGGAGACAAGTTTATTTTATTTTTTTGATATCGGGGTTACATTATATAGCTCCCATAGGGGTGTTTCAGAGGACCTCGAAAAAATGCAAAAGTTTTAGATGGATAATTCGTTTGTTTATGAAGATATCATAACCAAATTTGGCAATCGGAAGACCCCCAGCACTGTACCAAATTTTATCAAAATCGGTTGACTATATCATATAGCTCCCATAGGATCGATCGGTCGAAAAAATGTTTTTTGTACAAAATTCGTTGTAATTTGTTTATTTGTGAAGATACCGTAACCAAATTTGGCATGAGGAAGTTTTTTAGAGTACCCAAGCACTGTTTCAAATTTGATCAAAATCGGTTGACTATATCATATAGCTCCCATAGGACCAATCGGTCAAAAAAACGTGTTTTGTGCGAAATTCGTTGTAATTTGTTTATTTGTGAAGATACCGTAACCAAATTTGGTATTAAAAAGTTTTTTAGAGTTGCCAAGCACTGTTCCAAATTTGATCAAAATCGGTTGACTATATCATTTAGCTCCCATAGGACCAATCGGTCAAAAAATCGTTTTTTGTACAAAATTCGTTGCCTTTCGTTTGTTTGTAAAGATATTGTTGGCAAATTTGGCATTAAGAAGTTTTTTAGAGTACCCAAGCACTGCACTAAGTTTGATCAAAATCGGTTGACTATATCATATAACTCCCATAGGAACGATCGGTCAAAAAAACGCTGTTTTTACAAAATTCGTTGTGTTTCGTTCGGTTTTGAAGATATCGGAGCCAAATTTGGCAGTCGGAAGTCTTTTATAGTTCCCAAACAGTGTACTAAATTTGATCATAATCGGTTGACTATATCATATAGTCCCCATAGGACCGATCGGACAAAAAAATTTGTTGGTGCAAAATTCGACTGATTTATTTTTTTTGTTATGAAAACATCGTAACCAAATTTGCCGAATATAATATCTTTTGGAGGTTTTAAGCAATTTGTCGGAATTAATTGCAATGTGGTGGTACAGGGTATCCCAAAGTCGTCTGCGCCCGACTTTAACGTACGCCATCTTTTTTGGTTCACGTTTATCGACTACTACAGAAAATCATGGATAGAAAAGTTTTCTGTCCCAAAAGAAAGTGAGTACCAGTCTTCTTAAACAATTTGGATTCTTAATCAAAGCTTGAAAATGGGGTTGGATCGTGCACACGCTGCGCAAAGATCCTAGATCCTAATATGCAAGTTCTTGAATGGAATCCTCAAGGCCGTAGATAACAAGTGCGGCCCAAAACAACATGGAAACGAAGCCTGCAAAAAGAAACTGCAGACTCCGGAGTATCATGGGGCGAAATCAAACTACTTGCAAGAAACAGAACGATATGGAAATGTTTGGTGGATGCCCTACGCTCTAACCGTGTCCGTGTGGAGTTGTCTGTCTCCCATCAGACGCGTCCCGAGGTGGCAGATAGGGGAAGGCTCGGCACTATGCAGGGTCAGTGGGAGAAAAAGTAAAAAACCACTCGCGGACCAAAACAGACAAAACACTTGCTTGGAGGTGCAGATAGGGATTCTATCACCAAGCTAGGATTGGAGGGCTAGCAACCTACCTATCTGAAACATTTCGTGCTACCGAATCGTGATGCCCTATGCTCCAAATAGGAGTTAAAGGAACATATATGATCATCATCATCAATAAAACCAATTGGTCCTATACCATTCCAATTTTGGTATTGCCAGAAATCTCTTTCAAGTAAAACAAAAACAGCTTGTTGCAGATTTAATTTTTTATACGATGGAATTTTGTTATGTCCTTCACTTCTTAAATTAAATTTTATGTTAATAGCTGTGTCATTTTGTTTTTCTTTGACAACCCTTGAATGAGAAAAAAAAGATTTTGCAGATTAGACATTATTTTTTGGGTAAAAAAACCACCAACGAAACGAAACAAATACCATAGGGACATAAATTTCGCCGAACTTTGAATCCCCTCAAAACAGCTCGTGTCGTCAGAAATCATCGTTTTAATCCTTGGAATGATACTGAACGACCGCGGGATAACCATATACTGCAGTGGTGAAAGGTGGCATAGACTGTAGACACCTCAACTTAATGTGTATCATATTTTATAAGAATATTTGGATATGCAAAAATTACTCATGCGTTAGAAGCCACTATTAAAGAAGCTCAACTGAATTGGACTACGACCCATCTGACCCATCCCGCATACACTTCAGGTCTGGTCCTTACCGTAAAGAAATGACTAGACGTTAATTGATTTGAGTCAAATTAAGAAGGCATGGAAAAACGCCTATATTGTGTGCTGTGGAAGAAATATATAGGGTGGGCCATCTGGGTCATGTAAACCATCAAGATTCTGGGATAAATAAGCAGTAGTGTATCAATAGAAGGCCGTCCCTTTGAGCAACTGTAACAAAATTCCATAAATACTTGAAACGACAAGAGATGGGATAACCCAACTTGAGATTTGAACTTTTTTTATGAACAGGCATTTTGAGTTAATTTTGTATTTTTCTACCATGCCAGCTTCCACCCCCAAAGCGCTTTTCTACTATTTTAAAGTTCCAGCTTTACTTCGTATAGTTAAAATGTGGGAAGTTAAATTAATTAAAATTGAAGATTACCCATTAAGGTATTTCAGAGGCGGGAGTTAGAATCGCTTATCTATGTCGAAGATCATCCACTTTGTTCCGAATTATTAGTGTTTAACAACCAAACCAACAGTTGGATCACCCTATATAAAATGGAGTAGCGTTGGACTAAGCATCTCGAGCTTAAAACACTTTGTTGAAAATAAAAATAAAATAAAGACAGCTTACAGCCTTAAGTATGTACTTTTTCCTTCGATTTTTTTATAATTTCTTACTCTTTTAAACAGTTTTGACTGCTAATCCAAACTTAAGATCTGAAATTTTGTGTTCTGAAGAAATGACTAGAGGGTCGATGGAAGAGAGCATCAAAAAACGTTTATATTGAGCGACTTGAGAAAACCTATTGAAAGGAATAATGTATTAGAAGCTTTGGAATAAGTGGCTCAAGCTAAAATGAGAGAATCTCGAAAAATAAAACTTTTTGTTTTTTAAATATATTTCATTCATAAAGTCATGGTCTTATAAAACTACCTTCGTATAAACACAAGCAAATCTTTCATTATCTAAGAAGAGCTTGACATTGTACTCCCTTTTTTTGTATTTCTTTAGTCATTTTAGTTGTACTGGCTGTGGTTCCAAAGAACCCATTACAGGCTTACTTTTTCGTAAGGTGAAAGCGTTTTTGTTTTTTTGTTGAGATTTCAATTTCCAGCAGACACATGTGTCTCGTTCTGGAACCAACTTATTCTACACGTGAAGGAAATTAACATAATTCGTTAAAAACTCGTTTTCAGTTTGGCACTGCCCTTTAAGATTGCTTCTAAATCGTAAAAATCGTTTTAAAATTATTTTTGGTAAAAATGTATACATATAGTATGTACATACATTGTCGTAGGTTATTAGCTTCAAGCGAATCTTGTTATTCCAGTTTCAATATATTACTAATAATTGTTTTTAAATAATTTTCATGGCATGACTTTTAAATTCGAAGCTGGGATTACCGACTGGCCTGTTGGCACTCGTCCAATGAGCCACTCCAGCCGTCCGGAATATATGCAATAATGTATTTTAAACTTTGTCAAACATTTTTATTCGCTAACCATAGGGCTGCAAGTATATGGGATGTTTGGATACAGTTTGAAAATCGATTCGAGCGAACCAGGGTATGCCTCAAACCCCATTTTCATCAAAACAATTTACAACCAAATAAAATAAAATAAAAATTCATTTTTTTAAATATTTTTCATGCAGATTCCGAAACCTGGATTTAAGAAGCAGGCGTGGAGGACCTTATGAAGTATATATATATTTGATTAGCATCAACAGTCACATCGATACAGCCACGTTAGTCCGTCCGTATGAACAAAAGGGTTTATAAAAGCTGCAGAGCTAAGACATAGTCAGGCGAATGAAGTTGCCCCGTAATATAATAGAGCTTCGCAGTTTACATCCATACTATAATAGTTATTCGAATAAAATTCTCCGGATGATAACAAGAGTTGTAGTTAAATAAAAATGTATTCTTTTAGACCCCTCTTTCTACAAAACAGTGCTAGAATCAAGCTATTTGTAAAGAAGCTACAGTCACCAAAAACCGGACTTATGTATTCTGAAACATAAAAATTGGTTTTAGATTGTGGAGATAAAACCCCCTAGGGGGTTTTGCTTCAGGGGCGAGTAGTTTTTAGTTTGCAGGGACCGGATTCTCATAGATTTATGTTGTGGTTATGTTATGACAAAACCTCACAAAAATCAAATTTTTTTTTATAGCTTTTTAAGATGGCCAAGATCCAAGGCCAAAAAAATAGAGGCACGTCTGGTTTCTGAGATAACCTCTAAAACATCTCGTTCCAAGGGGCTATGTTAGAACTTTCGGGTGCTGGGGTTTTCCGACCTGGGATTCAATGCCACAAAACCCATAAGGATAGCCCTGCTATATGTAAAATTTACATCTTTTTTTGTTGGCCTGTGCAATTATTATGCATCATAAGCTTGGAAGAAGTACCAAGTTTATTTCATAAAGAAATGCAAGAATTCTTAGATCCTTATGTAACCAATAGGCTTCATCAATTAATCATTTGCTGCTTATCAATCGATTTGAACTTCTAAAATCATCGCTTCTGATATTATTCTCCATTCCTACTAAAACGATGTGGCAGGAAGCATCGAAATTTTTGTTTTTGTCTATAAATCTTTTTTTTTAATCTACGTAATTAAATAAATGACGTTTGTAAACAACTGAAGCTTCTAAATTTTTGCCTCTGCACTTCTAATTTTTTAACGACTTGAGTTAATGACGTGTAATTTGTTAAAAACTTATAATCATTTCATTTCTTTTTCTTTCAAATAATTGATTATTGTGGTTTTGCAAAATACCAGCCATCTCACTTAATTTTTCCATAGAAAAAAAAACGCCGGTAATTCGAAAGAAACAAAAAGTGTTTACTGAGGCTGAGATTTTGCTTACAGCAGCTGCCTTGAAATAAAATACAATTTGAAATTTAATCAAAAATTTAAGAGACTGTGAACTTAGGTACTTCGAATCTTTCCCAACGTGTACTATATTTAAAACCCTACACTTTTCTCCATAAGTAAATTAAACGAAATTTAAATCAACTCGAAAACCTTCAATTGTTTTTTAAAGAAAATCTCTCAGGTTCATCAAAACCTTTAAAGATAACGAAAGAGACTCAACAACAAGCAGTGTTCCAATTTCAAGACCGCCCAGTCCGGAGCTCGGTTCGTTACGGTTGACAACTTCTTCATTTTCCAATGGGTCAAGTTGTGCCTAACAAACCGTCAATGTGATAAAGACGATTCGGTGACGAAAATCATTGACTTCATTTGCGTAACATTTGCAACGAAGCACGAAAATGGAAACCAAAAGCAGTGTACAAAAATAAAAAGAAAGAAAAAGCAACGAAAAAAACAAAAGAAAAAAAAGATCGAAAGAGTAAGTCGCAAACGTTGAAGTCAGGGCTAATTGTTAGCCGAAGATCGTAACGTATCGGCAAATGAAAGCAAATAAACGGCAGGGGGTGGACGTCTCCGCAGCAAAAAAAAAACAAAAACAACAAAAGGAACAACAACAACCGTTACAGGTGTAGTCATTATGAACATGCCGACTTAGCTATACTCTGCCCAGAAACAGGTCGAGCGACCCTACTGAAAAAGATATACAAGAAGATGAAACATGCAGCAATCGAAGGAGGTCTCTACATAAACACAGGAAAAACAAAATAGAGTTTGTAAGGAATACGAGAAACAATGAATACATTGAAATAGATAATGATCGTATCGAAAAAGTGGACAAATTCAAGTATCTGGGCGTCTATATTAGCAGCGATACCGATGCATCTGTGGCTATACAAGATAGAATAAGTGCCGCAAATAAAGCCTTCTATGCACACATTAACCTATTCAGATCGCGTCTGCTATCGAGAAAGCAATAGTTATCCCTGTACAAAACACTGATAAGTCCTTTGGTTGCAAGGTGTGGACATTAAATCGTCCGAACAAGATATCATCATGAACTTGAAGCAATGGTACAACAACAAAATGTGATTCGATTTATAAAAAGTCAACGTATAAGATGGCTAGGCCACCTCAGTAGAATGCCTAAAAACAGAGCGGTCGGCAAAGCATTTCACAGACAGCCGATTGGAAGAAGAAGACGTGGACGCTCAAAGAAGAGGTGGCTAGATGTAGTGGAAAATTATCTTGGTTCTCTTGGTGTCTTGAACTGGAGGAATGCAGCGGTTGGTCGAAGAACATGGAGAGGAATAGTTGCGGAAGCTATTGTCTGTCCAAGACTGTAAAGCTAGTGATGATGATGACAAATATAGAGAGTGTTCCGATTTCTGGACATCTGATTTGATGGTATAAGATTGCTAAAAAGCCTTATTTGACATAAGCTGATGTAGGACAGACAGTTTTTGAATATGTAGCATAGTTGTCAAATCTTTCTATTAAAGGATTAAGATTTTTGCAATCTCTCGTATTACATACGAGGATAAATGCTGTATAATATTTTATGTAGGGAAATAGGCAAGCAAGTTTTGAAAGTCGTATCTCTACAAAAGAGTCTTCGCAGTGAGATGCAACGCAACTACCACCCAGGATTACGTGATCGAAGCTGGAGTGTCCCAAGGCTCTGTTCTCGGACCAGTCCTCTACATCCTGTACACGGCGGACAGCGCCACAGACTACCAGATTACAATCTCCACCTTTGCTGATAAAACCGCGATTCTTAGTCGCTCCAGAAGCCCAGCAAAGGCAAAAAGAAAGATGGCTTGCAGATTGGCGCATACAAGTAAACAGTATAAGCACTCGCTCTCCCTTTAGCCTGGACTTTAAAGTGCTTCTATATAACTCCGTGCTGAAATTAATTTGGACATATGGTTTCGAGTTATGAGGCAATGCAAGCAGATCCAACATTGACAATATACAGCGAGCACAGTCTAAAATCTTAAGAACAATCACGAGTGCACCATGGTATCTCCGGAACGAGGTCATTCACAGAGGCCTGCATATTAATCTTGTAAAAGAAGGGATTTCCGAAAAACAGCAAAAACATCATCCAAACCGTTTACAGCCGATTTGATTAATTATTGTTACTCCCTAAGGAAAAACTGGAGATTCAATAAAGGGGTATATATAGGGTTTTCCAACAAGAGGTGTTATTTTGAATCACCCGATATTTCGGTAGCTGTCACTTTTGAAGCTTTTATTCTTTGACATTTGACAAGTAGAAACTACGCCATTACTAAAAATGGAACGATACACGCTTCACAACGCATTGAAATTATTAAAATTCACTACAAAAATGGTGAAAATCTTCCATCGAAAAATCATCTTGACTGATGAGGCCCATTTCCACCTCGGTGGCTACGTCAACAAGCAAAATTGTCGCATCTAGGGCTCGGAAAACCCAAGAGCTATTGTTGAGAAGCCTCTCCATCCTCAACGTGTGACTGTTTGGTGCTGTTTATGGTCCGGCGGGGTCATTGGACCTATCGAGGACATAGGGCAGCCACTTTGCGATTTGGTTATGGAAAATTTCATGAAAAGGATATGGTCCTGTAAGCGTGGTCGTGGTGGCCATTTGGCTAATGTTGTTTTTCATTATGAACGACATACCTTCCTCTTTATTATGAAATAAACATCCGATCATTTATTTTAAAAAAATGACATTTTTCTTTGAATACCAAAATAACACCTCTTATTGGAAAACACTATATTTGGGATATTTGTCATTCCGCGCGAAATTTTTCGAACTGCGTATAGGCCTTAAATAAATAAATAAATTGAAAAAAAAAGTTTTGAAAGGAATTCAAAGGTCTTTTATATGGGTGTTTCAACAAGTTTAGGATTTGATTTTGAAATAAAACAAGCCAAAAAATGGGACTGCAATTTATTCTGAAAGTTGGCGAAATTTTTCATGAAACCAAAGATCACTCAACTGAGCACCACGTCGTCACCACTTAATTATAAATATTTCGTCGAACTTTTTCACAAAGTTCAAATCGAATATCCAGCCTACAAATGTGACACTATATGGATGCCAGGTATTTTCTATAACTACTTGGATGTATTCAGAGCCCCACAGGTATTCACCGAAATGAAAATGTGCTTCATCAGAACACATGATGGACAGCGAAACGAGATCGAAATTTCTTTCGCGTTTTCATCTCTAAGGTGGCACATAATATTCAAAGTACCTAAAACTAATTTTTTTTAACTTAAAGGGTATACGCAGTTCGAAAAATTTCGCGCGGAATGACAAAACTTCATATAGAAAAAAAAATCCCATTTGGGATATCCGAAATTTTTCGAACTGCGTATAGGCCTTTAGACAAACGATTCATATAATAAAAAGGTTTGTGTTAAAAATCGATTTTAAGGGCAGAAAAAGATCATAAGTCGCACTTTCTGAAAAACTTTTGGTCAGCTGCTGAAATTCCAGAAAATTGGTATTTGGGGCTGAACATTTTGGTAAATATAATTTTTGTGGTCATATTTGGTTTCTTTAACAATAAAAAGTTTCGGCTGTACCTTAATATAAACGTAACCCTTTCGGTATAGAGTATAAAAACCGAATTGAGAAAACCAGCTACGAAAGCTGCCAACTTTATTCAATTATGTGCCGAACTTTGCCGCTGTTTTGATTTTGAAAGGGCATTTTGTAATAGCACTTATTAAGAGGCGGAGGAACTAACGTTTTTCTTTTTGGCTACGCCGGATGCTGTGAGAGCAGCGGCGAACATAGTGAAAAGGAGAGAGAGTAAGAGCCAGAGCTGGTGCGTGCGTGTGTGTTAGTGACGTCATTAAGTGTTGACCATCAATTTGATGAGGGCTTTACAATTGTTGGCTGCGAAATCAAGTAAATTCCAGTTTTTGGAACACTTTTCTTTAACTGTGGGCTTTTGCAATGCTCATTACCAGACAAAGCTATGAGAGTTTGTGTGTCAGTATGTACATATGTATGTATGTTTGTATGTATTGCAACATGTTTCGAAAATTCGTCAACGACTAAGCAACAAAGTGACAAGGTGCAAACTTATTTGGACCACAGGCAGATGACTTGCAGAAACTCAGTCAAAGCAGAGACAATAAAAAAGCCAAAACAAAACAGCATAAAGCAACCAAATTGGAGGCTTCACGTGCTGTATGTAAGTGTAAATATGTATGCACTTATATGTCTCTATATCTATGTACATATGTATATAAGTTCAATTTAGTGTGTGTTTTGTGCAAAATTTTATGGGTTTGTAAATGCTTAGTTTATGGCATTTTGCAAATCATTTTTCATAGTTGCGAAAAACCCTTGACGCGAGCTGAGCTGGCCAAAAAGCAATTGCTGCATACGCCATGTGCTAGAAAACAGCAGCTCCCGCACTGACTTAACTATATACATACCTCATCGTCGAATTACCTATGTATATAAGTTTTAGAAACAATTGCACAAAAGCAATTTGACATTTGTGCTCCTTACAAAAAGAACTTGCGCAACAGCTTCATGCTGCATATGTTTGGTGTCTACCAAACTGACTCAAACATTTTTTAAATGCCCGCCATTTCCGGTTAGCCGTGCTCCACACGACTTGCTCCCAGACAACTTTGCAGCCGTCGCTCTATAATAGTCGCACATATTTGGACTGTAATTGTAATTGTCGCTCTTGTGACAGAGACCTTCCAATACCATGCCACACAAAACAGCATATTATATCACACTTACTTTAGCTTATATTTAGTGCTTAAATGTTTCTTATGCCAAATATGGGCGACTGCTTGATAAATTCATCAAGTTTGCTTTGAAATAATTCAGAGGTTACCACAGTGCCGGGCGTCCAAAGCGGATCACGTACTACATAGTCCACCCAAACTTTGGCGTATAGCTGCTGCAGCAGCTCCTTGACATTAATGGCAGCGGTGTCAGTATTCAGCACGAATCTGGACAAGTAAAAACATGAGAGCAAATATGCTTTTGGTGCTAGGCAAGTACGCCACTTACTTTAAGCCGGAAGGCGTTTCCAGATAGTGTAGCGCATAGCGATTGGTTTTGTAGTACAAAAAGCCCTCGCGCGGATCGTGTGGAGAGATTTTGCTAACAAATGATTTGATGGAGAAGAGCATGCCATAGGTAAGCTTAGCTTCCTGCAAAAGTGTCAAGGCAAAGCATCAAAAAATGCATATATTTGGGTATTCCAAAGGCGCACTTACCTCCTCGCTGGTTATGCCCGACTTCTTGGTGCGATTCCATTCGGTGTAGTACATAAGCGTACCATATTTATCAAATATATACAGATTGTAAATGGTCATTATGGCAAGTTATGCTTAAAGTGCACAACTTGGTAAATATTGAGTATAAATATGGAATGACGTTACTTTGAAGCGTTTTTGAATAGCTGCTACTCACTATGCATTGCACTTTTTTTTAATAATTGCTCGGTTTAATCCGCTTTATTTTAATTTTAAAAATAATTTTATTTTATCTTATTTTATGCGGCTGTTTGTTGTCTTGTCGAACAGCTGTGCTTGGTATTTTAGGCTGACCATCACATGCACTAAATTAGTATTTATAATTATGGCAACAAAAAAGTGCTGCCCATAAACAAAATCTAAGTACAGTAGCATATCTATATGTGCGATAGTATTTTACTTTGGCTTGCAAAGAAATTCACGGCTTATTTTAAACTTTAAATTTAAATTAACAAAATTAATTTTTGTCATAAACCTCTAATGCCCAATACTGCCTAGTGGCAAAATAATTAAAACAAGTATAACCTTTTACATCATTTGAATATTTTTTGGCAGTTCCTTATAAACACATTTACTAAGTTATAAGAGATTATAAAGCTCTTCAAAGCTTTTAAAGTTTATTTTTTTTGATAAGCACAGCACATGCGTTTTTTTGCAGTTTTTTTGTGCGGCTGCGAGTTGTCAGCAAAAATAGTTTTTTAAAATACCATAACAAAATATAAAATCTGAATCTTTTAATACTTTAAAACAGCGGTGGGCTAAGCACTAATGCAATTTTTTGTGCTTGTGTGCGTAAACAAAAAAGAGCTTTCGCAAAGACCGAGGTACAATGGGACAAATCATAATTTTTGCATAGTTTACATTAAATTCGTCATATCAACGACTTTTATTTTTATGCGGGACGTCTGCACATTAAGTTGAGCAATTTCGTCTTAAAACTTGGATAGGGTCGTGTCGATCAGGGGCTTACCTACAAAAAAAATATGACTTGCTCACATCATTACTTATTGCATATGACGCCAGCCAGACTTGCAAATTTTAATGACCAACAAAAACCAAATATACGCAGAGTCCGTACTCTTTCGTGTTTTGACATGTGACTATGCTTTGTGTTCCATTGTAAAACTAGTTCACACGTACGAGATTAGCTTTTACGGCAAAAAGCTCTTTTCTCGTATGTGTGAAAGCTCTTTGGCACGCGTGCCGTCTAAGTGCCCACCGCTGAACTAAGTTATAAGAGATTATAAAGCTCTTCCAAGCTTTTAAAGTTACTTTTTTTTGATAAGCACAGCCCATGAGTTTTTTGCAGTTTTTTTGTGCGGCTGCGAGTTGTCAGCATAAATAGTTTTTTAAAATACCATAACAAAATATAAAATCTGAATCTTTTAATACTTTAAAAGCTATGCATAAATAAATACAATCAAAGTCTAACAATTTTATAAGTGACTTTTTCAGATTTTCTAACCAAATTTTTGAATTAAGGAGACGAAAAATACCTTAGAAATAATTACTCGAACATTGTTATACAAATATTTTCAAAATGCGCATTGGAGAGTTAAGTACGCCCACGTTTTAGTCAATTACCAAGTTTAGCACAGTCATTATTGCTCAATTCTCAATTTATGACGTTTTAGGGTCAGTTGTGTTAGATATTTTGAAGAATTTTGTTTCAAATTAGCTATGAAATAATTTATTTTAACGGACTCAGAACATCTTATAAACGGCCGAAATGCAGCATTAATACTAGTTAAAAATGGAATACTTTGGTTTGTTATTTGGGTATTCTTTCATCATTAAATGTAAATAAAATACAAGCTGATTAGAATTGTTCCTCAACAATTTATTTAAATTTGTTTTGCATTTAGGTGTTACACGTTACGAAACCGCAGAGCTTCATCGAAAATATTTGCTCATGGCACATTTGTACGGTACGGACCCAAAATATTATTTATGTAAATAAGATCTGCTTGCTTGCGATACGTAGTATGCTGGGATAGAGCGACGCGCTGCACGCCCAGCGCCGTTGGAAGCTTCTTGACTCGAAATATTCAACTTGTAATCTATCCCGCCTGTTTTTAGATTTTGAGCTTTCAACTTTTTGTAGTCTGCATAAGTTGTAGATTTACGTAGCTTGGTATCAGCTGTTATTTGAGGTGACATTGGCTCCTTGATATGACGTGTATATCGACGGGGTGCTCCCAAGTCAGCGTTAGTTGGCGTTCGCGCCTTGGAATTTCTTATTGTAGCTGACTGTTGTTGTAGCATTGCTTGTTCTTTAATTTTATCAGTTCTCGAAACTATTAATCTGCGTTGAGAACTTATTGGCGATGCACTCGGTTCTATCATACGAAATCGGTTCATATTGCGTCGATCTAAATTGAGAAGGCAATTTAGTATGTTAATTGTGACACATTAGTACTTAAGAAAAGCTGTACATACTTGCAAACCTATTAGATTCAAAGGCAATGCTGTGGACGTCGAAAAATGGCGGCAACATGGCATTTGCGCTATGATTTTGATGAGATAAAATCGATTGTCCCTCTACTTTTGGAAATAAGGAAGATGTTAGCGTGGGCATCCCTACTGTTGGAACCAAATTTTGATTTGGTCCTGCTTGCTTTATCTCTGGATTATATTGAGGTACTCTGCGATTGGCACTACTACTATTCGAAGACCAATTGCCGGTGGCCTGTAGAAAAACAAAAACTTAAGACCAAATCAGCTTAAAAATTAATCAGCGTATTTACCATATAAAAGCCGCCATATGTTATAATGAAAGCCAAGGCCAGGGCTGCTGTAAACTTTGACAATTGCAAAAGCCCGAAAAGTACTAACACCACCACCACCTCTGTATACTGAACGCCTACAAATTCTAACATTTGCCGTATTTCGCTAATGTGCAGCGACTGCAGCAAGTTGAGTCCAGTTTGTAAAATCTCGTTGAGTATTTGCGAAAAATCAGACATTTTAACTAAATTTTGCTGAGGAGACAATTTTTTTTAGAGAAAATAGTTTTTTTTACTAAGCTACTAAGCAAAACAATTTAGAAATTCAAATTTGAAATTGCTTAACTGAAAAAAGTGCTGCACTAAAACGCGCTGCTTGGTATTTTAATACCATATGAACTGATGGGCAGCACTGTTAGCGCTTAATCAGCTGTTTGTATGTTTTTAACTAGCAGCTCGCATTTGTGTCTTATCAACATATTTTTATTTTAAAGTTTATATAAAATAAAGTAAACTATTGTAGCACTTATTAAACGCACTAAATGTTAAAACGCACAATGGTCGAGTTTGATATAAAAGCCGGCTTGCAGTGCGTGCAAAAACGCATTGAGGAAGTGCTGCAGCAGCGTCCAAAGGTTAGTTGCACAAGCACGACTTGAAGCAAAAGCTACAATAATGTATATATTACAGGAAATAGTAACGCCCGCTCCGCTTGTGGTTGCTGTGAGCAAGACCAAACCAGCTGAGTGTGTTATTGAAGCCTACAAGGCAGGACAGCGACATTTTGGCGAAAACTACGTGCAGGAGCTTGAAGAGAAGAGCCAGCATGCGGATATACTAGCACAATGCCCCGATATAAAATGGCATTACATAGGACATTTACAGCGCAACAAGATCAACAAGGTCAGCTCTAAGCTTTGTGTCAGTTAAGCGTTTATCTTATCGCTACTATTGTAGATTTTAAAGCTGCCCAATTTGCATATGATACAAACCGTGGAAAGCGAAAAGTTAGCCGCTGGACTGGATGCCGCCTGGGCAAAGCTGCAGCCAGCGCAGCAGCAACCGCTGCGTGTGCTTATACAAATCAACACCAGCGAGGAGGAGGGTAAGTGTAGGCGAGACTAAAAATCAGCTGATAACAATAATGTAAATAATTGCAGCTAAAAACGGTGTAAAACCCAGCGAAGCGCCTTCACTCTACAAATACATAAGTGATAATCTTAAGCACTTGCAATTGCTGGGCATTATGACCATAGGCGCCTACGGTTTTGATTACAGCCAAGGCGCCAATCCGGACTTTGTTTCGCTCTTGGAAGTACAACGCGCCATATGCCAGCAGAACTGCTTGGCACCTGAGTCTGTGCAGGTGTCCATGGGCATGTCCAATGACTACGACAGAGCGGTGCGTAATGCAAAAAGTTATATATGTTCATAATGCTCTACTATGTGCTTTACAGATCGAAATGGGCAGCACCATTGTGCGCATTGGTACATCTATTTTCGGATATCGCGCGGCCAAAGCCTAATGCGAACAGCGCGCAAAAAGATAGATACTGGCATCCATACATCTTTAATATAGTTGTTTTTCAATGACGTCGACTTGTAGCTGACTGAGAAGCGTTATTGGTATAACGCGCGGACGTGTATATACTGCCAAGTTCGACTACATAGCGTACATATATACTTATATGTAGTCATGAATAAGCAGTCAAAATATGGGCTTTATTTAGTTTTTAAATATAGATAATGTTATGGCATACATTGACCGTGTAGGATTTTCCTTTTTATGTTATATATGTATGTATGTCCAAATAGATAGATATTAGCGCTGTATATGATCAAAAATATGCCTCATTTATACGCATGTGAAAACAAAATATTTTCCAAATGACAAATCAATTAATTTTGTGCAAGTATATGGAATATGTATATATGTAAAATGCGATATGCAGACGCTGCCATGTAATAGCTGGTCTGTCAGGTATTTGGTTCGTCAAAAGCAAATATGTATGCTGAGACCAAATTTGCCTTGGCATATGTAACTTAGTATATATGAAAAAGCTTATTATTTGCTTGGCATCCTTTTGCTTTTATTAAAGCTATTTATAATTTTGCATTTATGTTTAAATTTTACTATGTGCTGCTTGTTGTTGGGCCACTGCCAAAATGTCGCCTGGTTGTATGCCAATTTTTGCAGCACCTTAAAGATTTTCGCTAAAAATCACTTTCAATAGAGCATTAAGAAAAATGCAATTGTATTCAATTTCCATTATGTCTGTTCGAACGCATCATTAATCAATTTTTGTATACCTATGTTGTAAATACATAGTGTATGGGCAATATAAAAAGTTTATGGAATATTCCATTTAGAATTGGGCAATAAATAAGTCAGCAAGAGAGTGAATCTATGGTTAATACATAAAAAAGTAGCATAAATAAACAATTCAATTGCTTGCCCGTTTTAAGGTTTTACTTTGGTAGAATTCCTCTAAGTTGAATTTCCATGCCAAGTGTATTCATTCGACATTGGAAACCATCAAATTTTTAATACACAATAATGCAATAGTTTTTGGTTAAACTGCCGATTAAAAGCTTCTATATTTGGTTTTCAGAACCAAGTACTTTTTGTAACTCTGCAATTACTTTTTAATTCCCTTCAGGGGGCATTATATAAAAAAAAAATCAAGAGGAGAAATTTATTTTATGAAAAGGTTTAATTAAAAAAAAAAAAATTTTTTTTCTTTTTTTTTATAAATATAAAAAAAAAAAAAAAAAAAAAAAAAAAAAAAAAAAAAAAAAAAAAAAAAAAAAAAAAAAAAAAAAAAATTTATTTTTAAAAAAAAATAAAAAAAAAAAAAAAAAAAAAAAAAAAAAAAAAAAAAAAAAAAAAAAAAAAAAAAAAAAAAAAAAAAAAATAAAAAAAAAAAAAAAAAAAAAAAAAAAAAAAAAAAAAAAAAAAAAAAAAAAAAAAAAAAAAAAAAAAAAAAAAAAAAAAAAAAAAAAAAAAAAAAAAAAAAAAAAAAAAAAAAAAAAAAAAAAAAAAAAAAAAAAAAAAAAAAAAAAAAAAAAAAAAAAAAAAAAAAAAAAAAAAAAAAAAAAAAAAAAAAAAAAAAAAAAAAAAAAAAAAAAAAAAAAAAAAAAAAAAAAAAAAAAAAAAAAAAAAAAAAAAAAAAAAAAAAAAAAAAAAAAAAAAAAAAAAAAAAAAAAAAAAAAAAAAAAAAAAAAAAAAAAAAAAAAAAAAAAAAAAAAAAAAAAAAAAAAAAAAAAAAAAAAAAAAAAAAAAAAAAAAAAAAAAAAAAAAAAAAAAAAAAAAAAAAAAAAAAAAAAAAAAAAAAAAAAAAAAAAAAAAAAAAAAAAAAAAAAAAAAAAAAAAAAAAAAAAAAAAAAAAAAAAAAAAAAAAAAAAAAAAAAAAAAAAAAAAAAAAAAAAAAAAAAAAAAAAAAAAAAAAAAAAAAAAAAAAAAAAAAAAAAAAAAAAAAAAAAAAAAAAAAAAAAAAAAAAAAAAAAAAAAAAAAAAAAAAAAAAAAAAAAAAAAAAAAAAAAAAAAAAAAAAAAAAAAAAAATAAAAAAAAAAAAAAAAAAAAAAAAAAAAAAAAAAAAAAAAAAAAAAAAAAAAAAAAAAAAAAAAAAAAAAAAAAAAAAAAAAAAAAAAAAAAAAAAAAAAAAAAAAAAAAAAAAAAAAAAAAAAAAAAAAAAAAAAAAAAAAAAAAAAAAAAAAAAAAAAAAAAAAAAAAAAAAAAAAAAAAAAAAAAAAAAAAAAAAAAAAAAAAAAAAAAAAAAAAAAAAAAAAAAAAAAAAAAAAAAAAAAAAAAAAAAAAAAAAAAAAAAAAAAAAAAAAAAAAAAAAAAAAAAAAAAAAAAAAAAAAAAAAAAAAAAAAAAAAAAAAAAAAAAAAAAAAAAAAAAAAAAAAAAAAAAAAAAAAAAAAAAAAAAAAAAAAAAAAAAAAAAATTATCAAAGAGTTTCAAGTGCTTATGAATGAAGTGTCTGCAAACTTTTCGCTTGTAGTATTAATGCGCCAATATTTTATTTATTAATTTAAATATATTATACAGCTTATGGTTTGGTAATCCTGAATACATGGTTCGTTAAGCAGGAGAGGCACCTGATTACGTATTGCAGTGGAGCTCATGCAACACAGATTGATTTCCATCTGTGCTTAAATTTCATGAGACGATGGGTAAGAGACTGCAAAGTAAATATAGGTAAATCTGCGGTATCCCAACATCGTTTGCTTTTGACGGAATTAATTCTACCAAAAGAAAAGGGAACAAAACGAGTCTCCAAACCAGTTGAGAAAATAAAGTGGCACAACCTGAAAAACGAAGCTTATGAGCCAGTAGTCACGCCATTCATTCGGGAAATAAACGGATGGCTCACTGATAACACCGCGTGCGACGAGCTGAATCCTAACCAAATGTGGAATAAATTGAGTGAAACGCTTTTGGATAAAGCTGAATAGACTTTGGGAGTTTCGAAGGGACGCCTCCGCAATGGGAAAGAATCTTGGTGGTGGAACGACGAAATAGCGAAAGCAGTCGAGGCAAAGTCAAAAGGCTCAGCTTCGTGCTGCAAATGACGAATGTCGCAAAAATGTGAAACGAGCAAGAGCAAAATCAGCAGAGCAGTTCTATCAAGAACTAGAAAGCCAAGCTGTAAACGAAAATTCGCATGCGAGAGAAACACCAAGGGACAATGCCAGAATTTACAAGATTGCGGAGCAACGGAAAAGAAATGCACGGGAAATAGAAGCTCCGAAATATATCGAGGATTTGCAAGGCACCCTTCTAATCGACGACAAAGAGATATGTGCCAGACACTTCGAGTACTTTCGTGAGCTGCTTAACGAAGAGTTTCCAAGGGAAGCTTTTCCAAATGTAGAGCTAAACCTTTCCGATGTCTCTGACTTTAATTTGGAGGAGGTAAAGAAGGCGGTGATGGAAATGAAACGCGGTAAGGCTGTGGGACCGGACAAAATACCCTTGGAGTTTTGCTGGAAACGAGCGTTCGTGGGCTGAAATGGCTCACCTCTCTTTTCAACAAAATAAAAAGTGGGAGCCCAATGCCAGATGCGTTCAGGAAAAGCTATCTTCTCCCGTTCTACAAAAATAAAGGGGATTCCCGTAAGCTGTCTAGGCTCATTTGTAAATAGTGAAGCTTCATACGATGATGACATCTAACATCGAACCAGTGTTGGGTGGATGAAGTGGCGAGAAAACTCTAGCATTTTCTGCGACAAGAAAATGCCACGGAAATTGAAAGGCAAGCTTTACGCGACAGTCGTTAGACCCGCACTCTTGTATGCGTCCGAGTGTTGGACGATGTACAAAACGTACGAGAGTAAATTATCTGCGACTGAGATGAAAATGCTAAGGATGACGGCGGGTGTGACCAAGCTTGATCACTGGATCGGTCAAATGCAAAAACATCAGCACGAATGGGTCTCAGCGATGACATGATCCAGAATCGGAATGCCTGCAGACGAATGCTGAGATCACATACCCACGCCTCAGGGAGCATAAGCGAGTCGAAAAGGGGTAAACAAGGGTTTGGGAGAAGAAGATATTATACATTAATCTAGAGTACCAGCCACAGTGTCCTACGACTCGAAAATGCCCGTCACTGAGATAATTTAGTATATTTAAATGGTTTAACAGCTTTTAACATTTTATGCTACCTTTTGTTTATACATAACTAAGTTGGTTTGCGTACACGCTTAGGCAATTGCTTTTCATAAACTGAAGCGGTTCGTGTACTGACTTAGACAATTAATTAATTGAGCAGTTAAGTGAAAATTGTATTGAAATAGAGTCAAAGTATCTTATTTTTATATACTCTACAACAAAGTGGGAATGAATTTTTGCATCTAAAAACTCAGTTCATTTAACTCTATAGGTGTTTTAATTTCCATTGTTGAATTATGCAATGTACGTATGCACATAAAAAAAAATTATAGCAGATTATTTGCATACATTTTGGCAAATGCTGACCAAATATCAAGTTCGTGCGATATTTATATGACACAAAATATTAAGTCTGTGGCCCAAAACAACGTAGAGCTGAGTACATACATATTTATTTTTTCTACACTCTTCATATTGCACAATATACGAAACAATTTAAAAACAGAACATAAAATGCCAAGAACAGAAAATAGGCAAGGTAAAATACCAGCCAAATACATAAGAAGTATGCTATAGATATATATATATCTACAACTATATACGAGGCCTATGTACCAACGCCGCCAAGGCGAATGTAGGTGATTTCAACGCAAGTGGACACCTTTCAGAGTTTTGCCTCAAGAGCAAAGATGAAATAGCCAGTGTGAATACGAAACATATAAAATGTGAATATTTGCGTTGGAAATGTATCTACAGCAAGTAGCAACAATACGAGAATAATATATTGTATTTTACGTATACGCATTTTTCTAAAACCTACAGCTACAAAAAGCATTTTCTCTGTTTTTAAAATTAGAATTTCATTTAGATTAGCATATGGGGCGGGGTCTTGAGGGGCTAGCTGGGAAGGCGCCGCCGTCGTGGAGCTATGCTCGCTAATGTTGTGTAGCAACACCCCACCGTGCGCCTGGGCAAACCATGCCTTGCAGATACTAAAAAAGGCAGCACGTATCTTGCAGATACAAATACAGCGAACCGAATGGCCGCATACCGCCAAAATGTAGCCGAACCATGCGCTACGATCCGAAGCAGAATCGGAAAAAGCGCACGAAGAAGAAAATGCCAAAGTGATGTTAAGACATCGTTGTCTTCATGATAAAATCAGCCAGAAGTTTCAGTGTGCTCTGACCGCTCGACTCGTTTAGACAACACATCAAACTACAGCACCATGGTAAGGAATAACGCCATGGACACAGCTCTATGGATATATTTATAAAATAAAAAAAGGACTCGAGCGTAAAAGTGCAGTGAATTTGTTGAGAATATATAAAGAGAGAATTACAAATAAATTGAAAAAAAAAAATATTAAAGTGATCTATAAAGTTAAGCTGTTACAGTTGGTCATTGGAAAACTGGATTACAAACTGACCCTAATGACGCAGCTATGTGTGGCTATATATCGAAACTATTTTTAACTCGAAATTATGTGAAAAATTTGATGTTTTGAAATATTCTAAAAATGGAACAGCGGGTGTATGCATAAAAGTGTTACGCCTTGGTAAAGTAATATGATATGGCCAAAAGGCTAGAGCGGGATGGCTAGTGTGTGCGTGTGTGTCGAGTGCTGCTTACGTAATACGCGCCGTAAGCCTATTTATAGTTACGTAAAGTAATGGCAAAAGTAGCAGAGCTCTGAGCAACTGAACTAGGTCAAACAAATTCACTGCCCTTACCGAACTGCTTGTGGCAATTTGCTGACTGTACTGACTACATTTTTTTTTCTTTGTTCCCCATACGCTAGGCCGATGAGAAGAAGAAGGTTAAGAAGAAGAAGACCAAGGAAGAGGGTGGTACTTCCGAAACCGCTTCTGAGGCCGCATCTGAGGCAGCAACTCCAGCACCAGCTGCAACCCCTGCCCCAGCTGCTTCCGCTACTGGATCGAAGAGAGCGTCAGGCGGCTCTCGTGGCTCCAGAAAGTCGAAGCGTGCTGGCTCCAGCGTGTTCTCTGTTTTCTCCCAGAAGCAGATTGCCGAATTCAAGGAAGTAAGTGCACACACATGAAGAACTTAATGTCATGCAAACCCCCCCCCCCTTTCAATCGCAAACATAAGCTCATCAAACCATTCTCTCTCTCTCTCTCTCTCTTTTTTTTTCTCTCTCTCGTCTGCACTTGAATTGTAATTATATTAGGCTTTCCAACTAATGGATGCCGATAAGGATGGTATCATTGGCAAGAACGATCTGCGCGCTGCCTTCGATTCCGTTGGCAAGATCGCCAATGACAAGGAATTGGACCAAATGTTGGGCGAAGCCTCCGGTCCAATTAACTTCACCCAATTGCTGACCTTGTTCGCCAACCGTATGGCTACCTCCGGTGCCAACGATGAAGACGAAGTTGTTATTGCTGCCTTCAAAACATTCGATAACGATGGTCTCATCGATGGTGATAAATTCCGCGAAATGCTCATGGGCTTCGGTGACAAATTCACCATGAAGGAGGTCGATGATGCCTTCGATCAGATGGTCATTGATGACAAGAACCAAATCGATACCGGCGCCTTGATTGAAATGCTCACCGGCAAGGGTGACGAGGAGGAAGAGGAAGCCGCCGCCTAAACAGCTGCAGCAGTTATATAGTACACACATCCTAACTTCTAACTCAGCATCCACTTATTAGAAACAAATACAAAACAACAACAACAACAATTTTTTAAATCGTCAAAAAAATAATAAACGTAATTCAAAGAAATGCTCGTTTTAAATACATACTACTCTTATGTAAATCTCTTAATATCTATATATATTATCTCTTTTGTTTGTTAACCAAAAGTCCAAAAACAAATAATACTCTTAACTTCTTCAACAACAATTTAGTGAACATCTACAACAACAACTACTTAGTTGGTAGCGAACAACAACAACAACTCGTAGTCATTTACCATGTACCACGTCTCATTTTAGGGATACTTTAAAAAAAAAAAAGCAAAAATACCAACAAAATGTCAAAGTAACAGCTTGACAGCTAGTTTTCTAGTTGATTTATAATTAAATTTTACACGTAAAATTTATAAACAAGAAAAAAAAAATATTAAAATGAAATCTATTTTATTTAAAAACACGTATAAAAAATCAACAAAAAAAACTTTAAAAACAACAAAATTTGAAATGTTTAATTTTAACTGCCGTACGTTGAAGAAACACTTAGAGAAATAGTTCTTGCAGTAGCTGCCCTTAGACAGGGGGCTCCGCCACTGCTGGCTCGAGCGCAGCCAGTTTTGTTCGTTTCAGTTCTTTTTGTTTTCTTTTTTTTTTTCAACTGCCTTTTTGCAGGCAACAAACGTGGGTCAGGAGAGAGAGGCATATACCATATTTTTATTAGGGTTACTAAACTGAGAGCTTATATACTTATAATTATATCTTTCTATATACACAATATGATGTCTATGCTATATTGTTTGTTATATAAATTAAATTAATTATATTTTGTTGCAAAGTTACTGAGACTTAGGCTCAAATTGTTTTATGCGAATTTACAATAACTTAACCATATCCAAAAAAAAAAAAAAAAAAAAACGATGCATAAATTCTCTACTATCAAAAATTATCGATGAATTTATTAAAAAGCAAAACTTTTGTTATCGTTTATGTTTTCTAACCACGAGGCGACGGAGTTACAATAACCGTAGTTATTATATGCTTACTATATACCACTTAGAGTCTATTTATATGGCGTGTTTGGTGTTTATTTTTACATAACATTACTTATATACAATATAGTGCGACTATCTATATGCAATTTTGTACTATTTATGAGTTACTATAGTTAACAGTGCGGAAAATCTCCTCAAGAAGACACAAGTACAGTACCAGAAAACGAACTAGAGCATAGCTTAACCCATTTTGACTATTTCATCTTATTAGGTTAGTCTATCGACGAAGAAGAAGATAATGATATTGTATCAAAAATAATAGCCCCATTTTAATACTACTAATTTATCAAAAAGTTTAATATGTCAAATGACAAATCTTTACTACAGTATAAATTAAGTTATGAAAACATGATAAAAAAAAGCCAAAAATTTGAATACTTTTTTAACCCGGCCAGATATGTTTTAACAAATTGTTTTTATATAACGATGATGATGATGAAGATGATGATAACTTGGAATAAAACTCAAGTAAGTCGTCTTAAAAAAAAAAAACCAAACCAATGTAGTTTGATTCAATTGAGAGCTGTACCTGTGCAATATAAAGAGTACAGATAATGAGTAAAGGTGTGTCTGAGTAAAATATCGAGACGCCTAGATATACTATGATACTTAAAGTCTTTTGCAAAATCTTTTGGCACATAGTTTTTATATTAGATTTTCAAAGTTCTTTAAAAGATATCTTTGGATATCTTTGGATATCTTTTTGAAGAACATGGCTTAAAAAGATATATGGACATGATATCAAATGTAGCATATTTTGAAGGAAATAATTGAATTCGCCAACTTCGCGATAAATGTGGTAATTGAGATAAAGTGGAAAATGCGAAAAATACAATGATACAGTCGAAGCGGTGTCCGACAGTGTAATACCCTATGCCTTTTTTCTCTACAAAAATTTGATTTCTTCCAACACTTTTCATGTGGAATTTTTGTTTTTTTTTTGGTACACAAAACGATATAGCTATAGTTCCGTTAATTTTTACCGAATTTGATGAAAATCGAAAGTTATGTCAAAGAAATTATTTTAAGTATATGGGGCATAAGTTTTAAGTATACATGTTGAGAGGTATGGATGAAATTGATTGCGGGGTGCGGGTAGGTGTTCATACAGAGGGACGGACAGACAGTCGGACAAGGCTCAATCGCTACCCGAGGTTATAATAAGTTTTTTGGTATAAAGGACTTGGGGTCTGCCACGCCTTCTCCATTGCCCAAAACTAGTATACCCTTTGCATCTATAGATATTGGATATAAAAATAATGTGCATTTTATGGGTGACCAAAAACATGGTCATCTACCCTATAAAACCTGACAATCAAATTTTTTTGTAATGTAACCTCAAAAAAAAAAACCAGAATGAACGCCCCGCGCAACGACTTTTGCAGCAGCCGCAAAGATAAGGAAGAGGTTGAGTCAGTAGAACACTTCTTTTGCTCTTGTGAGGCTCTCAGTTGACGCAGGAATAAGTACTTGTGAAACTGCATCCTTCATAACCTAGCGGAGCTAGCATTTATATGTCCGAGAAGGATTGCAAGCTACATAGCAGCAACGGGATGGAAATCCTTTTAGCGTGTTCACCTCAGGAGAAGGGTTTAAAGAAAGATCCGCGGTTTCGCAACGGGCCGGCACAGGTCTAAGTGTGCTGGCTTTCAAAGCCAGCAGCCGCCCTTACCTAACCTAAGCTATCCTCAAAAAAGCTTACTTTTTTTTGTAGAGCGGTTAAAAAGGTTAAAGAGGTTAAAAAGACACCATGCCGAGATAACCTTAAAAATATCTCGTTTTACGGGGTTTTTTGAGGTTATGTCAGAAGCCCACGGGGGTGGCGGCTTCTTGGATTCTGATTCCGCGACAAGAAATACAAAAAGTTTAAACCACTTTTTTTTGTGGGTTGAAGCTCTCTATTTACATATATTTCCATCACTATATGATGGACTGATTTGGCTTTCGCACATTATAACTTCACAAGACTGGTTATATAAATATCACTAGGAAGATAAGAAGTAAGAAACTTAAGAAATCATGTAATCTAGACGGACTTTTTCTAAATTTTTTATATTCCATGGCCAATGCAATCCTTTATCACCATCGATAGGTACAATACCAATAAATCTCTTTCAACGGGGCTTTAATTCAATAGTAATCGAATCCAACTACCTGCTATTAAAAGATGGTGTACGGTTAAGTCGGGCAGGACGACTTTGGAATTTTGGTTACGTTAATTTCATAAAACAAATTTTGCCACAAAAACTTTTTTTTACCGATCAGTCCTATGGGTGCTGCATACAATGACAGATTTAAGAAAAAAAAGAGACATCAAATCGGGTGACTGCGAGCGCCACACGGTGATGATTCCCGTAAATTTTTTATCAAGGTATAATTTTCAACCGATTTTGATCAAATTGGGTATAGTGCTGGAGAACTCTAAGAAACTTTGCTAAATTTGGTTACGATATCTTCATAAACAAACGACATATCCATCGTAAACTTTTGGTTTCGAGGTCCTATGGGAGCTGTATAATACATATAGCCCCGATATCAAAAAAATTAAATAAGCTTGTCTCCTATGGAATAATAAGGCATCTAATCTTACAGTTTGGTTGCTGTAGCTCTTACCTACTCTGAGATCTAGTCGTTTATACGAACTGACAGACGAACAGACAGACGGACATGGGTATATCGACTTCTCTAGTCATTCTGATCATAGTTCAGCTAACTTTGGGACTTTTTCGGTTTGCACAAACATAATATACCCTTTGGTAGCATAAGGTACAGGGTATACCATAAATATTCAACTTACAAAACAAATATTTGATGAGCAATTAAAAATTTACTCTCTGCACTTGCAGTGTTTGGAATGGAAAAGAGATGAACAATTTCATTACCGATTTGAAACCATGAAAAGATTTTACTATTTTTTAAATTTTAGTAGTTATAACAAGACTAGCAGCTAAGAAAGCTTTATATTATCTTAGTTCTTCTCATCAATTTTGGTTACGAATGAAACGCATGATGTCACATTTTCTGCCGCCCATACAAATTCAAAATAAAAAGCTTATAGTAGCAGTACTTCTTTGGGACACCAATAGCCTTTATTTTTCTGCTGATCAAGGCTTTTTTAGCAAATATTTACTTACTTGAATATTTTCAACTATAAATACATTAACACTCGCATATCCAGCTTTATTCGTCTAGACTTTATCTATAAGTTTATGTTACAAAAAGCTACAAGTTCGTTTACCAGAGTCGAGTAGTGATCAATGATCAATTTTCTAGCTGATGCTTGATCACAACTCGCTGGTAAACGTACCTTACGATAAATGCAACTTGAAAAGTATTTCTATGACAAACAGCTGCTGCTCCATAACAAACTCGCGGGAACTCTCTGTCTTACAACAAATGATGCAGTGCATCTAAAAATCTTTAAAGGTGTAGATTGAATGAAGATTAAGTACGACTCTGGCCTTAGGCTTGGTTTTATATTCCGCATAGCGGTTGAAATTCGAGATATCTTCGGGATTTTTTACTTTTGGCAAGTAAGGCGAATTTAGGCTTTGATTGAGCATTTCTATCCAATCGACGCCCTGAAACCAGATGTGTTGCTTAATATCCTGGTTGCCATTTCTTAAATTTCCAAAGCTGTGAAATGCAGCTTTGACAAAATATATGTTTGTAAGTAGTAATAGTCTTAAGTACTTGCCGTCTGGAAATATCAACTTGCAGCAAATTATCGATTAAATCTTGTAGCGAGGAGCTAAAATCCGGGGGCATAAAGTAGATGCCTTCACAAATTTTGTGATACATGGTCAAAGTACTGCTTCTAGGATCCGAGAAGGGTGAGTCCCCAGCTACGAATTCAAAGATGAGCACACCAAAGGCCCACCAGTCCACACTATTGCCATAGGGCTTTGATTTTATAATCTCCGGAGCCAGATACTCCGGTGTGCCACATAGGGTGAGCGTGCGCGTCTCGACTCTCTACCAATGATAAATAAAAAAAATTGCAAGAAATTGGGAGAAATATAGTTTGACACACCTTGGTGAAACCAAAGTCTGTTAATTTAATGTAGCCCTTTGTATCCAGCATTATATTTTCGGGCTTCAGATCACGATAGACCAAACTGCAGTAATGTAAATATTCCAGCGCCAGAAAAACCTGAGCAGCATAAAATCGCGCCTGATCCTCGCCAAATCTGCGTACCCTGTATGCAAGAATCATAGGAATAGAGTCAATCAAGTTGTCATCAAGAAACTTTGACGCACCTGCGATGATAATGAAACAATTCGCCGCCTGACACCAGCGGCATTATCAGATACAAGCTATCCGCATCCTTATAGGAAGCTACCAAATGTATCACATTGGGAAAACGCACTGAAAATAGTACACGCTTTTCAGACATAATATTGGCCACCTGCTTTGACTTGATAATCTGTTCCTTGTTAAGCATTTTAGCAGCGTGGTAGTTGGCACCTTCGCGTTCCTTAACCAATAGCTGGATGTATATGGTAAGAAGAGTAAAACGCTTTAGAAGCTACGCCGCTTACGTACCACTTTGCCAAAGGAACCCGAGCCCAGCATAGCCTTGATTATGTACTTATTTAAACCAATGCTGGCTGAAGGCTTGTTGGGTGCATTAAATCTTTCCATAAACTCTTCAGAAAGCTTATCCAAGAGCAGTGAATATTCAATTTTTGGACTAAAGACCTGTGCTTTAGACATTCTGGTATTAATTTAATATCAGAAAGGCCAAAAAAATTGACATACAATGAATTTAGCAAAAATTTTTAAGTTAAATTCAAATATCAAATGAAACACTAATTCTGACACTTTTTGAAAAAAAAAATAATGATTGTTGCTTAAAAATCATGAAAGAGCTCCGCATAACGATCTATTTTGACCCACCTGCGATGATATTTAAACAATATGCCGCCTGACAGCAGGGGCATAATCAGATACAAGCTATCCGCATCCTTATAGGAAGCTACCAAATGTATCACATTGGGAAAATGCAATGAAAATAATACACGCTTTTCAGTCCAAGTCCGAGGTCAAAAAAACACCAACACGAGATAACCTAAAAAATACCTCGTTTTAAGGGGTTCTTTGAGGTTATGTCAGAAGCCCCCGGTGGTTTCGGTTTGTTGGACTTTGGATTCTAATTCCGCGGCAAGAAATCCATAAAGTTTAAGCCACTTTTTTTTTTTTTTGTGTGTCGGAGCTCTCTAGTTACATATACATATTTCCATCACTATATGATGGACCGATTTGGCCTTCGCACATTGTGACTTCACAAGACTGTTTATATAAATATCACTAGAAGATAAGAAGTAAGAAACTTAAAGAATCATGTAATCTAGAAGGACATTTTCGTAATCTTTTATATTCCATGGCCAATGCAATCCTTTATCACCATCGATAGGTACGATATCGATAGCTGCCCGATTTGTTCTTTTGCGCCCAGTATCAAAAATTTGCCAGTGATGGCCCATAAATCTCTTTCAACTGAGCTTAAATGCAATCGAATCCGACTGCCTTTTATTAAAAGATGGCGTACGTTAAAGTCGGGCGCGGACGACTTTGGGATACCCTTTACGACGACTTGTAATCAAATCCGATATATTGCTTAAGAACTAAAAAAAATTATTTTTTGCCAATTTGCTTACGATTATTTCACAAATCAAATTTAGCCACAAAAAGGTTTTTTTGATCGATCGGTCCTATGGGGGCTGTATGATGCTACAATGACAGATTTAAGAAAAAAAAAAGAGACATTAAATCGGGTGACTGAGAGCGTAAATTTTTTATCAAGGTACCGATTTGCAACCGATTTTGATCAAATTTGGTACAGTGCTGGGGAACTCTAAGAAACTTTGCTAAATTTGGTTACGATATCTTCATAAACAAACGAAATATCCATCTTAAACTTTTGGCTTCGTGGTCCTAAGGGAGCTATATAATACATATAACCCCGATATCAAAAAAATAAAATAAGCTTGTCTCCTATGGAGTAATAGGGCATCTAATCTTACAGTTTGGTTGCTGTAGCTCTTACCTTCTTTGAGATCTAGCCGTTTATACGAACTGACTTTTCTAGTCACTCTGATCATAGTTCAGCTAACTTTGGGACTCTTTCGGCTTGCACAAACTTAATATACCCTTTGGTACCATAAGGTACAGGGTATACTATAAATATTCAGCTAGATACTCCGGTGTGCCACATAGGGTGAGCGTGCGCGTCTCGACTCTCTACAAATGAAAAAGAGAAAAAATTGCAAGAAATTGGGACATCATATCTGTACCCTTGAGCGTTATGTCGTCTTGACACACAACAACATGAGTAAAGCCCCGTAATAGGTTCTCGATGGTTTTCTGAAAGATAGCAGCTGCAGTCTTTATGCCAAAGGGCAATCGTTTAACTTTGAAAACTCCAATGTGTGTACTCAAAGTACAGAGTAATTGCGAATAGCTGTCTAAATATATTTGATTATACGCTTACGACAGATCTAGCTTTGTGAACACCTTTCCTCCGAGTGACATAAATATTTCGTCTATTCTAGGTAGAGGATATTTTGAGTCTAAAAGGTCACTTTGTAGTCTGCACACAGTCTCAGTTCACCATTTGGTTTTAATATTGGAGCGAGAGGTGTGCCCCATTCAGCACCATCAACCATTTCCAACATGTCTGCCCTGACTAGATCTCTTAGCTTCTCTTCTACCTTAGTGGCCTTGATTTGTGAAAAACTGGCTCAGCCCCCGTAGATATTTTCAGTGATACTTTATCTCCTGTAAAAGATCCTAGTTCACGCTTAAACACTGGTGAAAATTCATTTTTAATTTGATTCACTATCAAGCAATAGTTATTTATTGGTTTTACATTATTTACTTGTTGCAACCCAAAACCGACAGACTTAGTAAAGCAAGCATACGTTATTTGTGCATCGAACTCACCCAGCAACTTTATAAAATCTTTATTGTATGTCACATATGGGACTTTACATGGCCTTAGTTATATATTTTTCATCTTTTTGTACATGTTGGCAGGGATGAGGCAAGACGCACTCGTGTCGCATAACGCTGCAATGTTGACTTCATTAATTTTTAATGAATGTAAAGTCCTCGTCTGATGCATGACCTACATTAAAAATGTGTTCATTCAAATTTGTTTTAAGGGTAGATACATGGTTGATAAATTTAAATCTGCATACCCACAATGTATACAAGGTTCCTTCTTTGGTGCTGATTCGGCATTGCTGCTTTTTGTTGCTCTGTTGTATCTTCCGCCTTTCACCAAGTTGATGGTGTCTGCTCCTTCTGCAGTTCCTGTAACCCCCTTGGTGTTCATCTTTGTCTCCATAATGAGTGCCTTTTTTAGACTTTTTTGTAAGGTTAAAAGGTTAAGAAAAATGCATCCAAATGTGTGCCAAATTTGCAGCTTAGCGATATTGTCTCATCACTAGATTTGATGGCCAAATGGATCTTTTTTCTTTCATGGACACTATCACAGGCGGCGTATAGTGGGTGTGTAGCATCTCGCATAGTTCCTCAAACGACTTGGATGACAGCAGGTCAGGACTGTATAGGTTATGTACCATATATGCCTCATGTCCAACTGACTTCAGTAAAACAGCCTTGCACATATTTGCATCAGTGCAGCCCATCTCAAATAAATAAATGTCCAGCCGTTCTCTCCTGATTAGCCACGTTATTTCTCCAGGGACAAAATCTGGAACACTTGTCCTCATGTAGAGGTTGCAGCTTCCGCTTTCAGAGTTCATCTGAGTGTTGGCTGGCATCTTTACAAATTTTTTACAATATTTTTATTTTTTTTATTAAATATTAAGGAACCTTTGTCTTTACTGTATTTACAGTTTATTTTATAGTATTTACCGTTTATATACTAACTTTACTTAACATTTTTTTTATCCTCGTCGCCAATGTAATGTATTGTACACTTTGTTATTGGGAACGGAAGTGAGTTTTTATTGCCTGGTTCTTATTCTAACATGGTTCTATGCTACATGGTTCTTATTATCTACGTTTTACAGTACTATGTTATGTTAATATTCAATACTCGTCAGTAAATATTCTAGCGCCAGAAAAACCTGAGCAGCAAGAATCATAGGAATAAAGTAAACCAAGTTGTTATCAAGAAACTTTGACGCACCTGCGATGATATTATGACAGCAGCGGCATAATCAGATACAAGCTATCCGCATCCTTATAGGAAGCTACCAAATGCATCACATTGGGAAAATGCAATAAAAATAATACACCTGCTTGGTCTTAACAGTCTGATTCTTGTTAAGCATTTTAGCAGCATGGTAGTTGACACCTTTGCGTTCCTTAACCAATAGCTGGATGGATATGGTAAGAAGAATAAAATGCTTTACAAGCTCACGTACCACTTTGCCAAAGGAACCCGAGCCCAGCATAGCCTTGATTATGTAGTTATTTAAACCAATGCCGGATGAAGGCTTGTTGGGTGCATTAAATCTTCTCATTAACTCTTCATAAAGCTTATCCAAGAGCAGTGAATATTCAACTTTTGGACTAAAGTGCTGTGCTTCAGACATTCTGGTATTAATTTAATATTGATATATAATGTATTTAACAAAAGTTTTTAAGTAAAATTCAAATATTAAACGAAACACAAATTCTGACAATTTTCGAAAAAAAAAAAAAATTATGATTGTTGCTTAAAAATCATGAAAGAGCTCCGCATGAAGATCTATTTCGGATTTTACGTGAGCTCTATGCGCAAGAGGTTTAAAAATCTTGGGATCATCCAAATCGGGCACATTAGGTACATACTTGCTGATTGAGTTTGGCAAACCAATCTTCGCCTTGAAACCAAGCATGGGACTTTATATCCTGAGCGCCTCCGACTAACTTACCCAAACTACGGAAGCGCTGATTGATATATAATTGGAACAGTTGCTTGTTAAGCTCTGCATGAATGCACTCAAATAACAATAAATCTTTTCCGACTCAATTCGTGCATTCGTGCCGAACTCTATTTACTTGTACTAACCCAGTGCCTTATTCCAAAAGATACAAATGTGAATTTAAGGGATTGTTGCAACCTGCATCGTCATCGTTTGCGAAGAATTTTATAGGAAGTGGGTAACCGCGGTAAGGCTAAAAGAAATGAAAATGTCAGCGTTTGCTTGTTTGTTAGGCTCACATGAGTGGGGAAACATTTGTTGGGGAAACAGCTTCAGAGAAACTACGACATTTTACTGAGTGAATAGAGGGGGAATATTGACTTACCCAACTTTTTTATAATCTTGAGGATAGTGCCCTACTAATGGGAAAATTCGATTTTCTTGGCTTTAAGCGACCCTGAGATGTCTCTGTTTGTACAGACAGAAGTTTTATGCAGTTTGAAAAGCCTTTTTTTTAATTGTCATATTCAAAGATACTCATTTTCGTTTGAATCTAAGAGTCTTGGACACTATATGAGCGAACCCAAATTTTACACCGTTGAGGCAGGGGCGGATTTAGGTTGTATGGGGCTCGGCGCCACAGGATGGTGGGGCCCTTTAAGTCTTATACTGCGATCGTTGATAGGGTAATGAAAGTAAAGCCAAAAATGTTGACTTAATAGGGATAACAAAATAGCTTTTATCATATTTATTAAGAAATTAAAACTTTTCGCTATTTTATAGTTCTCAAAAGTTAAACTTCGAAGTATATCGATCTCGATACTTCAGACCATTAGACTAACCTCACGATTTTGTGCCATACTCGTGCGTAATTTATTGTTGATCAGCTGTATTTTTGAAAATGATCTTTCTACACTGCAATTAGTAGCCATCATAGGTAAGTAAATGCGGAGTATTATCTTGAAAGTTGAGCGTAAATTGTTGTCGGTTATAATAATAATTTCTGAAACATTCTAGTCAAGGCACAATCCAATGCAAAAAGCCAAAAACAGGGTCAACGTGAGGCGCCTTCCCAAAGCGGATGTTGCTCCTTTTATCCGATCCTCGAAACATTATAGCAATGATTTTGAATAAGTCCCTGATTAGTATCACCAGCCATCCCAACAAACTAAGCCATCTTCATCATCCTTTTAGTTCCTTATTTTTTAGAGGCTTCACAATGGAAAATGGATCACGGTTTTTAAAATCTTTTTTAAAGTTCAGTTATGAGCCAAAAACCAATCACAAGTTCGTAGTAATATGTTTGTCCAATAAAAATTAATCTTGCCCATTGTTATCAACAAAACCGCTGCAGTCACTGTAACTGGTGATCAAAACAAAACCAACGATAAAGCAGTCAAGCAAGCAGACAGCGCAAACAAAGAAACTCACCAGAGTTGCACGCATTGGCTTTGAGCCCGTGTGTTAGCCCCCACAAGGCCTTTCAGTCGACCAACAACCAGTTTACAGCAACGTTGTTGACGTTGTCGGAATTTTTTCATAGAGCGCACGCATGCGCAGTAAATATGTGAAAGTGTAGATAAATCCAACAAGTACCTATATAATTGTAAAGATAGTTTGTAAAATATAAATATATCAGTTTATTTAAACTGAAAACTTATTTAACCATGCCTTATGTAAAGTTGTATGGTTCAGGGCTGCTAATGAGACTGCTATGCGTCATCGTGGGCTTTTGTGTTGCATCACCCGGCAGTGGTAAGTCCAAGGCGGAACTGTTTGCAAGCTTCTCTAGTTGGTATCCAATTCATTGCTTTGTATGCAAATTGATCGAAAATGTTGCAAAAATTTTTTCATTTGGCATCCAGTTGGCTACGCAATAATTTGCAGTTGTGATTGTGTGAGAAAGTGAATTTTCAGCCTTGGCTGCTTTTTCACCACGCCTTTTGTTGCTCTTTCTTTATTGTTGGCTTTACTAATATGCGCTTTGCTCTGTGCTTCGTAAACAGTTGATGCACAGCATCTGATTGCCTATATATCTCAACATGGTTTGCATGGTGAGCTGACTTTCCGTCAAATAAATTCAACTACAGTGGAGATCAAGGCCAATCTGGAGGCTACATTGCAGTATCCCGAGCAGGTCTGGAGCTGGGCGGTGCGGCGCTTTCCTGTGGACTATACCAACATTGATGCCGATGAGCGCTGTGAGTTGAGTCGCCTGGGCGCACAGGTTTTGAGTTTTGACGAGGACTTGGAGTACTTGATGCTGCCTGGCAATGAAACTGCAACATGGCAGCGTGAAATGCAGCTGATTGGTGATCGCGGCATTTGGGGCAAGTCGCTGGTGCTCAGCGAGGTAAACTCAAATGCGCGCATATGTGCCACCATTACCACAGTACAAAGCTCTGTGGAGCACATGGCGGAGGCACGATTTCATACACCCCTGGCGGGCTCTGTTTATTTTCGCTGGTTAGCGCCCGCAGAAGGCGCCACTGGCGACACGTTGATCTATGCCGATCTTTATCATGTGCAGGCACAGCAGGATAGTCTATCCGAAACTGATAAGCGCGAGTTCACGCAGCATCATTGGAAGATCTTTGTAACAGATATTTTCAAACATGATCACCATCGCACCGAGGACAATTGTAACTTCTTGCAGTTAGTCTTTGATCCACAAGGTAAAGGTGCTGGCCAGGGCATAGGTGATTTGGACACACGCCTGGGTAGAATTGGCGTGGCCAAGAATGCGCTGCGCACACCACAGCGCAGCGTGTTTAGGGATGCTCAGTTGGCCCTGCTGCCCTCAGATTTGACTATACCGCATCGTACGCTATATTTGGTGCTCTACGACAATCAGCATCCGGACAACTTTTTGGCCTGCACCAAGATTCGACATGTGCAAACGCTGACACACAAGTAAGCCCTTTGCAGAGCCTTAATTAAAGTCCTTATATGTAAACTCCTCTTTGCAGAACTTTTATAAACGCTGGTGGCGTCAAGGGCGAGGTCACCTTTACACAACGTTCAAAGTTTGATCCCACATTTCTCAACTTTACGCTGGCCGCTCCTGGCATGTTAACCCAGCATGTCAGCCGTAAGTTCGCCGAAGATGTGGCTGCTTTCCGCCTGCATAGCTTGCCGCCAGTTCCACATCGTAATGGCAAACCCGACTATTGCGAATCCACTGGAACGCTGTACAACCCAAGAGATTTGCAGCTGGATACTGTGCCGCCGCCGGGTTATGGCACTCAGGAGCAGTATGCCGTTGGAGACTTAAGTGGCAAGTTGCAAGGACGCAACAAACATTACTACCATCAGTATGTGCTACCGGGCACCAGCTCGGAGTTAAGCGGACTTTATTGGGATGTCTATTTGCCGCTGCAGGGTCGTCATAGTATAGCGCAGCGTTCCCTGGTCATATACACTTACAATCGTACTGATGTGGAACACATTACACAAAATATCTGGGGCTGCTCCACGCTAAATCAGTACCTGCGCAATGGCATCTACCAGCAGCCCATGTTTACGGCGCAAGTACTCTTTCGTTATCCCGTAGTAGGCCGCGTGATCTTGCGTCAGGCTGCCGAACAGCCTTGGCAGGACACAACTGTGCTGTTTGAGTATCTGATACAAGCTGATGGTTCCACGCAGAACAGCACCACTGAGCACCGCTGGGCAATACACAGCAATGCGCCTGGCAAGGATTTCTACGATTGGCAGCAACGTTGTCTCTCAGCGGGTGCAGTGTACAATCCCTATAGGGTGGACTGGGGCAATCGTAGCGTAGACGATTACTGTCGCCCTCAAGTGCCCGCTATGTGTAGATTGGGTGCATTAGATGCGCGTCTAGGTAGGTTGACCATAGCAGGCGGGAAGCGCAAGGCTCAAGAGCTAAGTCGTCGCATGTTTGTTGATGCAAATCTGCCGCTTTCGGGCAGGCATAGCATTCTTGGTAAGTCCTTGGTCATCTATGATGACTCTGGTCCAAAGGCGCGCGGCGAACGCTTGGCCTGTTCTAGCCTTATAGGCCATTATCGACGCAAGGTGGTAGCTAAGGAATGGTATGCTAATGGTGATGAATTGACGGTAAGTGGTAAAGTGGAGATCACGCAGCAGTCGGAGTATGACATCAGTAATGTGGAGGTGCAACTAAAGGGACTGCAGGACAACAGTGGCTATCACGTACACTTGGTGGGTAGCATACTAACAACATCTTAAAGCACTTAGTAACTATTTTTTTTCAAGACGCCTGTGGAAGCCAATTTGGCCTTTCCTTGCGAGGCTTCTACGTTATACGGTCACTGGAATCCCTTGGATGTCAATCCAAAGTCCTCACCACCGCCCAAACAAGGTACCAGCGATCAGTATGAGATGGGCGATCTTAGTGGCAAATTTGGCGTCTTGGATGGTCTGACACAGATAGAGGATAGCTATAATGACACTAATCTGCCGCTTTTTGGCTACAACAGCATCATTGGACGCTCTGTGGTCATACACAAGCGTAAGCGTTCTGCTCGCTGGGCTTGTAGCACTTTAGAGCGTGGTTACAGTCCCAGTGAAGCACGTGAGTTGCGCGCCATAGCCAGTTTTCATCATCCCACTGGCTATGCCTATGGATATGTAAAGATGACGCAGCTTGTACACAATGATGGCAGTCAGTCAGAGACGGTGATCGAGGTGAAACTAAGACATCCGGGCAAGAACGATCGTAATTCCACACGTGACCACAACTGGCAGATCTTTGTAAATCCGGTGGGTGTGGATGCCGCGGTTAAGCCTACCGCAACACGTTGTGTGGCAGGCGGCTATGTTTGGAATCCCTTCTATACACAATTGGCGGATCCCTTGAATGTGAGTAGGCACACTCTAAGCCAACTAGTTATCCATTAAACAATCTATTATAGCTGGATCTATATGAGCAAGAGTGCGGTCCGGATAATCCTTTGCGCTGCTATGTGGGCGATGTCGGTGCACGACTGGGCCCTATAGGTAAGTGCCTCTTATTTGAACGTAAATCTTTTATAGCCACACTGTCTTTTAGATCTTGGCGGTGAACGCAAGGTACTTACGGACTCCAATTTCCCACTCGCAGCACCTGTTGGTGCCATTGGACGCTCCATTGTTATCTTTGGTCCCGATCACTCCCATGAACGTTTTGCCTGCGCCAATATTGAACCTGATCATAATGTTATCAAATACATCAACCTACAAAAACCCCCGCGATTTGTCGTGTAAGCAGAATTACTCTTTTTTAGAGATAGTCAGTTTTGTAACACATTCCTTTTAGCGCACAATTTCTAGAGGAGCTACGCTCTGTCATGGGCATACCCGAATGGATGTTAGACGTAGATGCACGCAAGACCAAGGAACTGCATGGTGGTTCTTGCATACAAATGATTGTACACTTTAAGGGACCTATAGCACATCGCCTGGAGTTGGACATGTCGCGTCTTATAGCGGCGGGACGTTTGGAGGCACCAAGCTTGTTTATACCAGGCTATGTAAACCAGAAACGCAAGTCGACCCTCTCGTATCGCACCTGTGGCGTAAGAGATCCCAATGAGAAGCGTAAGTAAAATTAAAAAGGTTGATTCACCGGTTGGTTATCATATTCTATTTCTTTCAGGCACCAAGTCCTTTAAGGGCAGCTTTATTTATTCTAGCTCAGCACAAATGCAACCAAAGCTTTACGTATTAGCCATGACAGTCATGACTTTAGTCTGCAAAATCCTTTTGTAAATACTCCTCCTCAGTAAACTATAATTTTATGTTTTTTAGTAGGTACCTATGTATATGTAGCTAAGTAAATAAATACAGGCCTGTCATCGCATAATAATAACCTATAATATATAACATATACATATTATTAAACAAAATAAAAAAATGGGTGAAACTCTCAAACAAAAGAATTTGAGTTTTCCCAACTAAAATTTTATGATTATGCGAAAATCTCTAAAAAGTCTTATTAAGTCTCCTATATTTAAATGTACCTATATATATCGAGAGGAAGCCAAACCAATAACCTGATCGACCGTACCGCATGCTCCTATTAAAATTTGGACTCTAACTTAGTAGCGCACTTTCATAAGAGTATTAGTTCAATTCGAGTAAGAATCGGAACCGAGGAAAAATCTTTTCAAGTGTGGAATGCGGCACTGCGACCCGTAGGATCTATTGTGCTCCTTTTTAGCCCAATATCTGCAACAAACTTAATTATTTGAGATGGGTCTAGTCGGGTGTTGTTATATATCGATACTCTATGCACGCCGTAGAAGGATGTCCTTCTTCTGGCATGGGCGACACACTCTGCAAGTCTATGTAGGGAAGTTTCCTCCTTAATTTCACAAAACCTGCATGTGTTCGAGTTCACGATACCAATGGTATTCGGGAGTCTGCAATGTGCCGTCAGAAACCCAGTTAGTATAGATTCTTGCCCTGTTTTTACGTTTTGACCTTTCCTCTTCTTTTAGCAGCTGTGCAGTGGTGTGCCTGCCGACGCCGCAAAAAGGTTCAGGCCATAATAGTAGCAACTAGTGCTGGAGAAAACATCGATGATCGAAGTTTAAAGTTTCCATATATTGATGTTGGCCAACAGAGATGTTTCTCCAGCACTACTAAACACCCATTTGATGAGTGCAGAAGTGCTGGAGGAACATCTCTGTTGGCCAACATCGATATATAGAGATTTTAAACTTCGATCATCGATGTTTTCTCCAGCACTACTAGCAACATTCCTCGCCAGTTCATCAGCTGCTACGTTCCCGGGAATATTCTTAAGGGAGACTCTGTTCCATTGTCCTAGATGGTTGAGTCCTCTCATCTCTGGGTAAGAGACAGCATTTTTCCCAGTTCGTCAGCGTCTCAAACACTTATTGTGTGAGCCTTGCCTATTCCTCGGCTGTCGTTCTTAGCAGTCTTGCTTTCATTTGCAGCCTTATAACTTTATGAAGCACAACACGCGACAGCTACTTAGGTGAGCATCGGCCTTATGACCATTACCCATGATTTGCCGGCTATCCTTTTATACCCCGCATGTGTTCGTTTGCAGCGTTGCCACCCCTTGACAAAAACCCACCACCGTAAAACACACCCTCTGCGCCTGCGCTGGGTCAGACTCAGTTCCATCGATTTTTCTTCGCCTTCTCGCATATTTTCACAGCAAGTCCAACGTGTCTGCAATTTTGTTTAGTTCTCCGTGCACATTTCACATATAATGCAGTTAATTGCGTTCGTTCTAGTGCTAAGCTTCATACTCAACTGCGGAGCTACTATAAGTGGACCATATTTGTTTTGGGGCCATGACAGTGTATTTAATTTGCAACCCCAAGCACTAGTCGATGCAAATGAACAGCAGTTGACGCAACTTTTCAAGGATGCCAAGGCAATTGTAATATTTGTGCGAAATTCAACAAATCGCTTGGAGGGCATCAAATATCCCAAGTTACAGAATTTGGTTAAGAACAGCGCTTGGAGTTATTTGCCGCAGCACAACTTGGCTGCGGAGCCTTACAATTACAATGCCAATATTGAGGTGTGTATAGGAGTAATGGTTTTGGCTAAAACAACACTCACAATACTCTCTGTTTATGTAGGTCATAAATTTGACGGGCAACAACGAGGAGGACGACGCGGAATTGTTGTCAAGCTACAACGACGCTTTGACCATCTATGGTCACGGTGATGTGCTGGGCATACTAGCCAGCCGCGAGGAAGAGGCACACTATTTGGCCAAGCGTGAGGCCAAGGCTGAAAATGAGGAGGACTCAAGTCGCACAACTACCGCACAACCACCCACAAGCGAAGAGACCGATCAGCGTTCCATCTACGTAGCCGAAGGCAAGGCGGTGCTGTATGTCAAAGGCTCGATGGTTTTGCGTTTGCTCAACGAAAATATTACACTTACGGAGCACAACAAGCAGATAACCTTTGATGATCAGCGCTCCAAGGGCTATGGACGTCTGAGCATTACCTTTATGAACAATAATGAAAAGTGCACGCTGCGCTTTAAATTCTCGCTCTCTCGCGGCACATGGCACTTGCGTAATGTCGATGTGGACTATAAAGGCGGTCTAACACTGCCAGCGCTAGGCGACGACTATACACTACCATCGGCGCCTTTGGGTTTCTCATATCGTTGCTCCGCCGAGCGCTTAATCTTCAGCAATCGCAATGAGAGTCTGTTGATAACGGATTATCAGGTGCAACCCTGGCTTAATGGCAAAAACCAATTCGGTGACGTCTACGACTGCATTGGTTTCACCTCGGCGCCCATCTGGGCTGGCATTATGGTGGTGGCCTTTCTCTTAGGCATACTCTCACTGGGCATTACAGCCATGCTGAGCATGCATACACCAAATCGTTTTGAGAGCTCACGTAGCAAGCAATTGACCTTCACGGTGCAAGAGTAGATTGCAAGATGTTCTTCTTGATTACCTATGGGCCGGGTAATCCACTGGCTCTGCTTACCCTTGCCATAGAGTTCTTTCTCATACATCTGCTGTTTGTGCTAATCATGTTGTATGTTTATGTGCTCTGGTACTACTAAAATGTTTACTCCGTACAATATTATAAATAAATCATAAAAATATGCCCAAAAATATAAACCAAAGATTTTACTTTCTTTTTAGTGGCCCCAAAAAAAAGTGAAAAGAGTTTTGTTTGCACTCGCAAACAAGAATTTGTATTGAGTACTCTCGGGTCTCTTGGGTCTTGGCTGTTAGCTGGAAATTCTGGTTATAAGATTTTGGCAATGTTGCTTTGTTGTATTTATTTTGGCTATCAGCAGCTTACTTTCGTTGCTCAGACTAAGAGCCAGAGACATGCGTGCAATTAAAGCCAAGTTCATAGTCTCTGGCTCTATGCAGATGCGTGTGCGAACAGACTCTGTCCCGGTGTTGATTTATGCACCATTAAGTCACGCCAATTGCTCGTTTGAGCTGCGTGTGAGCTCAGTTCGGGAATTGTGATTTGATTTTTGTTTAGGGGTCCGGTTTTTGGTTTAATTTCTACGTTTGACTGCTGGCTGTGGGCCACCCACTTTTTTTTGTTTTGTTTTGTTTTTGTTGTAACTCATAGCTATCGAATTGTTGGCACAACATCCGTTGCAGCGATAAGCATCTCTCCGAGCTGGCTACAAAATGTGTGTCGAGGTAGCGTTGAATGCACTCACTCGCTCACTTACTTTCCTACTTACTTTTACTGTCAAACGTACCACACCGCTCTCTTAATACTAATTGCCGCAGTTCACTGACATAAACTAAACCATCGGAGGCTCTAAAAAGTAAGAGCAAAAGCAAAAGTTGCACCTGATTCTGTAATAAGAACTGACTGACGACGACGTCGCGACAACGTTACCCGCTAGAGAGTAGCAGCCTGACGACCAGTTTTTTTTTTTTTTTTGTGAAAGTTGTTGTCAAACGGCCGGCCAAGACCAAGCGCCTAGCCAGTCGACGCCTGTCAAGGAGTCTTGGCCACTTTGGCCACATATCAGCCATATGATGTCTTGGCCAAGTCTGTTAGTGGGTTTTCTCCCGCATTAGGCCATCAATCGATTTAGTTAGTAGCCTCTGTCGCTTTGTCCAACTATATAAAGACTTATTTCTTCTTGGATTTCCACTGTTAATTACTTGTTGATAGCCCAACTTGAAACAACTTTCTTTCTTTGAGCCAAACGTTCAAGCACGTTCAACACATTATATAAGAATTGATCTTCAAAGAGCTCTGCCAATAAATATAATAACCAAGCACTTACAAAACTAACGTACATTGCAGCAAACTGTTTTGTACAAAGTTCATCATAATCTGGCATGAAATTGCATTATCTTCAATTTGGTTTTCAATGCATCTGCCGGAAACAAACCTAAGTTTCTCAAGTGCAGCATAACCTATTGTGGCCTTATCAGTTTGGGGCCTATCTCTACAAATACACAATAGCAATCATAAATTAACGGCTAGCTATAATCGATTCAAAGGGTGCTACAAATAACAGTTGGTAGGCTGAGTGGTCTACAAGTCAGAAGTAAGTTACCATGAATCCCATCAAATAACTCGCAGTTTTCCTTTTTTGTAAATATGACCATCACATACATATTTATAATAGTAATTACTCTGCTCAATATTTGTTTTAAAATTTTATGATTATTGCAAAAGTTTTCTGTGAAAGAGAAATCGTCGCTGCAAATTGTCAAGATGTCATTCGGAGAAAAAAGCGCAGTCCAAAACAAATGCACAAAATAAATAGATAGTTAGATAGATAGATAGATAGATAGATAGATATGTCGATGTAATGTGCGTTTTCGCCTGCGAACTGCAAACTTGCGAGCTGCAACTAAGTCAGGTTACTCTTACCAATTGCACGCTGGACAGTGGGCATATAGCCATGATCTAATAACTGTCACTACCACTCGAGGTCCTCTAATATAATAAAAGAAAAATCAGTGCAAAATTATCTGTATTTTGTTAAATAGCAGCTATAATTAGATTTGTGCATTCTACCCACACAACCTGTTAAGTCCATTTGAAAATTAACCTCCATTTTAATACAATAGTAAATTAAGTATTTCAATCCAATCTTCAGAAAATCCATTTTTTTTTAAACTAAATTGGTAGACAATTATGTAAGAAATGCTGTCCCGAAGTGATTTAAAAATAATTTTTCACCCATTCATAAGCGTCGGGCACCTCGCCGGTCGGCTCGGTCTTAAAACTTTAAACGCCTTTTTCTCAGGCAACTTTTTTTCGAATGGCTTCATGAAAAACTCAGTCAATTTTTATCCAATCGATTTGAAATTTTGACACAATCTTTATAACATAACTTTCTTGTGAACCAAGTGGGATTTTGTAAAAATAATAAAAACTTTTTATTTTACAGCTCATTTTTCATGATTTTTTTGACGAAATTTTTTTTTTTTCGAACTTATGCCATTTTTTTCAATTTTTTATTTTTGAAAACCCCTACGAAGTTTACTTGCTTTTGGTCCATTTCATATCAATGGCGACGTCAAAAAGCTGCAGCCGTGGAGGCCTCTCCAAAAATTAGTCATGCACTCATAGCGCTCTACAGGCGCCATTTTGTTTTTATAACTTTGGACAAATATATTTTTGTAGCTCAAAACATGTATAATATCGTCACCTATTTGCAGTTTGAATATAAAGTAAAGTTTTTTGAAAAAAAATTGAAAAATAGTCTTAAAAAATCATGGTGTTAGAACCCTTAACGGGTAAGGGTTCTAAAAATGCGGCTAAATGAACCACATTTTTCTAACTTTTCGTAATGAACAAAATTTTAAATCTCCCATATGGTCACATTTTAGGTAAATAGATGGTTCCTCTAAGATATTCTCCATCGTATTTTGGCATGAAGGCCTTATCAGTCTGAAATATCTTGTTACGACATACAGATACTTTGCTTTTTTGACATCGGATCAACTCGCCCGATATACCAAGTTAAAGCTATAGCTTTGCCGTATCTTTCTAGAACTATTGACTTCTGCTGAACATTATCAATTTTTAAGATATGACCGACCATTTATAAAAAAAGTTAATTTTTTGGCATTTTAAAAAATGGTGGGGTAAACCCGACCGTCTTATTTTTTGGCTGATATGATCCTCCGGGACCGGAGTTTTCTCAGGGGCCCGGTGTAATTACTGTCGTACTGACTTGATTCAACATAAAGGTGTAATAGTGGGGCCGGTACATTTTTTTCCCCGGGCCCGGATTTTCTCTCTACGGCCCTGTATTTAAGATTTGTGTATGTAACAGGCAGAGAGAATTCTTTTTAACAAAATTATAATCAATAACTTGGTTAGAAATTAAATCATGTCCGACTAAATTTAAGACCCTCCTTTTTTTATTTCTCAAAAATCCATAAAAGTAAATACCTATACAAAATTTGTTTTATGTGCATTTTTTTTCTTGTTAAGAAGACTTTAGAGGTGATACCCTGAATAATTAAAATATTTCAAAAATCCATTTTCCAAAGGGTGTTGTCGTCTTCATCGTCATTTAGGAGCAAACGAAAACATGCTGATCCAGACACAAGTAAGACAGGGAAGCGAAGAGAAAAGGATCAAGTAAGCTTTGAGAACACGAGAGTTAGATAGGTAGGAAGAAGGGAAAGGGAAAGGTAAGATATATATCTTTATCAAGTGTACAAGTGAGCAAGCTAGTGTTGTTGGTCAGACGAACCGAGCAGGTGGCGAAGCCCCCTAGCATAAACATCGTAGCTTACAAAAAAACAATCTTCGCAGCAATGCGACTTATAAGAGTATAGATACTTTGGCATCCCAAACTTGTGTATTTATTTATTTATTTTTTGTATCTCGAAGTCTCCTCGGTCTCCTCGGTGAAAAGTGCGCTGGCGTGTTGCGCGGCAAGTAAACAAAATTATATGTACTAGTATGATACAAAAGCAACAAATAACAAATCAACAAAGAGATCACTCAAATTGTAACAACAACAACAACTGCAGATACAAGACTCACACTTAGACTTGAAGTGTGGTCACCGAATAGAGCGAGTTGACAGTTTTATGCGTTTACTAAATCAAATGGTTAATTACTCGATTTAGTAAAGTGATTTCGAAATGCATTCAGAAATAGTTGGAAGCTCTAGTTGTTTGTAGCCTAAACAACTTACATTTCACACTCACACACTCATATGGGAAAATAATATTTGCTCAAATTATTTATTTTTTGCTTTTCCTAGTGAAACGTTTGCATTTTTGTGTCGTATCTTTCGCAACAATTGGCGAAAAGTGAAATGTTAAAAGTCTTTTTTAGAAAGGAAGCAAAGTGGACATAACAGGGCGTATGAGTGATTGGAGTTTGTGTAAGGTGACGCGTGAATCGCGCTATCTGCAAAGACCTTGACTTATTAACACCTTATTTAACATCGACCTAATCTCAAGCCGTCACCCTACCCTTGCCGAAATCCCCTGGAAAATGTCTATCAAGGCGATAACTATGCGTATTTCTTTATATACTCACATTGCTGTATGTTGAAACTTAACGCCCTGTTAAGCGCACTAAATGCAAATCGTATGGCAGACAAATCTCAGCTTGAGTGCTGGATCAGCGCTTGGCAACCCTGGCGCAAATAAATGCCCCCACTGTGCTTTTTAATTGTTTTATATATGGTATTTTTGTTGTGTTGTGATTGTGGTTTTGTTAGTCGAGCATCTTCAATTGCACACGATTAACGTTTAAATAACACGTGAAAATGTTGTAATTTCTCGGCTAGGTCGACTCCAATGTTTTTACTTGCCACCAACTGAAAACATAAACACACTTTAGGGCAGTGGCTTGGTTAACTTTTTGGTGAGGGGGCAGATATTAGTTATTGATTATTGCTATTCATCAATATGAAAATTATCTTAGGCAAATTAAGGGGTGCATGTAATTTCTGCGAGTTGTTGATATGGATATTTGATATTTTAATTCGGCTACGTCACCTATGATATCAATGCCATGGTCTACAAGAACATATGTTTGAAAAATATTTAACAAGGAACTTATCCAGCTTAATACCAAGTACAAGAGGCTGTTGTATGCCCGACAATAAATTATTTATACCAAAATGCTGATCAAGATTTTGGATAGAGATTGAGCAACGTCCATCGGTCAATCCATCTGTATTATTCATCTGTTAGACAACAGTGGGTATGTTTACTTATGTGGTCCTTATCTGAAAAGCCCGCCTGTCCATTATCGTAGAAATTTGACTCAATTTATTTTTTGTTTTTAGGAAAGTGGGTGAGGCGTCTCCTTATTCTCCAGACCTTTAACAAGAGCAGAATGGAATAAATTTTTATGACTTTGGCAAATCAAATTTTTTTCATTTGTGAAAAATCGCTTCTTCATTTTTGGATTGAAAAAATCTTTTATCAAGATTCATTATCAGACGTCCAGAAAAAGTTTAAATACCATTATACGAAAGTAATCTTTTATTTTATGATATACTAAGGTAACATCTGTGTGCAGCATGGTTTTTTAAGGTCAGGGGATCACTTCGGGACATAATTTCTAACATAATTGTCTACCTATTTAGCTAAAAAAGATCGATTTTCTGAAGATTCTACATAGGTGTTACCTCTTAAGCTACAAAAGTTGGCTTTGCAAATCTTCCATTCTTCCCTAACCCCCGAACCCCCGCCACTGCTTAAAGGTAACTTTGGCTACACATATGTATACCTATGGTAGCTTATGAGTGGTAACTAGCTTTCGAGGCTGGCAATGGGCGCTAATCAGTTGCTTTAAATCTCTGTTAATTCCTCAAGCCACTTGTTTTTGTTTTCTTAATGGGAGTTTACCATTTTTGCTTTTGTTGTTACCTTTTTTTTTTTGGGCCGCAAATTAGCTAAGGCGCCCGCCGTTTTTCACATTTCGCCTGTTGTGCGAATTTTTGATTTTTTCGCTTACTGATTTACAGGCAATTAAGACTAATTGGAGCTGTCAGTGGCAGTAGAGGCAGTAGACATTGCAGCCTTATAATATGGTTTTTGCAATGTTGCATCATATGCTCTACACATTCGGCTGCACCTTTCGCCAATTTTTGCATATGAAAGTGACCGTTGAACCACTGAGCCATGCGTTCCAAAGTGTTTAGCTAACAGCTTGAACCGAGCAACAATTTGGGAGTGTGTGCGCCATGTCGGTCATGGCAATGAGAAAGTTTACTCATAATTCTTTCACCTACTCGCTTATAATGTCTTTTGATTGAAAAATTCCAGCAGCCAAAACCGCGCACACTAACCCAAATAACTCCAGTGGCTACTACTAAGGCCCCCCCACCTAGACTACTAGTGAGCGGCACAACCTTGCCCCTGGCCGCCTATTCCCAATCCGGCCTAAACTTTGGCTTCAGCTCCAGCTTCAACCAGTGGCCGGCCAACTGGCTGCAATTAAAATAACAATTGGCAACTTGCAACTGGCTTGCACTTTTCGCCTAAAGATTGAAAAGAAAAACAAATACAACATTTTCATTATTTATTGGCAACTTGTTGCACCACTCTCTTTGCCATTTGCCGCTGAGAACGACAGCAACACAAGCAACAAGCACAAAGTTTGGATGGTTCAAGAAACTACAGGTTACGCTTTGTACAGTTCTGCTATTCGTGAGCATAACCAATTGTAAGAGTGTGACGTCACAATATTTTTTCGATATTATGAGATATTGTAACTAATAACTTTTTATTGAATTTCTAATTGATGTCAACTGTAAAAAGTATTATGTTTAAAAAGATTAAAAAAGAAGAATATATGTTTGCCTTTTATTACATTAAACAAAAGCTTTCCGAAGGTTTTTTCCAATCACTTTATAATTTTTTACATAATTTTCGACAATCAGAAAATGGATTGTATAAACTTTCAGTTAATCCAGCAAGTAACCAAGCTAGCGATGCTGCTAATCCTCAACATCTATATAGGCATATCAAATTTGAAATCGGAAACTTGCCGTACTGATATTGATACGTTTTATGTTTTTCCACAATAATATACTCGAAAAAAAACGCATATTAACTATACCTCTTTATTATTATTATACTAACTGAACATACGAATCGAAAAGAAGGATCCCTCTTCAGGGATCTTCGTTACCGGTGGAAAGATAAATGATCTCTAAAGCACGTTTTAAATGGTTCAGGAAGAAGAGAATGACATTCAATGTCACGATTGTTATGCCTGCTGTCATAAAATGGAATGAGGCAGATTATATGCAACATCAAATTCACGAAGCGCTCCATAAGTTTGTTGAACAGATAACTAATTTTTCAAATAAATTTCCAAAGTTAGGGATGTTGAGTAAATTATTAAGAATGGAGCCAAAATGATACCCTTGGGTACCGCAGCTAGTGATGCCAATTTAGCCTTTTTCCGTACAGTTTTGTTCCTTTTTTCAACTGCTTGAGCCGGAAAAAATATCAAACACCTCATATCCGGAAATCTAGCCTTTCCTGAATTTGGATAGCATTTCTTAGCCTTTTGTATAAATATAATGTAGCATCGCTTTTATATACTCTGATTCAAGAGTGTTATCGTAATCAAATAGATGTTTCGGTAAAATCGTCCAATTTAAAAATAACTTTATTAATGAAAACAAGTATAGATTTCTCCTTAAAACTTCAGTCAGGAAAAATGCGAACTACCTCTATCCGGAAATCTCTCCTTTTTTAGGATCTAGGGGCTTTTAATTGAACATGCAGTAAAATGCACCATAGAGCAGTGGATTGTGCTAACATCACATTTCAATATTGATGTAAAAATGCTACAAAGCCTTTAATCCGAGCAAATTATATAACGACACAAAATTTTTTAACTTCAATTAGAGCTTTCGGTAAAAACCCTAAGCCGACAAAAATGTTAGTGGGTTGGATTTTGAGTATCAACTTGATAAAATCAAAAATAAATCCCCTTTGTAGTAGATATTTTTGCAGAAGAGTTTAAGATGATAATTCGTGGAAAGGGAGATGTACTTAGGCAAAGTATTGATAAAAAACTAAGATAACATTCGCTTAAATTGCACCAGTTTTGTTGAACTCAAAAAAGAGTATGAGAACTTACCTTGCCTATTGTTTAATAATCAATTAATTTGTATTATGTTTTTTTTCCAAACGAATTTCGAATCTTGAAATTTTGTGTAGGAACATTTGGCGAGCGAGGACGCATTAATGAACCAGCGTTTAAATTGTTTTTAAACAATTACATTTATGCATTACAATTCAAAGCTTTTATAAACAAAATATTTGTCCTATTTTGTTTTTGTCCCCTTTTTTTGTCCTTTTGTTTCTGGTCAGCTTGGCCCTTTTTTGTGAAGAGTGCTTGGCATCATTAACCGCAGCATCCATGTAAAAAAAAAATACCATCCCATTAAAAATTTGCATCATTTGACGTAGTTGCGCAGAGAGAGTTAAAAGAGGCTTCACTTTCTTGATATTTCCAGCACAGAGTGCGCCTGCGCATAAGCCACCCCAAACACACACACTCTCTACAGCGCGCACTCTCACAACAGCACTTGCGCTCACGCTTGCGCTTGCTCTCTTTCTGAAGCGAGTCTTGCGGCATAATTGTGCCTGACATTCGTTCAGTCTGCTTTGGGCTTTAGTCGCGTTCGGTATTGTAGCGCTCGCAAGCGAGTTTCGTTTAACTTTTTTTTCGGGTGAAAGAATCTGCTTTTGGCATCGTGCGCCACTTTGCACCAACTGACGCTGCTGGTGAAGCTGCGACGGCGACGCTGACACTGACACTGATCCAACTGACATTTGCATTGTAAAGCGCGCGTGCGCCGCTGCCTGCAAACGGTAAATCGCGTTGAATTGTGAATTGTAAATTGTGAATGGAGAGCTTGGCGCGGAAGCTACAAGAATTTTCCCGTGGCATTTGCCACACAAAGTTAATGAAGTGCAAAAATGTTTCTTGTCATTTGAATTGCTTGCTTTGCCTAAGCACGAACTGAGTTTAAGGCTTTAATTTGCGGTTGTTGCATTCTACTACTTGCAACTAGCAACTTGCAACTTGTTGTTTCCACTGTGACCTAGGCATTGGTAATGCTTTCGACTGCAAAGTGAAAATTGTGCTGCAGCTAATCACAGCGCTAAAACTGAAAACTGAGAAAATTCAAAATCTTTGTCTTGGGATAAGTCGCATAACTAATGTAAGTTTTTGTTACCATGAACCACCACCATTCTGTCATTCCAAAACTAATGCAATCCACAGCATAGTGTGTCATAATTAGCTCACCTTTTACAAGTCACTTGCACTAATTTATGCAGATTAAGCAGTTGTTGCAAGCAGATGTTTCCCATAAAGAATGCGATTAACTCTGTTGACTTTTGAAAAAAGCCTCGAAACCAATTAGTAGCCGCTTGAGCGTTATAAAGAGATTTTGTATGCTCTTCAGCGCTCTTGCTCCATTCTAATTGAATATTATTAACCTCATTTCGGCGAGACTGCGTAAAAGCTAGATACCACTCTCCTAGTTTTTTTTTATTTTTTTTTTCTTTATAATTGCAGCTCAGCAACAACAAATATTAAAAAAAAAAAAAACAAAACTTAATATGAATAAGATTGTCCAAGACAAAAAAACAAAAAAGCTACCAGCTGCCAAATTATGATGATCTGACATGGCCACAGAGAAGTTCTATGTTAGTCCATCCATATAGGTAAATCGTTGCCCGCGGGTTGCCCGAGTGACTGACAGTTGGGGCCTTGTCTAATCGTTTGTTTTTACAAAAAATGACCAATATCTATAGCCGGCGACTAAATCTACCAAGAAAGCGTTCCATATGCTAATTTGTCTATTTATTGAATAATAGCCAACTCTGTTCTGTGGCCTTTTTGTCTTGGCTAAGTAGCTAACGGTGCTTTTGTAGCCTTATTTAGAGCATTATGCAAAATATTGTGCCATGCGTTACAGCCATATAAATATATGTCAGAAATTGTCTTTTTATGCACTGTACACGAAAGCTCAGGGTATATATACTTTATAGGGTGTTTTTTTGAGAGTTTTTGGTTAAAATTTTAAATTTCTTACAATTAACGAATTTTTTGTTAGATCGTGTTCGGCTTGTATTAATTTTGACATTTTTGTAAGCTCAAATATTTTCATTTATAAATCATTTTTTTTCCAAGACTTTAAATTTTATTTTCAAAATTGCTGCTGTTATTTTGAAAAAGTTTGCTGAAGTAGAATAATTCTTGGTGTAGCTTTAAGCTTTCTAGTTTTTTTTTTCCTTATTGAAGACTTTTAATCTTATTTGAATTATTTGAATTTTTGCAGTTAAGTTCGATTTCAATGTCAAAAAATCCCCAGCTCGTCATGTTTCTGGCATAACCATTAAAATACCTCATTCCATAATCTGATTTTGCGCCCAGAATCGATGCTTTTTTTTTTTTGTAGCCCCAAAAACCCGAAATTTATTTGGAGTCCGGATGTCTGACAATCTTAATCATAACATTAAAAATACGCTGTTTTATAAGATTTTTTAGATTATGTCAGAGCCCAGCTCTGAGGTTTTTTGAAACTTGAATTCGGTTTAGCGATGCTAGAAACAAATGATAAACTTAGTTTGACTTCCGAGCCCAAAAACAGATTTTTATATGGCTCTCTAATTTAAATATTTGCTATTTATTTAAAAACCTATTTATTCTACGAATATTACTCATACAAACTAAAATTGCAATTTGAAATTTTACAAAATCTAGCGATTTGAAAAAATTAACTTAGTCATACTGATAATATAAAAGCCGCCAAATCTCAAGATTGTTTCTTGTAGCTCTTATAATCTTCAGAATTTACGGAAGAACATGACTGCACTATTATCTTTTCTCCTTTTTCTTTAATAGAAGTAATTATCGGGGAGGGCTTTTGGTATCTTATTTTCTATGTTCATTTCGTTTCCACAAACTTAATATGCATCTTATCTAGGGTACATAAAAATTATAAAATTAACGAATGCTAAGAAACTTAATTTAAGATTTTATTTGTTTTTATTATTATTATACTATTGAGCTAGATAACTGTGGTTTTTACTGAATTTTTTTTTATGTTGCAGAAGTCAATGCGAAAACTCAAAAATAGCATGAACATTTTTAAGGAAAAAAAAAATTTCCCTCAAGTTGAAAAAATGTTCCTTTTAGTTTCAAATGTGAGAAACGATTTTAAGTGCCACTAGAAATATATTTTATGAAAAAACAAACGTCAGGCTCCTCTAATATTTTTCCTGACTGACTATTTTGTCAGTCGCCCCTAGGTGGAGCATGGGGGTCTCCATTAATAACTGCTCGAAGAGAACAGGAACCTACAGCTTATAGCCGAATCCGAACGGCGGTGTCTTGAATTAATAGTGGTTTTCTAGGGCGAATCGGGTTTTTTAGCTTCCTCTAGTAATACAAAATTTATAAATTTCTAATAAGATCAGCTGCATAATGTTTACAAAAACCTTCTCTTTATATAACTTCAGATTCGGTCTTTAAAATCGGTTCAAAAAAAGTTTTTTTTCCCCTCCCAAATCCCTCTAAATCGCTTGATAACTCTGCGAATTAGTTGCCAAGCATACAGTGTATACCATAGTCAGACTGTACCCACTTGTTTGTTTTTTTTTTTTTTTGGGGTCAAAAGGTGTTGGCGACTTTTGATTTATGAACTAGCGGTTCCAAATGTCCGCTCAAGAAATAATTTCGGGAAGATGCCAAACAGTTTACATTCTAATTGCAGCAGGTGTTGGTCAAAGCAAAACCAGAGCTCAGACGCTGATTGCTGGCCAACATGCCAGGCCGGGCATTGGTAATAAAATCTTAATGACAGCCACACGGCAGCTCGTTATGACTGCCAGAAAAAGTCGTCAGATTGAAATGGATATAATACAGATACAGATGGATAGATGTACAGATCTAGCGATTTACAAATAGAAAACACTTGACTGAAAAAAAGTCGCTCGATTGCATGTGAGCTGAGTGCGGGTAATTAGAAGTTTGTTAACCGTAAAAAAAAGATACACACACACTAACACCGACGACACCTAACATAAACCTAACAAATTGTAATCATAAAAGCAAAAAAAGCAAAAAAAAGTTATGTTTGGTTTTATAGCACTGGCAACAAAAATATATTTCTCTGCTGGCTAGAAGTTCATTAAACCCTCAACGTAGTCGCTAAGATGCCGAGTGTAACTAACAGATATAAAGATACAAAGATACAGATACTACAGCAGCTGTGAAGTTCTATAGCTGTAGCTGTTAATAATGCGACGACGACACACATGAAATTCCACTTTACAGCTCCGCTTCCGTTTTATCCACTAACAGCACTTGATGGAGTTCTGCATCCAAGACATTCCCGCAGCTTGCTTGGCTTATATAACTTGGTGTTAGCCCTTCTATGGCTTACATTACTCACATGCCTGGTTTTTCAATTTGTCGCCTTTGTCGCTTTGGTCACGTAATTGTATTATAATCTATCTACAAACTATCTTTTCTTTTCCAAGCTGTATCTTTACATCTAATGTCTTCGTTTGTCATGTTTGTTATGCACGCCCTTTGTTTTTTATTCTTGGCCAAGTTAAAAGCCAGTTGCAGACATGAGCTCAGCAAAAAACTACTCGGGCTTATGCTTATCTTTGGTATTTGTTAGGCAGCATGCACATTTCCCTTAATTACGTGACGACTGTGGGAAAATCACTTAGTACGTGATACAGTACAATAAACTAATCCTTTGCAGATTTTTGGCAACACGTACATACTAGACTCCGTAATTCCCAGCAATCTATAACTACGCCCAGCTGTGCACAATTAATAAAACAAAAAATTAAAATTATGCTTAGGCAGATTTTAGATCTGAGTTTAAAGATATCGTCGTGTACAAATTCTTTCCCACCAATATGCGCAGATTTAATTGTGGCACACCCATAACGGCATAAACTAAAGCAGCGGCTTTTTTGCCAAACTCGTTTTGACTTGTTTGTTTCTGAAAATATCTATGTATCTTTAGAAGTTTTTGAGCAATATACCGGATTTTGCACCAAACACGTTTTTTTGAACGATCGATCCTATGGGTGCTATATGATATAGTCGACCGATTTTGATAAAATTTGTTGTAGAGCTTGAGAATTCTAAAAAACTTTCGAGTGCCAAATTTGGTAAGGGATCTTTATAAATAAATGAACTATTCATCTAAAACTTTTGGTTTTTCAAATACTTTTCACTTTATACAAAAATACTTGATATTTCCACATTTTTTCTCCGATTATGACAAAAAACCAAACATTTTTTTCGTAATCGATCAAACTTTACAAGCCATGAAAAAACTGTATGTACAATTTTTTTTAAATTTGTGTTCGAAATAGAATTATTTCAAAAATTTGCTAAAAATTTCATATGAATGCATAAATAACGTCCAAACCGTAAATTTGGCAAAAATATGTTCCAAGTATAATCGATAGATAATTCAATTGTCTACACCTTGGTAAAATAATAAAAATCAGTTTAGTACAACCAAAGATATTTGCTTTGAAGCAAAGACACTTTTTTTTTAATTTCGAAAAATGGTTTTTTCAAAATATCTCGAAATCCGTTCCATGAAAAAATTTTTGAACTTCATTTTCGGACTTAGCGTGCCCTTTTACTACGGAAATGACTAAAACATGTTGAGAATACCAAAACTTTTTAAAATTCGCAAACTAGTGTTATCGGTTTAAAAGTTACGAAGGAACAGATGAACATTATACTATATATTATATTACATTCATATATAGGTACAACGTATACCGATCTTCATAAAATTTGGTACAGCGCTTGAGAACTATGAAAAAGTGAAATATTAGTAAATTTTCACAACATTTTGTCAGTTTTTAAAATACAAACAGGATGAAATCCAAAAACAAAAATAAAAGCAACCTCTGGCGACGCTCCAAAATAAAAATAGATGTCAAAAATGAATTTCTCGACCCCAAAAACCCCTCAATTGACAATTTGGCTAGAGAAAAATTAACGTTTCTTTTTGCCTTATGAATGCAATGTTTAATTGGATCTTCAAATATTTAAAAAATTCGTTTTAGACTTATAGTTTCTTGGGCGATGTTTCTTAGAATGACCCATAGAACCAAAATCGCAAATAGCTCTTGAAGGTTTTTTCGGCCCCCAACATTTTGACACACCCTAAAGTACATACACATATGTATATATATCATACCGGGCAAACACATAACCCTCCTATTTGTTTAGCCGGTTAAAAAACTTGTCTGCTTTATAGACAATCCAGACAAGTCAGCCAAGTCTGAATGCGAGATGTGATGACTCTAGTTATCTTTACACAAAATATTTGCAATTTGTGGTTAATAGAAGATGGGTCGTGAATTTGACCTTATATATTATTATATAATACATATTATGATATTTTCACCCTTTTTTGCCCTCTAAAATATTATATCTATTTTGTTCAATAAATCAAAAATAAAAATCTTAATTAAACAAAAATACACGGTGTTTATTATACTTTTATTTTTTAAGCAAGATTTTCTAAAAAAAAAATTTTTTAAGAGAACTATATATGTGCATTAAAAATTTTCGGGCTATGAAAATATATCTATTTATTAGAGCTTAGCTTTACTTTTTTTATATTATTAAATCTTTGGAAGCCAAAGATATTTCATAATTTTTAAAGTATAAAAAAAAATTTAGATTACTTTTCAATGTTTTTTGAAATCCTATAAAAAAGACTCCTGTGTGATATGTTAATAAGCAAAGCGACCAGTTGCTGTTCTTTACCAATGTATTACAAAAATGGTTAAAGCCTTTTCCAGTAATAGAAACAACTGCAAACTGATAAGATTTGTTACAATATTTAAAAAAATGATAATGGGAGCAAAGTAGTGCAAACATCGAAACATAAGAAAGAAAACATCGATATTATATCGATGCATCGATGTATCGAAGTTTAAAATATCTATATATTGATGTTGGCCAACAGAGATGTTTCTCCAGCGCTACTAAACACCCATGTGATGAGAGCAGAAGTGCTGGAGAAACATCTCTGTTGGCCAAAATCGATATATAGAGATTTTAAACTTCGATCATCGATGTTTTCTCTAGCACTAGAGCAAAGCGACCAGGGGCTTGGCCCCATAAAATTAGTAACATTTCTAAAATTCCATTTAGTTTCTGTTATACATAGCTAACACACTTTATATAATAATAAATAATATTAATTGCTCAAAGAGATCTTTGGTTTTGCGTTATAACTTATTAAAGTAATATAATAATGTAGTACATAATTAAATTTAAAAAATATATTTACTTACCTTTCAACTTTTAGTTTTTATGAAACTGTTACGTTTTTATATCAATTCTATTTCCTCTGTAGATAAAAATTGAATTTATCACAAAAGAAAAAATAAAAAAAAAACACAAAACAATGCAATTCTATTTATACACATAAAAAAATAACAACAAAAACTGTTAAATAATGGTAGAGCATATTTAACTTTCTCACGCACTAGCAGCTCTGTTAGCTAAAACCCTTTATATTATAAAAACAGAAAAAAACAAAACAAAAATAATAAACACTGCACTTTTTATTTACTCACATAAAATGGAATCAAAAGCTGCTTAGCATATGCACTGCTCGCAAGCAGTACATAAATCTTTTAAAAGCAACAATTTTTGTATTAAACACAGAACAAAACAAAAACAACAAAAAATAACACTGCACTTCTTATTTACACACACACATACAAAATAACACATAATAACGCGATTATTTAACTCTCTCACGCACTATTAGCTCTCTTCTGCTTCGATTAGCTAAACCACTTGCACTTGCAACTGCCTGATGTTAGGCAAAGAAATAGCAAATGCTGCACAAACACACACGCACGCACTTATTTTCTATCCTGCTTATACTCATTCAATTATTGCCATTTATTTAGGCGCCTTTTCATGCAGTAAGTACATTAGAAGACAATTTGTTATCTTTTTAACACTTGCACCTATTTACAATGAGGTGCATTTGTTGTAAATAAACGCAGTTACTGTTTATGCATATATTTATAATATTTCCGATGCACTAATATATTATTTTAATTTGTTATTAAACTAAAACGCGGAGCCGATCTGAATGCGCTTCGTTTTTAGTTTTCTTTATGTTGCAGACTGAATTGCCAACTACTTGTTGACAATAAGAACGTCTGCTCTCTCTCGCTCTCAAATGTTATGTTTTGTGCATGATTGGCAATATTTTGCATTAGCATATAATTGGTAACTCAAAAGAACGAACTATTTTATAGTTTAAAAAAAAAATAGGCTGCTCTCAAAGTTGGATGTTATTGAAAATGGATTTTCAACACCGTCGAGAGGAAAAATTACCTTGCTGAACTCAAGAGTTCCCAGTTGACTAAAGACAGAAGTCGTTGTCGTCCCTGTCATTTTGTTTTTGTTTAGTGTGGCCAGTTGGTACATATGTGTATATGCAATACTGTATATTCCTTAAACATTAATAAAATTATTTTTATTTTATTTCATAAAATGCAGTATGTGGAAAGATGAAGAAAGCGTGCAAGGAGCAAATCAAATCCTAGTTAAGAAATTTGGTAGTCCGTATTAATCAGTTTATTCCTAATATTTTTTGGTAATTTTCGCAAGTTTTTAAAATAAAAAAATCATTCAGTAAAACTTATCTTTATACCCTATACCGTATGGTACAAAGGATATATTAAGTTTGTGCAAGCCGAAAATGTTTGTAACATACAGAAGGAGACGTCGGAGACTCCCCAAAGTTACCTAAAGTATGATCAGTGTGACTCGAGAAGTCCGTATGAACACCTAGATCTCAGAGATGGTAAGAGCTAGAGCGACCAAATTTTCACATTAGATGCATAATTATGTCAGGGGAGACAAGTTTATTTTACTTTTTCGATTATATTATATAGCTCCCATAGGGGTGTTTCAGAGGATCTCAAGAAAAAACCAAAGGTTTTAGATAGATAATTCGTTTGTTTATGAAGATATCATAACCAAATGTGGCACTCGGAAGTTTTTTTGAGTTCCCAAGCACTGTACCAAATTTTATCAAAATCGGTTGACTATATCATATATATATTTTGATAAACACATTCAACAACAAATTATTAAAACCAAAAGAGCATTCTTTATATACAAACATAGTTTTTACTCGAAACATGTCAAAACTAGAGTGAAAGTTATTATGTATCAATCATTCATCTGTCCAATTATTACATACGCTTGTCCTATTTGGTTCAACATATCGCCATCATACATGGAAAGATTAAGGAAATTTGAGAGAGAGCGCCTAAGAGTTTGCACCTCAATGCACAGAACGCCGCAAAGTTACTTCTTAAAACTCTATTCAAACAAAAAAATTTACATTTCAACAAATATTATAAGGATCGATAACTTCATTATTGATCATATCAGAAAACACATCGTTCGAAGCTTTGACTGTATAAATAACAATCTTATTTTGGCTCCTTATTATACCTGCGATAAATATCTAGAAAAATGTTTATTATCCGGCTACGTTCCTCCTGAAGCCTTTTTGTATTTGGACAAAATGGGATACATCCAGAACTCCGAAGGGATCCCCTACTTCTATCATGTCTACAGAAAAGCAAACATGAAATCCATAAATATAACAGATATTGTAAGCTGTACCAACTCGAGATGTGACACAAGTATGTCTTGTAAAGACTTGTCTTACGTTTTAAACAATTTTATCAAAAAACGCTTTTGGTGGCAACATATGTAAATCTAAAAACTATAAAATAAATTATTATTATTATAATGAAAGGAAAAAGGAAAGAATATTTTTAATTTTATTTATTATATAAGATATTTAATATAAATATTATATGGGCCATTCTCTGTCAAACCAGCCAACCCCTCCTCACACTTAAATTTTAAAGATAAATCAACGTTTTTGAGCTTTTTTCGTCTTCTCGTCTACTTTTTAAAGGCGTATGGGGATTTTTGATATTTCAAAATGGCTAGTAGCTACAATGGCTGCCAAAGCAAAGTGACTCCAAAATTGAATTAATATTTTGAATCTTATTCCTTGCAAGACATTATTGCAACCCCTTTTATATGCTATTCAGACACTTTTGTGGTAGCTGATTATAAGTACTTTATTAGTTTTTAAAAATTTCAAAATGGCGGAGCTAAGATGTGTATTTTGTGTTTAAAGTTGAATTTTCTGGGTCGCTAGTCATGAATCTGGGCCTAGCATTTAAAAATTACAAACTGGCGGACCTACGATTTTACTCTCCGGCGTCCAATTACCAAAACTCGTTGAGGGGACTCGATTAAAAAAAAATGAATCTGAAATTTTACCTTGAACAAAAATTACAATCAATCGCTGTAACTTTTAACAGTTGACTTTCAATGTATGTTATACTAACTCTGGGAACACACCATAATCATAAAAGAATTGTTAAAAAATTAAAAATCTTTGGTTTTGAACTTTTATTCCTGAGTGACTTCGCCATAGCTAGATAAAGATGGAGAGGAACTTACCCGATTCACTGACAAAACCTTAACCCTGACTTTTATTAAATATTATAAAATATATATATTTTGTTTCCTTTTTATATTAGTTCGAGTGAGTGCACGCAACTTTCTTGCGCCACCTAGCGACAACAATTTGTTGGCGCCATCTAGCGGCTGCACTTAACAGAGAATAAAGTGATGACGGGGATGACGACAACGACGTTGAAATAGCTTTGTATTGTAATAAAAGATCGTTTCCATGCTGGCACATTCCCCAAAACCCAAACTAAACTATCTAAGCCACTGACCTGGAGCATTGCCAAAGCGCATTTAGCCCGAAAACAAGTGCGCAAACTATACACTACTCTACATACTTCTAGAAGTGTCCAAGGGGGCGAGTCCAATTAGGCTGGCCACTTGGTCATTAAGAACCACTAACCAAAAGTATCTGCTAGTTACTTAGCGGTCCGCTTTGGGCCGGTAATGCACCTAAGTTGAACTCTTTGGGCGGGTCACTCACTCGGCCATTCATTTATAAACTTGTACATTCTTGGATTTGGTCGGCTGGTTTTCATGTCCAACAACAAAAACAAAACAACAACAAGTAATGTTGGTAAACATAAAATGTTTGGATTCTTGAGAACATAAACATATTCCAAAGCTACAACCCGCTGCTGCCGTGCTGCCCTGCGGTTGCATTGTGGCGCTGGTTTTCGGTTTTGGTTCAGCTTCAGTGCATCGAGCTGGGATTCAATGTAAATATACAAGCTGTGGCATTTGCCGGCTTGTTTGGCGGCCTTAAATGCTTTTTAATAGAATTTCTTGGCAGGCACAAAGAAATTGTACAAATATTTAGCCGCTTATGGTAAATAGTAAGTGGTGCTTGTGACCAACTACATACATTCATAGTTTCCCCTGGAATTGTTTTTTTACTGCGTAGCGTTGTGTCTTATTGTCTAGAGCTGTTTGTTGGTTTCCTAGTTGTCATATTTGAAATGAAATGAAAAACTCCCACAACGTATCGCGCATTGTTGCTACAACTTCCTCAACAATTGCAAAACCTACATAGATAGTTTTAAATATGTATCTCGGCATATGTATCTATGTATCTACGTGATTACGCGTGCCATTTTAAGTTATGATAAATTATGTGTCTGTCCGGAGAAAGTGCCAATTGTTTTGTGTGTGTGCGGGGATTCTTGGCCAGATTTCCGTCAAAGATATATTTTATTGCAATCCATTTGTATAGAGCTATTTTTCTTTGTATTTACAGCCCAGCCAGCTACGCATAGTCGTCGTTCGTCACTCTGAATTGAAACAACGCGCCCGCCATGGAGCCCAAACTGCTGTAAGCTCCAGTTCAGTTACCACTTGCTCTCTGCTCTCTGCATTTGCTCTCTGATCACCGCTTTTTTTGCACCTCAACTCTCATTTCACTGACTTCATCTCACAACAACTTTGAGTGTAGTAACAACTCCACAACTCCACAATCATCGACAGGAAACAGCTGCTGCTGAAGAATCATCAGGACGCCATTCAGTCACAGTCGGCGCCCATGGCTGACAGCCGGGAACGCATACGTGGTCCTTCGCGTGATGGACGCGAGTTTCTGACCAGTCCGCGACAGGTTCTACGACGTCTTATGCTGCTCTCGGAGGGTCGTCAGTTTCGTGAGGCTGCGGGTGTTGTTGGTCGTCTGGGCCCATCCGTGCTGCGCTCGGTTATAGCGGAATTGCCGCTGGACTTGCTGCTGGAGCATTTACCACATAGTGCTTATCTTTTGGAGTCCTTCTTTACGCGGTAAGTTTTTGTGGCACAACTGCCTTAGTCACTGCTTAACTGATTCCTCCACAGCTTGAGCACGCTCAATACTACGCCCAAACCGGATGTGCCCATTGACACTGTGGTCTGGCATTTGGTGCGTCTGTTTGCCAATCCACATGAGTCCGGCTTGCGACAGCGCTGCTGCAAGCTTATACAGTCACTGGCCAACTATGAGCCCACACTGCGTCAGACAGTGCGCGAACGTCGCCGCAATTTTGACAATGCAGTGCAGGGTCTGGGCGTGCATGGACTGACCACAGATGCTTCTGGACAGCTTATATCGCTGCATGTTGCGCTCAAGACTGAGCTGCAGCGGCATGTAGACATATACAAAATGGCCATACACAAGCTGGAAGAGCTCAGCATGGTTACCGTCAACCAAGATCCGGCTCACTCTTCACATCAACGTTTGTTGGCCATTAACTATGGTGACATACAGCAGCGTCTGATTGACAACAAGACTTTGCTGACCATGCTGGACAAGCCGGCGCTAAAGCAGCTGGCCACACTAGTCGAGAATCTAACACAACGAGTAGAGAACGACAAGGAGGTGCTGACCTGTGTAGGCCAGGTGAAGCGTTTGCATGCTGAGGCGCATATAGAAAAGCGTCCAGCTGCTGGTTTGCTAATGAACTTTTCGCGCGGTTGCGAGGTGGTGCTACACATGATGGGACCGGAGAGTGTGCCACCCAGTCCTTTGGCGGCTGCCAAAGGTGTTTGTGGCGGTGGCAGCAGTTGCAGCGATGGCTATCACTCGGATGACTCCACCAGTGAAGATGGCGGGTAAGCTGTAGTTCTAACACTTGACATGCTTTTGTGCTGCTAACGCCCACACAATGCTCATCAAACTTTGAGTCTGAAGCGCACTTATGCTCATTTCTACTTTCTACAGTGAAATGGTGTCCCATTATAGAAATCTGTATATCGAAAATCGGGCAGATGCGTTGGAGGCTTTGGACAGTTTGCCGCAATTGAAACACGCTAATGGACTCAAGGGCAAGATACTATTTTCTATGATTGTGGTAAGTTGAGCTAACTCTCTTTTCTCACACACTCTCTTTCGCTCTCTCTCTCTGTTTATAAACGTTTGTTTCGCCAAAAACAATTTGAGCGCAGACACACAACCTTAGCATTCACACAGTTGCTCTCAAACTGTAGGGCTCGTTACTTTCAGTTTTAAGCTTTTATAAAATATTTATTTATAATCAGAAATGGCTTAGACGCCTTTGGTTTCATTTGAAAAATCTTAAAGTCGAATGAAATATTTTATTTTAGAAGCACCTTTGTGAGAATATCACTAATTCTTTGAATAGTTTACATAACCAGATGTTGAGTATGGAATACTTGGTACTTATCCACAATTATTCCAAAATAATATTGATAAAAACGTTGAACACCTGACAGATATTTCTATTGAAACTCACGCAACTGAGAATAAAAAAAAGTCGTATATCACAATGTGCTTTAAATGCGTCCCTACTCGTTACCTACATTTGCACAAACTTATTATACCATATTTAAAAAAAATTATATATATTTTTAACAAGCTACGTGCAGCGAAGAAAACAGCTGGAGAGGATTAGGAGGAGCATCCGATACGATAGTATTTCGAAGACAAATTATTAATATTGATAAAAACCAATTCACACTTTCTTGCTTAGACTTTGCAACTGGGAAGGTTATATTTTGTTAAAGCGACAGTCTTTCACTATCTGCTGCTTATAATTCACAACTGCTTTAAGCAAAGGTGTTTATTATACGAATGTTTTTTTGTTCCTTTTTTAAGTCTACAAATTTCATTACGTTGCATTTGTTTTTGAGGGTACATATTGAATCGTAGTATTTTATTTTTTTATGAAGATTTGGTTATTGAAGTTTAACGTATTCCATTCACTGTTACATTACATAGTTATGTGACAGGTAGGTATGAAAGCAAGGTATATGAAATTCGACCTTTGCCCGACTTCAACATTCGCCATATTTGTTAAATAGATAACGTCAAAATAGATTTTTGAAATGATTACTATCGAGGCATAACGATTTCATATGTCATGCGTCAGTTTATGGCTTCCTTACGAGCAGTGAGTCAGCTTCAGCTAGAACTTGGACAAAAAGAGCTCGTAGAATGTCCAAATGTTCTAGAGTAGTTTCAGAACAAAAAATATCCAATTCGAAGATGCAGCTATGAACTATGGGGACACGCTAAAACTAGTTAACCGGCTTGAAATTTTAAATTCATTGTAACATCTACCTCACGATAGATCCCGCCTAGAGTTTCCGTGGCAGATTAACTTTAGCTTCTTCAACCTTTATTATTATGCATATCGATTTGCCGTTGGCTACTTCTGCCTCCAGTTGCTCTCAAACTGTAAAGACTATCTTTCTTTACTTTCGATTTCTAAGCGAATCTGAAATTATTTTAATTATGCATATCGAATAGTAGCCTCTAGCTGCTACAGATCCTGCTACGCACAAACCTGTTGTTGCAAAATATCAATTCGTCATGCCACATGCCTCAAAACTGGTGCGTCTTTCACAAGATTGTGTTTGCCGATTAGCAGTTATAAAAGCAATCTTGTTGTTGTTATGGCTGGTGTTGAGTGAAAAGTAAACCGCCGCGGGCCACGTACGCTCTTAGAAATTACGTTGGCGATTTTTGGTCAACTTGTAGTAGATAAGTAATAAAAAAAAAAATTAAAAAATTACATAGAAAACTTTCGATCTTCATTTTGACGCCATGGACTGACGTTGATTATTCATTCAAGTGGCTGGGTGAGCGAAAGATGAATGACATTGAACAGCAAAAATTGGGTGGATCAGTCACTTGGGCCGCCGCCGTAGGCAATTATTGAACTAATGATTGGAATTTTTTTTTATCTTAGCTTTCTTTTCGCCTTTGCCACGGCATGCGCGAACGCAAGGTGCTAGAGGTGCGCCGCACGCTCAACTGTGCCCTGGATAGCAGCACGGAGACAACATTAGCACTAGATCGATCTGTGCGCCAGCATTTGCACGAGACTGTGAATAGTTTTCCGCTGGGTGAGATTGAACGCTCTGTATTCAATCAGGTACTCTCCACATTGCATGAGTATCCCTGTCTGGAATCGTGTCCGCCTTTGACACACTTTGTTAGCGCTTGTGTGCGTCTGGCCTGGAAGATGATTAATCAGAAGGCGCCGTATTATCTGGATACGGACTTCAATCTGGGTGAGTACTGACTATGAGCACTGAGAACATATGTTTAATGCAACTTTCGCTTTGACAGGCTTTCTGCGTCCCGAAAAACACGAAAGACATCCACAAGCCGATCGTCGTTCGGATCTAATCAAATCTTTTCTCTGGCCGGCACTCATGCAGAATAATCACTGCGTTTTCAAGGCCGTTGTCGCCACCTAAGCTTACAACACACCCTACTACAAATTGTTAAATTGCAAACGAAGTCCGACCATATGAAATTTTCATTAAATTTTAGTTATCGCTTAGCCTATATTACATAAGTTGCAAAATTTGTACATATTTAAAGTTAAACCCAATAAATTATACCTAAACTCTAGCCTGATCTTAGAGAGCGCCACCTAGGCATAGCTAATGGGCTTAAGCAGAACGCACTGGCTCAGCTGTTTGTTGCTGCAGAGCAGCGCATTTTGACCATAGAACTCTATGATGTCACAGGGTGAGGGAAAATGTCGCTCATTTGGCTTTTCCTGTCCAATGGCATAACGCTGTCTGCTATCGATCTGGCGCACAAAGAGATGATAATATTGCTGTGCCGCATAGATGCTAACAATGTATTTGATGCATATATCGGTGGCCTTGAAGGGACGCACTAGACAGGCGCCATCTTCGCGATCCGCAAGCATGCGCTCCGCCGTCTGCCGATCCACAGTAAAGTAGTAGGACTCGGTTTCTATGCTGCGCTGCTCGATTTCCGCATAGTTGGCGTCTTCATCTTCTACACGCAGATGTAAACAACAGTCAGCAAAAGATCAAAACAATAACAATAACAGAACTCACCTACTATGATGTAATCGTGCTTGGGCGTTTGTTTTTGAAACTCGAAAGCTCCGCTGCCTGCGTCATTGTCTCGAGATCGGCTGGAAACTTGTTTGTTGGCGTCAGTGCCGCGGCAAGTAGCGGCATCATCGCTGGCTTGACGCTGATAACCATGACAACAGCTACAACAACTCTGCCTATAGCAACAGTTTGTCTCGATAAGATTATTGTAGCAACGTGCGAAAAGGTTCTGTAGGACTGTCCAATAGACACGTGCACACCAGCAGCACATGACGCAGCCGGCAAACCAAACAATAACAAAGGAGGCCACTGTTTGGCACTAAATCGAATTATAACACGTCGAACTGCGCCTTTGCACTATCCAAAACACTGAGTACTCCGCTGCGCCACATCTTTCACGGCCGCGCGACTCTTAAGACTGAGAGCCCTGGCATCGCCACTGTCTGGGCTTTGGTTCTGGTTCTAGTTCTGGCTGTGGCGCTGACTGGCGTTTCTGAGCGCGTCGTGCTTATTAATTAAATGTGCTTAATGCGCAAACCCCCTTCAATCCAAAACACTGCTAAACGCTCTCCATATGTACATTATCTATAGCGATATTAATATAGACACGAGGGTTGCCTTGTATGTTTCGACAACAGGCCAACAGTCTAGTTTGCTCTTATCTAATCTGGCAGCAAATGTACTCTATTTTAATGTTTGTGCTGCATTGTTGATGGCTCAAATGCCACAGGGTTCGACTTTAAATAGCCACCATGATGCTTCTCACCTAGATGCTATGTGTTGTGTAAAGAAAGCTTGCTACAGCCTTTTAATACTTATTCTATTTTCCTTATTTTAAAACACTACTTTTGCTTACATTATAATATTTTTTACATACTGCAGCTTGTAATTCACAACTGGTTTAAACAGAGTTTAGCATAATATGCCAGTAAATTTGTTTTTATAAGTAGAATTGTATTTTATTTTTATTTATTATATTTCAAAATAATATTTTATTGATTATTGTGATTTAAGGCTTTAAGCATCGTTATTCCTTTAGTATAAGATCGTAGAAATATTTATAAATGACAAAGTGCTTTCATTCTCATCATGGCTGCTTAGACATGCCACTGTATTGACGTACTTTTATAAAAACAGCAGCATTTTCGCCACTTTTAAAAGATATACTTTTTATTTTACCAATAATTTATAAATTTATTAAAACTTGCCTATTTTATTTTCGTAATATAATTGTACGATTTGTAAACCTTCTTCAGGTATAAGTCGTTCCATGATGAAATGGCAATGAAAACTGAATAAAAAACACATAGCAACTTGAAAGTACTCACGCGTGATTTATCATAAAAATCCTATTGAAAAATAAACCTCAAGATGTATGACCCTTTATAGGAAGAAAAATTCAATTTGTTTTTGATAAGTAGAATGGTATTTTGTTTATATTTTATAATTATATTTTTTTTTTAGTGACTTGATTTGCAGACGGTTATCTTGAATAACCATTTTTTCTTATTTTACCAGAGCACCTCTAGGTAAATGCGACGACATGATCACAATTTCGCATATGACCAGGCAAGGTTGCGAATTTTACAAGCTAAAGGCCATCAAATACTCCTTAAAGATTAGTATCCACATAGGCTGGCCGAAATGTCAGTATCTAATAAAAAGAAGCTGGGTGCAATTAAAAAAGAGTAGTTTGCCAAAATCGTTTTGTGGATCAAGTCGTTTTCGGTTTAAAATGATATTCTATGTATGCGTAAAAGAAAAGCTAACCCTCGCATATTCTGAGGGGGGAACATGTGTGTGTCAAGTACGCATGTGTGATCACAGCGAGAAGCGCTGCCGCTGCAAAATGGTTGCACTGTTAACGCCGCGGCCGCAACTTGTTTCATTGTTTTGGTGTAGTTGTTGTGTGTTGGTGTTGTTGTTGTTGTTTTTGGAGCTGATGGTAACTCAATATGCCAATTGTCACAGTCTCGTGATTCGCAGTTTTCAAAAAAAAGTGCAGGCAACTACAGAGTGAGTGCGCCGCTCTGTATGGAACTAAGCCCGAGCTATTTGTAAGCAACATCCATGGCAGCGACGTTACCATAGGATAGCAGGAACACACTGTTTGTAATACAAATATATGTAGATACATAAGTACCATTTATCATTTTGAATTACTCATCGTTTTGCAGTGGCTGGAATTCATTGAATGTTGTTGTGCATCTAGAATTACATACAATACGTTTTTTAAACTAAGTGCTCCCAAGATCTGGTTACAAATGCTTGAGACATGCTGGAGCCAAGAGGGCAACATATGCGTGAAATACAGGGCTATCTCCCAGAAAAGCGCATTCATTTGTTCAGCTCACTGAATGTTTTTCATGACTCAAAACTGATACGGATATGTCTTATATAACTTTATGTTTATACGCTCTTTGATAATGACCTTGAGTTGGGTCACAAAACCGATGATAAGTTATAAAATTTATCTAAAGTAATTTTGGAGCAAATTCAAATACAATTTTGTAGCAAAGACCACAACATGTGCACTTAGCGTAGACAAGCACCTTTTATTTACACTCGTACTAATGCTGGCTGCTATGAATGCTAGCTTCTGTTTATGGCAATGACGTAAATTTCATAGTAACAATAAAACTTATATATTTGAAATTCCTATTGACATAAAAACCAATTAATAAACAAAAACACGAAGAAATCGGTGCACCCATTTACTAGAAACAATAACTAAGTGTTTGAAATAATGTTTTTAATAGGTATAATAAGCCACAAAGCTATTACAACCAAGTAGCTTGTGAAAAGCTCGACTTTAATATACTCTGTATTTACGACTTCTTTCTTATTTATTTAGTTTATTGTAATTGCCTGAACTTAAAGATACAAGGTGGGTCTTGGTCCTTCCAGCGGTGGCATGGTCTTCCCCTTCCCCTTCTCCGCTACCGCATTCGTTTATTGCAAGGGGTTATTGTTTATGTGACGGAACTACTTTTATGGACTTTGAGCCACTGAATCCGAATCTAAGCTCCAAAAATCCCAGTACGTTAGGTAAAATTGAGACTCTTTTGTGGTCTGAAAAGGAAGATGTAGGTGTAGGTATAAGCTTAAATCCGTTTTCAGTAAAAAAAACATGTTTCTTTCATAGAAAGCAAAAATAATGTATTCAAAGTACTTGCCTTCGCTAACTACACATTTCTCCCCTCTCTCGGGCACTTTGTGGATGCCACGCCAAAAAAAATTTCCTTCTCTTTTGATGCAAACCACTCATCGGACGTCTTCGTAATGTTCGAAGTGCTGCTCAGCCGGCGCGTGACCCATTGATGTCAACAGGTGGTAGGCAGGGGCCAACTCTAAGTGGGATGGAAACTCCCAATTGAGTGTCTCCAAGTAGTTTCAGACCATTTTTGACTCGTGCGGTGTCGTGGAGAAATATCAGCTTGTCATGTCTTTGTTGATAATCCAGCCTTTTTTCACACAGAGCACAATACAATTTGATCAGCTGTTGGTGGTAGCGTTGGGCATTGACAGTTTCAACAGATTTCAGCATCTCATAGTAGACCATATCCTGCTGATCTTACCAAATGCACAGCATCGTCTACCGTCCAAGCGATTTGGTCTTGCGTAAGATGTTGATGGTTGGCGAAGATCAACCCATAATTTTTTGCGTTCAGGATTCTCGAAATATATCCTTTTATCGCCCCGCCCTATTATCACGTACGCAGCCCTTTTGTGGTGGCCCAAGGTGCAGCAAAGCGGAGCAATTAAAAAGTGCAGTAAGCTATAATACAAAGACTGATATGCCTATCTCTGTCGGGAGCAATGCGTACATGTCCTACAGCTGCAATGGAGACAGTCCTCGGACTGACTCCACTGCACATACATATCAAAAAGTCAGCTATGCAAAGTCTTCTGCAGATCCGGATCACGTCTGTACTCGTGGAAAGTGACACAGGCCATGCTGCACTTATAAGTTCTCTTCCTGGCCTATCGATCTGCTCAAGATCAGATTATATGACCACGGAACTTCTCCATAATAGGAAATTTAGATCTCTCATTCCAAATCGCGAGACTTGGACTGAAGGCAACCCCTGTGGTAACCTCCGGTGCCAGCAATGGTTTACGGATGGTTCCAAGACGGAACATGGTGTAGGTGCTGGAGTTGTCGGACCCAACACCAGAATCTCTATTGCAATGGGTATCTGGCCCAGTGTCTTTCAAGCAGAGATTCACGTCTTAGAGATCTGCGCTCACAGTATCCTCCTTAAAGGTACTAGGGGTGCTAATTTACAGATAGCCAGGCCGCTATCAGCGCATTGTCTTCGTGGAGAATCTCCTCCAAGCTGGTTAGGGAATGCGTGAACGAAATCCAACTCCTGTCCTCCAATAACAGAGTCACACTCCGTTGGGTTCCTGGACATTCAGGAGTGGAAGGTAATTCGACAGCTGATGAGCTCGCAAGACTGGGTTCCTCTTCGCCCACCACTTGCCCCGCGCCCTTCTGTGGCATCAGCTGGTCAACAATGAAAACTATGGTCAACAAATGGGCCTTAAGTGAACATAGGAGATATTGGTTCTCTTTACCGAATTTAAGACAGACAAAAGTGCTTGTCTCACCCTCGGATGCAAACCGAACTATAGGTCTTGGTAGAGCGGACCTAAGGTTCCTGGTAGCCTACTTGTCTGGGCACCATACTGTAAGTTATCACTTACAAAAAATTGGGCCTATCGGACTCCTCAGAGTGCAGGCTTTGTTTTGAAGACGACGAGACGACCAAACACATCTTGTGTGACTGTCCAGCAATAGTGTGGGACAGAGTCACACATTTGGGAGCTGAACGGATCACCCCGTTTCAGCTACGCCGAATCCCAACGAAAGACTTACTGCTCTTCATAAGGAAGGCAGATGGTCTTTTGTCCTAAAAGAATGGGTTAGGTGCAATAGATCTTCAGGCCGCAGTGCCCACTCTCTGTTGTGAGAGAACCTAACTATTTAAAAAAAAAAAAAAATTCTTTTATCGCAATCCAATGGAGGAACTACTTTCTTTTTTGTCTGGCAAACAAGATGTTCATAGTATCTTAACTCGACCAAACAGCAAACAGCGGCACACCTATTGTGACATATAGACAAATAAACGTGCAAACAGACACCAATCTATAATACCCTTAACTATATGATTACAGGGTATTAATATCATAATTTAATGGCATGTCACGTGCCTAGTATATCAATAAATATTTATTATTTAAGCAGTTAAAAACATAACGATACAAAATGATTGCGTACAGTAGCCCCAAAGCGGCCAATTAATATGCATCAAAAATGTTTTCGATAATTGTCAATAGTTAATTGTCATAAGCCAACAATAACGAGCAGCAAAAATTGATTTTTGGCTATATGGGCGACATTTGATTGAAAACCGAGCTACGAGGGCCACCACTTCGTAGGGCGTCAATTCACTGCCAATGTCAATCATTTGCTGTCAACATGCTGACACACACCATTTATATCAATAAACGCCACCTAGAGTGTTTATGCGGACTGAGGGAGAGACGGGAGGGGTTGCTATGCTTTACGGTGGTCCATTCAAAAGTCAAAGAACTGAGGAAAAATGTATACAATGTCTAATTTTGATACAGTTACAAGCAGCTGTGTCCCTGAATCAGTGACGTAGTTAAACTTTTGGGAAGGGGGGATATGAATTAGTAAAAAGGTTGTTCAATAAGTGCAGCTAGATGTCAAGATGGATTTACATTTCAATCCTTTAACTTGGTTAAAAACTAAACTTTGTTATTCGTTACCATCGGCCCATATTTTGCAATTATAAAAGCAATAAAAATCATAAACATAAGTTGGTCGCACCAAACCAACAAGGCGACTACAAGCCACCAACACCCTCTCTTTTTTCTCCCACACACCTCAACATATAAACTTGAAACTTACCCCATATACAAGGTGGCGCAAAAGAAGTCATCCGATGTTGTTTGGCTCTTATTTTTTTTCTAAATGAAATTCCAAAATTGACCAAAAATGACCAAAATTCGTTGCAGGGACCGCCGGCTGAGGCCCAATTGCGTGGCACGTCGTCTGGTCGATGTTTCGGGGCTCACTTCGACGTACTCGGCTACAGCGGCGATAGTATCGCTCCATGGCTTATTCACTTGTATTCTGTATCTGTCTAGTCCACAAATGTCAAAACGGATTTGATATTGGCGGCCATTTACAAAAATGAGAGCATCTTCCAATAGGGTGATTTCTTTTGCGCCACCTGGTACTTTTAATAGCTGCTTTGACGTTTCTTTCGATTTTCATTTAAATCGTTAAAAATTTACGAAACTTAAAGATATAAATATCGACTTTATCACATATTTCTACTGAAAATATCATAGTATAAAATACATTTTTTTAAACATAAATACAGAGAAAGATTAAATATAAGCTTATGGGGGATAGACCCCCTCAAACGATAGCTACGCCTTTGCTCTGAAAATCTAAAACAAATTTGCAAGTGAAAAAAAAAAGAAATACATAAAACATAAAACAAAATCGCAGAGTAATAAAATATTTTTTCTCTTATGTGTTTACATTTGTTATTATGTCCATGCAGCCGTACAACTGAGCCACACGAAACTCACCACAAGCGCAAAGTCAACATAGCAACATGTAAGCAGTGCAAGCAGTGCACAACTGAGTGGCGCCAAGTTTTCTACGCCTTCCGCTTGAAAGCCGAGCAGCATTTAATGCCATACGAGCATAGCAGCCGAGTGGAGCCGAGCTGTTTTTTGCCGAGCCTAAGTCACAATCGCAGGGCGCAGTCAACGCCATCCGTTCGCACATTTGCGCATTTTGCCCTCGACCGTTGTCCAGTACGGACTATGCCTCGCAGTTTCTTGCGAAAAACCAAAAGGCGCGAGCGTAGCCACTATTCGAAAACGAAGCCAAAAAACATTGAAATTAGTTTCAGCCATAAATATTTAATTAACAAATTATTTTGCATTGTGTTTTTGTCAATGAAACGCGTCGTCAGAGCGCAGAAATAAGCAAAAAGTTTTCCATCTGCCGAAAGTGTCAATTGAATTAGCGTTAACATAAAGAAATTATAAAGGCGCAACAAGTGTTCAGCCAAAAAAAAATACGGTGCGTGTTGGTGGCGGCAGTGTGGAGGCCCCTTATAAAATCCAAAGTGGTTTCACTTAGAGTCGAATTTGTGGTCTATGGATATACATAAAATTGCAATTAATACATTTTTATGGACACTGTTCGCGAAGTAAGAGATTAATAAAGTGTCTAAGTGTACAGTGTGTGTTATAAGTAGTTTCTGTTCTGTGTGTTCCAAAAAGTTATACAGCTCATAAAATCAACAGATTTGCTTTCAACTACATTTGGTAAGTGTGAATTTTATGTGTCTACAGATTTTACAACTTAATCAGTGTGTGTCAGCTCTAAAAATTAAATTAAATTTTCTTAACTCAGTACTTATAAAGGCATTTAAAGCATGAAAACTAGGCCAAACTATCTTGTATAAAACACAAAATTAAATATGCCACTGCTATAGCATACATGCCACTTAGGTGTCATCTAGGCCCAAAATAGTGTACAAAAATCAATAATTCAAATCAATAATTAATTAATGAGCTTCTAAACAATGTTTTTCACTTTGTTACATTCAATTCGTACAACCGCACACAGATTTATGTGCCATATTAATTAAAATGTAGATAATTGCCGCCTGTGGACAGACACTTAACTTCCGTTCCATCAATTTGACTATGGCTCATGTGAGAGGAGCTCTTCAATTCCAATAATCAGCTGTCAGCATGCAGCCCATTAAAACATTTACTTAATATAATACAATTTGAAAAAAGAATTGTGCACCTGTTGCCCACAATTTCTAGTGCCCCGTTTCCACTGGCGTCGCAATCCAAAAGAATCTGGGTGGACCTTAATAATCATGAATTTTATTATATAACCTGTACCCAGTTTCCTAAAAGGATGTACTTCAGCGTCAATTTTTGTATTGGTGATGACTTCACGCATATTGAAAGTAGAGTAAAGAGTTTTGTTCATAAGGCTCACATTAGTCTTACAAACAGCCGTGCTCCGGAAAACAAAAAAACCAAACCGAACAATTTTATTCGAATTTTTTTGCGTGCTTCGGAAAACTTAATTTTTTTGTCGATATTTTCCTTTTTATTTTCGATAGATTCATATATTTCCTTTATTAGGCCCTGTACCGTATGGAACAAAGGGTATATTAAGTTTGTGCAAGCCGAAAATGTATGTAACATACAGAAGGAGACGTCGGAGACCCCACAAAGTTACCTAAAGTATGATCAGGGTGACTAGAAAAGTCGATATACCCATATCCGTCTGTCCGTCTGCCGGTTTGTCTGTATGAACGCCTAGATCTCAGAGATGGTAAAAGCTAGAGCGACTAAGTTTTCAGATTAGATGCGTAATTATGTCAGAGGAGACAAGTTTATTTTATTTTTTCGTTATCAGGGTTATATCATATAGCTCCCATAGAACCAATTGGTCAAAAAACGATTTTTGTACAAAATTGGTTGTGTTTTGTTTGTTTGTGAAGATATTGTAACCAAATTTGGCTTTAAGAAGTTTTTTAGAATACCCAAGCACTATACCATAGGTCCCATAGGACCAATCGGTCAAAAAAACGTTTTTTGTACAAAATTCGTTGTGTTTCGTTTGTTTTTGGAGATATCGTCACCCAATTTGGCAGATGAAAGTTTGTTATAGTTCTCAATCAGTGTACCATATTAGATCAAAATCGATTGGATATATCATATAGTCCCCATAGGACCGATAGGTAAAAAAAATTTTTGGGTGCAAAATTCGACTGATTTCTGTTTGCTTATGAAAATATTGTTGCCAAATTTGCCGAATAAAATATCTTTTGGCGGTCTTAAGCAATATGTCGGACTTAATTGCAATGTGATGGTACAGAGTATCCCAAAGTCGTCTGCGCCCGACTATAGCGTACGCCATCTTTATTCCGATAAACTCTCCTGTTGTTTAAAAAACAAAATAATTACTATTCCACAATATTTTTACAAACAGCCTTTTTAAAGAGTTCTCTAGTCTTATCTAAAAAAATATTTTACTTATTGTCATACAGAATTACATGTCTGTTCAATGCTAAAAGGGTCTAAATTTTGGAGTCGACTTGACTTTAATAATATGTGTGTAAAACTTAAACTACTCCTATGCGGAAACTGTGAATGAAACAGTGGCATGTGTCCGCAATTGAGCATACACGCTGCTCCTTAGCAGCGCCCTCTAGCGGCGCCAGTGTCTATGCGAGCTAAGACATTGCTCATACGCCCAATGTGCATGCCAAATTGCGCGCAAAGAAATGCAATTGCAGTAAAAGGCAATTTCAAAGTCAAATTTGGAATTTTGAGCAAACATGCACTCCCACTCTTCCACATTTTGTTGTTTTTGCAAATAAGGCATGACAAATGGATCATTCGAAAAATAACATCAAAGGCAAAACAAACAAAATTATGAAAGATTTATTGTAGCTTCAAGTGCAAGCGCAGTCTGCTTGCTGCGGTCAGTCAGAGAATTTATCAGATACAAAAATAACAACAAGCAACGAGTCAGAATTGTTGTAGATTGTAACTGTTGTAATTCGCATGCAATAAGCAGGCAGCTACAATGTATGCATAAGGGGTTTGCTGGGGGCATGGCGTAATATGCAACAGTTTTCACAATAAACGCGAGAGATATTCAACGTGTGTGAGCATGTGCAGACATGTCGTCGCGAGTCAGTAAACTAAGTTACTTGCCAACGTTGTGGTCGACGTCGTCGTCGTCGTCGTCATCTTCTGTTGATTGCGCCTTTGTGTATAAATTAATTAAATTAAAAATTTCCGGTTAAGCCTCCAAATGTCAAACGTGTGAAACGTTTCAGACACACATGCAAATAAACAGGCAGGGGATTCGAGCGAAAGAGTGACTGGTATGCTGCTTAAGGGGTTAAACTGAGTTAATCCTTTGCTACCATTCTTGACATTGCAATGTATACTCAGCGTATACGCAATATCATGCTGACTACCAAGCCTACCTTCAGTCACTCACTCACACCTCAAGCAGGCACAAACTGGTACCATACAAAATTTCGTAAACACCTAACAATATTGGCAATACTTGCGTATATTTACATAAATATTAAGTATACGCTCATATGACAATGAATTGATAGCCATACGCTGCCAAAATCAATAACTACATGTATGCCAATTCAAATATCAATCTTATGGAGGACTAGCTGGAAAACGGCGAAATATGTAAGCTTTTATACAAATAGAAAATCGAATATTAATATTTTGGCGTGCTAATTGAGGAACAACGAACTCAGCATACCCTACTACTATATGCTTTTGAAATTTAGTGCAAGAAACATTTTAGGCAAAGCAGGAATTTTTCGAACATATGTCCTGTACATAGTATAAATTTGTATTTTCACATGTTGTCGGACATTCGACACAGATATAATGACGTGTTGGCTATTTCGTATAATGCGTGAATCCGTTTCCGGCATTTTACTATCAGAACTAATATCTGTCATACATATTTTATGAATGTTTGATGCAAATTCCAATTAAATGTTTGTTTTTATAGACCCCATCGTTGGCGCGTGTTGCATACAAAACTCATCAGATTAAGCCAATTAATTGAAGAAGCGAAATAAATCAATCAAAGATAAACGTATTTTGGTAATACGAGTATTTATTTAATAGGATTTTTTGTTGTCTCAGAGTCCCAGAGTTGGTAGTTCTCTTTTGCATATACAAAATTGCTGCGTCTGGGAAGCGCGACGTTAAACTTCGAGGTCTACACTCAACAAGCTGAGCTACCCTTGTATGTATATGATATGGCCACTGAGGCGATTCGAGCTACCGTCTCTGAAATACCTTAGTAGAGTTATCTGCAACTTTAATGATGATTTTATTTCCCACATTTTATCTATACGAAATAAAGTTGAAACTTTAAAATTGTAGAAAAGCACTTTGACGTTATTTAGGGGTACAAGGTGGCATGGCAGAAGAATACAAAATTAACTTGACATGCCTGCTTAAATAAGAAGTTCAAATCTGAAGTTGGGTTATCCTATCTCTTATAGTTTCCAAGATCTTGGTGTTTAGACAGACTGCAAGAAGAAACTTCATGGAACATTGTTAGGTTAGGTAAGGCAGAGATCACCCAGAGACCATGAGATCCATTGTGATGCCTAATTGTGTAAGGGGAAAAAAGAAACATAAAAGAGTCAGGAATGAGGGAGGGGTTAGAGGAGCATTATTTGGATGGTCAAAAAGCTGGAGGCCATTTCCAGTCGCCTAAGTCCCTGCAAAACCATATTGAGTATTTGACAAAAGAGGCCAGAACCGCTATGGGCGCATTCGCCAGACTGCACAGGTCTTCAATGAAAGGTTTCCCCAAAAACTGAGAGGGGGCCTTCTCCTTTATACATTGCTGCTTATTTTCCTAGAATCTTGATGGTTTTAATTTGAGCAAAATTCGAAGAAGTGTATGATCTATAGAATTAAGTTCATAGTATAGACAGCCGAAGGGGTATATCGAACCCTGTTAGACCCTTCAACCTAACTTTATTTAAACTCCTCTGGAGTCACAATCTAAACCTAAGAGAGATGGCAGGAGATAGGAGAAACATGGAGATGTGTACACGTTGCTAGAGTCAGTGATAGGGCGAGAAGTTTAGGGTAACCCTACATTATTTATTTTTGATTGATGTCGTATCAGGGTACTTCACTGAGGTAACTAAGTATTTACGATTGGATATACTGGATAATATTCAATAACAATATTTTTAAGTCCTTTCTATACGGCTATACTTTTGCGTTACAAATCTCTTAATGAATCTTTGATACACCTTCTTGTCTGTAGAGTATTGAATTGCTGTTCACATAGCACACAAGTGTTTCCAAAATATGAGCAACTGACTGTATCATCTCATTTCCTCAGTATGCGTCTTAGAGTATTTGACATAAACTGATTCCAATTTGATTATTTAAATTAAAAGTAAGTCACGAACTTGTAAACAACATCGGATTTTAGCATCTTTACGCTCAACAAGACAGCAAAAAAAGCAAACATAATGGTCTGCTCAGCCATTAGCCTCCAATATAAGAGGCAGTTCCAGTTGCCGTTGGTAGAGACTTCACTTATTTGTCCACTCCAATTAGCATTCAATTAGAAAATAAACGTAGCGCTAATTAAATTTGCAAATTCACAATTGCCAGAAACCCGTCAGCACTAAATTTCGAACGTCTGTTGGTGGCACAGATTAACAGCTCCACGCGCCCCTCCATGATGTGTTTCAAATGCCTCATCAATGCGAATTTAATGTCCTGTGCAGTCTTAACCCTAAATACAATGCCAAAACTTTCCACAAACTACAACAACTAAATACAAAGTGTCAATATTTTGACAGCACCGCCAGGAGTTGGGTGGCACGTTGGACTCGGCCTCTACTGAGCATGATGGATAAGCTGGCAACGTGCCATTGCCGCAAATCCCAACGGATGAATTTTACTGTCTAACCGGCTAGTGACCTATTGTTGCCTTTCAGCCTGGGCGTTGACGTATACGCGCCGTGTATGAATTTAACGTTGACATCACTGGCCAGACCCCCAGCTCTGCGTTGACGTGGGGACCCTTTAAGTGCGGAGTTATTACCGAACGTCAGCCACTTTGGCTCATTTTATGAGCTCTTTTGAAGTTGAGTCTATGAAATTGGTTGAAATGGTATTGACTAATGCCACAATTGAGCAATTTTGTCAGTTCATTTGGTATACGGCCTAAAATCCGTAGTGTTGCTAGGATGACGCGTCAGGTAATTGACTGTGTGTATGCCCAGCGTACTTTGGGATTAGTGTCACGCTGTTGCTATGCCAATTATATATGTATACGACGAGTAATCCAGCTTCCATTCATGGCACTTCAAATCTTTTGAATATGCATGAGAGCAGTGGCGTAGAAAGTGGGGAGATCAACCAGAGAATAAATTGAAACGAAAACTCTAACTCTACGGCATAAATTTGGAACAGTAAAGTACTTGCAGTTAAGTGGAAACGTACACATACAACGTGACCCAATTTTGACATTTTTTTAACTCTCTCCCACCCTCGGTGCCCATCCGTAGTATATGCCAAGACCCCCGGATGTCTAGAAGATATTGACCACGTGACGAAGAAACCTTACCCCCCTGCTCGCTGCTGTGACCAAGCGTGGTATTTTTAGACCCCGATCCCCCACTGAACGGGTCACATAGTTTGGGTACGTTTCCTTAATCTTGACTATTCGTCCGAGTTATAAATCTTGCAAAAAGTGGAAAGAACTCAAGTTTATTCCAAGAAAAAATTGTTAGATGCAAAAATAGAACAGTGTAAATTGTGAAGTTCAAGGAACCGATGCCTACATACATGTATCAGTCCTGTTGAAAGCTTGATTTATTCCAATTTTTTGAAAACCTTTATAGTGGTCAGGGGCACGAACCGAACCAGGTTGGCCAGTCTTAGTAAGCGAAGGACGATGAGTTCTTTCCCAAATTAGCTTCAAAGGAAGTAGATGGAAGTGTCTATTCAACGGAGTAAAGTATTCCATGTAATTTAAAAACTATATTAGAGGGCTGACAAATCTTCACGAAGCCCTAACAAAGGCGGTTGACGACCCTCCGAACTAGTTTTTGCTTATAGTTCTGGGTAATAATTAAATATTCAATATGTGCAAAATACACAGACAATTTCCGCGATCCACTGCATATAGGTTTAATACAACCCAGGCGAGGAGTCATGAGCAATCTGGCTGTCGGTTGAAGTTCATCAATTCTAGTGTCTCCGAAAAATTATTCCCATTTAATTTACCTGCTTCCTGTAACCTAAAAAATTATTCTTTGATTTGGAAAAAGGAACTTTCCAAAAAAGCAGTCATGTTCTCCCACACCACAAAATGCTTTCTAAGCCACTGTACCCCAGGGATTTTGTTGCCTAGTCTGCAAGCCTGAGGCGTCTTCAATTGCATTAAATTTGCATTGATAAAAAATATATGTACCATCCATCCATATATATACTACAAATATACGCTATAGAGAGATATCCATAACTTTCCATTTGCCTTATCGTTCTCCCACAGATACAAACACGCACATACACACACACTTACAGATACTCTATCTGTATTCATAATCGTAAACTTTCATAATGCAGTCGCGTATTCGTTGGATACTTTGTATGCCATTTGCCTCTTAGATGCAGCCAGCACACGAACACATGGATTAGTGGGCATGTCTGTGTAAATGTGTGGGTTGGTGTGTCTTTGTATCTGTATGTTTATGTGTGTGTCTGCGTGCGCGTGGGCATGGCCATCAAACTAAGTGGATTACTTGGAACGGGCAAACATAGTGGATTTCTATCAAGGACAAGGCGCCTGCAGTTCCACTTGCCATACCAAATACTATTAGAAATTATTAGAATTAAATTTTGAATTGACATTGCAGCATTGGCTATAAATAGACCCTACATTGGCACAAATTTGACAAAAATATAATTTTTAGATTTTAGCCTCACTGCACGTGCCCATGGCTTTCCCCCCTGCTCCCCCTGGTGAAAAACTGCTCAAAACTGACTTGGTGACTGACCGACTGACTGCGTGACCATGCAAACCATAGTAGAGACGTAGATTCAATGTAGTGTGGAAATTGTCATAAACTGATGCGAGTGCACACGGTGCACACGACGCTCATTAATTTTAACTCGTAATGTTCTCTATAGGAAGATACAGAGATGCAGAGACGTAGAGACGTCCACGGGCTCGCTACGAGCTGTGGTTGGCCAGTACTGACTGTCTGCTCGTCCAGCTGTCGCCCCATTTATGACATTTTGTCTGCTTGCATAATTAACGAGTTGTTGAGCTTAGGGCCATACACATTTTCCAGCCACCTTGAAAAATATTAATGCAGAGAAGAGAGTATTAATATATATTTTTTTGATCTGTGTGTTTTGAAATGTGTAAAAATTTTAGTACTGTTTTACTATATTTCTATTTCTATAGATAAAGTTAAATGTATATTGTTTGTTCGTATACTAAAGCAGGGAATCAAGAAAAAGTACGGCCCCATAAATGTATAGCCATTGAAAATAGTTCGTTGAGTTTCTCTCGTTGTGTAATTATTTCAAAAATAAATATGACTTGATGTCCTTTAGACTATTGTGAAAACAATCCTGAGAGCTTCGTAGTTTGTGGGAGAAGTCATGACCGAAAACCGTTCTAGTGGAAGAAGTATGAAAATATGAAGTTTAGTTTTTTTCCCTCATCTCACATTGTCACGTTTCATCCCCTGTTTGAAAACAAATCTTATTCTTGACACAGAAAATCTATTAGGCCATTACACCGGCACCTCAGTAAGCTTCATACACAGAATGTGTCCAGCGCTTTCATCATCTGCTTTTTTTAAGACAGCCTTTTCGTCAACGACTATGAAGATAGAGCCATTCGACTTTTATGAACGCATGGATTTATCGCCACTGCTAGTACTTACTGTACGACAGAAAAAATAAATCTTTCAACCTCAAATGTAAATTTCTATGTCGTTTTTAAAAATATTTGACTCTCAGCATCATCATCGCCAGCATCTTTATCATCATACGCATCTTTTTAGTAGATATTACTTTTTACTTTGTAATTTATGTTGGACGCTTACCGCCATCAACATTATGATCATCTTCATCATCATTATCATATGTATATTTTAACTAGATATTACTTTTTTACTTTATAAATTATGCCGTTTTTGATAATATTCGACTCTCTTCGCCATCAACATTTTCATCAACATTAACATAAACATAAACATCAACATCATCATATTCGTTTGTAATATCATCTTATTTTCATCATAATCATCTTCAACATCATCATAATCAAAATCATCTTCTTTATTATCGGAATTTTGCATCATCTTGGCAACATAAAACTCTTCATTTTCATCTTTAGTAATTGTCATCATTATCGTCTTCATCTTCATCTTCATCTTCATCTTCATCTTCATCTTCATCTTCATCTTCATCTTCATCTTCATCTTCATCTTCATCTTCATCTTCATCTTCATCTTCATCTTCATCTTCATCTTCATCTTCATCTTCATCTTCATCTTCATCTTCATCTTCATCTTCATCTTCATCTTCATCTTCATCTTCATCTTCATCTTCATCTTCATCTTCATCTTCATCTTCATCTTCATCTTCATCTTCATCTTCATCTTCATCTTCATCTTCATCTTCATCTTCATCATCATCATCATTTTATCTTTTTAATAGGTATTACTTTTTTACTTTGTAAATTATTCCGTTTTTTGAAAATAGGCCCTCATCGCCATCATCACATAAATATCGACATTAAAATCGCCTAAAATCATATACAATTCTTCATATCATTTTCTTGATTACTTTCAACATCATCATCATATTTTAATCAAACTAATCTTCAAAATCATCTTCATTATTATTCATTATCTTCATTATCAATACTTTCATAATTTTTTTTTGTCAACATAAATTAGAGGTGGGATACTATCGATAGTGGCGCCACTCGATAGTTTAGACTTCGATAGTTGAAACTATCGATAGTATCGATATTACTATCGGGCTATGAGAAATATGACATACTTAACAAGGGAAAATTTTAAAACAAATACCATAGAGCAAGTAGGGCCTTTTTTAATACATACTTACAAAAAAGATATTGTAAAAAGCAAGACAGAAAAGTTATAAAAAGAGATTGTATTAAAAATACATACTAAAAAGATGGCGTACATTAAAGTCGGGCGCGGACGACTTTGAGATACCCTGTACCACTGCTTACAATAAAATCGGGTATATAGCTTAAGAACACCAAAAGACATTTGATTGCCAAAAAAGGTTACGATACCTTCATAAACAACCAAAAACAGACGAATTTTGAACCAAAAATGTTTTTTTGACCGATGGTTCCTATGGGAGCTAATATAGTCAACCGATTTTGACCAAATTTGGTACAATGTTGGGTATTGAAAACTTCTTAATGCCAAATTTGGTTACGGTATCTTGACAAACAAACGAAACACAACAATTTTGTGCAAAACGTTTTTTTGACCGATACCCCCCAAGGGAAAAAAAAAAAAAAAAAAAAATTTTGATCTAATTTGGCACAGTATTTGGGAAATATAAAAAACTTTCGAATTTGGTAACGATAACTTCACAAACAAACGAAACACAATGCGGCATCGATTTTCTTTTTTCTTCCTGATGAATTTTCATAGAAATTCGATTTACTCAAATAGTTCTGCATAGTCCGCTTCAAGTATTTATCCATGACTTCTTAATGAACAACAACACCACCAATCTAAATTTAAAACGATTGTTAGTTTACATTTTTTATTTATTCTATTGGGTCGTTCACTAGTAATTTCGTTTGATGACAACAGCTGATCTTATTGAATTTTTTCGCAGCCAACTTCACACTTAACCGCTTTACCTTTATATATTTGAACAGCTGATATAGTACGGCTTTTTTGTAAAAAATTTTGTTACATTTTTTGGAATAGTTTTTGTTTGGTACCCTATCGAAGATGGAAGATCGAAAACAGCATTTTCGGCATATTTTACTGTTTTACTATCAAAATTGGTTTGCAAAATTTCGTTCCGGCAATTTCGATCTTCAGGATGCACCACGTCCTGGAAGGCCTCTTGAAGCCGATGTGGATAAAATAAAGTCGTTGGTCGATGCAAATCGTCGAATAACAACTCGAGAGATTGCTGAAAGATTAAATTTGTCTAACGCGACCGTTCACAAGCACATGAAACGTCTAGGACTAATTTTGAAGCTTGACATATGGGTTCCTCATGTTCTTACAGAACGAAATTTGCTTCGTCGCATTAACGACTTGCTTATCAAACGTCAAAGAAGTGATCCATTTTTGAGGCGCATTGTTACTGGCGACGAAAAGTGGGTTGCTTACAAGAATGTAAAGCGCAAGAGATCATGGTCTAAAAAGGATGAATAAGCTCAAACCACTTCGAAGGCCGATAGTCACCAAAAAAAGGTTATGTTGTCTGTTGGTGGGATTTCAAAGGGATCGTTTATTGTAAACTTTTGCCCGACAATACCACGATTAATTCTGAAGTGTATTGTGATCAGCTGCACAAATTGAGTGATGCACTCAAACAGAAGAGGCCAGAATTGATCAATAGATCAATAAAGGTGTAGTGTTTGCACCAGAATAATGCGAGACCTCATACAAGTAGGGAACTAGCTTAATTACATGATATGCAAACTTTTTTATAATAAAAAAAAAAAAAATAAAATAAAAAAATAAAATGTTTTACACAATAAAAAAAATTATGTTTACATTGCACTAAAAAAACGAAATTACTTAGTGAACGACCCAATATTATATAAATATTATTCCTACCTTTGCAAAAACGCTCGCTATTGCCTCAGGCTTCACTGAAAGTACACTATCGATATTCAGAAAAAACAATCGATAGTATCCGAAAAATAAAACTATCGATACTATCGATAGTGCCATCGATAGTATCCCACCTCTAACATAAATATCTTCATTAACTTTATTTTCATCGTTATAATCATAATCATTAGGATCACCATCATCCATCATCATCATCATCATATCCATCATCATTATCGTCATCAACAAATATATCAACATTATCGTCATCATCTATAAAATTCCCCATACTCTTGATCGCTATCAACATCATCTTATATTTATCATAATTATCTTCAGTATTATCATTATCTTTAATATCAACACTTTAATCATCTTCCTTTTCAACATAAATATACTAATTTCATCATTATTATGATTATCACCATATCCATCATGATTATCATCACATACATCATCATTATTCTCACCAACATAGTTATCAACATCACCACCATCATCCATAATATTCGTCAGCATCATCCGCTTGATCACTATCTACATCATTATTTTATTTTACATCATCTTCCTCATCAACACTATCAGCATTATTTTTGTCTATGGAAAAATCTTCATTACCTTCATTTTTTCATATCAGCATCATCTTCTTCGTCATCATAATCATCTGCGTCATCTTTTTTTTCATCTTCATCTTTCACGTTCTTGTGATCATTTCTAATAAGCATAGCTATGTTTTAAGTGATAATTTTTTATTTTGACACCCCTAATTGAAAAAAGACTACGAGATCGTTGGAAGTAAGAAACAGGACAGTTCCTGTATCTTGTTCGCTTTTATTGCTTTTCTGCTATCAACATTTTATCTAATTGATGATTCAGTCTCTTTTTGCAAACAAATAAATTGGGCAATTAAGATACGTCAGGCAATAGTAATAGCCAAAAATAAAAGCCTTGGCTGTAGACCTTTCGGAGACTGACGCTGAGCAGCGCAGCAATCCGGGTGTACCTGCTCACTTGCACGTCGACACTCGGCAAAAAATGCCCAAATCCTTGCCTGACGTCATGCCCATTTCACTCGCCCAAAAAATATCAGTAAGCAAATTCCGTGTATTAAAATGATATAAAATTGGCATTAAATGGGACTCTTAAAATGGTGATTTTTGTTGTTGTCTATTGTATGTTGATTTCTTAGAAGGTGTGGTGGCTATAAATTGTTTGCGAAGAAATAAGTAGAATTTTTTTTCAAAAGTAAATAAAATTTGAATTAGAATTTTTTTTGCAGCCATTAAGGTGGTTAATGTTTTTTGTATTTTTTTCGACTTTGTTGCGCAGTCGCAGCAACAGCAGCAGCAAAAACTAATAAGCTGGTCACATCCGCCGGAAATGGGGCACAATCTAACTCTTTATACTTTCTATATTAAGTTTCCGTCAAGTTAATGCCATATTAAAGTCGCGCAACTTGCAACTTCTAGCAACTAAAAGTACATTAAGTATACGAGAGATAAATGCGTCGTGCATGGCATGAACGCAACTAAAAGTCACGTATCCTCGCGTTTAGTCCTGTTAATGAACACTTAGCGCCAGGCCACACATCATTAGCTATGTTAAAGCAGCTCCAGTTACAGCAAATTTCAAGTCCTCGACTTGCTTTGGGCATTGTAATTAAATTTAACTGGCAGCTGGCAGCCCGCACATTGACTTATTTCTAGACAGTTACTGAGCCTCCTATTTTGAGAGTTTCCCTACAAGTTTGACAACGACGATGACGTTGACAACAAGGATGTCAGTGAGTATGACTGCTGCGCAAAAGCCCAAAGGAAAACAAACATATGTATGTACATGTATAAACTTTTTGCTATAAATGTATCTGTATCTGTAGCCGTATATGTATCTGTAGCTGCGTGCCATTGAGCCAAAATCAACAGCAACAAAAATGCAAACGATGTGTCGCCACCTTGCCTGTTGACAATTTCACCCATTTGACCAAGTGACAGACTTTGAAATGGCAAAGTGGCTATGGGATAAGCTGGGAGTAATACGCAGCATCCTTAACCTTCAGCTTTAGACCCCCAACCCCACCAACACGCTTACACTCTACATGTGAGTGCTGTAAAACAAGCAAATATCAATAGAATCTTTATTGCTTTTATAAATATTTGCTTTTGATTTAATGCTCTATAGAAGGGTACCATGTAGTTGGTCAGTCAGTTTGCAACAGGCAGTTCGGAGCGAGTGTGCTTCGGCTTCGTGACTATTTCGACTTAATTTGCATGCACTGCGCCTAGGGGTTCAAGAGTAAGCTGCAGGCACTTTATTTTGATATCTTGGCCTGTTCATCTATTGAAGAATTTCAGGATATCCACCCGCACTATAAAACATAAACAATCGAAATTCGAACCAATTATACACTTTGATAAGGATCAAATCTAAAAATGTATTAGTTTGCTTCGACTGGCAATTGAACCGCCTGCTTCTGACGTGATTCGGACCTTGGTCTCAAATATACTTCATTGCGACTATCTTCGATACTTGGGGTTAGAAGAGAGCGTGTCTGAGAAAAAAAGTATTCACTTATTCTGGCTTATGTACATTTTAATTATCCCAACTCTCATAATCTGCAAGATCGAGACGTTTATATTATCAGACAAGACCCAGTTTGCTATGTAGGCTTATGTGAGCCCGATCAACTTTGAATTGTTGACTTTTTCTCAAACTTTGCTCCAAACACCTTTTCCCGTTTTCCTTGAAGGCTCCTACAATCCTCAGCGAATATTATTTATTTGCAGTGCAGCGTATCCCACTGTCGCCTATTCCACTGTCCAACTGATTCGCATTTTTTATTCCGCCATTGTTGCTTCAAGCGGTTTAACCCTTTGTGTACATAAGGAACAGACAGGTCACACCATAAGCTGCGCATTGCTTATTCAAAGTCACGAAAAGTCTGCTGTTTCGGATGTCTTTTGCTTGCCCTTGACAGCGGACTAGCTAAGCTATTTAAAACTTGTCGCTGCATCTGGAATTTGGCCAGAAGTTTTTGGCCAAGGCAATGCTGACTTTTTGACTCTTCAAGCGTAAGCGGAACTCAATCACAGAGTCTATTAGTCTATGCCAACTTTATTGCAAAACAACAGAGCAAACATTTTGGTTAGATCTTTGCTGATGTCCTTTGATGCATAGCCGGAAAGTAAATTAAATGATGACAGCATGACAACTGGGAGTGGGTGGGTCCCAAGGTGCTGGAATTTACTTGAAGCATGAAATAAATATATATACGTTTATTACTCATACGCACTGTACTACACAGGAACAGCCTAAAACAAGTATGGCAGTTAGAAGCGCAGAATTTCGACTATAGTATACCCTAAAATTCAATTAAATTTTACAGTGTTCATCGGATTTTAAGACAAAAAAATATACTTATATATAAAAAAATGTATATGCGTTTATTGCTCATACGCACTGTACTACACAGGAACAGCTTCAAATAAGTTGGGCAGTTATTATACTACTGCTACTATAATATACCCTAAAATTCAATTAAATTCCACTGTGCTTATCTGATTTTAAGACACATATGGAACACGATTATTTTAGGAGCTCCTAAGCAAAAAGGGTTCAAGTTTTTTTTTAAGTTGAGAAAGATGTGGAAGAATACAATTTGATATAAAGCTTGTAGTCTCTTACTCGTTTTGTTCTAGGTGTCCAATATATCTTTTTTTTCTCTGAACCTAATACATGCTTATACCCCAAGTACAGGGTATAAATAAAAAAATCATTTGATAAGGCAAAATACCCAAATATTTTGAAATATTGTGAAATATGTGACAAAAAGCCATGTCCTGTGGTCAGTCAAATATGTATTAATTTGTATATGTATGGCTTTATGGGTCAGTCTTTGATTGATTTGCTGTCAAGGCTTGCTTTAGCTGCTCCTGCTGCTACTGCTGCTGCTGCTCCTAACGACTGAACATTGATTACAATAAGTATGCACACAGGGACACACAGGGACACCCAGGACTTGGGCATAAATTGCAAATTACAGCTAAACCTCTTTGACATGACAATCAACAGCTGGACAAGCATCGATGAGTATTTGATATACATATGTACAAGCTTTGTATATAGCATAGGAATGATGACTTGTGTGTACTACTAGATAACAAACTCATAACATTTAATTACCTACAATTTACTTATATGTTTACACCATTTGCGTTCCAAAAATGATAATGACATATGTACATATATATAGTCTATATATGTATGTCTATGTAGTATATGCTTGTAGTCATTGTTGCTATTGCTTTCTTTATACAATTTGTTAAGCCTGCTAATGCTGATAACCAGGACACATTGACGGACGGATCGGAACTGTGTAGTGAACTAAAGAGCCATCACAAAAGCTGGTGGCAAATATAGTAGCCAACTGGTCGTTGTCAGGCCATATAACTACCCAACATTGGCCCAAATACAAGCATTTTGTGTGTCTGCTCCCTGTTCCCTGCGCTCTGCTCTCAGCTACTCACTCTGTCAATCCAACAAGTGATTATTCATTGGGATTTTTGCTGCCGTGGCGTGCGTCTTTATCTTGCTACATCCGCATTGTATTTGTTGACAATATTGTAGCTGCCAGGTCCCGATCCCATTGACATGGGAAGCGTCACATGTGCAGACAAAGTAAACTTTGAAAACGTTTGCCAAAGATTTTTCATGCAAAGTGCATGAGTTATATGGACTTTGTATAAATTGTTGTCACCAGCAAGTATCAATCTTATAATAATAATCGGCCGTGCTGTAATATATAAAGATCATTAAAAAATAGAGGTAATAGGTAAATTTTCTTTGTGTAAAAAAACGGAAAACGGATTCGAAAATTTTATACGGATTCGTTTTGAAAACGAATGTTTTGCTGCATGAGGAATTAAAACCAATCCGTTTCAAACCTCATAAAAACTCGGTTTGGTGAAATTGGGTGCACCAAACATTTGGTTTCAAAACGAATCCGAATAAAATTTTCGAATGCGTTTTCCGTTTTTTTTACACAAAGAAAATTTACCTATTACCTCTTCTATTTTGATGATCTTTACATATTTTATATTTTATAATAAAAAAAAGCAGTTGAAATATTTGGTAGTTTTATAAAAATATAATTCTTGCCTTTTGTGCAGCTTATTATAGTTTAGTACTTAAGTGCATTTGAAAGAATAGATAATTTTTTGGTTTAATCGAGTGCAGGGTTTACAATAATCGGATATAGCCACGGGAAACGTTCTTTTCAAATTCGGTTACGCCTGGCTCTATTTAGAAACGCAATTGTTTATTTTTTATATGTTTTATATAGTTAGACTTGTAAACAATGGCGACTTTTATAGCCCGCATGTGCTGCTCACGTGCTAAACGGTTAAATATAGACGCAATTGGATACCGTTATGCTAAATATGTCAAATATGCCGTTATGACGATTGTGACAGTTAATCTCTGCCTACGCCATTTGTAATACGTTAACACTTTGATGACGTAGTACATACGACTATTACGTATTACGTTTAGCAATCATTTGGGAATCACAATGAAACGGATACGCTTTTGGCTAAAAGCGAAGCCAAATTAATTTGCTGCGTTTAATTTGCCTTTTGTAAGTAATTGTTGGTAATAGAAGAGCCAAAAAAAAGTAAAAATAAAAATGGCGCATGGGAAAAATGTGCAGCTGCAGTTGGTCGCATTTTACTTGAAGTTTTTCCCCTATTTTCTTGTAATTAAATGTGTAAAGTGCCAAGTGATGACCGCGCACAAAAAACGCAGCAAGAAACGAAGATAAATGAGCAGAAAAACAGATAACTAGATAGCACTTAAAACAAAAGCAAAATTGTTATAAAAAAAGCTTTAAGATTTTTGAGTAGCATGGATACTTGATTGTAAACTCATTTAAAGCAAATGCGCTGTCAAAGCAGATTCACATCAAAGTCGTTCACTCATCTCACAGTCCAACGAACCGCATTCCATTTAATACAAGTGAGATTGGCAACTTTATTAGTCCTTTGAATATGACTTTCAACTAATGTAAAGTTGTACGTGAATCTTTTTAAAAAATATAAATTTGATTGAATCACTTGTTACTTTACTTCGTGACGAATGACATGAGGAATCCATTTTTGGTAAATAAAATTGTATAATCAGCCTTGCTTCGGAAAACGAAAAAAACAAATTCAACAATTTTATTCGGATTCGTTTTTGAATTTCGATAAATTCTCATATTTACGACTTAGCTATTTTTGTTGCAAGGGAAATTTTCTTTGTGTAATGCAAAAACCCTGCCGCACTTATCGTCATGTGTTCGTGTATTATAAGTCAGAAAAAAAAATAATTAAAAATAATTGTCAATAAATATCTAAATTGAAGTTGGCATAAATATAATCTAAAAATATCAAAGAATATATACAAAATTATTTCAGTATAAAATGCGTACTTTTTTAAAACCTATTTTGCCAAATCGTTTTAATTCCTCTAGCAAAAAAACATATAGTTTCAAACCACATACAAAATTCGGTTTGGTGAAATTTGGAGCACCAAACATTCGGTTTCAAAACGAATCCGAATAAAATGTTCGTATTCCTTTTTCGAAGCATAATTTTTCGAGATTTCATAATACTTTCATGAGAACAAAAAAAAATTTGTAAAAAGTTATTATAAACGTTAAAAAAAATTAAACTAAGACAAATAAATTGTAAGTCACATATTCAGTTTTATCGAAAAGTATAGCAATAAAATGGTACGCCTGTCCCAAGGACATACTCCTAGTAAGCCTGACGAGGGACACATGAAAACATATTTTATAACTACGTGTTAGAGTTGCGCCCAAAATCAAAATCAATCCCAAAAATCAATACAGGAGCGTGCAATGGAATAACTTTAAAATCTCGTCTTATCCAAACAACACAAAAAGGACGTGCGTAATAGTGCCTGCTTCCTGCGGATACGCGTAAAGTGGAATAAATTGGCAAACAGTTCCGCCAATTAAGTCACAATAATTGGAACCTTTTTGCTGCATGACCCTGTGCTTTAGGACTTTGTAGGGAAGCCAGAATACAATTGAGACAAAGTGTTTAAACTTAAGGCGAAGCAACTAATCAAGGCTGAATCCACAATAACCAATCATGGCTTGGTATTGCATTTTTATGAAATTTTTTATTTTGCGCTGCAAAGTTTGTCCAAGCGTTAAAACATTTATGCAGCATGAGTTAAGAGGTCATCCTGGACCCAAGTTTTACCTCTCTAAAAACGATTTATCAAAGGCAACAAATTTTAACATGTGTAAATAAGCTTTGCTTTGGTGTTGTGTCCTTATCGTCACCTTCATTTTTCTCACAGCGCGCAGATAGCGCTTCGCAACTGGAAAGCATTTTATCAACTAGTAGTGTAGGGACCAGGGCTGCAAATCATAAACAGTTTTGTTTAGTTCGCGAATTTTCACGAATCTCTTGCTTAGGGTTAGACTCAATGCTCGCTTTTGGTGTAACTTTCAATTAAGGTTTAAGTTGGCTGAATCACATTTAGTCAAAATAATTCTGTCCCATTTCGCGTTGTGACCTAATAAGCTAAAAAGAATTGCAATAATATTTTTAAAACTTATTTCTATATTTAGTTTAACTTTTATTAATTAGTACCATTTTCCATTTTCTGGAATACCTTTCCGATTTATATTTTATTTATATTATGAAGTCGCTGTCAAATATCTTTTTATAAATAAATAAAAAATTAAGTATACGCCACAATAAACTGAAAAATAAATTATAGAAAAACACATAGTGTCATGGATTAGCATTTGATTGTGCTAGATCTCGAACATTTTTTGCAGCCCTGGTTGCTAGTAGCTCAACAACCAAGAAAGGACAGCTGCAGCAGCGACAACTGCTTCCTCCTTCTCTTCTAATGCAACTGCAAAATGCCAAGGGTGAGGACAAGCAACCAGAAAGCATAAAGATAAATGCAGTGCAAGTTGAAAGCACAATTTTCGGGTCGTTGCCAAAAGTGTTGACAAGGACTGTGCCAAAAAGGGGCCAATTTAGTGTCTCCTGGGAAGTGATGGGCGGCTCCCTGGGACGCGTCCTTCAACATGAAAACACACTTAATGGCAACATGACACTGATTCTGACAGCACTTGCACTTGCACTTGAAATTCAAAAGAGCAAATTAGATGTGGCTCAGTGCGCATTCTTTATGCCTTAACCAGTTCTAGACAGATTTCGCAAAGTTTATATTTTATGACTGTGCAGCATTTTGGGCTGAAGAGAAGAGCAGCGAATATTTCGGCAAATGGCGGTGCATGCTGCGTATGAGTGATTTATTATTGCTTTTAATATGCTAATTTAATGCCAGTTAATTGGAATTGGCATTGTAATTGACACTTAAACGAACTCTAGGTAATGTGCTAATTATGTCTTGTCCCATGAGGTCAATGTATGTAACAGGTATGTAGAAGCAGGCGCGGCAGACTAAAAGTTCTTTATATCAAAATAGTTATCATGATTGCGAGAAGTAAATCTGATATATCCATTCGTCCCTAAGAGCACTTATGTCTCAAAGACCAGGTTAAGTTTATTGCATTTAGAAGATTTTTTTTCCTTAAGTATGGTATAAAGCCTCATGTAGGCCTAAGAAACTAATCCACATCGACTTAGTATCGATTCGACGCTCCCTACCACATACTGTAAGCTGCATTCAAGCAGTTTCCAAGCAGTTAAGCTCGAAATCAATTTTCATATTCAAGTATGCAGAACTTTGTATTTTCTTCAGCATATAGGGTGTCCCACAACACCAGGACACCACCTCGACTAAGGAAAGCAGCATGTTAAGTTTGTGCAAATGTTAGTTAGATAGAGAAGGTTCCGCCGAAGACTCCTCAAAGTTACCTGCAATATGGTCACCAGGACAAAAGACATTGATCTAGACATGTTCGTCCGTCTGTCGGTTCGTCTGCGTAAACACCTAGATCTTGCAGATTATATTTGGACTTCTTATGAGAAAAATCGGAGACAATTATACGTAATATTTTAGAGGCTGGAGTTAAACGTCACGATCATATGGAAAATCTTCAAAAATATTCCTTCACTGTGTCACAAGGGGGAGGGGGGGAGGGGTCTACTTTGACGAAAATCAGCGTCACGTAGTTTATGGATGATCCCCAAGTACTTTGACTTTAAAATTCGCAAAATTCATAAAGTGCAGCTAATCGATTTGGCAGTTGAGCCATTCATATGCTAACCTGATGTTATGCTTCAAGCTTTGACTTTGATATTCTGATATTATTTTTTTTTAATTTTTGTATTTGTTCCCAAATTTTGTTATTTCGAACTTTGACTTAAAGTTTCTCCTGGAGTTATTCTTTGAGTTACAAGCTGAAAGTCATTTGGCCAGTTAGCCGATAAAGCAGTGCATTTATTCATTTCCAATTAACTCAATTTCAAAGAGTGAAGAAACGTTCTATATAAATTTTATTGATTTCAATAGAAATATTACGATATCTATAAAATTAAAAGGAAAAAGTAACTTTGCTTTCTTTGATAAAGTTTTCCATTTCAATTGATAAATGGTCACGCTCCTGTATACTTCATTTCTAAAAATAAGAACGCTTTGGGGTGCAGTTGCAGTACATCTCGCTGTTGGCATCCGTTGAGTCATACTGTAAATCCCATAAAGATAGCCGCTTCAAACTAAGTTAATATCGACTCAGACTGCACTTGAATTGTGACTCACGTAGTGCCACAAGCTCCATGAACAAAGTTCAAATCTAACACTGCTACTGAAAAATGCTCAAAGCCAGCAGTATTGATTAGCCATATCACGCACAGTGTTCAATAATTCATAACTAATAGGCACATAAATAATTAGTAGATTATATAACAACTAAAGCTGTACAAGTTTTTTTTTTAAGGCACTGTTCGGGTGCATTGAACTGACCCAACCCCGTAACAAGCAGTGTTTGGCGCAGCGAGCTTCAAGTGCAAATTTTAAACATTTCTTGCACGCACTCGTTTCGGGCCAAGACGCAAATTGTATTGGCCAAATTAATTGAGTCAGCAACAAAGACGTCACGACTGGCTAAAACTGCCTCCTAGGGAACATTCCAACCATACGGCCATTTGGCTGATTGTGTTTTCCATTTTTGAAATGTCACTAAAATTTACTTACAACTCCGAAGGAACTGCTGCTCCAAGTCCAAAGCCGTGCGTTCGATTGAATTAATTAGGCGAAAGCCAATTACGCAAAGCGAATTATGTAGAATGTGCCCAATGGTAGGAGGTACCTTTAGGGAATTGCGGCTGGTGTGGACTGGGCAGCGCACGAAAATAATTTCAGTGGCAACAAGTTGGCCAAGAAGGCGCCAAAGCCATAGCAGTCCCAATGCCCGCCTAACAGCAATAAGGGTCGATTGAATTACGGTGTTAATGTTGCAAGCATGAAAGAGCAAAGCCAATACGGGCGGACCAAGGGGACCAAACCCGCGTTGGGACAATACCGAGAACTCTTAAGTGCAGTGCCGCGGCTAAACAAAACACGGCCAAGTGTAATAAAACCTGGCTCCAACGTGAGACAGTGTTGCAGGGTTAGCGGTGTAGAGATGTTTAGGTTGCACGTGAGTGAAGCAGTTGATAAATCGCAGGGTGTGCAGCTTGTGAAAGCCAAGGCCAAGAGCTGCAACGCAACAAAAGGTCGTAGGTAAAGAGCCAATTAAATGAAAAACGTTTTCATGTTGCTCCGAAGCCTGTCATAGCTTGATCGATGCGTTGCTCCTAACTTGGCACTTTTGCTGTAGTCGTTGTCTTTGGCTTTGTCGTCATCATCATCGTTGAAGTGGCATGATGAAGCATGCAACTTTAAGTGTGAAAACTTGGCGCAAAGCTGACAGCCACAGCTTCCTCTTACACAAGCACTCCTCAGAACATTTGTGCACTGTTTACACTGGATGATATATTGCGTGCCAGGATTAGAACGAGCGGCTTTAAAATTTTACCAAATGAATTAATTCAATATTTTTATTTACTTTGCAAAAAAAAAAATGTATTTTATAAGTAGTAAAACAAATTTAAATTTATATTATATAAAATATAGTAATTTTGTTTAAATAATATAAGAAATATTGTGAGAAACAAATATGCAGCAATTGTCTGGCGCCATCTAGCGACTAGACTAAGTATTAGTGTACGGTCACACTAAACATAAAAAAAATTATGGCGATGACCACGATTATCACACTTGACGATTTCGCCAAAAAAACTGATGCCTTTTTTTCTCTTGGCGCCCTAGCGAATGATTGACTTCAGTCAAAAAAGCTGCAATTATTTATCTTTCACCTCTGATAATTATCGAAAGCACAGCGTATCGGCATGGAAACGCAACTCTGTAAATAAACCTTAGCCGATCGCGCTTTTTTTTCCGCCCTATGCTCCAGCTAGGGGCGACTATTCGTAAACGCATTATTAAGCTCTACAGTATTCTAGGAATAAATATACATATGTATATCTAACGCTAATAAGTAGATTTTTGAAAAATTAACAAGTATGCATCAATTCTTTGAAACTGAGGGAGCAAACAAACTTAGTATTCAGGTTTTTTGTATTTCTAAGAAATGTTCTCATACTTCTTCAAAGTAATTCAACAAATGCAATGTTAATGTTCTTCACAACTCATTGCTTTTCATTACTTTACGAATTTAAAAACTTACGAATATTCGCTTAATTTGGGGATCGATTATAACATCGTCTCCATTTTTCCAATTACTTAATTCTGTTTTTTTTTTTTTGAACGTAAACAACATGCCATACCTAACTTTTCAAACTCTTAAGACTTTTGCTGAAATATTGTATTTCATATTTGTTTTGAAAATCGCACAAATTTTGTGACTTTCAAGGTTTTGAGCACACTGTAGTTTTTTCTTAAAGTATCGATTTTTGTGTTTGGAGACATTTTGGGATGTTAATCTACTACTGAAGTAAAAACAAGATAATGAAAAAATTAGAACTTGTAAATTTTTTGTGACTTTTGTGTGAGCGACTATTTTAATTTTTTTCATCAGACAAATATTTTAAGAATTTGAATGTTAAAAATATCAAAACTTAAGACTTAGAAGTTCCAAGCTAGAACCATATTTATAACCCACTGACAAAATTTTTAGAGTGTAAATTTTTTCTCAATTAGCTCGATGGAAACTAAATCAAGAAATAAATTTAATGCAGTTTCTAATAGTAGAAACCCAAATTATGAGTGGTCTGCTAAAATCTGTAAGTCTATTGATCTCAAAATGTATCAAAATGTAATATTATGGCTCTTTTTTAATGAAATTGGCTATATTTATATTAGCTTTCAAGTGGCAACCGTGATTGCGAGCACAAATATGCCACAATTTGCTGGCGCCATCTAGCGACATTTAAGCAACTTTTCAATAATGTGCTGCTCCAGCGGAAAAAGACTAAGTATTAATATACGGTCACACTAAGCCGAAAATAAATGATGGCGATGAACGCGAAAATTTTTCAACAGAAAACTACATGCTGCCACAATGAATTAAATTTTTTTTTATATGCAACTGACAAGGATATAGGGTACATTTTTATCGGGCTTACCAGACTACATTGTTCAAGCTTGTTTTCTAATTCAAAATGGTTTAAATCAATGAATTTCATAAATTAAACAGTGGTCCAATCAATTTGTAATCAAATCGATTCAAAAGTCGCAAAAGTTAAATGATTCGGTTGCCTTTTCCATGAGTTGTATAAATTAAGTGTTATATTGTCGCACGAGTTCCAATCTTATGAGTAAGTCAGACAAATTTAAAAAGCAAAAATTTTAGATAAATACATTTTGTGGCCAACTAATAATAAGACACCTGCTAGAACTAATAATAATCATTTATAGCTACTTCTTGTCCATTTTATCGCCCATAAAATTGAGATATGAATCTTGTTTGATACCCACATACATATATGTCCAGTGTAAGCTTTACTCGCACTTGGACACAGTAGAGGAGCAGACGCTTCAACAACTGTCAAGCGCTTTTTATGGCTATTAAAAACGCAATTCATGCCAGCTTTTGATAACTCAACTGGACAATTTCCTGGACAGACTCAGACGCAGACGCCTGTGGGCCTCTTGTTCAGCCTGTGGCAAGTGTCGTAGGTGTCACATGGAGCAGTTTAACCAGCAAAAAAAAAGGGCACACACACATACACATATGTTTAAGTTGCGGTAAAAAAGCAATATCCTGACTCTATTATTTACCAGTGTATTTGTGAGTATCTGTGTGTGTGTGTATTGGCTCTTAAATGCCGCTTAAAGCTTCTCTAGTTGTAGTGGGGATTGTCTGGCCATTGATTCCAATGCTGTTTTCGACATTGGAGCTTGTTTACTTTAACAGCTGGTTATTGTATTTGTGAGATAGTGTTCATTCAGCAAAATCTCTTTTTTTGTTTTTTGGGATATATTTTTTTTTGGCCTTTTTTTGTTGTCGGCTCTTATCGGTTATGAAGCTTCGACATATTTTTGGCAAATATTTATCAATTTATTACACTAAAAAATTGCTGCAATTAAGTGCGCTCTTGTAGCTGGGTGTGCTGAACATGTGTGCGTGTATTTGTCAGTGGGGTAGATAAAAGGAGAATAGAGGAGAACATAAGCAAACACTTTTTTTGGGTACCTTAAACTTTATCATACATACACAGCTTGGATATTGAATGCATATATTTCAGATTTTACCTATACAAGCTTGAGTAGGTAAATTAAAAGTTAGAGTGAGTTTTACCTGCAGCTCAGAATCTAGCCACAGATTTAAGGTTTGGTGATTATTTCAGCAAGAAATCATTTAATTTCTGTAATTTACAAAGCTTTGAAAAAAAAAATCTAAAACTATCAACACAAAAGTCGTGTAAGTTCTCATGACAGAAGACTATTTTTATTTTAGCAATTTTATTTAAAGAATCTTGAAGAAGAATTCGGACCCAAGATGGCCGCCTAGAATTTATGCTTATCTTCGTCATGGCATCTTCAATTCATTTCATAGTAGCCACTACGTAGTGAATTTGTTAATAATTAGTCCTCAGCATGGAAATATAATAAATTTAAAAAGTTTCAATCAATATCGTGACGGCATCTTCAAACTACACAAAAATCATTTTTTTGCACATAAAGTTATTTCTGTGCCTTAAAATGTTTTCAATACTGTTTTTCATACAAAATGTGTCCACAAAAGTAGCCTCTGTAGTTAACTATTAATTCCATAATTAAAAAAACAATAACCAGCTCTTTCAATTGGTTTTGTATGATTCCATTGGGTAAAATAAAACTTAAAAGAAAATTAAATAACTAAGTATGCTATCCCCTTCCCTTGCAAAAAGTTTTCTACTCCACTGTGGCGTGTTATATACATGTATATGTGTGTGTGAGAAAGTGTGTGTATATGTGTGTGAAGAGTATGTGTGATGTAAACGTGCCGAACAATGATTAATTTTTCTCTTGTATTTTTGTTTTTTCTCTCTTGTTTCCCCGCAGCTATAGAAAAATGGCATGCATGCCTTTTGCTTATGTACTTTGAACTTGTGCAACAACTATATACATATGTTACATATATAATAACAACAAAAAAACAACAACAGAAGTAAGAGTGACAACACCGACAGTGTGAACGTGCGCCGCAGTAGGAGCCGCTCGCCTGGCCATGGCCGCAGACATGGCGTATACGCAACGTGCAACATGTTTTATACTCTGTTGTTTGTTCTGCCGCCAGCTCAGCTCAATTAAGAAATTCGCGAGTCAAAGCACAAACTAATTGAAATTGTTTATAGCCAAAAAAAAAAAAGGGAAAAATACAGCCAAAAACAAAACCAATTAGCGAACTTTCTCTTGCTCTCTCTGGAGATCTGCGCGCTAAAGCGCGCGTGCTGCAGCATGGCCGAGTTTCGTTTCGTCTCGTATACGGATTTTGCCTTCACCACAAATCGCTCACAGAATCTGATCAATCTGCCAATACAACCATTCCATGCCGCCCAACAAACCGAGCAAGAACTACCCGATAATCCCACCACCGAACTAAACATTCCCTATGCCGTCTTCGAGATACTCGTGGCCATTGTCAGCGTCATAGGCAATCTCATGGTCATCATAGTATTTCGACGTGAGCGCAAGCTGAGGCGACGCACTAACTACTACATTGTGTCACTTGCCATGGCGGATTTCCTGGTGGGTTCGCTGGGCGTGCCATTTGCAATACTGGCTTCGATTGGACTACCACGTAACTTGCATGCCTGCCTCTTTACGGTCTCACTGCTTGTGGTGCTCTGCACCATATCCATATTCTGTCTGGTGGCCGTATCCGTGGATCGCTACTGGGCTATACTGTATCCCATGGCTTATTCGCGTAATGTGCGCACACGCACCGCAATCGGTGAGTATATAATTGTGAAGCTTTTACTTTTTATACACTGTTCCCTGTCGGGAGATAAGAGTATCCCGCTAACGGATATAACCAAGTCGGACGTGACGCCAACTTTCCGTACGAAATTTTTGCGGTTATGCTGTTCATAGTTTTACTTTTAAGCCTTTTGTTTAACCATATATTGTTTGCCCACAACTATACGGCCTTGATGCCTTTGTTGGCTAAAAGCTCAAAGCTGGCCATGTTTGTGTTTTGCCTTTGGCCATGCCCAACAATGGCTGTTTTCTAGCATTTAATGCATTTGCGTCATTTGCTCAATCTAGTTCAATGCACTGACTGCTTTATAGCCCTGACGTATGCAACATAAATTTGCAGCCATTGCCACCAAAGCAAAGCCAAACAAGCCAGCCTCTCATTCAGAGCGTTACTGAGTCAGTGAGTCACAGTTGTTCAAACTGCATTTCCATTACCAATATGCAGCGCCTTTAAGCCATGGCGAGACATGACGTCTTTGGATTTGATTGGCTTTTTTCCTGCGCCATTTAAGGACCCTGACTTGTACGTCTTCGGTTAGTTTGCAATTTACTGACACTAGCACTTTTTTTCAGTCATCATCTCCATGTGCTGGGTAGCTGGCACCATTGTGGGATTTCTGCCACTCTTTGGCTGGCATGCAGATGTGGACCACAATCAAGAGTGTCTGTTCGTTGAGGTCATGGACTATGACTATCTGGTGTTTCTTTACTTTGCCACTATTATTACGCCCGCGCTGCTCATGCTGGCTTTTTACACGCACATCTACCGGGTGATCATCAAGCAGGTAATCCTCTTAAACTAATTACTCAAAGTATCTTACTTAACTGCTTAGCTGCCGCCTAGGTACGCCAAATTGTCACCATGAATCCTGCCTCGGATCTCAGTCGCCGCTCTTCCACCGCCCAGATACAGGTTACAACGCCTGGTCGTGGTGGCACCATGCTGCGAGTTCTGGGCGCTGCGCGCAAACGTGACGTCAAGGCCACACAAAACCTATCCATCATAGTGCTCTTCTTCATGATCTGTTGGATACCACTGTACACCATCAACTGCATCAAAGCCTTTTGTCCCGATTGCTATGTGCATCCCAAACTAACGCTTTTTTGCATTATACTCTCCCACCTCAATTCCGCTGTTAACCCTGTGCTCTATGCCTATCACTTGAAGGACTTTCGTGCGGCGCTCAAAAATCTGCTCTTAAAGCTTATGGGCGTGGACATAGATCAGCAGGCAGAGGCCATACATCGCTTCTCTTTGGCCAGCCAGCATCGTCTGCAGTCCATGGACTCCAATATGCGCTCCACGCAGCCGCGCATGTATGTGGGTGAGTGTGAGTGCGCGTTGTGGCTTGAGAACAGTCGACATGTGCTATATTAAACTCGTATATCCAAATGCAGATTCACCCATTTGGCTGCGTCAGCAGCAGGAAGCTTTGAAGAACTCACAGCTGCTGCCCAAGTGCGGCGTGGTTACGCCCTGCTTCGGCACCATACATCAGACGGTAGCCGCTGTGGCCTCAGTCACCACGGACATTGAACGGCAAATGTGGAATATCATGGAAGCTTCCAGTGGCGCTGAGCTGGGCGAGGTAAGCTACGAATTTCCTAGTGCCAAACAAGACAGCGACAGGGACAGCAATCTGTCGGCAGTAACGCCAGAGCAGCCAGCGGCACAGCAGCAGCAATCCCAGCAGCCTTCGCAGCATCAGCGCTGCGACAGCGCCTACTCTTATGACAATCACAACTACTCCACCAGCGCGGATGATGATGATCTCGTTGATGATGATGACGCAGTGGAGTATGAGGACGTGTTTGTGCCACAGGGTGGCATTGATGCAGCTGAGCTGAGACGTTCGCTGGCTTGTGTCATGCGTGAGAAGCTGCGTTCCGATGACACCGACTATCATAGCCAGCAGCAGCAGCAGGCTAATGACTACAATGCCTACGATAGCGGTGAGTTTGAGCTGGAGCATGGTTCGCGGCCACAGACCTGCACCACGCAAAACTCACCCAGCAATGGCAGACTGCGACTTAAGCTGCTGGCTGGCAACTCGAATAGCGCACACTGTCTACCCGCCACTGCAGCCGGCAGTGGTCCAGTCTATGTCATAGACAGCAGCGCGCATCCAATTTCAGCGCCGGGACACAAGCCAAAGTATCGCAAGTCAACGACTTTGACGCGTAATTCACGCAAGAAGAGTCGTTCCTGCTCCTGCACAAGTGATTCCAACTCTCCGCCCGCAAGCAACAATAATAATAATGCCAACGCGAGCTCACCAGAGCAGCAGCCGGCACATGAGAGTTTTCTCAAATCCGTGGGTAACTTTATGCTACAGCCCATAGGCAAGCATTCCAATCTCTTTCATATGTTCCAAACTCATGGTGCCACAACGACGACAGCAACAACAACGCAGGACACTGCCACGCCCCATGTTGTTACAAGCGCAGCTCCTAGCGTAGCAGTAACGCCCAACTCGTCCACATCCACGGTGGCTGCTGCTCCCGAGCCACAGACGCCACCAGCACCCACACCGTCCCTAGTCGAGAGTTGACCTCAACAAGCTGATAACTGTTAAGTTCCGCAAGACAAAGTCAACAACAACAATAACAACAACTCCACAAAATACTCGCAAACAAAGTAAGCTTTTATTTTAAGTCACTGTTGTTGTCCCGCTCGCTCTCTTGAATACTTTACGTAAAACTTGATCAATTTAATGCAACGTGTGCTAATTTAGTAGGTATATAATAGTTGTTTCACTCTTACTCTCAGTCTCGGCAAGTTTAGTGAATTATGCGCATTTATTATTTAATATAGATGTACCTATATATGTAATTATTTTTAATAGTACATTTTTTGTAAATAATATTTGTTAAATGTTCGAATGAAATTAAGTCTATTTATGTGTACCATATGCAATTAAATAGAGCTTTAGTGTAATGTTAAATGTATATTAAATAATATTTATGTATACCTGAACGTCTGTGAAAACCAAATTAAAGCATATAAAATGAATTTGTTGCAAGCTTTCTTCTGGTCTATGTGCAGATATTTAATTCCCAAGCGATTTGTCGAGCAAAAGCTAGTTGCTATATTTCAAAAAATATATATTAAGTTGGCCAGGCAGCTCTGCTTTCACATAAGTAGCATATAAATGCTAATAATGTCAGATCAAGCAGTATAAAGAACAAATTTTAACAACGTAACTAACAAAATTTTAAGCCAAATGGAACCCACTGAGCAAGAGTACACTTACGATGTCCTTGTCGTAGAATCCGAAATGCCACCGCCCAAGGAGGACGAAAAACCCAAGTACTTTTATTGTGTGCGTGTCTACAAAGATTTTGTTGAGCTACCCTTTGATCGTGTATTCGCGCAAAAGTTTCCCAATGAACCCTTGGCACAACTTACGGCTAGTCCCTGTGATCTCATAGACTCGCTAACTTCGCAGGGTATGTGTTTGACGCTGCGTAAAAAGGAAGAAATACTTGGCGCCGGTAGCTTTATATTGCCTGCTTATATATTGCGACAGCTCTCCGATCCTAACTCCTCGGTAACGGACACTATAAAGGTGGAGCTAGTACAGCGCAATAAACACGTGGATTTGGTAGAACTAAAGATCAAATTTGAATCCAAACATCCTGATTTCGAGTAAGTAACTGTTCTCAGTCTGCAGAGTAATTTATTCAGTTTTAATTTAAAAAAAAAACAGAAATCGTTTACCAGACTATGGTTGCTATGAGGTCTGCAGACCTATTGTTAAGTCCATCAATGCCAATGATCTAATCTTTACGCTGGGTCGTTCAAATAAGTGCCCCGCTAATACTTGCATTACAGATCAGCGTCTCATGTCGCATGCTAACGCGCCATTTGTTTGCCTTCATAGTGAAGTTGCTCCAAATCCGGCTGATTGTCAATGTGGTCTGCGTGGTGCACTACCAACGCCGCCAGAACCAAATCCACAACAACAGCGCTTGGAACTTCAGCAACTGCTGAAGGAACTTAATGTAGATGCTTTGGTCAGAGCAGCTACATGTAGCCCGCCGCCATTGCCACCACGACCGCAACTGCAAGAATCCTCAAGCAGCGAAAGCTTTGAGTGGCCCTCATCCAGTGACAACAGCTGCGACGACGAGTGACGACGACGCTTATGCAAAAAGAAGGGCATGTGTTGAGACAACGGCGAGCAAGACAGCGGCGCCGTCTTTAAAATAGGCTAATTCAAGAACTTTTGGATACACACTTTCTTGCTTTTATGTATGGTACATCCATGGGCTTGTCAACTCAATCAAATTTGGCTTTCAATCTGTGGTCAACAACCTCGAAATTCGTTTATCATCAAATATACATTAAATTAACCAAAGCGTACAGTTTTTCCATATTTCTATTAACTATTCACGATAATCTTGTAATCAAACTTCTGCGGGACTATGTGCGTTTAAAGGTAATACGTTTAAAGGTTGGGCATGCAAAGATCGCGGCCACGAAGCTACGACTCGAATCGATTTAAGGGGTAACGCTTGTGTAGAATCTTCAGAAACAATGTCCCGAAGGGATTTTATTCCACTTGTAAGCGTCGGGAGCATGCTAACCTGCTGCGCGGTCGGTTCAGTTTTAAAACTTTAAAGGCGTTTATCTCGAAACCACAATTTTTCGAGTGGCTTTACGATCGATTTGAAATCACGATCTTGAACCACTTTGGATTTTGTCAAACTTTTGATTTTACAACTAATTTTTCATGATTTTTTTTTGTCGAAAAAATAAGTATTTTTTTTTAAATTACGCCATTTTTTTTAAATTTACATTTTTGAAAAACCCTACGTGGTTCACTTGCTTTTGGCCATAGCTTAAGAGAAAACAATTTTTTTTATGTTTTAGATCAATGGCGTCGTCAAAAAGCTTCAGACGTGTAGGCCTCTCTGAAAATTATTCATGTACTCGTAGCGCTCTACAGGCACCATTTTGTTTTTATTACTTTGGAAAAATCAATTTTTGTAGCTCAAAATATATATAATATTGTCAGCTATTTGAATTTTGAATATAAAATATAGTTTCTTTGAAAAAAATCGAAAAAAAATGAGTTGCCCCTTAACAAAAATACGTTATAAAGCTTTGAGCTTCAGTAATTTATATTGCTTTTTCGTGCCGCAAAGTTGACATTCACCGCGAAACGAATGCTTTATACAGCTGATTCATTTCAATAAGCTTTCGTGCAGCTTTTTTTTGGCGCTCAGCGGCAAAACAGCTGTTTCATGCGGCAAAGCTTTTGCTGCAGCTGCTCGCAGTGCTGGGTTTGTAACCAAGCTAAGTAATAATGCAAGCCTCATTAATTTTTAAATTATTTGATATCAACACATATCTGCATTTAAAAACTTTACTGTAGCCAAAGTTATGAACTTTAGCAAGCTTTGTTTTTTGAGTAAATTATTTATTTTATAGTTCATGTAGAGTTTTTCCATAGACAATCCAAAGTAACATTCCCGGTAAACATTTGTTTTTTTTTTATAGTAAACATTTAGCTTTCCTCAAAACATTGTACTATAATGCAAGCGATAAACAAAACGCTTTTTTGTAGACACAGCCAGTACATAGGCGGAAAACAAGCTCATCCACATTCTGTTGAAACTAATCGTCATCCTCAGGTCATTATGGCCAGCTCCAGTAGCATGGACAACAACCCCAGTCCGACAGTCGTGACTGCCAACCTATTCAAAAGCGTCGTTACCCATGCTTTTTTGGGCAAATTCACAGATGTTTTTCCAAAGCTTTTCAAGTGTCAGTGGAAGACTTATGAAGGTCAAAAGAAGGTTAGTATATTATTTCATATTATACGAGGTGGGTGTCTGCCGCACGAAATTCGCACTGCTTGAAAAATTTGATAACAATATAAATACAACGACGACTTTTCAATCAAACTTTGCATTTACTTAACAAAATTTTCAGTTTTAATTTGCAACATTTTTAATAACTATTTCTTTGCTACTTTCGGAATTGCAGTTCTACGCGGATTTCAGCACAGATAACAATATGAGCGGGCGTAAGTTTTGTGTTGGTGGCAACTGGAAGATGAACGGCGACCAGAAGACCATTGCCGAGATCTGCAAGACACTCAGCACTGCACAGCTGGATCCTAATACAGAGGTAGTCATTGGCTGCCCAGCCATCTATCTGATGTACGCACGCAATCTGCTGCCCTGCAATATTGGTGTGGCCGGCCAGAACGCATACAAGGTGGCCAAGGGCGCCTTCACCGGCGAAATTTCGCCAGCTATGTTGAAAGACATTGGCGCCGACTGGGTCATTCTGGGTCACTCGGAGCGTCGTGCTATTTTTAAGGAAACCGATGAGCTGATTGCCGAGAAGGCTGAGCACGCTTTGGCCGAGGGTCTGAAGGTGATTGCCTGCATTGGTGAGACACTGGAGGAACGTGAAGCCGGCAAGACCAACGAGGTGGTGGCACGTCAAATGTGCGCCTATGCGCAAAAGATACGCGACTGGACAAATGTGGTGGTGGCCTACGAACCCGTCTGGGCCATTGGTACCGGCAAAACTGCCACTCCAGAACAGGTTAGACTCTAGCTAAACTCGCCTTGTTGACTTGCAAATTAAATGTTTTTCTTACCCATAGGCCCAAGAAGTGCATGCCTTCCTGCGTCAGTGGCTGATTGAGAATACCAACAAGGAAGTAGCTGCTTCTTTGCGCATTCAATACGGTGGCTCTGTTACTGCCGCCAACGCCAAGGAGCTGGCCAAGAAGCCCGATATTGATGGTTTTCTGGTAGGTGGCGCTTCGTTGAAGCCCGAATTCGTGGACATCATCAATGCCAGAAAGTAAACGAACAAGACCCACCCACTAAAGCAGCACAAAAGCAGCCAAAACTGCCCTAGAGAATCGCAATATATGAAATTATATACCATATATAAATCGTGTTACTGAGGCAGGAGTCCATGTCCTACCTCGCTTTGAATGCATTATGCACATCTAAATTTATTGTTGTTGGTACATTTAAAAACGAAAAAAAAAACAAAAAATGCCAATTTATTGGTTAGTTGAAAAAATTCTCAAACCATTAAGCGTCTGATAGTAAAGCAAATTAATTATGTATAATTTAAATTATTACGGCAATGATTATATAATATAAATGTATCTTAAGTTCATTTCATTTAATTCATTACTCAACCAAATATAGATTGTTTATTGAGTAGACGATAACGTAGTTCAGTGGTTGTATATTGTATTTGATATGGCTTTGGATTTTGTGGCACTAAAAATAGCATTGAACCTTGAAACAGTGTTCCAAGTGGGGAGGATTTCTTTTTTTGTCACGTCGTCATTGTCCTCTAGGAAAACCTCGCGCTTTGGTTCAGAGTAATCGTAAAGTCAAGCGGACAAGACTGTTTTACAGCATATATTACATAAGGGATGGCCGAAATGAATAGTTAAGGCGGCATAGGCGTGGCGAGTCCACATATTGAACAAAAAAAATATCAAGTTGGCTTTGTATTTATACATTCAGAGAAATAAAAATGTGTTATTCTTTTTTATGTCAGGTCAAGACTACGGAGTAAATTTTTAGAAGTTATTTTAGCAACGTGACTAACAAAATTTTAAGCCAGACAATTCACTCAAGATGGAGCCCGCTATGCAAGAGTATACGTACGATGTGCTTGTCGTCGAATCTGAAATGCAACCGCCCAAGGAGGACACACTGCCCGATTACTATTATTGTGTGCGTGTACATAAAGATTTTGTGGAGCTGCCGTTGGATCGTCTGTTCGCAAGGAAATTTCCCCATGCACCCTTGGGACAGCTCACGGCTAGTCCCTGTGAGCTGATAGACTCGCTGAGTTCGCAGGGTATATGCGTGATGCTGCGTAGACAAGAAGAGACTCTTGGCGCCGGCAGCGGTATCTTGCCTCCTTATATGCTGCGACAGCTCTCCGATCCTAACTTCTCGGTTACACATTCTATAAAAGTGGAGCTACTACAGCGCAATAAACATGTAGATTTGGTAGAACTAAAAATCAAATTGGATTCCAAGCATCCTGATTTCGAGTAAGTAACTATTGGCAGTCTTCTAAGTCTTGTCAAGCTTTAATTTCTAACAAACAGAAATCGATTTCCCGACTTTGGTTGCTATGATGTTTGCAAACCTTTGGAAAAGTCTATTAACCCCCATGACTCAATCTTTACGCTGGGTCGCTCGAATAAGTGCCCCGCTAATACTTGCATAAAAGATCAGCGTCTAATGTCGCATGTTGGCGCGCCATTCGATTGCGTTCATGCAGCAGAAGCTTCAGAGGCGGGTAATTGTCAATGCGGCCTGCGCGGCGCACAACCATTGGCGCATGATCCAAATCCACAAAAGCAGCGCTTGGAACTTCAACAATTGCTGAAAGAACTTAATGTCGATGCCTTAACAAAACCAGTCCCATGTCGCCTGCCAACACCACCAAAACCAGCGAGCGAGAGTTTTGAGTGGCCCTCAACTACTGATTCCAGCTCCGACGACGAGCAGGCACAAGGCACTTATTGCTACGATGCTGATGCGGAGGATAGAGCATGTGTTGAGGAGCGAGCACGACAGCGGCACCGTCGAGATTGTCTACAAGCAAAACCACCAGTTTTATGTCAAACGAAGATTGTGAAACCGGACGCTTGCCAAATGTGTGGCGCGGATAATAGCTGGCTGCCCGCAAAGGCCGCCTGCCCGGATTGCGGTTACAGAGCTATGGCAGAGTTTACAGAAGAGCGCTATGACGACCATATCTCCGCCAAACAGCTGTTGCAGCAACGTATGTTTAAGTCCGCTTTCAAGCAAGACTCACAGGAGCAACTTTCTAAGTACAGTGAAGTTAAAAGCTCAGAGACTTCTGCACAGAAATGCGGCTGCCAAACAGACATAATGTGTGCGCGCTGCCGTATACGACAACTTTGCCGCAAAATGTTTAAAGAAGAAAATCAGCCACAAGGTGTTTTTGCACCGCTGCCAGAACAAGCCAAGCCAGCACCAATGTTGGAACAGAAGCCTTCAAGCACATCACAGCGCAGAGCACAGCTGGTAAAGATCTTTACAGAAATGCGCAATGCCTATGAGCCTAAAGGGAAGAAGCCTAAAGAAGACTCATTACCCGACAGCTTAAGTAAGGAACTTAGTAAACAGTGCAAGAAAGCCACATCTTCACCAGCACACCGGCGCACCAGAAAATTTCTGAAACGTGTAGTCAAGGAAATCGAGCAAAGGTATCCATCTAAAAAGAAGCGAAAGCTGCCAAAACCTCGTCCTCTCTCTAAGCGGTAAGTATAAGCAGTCATCTATATAGCACTGCTTATGGCAATTCCTTCCCCCATAGCTACTGCTTTTTAGAAAAACGACAGAATAATAGATATCAGAAACTTCGGCACGACAATTGCTTAAAAGCCACTATCCCTACAAAGGTGCCGTGTCACATGGGCTGGTTGTGGACTAAGTCCGATTTGGCACGTCACAAGTCGTGGAAACCGGGTGCTATAACCAAGCCCATTCGCCAGCTGATGTCTTATTTTCTAAAGGACTTTCCAGTGGATACAATTTGTTTGTCCCGTTATCATGTGGTCTCAAAGCCAGCGCCGAAAAAGACCCAGGAACCGCTCGTGCAGCATACCATGCTGCATATTTGGAGAAAGAAAAATGAGTATATCGTCACATTCCGTCCGCTCAAGGATGCGGTCACACTGGCCTTGTCCGCCGATCCCTTCGCCGATATGAAACCGGTAGTTATACACATTATTAAGGATCCCGAGTTGGTAGAGAAGCGTCGTCTCAAGCGTGAGCTGCAAAAACTTGGCTTCCCCCCCTGCCGGTGCCAACAAACCGTGCAGCAATGCTGCTGTCGCAGCTGGGTTGACAAGAAAATCGTTGTAACTGAGCTGGAAAACATGTGTCAACATGACGGTTTTCCAGGTCTGAGCGATACTTTTGTGTACTCAGAACCAAGTGATAGCGATAGCGAGGCGGAATATGACTTTGGCGTTACCCCACCAGCGGCTATTATTAAGCCGGAACGTCTTAAAGAAAGTCATATGATAAACGCAGAGACGCAATACGATGAGAACGATTGGGCTACGTCTTCAATGTTTCCACATCCACCCAATGCATTTGTGCAGTACTGTGGCTGCACCGAAGGCGAGCGAAAGAATTTCTTCAAATGGATTTACGGCAAGGGTAATGTGCATGCGGAGCCGAAGCCACCTAAGATGAGAAATATTAAAAAAAGGAAGAGGAAAGTTTTACCAAAGACTTCCAAGTGAGAAGACTGCGTAATAATTTACGCTACTTAATATGTAAGCAACGAATAAAAAAAGAGTTGGATAAATTGTAGGTAGTGACTTTAACAAAGATTGTGATTATTACAAAATTTATTCAGATACTATTAAATATATTATAATCACTTTTAAGTTCAGTAAAATAAGAAAGAAGTTTAAAAAATATAACTTAACTAAAATAAGAAAAAATGTTGCATACTTTTAGTTGCAACATTTTATTTTAAACTTTTGCTTGCTCTTATCATTTTCACTTAACTCAACTTCTGCACTTGCTCACTAACTGACTGACCCAGCTTGGCTGCCTATCCGTCAACTACTGAAAACGCCACACAAAGCAACATATTGTAATCGTAAACGACACTCTGCTTATCTAACTATCTTTCCAAATGCATTATACAGATCTTGCTATACCCTACAATATCCCTATCACCAAAGAATATAGCACAAAGTATCAAAAGACGGGCAGGATAATAAATTCACAAAAAATTAGTTAAAGAATAATACCTAAAAAACGTTAATGCTAAGTATTTTTTAAAATTATATTTCTGAAAAAAAGATACACAAAATATAGTTGACCAAATCTAGTACAACGACAGTTTACGATCTTTTCCATCATTGCATTTTCTGAGAATCATGTTTATATCCAATGCTTTTGTGCGATGACTTTTGAAAGTCAAGTACACAAGATCAGCCATGCGAGCATGGGCTATTGACAGGCGCTGTGGCCTATTGACCGCAGTCAACCGAATGTCTCAACAGCTGCCATCAATTAGAACGTTTCTGGGAAAGCTTCACGAAATCTGAAAAGTACCTCCAATCGCGTCCCATCGCCGATTCGTCAAGAAGTTTTTCACAACTGTCAATTCTTCTTCACAAGGAACTTTTAAACCTTACAATATATGAATTCGAGCATGTTAGTTAAAGGCTTAATAATTCCATGTTGACTGTTACTCATTTCAAATTAACCAGTAAGTTTACAGTTCCAGCTTATTCTGGAAATAGCAGTAACAAGGTCTTGATTATCCGAGAAGCGTCGATTAATTTCATTTATGATGAGATCAAGACATTCATTGTAAATTTGTTTCAGCTTCATCTTCGATTCCTGTAGATCCCCATGAGTGACGCGATTCATCGAGTATGTCTATCTTGTCTCAGTTATGTAGCTTGGATGCTCACTTGCTCTGATTGTTCGTTTGGTCATTGTTTTTTCCATGGATTTGGCAATAGCTATGAGGTTATTTGCATCTTCTAAAATCAACTCGAATTCCTTCTCGCTTGATCTCATCGCTTGAAGTTGTTGTAGAACTGACTTTACAACGTTTAGTCCGTCTTTCAAGCTCGCTGTTCGTGACTGCAGTACAGCATCCGCCGGATGTAAGAGCCCCAAATACTTTTTGGCGTAAATTAAGCAAAATCGAAATTCTTCTGTCTTTATAACTGTTTTGAACCGATACTTGTTGCTATATCTTCTGCGTTCAATAATTTTGACTGGGTAACTACTTGATCCAGCACTCGATTTATTTCAGCGTAGTTGTATGACGCAATCTGTGTAATTGCAAAATGACCGGACCATCGTTGTGGCAGCAATCCGTTCGTCCTTCATACAAAGAAGAAATTTTGGGATGGTGAAAAAATGCATGTAGCATATTACACACATATGAAACAAGTTCTTCAGCGAATCATTGTCAGACATTGCTTTCAAAAGATCAGTCTTTCTTAGACGAGCTGTACGGGCAAACAAGTCTCTAGTACGGGCGTTGCTCAATGCCACATAGAGCTGACCATGAGCAAATACCGGATTCTCCAAATAAATTGCTACTTTGCTCAATGATTGCCCTCGGCTTTTGTTTATTGTATTAGTATGTGAGCATGAGGAAGCCCTCTCTTCTGAAATTCTATAGTGTAAATGATGGCTGCAACTTTTCCGAATGAAGTTTTAAATTAAACACTCTGGATATAAGATCCGGACGCATGCTTGGCTGCTCAGTTGCATTTAAGTTTGATTTGGTTTCAATTGGGGCTACAGTTGAAGGTAACAAAAAGATCAGGTTTTCCAAATTGCCGTACGATAGCCATTGCATTGAGGTAGTTGAAGTGTAAATTTCTGAAGCTGCCTTGAAAAGTTTTTGGTAAAATAATCTGCAATCCATGCAAGGAACAATTTCTGTGATCTGTGGTTATGATTGCAAATATTGTATATATAGGTATGTAGATATATGATGGGAATACCTGTGAAGTAAGCTAAATTCGAATGGCTAAACGGTAGGAGGCATATTGTAGCTGTGTTAGTTTGTTGCGAATAGCAGTTGCATGCGCCTCATTGTGGCACATGCCACGATGCCATCCCTCATCGCCCTAAGGGTAAAGAAGTGGATATGCCATGGGATCAAGCGCTGAATGATGACATCCAATGTTTTTAAGGTCGCCTTCGTTTGGATAAATGATAAGGTCTTGCTGACCAATTAAACACCCGTCATCGGATTTGAAAATAGCAGCAACATCATTTGCAGTTGGCAAATTAAATCTTCTTCGGTAGGGTGGCATCACAGTTGTCATGTTCCGAAATGTTTGAGCATATACATTGTCTTCCTGGAGGTAGGCAGATAGGTGTTGCATTAGAGGCTCATCGCAATTGCAATTTTTTGGAGATTCCATTCTAATTCTTGAGCATTTTCTGTATCGTACAAATATATTTGAGCATAGGTTGGATTAGTACCAGGTGATGGTCCGATGGTGAGCTTGACTGTTAATTTTATAAAAATATGGCCCTCCAGAAATGGATTGCTTAACATTTGCGCTGGTGCTAACCATTGCGAGAGCGGAATTAAAGCAACGTATATTTTGTTTATAATTTTTAGATCGCTCATCATTTCCTGTTAAAAGGCTTTGGATCAATGTGCATGGTTTATATGGCTTAAGTGTTACTTTTTCATTGTGGCAGCAAATGCTTAGCTCATGTTTTGCTTTCTCTGAATCGAAATGAAGTGTACCACAGTGCTGGCATGTTTTGCTCAAACATCCAAGTCGCTGCATCTCTGGTTTGTGATTACTCATTGCCATTTTATATGGTGAAAACTGTGAAATCCGGCAAGTTCGCATATAATTTCTCCGATTTTCGCGAGTTAACCTGTTAGAAATGTTTGTTCGGGTTCTTCTAGGCATAGTAACAAATTATTTTTTCACCACTAATTATTATGCAGTTGACAGTTGACAGATAGTGAAAACTTAATAATAGAGATGAGCGATACCAAGATTGTAGATAAAGCAAGAACGATTTTTAATCGAATTTCAAATAGAGCACATAGAGGTTCTTACACACCGATCAGCATGCAGCTACAAGCTAAATGTGTATTATAATGTGTTTAATAAAAAAGCAAGCCTAATTATATATCTGCGCGTGAATAGCTTTCGATTGATACCTCCTTTGTTGAAATTGTACCATCTTTGATTGACATTTTATTTTAGCGATATCCACCAAAAAATAGATTTAATCAAAAAAATAACACCTTTTTGCATATCTAGGTGTAAATAGCTTTCGATTGATACCTCATTTGTTGAAATCGCGCGATCCGTCTAGGAACCTTTGCTGTCACAAAAAATGTAATACAGTCGAGGCGGTGCCCGACAGTGTAATACCCTGTACCTTTTTTTCTCAAAAAAAGATTTATTCCTGCATATTCTTACTAAGAATTTCCAATTGGAACATTTTTTTGTTGGTGCAAAACGATATTGATACCTATAAGTTCCGCAAATTTTAACCGATTTTGATGAAAATCGAAATTTACGCCAAAGGAGTTATTTAAAGTATATGGGGTAAGTTTCAAGGCGATATGTTGAAGGGTGTGGGAGAAAACACGGTAAATCGATTGCGGGGGGTGGGGGGCTGCATTGATAAAATTTGGATGTGGATTTGTTTATTAGAGGCACATGAATCGCTTACAAATTGATGGTTCTAGGTCATTTGTTACTCTTATTACGTAGGTCAAATATTGACGCAGTTTATAGGAGGGGGTGATTTTTAATTTTAGCTATAACTTTTGTTGTAATTGTCGATTTTGTTTATTTTTGACACAGATGCTGTAACCACAACGCATCGCTCTGTTAAGTTTCGATTAAAATATTAAACGGTTTGCTAAAACCGCGAAACTCTGCTACGGGGGAACGGGAAGATATTGACATGATTCACAAACTTGATCTTCTGAGAAATATGCGCATCGCTGGTAGTTTTTAGCTCTTATAGTCTCCGAGATCTAGGTGTTCATACAGACGGACAGACGGACAGACGGACGGACAGACGGACATGGCTCAATCGCTACCCGAGGTTATGATAAGCATTTTGGTATAAAGGACTTGGGGTCTGGCCCTTCTTGGTTACTTTGCAATCTGTCCCTTTGTACCTTAGGTGGGTAAAACACTTGTGTAAATATATATATAGATAGATAGATAGATAATAAAAACTTTACATACAAGCCTTAGTATGTATACTGTCATTGGGAAAACAGTTGTCGGCAAGAAATACACACTCATTTCTTCTTGTCGCTACCTCCTTATTATATTTTAAGAGTAAATGGCGCTTAAACCGATAGTATCGCCAAGCAGTGCAAGCAGTTTTATAACACCCTATTGGCAAAAATGGCAGCACCGATGTAAATCTTACAATTTGTTTCCTCACAGATAGATCAGGTGGAACAACTTTTGGCTTGAAAAGTACGAAAATCCTATTAGAAATTTCATAAATTTATTACAGATAATTAGTATGCTTTGATTTTGACTTCATTACAAATTTTGGAATGCCTCAGTATCGTTTGGCAGTATATTCATTCTCTATTGAAATTTAAGGGTGTTCGGTTGTTTCGGAGCCTAAAAACTTTTGTGTTTTAATAATTTTGTAAATTTTTGTTTGTTTATTTTTTGTAAAGTGTGTCAAAAATTGATTGTACAAAGTTCTAAACTCGATTTCGATTAATTTCGGAATCGCTTAAATTTTTCCTCGTTGCGTGTATTATGCCAAAGAAGGAAAATCGCAACCCAAAAGAAAACACGAAGTATAAAAACTGTAAATTTTAATTTTTTTTGTAGTGCTTTAAAAATTTCTAACTCTGATTACGATTATTTTTTCCTTAACGCGTGTAGCGCCTACCAAGCCAAATCAGCAAAAAATAAAGTCAAAAGAAAACGCGGCCAATAAAAATTGTAAATATTTGTTTTTTAGTTTTTTGTCAACTATATAAACTATTAACTGCGATTGTTTCTTCCTCTTAGCGCCCAACAAGCCAAAGCAGGAAAAACAAAACTCTAAGCAAACTGCGACCAATAAAAATTGTAAATATTTTTGTTTTAAGGTTTTTTGTAAAATGTTTTAAAAAATTTTCGATTTTCTTTTCCTCTTAGCGCCTATAAAGTCCAAGCAAGATAAAAAGAACTCAAAAGATAACGCGGATGATAAAAATTGTAAGTATTTCTTTTAGATTTGTAAAATTTTTAAAAATTCGTTACGAAGTTGTAACTCCGATTATTTCTTCCTATTAGCGCCCTCCAAGACAAAGCAGGGAAAAAAGAACTCAAAAGATAACGCGGATGATAAAAATTGTAATAAAAATATTTTTCTTAACTTTTTTTTTAAATTATTAATATAAACTACTACACCTTTCTTGCTCGTCGTATGCAGCGCCTATAAAGTCCAAGCAGGACAAAAGAAAATCAAAGGACAAATCAAAGAAGCAAAAAAATAAACCAAAAGAAGAAGACGACGACATGGATGACAAATTTTGTTACGCGGTGAACATTATCTGCCAGAAGTTGTATATGCCTGGCAGTGACTTTGAATGTCGGGATGAACTTTTCATTCAAATGCCCATCTGCAAGGGTTGTAAGCCGGTTTTGGACGCTACTCGCATCGATGTCAACTGTATGCCCTTAGAGCCGCTGTGCGAGTTTGCCATGGAACCGGAATGCCTGCAGGAATGCTTGTCGGAAGGTATTTTGATGTCGGTGCGGTACATGGGCAAAGAAATTGGTAAGTACTTGGGTATGTGACATGTTTGGTATTCCAACACTCTAACCACGAATGTTATTCAGCCAGCGGCACTTTTAAGCTTCCGGAGCACGTGATTGAGCGCATGTGCAACGTATCGGGTGAGACAACGCATATATCCAAGTGCGAGCTAGGTTGTAAGTGCTGCACTGTGGGGCTGGCTACGGTGAAAACGCAGGTTTCCATGAGGTGTCCGACTCAAGAGTAAGTAGCACGTTTATGCTGCGACTACTGAGTCGAAACAACCCATTGTGATAGCCTCTAAATTTCAATAGAGAAAAGGATTCAAACACACGACAAAAGAGTGGCTTTGAGCGACAGGTTAATTCCTATTGCCTGCCCAGCTCAGACTCTAGCGATCCCTGTCTGGGCTTTTATCCGAGCGATGAGGAATCGCAGTACAACAATTGTAGTCATCGCAACAAGAGCTCGCCCAAAGATGAAAGCCTACCCGACAGCACAGACTTATGTGCGGTAAGTAGAGAAATCTTAGTGCAGGATACTCTAATAATATAAATGCGTTTAGACACCGCCTACCAAACTAGTGGATATGGCTGGACCCTTCACCACAAGCTGCTGGGAAGAGGAGCCCGAGAGATGTGTGGAAGTGGACGCGGCAGGACCAAGTGCGCAGTTTTGTATGCGCTCTGCATTGGGCGATGGTAATATCAACAGATTGTGCGCACAGTTCTCCTCGCCACAATTAAAACAGACTACGGTAATGGGTCGACGTTGTTGTCCATTATGTCAAGAGGATTTGTCCTGGTTGCCTAAGATCGCCACCTGCCCACAGTGTGGCTACAAGCCGGTGCCAGAGTTCAAAGAGCAGACTTACAATGAAAAGCTTACGGCAGAGAAGCTTATCGTTGAGGCATTCGATTCCAAGCAGAGTTTCGGCTCGGTGCAACAAGAGGATGAACCAAAGGAAGCCAACATCTCTGAAGAATTTGAAGATATAGTGAAAGACTACAAGTTGCTTAAGAAGAGTATTAAAAAAACCCAAAACGTCGCTACCTGTCCAATGTCAGCCGAAGCGCAGTCTTCAGTCAGTAAAGAAAGCCCTCATATGGCTAAGGTTTTTGAAGAGCTGCAGAATATGTTCAAGTCAAAGGATACGGATACAAAAACCAAAATTTCGGACATCTGTAAGGAAGCCTGCCAAATGGCCAAGAGCAGCAAGGCTAGGTATGCAAAGTTAATCAAAAAAGTTGGTGAAGATCCATGTGCTGAGCCCAAGAAAAAGCGTCCCAAGCGACGCAAGGCAGCCTTCAAGTCCAAGTTCTACTCATTGCTCTCCGTGCACAAGTCTCGCAGGCTGCGTCATACGGAATGCTTTACTGATGCCAAATGCGTGCCAGCGCATATGGGCTGGCTTTGGACTCATAATTCGTTGGCCAAATATCCAAATTGGCGACCAGGCGCCATAAGGCGCTCTACACGCGTACTCATGGGCTATTTTCTTAAAGATTTCCCAGTGGATACTATACCGTTGTCCAAGTACATGTCCTACTATAAAAATAAGAAAATACCTCCACCGCAGTACCAGGAGAAAGCCGAGGATCTGGTGCAGGTGCCAACGCTACACATTGAGAAAAAGAATGATGAATATATTATAACGCTGCGACCGTTGAAGGATGCAGAGTCCTTGCAACGTGCTGCTAATCCCTATGCAGATATGAAACCCGTGCAGTTTCGCATTGTGAAGAATCCACTGCTCAGGCAGCATCGTGAAATAAAGCGTAGCCTGAAGAATATGGGTTTCAGCAAATGCAAGTGCCACAAACCCATGATAAGCTGCTATTGTCGCAGCTTTCTGGACAAAAAGCGACTGCTCTACGAGCTGGAGCGACTCTGTGAGCAGCGTCAGGTTGATCCCAGTTGCCAAGAGGAACTGGTGTTATCAGAAACTTCGGACAGCGAATCAGAATTTGACTTTGGTGTGACACCTCCAGCGGGCATTATGAAACCGGAGCGTCTTAGGAGTTCGCATGTTGTGGACAAAGAGACGCAATACGATGAAAACGATTGGGCTACGTCATCAATGTTTCCACATCCGCCCAATGCTTATGTGCAGTATTGTGGCTGTACCGAAGGAGAGCGCAAAAACTTCTTCAAGTGGATCTATGGCAAGGGTAATGTGCACGCTGAGCCGAAGCCACCCATAATGCGCAATATTAAGAAGCGCAAGAAGAAGCCCGCTAAAGGCGCTCGAGCAAAAGGCGGTTATGTGAGCGAGGAGCTGGCCAATGAATGCATCAGTCAGCCTGTGGAAACAGCTCAATTCTCAGCACGTGCTGTAACAGATCGTAATGCCCAAGAGGATAAATACAAGCGCTTGGAACAGGCTGCTATACCCAAGTCTGCTGCGCCCCGCAGACGTGTCAAGAAATTTATTACCCAATTTGAGCAGGAATACAACGACCAGGATATTTATCTATAAATCTACAACTATTTCAAAATCTATAAATATTTTAATATTATATCAAATTTTAGTTTAAATACAGTTTGGTAGCAAGCATTTGTCCCATTTTTATTTCGTAGCTACTCAAGTTCAGTAAACCCATTACAGATGTTACTTCACCTAATAACTATTGCTTTTGTTTACTTAACCTTTACCGCCAACGTTAGCTCCGATGATATAACAGTAAAGTGCGCTGACTTTGCAGCATACCCATATGTAGCTATATGCAAATTTTACGGCCCATAATCACCTACAAATGTCTTTCTAATATCAAATGTTGCGCCGGCGCTCTCTTAATGCACTGTTGGGTTTTGTCAAATTATCAGATAAGCGCTTTTTGGCAAAAAGAGTTTGAGCGCAATTTTCACACTTTTAGAATTGATGACAAGCTAAGCCAAAAATTTCCACATCCGTCACAGAGTTAGTGAGCTCTAACGAATGGGGTTTCCTTAATAATGTGAGGCGGCAAATTGCTTTCTTTGGGCGACATCCCGCAACCGTTGGCTTCGTCTTTCCATGCCATCTATTCTATACCTAAGCTAGTTCACAAATTTACCCAACGTTACCAATTCCTCTATTTTACATAGTGCCCACTGTGCAGGATCATAACCTAAGCTAGTACTGCTATTTCCTAGCAAACAGCTTCCTATTGCCCTACCGTACCTAGCTTTTCAATGGCAACCGATTCTGGTGCTGGACAACTTCTGCTATACGTAATTGGTGTCGCTGAGTCCGAGGTGTATTTAAAAAGTTTGCGCAGAAACCTAACGTTTTAAAGCGTTTTTAATCTCGGTTCGGATTAAGCTCTGAATCTAAAAGTCCGTCCGTTCGTCGGTTACCTGTATGAACAAAAGGTTTTCCACGAGTAGCAGGAGAGGTTGAAGTCCATACGTTGTGTAGGCTACATCAATATGAACTGCATTAGTTCGATGATGTGTTCAGCTAAATCCTTCTGTCTGTATAAGCGCTGAGGTGTAGACTAGACTATCAGTCGTAATCGTAATCTCTTCTGCCATACAACATTTTGAATCAGATTAAAACAAAAGAAATTTGTTTAATAGATTCATGTGAGAGCATTACAAAAATTTATTATTTTTCAAGTATAAATCATACCTCTTAGGATGTCTACCGAACGAACATGTACCAAATGAAGGACTCTATGAATTACGCACCAACCAAACAATCCTGTGACGAAATTTCTTTTCGGATCATTCATTATCTTAACCCATCGCTGACGATCTTACTATCAAAGGGTCTTAAAAATATTTTGATAACGCAATGTATACTTATCACATAAAAAACACAACTTAGTATTGGAAGAAATTTCTTTCCTTAGTTTTATACAACGTGTATCCTGAGTTTAATAATACAGCAACTCTATTCGCTCCATTCATTTTGATTAAATGAATATCATATCTTGATTTTGGAACGCATGAAGCATGTAATTCGTACTACTCATTTGCCCTACAAAGCGTCCGACAAATGCCAGCTGCAAGCTCAGTCGTGAGCCGACCGCCCACCTGGCAGCACAACAATGTCTTCCACTGCTCGGCACTTGACATACAACTTTAGTTTCATGGCTGTCATATTGTTGCTCAAGTTTGGAGAAAGTGTGGACAGCGGCAGCGAAGGTTCCAGTCACAACTACGACCATTATTACGGCAATGCGAGCGTGAAGCTACTGCGTTTCCGCGACTTTGAGCCGCGCCAGCAGAGCGAGGGTGTTGGAATGCAGAGCAGACGCTTGGAAGCGCTGGAGAGCGCACGCGAGGCACGTGGCTTACATTTTCATGCCACCGGTGAGGATGTCAGCGTGGAAATGGAGTTTATCGTACCGTTTCTCAAGGTGCCTGTACAGCGTAGTCTTTCGTTGGCCAGAGCTGCAGTTTCCAGCATAATGAATCTCAGATTGAATGCATTGGTGAATACAGTGGTTGTGGTGGCTGCGGGCGCTATCATAGCTGCCGTAGTGCGACTAGTGCTGGCGCCAATTGCAGTCGGCTCCTATGGTTATGCTCAAAGGCAGCAGGAAAGAGATGATGATGTTAACCAGAGCAACAGCTACATCAGCAGAAGCAGTAAGTACTTACCAAGTCAAGATTATTCCACTGTTCATTATGTGCTTATCTTTTAGTGCGCAGTTTGACTGATGTCGTGGAGTCCCAGCTGGATGAGCACAACATAGACATGTCTGCCTGCGCACAGCGTTATATCTGTCAATATCTGCAAAGGAATGCGATGCAGGTGCGCAGCAGAGGGCTAACAGTAGAGAGCCCTGCCAAACTTATTGATGCCTTAGTCAAGTATGAATTATCATTAGTAGGAATTTGTGCATATGTCAAAACTGATGGTATTTTTATCGTTCCAAACAGCGTGCAATGGCTGGACTCTTATTTAAACGACACTGCAGTTTTTAGGGCCATTGGAGCAGCACGTGGAGGACGCGATTGCTCCCACATCTATCGCAGCTGTCAATGGCCGCAACTCAATATGCAGTGGTTGCAAGCGTTGCCACACTTTCTACAGTATTTCAATGGTTAATGTGAGACTTGGGAACTTTAGAAGATGGAGCCAACCCATGATATATTTATTTTATTTTTATACAATTACTTTTAGTTTATTTTTAAGTTGTGTAAATAAAGTTAAAAACACGTTGAATTGAAGAAAAAAATGTGTAGAGTTAAATGCAATCCTACACTGTTCGGAAAAAGTTTTCGCATGCTTGAACAGTCGATATGGAATTTTTGACCAAATACAATTCCCATGTTCTTGTCAAAGTTCTGCAAGAACTATCTGTTATCTGTTTAGTAAATACAAAAAGGGTACATTGAAAATCATAGAGTGACAGGTTCAATCCGATGATCTACGAGATCTACAAGTCAAGGCACAGTTTCTAACTCCGAAAGAAATATTCTGGAGGAACAGCTTAAGCTAGCTTATGGCGTGACGTTACTCAAATTTCCAATAAAATTTTTTGTTAAAGAACTTTAGCTTCACTTTTAAAATATGGAACAATCAATGATAATTCATTGATAAAAGATGGCGTACATTAAAGTCGGGCGCGGACGACTTTCAGATACCCTGTACCACCACATTGCAATGAAATCCGGTATATTGCTTAAGAATTCCTAAAGACATATGATTCCTAAATGGTCCTATTGGAACTATAAAAAACTTCTGATTGTTAAATTTGACAAGGGTATCTTCTTAAGAAACACAACGAATTTTGTAAGAAAAAAAATTTGTTTGACCGATTGGTCCTATGGAAGTAATATTATATAGTAAATAATAAAATTTGGTATAGTGCTTGGGAACTATAAAAGACTTCCGATTATTAAATTTGAGAACGATATCTTCATAACACAACGATTTTGTACAAAAAACATTTTTTTGACCGAACAGTCTTATGCGATCTATATGATATAGTCAACCGATTGTGATAAAATTTGGTGCAGTGCTTAGGAACTATAAAAAACTTCTGATTGTTAAATTTGATAATGATATCTTTAAAAACAAACGAAATACAACAAATTTTGTACAAATAACTATATAATAATTATAGGTAGTTCCCATAGGACCGATCCGTCAAAAAAAAACATTTTCATACAAAATTCATTGTATTTCATTTTTTTATAAATATATCGTAACCAAATTTAGGAATCTTATGTCTTTTGGAGTTTTTAAGCAATATACCGGATTTAAATGCAATGTGGTGGGTGGTACAGTGTATCCCAAAGTCGTCCGCTCCCTTTGTTTTTTGGATTGGAGTAGAAGATGTTAATTTTAATGACTAATATGGTTTTCGATCTGTAGTTCCATGTGGTCTGATCTGATCATGGCGCAGTGCCATATTTTTTATCGATAAAGCTAAACGTTTATTTTTGATATTTTTCCCATGGCATATTAAAAACCATTTTCTTAAACTAATTAATGAGTTTTTTACTTCCCATGCGCAACTCCAAGAGCCACAGCTATAATGTTACGTCACGCATGCGCCACGTTTTGTTGCATTTTGTACTACAACAGTAGCAACATGGGCCATAACAAGCTTTGATCTTCAAAATTATCATGCTTAAGAGGCACTGTAGCGTATCCGCGCTGGGAAGTGACAAATTTGTCGTCAAAACACGTAACTTACTCATCATATAGTTGCACATCAAAGTGTGAATTGAGCTTCAAATGCTTGGAAGCTATTCGACGGTGCGGACCTCTAAGCGGCAGCATGAAGATTTGGCAAACAACGATTACGCTCCTGGCCAGCTGTGCGTTAGGGTACGCGGACAGTGGTCACAGCCAGGATCATAAGGCTGGCAAGTTCGCAAAACAGCAACATAATCAGCCTAGCTATCCACCTGCAAAGCTCATATCCTTCGATTCCTTGGGTAATCATGTGGCCTTGGGCTTGGACTATTTGGTACCTTTTCTAGAGGTGCCCGTAAAGCGTAAGCGCAATGCGCCACCCAGGGTAAGTGTTTTAACAACTACTGCCCATACATACTTACTCTGCTACATACCCAGCCATTGGTCGTGGTCAACACTGGCGCTATCTTAAGCTGCGGGCTCATAGCAGTGGGCGGCATATTTGTGGGTCATCTCATACGTAGCGTGGGCCTGGAAACTATAGAGGATGTATCCAAGTCAGATGATGCAGCTACAGTAAATCATACGGCACGTGCGCTCTTGGACAACGAATCCAGCTTGCTGCAGCTCTTTGAGAATTTCAAACTGGTTTATCGTAACCAGAGCGGCGAGCGTGTGGGTAGGTGCTGAAATACATAGATAAGTGCTGTTCCTAATCCTGAATCCTTTACAGAAACTACGCTGCCCAGTCTGTTCAACACCATAGAGAGCACTTTTTTGGAGAATGACATCAATCTGGAAGCATGTATGCTTAAGTCCTTGTGTGCACTGGTGCAGAAAGCTGGCTTAAATGTGCAGAGCGGTCAGGCTACGGATCTGGAGCGTGTGCTAGATGGCGCTGTCAGCTGGTCCTGGCTTTTATCTTGGTTGGAGCAAACGGCGTTACGTGAGGCCATTGAGGCAGGCAAAAACAAAGATTCCCAATTTTACTGTGCTCTTAAATATCCCAGCTGCAAGTGGACAGCGCCAGAGGAGCAGCTATTGGATTTGATGAGCAATAATATAAAATTTGCTTAAGTGTTAACAACAACTTGGCAGCTCGGATATGTATAAAAATTCATATTTTTTTGAAGAAGCACAATAGATTTAGCGTAATGTGTATTTTTTCTTAATATTACAATATTTATTTTAATTTTTTTTTAAAGACGATTGTTTAAAGGCTTAAAACCTCAAAATATAAATTTTGAGCTTAAAAATACTACAACTGAACATATGGCCCTATTAAAAAATTCTATGGTATGTCTCAATGCTATTAAATGTACAATATACATATTTCCTCACAACGACTCACCATTGTCCAAAAAATTCAAAGTTTGATAAAAATACAAAATTTTCTTGTTAAATACGCAGCTCAAAAAATTTCGCGCGGAGTGACAAAACTTCATATAAAAAAAAAAAATCCCAAAAAGGCTATCCCATTGAAGTTTTGTCATTGACATAAGAGCTACGACAGGGGCTCTTACTGGACACTGTCTTGTTGGTAGGCACGCCAATAGATTGGGGGAGCCTTATTTCGACTACTGTAGAAGCTGTCAGGAGGTAGAAGAAGTGGAAACAGTGGAGCACCTCCTGTGTGGATGCATGGCGCTATGCAGGAGGAGACTGAATACACTGGGTTTCGAAACTATTGAGAATGTTACTGAATTCGCAGGAATCAGAATAAATAAGATAAATTCGTTTATCAAATCCACAGGTTGGCTTAGAGAGGGCAAGGGAGAGTAAGGACTAGCTCAAGTGGCATCACAACGGGCCTTTTATAGGCCTAGGTGTGTCGAAAGACAACCACTACTACCTACCTACCTACCTACCATAGGCCTTAAAGAAAAATATTCAAGAGTTATAAACTTAAAGAATAATATTCAAGAGTTATAAAATTAAAGTGTTTAATCCTTTAAATTTGCTTATTTTTAAAATCATCTTCTCTTAATCATTTTACGATTAGATTATCACAATTTTTATAAAAAAAAAAATATATTAGAGACAAAATTTATGTTTTTCATAGTTTAAAAAAAGATACTAATAATGTGAATTTAATGAAAATTTCTGTAACGTCACGCCAGATACTAAGGCTAATTAAAAAAAAAGAATAACAACAGCTATTTCATATTAAAAAAGTTTTATACCAAAGGCAATCAACGTCAAAGCCCACTTTTATTTTTTGGTAACGTAACACCCATTAATAGTCTTGCAAGAGTCTTTTAATATAGTGCTGTATAATTGCTTCTAAAGTATTAGACATGAAAATGTCCAAACATATTTATTTTCTAGATTTTAGGGCAATGGTGTCGAAAAATTGATTATATTTACTATGAAAATAATATAATTTTTTTATTTTTAATTTTAAATGTTTAAAGAATATAAGCCGATGCAAAAACTAAAAAGTTTTTTACCAAAGATGTGCAGTTTCTGAAACTGCTTGCTTGAACTGCGCTCACTGCTTGCACGAAAGCACTGCTTGCACGAACGCGTACAATGCCACTAAGCTAAGACACAAACCGTTAAAGCAAAGTGAGAACACTTTAAATGCTACAAGCTGCAAAGATTTTATTGGGTTTCTACATAAAGATTTTATTTATTATTTATTTTTTATATATAAATATTAATAATTAAAAAAGGGTGTAACATAAATTTAAAGTTGTGGAAGCTACATATACTTGTTAATGGAAATACAGGCTTTACAAAAAAAAAATCAAAATATGAAAAGGGCTCATTTTTGTAAGACATAACTTTTAGATCATTTTTAAAATGTTAAAAATAAAGCTTGGAAGGACATTTGAAAAAAAAAACGCAAAACTCAATGCCTTTTGTAACTGGTTGGATTCATACTTAAATACGTACCTGTATATTATCATCATCATCATCGTTTAGCTCTACAACCCGGGTTGGGTTTTAGCTTTCTCTACAATCTTCTTCCATTCGTCTCGATCTTGTGCAAGGTCTTTCCAATCTCTTATACCGATTCTTCTAATGTCATCTGTTATGCAATCGATTAGTCTGTTGTGCGGACGTTCAGCGTACCAATATATATTTTGTTTTAAAGCAACGCTGCTGAATTGCGTAGTAAAGGGTTTTCCAATAAGAGGTGTTATTTTGGTATTCAAAGAAAAATGCAATTTTTTGAGATATATGATCGGATGTTTATTTCATAATAATGAGGAAGGTATGCCGTTAATAATTAATAAACAACATCAGCCGAATGGCCACCACGACCACACCTACAGGACCATATCCTTTTCATGAAATTTTCCATAACCAAATCGCAAAGTGGCTACCCTATGTCCTCTATAGATCCAATGACCCCGCCGGACCATAAACCGCACCAAACAGTCACACGTTGAGGATGGAGAGGCTTCTCAACAATAACTCTTGGGTTTTCCGCGCCCCAGATGCGACAATTTTGCTTGTTGAAGTAGCCACCGAGGTGGAAATGGGCCTCATCAGTCAAGATGATTTTTCGATGGAATTCCGGATTTTCACCATTGTAACATTTTTTAGTGAATTTTAATAATTTCAATCGTTGTTGAAGTTTTTTTTGCGTGTTTCTTCTTGTCAAATATCAAAGAATAAAAGCTTCAAAAGTGACAGCTACCAAAATACCGGGTGATTCAAAATAACACCTCTTGTTGGAAAGCCCTATATATTTCGAGTTCTGTGCAAAAACATTTATTATGAAAAGTACTGAACTCTCACATAATATGATCTATGTTTAATGTTTTATACATAAAACTAAGAAGCTTCATTAAACCAAAAAGTTAGAAACATAGCGTACACTGGATGACTAACCATCAAAAGGTATATTAAATGTTTGTATGAGCCTGGAAAGTAATAATCAACTTTGGGTATATGTACTTAAATTTTTGAAATATTTCTCTTTAATTTATGTATTTGTATTTCGGTTTGGTTGCTATACAAAATTCGCATAAAATGTTGCAAAAATACGGTTGAATCGACTTTAACGTCAGTAATGGCAATTTCGACATGAATCATCTTTTTCCTAAAAAAAAAAGTAAGCTAAAAAGTTGACGGAAAACTCAAAGAAGAGTGTTCGCTAAGAGTTCTATTTAAACGTTTTGTTCGGAACGCCAAGGATACTAATTTAAATAATAACATAATGCCCACAACGCAGCGCTTACCTTCATATAACCCATCAAGCAGTGTTAGCTCAGACACCAACCCAGCAAAAACAGATTGGGAACACTTTTTGGTGCATGCAACTTTCATCGAAATGAATTTTTTATTTAATAAAATATTAATTACCAAACAAATAGAACATAAAACATGTTGACAAATATTTTTTGTATATAATATAGATAGCAAACATTGAAAGAGAATTTTCACTTAATCATAATAATATGTAGACAATTTAAATGGCCTAAATATACGTAAAACTAATTTATATAAATTAGCACATAGAAATGTTACGTAATTGAAAACACAAATTAAATGTTGACAAAAATTTCAAAATTAAATTTAAGGAAAAATTGTGTGTGTTATAAAGACAAAGTAAATAAACTGCATAAAAAACATGTAACTTATATACTAAACTAAATTTCTATAAAATTATTTTTTAGCAATATTTGTATGAAAACTTTTGACAATTGAGTCTTAAAACTAATTTTTAGCATTCATATTTTTTTGTTTCGAATTAAGTTGCCTACTGTGTATAGTTTAAAAAAATTGCAAACGAAATTCGAAACAGTCATATATAAAATTAATTATTAATTTTTTTTTTTGGTACAGTTTCTGTTTTTTCAAGTTTTTTTTTCTGTCACCCTAAAATTTATACAGAAACTGTCTTTTTTTTTAAAAACCACCTAATTATTTTTTATACATTTTTTTTTTTTTCTTATTTACGTATTTTGTAGACAAATTTTTTTTGATATTTTTGTTTTTTTTTTTTTTAAGAAAATTTTTAAAACTACATTACAAACTCGTGTATATTCTCTTCTGTGCTTCAGGCAGTTAAAGTGGCTACAAAATTAGACATTACATATATGTATCGTTATACTATAAACCTTTTCTGTGCGCTTCTAGACTGCCCCAAAATGTTGCACGAAATGCCAAAGAAAAAGATTATACCAAAAATGCTTACAAAAATTTTAAAAAATTAATCGAAAACAATAAAATGATTCGTTGCATAGCGCCTGCGGTTGCAGCTTTGTTTTCAGGCCATCTCTTCCCAACCCAGCACCTGCTCCAGCTGATTCTCACTGAATTCGAAGGGACCCTCGCTCATATTGTAATCAGCATTGCACAGTTCACTCCAGTTGGGTGTGCCCAGCAGTGGATTACTGCTGTCCATATAAGAAATGGAGCTCTTGCGACTGTGCGCATTGCTGCTACAACCTTCAAGGAATTCGGTTTGCTCTGGCACTGGCGGTGGAGCGGCCGGCGGCTCGTTACTGACCTCAGCTGGCTGCTGCTTAAAAACAATGCAACTGCTTGACTCCTGCGGCACTGCTTTAAGTGTTAAGCTATTGTCCAGCAGGCTATTGTCATCAATGCCACTGTCACTGGAAGCATCCGTATCGCAGGCTGTCAGGCCAGGCGGCATGGAGTCGTCTAGTGTTGGCGTGACGCAGCCACCATTGCTACTATCGCAATGCCCAAAAACGGGCGAGAGCTGTAAGCCAGCACCACTAATCAAGGGATTATTATGATTCCGAAGCACAGCTGCTGTGGAGGTGTGGCAATGCAAGGGCAGAGCATACTTGGCTGAGTCCACATCTAGCAGCAAGGTGCTTGGTAGCACTTGGTCCACGGAGTTGTCGTCGTCAATAAGCATGGGTTCATCAGCGTCTTCATTGGAGTTTGCCTGTTTTTGGGGGATTAGAGAAAGAGTAAAGAAAAGCAAGAAATTAGTTAGATGTAGTTCAATAGGAAAGCATTTATCTTAATGCACTGTTTACACCGACAGCCTAACTGCACTAGGGCATAAATATATGAAGGAGGGCATAATTACACTAGTTAACAAAAATTTCATTCTCTAGGCCCAAAGACTTCGCTTTGGCAATAATTTTCTGCTTACAGAAGATAAAAAAACTATGTTTAATTATAAATCTATCTGCACTTTGGCATAAATATATGAAGGAAGGCATAATTACACTAGTCAACAAAAATTTCATTCTCTGCGCGCAAAGATTTGTCTTTGTCAATAATTTTCTGCTTACTGAATATAATAAAATATATATGTTAAATTAAAAATCTATCTGAACTATGGCATAAATATGTATATTAAAGAGGAATTACACCAGCCAACACAAATTTTAATTTTTACGCCCATTTTTTTCAAATAATTTTCTGCCTGCTAAAGCAAAAAAAAATAAAAAATTTTATTTTTAAAGGTCCATATGCAGCATGCAAAAATTCCGCACGAAATTTCTAAATTTCATATAAAAACAATTCCCTTTTTTGGGATATTTTTTTTAAAATTCCCTTTTTTGGGATATTTTTTTTTATATGAAGTTTTGACATTTCGTGCAGAATTTTTGCATGCTGCGTATGGGCCTTAAAGGAAAGCTTAATTACACTCGTTAACAAAAAATTCTACTTCTAAAGTGGGAAAGATTTTTTTTTTTTTTCAAAAAATTAGTTAAATTAAAAAAAAACTATAAAATCTAGGACATGATTCTTATTAGTCGTCGTGTTGCATTGCTATCATCTTATAGGCCTAGTGACTTAACATTTAAATGATTTTATAGTCTTTTCATATTTCTTGTGCAAAATCTTCGAATTTACATTCTATATCGAATTTAATCGTTTAACTTAACTATTACTTCTATAATTATAATTTTTTACAAATTCACTTATTGTTTAGTCATATCTATTGTTAATAAAACAAATTACAAAAAATAAAAATAAATAAATAGCACAAATATAATTTTAAGAAAATGTCGGCAGAAAAAACAACATTTTTAATTTAAAGCGATCGAAAAAAAAAACTATTGCTTCGCTAAATAATTTTAAATTAGTTCTTGTGTGTACCCTTAGAAATTTAACAACAACATTATTTTTAGACAATTACGATATATAATAAACTCCATTATTCAGATTACGCTTTTTCTAGATAGTTTCGACAAACAATAAATTCGAATTTTATTTAATCCGAGAGAAAATAATTGATTAGTGATCGAAATATTTGCTTTTATATAAGGATATTCATGTGTGTTTCATAAATGGGGCTTCATCACATTTGGAATTAGTAACCCGAATTATCTTTGGATACGCAAAATTTTTGTTGTAATCAAAATACGGAATTTTTAAAAATGTTGTTAAATAGATGCTTTTCTTTTTTAAAACACTTTTTTGTTTTCATTATTGAGTCAAAAAAAAAAAAAAAATCGAAAAAAAACCACGTAAGCGTACTTAAAATGAAAACTGAATGAAATAAAGCATCTAAATCCATCCCGAGGTTAAATCTTGAAAAAGCCACTGGTTGTATGAGTATCCTAACTTCTTTGTTATATTAGGATAAAATCTTTCAAAGTGAAACAATTAAAATTCTTGTAATAGACTTTGTTGACAAGTGTAATTAAATATAAATATGCTAAAGAGTCTGACATTTCATTAAAATTTGTTTATAAACTCAGTTCAAATTTGGTTTCGATTTCTAATTCTAAGCCAGAAACTATTTTTAGTGGATTGAAATGGACATTAATGGGTTTTCAAATTTTCCTAGAATATCATCATCATGTCTAAGTTATATAGCATTAAACTGTTGAAATTAACTTAAATATTTATAACATTTTTTTTTTTTTTTTTTTTTTTTTGATAAGCGCTAACTTTGTTGACTAGTGTAATTAGAAGAAAATATTTTAAGTAGGTATTTAGTGCCTTAGAGCTCATCCGAGATTTGGTTTCGAGTCCTAATTCTAAATCAAATACTATTGGAATTAAATTTACAATTATTTTTTTTTAAATTCATTATTTCAATGCAAATATATTTGGAATTAGGTGGGACAGAGCTGTTCAAAATGAAAAACATTAAAAAATATACCCAATACTTTTTTTTATAAGGTCTATGCGCAGTATGAAAAATTTCGCGCGGAATGCCAAAACTTCATATAAAAAAAATAAAATCCCATTTGGGATTACGCCTATAAGCGTTAAATGTGTTGACTGGTGTAACTAAAAGTAAATATATTAAGAAGGTATTTAGTTCGTAGAATAGATTTCAAATACTCTATCGGCATATGGATTCGAGTACCTATTCTAAGGAAAAATTATTTTTTATTGGATTAAAATTGATTGAATTTTTAAATAGACTACTATTATCATGTATATTCAAAATCATGTAGGACCAAGCCGTTCGAATTTAAAAAATTTTTATATTTATAAAAAATATTTTCCTACAATAAGCGTTAACTTTGTTGACTAGTGTAATTAAAAGTAAATATATTAAGCAGATATTTTGTGCGTTAGAACTCAGCTGAGATTTGAGTTGAGATTCGAGTTCTCACTCTACCAAATATCAACTGACTGTGTAAACAAGTGCCTTAATTAATAATAATTATTATTATTATAAATGTGTAGGACAGCTGGCAAAGGTCAGCTTGTTTTTTTTTTCAATTTCGTGGTTTTACCTATAATGAAACATCTTAGCCTGACGTACTTTTACACATTTTAGAATTTTTTTAAATTGTAAATGAACCTACTTAATATAAATGGATCGATTTTACAGCTTTTACTTAAAGTATTATATATAAAACGCATATTAATTAAAGCTTATAAGCTATTATCTAAAGCTGGTTTAAAGCGCAGCAATTATTACTTAAAATTATTTACATCTTATGCTTATAATTAGCATTTAAAATATATTAAATTATGCAACCTGTGCTCATATCTATGCAAATTTGCGTGGATTAACTAGATAACTACGCTTAAAATTCGTAAAACTCGTGAAATTCGCAAAATTCGCATTCGTATTCAATGCCAGAACGAACAATTACAAGACCCCAAAAGCCATAACGAGCCCACCAACCAAAGCGGCCATTTAAAATAAGCTTAAAAGTCGCAAAAAAAAAAAAAATAAACAAAAATTGGGCTAAGCCCCAAGTCTTGTGTGCAGCTAAAGCCAAAGAGATACTTGGTTAACTAAGGAATGCCAAACCACAAGCCAACCTTATAGAGCAAACAGCAACCGAGGCCCAAGGAGCAACCACAAAGCACAGCAATAAATCATATTTTAATGGCAACCAAGTCAACGCCCGTTGCTTGCAATACACAGCACCATCTACACCCACCCAACCCACTACCCTCTCTATCTATTAATGCTGTTACTGCAATGGAGTCCAATGCTGCTTAAGACACAAGACCTAGACGCTCTTAAGCACCAGCGGAAGTTTCAAATATATCAATTTCAATGGCGCATAACCACGAGCAGCACAGGACTTCAAAATCATCTAGCTTGTAATTTTCAATAATGACAGCGCTGATGTGGCTCAAGTTGCCAAATATTTTCCGTCCGTCTGCTCACATTTTGACCAAATAGTTCAAGCTGCAGTTAATTGAACTCGTACGCGGATTTTTGTTTACCAAAACGCTAATTGCAAGTTACGCTCAATTACTGCTAAAAGCGAAAGTGCTGCAATTTGAGTGATGACACACAATAATCAACATTAACCACTGTGCAGCGTCCAGCCATTGCAGGTCAAGTGTCCTGTGAATCATGTAAACCAATATGTCTCAAGAGTTCGAACCAACGAAATCGAAAGTGTAGCGATAAACAAGTAAAGTTCAAGTGGCTCTGACTGCTGTCCTTGTGCTTGTCTTTGGAGCTGTGCAGCTTCCTAAGCTCTGTCACGCCCACTTTTTGGGAGTAAGGCTGCTCTGACAAAATGTCTTGGTTGTCTTTTTTTTTTGTGCTATCAGCTAAATCAAGCCTCTGCCTTGGGGCATATCAACGACAATGAGAAAGACATTAACAGCTTCTGCTTGCTAAGGAAACTTTGTAAGACTTCTGGCAGCTTCGAGGAATGAGTAAATAATATAAATTACATACAATTTTACATACTCTACCATATAGTAGGTAAGTGTCATAAAACAACCGAGCAGAAAAATATAAAGTCCATGGATTGTACGAAGTGTTCCATGTTGAGACGAACTAATTTGAAGGAAATTCAATGCTCTAGCAAAATATTTCTCAATACTATCTAATCGCTTAAATCCTTAAACAACAAATCCATTTACATAAAGCTTCCTTAGACTTTATAACTTAGTTGAAGGCGTCTTTACAAATTCATTTCCGATATCCTAATTTCAGCTCTACCTAAATATTTTATTATCGATAGCTCAATAAGTAATCGAAACTCGGCAAAAAAAAGTTTAATAGATTAAGATTGGCTAGTACCTCTATCACATATGTAAAAATCATCATAATCGAAGAGTTTGTTTCAAAAACTACCGCTTCACCTATTTTCGCTCATATAATTTATTGTATCAAAAACGTCTTTTTTCTTTCGTTTTCCGATAAACTTGATACTCCCATTGACTTTAAAAGCTACGTACTTTTAAATAAGATTTTGGTACAAATCAAAGTTTATTTTGCATAAGCTGAAAGATCTTGCCGAATGTTATCGATTACCATAAAATCGATTACCTCAATAAACACAAAAGTCCTGAAGCCCAGGAAAGAAGGTAGTCATATATGAACGTACATATACAAAAAGACAAGTAGGATTCCTGGAACGCTTGGAACATAAAAAAATCCGATCGATACTGGTTACTAGTGCTAAAGAAAACATCACATTATATCGATGCATCGATGTATCGAAGTTTAAAATATCTATATATAGATGTTGGCCAACAGAGATGTTTCTCCAGCACTACTAAACACCCATTTGATGAGTGCAGAAATGCTGGAGAAACATCTCCACTTGCAAACATCGATATATATATATATTTTAAGCTTCGATACATCTATACATCGATATAACATCGATGTTTTCTCCAGCACTACTAGTTAATGTAGGTATCGTTTAAAATTATTATGCAGATGCGCGCAACTCTACAAAATCCCATTGGAAATACATAAACTCTCCAAAAAACACCCAAAACCAACAACTTTTTAAAAGTTACTGAAGCTATCGATTAATAATGTTATGTGGGTATATGCAACAAGTAAAATTAAGATTTCTAAATTCCAAAATCAAAGTCACAAGCTCTTCTCCAAATGCTCTCCTACTTCTTTTCCAGCCTTCCTAGGAAGTTCAACCAAATCAGTGCAACCTAGAGTATGCAGCATTCGGTACCTTTTGCTCCACCTTTCGTTATCTTGACTACAAGTACTACAATATGTAGCCAAAGTATTGTCATAGATTTATTGTTTGTTACATTGTTAGGTCTGACAAGGCCTATATGAGCATCTCAAGAAATATGTAATATGCCCCGATGAATTATTGATTGCCAACACGCGGCGAAGTATTCTAGAAGATTACAGAGTTGCGCCAGTGAGATGAAATGCAATCAAGACGAGGCACAGCAAAAGGCTCCTAAATGGGCATTAGAATAATTGGCAACTTATTGTCCTGCTGCTCAAAATGGCTGACGCTGTCAAGTTTAAGGACAACTTTATGGCCGCTAAGCGGCAACAAATTTACAGTGCTTTAAAGCTCTCTAATTGGATTTGCCACACTTTTTCCCAGAGTGTGTCTCTATATCTAGAATGTGCCTTCGTCGTATCGATGGCACGGTTCATTGACATTACGTGCCAAATTGAATGAGAGCTTACTGCCAGGACACGTCCTTGCTGACACGCAACAAAACAACAACACCAACAACAGTGGAAAAAACAAAAGTAATTAAAATAAAACTTTTACTTTTCCGTTTCCGTTCTTCATCTACTTTACAACACTTGCAGCTGTATGTCCTTACGTACAGTTGTTCTGCCGTGTACGAGCCTAGCTAAATTTTTGCTGTTACTGCACAATGGAGAATTTTCTGCGTAATGACTGTGTGTCGATTTTTCCTGCTGCGCAGCAGTTTAAATTTCATTTGACTTTTACCCCACAATATGCCGCGTCTCCTGCGAATCCTTACTCGGTTGCTTGGTGCTGCTACAAACACACATTTATTGCGTAATTCCTGCAGTCGCCTTCTGGGAATAAGCCACTTGTAGTAGTAGGGCGACGCCCAAGATGCCGCCTAAGAAATTGAAATTGACTTGCTTAGCTAAAGAAAACTTTTCGAAAGGATTGCCATTGCTTTGCTTGAAGGGCCGCAAGGAGTTACGCAGTGTTGGAAGTGCATCCCTGGGGATTCTACGAGCCACGAAGTCAACTTATGAAATAAATACGCGTGCGGTTCTTCAAAAATATATTTGTATTGTAATCAAAATCAATAAACAGTAAAGTAAAATAAAAATCAATTTGAGCAGCCAATAAAATGCCTTAAGTGAAACAACGTGACGTATACGTATTTTTCATATTTAATACTCTTTACAAAGTGTAATGTATGATGGGTTTGAGGATATTGTAGAATACTGTGCGTACAAAACGTGCTGGGATAGGTGCAATAGAGCATGAGAGGTAAGTTGTTTATGCAAGAGTTAAGCACTCGATCTAAAACAGGGATGTGCCCGTAGCTACACATCTCTTAGCCTCTTTTTTACGAATTTGAGCAGCAAGTATCGTTAGATATCGGAAGCTTCGATACTAGCTTCTTAGGGTCAGTCGTTACTATATTAAGCTGAATTCCAAATTAGCAGCTTCGAGTATATAAACATAACTTCTGCTGACTTTTGATAACTGCTCTAAATCCGGTAACAAGAATATAAACTTTTCTAAGTTAATTTAAATAATGATGAATTTTAAATAAAGTACGAATGCCAATAAGGCTAAGTTGATTAAATTTCCGACTTTGATTTGAAATAGAGACTTATAAGCTAGCTTCAGATAGTCAAGCAATTATTCGAGCATCAAATGAAAATGAATTTGTGCGCCAACCCTATTATAAACGACATGGCGTATACGCATTTTTATGTTTTATTTTATTTGTAAAGTGAAAGGTTGCTGATTATGAGCATACAGTAGAAACATGTTCGAACGAAATGCTCTGGAACTGTTTGAAAAAAAACAACAAGAGGAAACCTTTCTTGGTTCTTGCATTATATTAAACAACACGGCGTGTACGTATTTTCATGTTCAAATTTCCTCGTAAAGTGAAAGGTTTATGATTTTAATATTATAGTAGAAACCGGATCGAATGAAATGCTCTGGAACAGGTTGAAAAAAAAAGAGACAACTCTTCCTTGGCTTTTGCATTTTATTAAACAACACGGCGTATACGTATTTGTATGTTTAGTTTTTTTTGTAAAGCGAAAGGTTGATGATTATGAGCATACTGTAGAAACCTTCTCAAACGAAATGCTCTGGAACAGGTTGAAAAAAAAAACTACAAGAGGAAGGCTTCCTTGATTTTTGCATTATATTAAACAACATGGCGTATACGTATTTTGAGGCTTAATTTTCCTTCTAAAGTAAAAGGTTGATGATTATGAGCAGTAGAAAACTGTTCGAACGAAAAGCTCTGGAACAGGTTGAAAAAAAAAACAACAACAGGAAACCTGCCTTGGTTCTTACATTATACGAAACAACACGGCGTATACGTATTTGCATGTTTAGTTTTTCTTGGAAAGTGAAAGGTTGATGATTATAAGCATACAGTAGAAACCTGTTCGAACGGAATGCTCTGCAAAAGGTTGGAAAAAAAACAACAAGGGGAAGCCTTCCTTGGTTCTCTTGCACAGGGCATTGTAAAATACGAATTTGCGATAGAGCTCATCCAACGGTTTGACTGCCTCAAAAGTAGATGCAAGACCAGCACAACATCAAAGTCATTTCCGGGCTCTGCAACTAACCCACTGGTATAATATGAGGATGTGATACTTGAGCTAACTATACTTAGTTTAAGAAACGCCTCTAATTGAATACAGACAAACGACGATCCGTTGATTCGAATCTTTGAAAAGATGCCTAAGATTTGGCTGAGTAATTCAATTTGTGATCATAAGCCCAATAAACCTATCATTACATTGTCCTAGTCACTCCGTCAGTTATACTTCAAGCTGCCAATTCTAACGCCTCGACGAAAGCGTAAAACATTATTTGCTTTAGAACGCCGTTTTAAAAGAGTCTAGAAAATTCGATGTTCTGCTACATCTTGAGCTTTCTTGAGCCTTCTTTTCACTTTATTTTCGCCATTTTTGTTTCATTTTGCGCTCTGCGCCAATAATCCAATTTTCATCAAGCTGCGAATGGAATTTTCTACGCTTCAAAGTTATTTATGTGTATAAGTGTGTATCTGAGTGTGCGTGTGTATCTGTGTGTGACAACTTTTTGTAGCTTTGATTATGCAAAATTTAATTTCATTATTGCACGAGTGCCTGTACATATGAGTGTGTGAGTGTCTGTATAAGTGTGAGTACATATATGTATCTGCATTTCTATATCTGTGTGTATGTGTATTTATGTCTGCGTATGTGACATAAAAGCGGCAATTATTTAAAGCTGCCACAATTGTCAATATTGTGACTCAAATAAAATGTGGGCGCATTATGTATGCAAATAAACCGCGCACTTATGCTATGTTTACACTGGCCTACACGGTAGCATAGTGGCATGTGGAGAGTCGCAACGTGATGTCACAAATATACTTTATAGAAATTTTAAGAACAAAAAATACTTTTGGTGTTTAAACAATTTTAGATGCCTTTGGGATGTGTGCATCTAAAAATGAACTAGTTCGTGAAGAAGAAATTTATATTTTTTTTTTTGTTTGGCTTAATGAAATGTGATAGCAATGACTTTTTATTTTATTATAACTCAATTGTAAAGAAACAAGAAATATGTTAAACTGACCACAAATTTGTGTTGGTCAAATTTATTTCGCAAAAAGCTAAAAATTTATCAGCTCATGAAAAAGAAATTTTTTTCGTTTGTGACTGATATATGTAATGTGGTTAATTTTGCACCTTCTTTTTATTTCAACAGATAAGAGAATATACGTTGAAATTGTGTCATGATATTATGTATGAACACCACCAAAAAAAAAAAAAAAGAACTAGTTCGAAAAGAAGAAATTTACTTTTTTTGGTTGGCTTATAGACATGATATATGATGGCATTGACTTTACAAAAGCTTATTAAAATTATAGCTCTTTGTAAAGGACAAAAGCGACCACAACTTGAAATTTTTAAAATTTGAAAAAAGACAAAAAATTAACTATTTCGTGAAGAAGAAAACTTCTTATTTTTTTGGCTAAAAAAAGAAATGTGATTGCATGCAATTTCATTTTGCATCTTCTAATTATTTCAGCTGATGAACTAGTTCGTAAAGAAAATATTTATTATACTTTTTATGTTTGGCTTATAGACCTGACGTGTTGATTGACTTTACAATCGACCACAATTTGAAATAGTAAAAGTTTGAAAAAAAAGAACTAGTTCGCGAAGAAAAAATGTTCTCATTTTTTTGGCTAAAAAAAAAATGTGATTGCATGCAATTTCATTTTGCATCTTCTAATTATTTCAGCTGATGAACTAGTTCGTAAAGAAAATATTAGTAATACTTTTTTGTTTGGCTTATAGACTTTACGTGTTGATTGACTTAACAATCGACCACAATTTGAAATAGTAAAAGTTTGAAAAAAAAAAGAACTAGTTCGCGAAGAAAAAATGTTCCCAGTTTTTTTTGGCTAAAAAAAGAAATGTGATTGCATGCAATTTCATTTTGCATCTTCTAATTATTTCAGCTGATGAACTAGTTCGTAAAGAAAATATTTATTATACTTTTTTTGTTTGGCTTATAGACCTGACGTGTTGATTGACTTTACAATCGACCACAATTTGAAATTGTAAAAAATTGAAAAAAAAGAACTAGTTCGCGAAGAAAAAATGTTCTCATTTTTTAGCTAAAAAATTATATATGGTTTCATATCTTTAGAGGTTATAACGATAAGCGGAACTTTTCGAACTACATTGTTCCATCAGTCCAGGAACGAATAAAATCAAAAGTGTTGGAAAATTGGAGCTGCCAGACAAAAAAAAATTAAGTTAAATGAGCTATAAGAAAGTGTACCTAAATTTATATAATAATTCTTAAAATCAAAAATATGTTTGGTTTGTCAATAGCTTCATCAGTTACTGTCACAATGTGAATGTGACATGAAACGAATACTTGTATTGTGCCACTTAGTTGTGCCATTCCGTAATGCAGTGTAAACCCAGCATTACGCATACTTAAGCCCGCAGATTTATGCACATAAGTGTACTATATGAAGATATATGGCACAGGTTTTGTGTGTCCTAAGTGACAGGGCACACAGGATATAAATTCTATTCAATTTCTATTAAAATCTATTTACTTGGCGTTGATAAGCGCATAGGGCGTTGGCGTACAAGACTTGATTAGCAGACTTCGAGGCGCATCATTTATACCAATCAAAAGCTTATTAATAAATTGCCAGTCAGCTAAGCTGTCTTCCAGAACTCCAAACAAACTCAGTGAACAAAAAACAAAACCAATAGTCAAGATTAATCAATTCCCAGTAGAACAATAGCATGAGTTCCCGTATACAGCAAACTTTTTATCGGCAACAGCAATTTTTGCACATAAATCCTGAAAATGAGTGTATCCAATCCAAATTGAGAGAGATCCAATCAAAGCTGGGCTGCCAAAAAAACAACAACAAACTAGAACCCAAAGTTAAAACACAATTTCAAATTTTTTTTTTGCTTTTCTAGCATTTTATATATGTATATGTATTGGAGTTTTTTGGTTTTTTGTTTTGGTTTTTTTTTTTTGTTAATTTGCTTGCATTTTGGGTATTAAAATATTTATTCAAAAGTTTATTAAAATATTCTCATAATTCACATAGAATTTTTAATTAGTTTAGGGCATTATTAGTATATGTATATATTTTATATATATATATATAAAATATGTTGCTTGTAAAATATTGCATACTTTGCGGCATTTTACATTAGACTAGTCTGGTTTGCTTTTATTTTCTCTTTAAGCTTTTACACTCAAAACTAAAAAAAAAAAAAGAGTCAAATTCAAGGCTAATTTAGGCTCTTTGCTTACTGTGTACTATTTACTATATATATATGCATGTATATATGTATTAAATTTACGCTAGTTGGAGGTATTTTTGGTTTTATTGTTGTGTAGTGTAAGTCTTTCTAGAAAATTTGTTTATTTTAGCTGCAAGTTTTCATGTAACCAGCCAGGCCCATAAGCTGCTTAACTTGGTCAAAATAAGAATATAAAATAATACATATGAATAGCAGCTACATATTAGCTGCTGAGTCTAAGACACAACAAGAACAAATACGGCCGTATAAAAATGACTTGTCATTTGTACGGACTTGGTTGACAAATGAGTTAAAGTCCTTGCCTGTTTTGGTTGCCTACTTTTGGGCGTCTAATTTACGCTTTTTTAACCAACTTGTTGCTACATGGTTTACATTTGTATCTGTCTGTGTGTCGCCACTGTCTGTCTGTCTGTCTGTCTGTCTGTCATAATGTTATTTTGCATAATGTTTGCGCAATTAATCACAGACTACGGCTAACCCTGCGTATGCGCAATATTTGATATTTGCAGCCGACACATAATGAACTTCAAATTGAGAGCGAATCGCGTTCACTACATCAAGTAGCAGCTACACAGAGAGAAAAATGTGATTAAGAAATTTAAGTTTTCGTATGTTCAAAATACAAAGCATTGAGCCAATCGGTCGTGCTGCGGAAAACGAAAAAATCACAACGAACTCATTATTAGCACAACTTTACAACTTTCGAGGGAAATTTTACACGACTGTGCTCTCTTATACAAGGTACATTTTTTGTATGCAAGACATGGACCATATAAAAATCCAAAACGAGTTTTTTTGTAGTACACGAACACATGACGGTGAGTGCGACAGGGTTGCCGCGTTACACAAAAAAATTTCACTTGTAACAAAAATAGCTAAGTCGTGTTTAATTTCAATAAGTATTGTTGTAACATTTTTGTCTAATTTTATTTAATATAAAGAATAATAAAGAACTAGAAATATTTTAATAAAATTGAAATGTCAACAACATAAAGTAATAAGAAGGAGTTGCGGCAACCATGTCAGCTGTTTTGTGTCAAACAAAAATAATTTCACGCCAACACATGAGAATTTAACGGAAAAATAAGAAAAATTTACGAATTTATCGAAAGTAAAAAGTGAAATATCGACAAAAAAAAATTCGTTTTCGGGAGCACGCAAAAACGAATACGAATAAAATTGTTCGGTTTGGTTTTTCGTTTTGGTAAAAGCCAATCTCCTTGTGCACAGTTTCTATCATTCGAATACAATATGCTGGTACTGTTTTTCTCGCTGTGTACAATTATGACATGACTTTCAATCTAAGCCAACGTTTATGGTCATTTATCATCGAAACAGAAAGACAGACGAAAAGTCAGCCAAAAAGCTTGTCATCTATGGGCAGGAGTAGTAGCATGACGATGAGTCAACAGATTTCTGTTGGAGCAGCGTAAATGTGCTGCACGTGTGGCACACACTGGCTACATGAAACGGATATGTTAGTAGCATATTAGTTAGTATATATAGTATATGTATTTAATAAATATATATATATATATCAATATATTTCAGCTAATAAAGTTGCTTGAGGGTCATTACTTGGGCATTACACAGTACAAAATTTTGCTAAAACTTTACTTTACTTTTTGTATGGAGCAGCTTTTTGAGGTATATGTATGTATTGATGTATTTGTATAACTGTTAGTATATGCTATGAAAAAAGGACACACAACATTTAGTTAAGTATTTACTAGAATTAGGTTTTTTACTTTTAGCTAGCGAGAGACACATATATATATATATATGTATCTTATAATGCAACAAGTTAAGGAGGTAGTAAAAAATTGCAATTTTTGTTTGCTTTGCTCTCATTTAGACTAGTATTTGTATTTTGTTTAGTATTTATTTTAGTATTTAGGTGAGCACACAACATTGACTAATGCGTATTGAACTATTAAAAGTCGGTATTAACTATTATAAATTTTATATATATATATATATAAATGTTGTATATTATGTACTTTATGTTTATATGTATACACGAGGTATATATGTAAATTGTTAGCTATGTGCGATGTGTACATACACACGCACACGCCGACACGATACTTATGCATGTATTGAGGTATATGTGGTATATTTGTTTGTATCTGTATGTACTTTCTGTTCGTTTACGTTCAATTTGCACTCCGTCTCAATAAAGCTACGCAACCTTTTTCTTTAACTATATACTGCTCTCTCTCTCTCTCTATCTCTCTTCTACCCACTACCCTCCCCCCACGAACTGCTTTATAAATTTCAACTAAATTTTGATACATACACATACACATACACATTTTGTGCATGTGTGTATGTTAGACAAATTTGACTTGTTTTTTTTAATACTAAGCGATATCGATAACTTTTTATCGTTTTTAAACTATTTGCATGAATATTTCGTAAAGCCACATTGATTAATTTTGTGTTTGAATTAAATTTAGTTTAGCTTAGCTAAGCACTGTTTACACTAACTGAGTTACTCAGCTGAGTTCTGTTTAGACTTATGCTAACTGATCAACTCAGCTCAGTAACTCCTTTAGCAGCGCTTTAGTATTTTTTTTTTTTTTTTTTAAAGAGCTTTCCACAACATTTACAACAATAAAAAGTATGTCTGGTGTTTGCCTTTTAATGCTCATTACTTACACATTTTCTAGTCAACTATGTACATTTATTTTTAGTTATTTATTTATTTTTTTATATTTTATATAACTTTTTTTTTCAGAGTTTTTGGCTCGCAGTCTTTTTGGGCTATAATTATTTTTTTTTTAACGCTTTACTTGGAGCTCAACTTTTACAATTTACATTAGTTGAACTCATTCTGCTGCTTACTCTCTTACTTACTCTCTTAGTAAATGATTATCGCGAATATACGCTAAATTGTCTGGTATTTGTCTAGTATTTTTTTGTTGTCTATCGTTTGTTTAATGCTAAGTTACTATAGGACTTGAGAATTGCTTTTTAATTTGTCTAAAATTAGTTGTGTTTTAATGCTAACATTTATATTTAACTAATTTGGGCGTCTAATTGTTTAGTATTTTTTTTTAGTTTAATGAGCAGCGAACACGTGCGGCATCTTCTGGTTTTTTGTAAATTTTCGTTGACTGTACCGGAGGTAGTTGTGGTTCTCTGACGATTCATTTTACTAACTGCAATGCACACGAGGTAGTTGCGTTATTTTTATACTCTCTTTTCTTTTTTTTGTTACAAGACATTATCTATTGAAGCTTTTGTAGCAGCAGCTTAAGAAAAAAAAAAAAAAAACCAAAAAAGAAATAACACAAGTTTGTAATACCAAAAACAAAATGGCGCAACTTTCATCTCTGCCAAGTTATGCGACCCAATCATAATGCAAATTGCGGCAGCCAAGCGTGTCCATGTGGCATAAATTAGGGGCATCAGGAACTGAACTTATGTTGCAGCAGGCTGTACTCTGCTCGCGTCCCATCATTAATGCAGAAATCATTTACATGACAACAAACCAAGCAAATACAACCAAAACGAGCCTGAGAGCTACAAAGTTAACCCACACTCATGCCAACAACTGTGACGTAAATGGGTGTGAGTGCGTGGGAGCTGCGCTGCCTAGAATTGAGCCAGGCTCGTGTAGCACATAAAAGTTAACAAAAAAAAAAGCAGGAAATGTAAAAGCAAATAAAAAAAATGCTGCACAAGGCTCGAAGCGCCTAGTAAGCAAGAGAGCAGCAATGAGCGCAGGCAAGAGTAAAAGGTTAGCAAATAAAGTAAGGAAGGTGGCGCCATGCGCAGGTTCATTGTACGGCATAAGAGCAAAATGTAAGCTCGTGACGTCACATGATCCAAACAAAAAGCTGTGCTTTAATGTTTATGTGAAGTAAAGACTCTCTCTTGTTTAGCGTAGAAACATGTACAAAAAAATTATATACAACAAAGATATTTTCCAAAAATTTGTAAGGAAACTATTTTTCGCATGTAAAAATTGCTACACACTGGCTTGAAGTCTAATTCCTATAAGACTTGTTGGCTAAAATAGCGATAGACAGGCATAAAATATAGGACATTTGCAGACAGAAAAAAAAGGATCTGCTAAGGGAACTGAAGTTAAATAAGCCGATTTCCAGAATTATTTTACGATAGCCACTATTAATTTTCGAAAATACAAAATAGTTAACAAAAATTAATTTAACTTTCGTTTTATAAAATACTGAGCACATACACTAATTCTGATATATATAATGGCATGAATCATAGGAAATTGTTCAAAATGGGACTACAGAGAAGTTTGTTCGAGAAAAGATCATACCAACATACGATGGCATTTTAAAACTAGAGTAAATGATAGATAGGACTGCCTCGAAAAAAACCGTATAAAAAAAAGACAAGAAGTAAATCATTGAGCTGCTATGAAAATAAATAAGAATAGAAAATAAATTAGGATTCCCCAAATTAAATTTGTAAAAGCTCAGATCAATAAAAATATTTTTCTGCTGACGGGTAGTAGCTTTAGTTAAGTAAGTGCTTAATTAATAACTCTTTTTTTTCTATCGTAATTCGGGTTTTTTAGTTTGCAATTGTTTTCCGATTCAAATTATTCAAATTCTTTTAATTTATCAGTTGTAAATATAGAATATCTAAACTCTGATTCAATATTTTAGCTAGCTTTAAGCAATACTTATTTTTATATTGCCGAAAAATAAAGAAAATTTTAATTTAAGTAAAATATTTTTCTTTACGATTTGCATCAAATAGCTTTTTTAAATCGAATGAAATTGTAAAAAAAAAATTGTTTCACACCGTGTTATATCAAAACCGTATAAAAACAGAATTGTGTGTACATGTTAAGCTGATTACATTAAAAATTAAATCAAAAGCTTTCTTTCTTAGCGAGGCAACGCTCTTAACTCGATAAAGTGACGCAAACGCGCAGAGAGAAAGTAAATAGCGTGCACGCATAAGCGTCACCTCTTTTTTGCGCGTCATGTCAAGGCTCAAACAGCCTAGCGCACGCAAGAGCGCTTAAACGGCAGCTGGCAAGAGTAAAACGTTGTGTAGGCAGAGAGAGCGCACGCTTAAAAGCAAAGAGCACAGTAAGTGCGTGTGAGTGTAAAAGTGAAAGTGAGCTGGAACAGCTGACAAAGGCAGCAACAACACATTTGTGTGGGAAATGTTTGGGGCACACAGATAACATACAAATATACTAACCATAGGCAGTAGGAAGGAAGCAACAAAATCAATAGCAAAGCAAAAGGCATAAATTTCTGTTGCCACACGCGCGCACTGCCTTAAAGCCGAAAAGTAGGCAATAAAATAATGCTAATGCTATGCAATAGTGTTGGGTAAGGGTCAAAACGTATCAAAAGGAATCGAAAACGAATTCGAAATCGAAGGAAACTCAATGACTTGACACAAAAGTTATGTCAAATGCCGCAACTCGACTGAAAAGTTATTGTAGCATAGCCTCGGGCGTTAAAAACCCTTTAATAGGAAATTTTAAATGCAAAATATTTGAAAATATATATAGCCCTGCGTGTTGCCTGTGCTTCCTGCTCTTTATATACTATATATTTAAGATTAAAGTTGGCTTTCAGGCTTTGTGTTGCCTTTTTTGTTTTTGTAGAGTCCATTAAATATGCGATGCGTGTAAATTTATACGCTACACTGCTACAACGTAATATATATATATATTTACGTTTTGAATACGCTTTTGTTCTTGTTGTATTTGCTTTATTTTGTATATTTATAAATATTCTGCAGAATGCGCTTCAGACACGCAATGCATAACACACTGTAAATGGGACTTAATTAAAGTTCAGTCAAGACTTTGACGACAGCTGAGGCCGTCACGTCACAATATGAAAATTGTTGTGTAACCACACACACACACACACACATACACTCCGCACTCACACACTCTCACACTCATTCGAAATCGCACTCTGCCCCATACTCAAAGAATGTAGGTCAGTACGCAGTAGGCGAGAAATAAAAAATCGATAAATGCCTTTTAAATACACATTTCAAAGGACAATCGGATAAGCGCGCGAGTGTAGATATGAGTGGGTGAATATTTGAGGGCTTCATCAAAGCCAGGTTAGGCAAGTGATAACATGGAGCACAACTTAACCCTTTTAAGGCAAAAGTAAATCAAACAAACTAGTATTACAGGGCAAGCTATACCGGCGATAATATGCCCTATACTCTTACTACGCCTTAGTTTAGGAATTATTTAAAAAAAAAAGTTTAAAATTATAATTTATTACCATAAAAAAATAAATTTTAAGAATTTTAGCTTCACATAAGCTTAGGTTTGGACTTCGAAAGTGGTTTGTAGGTGAAGCTAAGACTCAATTATTGCTAATAGCTTTCACAGTGTCCAAACTTAATAATAAAAAAGTCTGCGCCAAATTTTCCTTTAAATTAAGGGTATCAAAAAAAAGCTTTTTAAAACTATAAAGTAAGTTACGAAAACAAAAATTAACATTTGCTTGCTGCGTACCAGCTTCAAAAGCCGCTCAGACATTTATACAATGGTGTACCAAAAATCGCTGACGCTTTGCACTTGGGTATTTCGCACTCAAAAATTTCCTAAAAATATTCCTCAAGAACAATTTTTTACGTGCTCAAGTGAAATTCCTGACACAGCGATTTCTGGCACTTCACTGCCTGCCTGACTGCATTGACTATATAGAACGACGCCATTTTATACTAGTAAACACTTACATTACTAATAGTTGCTTTTGACTTTTAAACTAATACTATTATTATTATTTTTATTATTTATGTGTAGCTTTATATGCATGTTAAGTTAAGTGTGTCTACGCTTTTGACTATATATATTTAAAAATATGCATAGTACATATTTATAATTTTGCTAGCATATTATTCATTTACTTTGCTTATTTCTTGTATTTCTTTTAAATTTTTGTACCTTCAGCGCTCGAATTTTAAGTTTTTAAACTTTTTGCATGCTTTGCCTTACAACAAAGTTTGTACAAAAAATAAAAACCAAAAAACAAACCCAAGACAAGTTTTGTAGCCAACCTTGCGCACTCGCTAAAAAACTTAGCTTACACATCTAACAAACAATAAAAAAATAAAATAAAACTTTTATCACAGTAAAAATAAAACTTTAAGTTGTCGTATTTGAATTTTTTAGATTTTTTACAATTTTATTGCAAGTGTTTTTTTTCTGCTTTTCCGTTGTGATGTTCGCTTTTGTTTTTTATTTTGTGTTTTTTTTTTTTTTTCTTTTTTTTGGTAGTCACTGTAGCAACTAAAACTTACTCGTTACTGTGCTTGTTTACTCGTTAAACGTGATATTATTTACAACAAAATGTTCAACAAAAAAATAATAATATTTTTAACAACATTGTCTTATGGTCAACTTAAAATGAAATCAACAAATCGCTTGCAAAGAATTTAAATTTAAATTTTAAATGTTATAATGACTAAGCGAAAAAATTTTTTAAAACTTAAAGTCAAACAAAAGGTTATTATTTTATATATAGTATGTATATATATGTTTAAATAGTCTACAAATTTGTAATTTTTAAGTCCACACTATGCACAGTATTGGAAACTGCTGCACTTAAATAACTAAAAACTTAAAAAATTATGACTAAAACTACAACTACAACTAACTAGGAGCTAAGTCTAGAATTACCAAACTAGGCAGCTAAACCAGCGGAGACACTACGTCTCCGTAACTTTTACTTTCTTACTCTCGTTTTCTCTCTCTCTCTCTCTCTCGCGTGCTTTCGTTTGTTTTAACAAACCAGTGTTGTCTAACAGCTTTCTTTTTAGCCTACTCTAGTTTCTAGTTTTGCTGCGCTTTGGGGCTTTTGCTATAAAATCGATCCATTACAACTACAACTTGGAATTGTAGCAAATGGGCTGCTGCTGTACCTTAAAAAACTTAAGACATATTATCTTTTTATTACTTTTTTACAACGCTTTACACAGCGTTTTCCAACACTACGACAAACTTAAAACTCATAGCCGGCTTAGATGTTTCATTATAAGTTTAGTTGCTAATGAGAGGCAGGTTTTTTTAATTTCCAGCTTTAGACCTTGGCCAGCTGCTTCTTGGGCCGCATGGGCACAATGCAATATCCGGCACTTACATCACGTCCACTCACAAGCAGATTCTTTAGCACCGAATTGGATTGTTGTTGCTGTTGCAGCTGCTGTTGTTGTTGCTTCTGTTGCTGCTTGCTCTCCGCCATGAGCGCGCGCTCATTGCTCTGCTGCTTCTTGGTGGGCGTCTGCGTCTGGGCAGGCTGCTGCTGTTCCTTGCCTATCAGCTGCTGAAACAACTGCGGCGACTGCACCTCCAGGCACATGCTGCCGCTCTTCAGACGCTTGGATTCCACTGCACTTGCTGCTGAAGTTAGGCTGCTTAGATGGCGCTTATTACCCTGCTGCTGCTGCTGCTGCTGTTGAGGCACTAGCGCCTGCACTATAATCTCCCTGCCGCTTAGCAGTGCCACACGTGGCATGGCTTTGCTTTCGGCTAGGCGTATGGTAGCCTTTGTATTGATTGCTGCTGTGGCTCCATTATTCAGTATCTTTATGGCGGGCAACTTGCTGCACAATTGCGCTTCCTGCAGCTGTTCCACCTGCTGCTGCTGTGGTTGTTGTTGTTGCAACAACATTGTCTTGTTATTGTTATTGTTGCTATTGATTGGTATGCTGACCATTGGCACGGCATTTGATGTGACATTCTGCTGCTGCTGCTGCGGTTGTTGTTGCTGCTGCTGCTGCTGAAGTTGTTGTTGTTGCAGTATTTGTATTGCCATTGCTGAACTGATGTTTGCCGTATACGGCGTTGGTGAAGCTGCCGGACTATCGTTCACATTCACATTCATCTGCAGCAATTCGTTCCAATCAAGATTTGTTGCTACGATGACGAGAGGTTATCATTAGTTTCAAGAGTTTTATATTTATGAATGCAAAAGCAAAGACGTTGAAATATGCAGTCTACTGCAAAAATACTGATTTCGGAATTTTTAACAAAAATTCAAATAAGCTGATGTTTGTGCCATAGGAGATGAAGAGACTAAAGAAGCAGTAGGTACAATGCATCAACTGTTATAGACAGAAATTTGTTTTGGAAAATTTTAATTTCACGCTTATTTTTATGAAATAATCGAGTTGGTCTTGAAAAGTCGCCTATTCTGTGGGTCTCGACAAATCGATCTACCAAAAAGGTATTTGAAAGTTAAGAGTTACCATTTCCCAGATTATATCGCTCTCAAAGTAAACTACGTTAATGAATTAAGTAAAATTTTGCCAAAAAAAAAATGTTTTTTTACATTTTTCTACGGATTTTTTAGCCGATGTGTTAGGTTAGGTTTTACCTGTCTAACTAGCAGGAAAACTTGGCCACAATGGAGCTTAAATAGAACTAAGCAGCTTTTAAAACTCAACCGACAGGACATAAGAACAACGATGGGGTTTCTTACTGGGCACTGTCTTATTGGTAGGCATGCTAACAGAATGCGGGTGCCTCATTTTGACTACTGCAGACGTTGTCAGGAAGAAGAGAAGAGGAGGAAACAGTGGAGCATCTCTTGTGTGGATGCATGGCACTATGCAGGGGAAGACTGAACACACTGGGTTCCGAACTTATTGGGAATGTTACTGAATTCGCAGGATTCAGAATAAATAAGATTAAATCTTTTATTAAATCGACAGGTTGGTTCAAAGAGGATCCAGGAGAGTAGACAGATTATCCCAATGGGCCTTTTACAGGCCTAGGTATGTCATAAGGCAGCCACTTCTACCTACCTACCTACCTAGGTTAGCTTACGTTGAATAGGCTGTTCAACCAAGAATTGAGTTCACCCAGAAAGCATGAGGTCCATTGTGATGCCTAATTATCGAAAGGAAGGAAGGAGTGTGAAGAAGTAGGGAAGAGTTAGAGCAGGATTACTCAGAGGGTCAAAAAGCTGGCGGGTATTCCTAGTCGCATTTTGAGGATTTGACAATTTGATTTGCCAGACTACCCAGGTCTTCAATGAGTGGTTTACCCAGAAACTGGGTTTGTCCTCCAAGAAGCATAGCAGGTGTTGGATGCTTTCTGTCTCCTCCTCATCTTCGCAGCTGCGGTAGAAGTCATGATGGCGAACGTGCAACCTTTCAGTCATTAGGCCTATCGTGCAGCCGATGTATTATAATACAGGAAAATACACCAACAATGCTCGTGTTATAATATATACATTGCTCATATCTTGATCGAAACTAAAATCTCAACATTTTTTAGATTTTTGCAAATATTTCGCTAATTCTACGTTGGTACCTTTGGCGGTTATTTCATATTATCCATAAAAAGTTGTTTTATAAAAAGTTTTTTTTTTCATGTAATACCCAACTATACAGGCCCTATGCTCCACTGGGAGTAAAAGGAAATAATAATCAATACACAACTAAACCATCAATAGCTGCCATTCTTCATTTTCTAAGCGAATTTCTCTTACCTGACATAACTTAGGCAACTTGAATGAAATTCTTTAAAAATCAAATTTTTGAAATTTCTGCCAATTCTCGTTAACTACAATTTGCTTTAAAATTGTGACGTCATCATTTCATTAAATTTCCTTTTAGAACTACTTTAAATTCAAAGCATACTCAGTTTTGATAATCTTTTTTTGTCAAAATTTTCTTAAAATAAATAATTTCATTCAAAAATTTTTATTTTATTTTTTTTAAATTTCTTTTCAAATTTCAATTATAATTTTTCTGTTGTATCTCTGCTATACAATTCTACATACTAACTAAATCATTTCATATATCCCTACTTTCAGCACATTATTTATGCATATGTCTAGCTTGGAAATTTATTTAAAAAAAAAAAGAAGAAAAACCTCAGTCTTTTATATACCTATGGAATACCAGCTATTAATTCGTTTAACCATGACATTGATGCTAATTTAAAACAATAATATTTTGTTTTCCACACAAACAAAAAAAAAAAAAAAAAAACACTGCGAAAAAAAATTGGCATATAAACGAATAAATGTTGTATAAAGTGGAAAGTGAAAAATCTCTGCTACATGTTGGCGCTTTTCTCACTGCCTCACCATTCCTCTCTCTCTATCACTGCTTTCATCTTCCATTCTCCTAAAACAGCTGTCAATGCTGGCATCAGCCAGAAGTATCAAACCAAGAATATAGTCAAAGCAAACGACAGGCAGCTGCCACTCGCAGACATCAATCAAAAATGATTCCACCCAGTCGAGCTCCTCTAACCGAGACATGTGTCAAAGGTAAGGTCTATTGAGAACCCCGCCGTGGCAGGCACTTGACAAAAGTGAAAACAAAAAGTGAAATTCAAAATGTTATGTGTGAAAATTAAGCGCAATTATTCTTAGCTACAAGAAGCAGCGGCAGAGCAGCACCAGATTAAGTGTGCTGGAATTGGAACTGACGAAGGGCGCTAGGTAAGACCCGCATCAATTAGCTCTCCCGCAGTTGAAATTGAAAGATTCCTAGAGACACATACATTTTCTTCGTTTTTTTTTGGTTGGTTCTCTATTGAAATTCTTGCTTTTCCACCACTTGGGTTTTCATCTATTTTTACATATGTATGTGGGTAGCATGGATGTGTATGTTGGCAGCAAGTCATAAAGAAAAATAAAAGCACAACATAATCATCTTCAAAGCATTGGAAGAAACTTTTCATGCCAGTTTTTTGTTTATTTTTAGAGACAAACCTAATAAAATTAGGCCTCTAATGCGCGCTGGGAGCATGGGGAAAGTAGCTGAAAGAGTGCATTAACTGCATCCAGGCAGTCATCATCTTTTTATTGCCTATTTCAACGTCTTTGTCTAGCTTCTTCCCTATTCATGCCTAGATACTTACAATCCTTGTCAAATGCATCCTCTATGGAATGACATAATGCCATATCATATTTCTCCATTTTGCAATCAATGCTAAGACTTAACAACTGCTGCTGCTGCTGCTGCTGTTGACGTTGCTGCTCCTCATATGCCACCAGTTCCTTTAACTGCTGCAGCTGCACACTGCGAAGCTCCGATTGTTGTTGCTGCTGCAAAGTATTAACGCCCAATCTTTCCGCGCACTCATCGGCATTATTATTGCTTAATATGGAAAGCGTGCCATTGCCCGTGCCGCATAACAGCGCTGCCAACTCGCTTGAATCGCTAGCAAACACATTGGTTTGCTGCTGCTGCTGCTGTTGATGATGCTGCTGCTGCTGCACGGGTGAGGGTGAAAGCGAGGATACGGTCGATGCTGGAGAGGAGCATAATGAATTGCTAAAGTGTTGCTGCTGCTGTTGTTGCTGGTTCAGCGTTTGCTGCTGCTGCTGCTGATAGCCAGCGCCATAGAGACGTTGATCGCATTGCTGTTGTTGCTGTAGCTGATGCATGGCATCAATTTCCTTGGACAACGCGGGCAAGTCCTCCGAGGGACACCACATGAGATCGCTTTCGGTAAGCAAGGGCATGTCATCACCCATGGGTATATAGGGTGCGCGCATGGCAAAGTCCACAAAGCTAAAGTCATCCTCCTGTGTCAGCGAGCTGGGGCTGCACAACGATGGCATGCTGCTGTCCTCGGGACTCTGCAAAGCAAAAGAAATAGTATATTAGTTATTGTCAAGCTACAGGAGTAAGAAGCAAGCCAAGTTAGACGCACCTTGGAGGCTACACTGGGCGAGTGCAGATGCTGTGAGCAGCTGGTATCATTCGATTCCTCGCGATAGGTTAGCAATGGATCAATGTTGCTGCTGCTATTGCTGTTGTCGTTGTTGCTGATTGTGTTGTTGTTGTTGTTGCTGCTTGTGATGTTGCCTGAGTTAAGCGAGTTGGCAGCACCATTGTTGCCAACAGCAGAGTTGCTATAGCTGTTGTTATTGTTATTGTTACTGTTGTTATTGCTGTTGTTGTTGTTGTAGCTGTTTTGTGCTCTCGCCGTATTGGAACAAGTAGAATCCAATGAGTAATTATCCTCCGGCAGCAAGCATGAGCTCATAAGTCCAGCTAGCATATCACCAAAAGGCGTAATCTCTTCTAGCTGCATGCAAGTTGATGTGGCCAGATGCGATATTTCAGGTTCCTCTTTGAGCACTGCAAGCAAAGAGAATAGCGTGGTTAGCTAAGAGTAAAAATATTTATATTTAAAAAAAAAAAAAAAAAAAAAAAAAAAAAAAAAAAAAAAAAAAAAAAAAAAAAAAAAAAAATTAAGCTGATATCGCATTCACACGGACTCAAGAGTCAATTATTTGCTAACACTAGATGGCGCTAGTGCGTTTTCGTCGCCGTACAACCATTCTCAACCATTCACTCACTGTGTGCCTCAAAAGAGTAAAAAAAATATTTAAGCTTATGGACTCTAAAAGTCGGAACAACAGCACAACTAAAGGAAGAAAACAACAATATTAGATAGCCAAATAGAGCTAGAGCTTACTTAGAACTTACGTATTCCTAACACTAGATGGCGCCAGCGCGTTGTCGCCTTACACACTCTCAACCATTCACGCACTGTGTGCCTCAACAGCTTCTAATTGACAGTTCCCAATTGAGTCTAATTGAAGGCAAATTTGTTTTGTTTTTCGCCAGTTCGAGAATTAGTTGATTTATGCGCTCACTGCCCAATTGATGGAACGGCAGCAGCCAAATATTTTCCCCCATCTTTATTTGTGTGTTTTTTGGGCGTTTGAAATCGAACCATGATTTTTATGGACTATTGTTTTATTGCCAGCTCATTAATAAGAATTGATTTTATTTTATATTTTTAATTCTATCTAACTTTGAATCTCTGACGTCTGTTAAAAACTAGCAACTGCAATATCATGGACTAGCTAGTACAGTCAACTATTTGTAAGGTGCAAAATGAACCAATCGACAAGTCACAGCCCCGGTAAGCTACTAGTTTATCAGGCAGCTCATCGGGCCCAACGGAGATTAATGCCAATGCGCGTCACGATTTCAAGTGGTTGATCGAGTTGGGTTGAGCTAAGCTAAGCTAAGTTTAGCTATCGCAAATATTTTCATATATTAAATTACAACAAACAAAAGACCGCAAAATGGTTGGGTTTTAAATTGTTATTACATGCATAACGTATGGGATGAGCTTGCGACTCAGCTCATCCATATGGAAAGCTAAATCAAAAACTAATCTTCCCAACTGTTTACCCAAAAAATTAAAGTTGCAATGAAATTTCTAAGCAGCTTATCAAAAATGTATACAATATAACAAATTCTATGCACAAACAAATTAATTAGCAATGCAAACCCCAAAGACCCAGACCACCTGCAGTTCCCCCAACGCTCGTCATAAGTGGGACCTAGAATAATTATGACACTCAAGTGCTACACAACAACCACAACAACCGGGAAATAAAAAGCTAATACAACAACAACAAAAACAATACTAGCACATGATAATGCACTCAGACACACGCATAGATACAGATGTATGTATATATAATCGCATTTATAAGTACATTTTACAGGCCTATAGTGTTGGAAAGTTTGGGTTAGATTGTGTGTAGCTTGCAAGGCCATGCACTTAAAATGTATCTCTGTGTGTGTGTAGTATTTAATGTAATATATTTAACGCCTAGGCTTATAAAGCACAAGGTTAATATTTTACTAGTTATGGCCATACAAAAAATAAAATGGAAAGGCTGTCCGCCGCCAGTAACATCTCAATCTTGTGCTACATTCTATGCACTTGAAATATTTTGAAAGTGTTGCACAATTTGCATAAAATGTAGCACATAGTGTTGCCTATGACTTGTTTTTAGCCTCAGCCTTAGCCGAATTGTAAAATGTATCTAGATACTAGAGAGCTTAGCGCGTGACTTGGTCAGCAACAAATGTGTCTAGAGTTGCTGGGAAACAAATATAGCCATAATTTTAGATTGTCATATTTTTTCTTGAATTACAATAGTGCGTCTACGCTGAGATTACAAAGAATTTGCAAACAAATTTGCCTAGAAACAGCCTAGGAATAGTTTCAGCAAAAAAACATATATCATATTAATTAATTTCAATTGCCAATCCAGCACTTTACAACGCGGCCACTCATGATAAGCAACTGTGCACAATTCAGTTACAGCTATACAGTTGACATTGAGCTGAGCAGTATCTTAAACCTTAAGTGTCTCTCTTGAATTCGTCCCTGCCATCACTCACTTCATCAGTTATTGAACTGAGCAATATCTCAAGTCTTCAGTTTCTCTCTACTAAATAAAAAAGTACTTTGACGTCTTCCCCACAATGATTTACTATTCGATTTAGTGTGGCCGCTAGATGGCGCAGGCAAATTGGAGACGCTAGATGGCGTAAGCAAGCTGTAGACGCTAGATGGCGCAACCAATCTGTTGCATATTTGTGTTAACAATAATATAGTTGAAAAACAAGCAAAGCTGTGTAGTAAACAAAGCGAACATAGGTGAATCTCCTAGTTTAAATAAAGCAACAAGGATACAGCTCAATCATTCAAACGTTCCGAAAACCACTTTAAAATAGTTCCATACACAAGTCTAAGTTTGTGCAAATCAAAGATGTATGCAACTTAGAGAAGAAGACATTGGCAAGCCTCCAAAATTACTCAAAGTATGACCCCCTGTCCGTCAGTATGAACGCCTAGACATCAGAGATGATCAGAGCAACACTGCCGGTCAAAAAAAACTTTACCAATAATATAAAAATTACTTTTTCGACATTTTACTTCTAATCATGTAGGTACAATTTAATTTAATTTTTTTAATACATTGGAATAATAAGAGAATAGAATAGCAAAGCAAAAAAATATTGTTAACTGCAAAGCGGGTCCAAATTGTCATTTTGGGAAAAAGCGGCAAATCCACGATCTCGCCCGATTTGAACCCGATCGAATTGTTTTGAGAAAGACTCGATCTAGAAGGCCAACAAATCAATACCATCTCTGGAATTTTCTTCAATCAGCGTGATGCAATATCAAAGAGAGAAAAGAAACTTGTCGAAAGAATGCCAAGATTGAAAGCAAAGGTTAGTCGCTTCGATGAAATATGCGTTTGAGTCTATTTAACATATTATTCTTATTATTATTATACTATAAATTCTTTTTATCATTTTCATTAAATATGTTATCCAAAGAGTTAGATAAGCTTTAGTAACATACAATCTCTTGGAAATTGTACTATAGAATCTGAAACAGAAGTAAAAAGTCGAAAACTGTTTTTCCATCATCGATCAAGTTTTTTTTTGACCGGCAGAGTAGATGAACAAAACTTTCGGTTAAGCTCTGTTCTTATGTCACGGCAAACAAGTTTCTTTAATTTTTTTGATATCGCAGGTATTCTAAGTTCCCATAGGGTTAACGACATCATAAGTTGTTACAAAATTTGTATGCCTAGATAGATCGAAATCGATTGATTTATTTATTTGTTTGTTGTGATGCTACAGGACATCCTAAAGCTCGCTATTTTTTATTGAAATAATGAGTAAGACCTTGTTAAAAAAGAAATCTAGGCCTGCTAGACTATCTGTAGAAAATTTAGAACATGCAAGCGTATAAATAAACATTTCCAAAGTTCAGTGAACAGCTTAAGTTTACAATATTAAATTATATATTTATTGTGCCGACTACAAGTCTCCTATTTCTTGTATATTTATATGTTTTCAGTACACAATATGCACATATACAATATAATTTAACTCAGACTCAGACTTTTTCTTTTTTACTCTTTTCAAATTGACATTTGTTGAAAATAAACAATAAACAGTGTGACCGTATTGCAGCTTGTGCATGTAAACACTTCTTGAGCGCAATTACAATGTAAACGCGCTATAAGAGCTTCCAAAAATTAAATATGCATATAAACAAGTATGTAATATGTTATATTCAGAGCCGAGGCCGGACATGATCACTTAAAATGTGTAACGACAGCGACTGTACGTCTTCTGAACTTTATGTAAGAAGACCCTACAATAATTTTTCTGACAATTTACAAGCCAAATTCTGTTTTGAACTTGAACTACCGAGCAAGCTACCCAACATGAATTCGAGTGAAAACTTAAGAGTGATGATCTGTGTGATCACTGACCCGAGCAGTGCTGCCTGCTGGGCGTACTTATCACGCGTGATTGACACGAACACGACTAGTGCCGTGCTGTTGCATAAAATTGATAGAATGATTGACTATAATATTAAGTAATAATTATTACACATTGTTTTTGTTATTATTATTGTTGGGATTATGGCCTCATAATGTACACATTAGTAGATTGCAGCTATTTATGATGTTGTCGTTTTGTTATCGTTATAAATATTTGCAAACACACACACACACACACACACACACACACTATGTATCGATAAACACATGGAAATAATTACATGCCCGTAGTCTCTACAACAAATATAGCACCTATATATTGTTAAGCTACATACATATAAGCTATATAAGTTACAGTTACCTAATACATATGCAATTTGTTGTTTTTGTAACACGGTTCGAAAGCCGGCAGAACTAGTTTCTTTTGAATTTCGCAAAAAGATCAAAGCTTCAAACGTAGAGTAACAACGAACAAAAATAAAAGTTAGCTGCTATTAAAAATTTGTTTGTCTAATAACCGGATTGTAAGAGTTTTGCCCTACAACAAAGTCAGTTGACCCGATTTTCGTTGTATCAAATGAAAGTTAATAGCAGGTGCTAGTATCTAGAACGATAGAAGATCGATTACTGAACTAAATTTAAGTTTTTGCAGCAAATTGTGAGCAAGATCTGTGCACAAAGCTTATGAAAACCTATTAAGAAGCTTTAAATAGATACGAGCTACAATCTGCACCGCATACTTAGCACTAATAAAATATTCTAATCGCTCTTTAATTGAGAAATTTTAACTGATAACACATAAAAGTTGTTTGAGCACTTTTCTCCATCGTAAAGATATCAAGAGCTGCAAAACAAATGCCATAAACACTAAACACATAAGAGATGTGATTGAAAAGTAAAGTAAATTGGGATTTTTTGTTTGCAGTGTTGGTAAATATCGCATTACACCAGGTGCATAGAGTTAGTCATAAGGGATATTATATATTGTCGCTTACATATGGTGCATCCATGAACGAAATATTAAAAGTTAAATAAAAAAATATGTTCTTTCTTGTATTATTTAAGAAAAAAATTTAAAAGTTATGAAATTAAAGAATTTAAGCCTGCCGGTGACATTGCACGATCAGTCCTAGATTGGAACCCGCAAGGACAGCGTAGTCGTGGTCGCCCAAGAAATACCTGGATTCGGTGCACAAAACAGGAAATAAATCTGGCCCACATTTCGTGGATTCAAGCAAAAACCCTAGCCAGAAAAAGAGGAAGATGGAAAGAGATTGTCGATGCCCTATGTTCACTATGAATGTTTTTGATTGTTATTGTTATTATTTATTTATTACCAGTAACTTCTAGCAAAATAAAGGACATATATATATATATATATATATAAACATATTCCCAACAACTAAGTTTGGAAGATTTCTAAAAATCTGACTACGAAGCTAATAGCTTATATGTATTTGAATCAGATTTGTTTTAAGAGCAGCCTCTTTTCATCTTTCTTAGATTTATTATTTTTATAATATTATATTTTTTTTTAACAAGTGAAATCTATTCATTTTTTTTTTTAGTTATAAAACAATTTAAAAAAAAAAAATTTATTAATAATAAATTACTTATGAAAATTTAGTAACGTCACGCCAAATACTAAGGCAAATGGATTTTATAACTTGAAAATTTAGGTAACATTATTTTAAAACATACAAAAAAATAGTTCTCTACCGAAACACTTGCCTAGTCCGCATAAATTTTCGATTTTGTAATTCAAGTCAAAATACACTTTTATTTATTTGTAACGTAACGCCATGAATAGTTTTGTTTGTATCTTTTAATGGACAGATCGATTGTTGTCACAGTGCTACTTTATTGTTACGTTAGTACAAAAAACTTTTTAAGAATTCATCTATTTTCTTTTTTTTTTGGCATGCTTGGTCGTACAAACGTAACGTCACGCCAAAATGCAAATACCCATGGCATATATGCCCTGTTAGACCCTGTTATTAATTATGCGCCCAAAGTGATTGTAAAGAAAAAGTGAAGTTAGGAAGAAAGCTTTAGCTGAGTCTTTTTAAGCTTTGTTTAGTTCGCACTTATCTAAGTAAAAAAATCTGCAAAACTACCAAACGCACCTCGTATCGACCAAAAAAAAAGACGTCTACAAATAATTGATTAATTATATTTCACTATGCAAAAACAAATGCTTTATAAATAATATACTTCCATTCAATAGATATCATGTGCTTGTTTTTAAAAGCTTGTACATTGTTTTTTTTTTTACAAAGTTAACTTTTTAGTAGCGCCTCGAAACACAAAAATATGCACAGCTGATTAGCAATAATTAATGGAATTTTTCGTGTGAAACCAAGGGAAAATTAGCTACAGCAACAAAACAGCTACTTAGTATTATAATAATAAAATAAATCATCATTCTGTCTTAAAAAAAATGTATATATGTTTTTTAGAAAATATAAAAATAAAACGCTAGACAAATTTCCTGGTTTATTTATGTACCAAAAACGACAAAAACTAACAAAAAAGTTGCTAAAAATATTTGGGATAAAATTGTGGCAAATACTAAACTTGGAAAGGCAAAACAAGCAACGATTAGCAGAGAAACAGAAAGCAAACAAAAAAAGAGTGGGAGTAAAAGAAAGATCGCAAAGCTTTATGATAATCACGCGCAAATGGCAAAGGATTTCATTATTTATTTTTTTATTTTTTTTTTAAGGCGGCACATGTCACAGATGGTGGGGGGGGCCATGAAACACGCGCCAGTTTACGATAGACACAGCTCACTTAACATATTAATTGGCTCAAGCTAATATTTTTCATATTTTTTTTGTTTTTTGTCACCAGAGCAAAGCGACAAAAAACACAAAACACAACAAAAAAAACTAAACGAATTTGCACTCTTTTTAAAATAAATAAATAAAAAACCAAAAATTTACTGTGAGGGGCGATTGAGGTTTGGGACAGGCAAACACAGCACACAAGCGACGCGTGTTTTCAAAATTTTCATTAGAATAAATAAATAAATGGGAAACCGCTTTTTTCTCGTCTTTTGGACACATATTCTTTTATGTATATATATGTATATAGTAACTGTGCGCGCTAAAGAAATAAAACTCAATTGAATTAAAGTGTCATTAGCAGGGCAACAAGAGAGCGCGTGAATGAGAGCAAGAACATCTGGCAGCGTAAGCTGTGGCGTATACGTAATGTCACATATTATGACACAAAGTCTATCGATATTGATACAGCTAGTTTGCACTGATACTTACAAACTCACAGCACTATTTCAGTGTGTACAAATGCATTAAAAAAAAAATGCCGGCATCGAGTCCGGGTTCGAACTGAAGATCGGGCTGAGGGCGTCAGCGTTTATGAAATTCAATCAATATTTTTTGTATTTTGCAATTGTTACTTTGCCATTGTTGTTGTTTGTCTTTACAAATAAATAGTTTTATTTGCGCAAATTGTGCGCTATAGATAAGCAGTTGACTGACTAAACGACAAACTAAACGACTGACTGATCATATAGTTCGACACGAGGACAGAGCGTCAAATCACATCAAATGCTTTGCGCGTCACTGCAAAATTGTTGTTTATTTTTACATCAAAATTATAAACAACGTTGACGCTGACGCTAACGTCGACGTCGGCGCCAGCTGCGACTACTTACGACAATGGCAGCGGCAGCGGCAGAGGCATTAGAGATATGAATATGTATACGAACCGTTGTACGTTGACTTTAGCCTTGATCGCGGTATGCACCTCGGCACCGGGTAATGCACTTGGACGATCGCTTGAAACGATTCGAGACGACTTCAAAACGCATCGAGACTTGTCGCCAGTCAGTTAGTCAGTCGGTCGGTCGGACGATCGTTTGGTTGGTCAAGTGTGTCAAGCTATAGTGCTATTCTTCTAATGCACAGTGGGCTCTCAGTGCACCCCTGCAGCTCTCTTTCGCTATATGCCCACCACATTGCCTTGTATATTTTTCCTGTTTTAGAGCTCAAAATGCTGCCGGCTCGAACCACTTTATATAAAATGCAAATATTTAGACAATTAGCGACAACAACTACAACAACAATTGCAAAAATAATATAACGAGAGAACAGCAAAGAAATCATAAAACAAAATAAAAAAAATAAATAAATAAATAGGTGCAGCTCGGACTACTGCCGTGTGCTGTTTTCCCTTATCAGCTGGTTGGCAACGACAACGTAAGCGCAGTATATACTATGCATATATTTAGTATGATCCATATAAGGCTGTTTATATGCCTATATATGCAGTCTACACTGCACTACATAAGCATGAAGTGTTCATCATATTGCTTTATATCGGACAAAGAATCTAGGCAAAAATCTAAATTAAGGGCCTATCCGCAGCTCGAAAAATTTCGCGCGGAATGACAAAACTTCATATAAAAAAAAAAAAATCACAAAAGGGATTTTTTCGAACTGCGTAGACCCCTTATGAGGAAAAAACTTTTATTATAGTAAACTATATAAATAATTAAGCACAAGAGGACCTGAGTCGGCAGACGTTGTCAGGCGCAAACGATTTTCGGTCTGTTACAGGCGGGCTTCGAAAAAAGTTTATCGATAGTCGAAATTTCGCTTAATATATAATATTTAGGATGGTTATAGGGTAGTTTTTATACCCATGGTATAAAGAGTATATTGAGTTTGTGTAAGCCGAAAATGTATGTAACATACAGATGGGTACGTCAGAGATCCCACAAAGTTAGTTAAACTATGATCAGGGTGCCATATACAAATGTCCGTCTTTCCGTCTGTCAGTAGATCCCTTCTTATTCTACGGGAGACAAGTTTATTTAATTTTTTTTATATCGAGGCTATATTATATAGCTCCCATAGGGGTGCCTCAGAGGACTTTAAAAAAAAAAAACAAAAGATTTAGATGAATAATTCGTTTTTTTTTTTGTTTTTTTATTGTAACCAAATTTGGCGTTCGGAAGTTTTTATTGTTCCCAATCACTGTACTAAATCTGTTGACTATATCATATAGCTCCCATAGGACCGATCGCTTAAAAAAACGTTTTTGTCCAAAGTTAGTCTGTTTTTTGTTTGCTTGTTTATGAAGATATCCTTCCCAAATTTAGCAATCATTGGACTCTTGGAGTTCTTAAGCAATAACTGGATTTAATTGCAATATGGTGGGTGGTACAGTGTATTCCAAAGTCGTCCGCGTCCGACTTTAACGTACGCCATCTTTTAGTTAATAAAGTTTTTATACGATTTTTGGCCTAGAAATTGCATTACACTAAAATTTGTTGGACCTATTACACAGGCCTACAAATACTGGGGTCATGTCAGTTGTTGGAAAGCGAAGGGTCATTTCCGAAGTAATTTGCTGCGTAGAATCCGAATCCGGGGCCAGAATTGGCCTATCACGTCAGGATTTTGAGATATTTGAGGTTATTTACCCCAAAAACGGTGTTTTTTTAATATATCTCAAAATCCTGACGTGATGGGCCAATTCTGACCCCGGATTCGGATTCTACGCAGCAAATTACTTCGGAAATGACCCTAAGCTTCCCAACAACTAAACCAGTTGGCCTGTGTTATTGTCTCAATGGTTTAATGCAAATGCTAATGACGTCAAGGAATATACTTCGTAACTTTGAATAGCCATAACTTATTTCGATTTAAGATCGAAGTAAACTTTAAGTACAAACTCAATTTCAAAACAAAAATTTTCCTTGAGAGACAATATTGTTTTCAAGTTTTCAGTATTTTTCTAGCGCCAGCCAGCGGTTTTTTTTTTCCAAAAAATCAGAATTTTTCGAAAATAATTTTTTTTAAACTACTAATTTGCAAAAAAATAGCATATCCACAAAAAAAAAATTTCCATAGCTTAAAATTTATTCTAAAATTTTAGTTGTAAATAATTTTTTGAAATAATCGCATATGCTAAAAAACATTTCAAAGCTTAATGTCTATGAGTCGCTTTTGAGTAAAACTCTTATAAAAACTCGCCCAAGTTTTGCAGCATTACTTAAAAAATAAACCCTAATGCTAGAACTTTATCAAGGACTTTTCTTATAGAATCCAATTACAACTATGACTTGAATCGCGCATTAGAGTCTTATAAAATATTCTGGAATTATGATCTGTCTATTAAGAGTCAGAGATCTGCATAATCGTTATATTCCCCATCACAACTTAGAAACATTCTGTTGCATACATTCTCATATCAGCAAATAATCACTCATAATCAAACATTTTTCAACACTCAAGCAAATTGCTTATAAACGCACATTTGCCAACACTCAGTCATATTAGTATATAATTATTATTAATTTTTATTTTTTTGGTATTTTTGCTACTTACTTGTTAAACCTCGTCCACCGTCAGCAAATGATAAGAATCCTTTACTCATATCTTGTGGTTGTTGTTGTTGTTGTTCTTGTAATTGTTGTTGTTGTTGCTGCTGCTGATTACTTGACGATAATAAAATGGCAGCCGTTGTTGTTGTTGTTGGCGGCAATGTTTGTTCCGCAGCAGCAGCAGCGACGGCAGCAACAATTAGAGATGATGTTGCTGAAGGAGCTGCAGCACGTAGTACCGAAGCAGTCACCGATTTGGGACGTTTCTCTTCGGGACGTCGATTACAGTGGTTTTGATTATTAAATAATTGGGCTGTGATGGTATGTGGATTGGGAGATGGTGAATTGTTTTCACGTTTTATATAGATATCGTTGTTGTTTGGTTGTTTGTTTGGTATCAAAAGTTGGGTGGTTGTTGTTACAATTGGTGGGTTACTTGTTGTTGTTGTATTTTGTGTTGTTGCAGTAGCAGTTGCAGCTGTTGTTGTTGTTGTTGTTGTGATTGTATCTTTTATAATTTCAAGTGCTTTGGGTTTGGTCTCAAGCTCTGTGCTTGATGTTGCTTGTGTTGTTGTTGTTGTAGTTGTTGTTTCTTTTGTTGCAACTTCTTCTGTTGTAGTTTCAGCAACTTGTTCTTCAGTTGTTGTAGCTTGGTTGTTGTTGTTGTTGTTGTTACTGATATCAGCTGCCTGTTGCTGCTGTTCTTGTTCCTTTTGTTGCTCACTTGCCGCCGTTTGTTGAGCAAGTGAATATATTTCATCTTTATTCTCAAGATTACTGCAAAAATGATGCACAAAACGCGTTTTTAGGTATTAAATCTCTCTAATCTACGATGCACTCGTTTGTTACACACACACACACACGGTAGAAGCGCGACAAATACACGAAATGCAAACCGTACATTTATACTCGATAAAAATACTCATTTATTAATTGCCAGTGTTGGCAACCCTTTTTTGAGTTTTCAGCTGCTAGAAATATGTTTACTTGTGTGTTTTGGAAGTTAGTAGTTTAAAAATAATTAAGACTAATCATCTATTAATGAGCTATAAATTGAGCTGTGTCTAAAAAAAAGCCAGAGAGAGGGAAAAACGTGATTAAGCTAATGACATTTGACATTTTTCAAATTTACAATTACCCTTGGGGAAAAGTCACGCGTTGCTTTTTTTTTTGGTGCAACTCATAGTCAGGCACGTTTTTGTCAAACATTTAAGCGCACCCTGTATTCGTAGGAAGGTTTAAAGACTTTTGCGATAAGCAAAAAAAAAAGCAAAAAAGTGGGTGTGTCTGTGGTAGAGTTCCATTACGCAAAAAGAAACAAAAAACCAGAAAGAAGCAACCAAGTCATAGCGCCAAAACAAGACACTCGACTGAGAACTGATAAACCCCAACATACCAGGCCAAGTATATACTCTATTCTATTATCAAAAACACCCCAACATATTAAACAAGTTAGTGACTAGTCTAGCTAAATTTCAAGTTCTACTTATGGAACCAACTATGGAACATTCGGTTACGCCGCTACGAGATAAGATAGTGATCGCCGCGTAATACTTAGTATATGCCGGCACTCCGAAATTGTATTAATTTTAATGGTTGCTGGGATAGAGAAGCCGCCAAGTTTTGCTACGTTGCGCTACGTATGGATCTCTGTGCATGTGCAGGTTGGCTGAGTGGCTAGTGAAGAGCACGTGAAACCCCCGTGAAGAAAAGGCCGTTCAAAACGCCTGAGACTTTTGCGATAAAAAATATCACACAATACACAAATGTACACTTGAATTATAAATGCTGAATGCGTAAGGTGTTGTACATGATCATGATAACGCTATGATAATAATAAGCTTATGGTATTGACGATGATGATGTGGAGGGTAAATAAATATGATTTATACTATACAAAAAGTTAACAACAGCAACAAATACCACAAATTTTGGGGGCTCGTCTCTGGTGAAATAAAATATTGCGCTCGTTTCGATTGGGTTTTAAAAAAGTAGCTGACTAGAACAAATTGGCAATGACAGTTACGTTTCAAGGTCCATGGAAAACTTTGCTGTCTGGCAAATACGCCCCACTGTTATTGTACGCCTACACATGACATCAGATCATATTATTTGTCGGAAAACAACAGACCATAGTAAAAGACAATGACGATTTTAAAATAATTGTTTCATTTGTTTTGCCTAAAACCGGTTATAGCCGCTTTTATGAAAATCATTCTAGAACTAATTCTGACTAAGAAATAATTTAATTTAATAGTAATAAAAACATTGCATTCGGTTTCTAAGACGTGCCTTTTTGTTTTACGCAGTAACATTTTTTTTTATGGTTGGTTCCTACAAATCTTCAAAACTGACAGTTCCGATTCAAAATATCAGACCGTTGATAATGCCAGCCGGCTTAGCCTCTTGAGCTTTTGAACTGTGTAACAAAAATCAAGCTCGGCTTTCGAATCGCGTGATGCGCCACACACACACTCATCACACTCTCACACATATACACACACTCACACACAGTCAAGTGAAACACTCAAGCGCACGCTTTTCTACTTGTGTGCACAAATTAATTATGAACACCAGCGTGGAAGAGAGAGCTCATAAAATGGCAACTAACAACAACAATCTACTAACAGAAATAGTTCTCAGCAAGCTAGTAAAACATTTAAAAGCGCATTAGCATTGCAATTGGCCATAAACAAGAGTTCAACAACAAAACAAACGAATTGGCAAAATGTTTAAGTATGTGAGTATCAGTGACGTAGATGTAGGGGGACACTTTTTGACATTATGACCCCATCAACACTTTCGACTATGCGATATTTTGATGGCATTTTGAACCCAAACTGAGGTCAGTTTTTACGGCTGACTTTTCATTTTCAATTATCGATTTTGAAGATTTTAATTTCGGAATTTTCTATGGTTCTAAGATACAGAAATCCATCCTCAAAATACTTTTAATAATTTAAAAGCCGATTCTTGAAAATACTGCTAAAATACTGCAAGATCTTGCCTTTTTTTCTTAAATTACGAATAGTAAAAAAAACTAGCATAAACTGTAAGGTAGCCATAGCTTACTTTCAATACAGCTTTGAGTACGAAATATAATTTTTGGAAATCAACGGAACTGAAAGGTTCATGCATAAGATAAAAGAAATCCAAAAAACTATTTCAAATCCCATTTGCTTAGCATTATCCACTAAAATTATTTAAGTCGTACTTCCATACAACGAAAAACGCTACAAGTTTTTCCATATTATGCATTTTTTCAAGTACAGCGCTGCATATAACGAGTATATCAGCTCGCTTGAAAATACAAAATCGATTTTATATAGCTCATGAAAAATGTTCTAAGCAGCAAGTACTATTGTTGGGGATTAACGAACCGTTTTTGTAACTTTATGAGTTTTTTGTTAAAAAAAAAAAAGTAAACATGATCTCAGGGTCTTTCAATGACCTTAACCATTTTTTAAAAAAAAGTTAGATCAAGTCAAAAAAAAGTCACGCTTTGCATAAAATCTTCTGAGCCACTGTTCGTTCATATAGAACAGTGCAAGCAATTTAAAATCAAATCTGTTAGGGGATAAAATAGAGTGTGCCCCCAACGCAAAAAGCTTTCTACGTCACTGGTAAATATGTAAATACAAGTAACATGCTTTGCCAAAAAGGTGTAGTGCATATGAATGAAAAAAAAAAAAAAAAGATTGTGCTTAAGCAGCTGCTGACAAAAAAATGCCTGCGGGAGAGACTGACGAAAAGCAGGAGCACTTAAGGAAAGCCAAATTAAAGCAACAATTTTATTGTGTAACAAACTGCGTTGAAAAAGAGCACGCACACACAAATGCTCACACACTAGCCAACAAACACTAGCAAACATAGAGAGCGACGACAGCAAAAGAACGAAGAGAGTACAAATCAAACAAGCAGCAGCACAAGAACAACAATGACAACGGCGAAAGCAACAAAAACAACGACAACACACAGTACAACAAATACAAATGACGCGCTGGCTGCTGCGTCTCTGCTTTTATGCCCACAACGTTGTTGTTGTTGCTGTTATTTTTTATTTCTGCTCTTGATTTCAATTGCAGAGCAATAACGGGTATGCGCCCGAACAGCAGCAGACTGACAGATAGACAGAGAGACAGACACAACGAACAGCAGAAACATGTGAGACTTAACGTAAAATAGCAGTAATTGCTTTTGACGAAAATTGCTTTCATGTGATTGTATGCGTGCGTGTGTGTGTGTATGTGTGCAAGAGAGGCTGAATTTGTGCATAAAAGGCAAAATGTATAAAATAAATTGAATGAAAAAAAAAGGCAGCAAGAGCAATAGCAATAGGCGTTGCTGCATTAAGTGAAGTAAACTATGACAACAACAAGCCAGAGCGTGCAGACTTCATTTTGTCAACAGTCATTTATTTTTTATTTTTTATATATCACACACTGCACTGCAAGAAATTTTAGGCATTCAATAGAAAGTTTTGCAATATGCAAAATGTATTGTGTAATCAAATGTGACGGCAGAACAACACGGCAATTGCGTGGGCGCACAGCACAACCAACAAGCACAACAACAACGCCAAACACACAATATAACAGCACATTTAGCATAAGTTAATTAAAACAATTTTTTTTTTTCAGTGGCGTAAAAAAGGGGTGCCTAGTGAATTAATCCCCCTAGAAGCCTAAGCTCAACACATTTTTTTTTTTGCAATGAGTAATTTTTTAAGCACAAACTCAAGTACACATTTTTTTTTTTTTTTAATCAAAAAGCTAATCGATTCAACTTTACTTTTAAATCTATTTTTATATTTCTGTTCTATATTGAATTTCTGGAACTGTTATTCTGTTATCAATGATAACTTATCATTATTAGAGAAAATGTATTGCAGCTTTTGGGCTGAGTTCCAAAAATATTTTAATAACAGCTAAATTCTATCGCTTATGAATTCATTACAATTTATATTAGAAATCTCTTAAAAAGCAGTAGTTTAAAGATTTCGCTAAAAATATTCAACGCTCTCACAAAAGTTTCTATTCGCATTCTGCTGTAAGATATATTTGGCATACTCAAACACTTCACTTCATTTGAAATAGATTTGTTGGCAAACAACTGATTAATATTGTAGTTCAATTTTCTAAAGCACACAAACAAATCAAATAATTGCCAATTTCACATAAAATTAAATGAAATAAGGGCTGGCAACCGGTTTTCATAAATACATATACATTTTCTGCTTTTGTGTTATATTTAGGTGGTTTCATAAACCGTGTAAAGTTCAAAATTATAGTATATTTTAGTATTTATCGTTTTTTTTAACAATGTCACAAATTGCCTATTCTATTCACAAAAAAAAACATGAATTTAGCTTGTATAATTGTGATTTGACGGTTTTTCTGATAATTGGTATATTAAAGCATTTTGTAACGTAGACTGTCATTAAAATCTATTGTGTGAAGCGTCCTTAATATTTCCCTGACTGACAATTTATGCCAGACGCCCCTGGGCGAGGCATGTGGATCTCTACTAATAACTGTTCAAAGAGAACAGGAACCTACAGTTTATAGCCGAAACCGAAGGGTGGTGTCTTGAATTAATAGAGATTTTCTTGGGCAAATAGTGTCTTTGAGCTAGCGATGCCAGTGCTAGGGGTGAAGCGTCCTTACTATATTCTAAGTTCTACTTCAGAAAAGGAACTCACTAGTCTAAAATATAAACTTTATCATTTGATAAGCTCATTGAAACTGTGTTGTTCTAAAAAATTAATAACGTAGAACGTGAAATTCCTTTATTTGTTAAAAAAAAATATAATATATATATGGACTTAATTATGAACTGGGGATATACGATCTCTAAAATCTATCTACGCCACTGTTTTGCATAAACAAATTAACACTGCTCAGCAATTTTATGTAATGCCCATGCAAAGTGCTACTGCACCAAGTCCCGGGCTCCCCCCCTCCCACCTTGGACAAGCACAACAAAATGCCAAAATGTTGTGTGGCAAAAAAAAACTTACTCTCTCTCTGTACTCGCTCTGCTCAACAATTTAAAGAGTAGGCCGAAAGAATAAACGCAACCAAAAACAAATCACGATGGTAGCCAAGGGGGGCCGAAATGCGAGCAAAACGCAGAATGCAAAAAAATAAAAGAAGAAAAATTGCGCTTGCAATTTTGTAAAAATCTCTGGGGAGCTATTTGTAGGTTAGGACCGAGTGTTGTGTAAAACTTTACAAGTTTTGAAATTTTGTAATTGTTAATTTTTTAAGCTATAACTAATTTATTTGCAATAAATTATTGATTTTTAAATTGCATTTTTTGTGAAAGTTTGCGGCTTTGACTTTTTGCGTGTGTAACAAACGAGCGCACAGTTTATTTATTTATTTTTATTCTATTTTGTTTTTTTTTTTTTTAAATTTTATTTTATTTTTACGACTGGAGCAGTCAGTTTTAGGCGTGTGTGTAATCTATGTGTATATATATACACACAAGTGTGTGCATATATATATAGATGTTTGTCGCTTTTATTCCACGCATAATAAAGTTTATTTTTGTCAACATTTTCATTTCATTTTGTTTTTTCTTTTCTCTTTTTAGAACTTTTAAATTTATATACTTTTATGTAATTTTTAAACAACTTTATAAAAATTGGTATTTTTATTTGAGCACACTATATATGTTGATTTACCTTTAAAACAAACACATTTTCAGCGTATTAGGCGAAACTTCTTATTTGATTTATGATTAATTTTATTGTAGACTTTATTTTTTGCAAAAATAAACACAATAGAAATGCAAGGCTCGAAAACTTTACTGCCAATATTTACATTAAATCGTTGCCAAACTGAAGAAATTTTGCTTGTTTTATTTATTGCTTTCAGTATTTATTTGCACAAGTTTATTAACGTTTAGTTTAAAAAAGCTTAAAACAAACACGCGCAAAACGGCTACGACGCGCAGTATAGTTTAAACAATTTAGCGTAATTAACAATTTTTAAAAGTACTTTTTTGCAAAAAAAAGTTTTATTTTTTTTTTGCCAAGCGTGTGAGCTACTAATAAGTTCAGTGTAGTTAATAGCAGTTGAATGTGCACACGGAAAAAACTCGGGCGCTATAGCCTAGCGCTGCTTGCGACGACTTAGAGACGAATGAGTGGAATGCCAGCGCAGCTAAACGCTTGTAGCCAGCCGCGTGAACGGCCAACGCGAATGGACGCAAGCAAACAAAGAGAGTGCCAACGAGAGCGCCAAATCTGGCGCTAAGAGCATTGCAGCCCCCACTGAGCGCTTTTAAGAGAGCCAAATGCAAAACAAATAGCAATAAGTTTTGAGCAGCGGCGGCGCATTGCTTTCCAACTATCACCTTTGAGCACAAACTTGCACTCACTCGCTGAGCAAATGAGCGCAAAACGAGTGAGTGAGTGCATTGTGTCAAGTACGTGAGACATTTATTTATTATTATTGTTTTTTGTGCCAAACAAAATGTGCAGAGAACAGCAGTTTGTTTATGCTCAATGTAGTAATGGCTTCAACTCACTCGCATGATTTTTCAATTGAGAGCCATATGATAATTGTTCGCTGTTTTGGCTTAAACACTTGCCATTATATTCAAATTGTTAGCAGCATGATAAAGCACAGCTACTAGAGCAGCGGAAAATGCCATAAATCTATATTACTAATGTATGTATGTATCTGTGTGTTGTCGTATCTATGTAGTATGTGCATGTTTGACTGCGACCTAATCTAACTGAAAAACTCTGAACTATGCCAGCTGATAACATGATAAGCTAAGTAGCAATTAATTTTATGTACTAAAAGTTGCTGCTTTAAATGCTATTTTTGTTTTTTAGGCTCAACATGCAAATGCTACTCTTATATAAGAGTTTTGTGACGTCACAGCGCCTTAAAATAGGCAACAGAAATGTTTAGAGTGCGTAGATGGAAAAGTATTAAACAAATGTAAATAAGTTGATAGTATATAATTGGAATAGCATAAGAAAGTATATCTGAAATTGTCGGAATCGTAAAATCGTAAGCTGTTGTTCAAAAGTGTGCAACACAAAATACAATTTATTAGGAATCTCCCATAGCAGAATACGACTTTTATGAGTTCTTGACTTGTATAGAAACCACAAGCCTTTTAACCTAGGCCAAGTGATTCATAAACTTTAGGTATTTGCCAATTTCCAATTATAATAAATTAATAATTCATTTATTGTTTCCACTGTAACGCGCAAAAAAACACCAGGTTTCCAATAAAAACTCTACAAATACAGATTTTCCAATATTCTATCCACTTACTAATGAAATTCATTGACAGAGTCAGTTTTTGCTGAGTTTCATACGTTTGGGTACGCAGTTGGCGCCCAAGTGGGGGCTCCACTCTTTCCACTGATTAGAGTTAGTTTTACGCTTATGAAAAAGCTTCAGTTGAGTGCCTATTTTTGAGCTACTATCTGATAGCTTCTCTTCACCTTTTTCCAAAAAATATTTAATAGATGCCTCTCGTTGCTCTTAAATGTTTATAAAAATATGTGTCTAAAATATTTATTTCAGCTCTCACAATCTTCGTAATCATTCTCCAAAACATTTCCAACATTTTGTTAATAAGCCAGTACCAATATGCAAGCCGTCACGTAAACTTTGTCGTTTTCACATAATTTTACAGCTTCAAGTCGCAAAATCGTTTCGCAAAAATAATATCAAATAATGTCTCTGAACAAATACAAAACAAGTCTTTGAGAAAAGCCGATATATAATCGCAGAAAAATTCACAAATCAGACTTTTATTTATAGTATCTTATTCAAATAAACACTTGCCCCGCATAGTGAATATTTTTTCAAAACAATTCTTCACACAAACCAATAAAAGTAGTTAGCGATTATTTGAAACGATGAATGAATATTTGCAGCCATTCAATACAAATAAAAATAAATGATCTAATTAGTAATCTCAAGAGTCTGTTGAAATCCAAGTCATAAAAACGTAATTAAGGCTAAGAACATATCATAAGTTAGCGCGTCATTATAATATTTTTTAGCCACAAAAATAAAAAAATTCGTTCCAGCTTACCGAAAAATTCAATTTTCACTAAAATTCACGAATATAAAATATTCGTTATATTTTTTAGAGCACACGCACACCTTATATGTGGATTCAGTGAGTCTATTAAAAAACTTGGGTCAAAATAAGTGAACCGTGTAGGTGAATACTCAATTTGTTGTTTTTGTAAAAGAAATTCCCATACAGGCGAACTTATTCTTTGCAAATTTTGATAGATAAGACTAAAAGTTCAGATTGGTATAATTGTTCGAGATTTTTTTGAGATTGTTTAAAAAACGGTGAAGATTTTTTTATGGTGCTCAGCTGATTCTATATCAAATTCTTTACCAAATTGGAAATTCCAAGATATGAAATTTAAAAGGGTTTAGTTTTAGACCCAAATCTATACTTAAAAACTATTTGCCCAGACTTGACGATCAACGTAGATAAGAACCCGATTTCCATGGGGTTTTGCTTTATAAGCAGGCCTGATGAGAGGGGGGTGGGAAAGGATGATTCCCCCTGGGACCGGAGTTTTCTCAGAGGCGCGATGTAAGCAAAAGCTAAAGGTGTAATCGAGGGGCCGGTACATTTTCCACCCCGGGCCCGGATTTTGTATCTACTGCCCTGTTTATAAGGTTAGTGTTTTTAAAGGTTAGTAATAAGTAAAGAATTTAAAAAAATTTCACCCATATTTAGAGGAACCGGCGGGACAAAATAAGGAGGTAACAAAAACTTACAGAGTTTTGGACAACTCGGGCCCTAACAGTGAGAATGGGGCCTAAAATGTTACACTTTTTTAAATTGTTTTTTTTTAAGGTATCGGCCATGGTATGAGCTCTAAGGTTTACGTTTTTAACGACGAGGGGAAACCACTAAAAAGAACCCCCCAAAATCCTCTAACTCAATGGTGATGAGGCATAGCCACTAGTCGAAAATAAATGTAGAATATCCATAAATCGCAAAATATTCTAAAAGGTACAGCTGCTTAAAGAAAAAAAAATGCTCTAAAAATTTTTAAAAAGTAATAACGCGGATTGGATTGATTTTAAAAATGTTTCACTTTTTACTTAATTCTGACTAAAGTAAAGTACTGAGGCCCTATGTTCCATTCGGAGATATAGTAATTAATGACGTCGATGATGGGACAAAATATTTTGGAACCAAATTTTGCTTTGATCCAAGTGGGCAATAAGGCTTTTTAAAACAAATGTTTCACGTTAAAGGGGTCTACGCAGTTCGAGAAATTTCGCGCGCAATGACAAAACTTCATATAAAAAAAAATATCCCATTTGGGACTTTTTTTTATATGAAGTTTTGTCATTCCGCGCGAAATTTTTCGAACTGCGTATAGGCCTTTAGGTTTAAAAACTGAAATTTTGCAAAAAAAAAAAAAAAAAAAAAATTTTCGATATATTCGATGCGCATCAAAAGTTTCTAAAAATCAACGAGTGCAGTTTTTTGTTCACTACCCAGCTGAACGTCTTACCAAAAAGATTTTATATTTTTCAAATTGGCTTAAAACTCACGCAATAACTAACCATCTTAAAGAACTAAGATACCAAAAGACGGCCTCAATAGCGGTAGTGCACTAGACTATCATCCCAGAGGCTGTGGGTTCGAATCCCACGTAAAGCCATGGTCCTGCACTTTCCACTTTTCCTATTCCCTTAATTTTTCCTGTCTATTCTATATCCTAATCACTTGCTCCCATTGTCGGTATCACAATGGGCTTATTCTTGGCCTAAGTGAGTTGGGACGCTAAATCCCAACTGCCGCCCTAACCTTTCCTTATACTGATCCATGCGCCTACAGCGAGGCCAGTGAAAACTGCAAAAGATACAAGCTACAGCTATTTCAAAAGTGCGTACGAATTTCAATCATAAAAGCGCACAAAAAAAAAAAACAAACCCTCTAAAAACACATTCAGACACCTCTACAAGCCGCCGTTTGGACAAATACGCTTTTCACTTTCGGCTGCAATTTTCACAAGAGAATTTTACGTAACTTTGCGCCTAGATGATGAAATTTTTACATAAAAGGTCGCACGATTGGTCCAGCACTTAAGCGGTAGCTAGGCGGGAGTGTGACAGAGTTCCCGGAAAACTTAATTTTTTTTTTTTTAATTTTTAATGATCGTTTTTCAACGTTCTAGGATTTTTTTGCAATTCTACGGATATTTGCTGGGAAAATATAAGTAGCTGGGACGTAAAGTTAGTTGAAAAAGATTTCTGACATTAAAGATTCCCACAACAAAGTTATATAGACAATATAAAGGGTGGTCCATCTAGTGTTTGGAATTTGAACTACCGATTATACGACTTTAAATGGAGCACCCTGTAGAATTTAATAGGAAAACGTTCCCTGCAGTTCGGTCGTTCAGGCCTGAAAAATTCAGTCCTGAATTCAGGCATGAAAAGGAAGCGAATGCTCATGGCTTTGTAAGAAAAACAAGGACATATTTAAAACTTATCTTTCTATCTATTTCTTTTGACAGACAATTAAACCAAAAAAGAATAAGCAAGGAGAAATAAGAAAAGTGAATTGTATTTTGTTACTTGACGTTACATAAGTATTGGTGTTTGCGTTTGTATGCGTATCTATTGCTGTGAAAATTTAATTTCTAGGTAAGTATTTATTAAATATTATTATTTAAAGTATTATACTTGGTAGGTCAAAAAATTCGGGTATTGTAGTACTATATATAATAAAAAAAAGTTTTTGATTTAAGAATCAATACCAGTTACAGCGGACTCTGGCCCAGCGGAATCACAGCTGCGTAATGCAATGAAGAGCCACAAAAATCTCAAGCTACTGTAATTTATCATCTTAAATTAAAATTGATAATAAAATTTTGTTAAAAATGTATGAAGAATATTTGTGACATTAATTACTCATCTATGATTTCAGACCTGACTTTTAAAAACAAATCATCACTGAATTCATGCCAGAATCTAAAAAAATTTCATCTGTGATTTCAGGCATGACATTTCAAACTCAATCAGCACTGAGTTCATAGCTGATTGTTACGGCTAAGCTTCAGGCCAGAAAAAATTCAGTGACAAATGAATGCGTAGATTCATGGCTGATACTAAAAATTCAGGCATGATTTCATGACTACTTCGGGTCTGAACCGAACTGAAGGGTTCTAAAAATATTCCTGAACATTGCACAAATATTTTTATTAAAAAGAAATATTAGAAAACTTTTCTGTACTTGGTATGGACAGGCTTGAACGTAGGTTCCAGAATGAAAAGAATATATATGTCGCATTATGTCTGAAACTCTTTTCTTTTTTCAACGATTTCTGTTGCGCGTACATTTAATTTAAATAGATTTCTAGCATACTAATCACTATATATATCAGATAAGCACATATAGCTCACATAGACAATATATATGAAATTTAAAAAGAAAATAGGTGTTTTATTTAAAAGAGATATTAAAGACTTTTTCTGTACGTGGTATGGACAGGCTTGAAAGTTTGTTCCAAAATTCGACAAAAAAATATAGGTCTCCCTGTACACAGGAAAGCTATTGGTCTTAAATGGGGCATGTCTCCAAATATAGTCCACTGGCTGTACACTGTCATCGTGAGACCGATTCTCCTCTAAGGAGTTTCAATCTGGTGGCCTTCACTGGACAAGAAAACCGTCCTAAAAAAGCTGAGTAGGGTTCAGCGCACTGCAGAATTAACTATCAGCGGGGCACTTTGCTCCACTCCAAATGAAGCATTAGATGCCATTATGAACCTATTATCCCTGGACAAAGAAGGCAAACAAACAGCCGTTCTATCAGCTCTACATATGAGAGAGGCAAGAAAATGGAATGGCCTAGACTTCGGTCACTCAAGGATTCTTAATGGTAATACTCTAATCCCTGATGATACGGATTACTGTATCCCACAGGAACATTTAACAACTGCATTCGAGACCCATTTTCCAACCAGGGAAGAATGGAATGTTGGCATACCGGGTCCAAGCGGCTCAACTAAAATCTTGACGGACGATTCCAAGCTAGACGACCGCGTTGGCAGAGGCGTCTATATTGAGGAACATAACGTAAGAATATCTTTTAGGCTCCCAGATCACTGTAGTGTCTTCCAGGCTGAAGTCACGGCAATTCAGGAGGCCGTTTCGATAATTAAAAACCTACGGATTGGTAGTAACAATATCTGTATTTATTCAGATAGCCAGGCGGCTATTAAGTCTCTCGCCTTCATGACATCATGCATGAAGTCAGTGAACAACTGTCGCTCATCTCTGGAGGAGATGGCAGTACAGTTTTCGATTCACCTCATCTGGGTCCCGGGACACAGGGATATTGAGGGCAACTGCATTGCGGATGAACTGGCAAGAAGAGGAACTACCAAGACAAGGAGCGTCTGGGTATACCTATGGCCAGCTGTAAATTGAGAATTAAGAACCATTTTGCTCTAGCTGCTAATCAAGCGTGGAATCGGATATCGAACACGTGTAGAATCTCACGGCAGACTTGGCCGGTATACTGCAAAAAGAGGACAAAGCAACTTTGCGATCTGAATAGAGCTCAGTGCTCGACAGTAATCCGGGCAATCACCGGACACTGGCTGGTGGGTATCCATGCATCAAGGCTCAACGCGCCTTATAATAACTTCTGTAGAAGTTGTGGAGATGAGGAGGATCTGGAGACGGTGGAGCACTTATTCTGTCATTGCCCTGGGCTGTGTAGGACAAGGCTCCGATTCCTTAAATCATACTTCTTAAATGACCTATCCCAGATCTCAGAAAAGAGTCCAAGAAGCCTCTTGGGGTTTATTAAAGCCGCCGGATGGGCGTGATTCTTAAAACACATAGGGGACCTCTTGAGTGGGGGAAGGGTTGTGTAAGGCCCACCCAGCGGTATCACAATGGGCCAATTTTCTGGCCTAAGTGAGTTGGGACGTTAGGTCCCAACTGCCGCCCTAACCTAACCTAACCTAATAGGTCTCAAACTCTTTTGTCTAATTAGTGGGAGACATCTAGGCATATCTAAGAGGTATGACTTAAATTCGAATTATTTTAAATATTACGTAGGTCAAAAACTATAATGAGAGTTTTCCAAACGTCTGAAAGATATGTTAAGCTCATCAGTAGTATGCTTTTGGTATCTAACACACTGGCGATTGATTTTAGCTTGAAACAGATTCCTGCGTTACCACTGACAAATCAAATGCGCTTCAAAGAGATTTCAGTCACAACACTTTTGGGCGTTTTGACTACTGCCCATTTGTTGCTCCCAGGCTCATGTCCTTCAAATCCCACAAGGCTTTTGTCAGCGCCTGTCTGCTAAGACGGCTTAGTTCGCTTGCTAAAGACACTTCCCGGAAAAGTCTTGGAAAATGTTTCACGCTTAAATGAAAATCAATGGTCGTCAAATGCAAATGATTGACTGAGGCACTGCCTCAAAGTGTGTGCTTCAGTAAGCAAAAAAAAATGCTCTGCCTCTTTAACAGGATTTCAAATTCCATACCACTCCGCTCCGCTCCGCTCTTTTGTCAGCTAACAAAAGTCTATTAAAATCTGTCATGGACACAATATCCATACAATATATACAATTTTCTTGAATAAATTCTAAATGTTTATGCAGTTTTCTTCTTGCCATTGTGACGTTGGAAAATAAATACAGTTTATATATTCAGGCCATGCCAGAAGCATGCCTGAACAATCAGCCATACAAATAAAAATAAAAATAAGAACAAACATTTTTATAATTAATTCCGTTGCCGCTGGCAGAAACAATAAAATATCCAAATATTCTTGAAGCAACCAGGCACACAAAAGTCTCAAGAAATGCATTTAATCTAGATAGCAACAGAATACCAGAATAAGCCATCAAAAAAATATAAAAATAAAATAAAAACATATATAATATGCTCAACAAATAAAATATATATTTTATTTACATTTTTCAATGGAAAACGCCAGACGCATCAAATTTTTCGAAAATTCTTCAAGTTATTTGATAATGGGATTATAAGCAAGGTATATACGATATTAAAAATTTAGAACAATCTATAGAGAGATCTGTTAAAGATTGAGCGAACTGCGTCAGACTTTTAAGCGTTACGTTAAGGCGCATCATAATCTGGTTGGAAAGAAACGTCCAGAAATCATTTTTTAAAGTTTTTGAATTTTTTTATTTTCATACTTAAAATCATCTTATATTACTGGAATTATTAAAAAATCAAGGAAAATTCTACAAAATCTTTTGCTTCAGACCTAAAAATCGTATACTTTATGAAAACTGAAAAAGAAAACTAAGAAATCATATGCGTGTATCTTACATAGATAGATACGTATCCAGATCACATCTGGACTCTTAGCAAGTGACACTGGTCATGCCGCACTTATACATTCCCTTCCTGACGTATCAATCTGCTCTAGATTAGATCTTATGATCACGGAATCATTTCGAAACAAAAAATTTAGATCTCTTCTCTCTAGTCGGGAGACTTGGGCTGTGGAAACCTCCGGTGGCAACATGGTTCACGGATGGGTCCAAAACTGAGCAGGGTGTAGGTGTTGGAGTCGTTGAACCCAAAACCAGAATCTCTACTGCAATGGGCATCTGGCCCAGCGTCTTTCAAGCAGAGATTCATGCCATAGAGATCTGCGCCCACAGTATCCTTCTCAAGGGAACTAGGGGAGCAAACATCTGCATTTATTCAGATAGCCAAGCTGCTATAAGGGCATTATCATCATGGAGCATTTTCTCCAGGATGGTTAAGGAATGCCATAATTACCACCAACTCCTGTCCTCCCGGAACAGAGTCCTGCTATGTTAGGTAACTGGACACTCAGGAGCGTATGGTAACACGATCGCTGTAGCACGACAGGGTGCCTCCACCCTGACTACATCCCCTGCGCCTTTCTGTGGTATTGGTTGGTCAACTACTAAGACCATGGTAAACAAATGGGTTGCAGGAGAACATAGGAGATATTGCTTCCCCTTACCGGGGCTGCGTCAAGCTAAAGCGCTTGTCAAATGTCAGGATATGATCAAGACAAAAGGTCTTGGCGGAGCGGACTTAAAACTCCTACCTATCTGGCCACCACACTGTTAGATACCGTCTGCAGAAAATTGGTCTATCGAATTCGTCAGCGTGCAGACTCAGTCTCGAGGATGATGAAACCACCAGACATATTCTCTGTGACTGCCCAGCGCTGGTATGCGACAGAGCCTGTCACATGGGAAAGGAACGGATTAGTCCCTTCCATCTTAGGTCAATACCAACAAAAGACCTACTGCTATTCATGCGGAAAATCTTTTGCAGTAATTTTATGGGTATGGTACAAAAGATCTTCTGGTCGCAGTGCCCCATCTCCTTGTGAGGAACCCATACAAGGGGGGAAAAAAAAAATCGTACATATGTATAAAGAATTTTGAACTGCGTCAAATATTATTTATTTATGGATTTATTATTGTCACTTAGAAACTAATTCTAATCCTAATTCTGTCCTTTTAATATATTACAATCTCAGTAAAAAGACAAACTCAAAAATATTATAAATCCAGACACCCTCATATGGTTTTTGGTCAATTTTTTGGCATAATCTGGAAGAATAAATTTCTTCTCAGAATTCACCAAAAAAAGAGACTTTTTCAAAGAAGGTTGTTTTTAAAATTCGATCAAATTGTTGAAAAACTATATTTGTATAAAGTATTTCATTGACGGAATTTGTTTTGGTATTCTGGATAAGTAGCCAACCCAGGTTGGTCAAACTTCTCTGTAGATCCAGAGACATCTGTGAGTAAGAGAAAGTAAGTCGAATTTTTTTTGGGTCTTCAAGACTTTCATTAGTTTCTTCAAATATTAATATATCTTTCGAAACAAGGAAAATAATTTTATAGTACTCTCTCTGTACTAAGATTGTACCTTGAGGTATATCATAATCTTGATAGAATGAATATTCGAGTTTTCATTTTGTTTCAAAGTTTTTGAAATCTTTTTCATCAAACATAAGAGACTACTCTATTTATGATTATTTCTCTACATCACTCTACATCAAAAAAAAAACAAAGGAAACTTCAGGTGTTTATTACCCGCTGCCTAAGACAAATACTGAGGATATGGTGGCCAAGGACTATCTCGAATTCAGAGCTTTTGAGCAGTTGCGTGGAGGAGCCGGCTCTGATCCAAATTCGGCGTCGCAAATGGAAATGGATTGGTCACACCTTACGTAAACCAGCAGGCGAATTCCCAAAAGAAGCGCTGGACAGGAATCCGCAAGGCAGCAGAAGGCGTGGGCGCCGGACGCTGGAAGGGGAAGTTAATGCTTCTGGAAAAAGCTGGCGAGAAACAAAAGCGATTGTGAAAAACAGAGAAAACTGGAGAAAGTTTGAAGAGGCTCTTTGCTCCAACTACGAACCTAATATAGGACACTAACTTAATAGCTCAGCACTATTGATTTTAGCTTGCTATTGAAAAAATATGTGTATATCTTAACTCTCTAATGCCCTATAGTGCCTTGAGGCACTTATTGTATTTTTACAAATAGCCCAAAAAATTTTATAAGCGACTTGTTTTTGCCTTGAATCCTTAAGGACCTTTTCAGATTTTCTCACCTTACAGGTAAACGAACAATGCTACATTATTTTAAACGTCATTTTGGATTCAGATTCAGTACCTAAGTGAAAACCATTCTACAATTGTTAAACAAATATTTTCAAATTAGGCATTAGAGGGTTAAAGAAATAACAATTTGTTTCAGAAATCCCGAAAATCTGCTTCTAAGCTGCAATATTTTGGAAGAGTTTCTCTATAGATTAAACAGAAGCTTGATGATTTGAATAATATTTTTGATAACTTTGTGAAAACTCAACCCGAAACTTTAAATCTTTATGACTTCTGAAACAGTAACTTTTCGTACTTTTTTTCAAAATAATCAAGCGATCTAGAGAAATCTCTATACCCTTCGTTATACAAAAGATTATGTGGAAAAAAGCTGGTTCCGAAAAAGAAAACAAATTTCTGCAAAATTATTTGGTCTATAGGACTTCAATGTGAATGTGGGTCTGAAAAAACCTCTCTCCACTACGATATAGTTTGTTTTGGAATAGCTGCTTTAGAAATTAAGCAAAATTTGTTGCCAAATAATTTTGTCTTGCATCTACTTTCGACATAGAATAACTTCTCTAAAGTCACTTGAGAACTTTACTGGGACATAGTTCTTAAGATACAGCAGTCACTGAACCACAATTTGCATGCAACAGTCACATGTCACAACTTGTCATTTTTCACTCAATTTGCAAAAAGAAAACTTGAGAAAAATAAATGCAAAAACATGTCAGTCTTTTGAAAATTATAAAAATAGCTACAAAGTGTGCCAAAAAGAACGTGGAATCTTTAATGCCATTGAAAGCAACTGGAAATTTCACAGCAAATTTCACATTCAGGAAATATGTTTTCCAACTCTGTACGTTTACAAGCGCCAAATTGAAAGCTGTCTGCATTCGATTACATTAAAAGCCAGTTCTGACAAATCATCACTACGTGGCGACCTAAATAAATCTGGCAGCATAAAGCTGATGGCTGATAGCTTCCAGTCAATATGAAGCGGAAGAGATTACCAGCACAAAGTGCTGCATCATGCACGACGAGCCTCTCAAAAATTGAGTCACACAAAGTCCATAAATGAGTCGCATTATATTCTATAGAAAATGAAAAACCGTATACCACATTTGGCTGGGGTTTCAGGTTTTTATATGTAGACTATAGACGCCCAGTTGCAACCTACCCACATTCTGTTGCAAATTTATGTTTAGACAAATTAGTGTAAACAATTTTTGCGCAGTTTTTTTAACTCGACAGATTGTCATCTAGTTCAAAAATATGTCTTGGCACTCAAAATTATCAAATTACAGCCAGACAGATACAAATGATTGCCTCATTACAAACATTTCATAATGTATCTAAACAATTGCGTCGCAAGAGCAACACACCCCACTCTCGCTCTCCTTCTCTCTCTCCCTCTATGTCTCTCTCGCTGTAATTTTCCAAAGTATTTGCGAAATGCAGCGTGAGTAATGCGAAACAGAAAACGCCGTCCAAATCACGTCATCAAAGCTGAACGCTCAGCACATTGACATAGTAACAGATATATTGACTTGGTAGTAGCCGTATCTGCCAGGTGCACAACGTCCATGTTGTAGTTGTGTCTGTGGGGGATACTCTTTGGGTCTACGTGCGTGTTGACCAGTACGTAAGTCCACACAGCAGACAGCATAAAAATTTACAATTAAAAGTTGTTAAAGCTGTGAACTAAAGAGCAACTTAAACTTAAAGAGCGTAGAGTAACATAAGAGTGTCAGAGAGAGTTTTGAGGCAAAGAGAGAGTGCGTTACCTGAGTAACAAAGAAAATGTATGTCGAGCAGCCGGCCGGCATCTGGTGGAACTGGTTTTTTCAGCTGCGCCGGCAAACACTCCACAGCAGCAACAACAAAAACATTACAAAAAAAAATTGGCAAGTAAAATCAGCATGGATAATAATCGGGTGATAAACAAAAACACAAGAAAAACGCCAAAAATACAAAAGTGCACAAAAAGTGAAGAATAAGTAAAACAACAAAAACAACAAACAAGACGGCAGAGCACCGAAATCAAGTTTCTGTCTACAAATGCCAAAAACACAAACAGTACCAAAAAAAAAAAAAAAACAACAACAAGACATAAATAAAGACAACAAAAAAATACAACAACACTTGCCGTATATACTTCTTATTTATATGTATTGGTGGCACATATGGTTAGCACAGCAAGTTCTTGAAGCATAGCCGCAGTAGCAGGCACAATAACAACAACAACAAAAACCAATAAACAGCAGGCCATTGAAATTTACAAACGAAATACAGTCAAGCTACGACAAGACGAACTAATTTTAGAGTACTACTTGAAGAAGTTAACAAACGCTTTTGGAAGACTTTATTTTGAGATACAAGAAAATACAGTGGAACTTTCCTGTAATCGATTCTCATGAGAGCAGATACATACAGAAATGCTCACTCAGCCTTGCTGCGGAAAACAAAAACGAACAAATTCTATTCGTTTTCGTTTTTTATTATTATAAGTTGCCAGACAGTTACTTCAATTACAATAAACTAAACACAACAGTAGGTTTTAATGGAAACTTTCTGTTTTACTTATAATTTTTTTTTATTTTTATTATTATTTAGTACATTAACTTATTGTCCAGCAAAGACAGATTGTAAATAAAATATGAAGAAAAAAAAAAAAAAAAAAAATTACAATAAAAATTTGTATATGAATAAAATCAAATTAATCTCAGACCATAGGACGTTTTCGTTTTTGCGTGCTATCAATTTCACATTTTTGCTCTCGATAACGTCTCAATTTCCCTCTTTTAGTTAAGTTCACATATTTCCCTTCAACATTATTGCCACAGCTCTGCACTTTTTGATTAATTCATATCGTTTACGCTTTAGTGCGATTAGAATATTGTTAATATTAAAATTTGCTTCTATTCTTTAAATAAATTTCCACAATAATATAAGCTTTAGCAACTACATTTATTAAAATTCACTACGATTTTTTTCTAACAAGGGAAATTTTTCTGTGCAGCACATAAACCCTGTAGCAACTATCAGTTATCGAAATGCCAAAAATTCATTTTGGGTTTTGTTTTGCTATTTTTTGGGTTGAAATAGAAAAAAAAAGAAGTAATTTAAGATATTCATCAATAAACATCTCAATTGAATTTGACATCTGAAAATATCATAGAATACTCAAAATATTTCTTTTCCACTTATGAAGCTATTTTTTTTTTGCTATTTTTTGGGTTGAAATAGAAAAAAAAAGAAGTAATTTAAGATATTCATCAATAAACATCTCAATTGAATTTGACATCTGAAAATATCATAGAATACTCAAAATATTTCTTTTCCACTTATGAAGCTATTTTTTTTTTGCTATTTTTTGGGTTGAAATAGAAAAAAAAAGAAGTAATTTAAGATATTCATCAATAAACATCTCAATTGAATTTGACATCTGAAAATATCATAGAATACTCAAAATATTTCTTTTCCACTTATGAAGCTATTTTATCAATACATTTTAATTTCTTTCACCACAAAGCAGTCGGATTCAATTCACATAAAAAATTCGTTTTGGTGAAATAATGAAAAAAAAAAAATTCATGAAACGAATTTTGAGATCGAAAAAAAAAAGTTTGTTTAATTAGAAAAGAAAGTGTCTATTTCTATTCTTAAGAGAAAATATAATATAATGATTTGCATAATTAGTCTAATTACTAAACTGCAGATAATTGAATTACCCAACGATTATATTTGAAACAAATTTTTTGTCAAATTTACGATGTGGTCGCTATTTATGCATTCATGTGAAAGTTTTCGTCATTTTCAGCTAATTTTTGAGAAAAATTCTATTCCGAACGTAAATCTTAAAATTTCAAAAATGTTTTTCATACAGTTTTACTCATGGCTCCTAAAGTCCGATTGATTACAAAAAAAAATTAGTTGTTATCAAAATAGGTAAAAAAAAACAAAAAAAAAATAGAATTGACGGGAATTTTTGTAAAAGATAAAAAAAAAAGCAATTTTTCCCATGAAGCTGAAAATCGATTTTTATACCCTAACCTTATGGTACAAAGAGTTCATTAAGTTTGTGCAAGCCGAAAATGTATGTAATATACAGAAGGAGACATCGGGGACCCTCAAAGTTACCTATAGTAGGATCAGGGTGACAAGAGAAGTCGAACATTCAAAAAACCGTCAATTAATGAGGGGAGCCCGTCTTTGGTTTGGTTCTATCTCTTTAGTAGCATCTTTTTGATCTTATATATTGTTGCACTCTCAATCCAATGAACCGTGAAGATGCCTCTAAATGACTCATGCGGGCGCTGGGGTGCAAAGCTCGCAGGGTGCAGAGACCCTAGTTTATAATTTGAAAATTCAAAGAGCGTTTGAATGTTTGATAGCAACTAAATGGTTACAGCTTTAATTAAAATTTTATTAATATGCTGTAGTCTGCGATTTCAAGACAATCGTATTTTTTTTCCAGTACAGATAGGTTTCTCTGTAGTTATATACTTTTAGGAAAATTCCTATGGGAATCCAATTAAAATTGTTTATTTTGTTTGCAATATAAACTCTCAAAAATTAATTTTAAATTCGTCATCTGATAAAAAAAAAGCTGCAGAACATGGATTGACTCAAAATTTCACCTTTTTTTTTACTTACCCAGAAGGAGAAAAGCAGAAGGCAGAGTAGAATCTATATTGAAGCCCATCTTACAGAACATCTAGATGGAGCACTTTGCCTACAAGCAGAGTCTGCATAAGGGATTTTACAGATACTGGTGACGTTGATGAATGCAATCTTTTGAAATATTCATGCACATTCAGCACGATCGTTCACGCTTACTAGAGGCCCTATGCTTTACAAGGCGAAGAGGACAACAGTAGTAGTAGTAGTTCACGCTAGATAGGCTTCACCGTAGCTGTAGTTATATTTCCAGTTCACTTTTATTTGTTTCACTGCTTGAGTAAATTGAATCTACTCGTTTTGGTTGCACTCTTAAAACTCTATTGAGTCAAGTTGCATGCCACATGTATCTATGTATGTAAAAGAGTATATGTATACATATTCACATATATATGTATATATGTAGTTTGTTTGTCTGTGCTCTCATAACTTAATTTGACGTTAAATGTGATAAATGAACAAAAATGAAATATAATACTTTAGTTCAAATTGTTTGCCAATGAAGGAAGGTGTTTGTTTTTGCTACTGTAGTTGTTGTTGTTGTTGTTTTTTGCCACCAAGTGAGAAGTCAAACATAAACAACAAGTCACAATACAAACGACTTAAAATGTTGACAACCCAACAACAGTAGCAACAACAACAAAAACACTTTGATACTCTCTTCTCTATATATCATTTTGTTTGTGTTTGCCAAGGCAACAATCTGATGATAATGATAATAATCATGTTGATAATGATGTTCCAATGACTGTGCGTAAGTAGTATCTGAGTATGCGAGTATCTGACAGCCAGCTGAGATTTCAACTGTTGTCTGTTGATATAGTTGCTTTTGTTGTTGTTGTTGGGTAAGAGTTTTTTTGCTTTTCTAACTATAGCGTCTAAACTATAACAAAGATACAAATGTATCTATAGGCTATTGTATACAAATTCATAGAATTTATGCAACTTAATTTAGACTTTTAAGCGCCAGCAGCAACATTTGACTAATTTCTACTTTAAAAATTAAAAAAAAAGTACTTAATTATAATTAGTAATAGCTTTTTTTATTGCTATTGTTGTTGCTGCGGAACGTGTGCGATAATTGTTTATTGTATCTCTTCTAATTTCGACAAATTAGTATCGTAATGAAACGCTTAATTAAAATAACAAGCCTCACTGGCAGCAGACCCAACAACAACAACCACAACCGCCACGTGACACGCAACACAACAACAACAACAACAACTAAAAAGCAAACAATTCACTTACAATTAATTCTAAACAACTTTTTGGCATAAAATGATTGATGGATGGGTTGGTTGGTCACATTGATGAAACTCGAAAATAAAATTAAAGTGTAGATACATATTTGGCAAGGGGGGTAAAAGCTAAGGAAGGAAATTGGCGTCATCAGTGGAAAATGTTTCAAAAGCAAACAATAAAAAAAATATTAATACTACCATAATAAATGTTTTAATATTAACAATAAAGTCACCAACAAGCTGTCAGGCAGTCCATCATTCATTCACTCAATTCATTGATTGTGGTTTTATGTTTTTTTTTTTTTGTTTGTCTATTGTTTCATTTCGTTTTCAGGTTCCATTTCAATTTTCCTTTGCCCTTTGTTAAAATATAAATTAATATTAAATTTGTATTATTTGCAGAACCAGCAGCTATAAAAACCATAACAAATAGTATTAAAAAATAAAGTCAACTACAACGAAGATTTTTTTACTCTAACAGCGACAGCTGAGAAGCAAATCTCGTCGGGATTAAGAATTTGATTACTATATAACTTCCTTCAGAACTTGGTCTCGACTAATAGAAAGCATTCGCCTAACAATAGTTAAAAACGTATTTCTAACAACGTAGAATTTGCGAAAGATTCCGATTTCTTCTTCTTCTTCTTATTCTTCTTCTTCTTATTCTTCTTCTTCTTATTCTTCTTCTTCTTATTCTTCTTCTTCTTAGCTTTACAGTCTTTGTTGGACCATAGCTTCCGCAACAATCTCTCTCCATTTGTCCCTCTCTACAACGACATCTCTCTAGATTCGGACTCCTATTTTGCTAAGATTGGCTTCTACATCATCCAGCCATCGTTTCTTTGGGCGCCCTCTTCTTTCTCCAATCGGTTTCAATACAAAGGCCTTTCGAGCTATTCTTTCCGTGGACATTCTTGTTATTTCCGACTTATTCCAAGTTTATATAGTAATTAAATTTTTCAATTATATTTCGAATCTCTTAGTTTTTTTTTTTTAGGAATCTACCCATGACAATCAATCGACAATACAGCCCAAAACTGTGGATGCTCCTGCAAAAAATACATTTTGGGATTGTGTAGCGCTGATTTGAAACAAAAAAAAAGACCTTGTCGTGTTGAAGCTCATTGATTGACTGCCACTATCGCCTGACATCGATCCTATGCAGATTCTAAGGGATGAGCTCGACCTCCATGTGAGAGACCTGCAGTGTCTCAAGGGCATGTGGCAAAACGTACAAGTGTAAACACTTCACAGTTCAGTTTATAATAAATACACGGAGACTAGTCTCTAGAAGTAAATTCGCAATAACGTGTACCAGTTTTTAGAGCAAAGTACTTTATGGGAGCTTAGAGTAAACTTTACAAAAATCGTTACATAACAAAATGAGCTGTGTGAATACGATTAAAGGAGTGGTCAATTTCAGCAGGAATACATTTCGATAGAAGAAGAAGAATCATAGAGCTATACTATAATCCAACAAATATCACAAAAAGAGTCGCCTTGAATTCTGGAAATGGCGAGTGGGATGTCTTTCTCAAGAGGGGTTAACGTGGTAGCCCCTCATGTATGATGATAATGAAAGTAAAAGTCTCTTTTGATCTCTAAACAGTATTGTGCTTCGGAGTTGAGACTCAACGCATATAAAATCTTCTTCATTGAAAAATGTAGGTAAAGTATTGGTCAAGAAGTTAGTAGATGTTACTACAGCTGCCATCAGAAAAATAACGCAATCGAGAGCAAAGTTAATACTTGGAATACTCTAAGTCACAGTAGCAATGCAGTCTTTACGAGATTACTTCCATGAACAGTCTACTACTACTACTATTTTCCTCTTTCCCCAGTGGGGCATAGGGCCTACGGGTAGCGACTCATTGTTCAACTTGGCGAACGACTTAGCTCCCTAAGCCAACCTCCAATCTTCAGCCTCCTCGAAGTCAGAAAGTTCTTAAGCAGCTGACGGGCACAAACCGGGCAATGCAAGCCGCATCCGCGGGGCGTAGCTGATGATGAAGAAGGTGGGGGCCATGCATGCATATGGCCTAAATATGACATCTGCTCTCCATGTGAGGGGCGGTCATAATATGCAAACCGCGTCTGTTCTTCATGTTAGAAGCGGCGGAAACTAAAATGGGCGGTCTTTGAGCTCATCACTCATAGAGTAAACTGCCCGAACTATTTCAAAGGTATCAAACGGCATGGATTCAAACGTAAATGGATTGACTACTCCAAGGGGTAACACAAGTCCCCCTGCTACAGCAGCAAGCACATCAGTTTTGAAGGTGCAAAATTCACGTCATGATACCAACCTGATGAATGAAACCATGAACAATCTAAGGCCTACTAGCTTCGCCGGAGTACTTTGTAGCCATAGATTAAGCGAGAGTAATGTGAAACAGTACCAACAGATACTAGTTACGTCCCAGAGAAACTCAAAAAATCATCTCTTAGCACATTACGCATGAACATTAAAAAATTACTGCCTTTTAGCGTTACAAATTTTTTACAAAAACTTCAAGTACTTTATTTTTATAGAGCATAAAAACAAGCGGTCCAACTACTCTGACTTTTATTGAAGCCGTCCGTCCGGTCGTCAGCTAATTTGATATGAGCGTGAGTGGTACGCCGTGAGTCCAACTAAGGCAAACGCTGTTCAAATAATGTCTCGTCGAGCCAAAAAACGAGCCACAAATAATGACCAAGAGACACGCAATGAGCGACGGCCAAGCCAATCAGCCAATCACTCGGTCAGTCCGTCAGTCTGTTCCAGCGGTCCGTGAGTCACTCAGTCAGCTGGTCTTCACCTTGGTGGCAGCCAAATTGCCTTAGTTAGTTGCTATTGCTTACAAATGATAAGCCAAGTTGGACAGACTTTGAAAAATGCAAGCCACAATGCGGCAGCACAGGACCCATATAATATAAGTATATATGTACGATATTGTATATAAGTAATATTATATATGCTGCATACTTTCAGGCTGTCACGCAATTTTTAGGCAATGACATAAAAGTTTAATGCCAGCCATAAATAAAAGCAAAAAACAAAAAATAAATAAAATAAAAAGAAATCCAACAACATAAAGTATATAACTGAGCCTAGAAACAATTGCGCCATAAACCAGAGTAACCAGATAGTTAAGCTGGGCAAGGACTTCGGGGCAGGGACACACGTGTTGGATGGTTAGATTTCATATGCTAAACGCGTTTTGATTTATTTGTCGACTTATTTTTGGTTTCGGTCATGAGACGAATCAAAAATTTTCAACGCAGGGAAAAGTGTGCGACGCTGGGATACCCTTTATGATTCAAAAAGCAGACTAATGTAACTCTCATGGAGAGTTTAGCTATTGCTAGGCGGGTAAGCAAGTTTTTAGAAAAGATAAGAGGTTTTTAATAACGTCATCTATTTGGATCAGGTGCGGATCTAGGATTTGGTCTTGCGGGGGGTTCTTCACATCGAAGTGTTTATATATCAGAACTCACATAAGACTTTCAACAGATTTTTCCAACTTTGGGGGGGGTCCGGACCCGAAAACCATATATTTGGATATATTACCTTTAAATACCATACTCCACACAGGCGTTACTCTTTAAGCTTCTTCTTTGACGATTTCAAATATTGTTTATATGTGAGTTTGGAAGAGCCAAGGCAGCTTAAATGTTCTTATTTTGATCTGATCGGTTTCTAGGAGAAACGGCTATATGATAATTTAGCTCGGATAAAAATGCATAAGCTGTTGAAAGTCTAGTGCTACAGAATGCCATTTGACTTTAAATTCGGTAAAAATTATGAAAACCTATTGAAAACCTTAAAGGATTTTGGCATAAATGTATTACCTTTAAAGACTTAACTTCTTCCCCTGTAATAATAATATTAAAGAGAATGCTGCACTGCGAACCTTAGGCATCTAGCCTTAGAGCTTCTCAACTAGTCCGATACCCGCGACAAACTAGATTATTTGAGATGGTTCTCAAGATTCGAGATTCCATAAATGCCAAAAAGGGAAGCTCTTCTTCTGACAACACCATCACACTCAGTAAATACTTGTTTGCAGTAATTCTCCTAACTTTTTGGGAAGCTTCTGGTGTAAGAGTTCGTGATGCCTCTTTTACATCAGTATTCCAAGAGAATGCTTGGCCACCCGGGATATTCTCTTGAAATATGTTCAATCTTTGAAGCCAAGGTGTTGCTTGCATAATTGTAAGCCAGCCGTGCCGATCCAGTTTGAGTGTCGTCTGGATCGATACTCTTCTTGTAGTAGCTGTCTAGTGGTGTTTCTAACAACGACAAGGAAGTATCTAAACCCTATTCTTAGTTTTGACGCCAGCTCATCTCCATGCCTTAGTGCTAGAGAAAACATCGATGTCGTATCGACGCATCGATGTATCGAAGTTTAAAAACTCTATATATCGATGTTGGCCAACAGAGATGTTTCTCCAGCGCTACTAAACACCGATTTGATGAGTGCAGCAGTGCTGGAGAACCATCTGTGTTGGCCAACATCGATATCTGGAAATTTTAAACTTCGATACATCCATGCATCGATATAACATCGATGTTTTCTCCAGCACTACCATGCCTCCTTGTCCTTCCCTGTAACAATGTGGAATTTTTGCCAAATGGCTGCAAGTATCTAAATTACTCAGATCGCTCGATCGCGTACATTAACCTGATTGACTTTCTAGAACTAGTTTTATGTACGGATACAGATACAGCTACCCATCCCAGAACTTAAAGTCTACAACATCTTCTTGCTCGCATTCTAAAATACCCTTAACACCATGCGTAGAGGGTATTAAAAATTAATAAACCCAAAGGGACCCGCCGTTTGGCAGAGCATGAAACAAATTGAAAAGATAAACAGCAATCACGGAACTGCTCCGAAATTGGAAAAAAAAGCAACTCAAAAGGCGCCTAAAAATAGACAACAAAAAGTTAATATAGCTGAGCCATAAAGCAACTTTGGTGATGGGAAACACAAAGCAAAGTGTCCTGCAAATGACATATCAATGTCTGGGCGGCAGGCAGGCAACTTTGTTTCTCCAATTTCAGCCGCACTCAAAAACATATGTTGAACCGCTCCGGCCGGCTCGGCTTTACAGCGACCCTTGGCCAATATTTGAGATTCGACTAAGTGTCTGATAAATGACAAGAAAAAACTTGAGTCCAAGTTTTCCATTGATTTAGGCGGCACAAACACAAAAAAAAAACTACAATTTTTACGCCCACTCTAACTAAGCTCCCCTCCTTAGGGGTAATCCGCATGTTGCCACGTGCCGCCCAACTGTCGAAACTTGCGTGACACGCGCTTCTTACTCTCTGCTCTGCCAACTGGTGCTCTCTCTCTCACTATTTGCTGTAGAATTCCAACAGCAGCACTCATGTGACTAAAAGATACATTTTCTCTTTAAAAAAAAAAAAGCTACAAAACATAAATAAATAATAAACAGAAACAAAAAATCTCGCTTAATTTTTGATTTTTTTTTTTTTTTTTGTTTCTGTGTGCGCTGTAAACAAGTTTTATTGAATTAGATGAGAATTTATATTCTGCCTGCCAACTATTAGAAAATTGTCTGCATGGACTCCAGGGGCGTCTCAGCAGAGGCGGGACGAGCTGTCACATGTTGCAAGCGATCAGGCCACAAAATAAGCAACATATCGTCCAAGATTTATGCGACATTTTTTATGCACGAGTTTTTGTTGGCTTCGCATTTTTTTTTTTTTTTTTACCCCGAAAGAAAGTGAAATTATCATTAATAATAAAAATAGCTTAATCGTAGCGCAAACTTATTTATAATACGTAACATACACATACATATGTATTTCTGTGCTAGGTTTTATTTTATTTTTATTATTGTTTTTTTTTTTTTATAGCTTCTTCGAGCAATGGCTAGCGCGAAAAGGCCTTGGCATTGGTCCAGGTCACGTAGGCAGGCCAGGGAAACTCACTAGAGCGGGTGCAAACGCAGGTAACAGATACAACAACAACAAAATTATAGTTCTCTAGTTTACTATCTTAAATGTTGTAGGAAAATCTTGTATTAGCCTAAATGATTCATTTCCACTTGTTTACACGCTGTGTGTATCTAGAGTTTTTTTTTTTTTTTTGCCAAATGTTTTCTCTTACTTTTTCTGTTGATTTGTAAATCGTCTTTATCGCGTTTATTTTGTTTTCGCCTTTTCGTAATGCTCTTGTTGTTTGTAATTTCTGCTGCTGTTTCTTCGTCTTCTGTGTCAGCTTATGTCAACTTTGGAGACAAAACAAAATCTGCTTTAGGCTTTTATGCCTACTTTGCGTGTTTCTCGCTCTTTTACTATGTTTATACGAAGCAGATAATGTCAATTATCACAAGTCGTGATATGAGAAAAGTTTCGAGAACATATGCACGTCCCGAACATTCGTCGGTGGCAGCCAAAGGCTTAAGTGAAATACAAACGATCATTGCAGTTGCCACATGTCTCTCAGCATACTCACGCACTTGAATTCTAGTGAGTAGGGTAAGCTGGGGCAAACCCGACCTCCCACTGTTTTTCAAAAACGGCAATACTGAGCGAGCTCATATTAGTGTTGTCGTGTAGAGCATTAAAAATAAGCCCAAATGTTAGCATGACAGTTGTCTGTCAGTCTACATTTAGATGCTTAAACGACATGAAGTATATTTATACGATTTTCAATTTAATTTTTGTGAATATTTGATTAGACATTTTTTCTTGCTACACAAAGTCATCGCAAAAAACGGTAAGTGGCTTATATACTACATACATAGACCTATATAATATGGATAGTATTGGTTAGAATTTTCGCATAACTTTTTTTATACGCGTCGTCAGGAAAAATGACACAGTGGGGCAAATCCGACCTCTAATTGTTGGGGACAACCAGACGTCCAGCTCGAACCAAAAATAAGCCAGCAAGCTATTTGTACAGCAAATCAAGTAACTCTGATTAGTTACTTAGCTATTCAATTCAATCATTATTTATTGACATTCATTAAACTTTCAATTTATATGTTCTATATATTAAGATTTTTTTATAAATACATTCAGTTCTGTAAAACAATAGCATGCTCTTTTGATTTACAATCGAAAATCCATTAAATTTAGAGTAAATCTGTGCTAAATTAGCCAAAAAAAATAGGCGGCCGGGTTTGCCCCAACATTTTTGAAAATTACACAAATTGACTTATTTGAAAATGTTCATATATCCAAAATTAATAATGGTCAGAAGACCTCAATAGTTCTAGAAAGTTGCGGCAAAGCCTTGGTTTTAATTTGCTATATAGAACGAGTTGATTCGATGTAAAATAAGCATTTTATGGCCAAAACTAATTATTAGTCGGAATTGCCCCACCATACCCTATTCTTTATCAACACCCAAGAACTACTATCAGTTTCAGTTCCGTTCTCAGCTAGTTTCTGAACTTTTGAAGCGTCGTAGTGCCAGTAACTCCTAAGCTCTGAATGCAACGCTGATTCTGTAGGAGTCGCAAACCAAGTGACCAACCTAGGAGTATGTTAGATTTTGGAGCACAGCAGGGTCAAGGCTCTTCAGAAAATTTGTTCACGCCCTATATGATGTGAGAAATAGTTTCATAAAACGCAAACTCGACATCTCTTTTGTGGATGACTTGAAAAAAATACTTGCTTAAATATATCAGGTCATGCCAGGAATCAGCCCAGATATACATAATAATAATTTTAATTTGCTTTATCATTACCCAAGAACTACTATCAGTTTCAGTTCCGTTGCCAGCTAGTTACTAAACTTTTGACGCCGTCGTCGCCATCATTTATTTTTTTGTCTAGTGTGTCCGCTAGATGGCGCAAGCAAGTTGCTTTACATTTATGTTCGCAATAAAATAAATATCATATCATATTTTAAGTAAATATTTACTATTGCAAAATTGCAGACAACTACCAAAGCCCCTTACCTTTCCAAAATGCAAGTACCTTCGCCAACTCTGACGTCATTACTAAAGTTATGATTTTCATGCATATCAGAAAACAGGCATAAACTAGTTCTCTAGTTTCTATTATTCGATGATTTTGTTGTTCTTTCTTAACGTCTTGGTTGTTCTTATTAGTGGCTGTCTCTGCGGCAACAGCCTCGCCCAAAGAAGCGTTTGTTTTGCTTGAATACCAAGCGCATTTCCATTTTAATAACTCTATATATAGAGTCAGGGCAGAAAAACTCGAGCTTGTTCTCTCCCAACTTGCGCAATTTGCAATTATGTCACAAAAGTTTTCCCAAACAGCAGTGTCAACTATGTTTAAGTATGTACATCGTATTTATCTTGCCTGGAAATTATACTATGCCAAATGTTTGTTTGCGATAAGGAAACTCGAGGTACTTAAAACATTTTGGCCAGTCAAAACTTTGACACAAGTTGGGCAAAAAAAATTAAGCTATTCAATTGTGGCTAAAAATCCAATTAAAGCAAGGCCAAAATGTAAAGGCAAATAAAAAATAAAAGGGATAATGCGCTAAACTGTAACGAAAAGTTACCACAATTCGGCAAACACACACAAATCACAACTGAGAATGACACTTTATTGCTAGAGAAAGGTTCGACAGCAGAAGGCAGCAAAAGGAATCCGAAAAAAATGTGATGCAGTGGCTGTATTTGGAATACACTCTAATATTTTTCAAAAAAAATTTCAAGTAGCCGGTCATAGATAAGTGAGTCACTGTCATTTTTCATAATTCAAGAGAGAAATTGGTGAAATGAAAGGGATGAATGATAAGGTCTTATGGTAAAGGACTTTGAAATTTTCAAAAATTCTTGGTTAGGCAAAAAACAAATTTTGTTTGAAATAAAATCATTTTCCATGACAATTTTTGGTGTCTTGAAATGCTCATTTTCAGATATAGATATATATGGATAAATCAATTACCCAGGTTTGCCTAGTTCTTATGCTCTCTAAGATTTAAGCGCTCTTACCATTCATGTATATTTCTCGTCTATTTATACCAATTTCTTTTGGTATACAGTCACATAAATTTCAACAAACCTTATATACTCGTTTACTCTATAAGTAATAGCCATAAAAAAAGTGTTGAGATGTCCTCCGTTCTCGAAATTAAATTGACGTAATTCTACAATGTCCACTAAGAGTACAACAAAAAAAAAAGAAAAAAAAAGAAAAGAGTCCAAAAGAAAACCGTAACAGGAAACGAAGCACTACGGATGTAAAGACGCCAAAAAGGAAAAAAAAGAAAGATAAATGCAATCGCTCAGTTCCAAAATAACGGTTAATGTGTACACGTGCCGCAGTCAGCTCCCCGCGCTGACAAACGCCCTTCCGGCAATAACTTCCACCTGCTGCCGCAGCCGCTGCCAGCGCTGACTGCGCTCAAACTCAGCTGTTTTTGCGACCAGCTACAAACAAAAACTTAGTTACCCAGGCCAAAGCAAAAACAAAAGTCACTCAAAAGCAAATACTCGGCCTACTTATAGGCGCGCTCATGAGTCTGCACAGCCCAAGCCTGAGCGCGCTCTTAGGCCGCTTTTTAGTTACGTGCGCTCTCTCTGTCTCTTGCTGCTGTAAGAGCATGCGGCCTAGGCAAGACCTTGAACTCGAAATTTTTTACTTTCACTTTCGTTGCGTGCGGCCTGCTGCGTATTACAACATGGCGTGCTTATGTAATCCCTACACAAATTGAGTGCGAGTGAGAGTGAAAGTGAGTGAGTTAGCTGTGTGAGAGAGCGCATTGCAGCCTTTTAGGCTGTTTTTGCTCAAATGACATGGAAAAATGAGCAAAACTTTTACTTTTAACAGTCACTGACACTGCTGCCGGGATCCCCCCACTCGCACACTCTCAATTTTTTTTTTTTTTTGTGTTCCTCTTTGTTTGTACTCTTTGTTATGGCAGCCGGGTAGGCGGCGTTAGCGGCAGCTTGTGCGTTCTTTCTTTCTTACTGTTATACACAAAAACTTAAATGCGTCGCAATATTTATATAGAAAACATATGATTTTTGAATAATTTGAGTGATTTTCTGGTCGGTTTCCTTTTTCGAGTTAAAGTCAATGTTATTTTTGTATATAGAAATGTTTATTTTTGGCTACATAGCCAAAGCAAACATTAGCATTTTGAGTAGAAACCACAGGCCACAAATTGGCCGTACAAATGGTGCCACGTGTATTTATAACTGCCCAACACTTATACAAATACACACGCACACACACAGTAACTCCAGCACACGCCTAAAAATATGCCCCATAAATACTTTGAAACACCCAGAAGCGTTTTTTACACAGTTTTTTAAACGAGGGTTGTTATATACCTTACAATGATAGGTTATTCTAATGTTGCCTGATCAAATGAGCCCTCCCACAACTTTCATCCAACCACTTTCTACTGTTTTTTGTTATCTCTTCTTTACCCTTCACTTGGTGGCCTTGATAGCCTAGCGGCAGTGCACTAGACTATCATCCCAGAGGTTGTGGGTTCGAATCCCACGTTAAACCATGGTCCTGCACTTTCCACTTTTCCCATTCCCCTAGTTTTTCCTGTCTATTATATATCCTGATCACTTACTCCCATTATCGGTATCACAATGGGCCTATTCTTGGCCTTAGTGAGTTGGGACGCTAGGTCCCAGCTGCCGCCCTCACCTACCTACCTACCTACCGTCTTCTATGTTTTAAATAAGCGTTGCCATATGCAAATACGTTACAAGGAAAGTGTTGCCAGATCAAACACAACAACTCTCACCTGACTCCGTGATTCGAAATACAATTTCTCCAGTTTTTTTAATCTCTTCATTGCTCTATTTTTTTATTTCTTCTTCTTAAACAACCGTTGCCATACGCTACGTTATTTTTAGTGTTGCCAGATCAAGTGTGACCTACTACAACGTTTATCTGACCACTATCTACTGTTTTTGTCATCTCTTGTTTACTCTCCCCTTGGTTTCTTCTTTGTTTTCTATGTTTTAAACAAGCGTTGCCATACGCGCATACGTTACAAGGACAGGTAATTCTAGTGTTGCCAGATCATGTGTGCCCTACTACAACTCTCGTCCGATTTTGTGATTAGAAACACACTTTCTCCTGTTTTTTGTCATCTCTTTTTTACTCTACTTCCTTATTTCTTTTTCTTCTATGTTTAAAAGTTGTATGTTCTGCCAGATCAAATTGAAGCTTTCATTCGACGTTTTGTATCTTCTCCTCTTTTCCTCCTTCTTCTATATTCTTCTTCTGTGTTTTTAACAGGCGTTGCCATTTTTGTGCTAGTATTTCTGCTTCTTTTTTCCAATCTACTTTTCTTCTTATTTGTTTCTTATGTGCTTTGAGCGAGGGCTGCCATATGCGTTTTTAAGACAGGCAATTCTAGCATTGGCATATCGAATGTATCATCTTTCCTCCCTTATTTCAACAAGTTCATCCGACTCATGTTGTCTTCTCTACTTTCTTCATCGGTTGTCTTCTCAGTTTTAAAAATGGCCATTCAAGTGTCATATCGAATGTATCATCTTTCCTCCCCTATTTCCACAAGTTCATCAAACTCATGTTGTCTTCTCTACTTTCTTCATCTGTTGACTTCTCTGTTTTAAAAATGGCTGTTCAAGTGTTAGCTAGCCAACTGTACACCGTACCATCTATATTTTTCACAGCTTTCATCCGACTCCACATATTAAAATAGAATTTCCACCTTGTTCTTCTAAATTTGTATTACCTTTCTATTCTATTCTATGGTTCGAGAGTTGGTTCAAGCGTTGGATATCTTCATAAAGATTCTTTTAAAAAGCAATAAGGCCGTTACCGTTGCATATTATATTTTTGTGTTTATCTTTATTCGCAAAATCAAAAAGACAACTCTCGTTAAAGTATGGACAAGTGAATTACGCTCCTTGAGATTGTGGCAACTCGACGCACTGCCCTGATGATGAGGCACAAAAAGACTAGCAGCAAAAAAAAAAAAAAAGGCGAAGACAAGCGAATTGAGTGATACAGGGATTGTTGTTGTTGTTTTTTTTTTGAGGGGGAGCTATGAAAAATGTTGATGGTTATTGCCGGCACAACTTTAAAAAAATATACATGGCAACAAAATAAACTTTAGAGCTAAGGAGTAGACCTAACCGGCGGCAACAAAATTGCGCAATAGAATTTGCAAGGTAATTGGAAAAAAAAGTGGCAAAAAAAAATGGCGGAAATGAACAGGTATACACACAAATACAGCCTCACTTGTAAGGACAAGCCACACACATACTTGCTCACGCCCATTTCCGCCCAGCTACTAAGGTAAGAACAAGACGACAGCACACTCAAAGCCGCCGCCTCTCGCAGAGCAGCAGCTCCAAACTCTCTCCCTTGCTTTTTTTAAGTGTCAATTACATTGACGTTTATTCAAATATGCGGCGGGATTCTAGGGGAAGAGCTTGCAGTGTGCAGGAGTGTGAGGCTAGCGAGGGGTAACAGCCAACGCAGGATATTTGACATTAGTAGGCATTTTAATATAAAAGGCGGCAAGAAATCCAGTCAAGGACCCCCGCACTGCTATGCCAGAGTACCTTACACGTGCGTGTATTTCTGTCACTGTGTGTGTTTATGTGTATTATATAATAAACTGCGTTTGTGTGCGTTGTCGCTTTGCGTGTGAAAAAGTCTTCAACTTTTCCACTTTGTGATTTGGGGATTTCATTTTTTTGTTGTTCCTGCCTGCTTACGGATTTTATTGTGCGTAACACAAGGCTTTTGGCATTTTGCAGCGACATGTTAATAACTGGGCTAAAAGCGCTTCATAAAGTTTTATCGAAAACGTTCTAATCAAATTAACAACTGCACTGGACAGCGCAACTGCCGCAACGGATATTCACAATAAAATCGAACAAAAAGGACCTAAGGACCTATACACAGCTCAACCAAAAGAAAAATCAAAAATTTTATGGTGAGGGAAGAAATGCAGAAGTGCCCAACCAAAATCGTGGGCAAACCTTACTATGTTGCAGAATTGCAAATGTGCCAGACTAATAAGGTGAGCTGGTTCAAAAGCGTCATCTTTGGGCAAAAGTGCTCAACTTTAGAAGGGTCTGGTTGTTCTTCTGCATTTCTGCAAAGTGCAAAACTCAGGAGATTTATCAATTCTTGTGGAGAAAAGTTTGAATATTTTCACAAAATTAAAAAAAAAAGAGATTATTATTAATTTTGGAAAACGGAAACAAATCATAAAAGCAAGAATCACAAAAAAATCGGAATAGAATGAAAATGTTTTTTGAGAAGTTGGTTATGGAAATTTTCGACTGTTGTTTTTGTTAATTTTTACTAAATTTGTTTAGCTTACAAACAAAATAGAGCATGTTGCCCAGTGTTATTGAAAATCATATGCACAACATAGTACCAGCTACTATATATAGCATATAGCTAATACATAAATATTGCGTATACGCACAGCGATTAAAGCACGAGAACAAGATATTTTATGTTCTGCTGTGCCCATTTACTGCGCATATTTGTTTAGCAGTCTTTGAAATAAATTACAAAAAAGCAAATTTTATGCCAAGACATAAAAATGTGGTTTTTTTTTCTTTTTTTGTTCGCTTTATAGCCGCGCTATGAAGCGCGCTTTGATGTAAAACTCACAGTGCCTGCATATTGTATACATACTTGTTGAAATTTTGCAGATTCTTTTGCAGTAAATGCTTGAAGAGATGCCAATCAAAATGCAATTTCGCGACTTACAAGACATACACTTTACTTTTAATACGCGTACGCTTAGTCAAAAAAATCTCAGCTTTCATTTTACGACATGTGTGACCAGCTTATGCCAAAAAGTAACAAAAATACAAAAATCTTGTTAACTTGCATTCAACCTGTCGAGATGATAACATTAAAAAGCTATAACGCAGCCAATTCTATACAGTTGTTGATGTCTATGAATTTGCCATTTGTCTAGAAAATTTAACATAACGCATACGCCTCGTGGCATGCATCAGCGCGGAAAAACAAAAGCGTAGCGTGGCTCAAGCACAAGTGTCAAAGTCATTTAATGCGTTAGAGTGTAGAAAGAGAGTGAGTTACAAAAGTGTTTTAGCGCGCAAAACGAAGAGCCCAAGAATTCTGACAGTTTTGTCAGTTGTCGCGTCATATTGTCAACAACTTTATCAAAATGGCGATGGCGATGGCGGCAGCGGCAGCAGCTGCACAGCTGATAGGCAAATGTCAAACGACGCCTAAAAGGCTGCTACGCAAAACAGCGGCTGGAGAGAGATAGAGAGTGAGGGTGAGAGCAAGTTAGTTGTTGGCGGGCGTTACTGTCAGTCTGCTGCTGTTGTTTGGGCTGGCAACATGCAAGCACGTGGCACAAATTAAATTCCAAAATAGAAAACTTTGGCAGCGTGGTCTGTTAATAGGCGCAGGATACACAGGACCTACTCAGAGCAGCATAAATCCTGCTTCCAGACCCCAGCTGTAAACGTGTTGTGCGTGCAGAGAGTGTGAAAAGCCAGTATCAGCAAAACAAAGCAAAGCCCAGCAAAGAGAGTGTGAGAGAGAGCGCGCACAAAAGTTTGTTTGCCTTTGCGCTACAAAAACCAGCGAGAGCATAACAGTAAGACGGCAGCTTGAAAAACTGTTAAGCGCATCCGTTAAGTCTCACATAGCCGCCATTTTTGTCGCTTTAGGGTCTAACCGGCTTACACGTGTGTAAAATGTTGGCTTAGTAAATAAAGCAGCCAACTGAGGCCCAACAAATGTATATCTAAATACATATATATATATAGTATATATATATAAATGCTTATACTTTAGTTGAGGCATGTTAAAGAGCTGCTTTTGTTGGAGTTAATTATTTGATGACGTCAAGCAGCGCCAAGTCATACAACAATGGAAACCCCTTTTGTTGATTTGTTGATTTTGTGAGTGCGCGCCGGAAGTTGGCAAACACTTCCTGCAACAAGAGATTTTGATTTTTTGGCCACTACTCAGTACTGCCTACTTCCGGATGTGCGCGCTTCCTCACTCCCAACCAACTTCATTTTGGCCTTGTTTAGTTACACGGCATTTGCATAATAAATTGGCCCAGACAAACGACAGCGTGGTAAATTAATAACTTCACTTCGACTGTCTCTGCCACAATTTGATGTTTGTTGTGTGTCTCAGTGTTTGTTGTTTTTGTAAGCAAAAAAAAGGCTTAGCAACATTAATAATAATGGCTTCAATTGGCGCCACCAGGCGCCGGATCATAAACTAGCAAATAACACGCATACGCCGTGTGGTATACTATAGTTTTAGAGAAAAACTAGTAAAAGAGATAAGCATTTCTTATGCTCGATTCTTTACAGTAAAAGCTGCCAAGGAAGCACATAAAAGAATTTTAAAAGCACTTAAAATAAAAGAAGAATACTATTAATAAAAAAAAAATAGGGATCACTAGTTCTTGGCAAAGTACTCAGAAACATGAAATTGTTTTGCTTCCACCGAAATTTCTCTCACATTTTCGGCTATAAAATGGGTGAATTATAAGTAAAGGGTGTTTTTTTTTTGAAAAGTAGCGATTAATAATGAAGTCATTAAATGTGTATATGGGCGCATTACAAGAGAAGCGCAACACTTTTAAAATAGACCTTCGAAGTTACGATTATTTATAAAGTTATCGATAACACAATATTTATGTAGAATGCGAAATATATATAAATGGGCGAACTACATGTGAAGCGTATGACTCATAGAATCGATCATCGAGAATCGTTTTTTTTTTTAAAGTTTCGATTATTTATGGGGTCGTCGATAACAACTGAAGCGTAACACTTTTAAAATAGATCTTTGAAAATACAATTTTTGGAAAGTTTCGATTATTTATAAAATTATCGATAACACAATATTTAGCGTATGCTTATTAAATCAATCTTTGAAAATACAATTTTTGGAAAGTTTCGATTATTTATAAAATTATCGATAACACAATATTTATTTAGAATGCAAAAAATATATTTATATATGGGCGAATTACAAGTGAAGCGTATGACTCATAGAATCGATCAAAAAGAATCAACTTTTTTTTTTTTAAGTTTCGTTTTTTTATGGGGTTGTCGATAACAAGTGAAGCGTAACACTTTTCAGATAGATCTTTGAAAATCAAATTTTTTGCAAAGTTTCGATTATTTATAAAATTATCGATAACACAATATTTATGTAGAATGCGAAATATATATATATATGGGCGAACTACAAGTGAAGCGTTTGAGTCACAGAATCGATCATCAAGAATCGATTTTTTTTTTTTAAGTTTCGTTTTTTTATGGGGTTGTCGATAACAAGTGAAGCGTAACACTTTTCAGATAGATCTTTGAAAATCAAATTTTTTGCAAAGTTTCGATTATTTATAAAATTATCGATAACACAATATTTATGTAGAATGCGAAATATATATATATGGGCGAACTACAAGTGAAGCGTATGACTCATAGAATCGATCATCAAGAATCGATTTTTTTTTTTTAAGTTTCGTTTTTTTATGGGGTTGTCGATAAAAAGTGAAGCGTAACACTTTTAAAATTCATCTTTGAAAATCAAAATTTTTGCAAAGTTTTGATTATTTACGGCGTTATCGATAACAGAATATTTAGTCAGAATTATCTTAAGACAAATAATATCACGTAAATAGTTGAATCGAAGGAAAGATGAAACTTTGCAAAAACTAGTTTTTTGAGGGTGAGTTATATATCACTCTGCTGGGGGTGACATTTATACAGGAAAGGCCCATAAGGCACCCAAATCCATGCAAACGTTGTGCTGAATGCCAGTTTAAGACAACTACATTTTTATTGCCTGAAAATTCTTTAATTGTGAGCATTTACTGTACTTTAGCTAGGCATAAATGAATAGATGTGTGTGTGTGTGCGTGTGTAAGTGTGTGTGCGCGTGTGTTGGAATACGTGACTAGATAAACTTATTAAGGCCAGAGGCCAAAAGCAGCGCATTTTGTTGGCCATTTGGCAAGTTGTTAAATTAAAGTCGAAAGCAACTGACATTGCAATGCAGGGCACATATCCACATACACACAATAAGACACACTCAAACACATTCTTCATTCGCACTCACACACACACACGTGTAGTAGTTACGCATTAGGTAATTGTATGGTCATAAATCTTAAGGTTACTTTTTTGTTATGGCATACGATAAGATGATGCTCTCAAGCTACAGCCTAAATTTTTGAGGCCTGCTTAAGTTTTTAGGCTTTTACCAAAAGAGAATAACGCAGAAAGCAAGACAATACATCTACGAGTACTCACATTCGATATACTCAATTTTAGACACTCACTGAAAATCGATTGGCAAAAGCAAAAGCCAAAAAATAAACTAAAATAAAATGAAAATAAAAGCTAATTAAGGTCAATGTTGTATTGTCCTTTCAAGCTGCGTAGGACGGCTACTGACTATTGTGTTTGTGTGTGTGTGTGTGTGAGCTACCTCAACTTTTTCAATTTAGCCACAGCAACAACAACTCAGACAAAAGAAAGAACGATGAGTAAAGTTATCGCTTGGAAGAAATCAGTATTAGAGATCCAGGCCAAAAACCAATACAGCGCAAAGTTTTGTGGGCGCACAGATAGCACAGGCGATAAAAATTCAAATTGTGCAAATAAAAATCCCAAAAGCAAGAAAGTTGTTATACACTGTAAGGGCAAGGGGTATATTGAAAAGTTGCCTATTAACAACTAGTAGAACACGATACATTTCTTTATATGGATAACCTTATGCTAAGTGCCCGGAACGCCAGAATATTCTTGCAAATTTAAGTTATTAGCCGTGAGGAGGAGACTTTATCCAATTAACAAAGGATTTATGAAAATGTATCGAAAAGAGTAAGGGAAATATGAGGAGCTATCGGCAGCAAAAAAAGTGTGAACGGGTAGCACGCAAAAATAAATAAAATTTATTCGTTTACGTTTTCTGAACTTCAGAGATAGGCTGTATATTCTATAGTGAGAATTAGTGGCTCAATCTTAGACTTAATCTTTTTATTTGGACATCTATAACTTGGCAGATTTATCAAAGTTCTACAAAATTTTCTACAAATTGCTGGAACTAAGATGTAGTAAGGTTTCATACAGAGTACATCAAAGTCGCGCCTTCTAGACACAGCTTTCTGGTTTTTTCCTTTCTTTTCACATTTCCTTTTTTTCTTTTGCACTGTGCATTGAGCCAACTAAAGCGGATATGTGGGCGGGGCACATCAACCCAGCTGACAAACCAATTCCTCGATAAATCATACAAGATAATGTGAGCGAGTTTGACTTAGTGTTGGGACTGACCATCTTAGCTTAAAGCTTTGACATTGCGTATACGCCATGTGTTAACCTTATATCAAATATTTATGTTAACTCTGTGTTTGTGCGTGTGTTTTTGGGTTAAATGTGTTTGGCCGTCTTTGAAAGTTTTGCCAAGTTTTAGCAAGTTTTTTTTTTTTTTTGCCACTTTTGTTGCATTATTGATGAATTTCCAGCGTAAAAGTGGAAATTTTTGCAATTTAATTAAATAAAAATTGGCTACAAATGGTTTTAAAACTCATACAAACATACAAACATTTAATGGCCTTGTTTATGGCAGACACTCAAAAGCGCTAATAAAAACATTTTATAGCCCAAAATTATGCAACGACTGCGACAACACTCTTTGCCCATTTTTTAGAAGCATATACCACCCGTCCTTTTAAATTTATTGTTTTAATTTTTAGTCTCTAAATATCAACAGCCACAAAATGGCTGCCAAAGCCAAAGTCTGCCCACTAAGCTGCAACAAAAGCAAAAACTTTTTCCTGCCAAAAAGTGTTAAGAACTCGTGTAAATTCCATTAATGCCAAAAAAGTTTTTGCCAGCTGCAAAATTCTGGCCGAAAAACAACAGCCCATTCGGAGAGTGCTGCCAAATAAATCAACAGCAACAACGACAACAAGTACAATAACCAGCAAACAGGATAACAAGCAGATATTTGCAGTAATTAAAAGCAACGGCTGAATGCCTAAAATTATGCAACACGCGCCATATTGCAAAAACAAAAACAAATGAGAAGTAGACTAGCAAGAAGCTGAAAACTTCCGACTATAAAATACACTTCAAAATATTACTGAATTACATTTTGATTTGAACACGCTTTGAAAAGTTTATGGGAAAGGTGGGAAATTAAAATTTTCCGCACTCCCGATATTACTTCCTTAAGCCCCAAAAAAAAATTCCCTTTTTTGGGAAATTCCCTTTTTTGGGATATTTTTTTTTATATGAAGTTTTGACATTTCGTGCGGAATTTTTGCGTATATGGACCTTTAAATAAAACCCAAACTTCTTTAAGGCCCATACGCGGCATGCAAAAATTCCGCACGAAATGTCAAAAATTCATTAAAAAAAAAACCAAAAAAGGGGATTTTTTTTTTATATAAAGTTTTGACATTTCGTGCGGAATTTTTGCATGCTGCGTATGGGCCTTTAGGTAACAAAATTCTTTAAATAAGACATTAAATCTAGAAACAGTATTAAAAATCTAATTAAAAAATAAAACACTTCATACATGACAAAAATTTTCATGGGAAGACTAACAATTCTAAACATAAGAACAAAAACTCCTAAAATTAAAGAAAAAGTCTATTTTTATTCAATATTAAAAATACGAAATCAAGATTGCAGATTTGGACTGCTTTCGCTTTTATTTTAATTATAAATATTCTTATATTTAACAAGTTTGATATTCCAGAGATGCTAACAATTTATGCTTCAAGAAAGCCAGAATCATCTTATTTTAAGATTCTTCAAACTATGAAATTAAATTTCTCAACTATTTCTCCAATTTTAAATTTATAATAATAATAATTTATAAAAACGTCCTATTTTTTAATTTTTGCTGTAAAATAAACACAATTATTTCACAAATCAAGATTTTCCGCGCTTTCTTCGAAATATCTTAAATCCTTAATGCCATTCTTAAAACAACTAAAACAGATGATGCCACAAAAGATTGCATCTTTTTCTTTCTAAGGACTCAGAACAAACACGACTTAATCGATATCTTTGCTTTCATCTTGCTGTCCATTTTACTAATTACATTGTGGAAGCTTCTCGCAACACCAACTTAACATACCCCTTACCCTTTGGGATTAGGGTATCAAAATGCAAATTTCTGGCCAAACAATAAAATTCAAAATACAAATATTCAATGTTAATTAGCGAGCTTACTTGACTCTCTTCGCAGTGACAAAAATTGAACCCAAAATAAATTTTTGAGCTTCTCCATTTTTTTTTTTTTTTGGTGGCATAATTTGTGCAGGGAAATATTAACAAAGGACTTGGCAAGGATTAAGGTTAATGAAATTTCCCACACTTTAGCATGTCTGCTGCGTCGTTTGCTCGTTTCTAATTAATTTCGAAGGCAGCATTGACAAAAGAGAATAGACGTTTAAGAGAGAAAGAGAGTCGGAGCAAAGAGTTAAAGAGCTTGGGTTTAATCAACTTTGGTGGCACACATTAGCTGGGAAATCTTGTGGTAAATGCTTTAGCTACGAGGGTTGTCTTTTGTATTTAGAAACAGACAAATTCAAAGTTTTTAGTTTAAATCTGATATTACTTGTTTACTTGCTTTCTTCTTGTACAGTCAGTTGAAAACTTTATAGCCAGGTTTTAAACTGCATTTAAGCTCTTATTATGTAAAACTAGCAAGTAATATATATTTTTTTTTAATCAACTTGCTCTTATTCATTTGGCTTATCCGAAGATTAAGACACTACAAGATATTAATTTTAGTAAAGAAAATTTTTAATCGAACATTATAACTTGACTTTGGTTTAGGAAAGGTTCGCATCTAAATGTCTTCGAAGAAGAGCCCATAAGATCTTTGTAGCCTAGTTAGTAACCTGTTACTTCGCAAAAACTGCAAGCTGCCGATGATGAACCATTCTCACAGTTCTCACTTGTCCATAGGTGTCGGGACTCAGCCGAAAAACTTTTTTTTTTTATTTGAGGCCGATACGCAGCATGCAAAAATTTCCCACGAAATGTCAAAGCTTCTTATAAAAAAAAATTTCACCATTTGGGATTTTTTTTATAAATTTCCCACCATTTGGGACTTTTTTTATATGAAGTTTTGACATTTCGTGCGAAATTTTTGCATGCTGCGTATGGGCCTTTATTTTTTTTTTATTTACAAATACCCAAAAATTCATTAATTTTTATAAATTGCATTTATTTCACAAAATTTTGGTGAAAGCATTTCATAAAATGAAACCATGCCTGATAAAAAAATTTCCCAGAGATTTGGAAAAAATAAATTTATTTATTTCAGAGAAGCATAAAGATATAAGTATATTTGGATCGAAAATCGTCCTGGATGATTACGGCCAATGATGAACCATTCTCACAATTCTCACTTTTCCAGAGGTGTCGCGCCTCAGCCTAAAAACTTTTGCAAAAAAAAAAATTTCCTGAAACATTTCCTAAAATAAAAACATGCCTGATAATAAAATTTCCTACAGATTTGAAAATAAATTATATTTCAGGTAAAAAATCAAAAGAAGAAGTTCGTCCTGGAGTTTTTTGTGACTTCTTAAGGATGTCTTCTCATTTTTTCTTCCCACAGATTTGGAAAAAAATTATATTTCAGGTAAACAATCAAAAGAAGTTGACTATATTTTCAGCTTAAAGAAGAATGATAAATTTTTGAAATCAAAATTCGTCCTGGAGTTTTTTTTTGTGACTTCTTAAGGATGCCTTAAGACGCGATTGAATTGTTTAAAACCCACTTCTCATTTTTTCTTCTCATAGATTTGGTTTTTCCAATATATTCATTATTAAAATCCACAGAAGAAGAAGTTCGTCCTGGAGTTTTTCTTTTGTGACTTCTGTATTCTCATTTTTTGTTCCCACAGATTTGAAAAATATTATACTGTAGATAAACAATCAAAAGATGTTGGCTATATTTTTAGCTAGTAGCAGAATGATAAATTTTTGAAATCAAAATTCGTCCTGGTGTTTTTTTTTTTTGTGACTTCTTAAGGATGCCTTAAGACGCTATTGATATGTTTAAAATCCAGTTCTCATTTTTTCATCCCATGATTTGGAAAAAAATTATATTCATTATTAAAATCCACTTCTCTTTTTTTCTTTCCAAAATTCTTTCAAACATTTGCTCAAGGGAAGGCAAAAATATTTCGTTTTGCTTAAAGCAACCTTTGCTGTAGAAAATATTTAAGTTTCCAATTTTGAAACTTTAAAAACAACCTTATTGAAGCTGGCGCTATAACTTGGCCTTGATTTCCTTTTATCAAATAAAAAACTCATTAGGAAAGCACAACAAAACAAAAAACAAAAGAAAATCAAAAACACTCTCAATACAATTTCTTTCTATAGAGAGAGGAGAGAGGCCCAGAGCAAGTACAGGAAAAATCATCAAATGTGATTTCATTACAAATAAACAACAACAAATTTGCGCAATTAATTGCAGTCAAGTGGAAAATAAGCGCTTTTCCGCTTGCCACCCCAACGACTTCCCTCTGCTGCTGCTGCTCGTCACTTATCTTCTGACACTTAACCCGATAACCTGGCATAGAATTAATGTAACAACAAATAGCCAAATAAATAGACAAAGAATCAAAGAAAAATAAACAAAAAAACTGCACCTAAGAAATTTTTTTGTATTTCTTTTTGGTTTTTGTTTTTATTTCTTTTATTATTTGTCAATTTGTCACTTGGCACAAAAGTCAACAAATTTGTTTAAGTGTACATGTGTGTGTGTGTGTGTATTTGTAATTTTATTTTTCAATTAAGCAAACAACAATTACAATAACAACAACAACAGAAAGTAGCACAATGTGGTGGAGGCAGAACAAAAATTGTGTCGTAGAAATGCAAAAAAAAAAAACCAAAACAAAAGTTTACTCACACAAATGCTCTCTTTTGTTTCTGCTCTCATTGCTTTATCATGTTTATGCAGCCGAAATGCATGAAATTTCAAATTCACGATCTTTTAGAAGCGCAAAACAATTTGAATGTTTAAAATTCTTGTTAATTTATTTACGCTAATTATAGATACCAACATAAACAATTTAAAATTTCAACGAGCAAAGACTCATAGTTAACACGAATCGAATGCGTAGCCTTTTTTAGATTTTGCTCTTCTTTAACACATTCTTTCTTATTGTTACAGTTTCTTTTCATTTGCTCTTTCGCTCAGAGCAGCAATTGAGTATTTTGTTACTAAAGGCTGTACGCAGCAGTCAGAAACATTTCAGCACAAGAAAAATCTTAATCTAAGGTTTACTGCGACAAATTTTTGCTTGCAAACTTTTTTATAAGCTGTACGCAGAAGTCATAGCAAAACAGTGTTACCACATTTTTTTTTTGTGAAAAATTATTTAACAGCTGTTCTGTAATGTGTAGTAACTTATTTAGTTAAAAATTTCGAAAAACTGGTTCGCATAAACCCTAAACTATTCTTTCATATGCTATAGTACCCATTGAGCGGTTATACAATCGATTTAAAAGTAATTATTTTAGAAAAAAAATTGAAAAATTAAATTTACTTGATTGATGCGGTCTCTCTCAGTCTCTCTCATCTCTGAGAATTAATTTTGCATCTTTCAAATGTATTTCAAGGAAAAAACAAGCTACTAATAAAATTCATGGCTATCTAGCGAAAGTGTTGATGACGTTGATGCCAATAATTAAGATGACAATGTAACAGTTTAACTATATATATATAAGTATATAGTATAAGCTGTTGACAGCGCGTCGTTTTTCTTCAAATATTTTCTTTTCATGGGGCCTCAATAAATGCGCTACGATTTGCTTATGTAATCACAATTTAAGTAGCAGCAGCAAACAGTGCACAAATATTTGCTCATATTGTTTATATACTATATATAAATGGTAAATAAAAGCATGTTTCGGTACTTACTCATAGGCTGAAAAAAAAAGTTGGGTGTGGGACATATGGGGGGTATGTTAAAAGCTAGACACACACACACAGAGACACTCACGTGAAAATTGAACAATTGACAAAAGGGCCAAAGGTGAATGACGGCCATAGCGTACATACATATATACTTATAGTTATAGATACAAGTACACGTAGATACATTTTCATCTTTGCCTTGTGCGGCCTTCTGCGGGCTTTTTCTTCTTCTGCTTCGTGCTTAATTTATTTATTTGATATAAGAGCCCGGCGGATGGGCTGAAGCTCGTAAAGAGCAGCACGCGTGGCTCAGGTCAAGTGAAGGCGTTGTCCATTTTGCGTCATGGACACACGCAGTGCCTATAAACCTTTTTTTTTCCAAAAAGCACGCACACACAGTTACCAAAATACAAAGATACATTTATATAAGCGTAGGCATAGATACTTTTAGAGATACATATACATATTTTATGGCCGGCTTATGTAATTATCCGAGACTTTCGTAAATTATGAATTTTGAAATGAAAAATTGCTTGCGTTAAAGCCAAGGGGTTTGACGGACTTTAAAATACATTTTAATCGTTTTGTAAATACTTTTTTCAAACGATAGCTTCCAAGGTTCCAGTTAGAGAACTTTAAAATGGAGTCTTCGTAGAGCATGTATGTATCCATAGTCTGGCAATGATGAGTAGGTTATTACTTTAATGATATGGAAATTAGAAAATTTCGAAATAACCGATGAATAACGTCTGGACAGCCAACAGCAGCATTCTCCTTAAGGGATCATGTAGGCAGAAAGCGAACCTTTTGGTAACTTGGAAGGTTTCACACATTGAAAGTATTGCATCCGGTTAATCTTTGTGATGGTTGAGGCTATACCCCGATCATACTGTTAATCAGCGATATCTAACCGGAGTCTTTGAGAAGAATGCGAGGCTCGAAGCGATAATCACTTTTGCCCGACGAAGTTTTTTGCAAGATTCTTAATTCGATACAACTTCATTTATAGTTCCTTATTTAGGATGCATGCTGTTGACGACATTCTTGGAGTTATTGAAAGATATCTAACCGCAGTCTTTAGGAAGAATGTGGGGCTCGAAGCGAAAATCACTTTTGTCCGACGAAGTGGTTTGTAAGATTCTTAATCCGATACAACTTCATTTATAGTTCCTTATTTAGGATGCAAACTGTTGACGATATTCTTGGAGTTATTAAAAGATATCTAACTGCAGTGTTAAGGAAGAAAGTAGGGCTCAAAGCGATAATCGCTTTTGCTCGACGAGATTGTTTGCAAGTTTTCTAATCTGATCCAATTTGATTTATAGTTCTTTATACAGGATGCAGATGTTCTTGGAGATTTTGATAATACTTTATTTTGTAATATCTTTAACCTTTTATGCGTTGGCAATAAATTTTCGCATTTAATGGCCGAAATCTCAACACTCACACTGAGAGACTGAAAGACTGTCCATAACGCCCAGGCAAATCACTTTGGTATTCATATTATGGACTCCAAAATTCATACTATCCCTAATACATACACCCTTTAAGTACAAATACTCTTTCAGTAAAGTGTAGGGAAATCTTTCGGCATGCTAATTGTGCGCACAGTGTAAACAGATGAATTAAAGTAAAAAGTAAAAGCATAAAATGCAAGTGAAATGTAAATATTAAGTATACGCAGCAGTGCCTGAACTTCTGACAGATTTGAAAACCAAATCAATGCAAACGACTGTCAAAGCTTTGAGTACAGCACGCTCTGCCTGCCGCTGACTGGCACAATTATTGGGGCGTTACATAAGGCCCCTCCCAAAAATGGGCAGCAAAACTGAATACAAAATCTTCTTCTTTTTTTTGCATGTGCGGTTATTTACGTACATATTTGTAAACACACACACTCACATACAAACGAGTGCGTGTAATTTGCGAGCAGTTCAATGGAGTTCAATGAAGCATCCACGAATTGTAATCAGTACAAAATCTGTACGTGTGTGTGTTTCTGTGTGTATGTATCTGTGTAAGCCTGTTTGTGTATGTGTGCAGCTACGTTTATATTGATTGTTAAGACTTTTTAAAATATTTTTTTACGGGAAATTAAATTTTGCTTATTATTAATCAAGACAACAAATTGTTGTCGTCTTTTCCTATTTATTTTCTTGCTTTCTGCTTGACATCTTTTTTTTTTTTTCTTTTGTGCTACTTTAATTAAAAGATAAGCGTGTAATGAGCAAATATTTGGCATGGCTTTTTGCTGTCACTATTCCCTCTCTCTTTTATTGTCAGCTCAATTTAAACTCATTAATAACGTGCTAAGTATATACTAAACATAGTGGGTTAGTATTTTTTTATAGTGTAACAGTTGACTCACCTTATGACGTAATTTACGCAAACAATGCTCTGTGGTTTCAATTTGTCATAGACAATTGTTGCCTGGGTTACAATCCAACAGTATCCGCCATATTTGCCAAGGAAACGATAACGGCAAGTCTCTCCTTGGCCCTTGCTGAGTACTGCAAAGAGAGCAAATGAAAAAAGAGAGAAAGAGTTAATAAGAGAGTTTTAAGATAACATCAACTTTAATTTAAAACGGCGTGATAAAAAACGATTGTTTATGAAATATATCGATAACAAATTAAATGCTCTGAATGGAAAACTGAATTCCAGGCCACTGAAACTGATTCAATTTATGCAAACAATCAGTCGCATCGTGTAGGGCTTAAGTTAGAGACATATATAAATTCGATTACTTGTGATTTATGACAATCATTTATCGATTTCTATGGCAGCAGCATTGCCAGATGATCAAAGGCTGATAGGCAGTTATTGACTATTAATGAATCCTAAGCATAAACATTGTAAGTCGAATTGAAAGCCGAATTCTGTACTAAAGCTGAATATCTGTTGCAGCATTAATCTAATTATAACGTTTAGAAAACGACTCAATTCGAGTTTTTTTTTTTGCTTCTTTCTTGTAATACGTATTAAGATCAAAAGAGCAATAAAATAATGCATGTAAGTCAAGTTCTAACCGATTCAAACTTGACAAACAAATCAAATTACATGGGCCCGGTGGCAACCACAAGACAAAACAGCAACAACAACAAAAAAAATAAAATCTACAACAATTTGCGGTTTAACGCTTAAACTTGTGACAATTTTTCATCGAAATACACACATGGGAGTGCGCCAGAAATCTTTGGATGAATTTTTTTCATTTTCAACTGAAAATGGAGGAAATGGCAGAACAGTTTTCAATCCACCCGGGATACAGGGATATTTAGGGCAATTGCATTGCGGATGAACTGGCAAGAAGAGGAACTACCAGCATACTCCTTCAGGACAAGAGAGCGTCTGGGTATGGCCAGCTGAAAATTGTGTATTAAGAGCCACTTTGCTCTAGCTGCTAATCAAGCGTGGAATCGGATATCGAACACGTGTAGAATCTCACGGCAGACATGGCCGGTATACTGCAAAAAGAGAACAAAGCAACTCTGCGATCTAAAAAGAGCTCAGTGCTCGACAGTAATCCGGGCAATTACTGGACACAGGCTGGTGGGTATCCATGCACCAAGGCTCAACGCACCTCTCAATGACTTCTGTAGAATTTGTGGAGTTGAGGCGGAGCTGGTGACGGTGGAGCACTTATTCTGTCACTGCCCTGGGCTGTGTAAGACAAGGCTCCGATTGCTAAAATCATACTTCTTTAATGACCTATCCCAGCTCTCAGAAAAGAGTCCAAGAAGCCTCTCGAGGTTTATTAAAGCCGCAGGATGGGCGTGATTTTTAGAACATATAGGGGAGCTCCTGAGTATGTATAAGATATCTATGAGATTCATATTCATAAAGAGATTTCTGACACGATTCTGATTAAGTTCTTAATATTGATTTCAAGGCTGTTTCTTTCTTTGGCGGCAAAAATTTTTAAATGGCTGAAAAAATCTTCATTGATGGTAACATGAACATCTTTTTTTTTAAATATCTTTCAGAATAAACTTCCATTAGTAGAGTACACGGCCGTTCTTCGGAAAACGAATCCAAACATGAAACGAATTTTTCATGTGGTTTGAAACCGAATTGTTTGTTGCAAGAGGAATGTAAACGAATCGGCAAAATAGGTTGAAGACGCACCAATAAAAGGGAAGTTATCGAAAAAAAAATTCATTTTTCGGAGCACGCAAATCCAAATCCGAATAAAATTGTTCGAACTGCTTCTTTTCATTTTTAAGAGCACGAGCTGATAGGATTGGATTCTAAGCGGGAATCTCCTAAGTCTTGTCAAAATATGCGAGAGTGACGGGACGAAAATTAATTTGAAAATGTGATGGATGGATGTATTATTTTTACATTTTTTTGATTTCGTTATAATTTAATGAAAAAATGTTTTGTTTTTTAGATTAAGGATTCTTTTGGATGCTGTAATAAGTATAGTAACAAAATTCATTTTGAAAAATTTTTTGTAAAATTGTAAAAATATGCTTAGTGCGTAATGAGAATCGTATAAAAAGGCCCCAAAAAAATAAGTTTTAAAACCTAATGCCCGGTAATGTTGTCTTGGCCTTCTAATAGGTACACCGTTGTGGCGCCTTTTACGATATCTCGAGATAATCAAAAATTAGAAAACTGAGATTCAAAAAAATGTATGTATTTTTGATTATTTGCTTTGAGAACATATTTAAAAATAAAACAAAAATAAGTAGGACTTGGAAAGAATGCAAGAGGGTTCTAGCTTTAAAAAGATCTGATAGAGTTTAATATGTCTACATTGTCAGTTTACTAGTGAGAGTATTTTGTAGAATATAAGAAGAGAGATGATGTGGTCTTCTGGGAAAATAATTTTTTCAGAACTAGATTATCACAGCATATTTGAAATCTCTTTGAACTTTTGTTTAGTCTAGTAAAGTACTTTGGTTAACCTCAAATTAAAAAAGACATCCAGCATACTTGCTGTACTAAAATTAATTTTTAAGCTATTTCCAGAACAGCACCTATTATCCAAGTGTCTCAGTGTTTGCGTGTGTAAGTGTGCGTGTGCGTGTGTATCAAATTACGGCGCCACAAAAAGGCAAAAAGCGGCAACCGCCAAGTAATTTAAACCAACTGCCAACGCGATACATAAACTCAATTTTAATTAAAACAACCGAAAAAAATAAAATCAAATTTATATATTTATATCGAATTGTGTGGGCAGGACACCATGATCCTATATACGAGTATATGCTGACTTGTGGCTGTAATCTTAATAAAAATTTAATGCCTGTCACATACAGCAAAGGCCATAAAAAAGGCGCACGTCAAGACCCAAAAGCTTGTTCTAAAAACACTCTGAATTTTTGCTACTGATGAAAATTCATAAGCTACTTTCGGTCAGAGGTTAAGCAATTGAAATTCATGGCTCATAGTTGATGACATGCCCGGTCTGGCTACACCAAAAATTTATTGAATATAATTATGTTAATTTAAACTCAAGTTCAAGTCATATTTAGCATTAAATGCATTCACCTAGAATAAATACCAAACTTTTCTAAGGAAATCCAACTACATGCAATTAAATTTAATTAATGAAAATTATTTGTGAATAAACGGCGCGTGGCGTAAGAAATCACTGAAGCCCGCGTTAATGCCTGGAAATTTGAGCACGAGCTATGGCAACAACTTCAACATCTTCTAATATACAGCAGCAACTAGCTCTGGCAACATCATAATCTTTTGTTTCGTTATCATCTTCACCATCATCTTCATTATCTACAGCAGCAACAGCATTTTGAGTTTAAGACAGGCAACAACTTCAACATCTTCAACATTATCTTCATCATCTTTCCAATATACAGCAGCAACTAGCACTGGCAACATCATAATCTTTAGCTACATTATCATCTTCACCATCATCTTCATTATCTACAGCAGCAACAGCATTTAGAGGCAAAGACAGCCGTAAGCTACAAATAACCACAACAAAAGGCGACATAGTAAAGCACAAAGAGCGAGAGCAGACCAAGGGAAAGCGGACTATATCTCACCCATAAAGTTGGCAAGATAGATAGAAGCGTGCATATATCTTGGTCTCGGATTCACTTGGTCATTCATTCAGTTAATTTGAAATCAGCAGCAGAAAATTAGTTTTCCTTCTTTTTTATGCCAAAGAGTCGTCGAGTCGCTCGGCAAAGCCAAACCAGCCAGTAAGCTCAATGTCTATTCATTACAAAAGCCAAGCGCACAAATTCAGTCAGTTTTTTTTGGGGGGGGAAAGAGCGTACGCGAATTGGGAGCTCTCAATGGCGCTCTAATTATGCTAGGTCATTAATATAACCTCGGCAGACAGTAGGCTCGTGCTCAAGATTGATGCAAGTCCTCAGCACATATGCTGCAAAGTCTATTGGTTTTTTTCTTGGCCGCTTTAAGTAGAGTAAATGTTTCGAAAAAAAGTTCCTCGGAAATAACCAAATCGTTAATAAAAGAAAATTAAATGACTAAACATTGTATAAAAACATACGAGCCATTTTATGGTATTATTTTTATAGTCTAAACCATCATCTTCATCATCTCCAACATCATCTTTTTAGCGACACTTTTTTTTTAGTATTTTACCAAAATTAGCTTATTTTCAAATAATATTTCAAAATTTATTAGTCATTAAAGGAAAAAGGCACTTGGGACTTGCAACAGCATTCTTCTTCAGGTAAGCGAGTCATTTGATGCAATTACTTTCATTGACATTATCTTCGCCATCTCCACCATCATCTTCAACATCATCTTTATATCAACTTTTTTAAGTACTTTACCAAAATTTGTTTATTTTAAAATATACACTAATTTTTTTTTTGAAAAGTTTAAAAAAAAAAAAAAAAAAAAAAAAAAAAAAAAAAAAAAAAAAAAAAAAAAAAAAAAAAAAAAAAAAAAAAAAAAAAAAAAAAAAAAAAAAAAAAAAAAAAAATAAAAAAAAAAAAAAAAAAAATATTAATTTTAAAAAAAAAAAAAAAAAAATTTTTTTTTTTTTTTTTTTAAAAAAAAAAAAAAAAAAAAAAAAAAAAAAAAATAAAATTATTTTTATAAAAAATATTTCAAAATTTATGTCATTAATGAAAAAAGGCCGTTGGGACTTGAAACAGCACTTAAAAGTTTCTTCCTTTCAACTTTCTTCATCTTCTTCATTTTATCTTTTTCATCTTTTGATCTTCTTCATCTTCTTCATTTTCTTCATCTTCTATCATCTTCATCATCTTCATCATCTTCATCTTCTTCATCTTCTTCATCTTCTTCATCTTCTTCATCTTCTTCATCTTCTTCATCTTCTTCATCTTCTTCATCTTCTTCATCTTCTTCATCTTCTTCATCTTCTTCATCTTCTTCATCTTCTTCATCTTCTTCATCTTCTTCATCTTCTTCATCTTCTTCATCTTCTTCATCTTCTTCATCTTCTTCATCTTCTTCATCTTCTTCATCGTCTTCATCTTCTTCATCATCATCATCTCCAATCATCTGTTATTTTATTTGATCATTTTTAAAATACATATGCAAATAAACTTTGAAAAATAAGTCCGCATACAAAATTTTCTCTTCTTTCTTCAAGCATTTAAATCATTTTATGGGATTATCATCTTTACGATTATCTTCGTGAACTCTATCATCATCTTCAATCATCTTTACTAAAAACAGTTAATTTTTTTTTTTAGTTTACCGCAATTTGTGATTTTTTCCTTTAATAAGCTATAAACTATTAACGGGAAAAAGATACGTTGTACTTGAAACTACATTTTACATTTTTTATCTGCTCCTTCTTTTTTAACTTTCTTCTAGCAACTCATTTGAAATGGACTTTTACGCAAAAGATTTCGGCCATATTTTTGTATTAATATAAAGTTTTTCTGCTTTTAAGCCCTACCATAAGAACAAGGCACTATCATCCAACGCACATATGTATGCAATGGGTTCTTAACTCTGGCTGAAGCTAAAAAGTATGCACTGCGCATTCCTTGCAACAAGCTGCAAATGGTTAAGGCAATGCCACCAGGAGCCAGCATACTACAATATATCTTGAGCTCAGACATTTTGCCAGTGTTTATGGAATTAGTAAAGTGCAACAACTGCTGGCTGGTTGACTGTCTATCCCTGCGTCCGTTTGTCTGTCTGGATGTTGGGCTTACTGGCTGCCTGACTGACTCAATGCATTGCCATGAACTTGATTTGCCCTTTATTCAAGGACTTTTCCTGGCTGCAGCTGCTGTTGTTACTCTAAACTCAGTCGTGCGCATGCCACCACACAATGATGCACTGGGAACATCTTGTACCCAAACAAAAATAAAGAAAAATATTAAAATATTTGCGCAACAGCAAAGATCATTTATCAACAATTTTTCGAAAAATTTTCCTATTTGCTATTTGCTCTAAAGTCTCAAGTCTCTATAAAGACACAGTTGCTTTTGGTCCTTGTTCCCTGGTCCTTGTCGAGTGTTGGCAGCCCAGCTAAATTTATGAACACGCACAGCAATGCAATCCGCTTTTGGCATTCACGTTATAGATAGCAGACCCAAGACCATTCAAGCCATTTATACAAATACCCAAACAAGACAGTGCGAGAGACTGGGATTGGGTATTACTAGCTATAAATGAATGCATTGCAAAGTGCATCAAAACCGCATTCAAGGTTATGTATCAAAGTTGAACAAATACAAATAGCAGCAGGCAGACAGTAGACAGTAGAAGAGCGGAGATGACAACAGACAGCGGCAACTCAAGAATCCTACTGGCCCAACAGGATGCACATGCTCAGGCATGCTCGAGTAGACGAGCACACAAGCAAATCCTTGAAGCGAAATCACATAATACTAAATCATCGTCAAAATGTTGCACACACAGTGTGGACCTCCTCATCTGCTTCTTCTTCTTCCGCGTCATCCGAACAGAATACTTCCCACAGTTTCCGACTGACCAATGCCAATGATACAACCGTAATAACAACAGGAACAAAAAGAAGAACCAGAAGCAGAAGAACGACTCCAACTGACAATGCGAGTGGCAGTTAGTCAGGCGCTAGTTTGTTTTCATTTGATTGCACGCGCGTGTGTCTACACTGTAAGAAAAAAGGTGCAAATAGGTACCTTTTTTTGCGTTTAATTTGCATCCCTTGCCTCTCTTCTTTCGAGCAGCATTTAAATTTAATTTTTTTATCTCTCCCACATACAGTTTTGTATTCTTTTTTCTACTTCATCTCTCGCGAACGATTTGTGCTCTTGACTTGGGGAAACTCTCTCACGGGTTATTTTAGAACTTGGCACTATAACTTTGTTCTTGATCTTTTTATCTTGGCTTATAATAAAATTAAAGATGGATTACGTTAAAAGCGGGCGCGGACGACATTGGGATGTATCACCACATTGCAATCAAATCCGATTAATTGCTTAAGGACTCTAAACCAAATATGTTTGCCACATTTAGTTACGATATTTTTATAACCAAACAAAATTCAGTCGAATTACGCACCAAACACGTTTTTTTTTTTGGCCTTTGAAGACTAATGGTACAGTGATTCATAAACACTACGAATTTTGCACCAAAAACATTTTTTTTTGACCGATCGGTCCTATGGGAGCTTTATGAGTCAGTCGATTTGGATCAAATTCAGTACAGAGCTGAAGAACTCTTTATCTTTATAAACAAACGACTTATCCATCTAAAACTTTTGCTTTTTTTCAAGGCCCTCTGAAACACCCCTATGGGAGCTATATAATATAACCCCGATGTCAAAAATATAATAAAAACTTGTCCCCCCTGACATAATAACGCACATAAAGCCTATAAAAAGAGCGATAACAAATTCGAAAGAAAGAATGAAAAATTTACAGTCAGAATGAAAAAGGAAACGGAATAGAATGAAAATGAAAGCGGGTGTATAATATCTCAACTTATAGTACACTTAAAATATTAATTTTTACATAAAAAAAAATTGATAATGGCTAAAATTTTAAGTTTTGGTTTCTGGTCATGTTCCGAGTCTCTGAGTTCACTCGGTTTTAAGCTCAGGAAATAAAACCAAACATATTATTGAAATTTTAGTCGACGATACGATGCGAACAAATAACGTGGCATCTGGCGACCGAAGTAAGCTTTAAGCGGAGTCCCCAATTAGTTGGTCTATAAGATGATACACCTAAAATGCTGCAAACACTTTCTTTAGACTCTTTTTTGCCTTCCTTTCATTAGAAAATCCCTACAGCTTTCTCTCAGTGTTGCTTGCTTCTCTCTTATCATCTCATTTCTCTTGTTAGCGTTCATTTTTCTGTCTGCGTTAGCGACTTTTACTGCTACCAAAAGATGTTGCCGGCTTTTATTGACATAGCCATTGGCCAAAGTCCCTCACTAAAGTGTGTGTGTGTGGCACAAGTGGATAAGGAAATAAATGTTTAGCCAGCGCAAGGATGTGCGCATAAATCAAGGATTTGTTTGTGGATTGTTTGGTCAGTGGTAGGTTACAAAACCGCAGAGACCAACAGGGCGTAATCCCACCCACACACCTCAGGCATAGGTAACTTGGACACGTGTATGAACAACTTAAATTTAGACGTCTTTGCTCGTTGCATTGACCTTTTAGTCCAGTACAAAGGAAAAACACACTTGGCGTATGCGTAATCCCGTTTAATTGAATTAAACGTGACATAATCAAGGCTAAGATATAAAGACGCACGGACACGGATGCGCCCTCCTTGCTTTTGTTCAAGTCTTATGCAAATTGTTGCATGCCACTCAGTGTGCAACTGCCAGTGTAGTGGAAAATTGCATTATATCCTGCACCTTTGCACAAATCCGTGCAAACGACCTGAAAGGGTTTCATCATAATGCAAACTTATGAGTTTGAAGACGCAGCTAACGTCTTAAAGCGCAGACACCAAGGCAGCTTCTACTAAGTCCAAGTCAGTACGCTGCTGTCCATAATAGTAGTCATAAACGTTAGCTAATGAATATTTTAGGATACATTTAGTACCGGGCACAAGCAGCTCCAGAGCATTTTGCGGTTGGCCTGGCATATTTTATGGCCTCATAACAAAATGGCTGCACAGCAGGCGGCAAAGCACACATGAGTTGTGGCCAAGTAAATGGCCTTAAGATTTGACTATAGGCCGCCCCAGGGCGCTGCTTGTGGCTGCTTGCGGTGCGGACATTAAAAACTACTCAAAATGCCAGCTGGAACTGAAGAGCCGGAGACTTGGTTTCTTTTAATTTGCTAAATTTACTTGCAAATTACAGCAAGATTTCAGCTTAAAGCAAATTTCCTGGCTAGATGCGTTTAGGAGCTTGAAAAATTAAAATTCCGCAATGGTTGCTTTTCTTTGCCAGTGACAAGCAGCAGACAAGAGAGAGATGTGAAGGGAGCTGGCAAAGTTAATTGAAAACAGACAAAAAGTCAAAGGAATTTGCATATTTACTTTTAAGTAAGTATTCCAATTGGCCGCAGTCACAATATTTATTCAAGCGCCAAGGAAGAAGTCAGTAGAGAAAAAGAGAGAGCAGTGGGCATTGGTTAAAGTATTTAATTTAGGAACCCACAACAGACAAAGGATGTTCTTAAAGAACAGATTCCACTTTTTCCGAATCTTGTTACGAGGTAAAAATGCCTTCAAAGAAAACGTATGGGAAAAGCACAAAAGATATATAAGAAGCCGACAAAGCACCACAGAATCTTTGGACGACTTCAATAATGCTTTAAATGAATGCTGCACGGAGGCATCCAACCGATAGTCTATAATGCAATAGCTGTTAAGATACTAACTACCGTCCCCCAACTTTGAAAAATTAAGGCTATCGGAAAAGCTATGTACATGGAGAACAAGCTTAGCGTTAGGCCAGAGAGAGTTTTCGAAGACTCCGAATTGGAGGAATTGCTTGATGAAGATACGTGCCAAATGCCAAAAAGAAATGGATCATTTGCAATTATTTCACAAGCGATTTGGAAACCCCTTAAAACCATCGGAATGATTCAGAAACAAGCAAATTGTGAACAGCCGCTTCAAACACTCGACGAAAAATGGGTCCACTATGATAATCGCAAACGCAAAAAACCAAGGGGAATGCCTGGACATGCCTCCACGTCGACGACCAGACCTCAGGTGCGGATCTAGGATTTGGTCTTGCAGGGGTTCTTCACTTCGAAGTGTATACCATATATATCAGAGTTCGTAAAAGACTTTCAAACCATTTTTCCCACTTTTGGGAGTTGAACCCGAAATATTCACGACGCTACGGTTATGCTCTGTATTTGGTGGGACTAGCTCAGTGGAGTATTCTATGAGCTTCTGAAACTGGGTAGAACCATCACAGAAGATCGGTATCGAACGCAATTGAAGGAAAAACGGCCACAATACCGAGAGAAAGAAGAAACACGACAAAGTCATCCTTCAGCATGACAATGCTCGGATATATGTCGCCGGACGGGATGTCCTACCTCACCGCCGTACTCTTCAAATATTGCTGCTTCCGGTTGCCATGACCAAAAATTCCACTCTTATGAAGAAGTCAAAAAAATTAGCATTTCGTAGATTGCCTGAAAAGATTCATCGTTTTTTCGAGATGGATTCCTACAACTACCAGAAAGATGGAAAGAAGTAGTTGCTAACGACTGGCAGTACTTTCAATAATAAATATATTATCACATTTTGACAATAAAGTTTTACACCTTATAATACCTGTAGGCCTTCGAACCTAATGACGACCTAGTCATACAGTGTAAAAATGAACACCCCTTTAAATGAAGAGTCCTAGTGTTCAATGTTTAAAAACAATCTATATAATTAGATTAATTTCAAAAGTAGGACTACCTGGTGAAGCTCAGTGGGTACATATCCCAAAATTTCCAGCTCTCAAAACTTTAACGAAGCCTTCAAGAACAAAGTTTAACTGAACACTAATTAAAATTTAACAAAAATAAATGCTGGGTAATTGAAAACTTTTGAGCGCGCTTCTGCCAAAGAAATTGCAACTTAATCATTTGGCCAAAACCCAAAAACTCAATGAAGAACCCCTTTCTGTCTCTGCTTGCTTTGGCTAGGTAACAGAGTATTCTGCTTGCTATTTAAATTTCATTTCATTCATTACATGCGTTCACTCGTTCATTCATTCATTCGTTTGCTCATTCATTTGGCCGCCCATTATGCTCATTAATTCAGAGGAGCTGTGTGCACAGCACAGCACCTGTCCAAAGTGGAATTCCCCAACTTTTAATTAACTCAATTTAAGCGTGAAAAGACATCATTAAGTTACATTTTCCTAGTAGCAAGCATTTTGCTACTTGCAACAGCTGGCTGCCACACACTCCAGACTCTCATATGGCTTATAAATGTTGCAAATACTCGTATGCAAAGCGGCAGCATCATCAGCTGAAGTAGTTTTTTTATAGCACCTTTCTACGGACTCGACTCCACCATTTGGAATTTTACGACTACTTGAACACTATAAACAATACCAGACTCAAGTGTACAAGCCTTACTTTGCAATCAGGGCCGGAGTTTGAGCATGGACCGGCATGAGCAGAAAATGAGGTTGACAATTCTAAATTTTAAGGAAATCATTAAAAAACACTATTGGCTCTGCAAATATAGCTGGAACGTTTTCAATCCAGGGTCATTCATTCCGTTCATACGACAGCTCGTCACTCCGAAGGAGAAGCTACTTTGTCAATCAAACTTCTCCAAGTGAAATTATTCGCGAATATCAATGAAAAATTCGAAAATGAATGAATCATTTGCTTTATTCACGATTTTTCAATGAGAAGTTCATCACAACTCTGATTCTCCTCAGTCTACATCTAGAGAGGGACACACCTAACGAACTTGAATTCGACGATATTATTAAGGCTGTTGCTAGTATAAGATAATCCAGTGGTTGGCTTGCTGCTCGCCCATCCCAGAAGTCCCTGGTTCGAGCCCGCGAAGCCTCCAGCGCCAAAATCCCCAAAATCACATTATTCCTGATTTTCCAACATTTCGCACCCTTGGCAAACCCACCTCAACCCCGCTTTTCCTTCTGCATCACTTCGGCAAGGAATAACAAAAAAAATTGATGCTGTAAAAAGCTCGGAAAGCCCGATCAAGCTCAACGCGATCAGCAAGGACACAAACCGTTGTCATATTGGTTCTCATCTATGGCAATAGATAGCGTGGCGAGCAAATGGTGCTAACCCAGTAAGATGAGCTTTTCCCCTGGAAGCTTTGATGGAAGCCCCATCACCAAGGCGTTAGATGGCAACCCCACCACTGGGATAAGTCGCATCTGGCCAATCACCGGATCGAACGAAAAAACTTGATTACTAAAACCAATACAAGAGAAAGACAGATGGATGAGGCCTTAAGCTGCTCCCAAGAGGAGTAAGCTCTTGGGCCATGCTTTAATCCGCCCCTGAAGTCAATAATTTATTATGGGATTACACTGCACCCAAAAACCAACTGAGTTTATAATGCACAACCGACAACCGACAGCTGTCAATCAAAGCATTGCCCGGCAGCTATTTTTATTGCACGGAAAAACTTTTGGCACGTATTAGCCAGCTCAGTTTCCTGGTTCCTGCTGCTGCAGGCGTCCTATCCCTAGGTTCTACCAAAGCAGGCGCCAAACAAACAATTAAGTGTTGATGTTAAACAATTTTTTTCATGCTTTCTTTACCGCTCTCTCGCTCTCCCTATCCCCGCTGGCTTACTTGCTTCTTACTCCAGTGAGCGGCAGCTGCAACTTTATTAAGTACAATTTAATGGCGGTTCGCGTAAAGCTGCCAGACCCAATTTCTAGCCCAACCACGTTGCCACTTTTTTCATTAGCTCCAACTGACTTGCAACAAAATTTAACGCGAAAAACTTGCAAACTTTTTTTTGCACTGTTTCTTTTTTTTGCCGCTTCATGTTGTACAATTAGTTTGACTGACTCCCGGACTCTCCGACTCCTGGCCAGGGCTTGGCTGACTTGCTGGCTGACGCTTTTATTTGTCCATTTGGCAACAGTCTAATTGGACTTGTTAAAAGATTTCTACAGAGATTTGTTGCAAGTTGTTGCTGTTCTTTATATACTATACATATATTTTTTTGTGTTTTTCATTTCATTTTATTTGTGTTCATTTAGTTTTGGTCCGACTAAATTGTTGCTAATAATTCACTGGGGCGTGCTGCATGCCACTTGTTTCCTTTTATTAACTTTTCAGTGGCCTTCCCCGAGTGGGGCAAGGTGGCACCACCAGCTGACATTCACCTCTAAATGGCACTCATTTTTTGGTGGGCGTTATTGAAACCCAAACCGATCCCACAAACAAAAGGGCGGCATACAATTCAATTATAATTATAAGAGGTTAAATACACTGAAAAAAAAATTGTGTATAGTTGAGTTGGTTTTTGCGAAAAAAAAAACCAGGAGGTCAATGCTTCTTTATAACCTGTACCTGTATTTAAAGTAGAGAAGAAAACATCTGAGATCCTACAATGTCAACTGCTATATGTTCAGGAAGACAAAAGTCTTGACATGTCCATCCGTGCATTTGTCAGCTTCTCTGTATCTTGGGGATTACAAGAGCTTAGAAAACAAACTTCACAATTAGATTCTTTATATGCCCTTTCAGATCAAGTCAACTTCCACCAAGAATTTTGTGTTAGTTTCCCAAGACGATTTGAGTCAGAAGAATGGGCAATTTTTTTCAGTGTTTCTTATAGTTAGGCTTATTGATTTGACTTGCAGCTTGATATAACTTTGTGGCAGAGCAAACAATAGAAATTAATTATTGAATAATGACCAGAAAAGAAAGAAGAAAAACTACAACTAGCAACTAGCTAAATTTAGGCATCTCATACCAACAAAAAAAATGTCAAGTTCGACACTCTTGAAAAAGTCAAAAAGTATGCTACATTTAAGACACTTGAAAACAAAGTGCTGTGGAACAAAAAAAAAAAAAAATTAAAGAAAAGAAAAGCTAAGAGAAAATGCCAAGTGGAAAAGTGGCAGACAGACTTCAAAGGCAGCAGAGCCAAAGAAAAGTGAGTACAACACAAAATTTTATGATGCGGCTAAATGCGTTCAATGCAAAAGTGTTGCTTAAATGTCAATCTATCTGTCTGAATGTCAATTTCAGCAATTGTGCAGCAAATGCTAAAGCTTCGTAGAAGAGAGATGACAAAGAAGAAGCAGCAGATGATGATGGTGATGGTGAAGATGAAGAAGTTGAAGTAACAGCTACGAAAACCAACATCAAGACCAAAAACGCTAAAAAGACAACGAAGACGACGCCGGCTAAATGCGTTGAAAGAAAATTTCATTTGCAGATATCGTGCTGTCATTTAATAAACGAAATGTGAAGCAAACGCTCACAGATACACACACACACACAGGCAGATACAAATGCAGCGATGCAGTAACAGATATTGGCAACACTTTTCACAAGAATACTCACAGAGATACACACATAGAGAGAGTTGCATAGATACACTTGGAAAGTTTATACGAGAAATGTATGCCAACATAAAGTCCTGAGATGCACGTTGCAATTGGTTGACCATGGCTGAAAACATCTGTCAACTAACATCTACTAATAATCATCTATCATCTCCCACCTATTATCTATCATCTCTCATCTATCATCACTCATCTATCATCTATCATCTCTTACCTATCATCTCTCATCTATCTTTCCTTATCTATCATCTTACATCTATCATGACAAAGAAAGAATTTATATAAGAGAAGTATTCCAACAAGAAGAGAAATTCAAATTTCAAGATTTTTTTTCTAGGAGCAGAATTAGAAAAAGAACATCTACAAAAGCAGAAATAATATCATTAGTCTATTCAGTACATTTTTTGTCGCGACTTCTGCAACTAAGCTTATCCCAAAAATTGCAGGTTTGCTACGCATAAACGTAGTAACACGCAGATACAGATACAGGCAAGTTAGTCCGTGGCATGTAAAGGAAACACACTCTGACACACTCACACACAGATTCGGAAAATACACACAAAATGCGAAATACTGAGCGACAGCCGCAGCAGGGCGTCGCGTAGGTGAATGCACCCATTGTGTAACTAAACCGAGAACTGCGAGAACTTTGTGAGACTCTGTGAAAGACAGCAGGACATCGTAGAAAGACAGACAGACAGACAGATAGACAGTTGGACAGTCGGACAGACAGAACGGCAGCAAGGAGGCAGCTCTGTGAAAATCCTCCTTGTCGCACACTAAATGCCAATTTCAGAAAATGACGCGGAAAAAAAAAAATAAACAGAAAAAACAAAAAAATACCAAACTTAAAACGTCAGTCCACGCTTTTCGCTTCTTCTGACAGCGGCGAGAGATATCGCCTAAGGCAACTTGCCTATACACACAGTATATGCCATATTCCTACAAAAATACAACAAACATCTAGATGACAATGACAAAGCAGCGTAAATACTTATACATAACATAAAGACACGACAAAAATCAACAATTTAAAATCATTTTCGTGTAAGCAAAGCGTCAACAGAAATCAACAAAAAGCCAATAAAACATTTAGCCGATTTTCTTATTTTTTTTCGAGGGGGGTTTCCCAGAGCCACAGACTGGGGGACCCATTAATACAACGGAATGGCAAAAGCAAATAAACAAGTAGCACAAAAACCCACGATGGGCGATAGCCGAAACATGGCATACCCTTAATCCAGTGGATGATGCAGGGTATCACAAAAACAACAAAAGCATAAAAGCCAAATGTTGAATGCTGAATAATAAATGAAAATGGAAAACATTAACAAAATGCCGTTCATTGATATTGATGGTAGCTTATTTGATATTGTATACTATGTATATAATATATAAGCTGTAGCGTCGTATTTTTGCTAGCCATCATTGTTGCATGTCATATTTGGGCGGCACCACGTTGCGTATGCGCAATGCCCATAGTCACTTCATTAACACAATCAACTCAAGTCACACTCATTCAATCAAACTCATTCGGGGCTCACTCTTTCTCAAACTCTAGATTTTTTGATTGATTGAGTCGTCGTCTGGGGATGCCGGCAAAAAGGCAACCAAGCCAAGGCCCAAGTAAGTCACAAGCCAAAGACCAAGTCAAAAGGAGCTTTTGTCAAACAAATTTAGCAGCATTGTTAACATCTTAGGACCACAAAAGGTTCATACAAAAAAACGCTGTCAAGTGTCTGGCAAATTACCATTTTGTATTCGATTGTAAAATGAGAAGCCAAAAATGTGTGCACAATGAATAGTTTTTATTTTGATAAACTCACAGAGGGTATTATGAGTTTATTATAAGGTTTAAGGCGTCCTGAAAAATGTTCTACATAAGCGTTTTACAGTGATACGTTTATTTCTTGCATTCTGCAAAAAAAAACCGACCTTCTGTCATACTCTTCTATGGTCGCTACTGTTTGGTAATTGGATTGTCTCACAAAAACTCATTGAATTAACTTTTTTTTGAAACGATATAAGAACGATATAATACACTATCGAAAGTTCGTGATTAAGGTTAGAAAAACGTCCATTAGTCGTACTTAATTGACTTCATGAGTATCCAATAGGCAGGGGCGATACTGTATCGATATATCGGAATATCGATATTACTTCTTTGGCAGTCGACTATTTTGTATCGATATCCATGTTCGACGATATATCCGATATCGATAGTTTCCTCCGATAAACACTTGTGTGTTTATGTTGAATTATTTGCACGCGACGATATATCGAGAAATTTTTGGTCGATATATCGATATCCCACATCGGTTTCATTCGATACACATCGAAACAGAATATTGATATTCAAGTACGCAATACCCATCCCTAGTAACCAAAGGTTCCAATTCACATCTGTGGGAAGACACTCTGTAGAAAGTCTTCTTCCATCAAAGGTTTGATATCTAAAAGTTTCACATTTTAAGATTAAAGCCGCTAAGGCTTATTAAACACCTTTGTATTAACTTTTTTGGGGTTTCAGAGCAAGCCGATCAAATATACTTGAAACCAGGTAGTACTAAACGATAATTAAAAAGGAGTTTCTTCAGAAACCTACTGTCCTTCACTTAACAGCAGCATTTTAATTAATAAGAGAACTGCAATTCATAAAAAACTAATTTTTTTGTAAATTCTCAACTAAAGACCAGTGTTTAAACCAGTTGTGAATTATAAGATAAAAAAGATAAAACATTGCCTACAGCATAGGGCAACATATCAATAAGGCCTAGAAGCGACATACGTACATACGTAAACAAAACGATCTTGTTTTCGGTAGTTACTTAATAGACTTTGCAAAAGATCAGTGTTTAAACAAGTTGTGAATTATAATATAAAAAGGATTAAATATTGCCTATCCTATTTTATCGGATCAAGTCAACTTCTTAATGTAATGAATGTATATGAATTATTGATAGTTTATAAGGAACATAGGTAAACAAAAAAGATTCAGCTTTTTGTATTTGCTTTTGAGTACGTGGTTTTGTGGGCCTAACCTCAAACTGAAAAAAACTTTAATTTTGTCGTTATTAAAAATATTCAAACTTTCGCTGAAAACTACATATTTCTTTGTTTTGCAATTGCAAATCCTTTAAGGATAACTTCGAATAGTCTTCGCCGAAAAGCAGCATAGTCTGCATTTATTTGCTTTAACTCAATTACTATTCAAAGCTACACGTACAAATTATACTATAAAAAAACTGTTGCATACTTTCAGGCTTCTACGAGATTTTACACTTGTTTTGCATAATTTCAATATTTGCATGTTTTCGCCGCTTTTCACTCTTCATTATTTGTTTTTTTTTTTTCGCTTGCCTAAGCACAGTTATTTATTTTGGCTTCCATTGCCAAAAGGCACGAAAAGAGAATAGCAAAAGAAACGAACATGAAAATGAAAATGTTCTGTCGAACGAACACCAACTATAAACAAACTCTGCCAAGGAAAAACCTCAAGCTAACCTCAAATACAAAAACCGAGAAAGGGAAAATCTTTGCCTTGCAGCCAACTTAAAACTTTTCACATTCATTGCAGCGATTTTGTTTTTGTTTTTGTTTCACCATTTTCTTGGGAGTTGACAATTTTCGTTTTTTGGTGTTTTTTGTTGTTGTTCCTGCTGCGCTTTTTTAATTTAATGAAAATTTTCCACTTCGCCGATTGACACTTTCTGTTTTTTTTTTCTTTACGCTTTGCACCGTTTTTACTTTGCAGCATGTTCAAAGTTGTGCAAGTCGCACAGAGTGAGGGAAGTAGGAGGAGTTGCAGAGAGACACGAGACAAGCCGTGGGGTTTTTGCAAATAAACACACAAATTTACTTAGCGTTGGGTCTTAAATGCCGCCGCCGACGCCAACAACTCCAAAAACAACTTTGCCAAAAACCATACCAACTTTGAAAAAAATGCACTTAAAAAATATTTTTTTTGTCAAATTCATCGCATGACTTAAACCAGTTGTGAATTATTAGAACTCTTTTGTAGGATGACAACTGTAGGTAAAACTAGAAAAATAACGCTGCTCAAAACAAATTTATTTTCAGTTTTAACTTCTCTTAGACTGTTTTTCAATATTTTTAAGAGATTTTTGCCAAGAGTATAATACAATCCCAAATTTTGTACACAACATTTTTACCCTACAACTTTTTTTGTCAGTGTAACTTTTTGACTCACAGACCACCAAAAAGTCATTGCATACGCTGCGGCGCACGCTCCTATCCCGTCCACTCTCCTATCCCATCCGATCTTTGTCGTTTTGTACTGTAATCAAATGCATATTTGCATGCACCCCTCGAGGCGAGGCGTCAATGCCGCCTTTTGTTATAATTTTCTGCAAGACTTGCAAAAAACTTGCAACGGCAAAGTTTCAACTGCCAACGCACAAAAGTATGCAATGCCACTGATAGCGCCACATTATGCCACGCCAAATCTCTTTATGAACACATCAGCTACACAATGGGTAGTCGCCAACCTGAAACCCAATCCCAATTGCATTGCCACAACGTTTTGCAACCCTACACCTAGAGCATATTAAGTCCATCGTAGAGCGGCCATTGAACGGTAGCCGTTCATAAAGTCAATTAGCAAACTGACTATGACTAGCATCATCTCTAGTCATCTCTAATCTTCTTAAGAATAGAAGCTACTCGAAATAAAGGGGAGAAAGTAACATACGAACACATTTATATATATACACCAACATTAAATGTTATTAACGCAATTCATTGTAACAATGCAGGAAATGCAGTAGGGGATGAGCACGAGGAGTAGAGGAAAGTTCAATTGAATGGTTATCTAATTTAAGCTGCATTGTTAGTAAAATAGCTGGAAGAGTGTGTAATAAAGTTAGGGCTACAAGCTGTGTACAAAGCGGAACTGGTTTGAAATCAAATAAATCAGCGATTAAAATCAGACTTTCTGTGCCAAAAAAGATTTAGTTCAATTGAACCCAATGACTAATCGTTTGCGGATTTGGTGTCACAGGCATTAGTATGTATGAGAGCAGATTAAGAAATGAAAACAAGATGATAGTAGGCAGCCGCTGGAGTACTTTCAGTTGCATTCAAGTTAGATTCCAAGGATCGTTCGGTACATCAAGGTAACGCGTCAAAATTGTTAAAATGGAGTAATTAGAAAAAAGGGATACAAATTTTATTGAAAAAAAATATCTTCAGTGTTGGAAAAAATACTCGGATAGCCGTTTTCGATAAACCGTCCAGACTGTGGATGTCGATGGCGACTGATATCGGAGGTTCATGGCGGATCAACGAGGTGGTTTCGGGTCCAGACCAAGTACAGTCTTACAAGCTTAGCCAGACTATGTGTACGGTAATTGAAAGATCAACCTGAACATCTTCTTCCCCCAAACCTTTTCGGACTCTCTTATGCTCCTCCTGAGGTGTGGCTATGCGATCTCAGCATTCGTCTGCAGCGTTCTGATTCTGGATCATGTCATCGCTGAGACCCATTCGTTGCTGTTTTTGCATTTGACCGATCCACGTATTTTTCGGTCTGCCTGCCCTACGGCCGTTACCTGGAACTACGGTAAGTATTGCCTTCTTAGCGGGGTTCTCCGGCGGTCGCCTTTGAACATGGCAATACCAACGCATCTAACCTACTTTGAACGTCTCAGTGATAGGCTTTTTAACAAACAGGCTGCCTCGGATATGTTTGCTCTTAATGTGATCAAGCTTGGTCACACCCGCCGTCATCCTTAACATTTTCATCTCAGTCGCAGATAATTTACTCTCGTACGTTTTGTACATCGTCCAACATTCGGACGCATACAAGAGTGCGGGTCTCATGACTGTCGCTTGCCTTTCAATTTCCGTGGCATTTTCTTGTCGCAGAAAACGCTAGAGTTTTCTCGCCACTTCATCCACCCAACACTGGTTCGATGTTTGATGTCATCATCGCATGTAGCTTCGTTATTTACAACTGAGCCTAGGTACTTAAATTTGCTGCCTATAATCAATTTTTCCCCGCCTATATAGATATCCGGATTTGGTCTTTCTGGATCTGAAAATTGACAGGATGTCTTATCCCAAGTTAATACAGCATTTTGCAGGGCTACGATATTGGTGCTACCCAGAATTGTGTCATCTGCGAAAAGGAGGGGTATTTCAGTTTCGTCGCCGATTTGTTTTAACAAGTAGGACATGATGATATTAAACAGCATAGGACGCAACACACTGCCTTGGTGGACTCCCACCTTAACACTGAATTCGTCCGACTCACCAGCTGTACATCTGACTTTAGTCCTGGCGTCATCATACATGTCCATAATCATGCAGACGTAAACTTCTGGTACAAAAGATCAACCTGAACATACTTAGCTTTAAATAACTAAGGACTTTCGTCTTCAGTTTTACAGCTCCTTATGAGAACCTTTTATGAGCTAGTTCATGAGCCAAAAAAAGAGTGCTTCTAGAAGAAACAACTAAGCTGCTGCAGCCTTGGCAAAGATATGCACAACACATTAAACGCCTGGCATAAAAATGTTACTACATTTGTTAGCAAATAGTCGAAGGAGTCAAGGGAAAACCAAAGAATGCAATTGCAGCCAGAACAGCTAAGGACTAAGGGAACGGACAATTGTGACGTGACAATAGGATCGGGCACGTAGACACAAAGAGCAAGTAAGTGCGCCAGAAGGCACACGAGGCCAACAAAAGTTGTCTTGTTGTTACCAAATGCCGGCAGCATTAAAGCATGAAATTTGCCAAAGTCTAGTTCTCGCTCTCTCTCTTGTGGTGATGGTTCCGACTCTGGATCACCATTTAGATTCATCATCATAAGTCACTGGCCAACAGAGATGCAACGTAAGAATGAACCAAGAAGCAAATGAAATATGCGCACAGGTAACCCAGTCCAGCACAGTTTGGAGCCAACTCCGTCAAGACAGTTGAAACCAGCCAGGGATTAAGCAGCAGCAAGCAGTGACTAGCAGCCAAATGTCAGTTTGGATGCATTAAGCAGCGTGAAAATAGAGCTGTAAAGGTAAGCCAGCAACAAATGCAACAACTGGGAATTACAAAACAGCTACAACAAAACAACAAGATTTTCCACTTGCCAACACAATAAGGATACGGGTAAGGAATTCGTCCACTGCACACCCCCCAACAACAATGTGGATGTGAATGGCAGCAACGAACTGGGGGAACGAACCGTGCTTTTATTTTATGAACTTAATGAAATAAACTGCATCACTCCAACAATGCAACAAAGGCATAAGTCAAGGCGCCGGGCGCCAAAAACATTAACATTTACTGGCATTCGTTCACGTATTCCCTGCAACATATCTCCGACTGGAAACGGCAACGGAAATACAAAATGCCAGCCGGCATATTTAATAAAGACTCTGGCAAATTAAGTGAGTGCTGCCTGGGAATGGTTGGGCATAAGCGAAACAAAGCCAAAGCACTCTATAAATCAACATTAAGCCGAGTTAAGGTAAAAGCCAAGAGATAAGGCACTCCTTGCAAAATGCTAAGATAGTTAACACGTAGCAGACATAATTCATTAACAGAAATGCATTCCTATTAGCACATAAATCAAAATAATAATGCAAAAAAAAGCGAATTGAATTAGCGCCACTAGGTGTGAGGGTTGGAAAGTAAACTCTTGTATTTTATGGGGAAATTTAAGCTGTAATTTTGAGGCTGAAAATAGGGAACTAAATATGGGATCATCTTTACTAAACCATCGAAGAACATGCCCAGGTTTTTTATTTATGTTTATTTTTGGACGGACCCAGGCGCGGATACAGGATTCGGTCGAAGGGCATCCACTTTGGACGTGCTTGTTCCGAATTATGAGTGTTCAACAACCAAACCAACAGATGACCCACCTTGTAAAAAAAAAACTAACTTTCAACTTCACTTTGGAAGGGAGGGGTACCCGGCACTGGACGGATCTATTGTTTTCACCGAACTTCTTAACCAAGTTACTTTTGCTGTATCTTCCAAATTAACATATCATTCTCGAACTTTAACTTTACAATTTTGGTTTGGATGATAATTTAAAAATTTTTTTTTTTTACCTTTTTCGCTCTTTCGAACGGTCTTTAGCTTATATCTTTTTTTTATGGATATTTTGACCATCTTGGGCCATATCTGATATGTAAGACACCTTTACCTTTTATTTTTAGTAATAAATAAATGTATAAACAAATAAATTAGAAACTAGTCTCTGTTAACCATTTTATATTACAAAAGATTCCAAAGGAAATGAAACAAGAACAAAGTGGAAATGGAATCTTCTTTTTACTAGCATAGATACAGTAGGCTGTGTTAGTTTTTTAGAAAATCGAAGAGATTATTGCTCAGCATTTTCATAAGAACCGACGCTCTGTTTGTACCCCGATAGAGGTACTTTATTCTTTTTATCAGTAACAAACAGTCCCTGACTGGCTGATGACAATAAGATTTCATAGAATAATGCTTTCGTTATCACAAGATATGGAATTGAAACAGCAAACGAGATGAAATTGAAACAGTTTTTTTCTTTGGTATAACAGAAATGGGCTCTGTTAAGATTTTGGGAAATCATTGGCCAGCCAGCCGCCTTTCTGGATGCAGCCCTGACTACGGAGACTCTTTGTCGCCTTTTCAGAAACTGTTCACATTCTTGATGAAATGCCCAAGATAACCTTAGCTTAGATATAATTTATATTTTATGCTTATTTAAAATTAAAAATGTGATGAGCTTATTACTTAAAAAAAAAAAAAGGATGGTATCTTTTCGATTTCGATTGGTGGATGAGACAAAACAGGTAAATGAGCGCAAGGCACCAAATGGAATAGGAACGTTTCTTGGGCTGTCTTTTCTTTGCTTCTAACCTCATCAACCTCAAGATCAACGACTCAACTTTTCCTGAACCAAATTTTGGCTGACAAACTTTTTTAAAATTTGCATAGATTCAATTCAAGATAGGACCTCACTTGTGGTTCTGTTCTGGATACTATTCTATTTTCATATATTGCATTTTGCCTTGCGGGTAAGGCTGAAAATTTTAAAAACAGACTATTCTTGTTTTGAAAAAAGTTAAGTTTTTAATGCCCTCCATTTTCACTGGAAAATTCGAACTGTAGGATTACCCGGAGAAAGTAATGACGTCAAATGATATTATTATTATAATATGACGCTTTTGATACCTCCGAACCAGATCTTAAATGTAGCTTTGCTATTCCATTAAAAAACATTCCTAAGTCGCTTAGCAACATGAAACTCAGAGATTTGCAAAACAAAAGCGTAAATGAACAGGATTTTGCACTTTTATTTTTTCAATATTTAATCACTCATTTATGCGATTGCTTGGCGTTGGACTGTCAGTTGGAATCAGAGAATATTTCGTATAGACAAACATGGGTGCGACCTTTTGGGTATTGTCTGTCCAAATGCCAGACACATTTCGCTTTCCTTTTGCCGCTTATTTTTTACACTTAACGTTTGTCTTGCCAAATTGTGTCAGAGGTCCTTTAAGAATTCCTGACCATAAAGATGGCTAATAAATGGAATGCCAAATGCTATGACAGATGGCCCGTAGTAGCCTTGAACTTGCAGCACTTTTTTCAAGCTTAGTTTGGCTATGAATTCATTGACGCTTCAAAAGCGCAAAACCCTTAAAAGGACGAACGTTAAACAGGCAAGTAAGTTGCCACAGAAAAGTGGGGAGCGTGGTTAAGTTGTGCATAGTGAAAACTAATTTATTTGGAAACTCTCACAGGAAATGGCGCACACTTTGAGGTACATCAACATTGGCAAGCAACATCCGTTCTGCCAAAGTCCTGCGAGTCCTGAGTAGTAAAACTTTAAGCCGCATTTCCGCTCATGCAATTTTAATTTGTCAAATGCAACCGGCGCAAAGAGACGGCGGTAAAATTAACTGATAAATTTTACAATCCACACGAGCGCAAGGATTAGACATCAGCAGCAGTAGCAACAAAACCAACTACAACATCATCATCAGCAACAAAGCCAAACCAAGTCAAACGCGAAGCAGGCAAAGACGCAGGACACAGCGCGTCTATGCCGTCGAGCCACTCGAATTGGACCATTAGTTTTGACGGCATTAGTTAACGTTTTCATGGCGTAGACGCAGACAGCCAAAAATAAATAAAAGCCAAGAGTGCAAAAGCGACCTCCAAACTGCAACCAACCCAAGCAGCTACTAGTTCTAGTCGCAGTCGCAATCGCAGTCCTTCCAACGTCCTTTTCCCACGACGAAATTATGCATGTAATAAAAACCGGCGGCGCATCAGCAAAATACTGCACTGCACAAGTTGCATCCCACTCCCTCTGCTTCTAGTCGACCACGCCCACTTTCGCACTCCCGCACAAAATTTAAGTGCATTAACATAAAGTGGCGGCTGAAGCTCAGGCCAAGCACCGCCGAACGCCCCCAAAAGCCAAACGGAAGGAACACAAAAAACTACAGGAATCGGAAATATCCGACAATCAGATACACTGCGGGATACTAATTAGAGAGCAAGGAGAGCAAGGAAATCTCGTCGATTCTTCGAAAAACTTCATTCTTCTTTTAAGGAACATTGCTTTTTACCTGCTGACGTCACAATGTTCATGCTGCTGGAAATCATTCCAAAATCTGATCTTTTGACTTGAAAGCAATTTGAGGAGCTTCCACTTTTGCAAGCAAGTATTCCTTTCTCTATTAATTCAAGGCACAGCCGTTAGGATTCGGCTATAAACTGTAGGTCCCTGTTCTCTTCGAACCCATGCTTCACCTAGGAGCGACTGACAAAATAGTCAGGGAATTATTATATTATTTTTCCTTTCCTTTGGGAATTTAAGCCTAATCCCTTTCGGAACAATACCAAGTTTCGGAGCAGCTAGAATCATAGTCATCTGCAGTCACATGTCTTTCCCGCAAACTAAGTTAGCTCTTTCGTTCTTCGTATATAGTGTATAAAACATAAATAAAGTTGCGCTTAGCGCCAATGTGTGGACTGGGGTTTTTCGTAGAAGGTGTGTATTCCCAGTGTTTGGTGGCAATGTGCAGTGTGGGTCTGATGAGTGCAACGACTTGGCAACGTCAACAACTCAACCGTCAGCATCGACACTTTTGGCAGGAAGCGTTTTGGTTGCCGTTAGCAGACATCGCGTGTTAGACAGGAAGCCCGCATCTTAATGTAGGACTCTTCTCCCCACTCTTCCCAGCTCTCTCCGTGTGCGAGGCATTAACAGACTCGTAAACTGCCAGTTGCTTGTTATGTTGATTACACAAGCGCGAGAAAATGCAAAAAAAAAATACAAATTTGGAAAAAAAAAAGGGAACAAAAACCGCATAGCCAAGTTGAAGGGTAAACACAACTTTTTGGCACAGTATAGTCCATCCAGGGCTTTATACGTTCTAGCTGAGTTGCCAAATTATTTAGCAAGCGGTTATTACTTTGCCGCAACCAACTTACATCCTCATGCTCCACAATCATCCACTCACTTCCGTTCACTTATGCATGTCTGCAGTACGTCTGAATTAAATTTCAACTATACTTAATCCTGGCCAGCGTTAAATGCGACTTGTGGGTGCCCGATTATGAAATGCAATACGGGAAATGCACTACGGGAAATGCATATATTTCAATTTTTCAGCCGGAAAGCTTTTTACTTTAGTTCATTGATACAGAGTCTTCCTAGCTCCTACTGGAATACGCGACAACTGACTCATCCTAATGCATGTAAGGGAGGTGGTGTCATTCAAGTAAAGCACTCTTCCATTTTAAGTTTTTGAAGACAAGACGTCCAAGTTTACAAGTCGGAAGCAGCTGACCTTTGAGCAACGCCTTGGATTTGAATCAAAGTTTCCATACGATGGATTAACATGCAAATTCATGTAGATTTTCAGATCAGAGTCCCAGTGCTCAACAGGCTCTTATTTCCATTTTAAGTTTTGGAAAGACATACAAATTGAGATCACAACTCGAAAACACCTAAATTCTCAAATATGAAAAGAGCGGATTTTACGATAATTGTGTTTCAAGTCGGGGCTGGAAACCTTGAAAAATCCTTTAAACTCAACGTCGTGCGTCGATTTCCTAAGTTGCTTGGGTTGACAGATTTGGGAGGAGCGCATGTATCTTAGTTCTACTGACAAAGTTAACAAAACAATTTCGTGATCGATAGATTTCCTTTGCGATATAGATTTATCGAATGCAGTCAAGATAGCCGATCGAATATCCCGAAATCCTGAAGCTTGGAAATCGGACCGAGTTAATACAGTATTAATATTTATTTTGCAACAAATTTGAATGTCAACAAACTTTAAACTAAAACCAAATTAAATTTGCTTTGCATTCAATTCAATAGGCCACCCCAAAATGTATGCAACACTTGTTTCAACTTGACACATCGCATAGAACGAACGTGTCTGGGAGGCAAGTGTCAATGGAAAAAATAAAATAATATAAGGATACGCCAAAACAGAAATAAACACAACCGCTTGAATTGTCGCTTGCGTCCCCTCAACTTTCCAGCAAACTGTCATTTGCCCTCAAAACAAAACAAAATACAAGTTCTAAAAAGTAAATATAAACTTTGCTTCCTTTTCGCGCGCAAGAGTTGAAAGTTGAATGTCTTACAAATGCGGCGGCAATGCCCCCGGCAGGCAGCTAACCAAAATGCAGTTGTTGCAACTCCTTCAAGTTCCTCGAAGCTACTCCGACCCCAACCCAACAATGCCATCAACAGTTTTGCTGCAACATTTTGCAAAAAGTTTTTCGCACGCAGTTAAAATCAAGAAAATCTCAGATCCCACATACTATATATACACCAAGCACCCACACCCGCACAAACAAAAGTTGGTGGAAATCATTTTTGGGTATTGTTTTTCGTTGTAAATTTATTGCAACATTTTGCTCGCACGTCTTTTATCTGCGTTTTGTACGCGTCTACGATATTTATCTGACACGTTAAATTTACTTTGCTCCATAGACGAGAGTTCTAACATCTGAGAGTGCTTACACTAAGAGAAAAATATTGTTTGCAATTAACTGAATTTAAATTTTATAAACAAAAAAATATGTGTTGCAGTAGAGTCGGTGGAAACCCGAAAATGGGAAGCCCTAGATGCAGAAATGAATGTTAAATGAAAAAAATTTGAGAATTTCTTATATTGCAAATGGTTTTTTTTTCGGTTGAATAATTTAATTTGAGTGATATGAATGTTAATAGTTTAGCCGTAGGTTCAAAATTATAAAATTAATGTAATTTGTGGAGAAGATCGAATTTTTGAAGAAATGATTAAAATCAAAAAAAAAACTGTAAATGTAAGCAAATACATTTTGCCATTCACAATGCTACTGACAGCTTATGCCAACTGATAACGCGTAGGGTTGTCATTCAAACTCATATGTTGGCCGGGATAAATACTACTAATACTACCTTAAATAACTTTTAAAATTCATATCATTAAATAACTGTCCAAGTGTAGCTACCCTGCAGTTCGGTCGTTCAGGCTTAAAAAATTCAGTCCTGAATTCAGGCATGAAAAGGAAGCGAATGCTCATGGCTTTGTAAGAAAAACAAGGACAAATATAAAATTTCTCTTTCTATCTCTTTCTTTTGACAGACAATTAAAGCAAATAAGAATAAGCAAAGAGAAATAAGAAAAGTCAATTGTATTTTGTTATTTGACTTTACATTAGTATTGGTGTTTGCGTTTGTATGCGTAGCTATTTCTGACACAAAGAAAATTTGCTGTGAAAATTTTAATTTCTAGGTAAGTATTTAGTAAATAATTTTATTTAAAGTACTATTTTATCTTTATAAAATAATTTTAAAGGTATTGCCAATGTGGAGCAAAACACAACTGCGTAAATTTGGGCTAACTGGAAAAATATAACTTTGATAAATTTTGACGAATTTGTAAGAAAGACATAAAAATTAATTGATACCTTTGTCATGGCCGCCAACAGTGACGGCGTGCAAAAAAAAAGTTTCCTTGAAAGGATTTAAGCAATTTTATATCTCTTGACTTGGTACGTCAAAAAATTCGGGTATTGTAATATATAAAAAAAAGTTTTTGATTTTAGAATCAATACCAGTTACAGCGGACTCTGGTCCTGCGGAATCACAGCTGCGTAATTCAATTAAGTTCCACAAAAATCTCAATTAAAAAATCTCAAGCTACTTTAATTTATAAATTACATTAAATTGACCATAAAATTTTGTTAAAAATGTATGAAGAATATTTCTTTCAGTGTATTAATAACTCACCCATGATTTCAGAGCTGACTTTTAAAAACGAACCAGCACTGAATTCATGCCCGAATCTTAAAAAATTTCATCTGTGTTTTCAGTTATGACATTTCAATGTCAATCAGCACTGAATTCATAGCTGATTGTTACGGCTAAGGTTCAGGCCTGAACGCCTAGGACATGCATGTGTTAAATTCAGTGACAAATGAATGCGTAGATTCATGGCTGGTACTGAAAATACAGGCATGATTTCATGACTAATTCAGACCTGAACTGAACTGAAGGGTACCTAAATAATTTTATTTATTTTAAACATTCGAAAAAATTGTCCGAAAAAAGAAATTTTTGAGATTTCTGTGGTACCGTACCCAAAATCTCAAGAGATTTCTGTGGCACCCCAGATTGTGTTGGTAAAAAGAAATTTTATTTAAAAGAGATCTATAGCCAACATAAAAAAACGGTTTCAAAATTATTGAGTAGTTTAGTTACAATTGAATAAAAGTGAAAAATTTTGATAAATTTTGCATAAAAGCGGTTCTTCAGCAAGACTTTCCGTATGTATATGAATTTACAAGTATTCCAGCACTCTTTAGCAAATTTGCATAAACTTAAGGATGAAGAAACCCCAAAATTGTCAAATTTTAGTTTTTTGTTTGGTATATTGATCTTTCCAAATATAGATAATTTCGTTTTAGGTTTGGCTGCATATTTGATTCATCTCAAGGCAGGGAATACCGATTTACTCCTCTCAAATTACAAGCCCGCCACTTAATTTTTTCAAGTGTACAAATGAGATTTCCCACATGCTGTCATTTTTAAGCGAATTCTTTTCAAGCTCTCATAATTTTCGCCTGGCGGCCAAATTGTCGTCTTTATTTGTACACACACAGACACACCAACTCACACACACATATAAACATATGCACATGCACACATTTATACACACACACTTGCACACATTGACTACCAAAAACTATTTTTGTGCATGGAAATTCGTAGCTATACGCAATTTCCATTTCCATTTGAATGCACAGCTTCAAATGGTAAACGACGTTGCCCATTTTGAGATTTTCCCGCAGCTTCTTCTACTGACATTTGCGATTTTCCGCACATTTTGTATTTTATTGAACTGTTTGTCACATGGCGTTGATATTTTCTCGTTAGGTTGCTTTACCAAGAGCTCCTGCACATATCATCATTTTCAGCAATTTTCGGCTTGAATGCCAAAGGAGCCAACCAAAGCTAAGCGCTGATGCTCAGCCAACGACTACGAAATGGCGAATGCATTTGGGGTTGGGCGGTACCTCACTTTCTATTCCTGTTTTTTTTTCTTTTTTTTTTTTTTGGAGCAACTAGTAATAACCATGTCAACTTTATGAAAATCAAATAAAAATAAAAATGGACAGCGGTCATAAACAATAATATTGCTAGAGCTTTCAATGCAGTCCAGGAAAACGAAAAAAAAATAGACGCATATATACAGTCAGTACAGCAATTATTCAGACGCTTTTAAATTAAGTGTTTAAGCGAAGTAACTTTGCGAAGACTTTTAGTTAGTGCTAGTAGATTCGTTTTGAAGCCGAATGTTTTGTACCCAATTTCACCAAAACGAATTTTTATGCGGTTTGGAAACCGAATGTTTTGTTTGTGCAAGCTGAAATGTATGTAACGTACAGAAGGAAAAGTCGGTGACCCCCAATAGGTTACCTAAAGTATGTACTCATTTTCGACTAGAGATTAGTCGATTTTTAAATGTCCGTTTGATATTCTTAGTTCGTCTGAACGCCTAGATTTAAAGTTAGATGGTATTGATAGATATTTTAAATAATTTTTTCAGATCAACATCCTAAATTACATCCCACTAAAAGACAAGTTTATTTTATGGTCCTTGTTGAAAAAATGTTCAGGGCTTACATTAAATAGTTCCCATATGGGGTGCTTTCAAAAGAGGACCTCGTAAAAGGAAAATCAAACAGTTTTAGATGGATAATCCTCGTTTGTTTATGAAGGGATATCATAACCAAATTTGGCAATAGCGAAAAATTAGGATTTAGGGACCTCCACGACACTGTACCAAATTTTATCAGGCGTGCCATGAATCGGTTGACTAAACCGAACTGGTGCGCTGGAAATAGGATCGATCACGTTCGAAAATGACTAGTTTTTGCTCAAAAGATTCGTTAAAGTGTTTGCGTTTACTGGCAGCAAGGTAGTCGGGCGATAAAACGAAATGTTTGGAGGCTGGGAGCTTTATAATCATTACAAGTTTTGAGACATTTCCACGCCTTTGGGCAAATTTGCCAGACTCAAAATCGCGTTGACTATTTGTCAGAGTAGTATGCTCGCCATAGGACCATTCGGTTAGAAAATCTGGCGTACTTTTGTACAAGACTAGTTGCTTTTTTGTGAATTTAGCGAAGTTATTTGTCAACCAAATTTGGCAATAGGACGTACTTGACAGTTCCCAAGCACTGTACCAAATTTGATCAAAATCGGTTGACAAAAAAATTTGGGCGTCCCATAAGACCAATCGGCAATAAAATTGTTCGTTTTGTTACAAATTTTTTGTCGTTTTCTAGTTTACGGGCGAATATTATTGTTTAACCAAGAGGTTTGGCAATAAGAACTTTTTTAAACTTCCAAAGCACTATACCAAATATCTTGAGGTCAAAATCGGTCTTAGACTTTTATCCATAATCTCCCATTAGGAACAATCGGTAAATAATCTGAGTTTTGTAGTACATTCGTTGTATTTTGTTTGTTTGTGAAGATCTATTGCATAACCAAATTTGTCAATTAGAAGTTTTTAGAGTTCCCAAGCCATTCTCGTTAAAAAAAAATATGATCAAAATTTCGGTTGACTATAGTAATATAGCTCCCAAAGGACCAATCGGTCAAAAAATCGATGTTTTAGTAACAAAATTTATTCCTTTTGTTTAAGTATTGTGAAGATTTTAGTAACCAAAATTGGCAGTCTTTTTTTAAAAGAGGTGCGATGCAGTCTATACCAAATTTGATCCAATTTTGGTTGATCTAATATCATATAGTCGCCATAGGACCGATCGGTCGCCATCTTTTATATGGTTTGAAACCGAATGTTTTGTTGCAAGTGGAATAAAAACGAATTGGTAAAATAGGTGAAAAGTGTACGCATTTTAGACTGAAATATTTTTTTATATTCATAGATTCTATATATGCCAATTTAAAGTTAAATAGTTATTGATAAATATTTTAAATTATGTTTTTCTGAATCAACCTAAATAGCAACAAGGTCTAGAACATAAGATGTCTCCGAGCTTTTTTTATTCGACAATCCTTGAAAAATATTATGGCATAAACTTATTGCCAACTCGTTTTCATGAAATGAGCCTTTTTTGATTAAAATATATAATTATCAAAAGTAATATTTGGTATAGAAAAATACTTAAAAGTCACCTTTTCACGACCAAAATTCAAACGACCAAAAAATTCTAAACAGACAGTATTTGCCAATGAAACAACTTACTACTTAAAAATAATAAAAAGTATTAAAAAAAATATGTTTTTTCGTAAAAACAGAATCCTTCAACTTGATGATTATAAAGACATATTTTCGCTGAGCTAACAGAGCTTTCAACTAGAAATTCAAAAGTGTTGGAAAAATTTCTGCTGCGACTGTAACTAGAATAAAGTAAAGTAAAGTTAAGTCAAATAAAAAGAAGTTACCACCGCGAGTGGCATCCAAGTTAAGGCAAAGAAAAACTGCACAGTAGCAACTTAATAAAAACAAAAATGTATGAAATACTTTTACGACTTTCGAAGACATTTTTACAGCTTGCTGCGAACTTTGCTAACGATATGCGAAGCAAACTTGCAACAACAACAACAACAGCTGCAAAGACGACACATGCAACATCCCATAAGCCGGGGCAAAGCCAAGCCCCAAACGCCTGGGAGCCTTGGTCAAATGCATGTCGGATCATAAAACCGAAAGTCATTTCGCACAGAACGTGTCTAGAGTTGTGTCCAGCCAAAAAAAAACAGAAAAACGAGCAGAAGCCAACGTCATTGCAGCCAATAATAATTCCAATTGTAGTGCAGTGACAATTCCTTTTCAACAGCAACAACAAGGACTATAACCACTTGCCATGGCTAACGAAGCACCAACCAAGATGCGCCCGCATTTTTGGGTACAATGTACCAACAATGGTCAGCAGCAAGAGCTAAAAAGAATTTTATTGCCCGGCGCTTGAATTTTAAGTGCAAAAGAGCCAAAAGAGACTCACTCCGCCTCTCTTTACTCTCTCTCTCACTCTATCGAGTTCCCCGTCTGCGTCACAAAAACATTATTTGGTCAATGTAGACGACATGACGCAGTCATTAAAAGCAACAAATAAGCAAACAAGTGAACAAGAGAACAACTGAGCCAAGTAGCAAACCATAAGCGATGACAAAAATAGAGTCTGAGAGAACGGAAGGAGCTAAAAAATGTTGCGATTCTTTTAAGGAAGGAATTGACACAGACATTTGGGCGTCTTTAAGAATGATATTGCAGTTTAAATAGGCAACAGCACAAAGTTAAAAATAGGAAAGTTGTTGGGAAAACTGCGCTGTAATCCTTAGGATGCATTGTGCATCCTACTACCATTAGAGCTGCTTAGCCAGCCAATTTCTAAAACAAACTTAATTAGTTTTGGCATGTTTGCAGTCGGGTGACATCATGCGTCGAGATTCTTCTGGCCAGAGCGCCGCACTCAGTAAGTAAGCCTCTCGAGTATTCCTCTTCTATCTCGCAATACATGTGTTACAATTTATGATGCTCCTTTTGATCAGGTGTTTCACAAGTCTACAGGAATTTTTGCTGCATTTCTATTGAACCTATCCAAATTATGTGCGCCGAGAAGTTGCTTAGCCTGCCCTAAGCGTATATTCTCCTTTTTGGGAACATCAGCTTTAGTGACTACAGCTTTGAAGTAGTCGACAACTTTCAATACCTCTATGTCAACGTTTAAATAGACAATAATACAACGCGTGAGATAGAACAAAGAATTATGTCTGCATATCAATGCTATTTTGGACTTGAAAAGTATCTTCTTAGACAGAGGGACAAAAACCCTCCTGTACCGCACATGAATTGTACCAGGTTATCACCTACTTGACAAAAACATGGGTGTTAGCCAAAGCAAATGAAAACAAACTTTAAGTATTTGAAAGTAAGACTTTGCGAAAAATCTTTGGAGGAATACAAGAAAATGGAATAAGGCGACAACGATATAACCATGTGTTATATATGTATAGTCTATACGGTCACCCCGACATTATTACAACAAACCGACAACTTTGGGCTGGCCACCTAATTAGAGCAAACGATAGTTATCCTCCAAAAAAAAATAATGCTTCACCAGTGTGCACATAACCGAAGAAGTTGTCGACCGAAATTGAGATGGTTGGATGGGGTCGATCAAGATGCGGAGGACTTAGGACTGAAAACTACAACAGACAAAGACCCGAGCAGTAGTATGTAGGTAGGGAGGTAGGTAGGTAGAAGTCGTTGTCTTCCGACACACCTAGGCCTGCAAAAGGCCCGTTGTGATGCCACTTAAGCTAGTCCTTGCTCTCCCGTATCCTCTCTAAGCCAGCCTGTCGATTTGATGAACGAATTAATCTTATTTATTCTGATTCCTGCGAATTCAGTAACATTTCCAATAGTTTCGGAACCCAGCGTGTACAGTCTCCTCCTGCATAGTGCCATGCATCCACACAGGAGATGCTTCACTGTTTCCTCTAGTTACCAAGTAAATTGAAAGTTATGTAAATTTGTTATTGCCTAATCCGATTATTTATCGCGTTATCGATAAATGAATATTGGATTTCTTACTTGTTGTGTTTTATTTGACAAGCCATATGAGCCTAAACCAATAAAGGTATACTCACGAATTTTCTTTCCAATGAGAGATACAATTTTGAATTTGAGAAAAAAAAAACAGTTTTAATTTTTTTTTTAATTTTTCAATACATTTTTTTTAATATTAAAATTAAACTTCGAACTCTATAAAATGAAAGTAATGTCATTTTATGCAACAAGATTTTCGTCAAAAATCGTCTTCAGTGAAGAAGCTCATTTCACTTGGAATGGAAATACCAATAAACAAAATTAACACAGCTGGGCACACTAGAATCCTCATGAGTATTATGAGAATCCGAAGCATCCTTGATTTCAAAGTAAGTTTAACTTGATTTAGGTTTCGGCGACTGTATAGGAAAATCCTATATAAGGATACTTTAGAGCGCAAAATCCCTATGGTTGCGAGATGTGTATTATATTTGTAACACAGAGGAAAGGCACCGAAAAACCCGCAAAGTTACCTTCAATGGGTCAGGAGGATAAAAAAAAATTAATATAGAATATATTATCCGGCTATCCGGACGTCCGTCTATATAAACAACTATGTAGGTCTTACAAATAACAAGAACTAGAATAAACAAATTTGAGATTTGACAAAAGTGAAACGAAACTGGAATACGAATACCCCAGTTCATGTAAGAACAGCTAGAAAAGGATTTATCCTAGTACTAGAAGTTACTCTAAAATATGCATAGCTTTTCTCCCCTCAGGGATTGCCATCTTGTCGTGGTGAGGGGGATCAGTACGCATAGTGATCCTAATGCCAGTAGGGACTCAGTAGCAAAGAGCAAGAACCAATCCACTCAAGAAACGAAAACATTTTTCCGCCCTATGCTCCGAATAAGAGTGATACTTTGTATCTAACGTATCAAGAAGGAAAAAATATATTTATTTTTTTTACACGAAAATTTGGTAAACTTTTTTTCATTGCACGTTGCTGTTGCACCACAAATATTTATTACAAGAGTTTACATGCTGACGCATACGAAGATGAGGATTACAACAAAGACATCCTTTACAACAAAATGAATTTATAAAGGAGCTATTTTTTATTTATTAATACTGTTCGAGCCTAATATAATGCATGACTGTTGAAATTGAATACTGTTTGAGAGATGTTAATGTATTAAAATTCTTCTACCTATAGTCTTAACGAAAGCATAAAATCCTATTTTATCTAACTTATGTTTGGTATTAATCCAATCTAGTAATTCCTATAAATATTTATCTTATATTTCTTTTACAATGAACACTTTCTGTAAAACAAAGAGAATTCGGTGTTATTTCCAATTCTAGCTATTCCTAGCCGAAATAATAATTTCGAATTTGCGGCGTCAATAACTATGTTTAGACATTTCTACAAACTTACTGCTTTTCAAAGAAAAACAAACTTCTTACCTTAAAAAACAAAATTTTGCCACATATTTCAAGCGCTTACATTAAATGCACAACAAATCGGAGCCCTATAATTAGATTATCAATCGGAACACAGACTTGAACAAATATACGTGCCGAAACAACGTCTGCACCTAGTATATCTTTATAAGTATAAGCTATATCATAGAATTTTGTTTGTTTATCAAAATAAATTGAAGTTTGGCTGTCATTTCTATGGAACAAACAACGATAAGGCAAGCAAAAGAAAAAAGAAATTCCAAATAAAGAACCAACAACTGCTGATAAATATGCGTGAGTTGGAAAGGCGGCTGCCAAAATACCAAAACTGTGAATGCTACTCTATGGCAGACATCTCATTCAATTATGTACATGACTAATTGGCTTATAAACTAATAAACACAATTTGATGTATAGCAAAAGTTTTGCTTGCAGTGTAGCCAACAGCAGAGAAATAGAGAGCCAGAGAATACAGACTAGAGACTAGACTGGAGAGCTGGCGCTCTGACTGACCAATTCATTTAGTTTTCAAAAGCTAATTAGCAAATAAAGTGAAATTAAAGCAATGCTAACGACAACAACTTACAACAATGAGCGCCTGACACTGCTCGACTACTGCTCGCTCCGCTCCAGAGCAGTTGCCCTAGCGATAGCGAAAAAGCGAGCATCTCGCGCTAAAACTAATTAAATGCAATAAGCAAGGGCAGCAGGCAGTGACAACTTTTTTCGTTTTGATGTGCAACGACATTAACAGGACGGACGCCTGCTCACCAGGAGAGCAAAGCCTTCATCTCATCATTATTACTATGCTACACAGAGCATACATACAGCTAACTAGAGAAGCAGCAGCCGAGCGGGAACTATAGCAACATGTTGGACTAGGTGTACGCGATTGCCACATTAAAGTAATTAGTTTAACATTAGTTAGCCGGCTGCAGTTATTCCTAATGAACAACGCAAATTTCATGGAATAATGTGTAGCTGTAGTCGCAACCCTGACACTTACCACTCTTGAATGTGGCCATTAGCTGCTCCGAGTCTGCTGCGTGTTGGCACACAAACAGTGAGGTGTCAAGTAGATCGTTGGGCGTATAGCCAAGTAGACTCAGCATTCTGTAAGCAAAAAGCAACAGTTTAGTTATAGAATTTCGTTATAAAGTCATATGTAGTTGTTGCTCACTTGTCATCCACATAGTTAAACTTCATGTCCAGCGAGTGCTTGGTTAGAAAAGTGCTAGTGCCCAATGGTATCTCAATGTTTGAAGGATGTGGAATGGGACGACCAATGGCAATGAGTACGCGTTCGCCCTTGGCATTGACCACCAAGTGTCCAGTAAGGTGAATGACCTGCAAATATAAAAGAGATTAAGAGATTAATACAAAATTTTAAATCAGTTGTTAAGTAAAGATTAGGCTATGCAGATATTTATGTCTGTTCCAAATCAACTAGTCTATCGGCAGTTGCAGTCAATCTCTTTTAAATCCGGTATGATTATGTCTAAACGATCTCAGTAAATTCTAATTGACTTCTAGTTTGGATATACTCTTTGTTTCTAACACTATAAACGTTCGGAGTATCTGGCATTTATATTCCTGTTGGTTACACCTCATGAGCTGCCACAGCTTAAGTTGACCCGGCTTTTCTTAAGAATGCTACATAATCACGATTTACATTGCAATCTTTTCAACATGAAATACTATCGTGAATATTTACAATGTACTAAGAAGATATTGTCAATCAAAGTTCTGAGCCACAAAAAAAGATAGTTAAGCTTGACAGCTCTTGTCGTAAGCATCGAGGGGATAACGCGAATCTCAAGAAAACTTTTACCTCCTAAAGCTTAGAAAAAAAATCTCTTGAATTTAAGATCTTAGTTTGTTATTAGAAAATATAGTTTCCTAGACTCTTAAATAGATTCAGTTTTAAATGCATTAGATAAATCTTGTTAACAAGCTATAAGTCAAATATTTACAGGCCCCAAATTTTAGTTGCAGCGATGTTCTTATGAACGAAAATACAATCATAAAAAACTAAATTGTTAGCTCTTGAGTTTAAGAAATACATTTTCTGAAGTAAGTAGTTCTGATAACAGATCTCTGCTTAGACTTATTTAAATCTTTCAAATCTAAATGTTACAAAAAGCCTTAAAAGTTCTATATAAGTCACAGATAAATTTTACATAAAGTTTCTAAGATCCCAAAACAATCTGTAGACTTACAAAGTTTCTTTTAAAAAGTAATCTGAGTACATACATTTGTAAATCGTAAAACCCTAGACTGAAAACTGGCTGACTATTTGGATTAACTGCAACCTACAAATATTCTTAGCTAGCTCGAAAACCGAATGGCACTACCTTATAGGAGGCACTCTTAATGTTAATGCTGCGTCCACGGCTGGTCAACGTGCACTTCAAACGCACGAAAAGATCACGATGATGAGTGTTGACGCCTGCCTCTAGCATTTGCTCATCCTTGACCTTATCAGCGATACCATTGCGTTTAAGATTGAGCGCCTCTTTGATCTCGGCATGATCACACTGATGCGTATACTCCCAAATTTGCTGGCCCAAAGTGTCAATCTAAAAAAGATTAAGGCAGATGAGTAAACAGGCCAATAATTAATTAGAGTTATAGTCATACCTTAGTGATGCCCAAATAGCTGATAATGTTTTCCGAAACATACGTGATTTCACCCTCATTGGAGAGTATAAGCAAAAATCCATCCATGATCTGCAGCCAGTCCTCATCATTGGGTTCCAACTTGGGCTTGACCATAGACTCATCATCTGTATCGGACTTTTCCAACTCACTTATGCAGTCCCGGTTCTTGAGCACTACAAAAAAAAAAAACCAAATTAGTGACTAGTGACTTAGCGCATTCCAAAGACTTACCAAAATTAAACATTTCGCGTACTTTCAAATAGGCAATTGTAATGCGCATTACCGAGGCCTTGTCCAGTTGATTGATATCCTCGGGCTTAACCGGTAGCGCCTGCGATAGTTCCGAAAAATATTCAGTTTCCTTTGAGCGACGACTGCGTGCGGCATCGCGTGACTTTTCCTTGCGCTTTTCATTGTTCCTGCAATAAAGAGATAGAGATTGAGTATACTGCATAAAAAAATGTACAAGTTGCCAGACTTGAGAAGCAGCACGTAGACCATGATTGATAAGCTGAGATTTGTTGTGCAACGATGTAAAGAGGTACAGAAACGTTTAGTGAAAGAAAATAAAGAAAAAAAAATCGAAAGCGTAAGCGGTTTTAAGCGCCCTGGAAGCTTTCTTGGATGCTGTGGGAGGACGCGCAAATGAAATCCACGTTGAGACCAATATTGGTTAAGCGTAGCCTAACAATAGATTTTCCCACTTTTGACGAAAGAGGCCTTAATTTTCTTTCACCAAGTGTTCTTCCATGAAGTTGTTCTTCCCACAAGTTTTTAAATTTTTTCTATGTATAAGGTTTGCTCTCTATTTAGCCAGTTCAGAAAAGCTAAAACAATTATTCGGTTCAGTTTCTATCAACTGGGAAGCCGAGCTCTTGTTTATCAGTTCATCAGCCATTTATTTTCCTTAAGTACTTTAGTGTCCCCAAGCCCAGTATTGATGGATTCTTCAAGGACACTCGTTTTAAGTCAGATCTTGCAACTGACACTTATTATAATCTGACTGTCACTGCAGATTTGTATAGCTGTGTAGTTGTGCTGGAGAAAACATCGATGTTATATCGATGTATCGAAGTTTAAAATATCTATATATCGATGTTGGCCAACAGAGATGTTTCTCCAGCACTTCTGCACTCATCAAATGGGTAATTAGTAGTGCTGGAGAAACATCTCTGTTGGCCAACATCGATATATAGATATTTTAAACTTCGATACATTGATATAACATCGATGTTTTCTCCAGCACTACTGTGTAGTCTTCTTAGCCAGTCTTCTTACCAGTCCAGAACCACTCCATTGCTCTCTTTTGAGAAACACTGCATACGTGCAAACTTCTTCAAACTAACCCTGCTAGCTCCTTTCATAGCCTTCGACTGTACGAAGACGTAAAAAACTTAAGATAGAGCTCATGGTACCTGGAAGCACTCGGGAGTATTCTTCCCTCTGACTTTTCTCCCGATGGCTCTGCCTGTGTGCCCTAATCCTAGATCCCCTCTACTCGAGGGATCAGTTTATACGATCCTCACAATTCTCTTCCACAGTTTTGGTTGACGACAACCTCAAATGATATCGACGCAGTGATTTGCGGGTGAAAGCAATTTCGTTTAAAATACGTTCATTTCAATTGTGCGGATTTCATTTGATTCAATTGGAAAGATTCAAGCTGGCAATTTTTCAATTGGTCAGCAACAATAAAAACACAAAATTTTTGCTATACGTCGAAGTTCAGGGCAGCTGAGAATTTGCCTATAGAGCATATAGTATATTATAGTTATGGTTGCTGCCAAATTAAAATTAATGTGCTTTTAATTTTAAACACATACTATTGGCGTCAACAAATAAGACCATATACTATATAAAGCGATATGATTAATGTGTTTAATGTTCTTTTTAAACAAATTTCCAAGAAATTTTAGCATAAAGTCTAAAAGTTTGTGGTCAAGCACGTGTGCGCTTAGAGGCTTAAAGACATAGAGACTGTTTGTTAACCATTATATCAGCTCATACGATCCAACTAAAACTTGGCACCATTTGCAAAGACCCCAAAAACACAAACCGTAATTAAATAGATACTAAGAAAGCACAAGTTTATATAATTATTTTTTTTAACAAATTGATTTGTTAATACACTTGAAATGTTGAGGTTGGCTTTATGAGTGTTAATGAACCCAATGCACCTGAACAATCAATGACTCACAGGGTCAAAGCCAAGTTGTTGCAATGTTAATGAAAAAAGCCTTTTGTCAGTAATGGCAACAATCTTAACAATAAATTTCATATGACAAACCAAAATAGTTGGCAAGTTCAATGAACCACGCCGTCTATGCACGAGGCTCGGTCATAAATTTAATAGAATATTCTCAAGACCCACGGCTGCCCCTCGGGAATAACAACTATAGCAAATAGCTTGCCAAGAAAATCACGCGTTAAATATAAAAGATTTTGCATGCTACAACAAAAAAAAAACATATTTCACACATTCATAAAATTATCTGCATTAAATGATTAATCATTTTATTTTAAAAATTGAGTTCGGGGTTATACAATCTACAAAAACAAAATGTCGATTTTTGCACGTATTGTACAAAGACGAAAGACAGAGTAAATACAGAATTCGCTAAAAGTCTGTGGGAAATAAAACAAAAAGACACAAATACGAAGTAAATGAAATAGCAAATGCTAAAAACAAAACATAAAACTAACTTGTAAAAATTATTAAAAGTCAAGGAAACGATTTGAAAGCAAAATTTCGCTTAGCAAATAAAAAAAATAAAAAACAAAGGCCGAATGCCTAAGATGCCATGGCTTGAACCAAGTTACCTTTAGTTTTTACGCTAATTTGTAACTATTAAATAAATAAATTAATAAATAAAAACACAAAATCAGAGGGCCAGTTATAGGCGAGGCGTTTCAACTATAATATGGCCCGATCAAGTCATGATCCAAGAATTAGAAGCTGACGCAAAGTGCAGCTACGTCTCTCGGAAATAGAGTGCCTAGGTTCAATTTTTATATGGTAACTATATGAAATAATGCACCAATACTAATCCAACTACAAACAAACGTCTAGACCAGTGGTCGGCACGGCCCTTCCCCATGGACCTATGGTTCACACGTACTGTGTTGTATACAAAACGCATGCATGTGTGCGTGATTTTTGTACTGGAATTCTCTCAGCCAATTCTCTGGCGTTGCCACGTTCTTATTGCAAAGCAAAAGACACGAAGTTGCTCGTGCATGACTTCGGCGCTTGCTTAGAGAGCGTGCTTGCTTTTTTACTCTCGCAAAACTAAAGCGCTCCAGCATTAGAATGCATTTTTGGGCTTAATCCACTACACGGTCACTTTTTAGGTCTTCTTAACAGTCACTACTACTTTGTTATGAGTACAAAAATGTTTATAGATGGCATCTCTAAGATATTCTCAACCATCGTCGGCCACTCCATAAAGACAATGTTTTGTACCCTAAAGTTAGATTTTGGAGCTTCTGCTACGTGGTTAAAAAACTTAGCAGGCTGAAATATCCTGTTGCGGTAGGTACATCCTACGGATATGGTACCGAATCGTAACTCATATAATTTAATACATGCCTCTGCATATATGTGGCCAGATAAAAAGCATGTAGGACACTTGCACATTCCACTAATCGCAGACTTTATTATGAGAAGTTTTCCGGAACCGATTCTTTCTTAGCAAATGTTTAAAATATACTTTATGTCTTGTTATTCTTGTTAGATTCCATCAGAATCATCAAAATTAGACGTTTTCCATCAAATTCAGTGTTCTTTGGCACCTTTCTATAAAAACTTTGAGCAATTATTGAATGTAGTACATGCGCCTTGGCGCACCATTAATATAAAATGTTTACCGGCCTATGGGACCGTATATTACGATTTTTTCTACCATACTTTTTTACTCTACATGTAGGTGAGTTACAATCCAAGTCATCCAACTGCCAGATGGCCTCATTAAATCATCCGACAATATTTGGAATTGCACCCCTGCCCTTGTTAATTGAGAAGTTTTCTGCATTTTTTACCAAGTTTCCGGTGTCTAATTGAATGAACAACAATTTTGACCACTTTTTACCCAGATTAAAGAATCCCTTTAATCCTTCCCTGCTCTTCGTCCTATTTGTGTGATACCGTTGTGATACCGCAATGGTGTGCCTTACTGCACCCTCCCCACTCAAAATATCCTCTATATGTACCAAGTCACAGCTCAAACCACGAAATGCATCTTGCACTCTGCTCTAAGAGCTGGGATAAGTCTTTTAGAAGAATGACTTGAGGAAGCGAAACCTTGTTCTACACAGTCCAGTGCAGTGACAGTGTTGTTCGGATTTTTTTTCTGCGAAGGACCATGGGGCAGTATCCTCGCAACGTAAATCGAATTTTTATACCGATGTCAAATAAGCATTTTATAGCCAAAACCAATTACTAGGTCGGATTTGCCCCACCTTACCTTGTACTAAGTATAGACACGGACACATTACTCAATTTCTTCAAAATCATATTTTTTTTGCCATATGTCTTTACCCAAAGTATATTTAATACAAAAATACCATACAAAAAATCATCAAAGTGCTTCAAGCATTTCAATAACTAACAATAAAGCCATAACCCATAAACCCACTTACATTTCGCCCGGCAACAGTGGCTGGCTCTCAAGAAGTACTCAAGGCCGTCGATAGGTTTACCATGACAGGCGACATTGTCTGTGGGTAAGCTTTACATGTCAAACACACCATACACATATTAAAAGTGCCGCCATATCAAACATAGAACCCACCTAAAGAAACAAAAAAAAAATAAAAAAAAAATGTTGCAATCCAATCAGGCGGTTGCTTTCAATTTTGGGCCTAAAGTCGCTTGAAGACTGTCTGTCCATCAAGCAGAGTCCCCGATGACAAACAAATTTAGGCCTACAGCAACTCGTTTTGTCAGAGTGAATATTAAGAATTTAATATATTTATTTTTGTGCATATAAATATCATATTGAAATAATCGAAAAGTTTCCATTGCTATAATGTGCGCAAATTGTTTATAATAATAAATAAAATTAAAGTTTGCACATCGAACTCTATTTGTTCTCGGCACCGATTGATTGAATACTAATGTGTCGTTTAAACAAATGAATTGATTACATTAAGTATTTAGAAAAAAAAAAAAGAAAAAATTGTGGATTATTTTAAATATTCATCAAGCGCTTCAGATTTATAAATAAGCATTTCCGGCCGCAACGTAGCACCAGGCCGGGCGTAAGCGTGGTGCTTGTTTATGTCCATGCTCTGGACACGTGCGGATCCATATTAAGCGACTTTCCATGCAATTTTTATTTGCATTATAAGCAAACAGTTGCATTAAGCTCAAAATACAACCAAAAGTGGATACATCAAGATCATAAAACAATAAATAGTATCAAAAAAAAATGGGAAAACAGGCAAATTAAAGAAATGATAAGCAAATTGTGGTCTCTCATTTGATAACCCCCCGCCGAGGGTAACACTGATTATCTGCAGCAGAAAGTGTTGAACCCAATAGACAAGCAGACGGCAGCATAAAAACCCAGTGCGAGCAAATAGACAAAGAATTATTAAATCCTAATGCACACTATCTATGTGGACGTTTGGCATAGCCAACTCCACAGTACATTATGTTACGTATGTGCGTCTGTTCCCTCGGAACTTCTAAGCTGCTTACCATAATTTGACAAATGAGGTATCGTTGAAATCGTCTTGATCGTCAGCTGGTTATAGGCTATATGACGTCACATTAAATTGAATATGGCGACCTCTAGAGGTCATGAAGTTATGAATAAAAAAAAATTTTAGTGCTGCAGTGTTGTATATCGAAGCCCGTTTCAAAAATATATTTCCTTTATCTCTATTTACAAAATCCAAATTTTTTCTTTCATGGAAAAAAAAATTTGCAACGATATCTTTATTCGTTTAGGAGATATGGCTTGTCAAAAAAAGTAAAAACCATTAAAATCAAAGAGGTTGGCAGTTACTCGCTGCTTTGCTTTGATAAATTCAATCATAATAAGTTATGTGCTCTGCACATCACTACAAATATGTATTAACCAGGGGGCTCCTACAACGCGTAACCCCAATAAGGCATAATATATCATTTCGAAACATTCCCTACACTTTCGTTAATTCTTAAAAACTAGAGAATGCTAATGCTGTACCTTCCCGACGCTTAAATACTCGGTACCAACGTAGTTCACGCAGTTTTTAAATGAACTGCTTTCAAAGGGGTTAAAATTTAGTATTTTTTGACTATAACACCCGAAGTTTCCAGCCGATTTTTATGAAATTTGCTTCTATGAATGGGCAATGAAAAAACGAAAGTATATGGTGTGTTTTAACTTACATTAATTTCAAAGAGCTTTATAAGATTGTAAAAAAATTTCATTAAATGGCCAATTAAATAAAGGGTTTTCCAACAAGAGGTGTTATTTTGAATCACCCGGTATTTCGGTAGCTGTCACTTTTGAAGCTTTATTCTTTGACATTTGAGAAGTAGAAAGTACGACATTACTAAAAATGGAACGATACACGCTTCAACAACGCATTGAAATTATTAAAATTCAATACAAAAATGGTGAAAATCTTGCAGTCACAGTTCGCGAAACTAAAGCATTTTTGGGTCGTCGTGAAGCACCTTGTCCGACCGCAATACAAGCAAAATTGTCGCATCTGGGGCTCGGAAAACCCAAGAGTTATTGTTGAGAACACAAGCAACGAAACCATTGCTCTTTTACGGGAAAAGTTTCCGGACCGTGTTATCTCTCGAAGAGCTGATCACAACTGGCCACCGAGATCTTGTGATTTAACACCTTGCGACTTCTTCCTTTGGGGCCACTTGAAAGATAAGGTCTACGCCAACAGCCCAGCTTCGATTCAAGACCTCAAAGATAGAATTCGTGAGGCTATCGAGGACATAGGGCAGCCACTTTGCGATTTGGTTATGGAAAATTTCATGAAAAGGACATGGTCCTGTAAGCGTGGTCGTGGTGGCCATTTGGCTGATGCGGTGTGTCATTATTCACGGCATACCTTCCTCTTTATTATGAAATAAACATCCGATCATTTATCTCAAAAAATGGCATTTTTCTTTAAATACCAAAATAACACCTCTTATTGGAAAACGCTATAGAATTCAGATAGAGGTGTAGCTTATACGTAAGGTGTCATGGAATTTATCCCTAGGATAAAGATTTTTGTCTATAAAATGCTTATTTGACATCGGATCAGCTCGTCCGATATAGCACATTAAAGCTAACGCTTTGCCGCAACTTTATAGAACTATTTATTTCTACTGACCATTATTAATTTTTGACATATGAACATTTTTCAAAAATGTCAACTTGTGTCATTTTCAAAAATTGTGGGGTAAACCCGACCGCCTATTTTTTTGGCTGATTTAGCACAGATGTGTTCTAAATTTAATGGTTTTTCGATTATAAATCAAAAGAGCATGTTATTGTTTTACAGAACTGAATGTATTTATTTGAAAAAATCTTAATGTTAAGAACTTAATGATCGAAATGAAAGTTTACTGACTGTCAATAAATGATGATTGGATTGAATAGCTAATTAACTAAACAGAGTTATTTGATTTGCTTTACAAATAGCTTGCTGGCGTTTTTTTGGTCTGAGCTGGACGCCTGGTTAGCCCCACAGTTTAGAGGTCGGACTTGCCCCACTTTGTCATTTATCATGACCACACCTATAATGAAAATTTTACGAAAATTCCAACCAATACTATAAATGCACTATATAGCTCTAAATTTATAGTATATAAGCCATCGCTTTTTCGTTCACTTAACAAGAAAATTTATTTTTTTTAATTTAATTGAAAATCGTAAATATATACTTTTTGTCATTTGAGCATCTGAATGTAGACTGACAGACAACTGTCATGGTACTAATTGGATTATTTTTAATGCTCTACACGACAACACTAATACGAGCTCGCTCAGTATTGCTGTTTTTGAGCAACAGCGGGAGGTCGGGTTTGCCCCACCTTACCTTTTATACATTTTTTTATATTAAAATACGTTAAGAACAGCATTGGCACAGTCTTGGCAACCTCAATCAATGAAAAACTAATTTTATGACAACAAAGAATTTGTACATAATTTATACTTAAAATATGGTGTATCCGAAAAATACAAAATGTGTTATCACTTAATAAGCAGCTTATTGTTATAAAAAAATGTTAATTGAATATTAAAAAAAACTTAGTTTACGAAAGCAAAAATAAAAATTCGATTTGATTTAAGTTAGTTGACAAATCTTAGGTTGGGCTAATGCGAAGTAACGATTAAAATCAGAATATCAAAATGAAAGTAGGATATGAAAAATAAACTAGTTGAAACGAAACAGATACATTTCATAAGACTTCTTTTACTTTCATTTTATTCATCGTTCGTCAAAAGATTGCAAAAGATCGAGAAATATAATGACGCATATAAAAATTACGATTAAAGCCTAAAAATCATTTAAAATTATTGTAATCGTTGTAAAAAAGATTTATTCCTTATGAAACTAGTGATAACAGGAAATACAAAATTTACCTAGATTTACGTTTAAGTGTATCTAAATACGTCTATACAAAACCATACGCTGATGTCGTAGCTGCTTATATGGTTAAAAAGAACCATGTGGGAATTATCAAGACTGCATTGTTTTCAAATTTGCCGAACAAACGTCAATCGATTGCGTCGTTAATGATCGTTATTGTAATTCAATCGATTCAATGCGGCACGCGCTAATGCATTTCAATACTACTATGCGGGCTTATATATTACATATAGTATATATACCTATGTATATCATCGTTCACGACATTGTAGTATGTACTTTGAGAATTAAACAGTATAGAACTAGAAAGGCAAACGAATATCGCATTTGCGTTTTTTTTAGCGTTGTCCTACAGAAATTCCCAGAAAGATTAAATTCCTGTTTAAATGGAGAATGGTTTTATAAGCGATAAATTCCCAGCACACTCATATGTCTTGAGTCCATGGGCGATGGGCGATGGTCTGTAATGTGACGAAAGCGAGGACAACTATCACTCCACTTTACTTTTCTTCTTTCTACTTTTCTTTTGTGGAAACGTCAAAGGTTCGTTGTTCATAAGACTCAAAAATCTACACACATGATTCTATTGTAGCTTGTTATAAAAAGTACAAACATGTTAGAATGGAATGTTGAGGCATAAGAGGAGGACTAGCTATTGCTCCAAGTGAGGAACAGCGACCTCTGGATATGATCGTAAGGGGCAATACCAGTGTAGAATTTTCAGAAAATTGATTTTTTTTTTTTAGCTAATTTTGTAGACAATTATGAAAATGATTTTAAAAAAAATTTCCCCACTTCGGGCCAGTTTTAAAACTTTTAACGCGCTTTTCTCGAAACCCCTTTTTTTCGAATGGCTTCACGAATAACTCGGACAATTTTTATCCGATCGATTTGAAATTTTGACACAATCTTTATAGCATCATAGTGAACCACGTGGGATTCTGTCAAAATAATCAAAACTTTTGATTTTAAAACTCATTTTCCATGTTGACGAAAAAAAATTGTTTTTTCATATTTATGTACGGAGAGCTGCTACACAAAAATAACACTATAATAGTTTACAAATTTTAAAAAATTTTGGTATCCTCAACATGTTTTCGTCATGTCCGTAGTTAAATGCCACGCTAAATCCGAAAATGAAGTCCAAAAATTTTTTCATGGAACGGATTTCGAGATATTTCGAAAAAAAGTGTTTCTTCTTAAAAGCAATTATCTCTGGTTGTACCAAACTGATTTTGATTACTTTTTACCAACGTGTAGATACTTGAATTATCTATCGATTATACTCGGAATATATTTTTGTCAAATTTACGGTTTGTTCGTTATTAATCCATTCGTATGAAATTTTTCCTCATTTTTATGAAATTTAAAAAAAAAAATATATTTCGGACGTAAATTAAAAAATTTAAAAAAATTTGTTCATACAGTTTTATTTGTGGCTCGTAAACTTTGATCGATTACGAAAAAAAAATGAGTGGTTGTTTATCAAAATCGGAGAAAAACCTATATGAAAAAGTAAACCGATTTTGATATTTGGTACAGAGCTTAAGAACTCTAAAAAACTTTCGAATAACAAATTTGGTTACGATATCTTTATAAACAAACGTAGGCCAATTCTGGCCCCGGATTCGGATTCTACGCAGCAAATTACTTCGGAAATGACCGATATTTTGGAAAGCTAAACCATGTGGGTCTGTGTTATTTTTCAATTATACGAAATCGGAATTGATCATTATAAAAAAACAACACATACGCTCTTCTGCTACGCATTGGGAATCAGCGAAGAAGAAAGTTCCGGCTATGATAAGGCATACATGCGTTAATACAGGGTATTTTAAGGTCGGTCAGGACCGACTAAAGCATTCATGCATGCTAAGGGATGAAAATTATAGAAAAGAAGAAAACAGGGATATTATGGTCTGGATGATCTGAATTGAATAAAGAAGACCGTACGGGGGTTGGCACGTAGGGGGCAGAGCTAGTTTTTTAATAAAACAAAGTGGAATTTATGCAGTTTATAAAGAAGTTAGGAGTTTTGATTCGATCCAAACAATTTTTGAAATATACTGTTTAGAACGCAGCCTAGCTTTAAGTCTTTAACGAGAGGGTTTTAAAGATAGCGATTTAAAAAACTGAGACACTTTTGTTTGAAAATTTGTGGCTGCCAATAGTTTTGTTAAAATGCACTTTCGGGTCAATGCACGATTGAAACAGGTTATAAAAACTATAATAAAAACTAAAAATATTGTTTTTTTTCTTATCTGCTTAACCGTATTGTTTAAATAAAAAAATTCCGATATTATATTATATTATATTATATTAAAAATTTTCCAAACTTTCAAATATAGACTCATTTTTTATCACGTTCGAAAAATTTGTCGAAAATTTTCTATTGCAAACTAAAAAATTGAAATTCAAATATTTAGCGATTTAAATAAAATCTGAAAAATGCTTTCTGGACCCAAGTGATTAATCGTTTCCCAACTGCCCACTTGAAAATCACAAAAACAAATCAAAAACGAGGAAAAATGAAATAGTATTACAGTAGTCTAAGCACATAAGAGTAGAAATGGACACATGTTCAGATAAGACTGTAGAGTCGCTACTTGCTTGAACTACTTTGTTGTAAGATAAGCGCCATTTCAAGACACAACGAAAATAGTTTTAGAAAGCACATAAAATCACGCATTCCATATACAAAAGTCTCTGTAACTATCTAAAAACTTACATAAAGTCTTCGATATCCACAAATTGCGTATACTGACAGGGTTCGGGATTGTTGGGCGCATAACCATAGCAATAGGCATAGCTCCAGGGTTGATTACCGCGACAGGGAGCTGTTTCATTTAGTAGATTTGGTCTTTGCTGATAGTAGGGCATGGGCGGAGTTGGTGCGCTCTGTACATAGGGAAAACCCTGACGATGATAGGGATGATAACGCACCAGACTCGACACTTCATCATTCGGGTTCACAAAACGCGACGTTTGCGCTGGGACACTAGGCGGTACCGATACATTATAGAAACCGACATTATTAAAATTCACGGTGGGTTCATTGTTTAGACATGGTGCATATAAAGCATTGTTGTTTTTGTTATTTAGTTGTTGTTGCTGTTGTTGTGGTTTGAATTCCGGTTCATAGCAAGAGAAATTCGAATCGTCATCGTAAAAGGAAGTTTCGCCATAGGAAAAATTGCCATTTTCCCAGGCGGGGAAAGAATTGTACATTGTTTTTGGATTTGCTGCCGCCCATTAAGGTGGAGCATACAAACACACGGGTATTGCACACGCGTTTAATATGGAACTCGATGCGTTAAGGAACACGACGTACAAAATTCAAATTGCAAATGAGCGAAAAGTTTCACAATTTCCAAATTAATATTTATATGCTTTTGGTGGCGGCAACTAAAATGGCTAAAAGTAAATCGCTGATACCACAAAGCACACACACACACACTCTGAAAACCACAAATCCCCCAAACAACAACAAAAAGGGCTGTTAGAGTGAGCAAAAAACGCCAAAAGCCCATATGAAAGAGCTCTACTACAGTAGACATTAACATCAGTCTCTGGCTCATTACTTCTTGTTATCAGTCACTATCAACAAAAGTACAGCCTACTGATAAGATAACACTTGTATACAACAACAACAACAACAGTGCGACAAAAATAAAAACAACTTCATTGCACCCGCTCCACCCAGTTGTTGGCCTACCCCATTCTCATTACCTCTTCGTCAATGGTTAGCTAGACTCCGGTTCGGGCCGGGACGACTAACTTATTCATAAGATTGTCTAGGCATGCCAACGACGAATTGTCGTGCGCGGAGCAAGATAAGACCAAGTGACAGGGTACAATAATAAAAAGAAACACAATAATTTAATATAAAAACCACAAAAGTTATGTAGTATATTAACTTGTCTTTTTTTTTTCTTTTCTCAGAAGTCGAGCCACTCGACGTCGACAATTAAGTACTGCATACTTTTGTGCGTGAGATAAAATTGTGAAAAGGATAGAAATGGGTGGGTAGTTCTGGGGCATAAACACCAAGACAGTACGAGCTTCAAAAGCGTGCTTTATAAGTTGTGAACAATGCACGAAATACTTGTGACGTCAGATGTCAGCGAGAGAGCCGCTGTTTAATAGGACTTCTATGTCAAAATGATCTTTTGGGCTGTGGTTACAACAGTCATTAAATCGGACGAGACCATAGTACGGACGCCAAACTCAGAGATATATAGGAACTTTCTCACTCAAACTAGAATCTACTACTGACACCTGATCACCTCAGAGCTCTGTCGGAACTCCCCTCTCTCACACTGCAACTCATATTAACAGAGACAATAATAAGGCTTTTCTCTTTTCGCAAAAGTTGTTTGGTAGAACATGGTGTTCCGTCCTAAAATTAGCTTGTGATAAAATTAAACCTCATCTATGAGGCCATGGCTCAGAGATCTGTCTTCTCTCACACAGGAAGTCATTACTAAAAACAACAAACTGGTTTTTCGTCTGCAAGAACCTATTTGGTAGGCACACGGTGTTTCTATATCGAAATGATCTTTTGGGCTTTAACCACTGTGATCAAATTAAACCTAACCTATGTAAGCTCAAAGATCTCCCGGAACTCTATTTCACAAACTGAAACTCACATTTACAGAAACCATATGATTATTTTTCTTCTGTTTGAAGCTGTTTGGTAGAAAATAGTTTCTTGAACATGAAATAATCTTATGGGCTATCACCAAAGTGATAAAGTCCAACCCTGGCGTGGTCGACAAAAGGCACACAGGTAACAATTACACGTAGCGTTGCTTATTAAAATATCTTGTTTGCATTGGTACGATGGGAGCTATAATCGACTTAAGCTCTTTGAGGGCAGCTTTTTGCTTTCAACCTGTCTTCAACAGAGGGACGCCTGTTTCATCCGCAGCTGTCGGTTAATCGCCTGGCAATTTCAGTCCTAGATCGCACGACGTTATATTTTTTTTTAGTGGTTTGCAAATATTGTCTAAGGAACTGAAACGTGAACTTTTTCGTACCATGATTTATGACGACATCCGGCGTGGACTATCTCGACAAAAGTGCAGACCGAAAGGTCGATAAAAATGGTTTGTATTCGCCGAAATCATCGATGCCGTAGACATAACGATAAAGCAAGATCGTCATGTAAGTAAGATTTAGGCAGCCCTGAGCAATAGTTCCCCCATCGTACATTCAATAATGCATGAACAGGAGAAGAAGAGAGAGAGAGAAGAGAAGAACTTGACTCATGTCGATTGGTGCAAAGAAAAGTTGAAGCAATACAATCGCCGTGGTTAAAATACATTTATATTTTTTTTTTTTTTTTTTTATTATAAAAAAAGTTTGTATATCATTTAATAAAGCTAGTTCCCTACTACCAATCATGGCAGCTTAACCTAGATGTACATAAAAAAAAATAAAATAAAAACCAATTATAATTTAAGGGTTCTACATACGAAAAAAATAACAAATAATAATAATAATTTACAGGAATATATACAATTTTATATAAACTTTAAAAACGTTTGAACTTATTTATAAGAATCTCGAAGGAAGATCCCCTGGATGACACCTTTTAAGTCTTCTCTTTCTAGCTCTCAAGGTCAGCCGCCTCGCAAGCGCATTTGGATGTATTTCAAGGCGTTCGATGTATTTTTGAGCTTGCGACCGTATGACGTCGCCAACTTTAGGGATTTTCAGGTCTCTTTCAATGTCCCTTGTGCGCATGTACCAAGGAGCATTGGAAATTCTTCTCAGGATTTTGCTTTGCACCACTCTAATTTTATTAATGTGGGACTTCGCAGCAATACCATACACTTGCAACGCGTACTTCCTTATTGGGCTCAAAATGGACTTGTATATGGTGACTTTGTTGGAGAGGGAGAGCTTATTTTTGGGGGAAAGCAGCCATGATATTTTCTTAGCTCTGGCAAAAACTGTTCGCTGAACCATCGTTATATGCCTGTTGAAAGTAAGACTTCTGTCCAAAATTACACCCAGGTATTTATGTGCAGGCTCATGCTTGAGAGTGGAACCCAGCATCAAAATTCCGGGGCATGATCGACGTCTTTTGGCGAATGTAACACATGCGCATTTGCTGGCGTTGATTCCTATGTTCCAATCTAAAGCCCACTTTTCAAAACTATATACATATTGCTGCAAAGCCTCCGTGGCAATGTCAATTTCTGAGTTTCTCGTTAGCACTGCAGTGTCATCAGCATAGGTAGCAATTAGAGTGTTATCCACACCAACTCTTGTAACTGCACCAGACGTGGGCATATCTGCAGTATAAATTGAATAAAGAGTGGGCCCTAGCACACTGCCTTGGGGAACACCAGCACAGATTGGTCGCTTTGTTGATTATGCTCCATCGACCACGACACAAAAGGACCTGCCCATTAGAAAGCTGTTGACGAGCTGGAAAAGTTGAGGAGTCAGACTGCTCTTTAATTTGCTAAGCAGTCCATCATGCCACACCCTATCAAAAGCTTGCTGAATATCCATGAACACAGCCACTGAATACATCTTATACTCCATGGCCTCCAATGCAAAATTGACAACACAGCAGTTGTTCTGGAGTACCGTGACTTTTACGAAAGCCAAACTGCCACTTTGGAATTGCTTGCGAAACGTTTTCGAGTTTGAGAATTCGGTTTAGAATCACCCTTTCCATCATTTTACCCAGGGCTGGGAGGAGACTGATCTTAATATTATTATTATTTCCTTGAGTTCACAGAATTAGTATATCCATTTAAAAATCACTTTCTTTCTTCTATTTCAAGGTGGATGATGTTCAACCAATATATTATAAGATCTTCACAGGCGTCAAATCTGGCCTGAAAACAACGATCGACAGTATGGCTCTTCCAAGACAAACCAAATATAAAAAAATTTTGTACACACATGCCGGCACTATACCACTGGAGAAACGTGGGACGGTTACTTTTGAGTGGTATATGTTACAACAATTTGCTTGCTAGACTTGTCTAATGAAATAAGGAGAAGGAACCGCAAAAGATGAATCAATCTTCATAACGCTAATGCGAGCTTTCACACATCGAGCGCTGAAAACATCGCATTGATTATCCATCCGCTGGACAGTCCTAATTTAGCGCCCAATAATTTATTTTCTTTCCAAGCATCAAAAATAAACAGCGCGTTCAACGTCTTTCTGCCGCTGTAGAAAAGCAGTCTAACCATGTTTTGGAGATAGCTCAATCAGGTGAAAAAGTACTTTAATATTCATGGACAATAGCAAAAAACAAATGTGGAAGGCACTTATTACAGGAGAGAGAGAAACATTCTAAATTGAATTGCATTCCAGTTGCATGGTTTCCAGCTCTGGCTGGTCCTTCAAACAAAGCTCGAATTACTTTTGAAATCCTCCAAAATGTAATAAGTTTGGAAAAACTCCTACATTGCTAACTGGACGTCAGCTTAGCTTACTGAACTCTGTATAACTAAAAGTTGTAAGCAAATCTAGCGTGGGGATCAAGTAACCCTAATTCAGACAAAAGTAAGCAATGGACTTGAAATATTTATCACGCCTGTACCCAAATCCGATTCTGATTTTCATACGCAGACTCTAACAACTTAACATTATCATATAAGTAACTCTTGTATTATTCTCCAACGCCTGCTGTGGATATTTGGAATCGGAATCCAAATCCAGTTTGAAAAATATCTTAATTTGGAGTCCGCTTTCAAGCTTTCGGAATCACTGCACAAGTCCAAAGCCAAATCCTATTAAATTCACATTGTACATAGTATATTCGTACACAGCGCAACAGATTCTCGAAAATTGTAAGGGCTACAAAAGACACATCATAAAAATGTCAACCATCAACAAACACTCTCTGTCTCTCTCTATCCCACACACACTCGCACACACACACCATACTAATATTTGAAGGACTTCGATAAAAATATTTACATACGCAGAACCAAAAATTAGTCACAAATTGCAGTAGTTTCCATAACAAAAAATAATATGTATTTAAGTATAAATTAAATGGTTAAAAATTTACTTAATATCCAAGGCTGAACATTTTTAGTTGCTTAGACAACTGACTGATTGCTTGACGACTTGGCTTACTGGAGCCAAAGCCAGAAAGGAACTTGCGCTGACTACTAACGCCGTTTTTATGCCGGATCCAAAAATGAGATAAAAATTCTAATCTACAGTAAATATTCGTTTTACGTAATTGAAGTTAAATATTTACACAGTTTCTTAAGCAAATATGCGCTGAAAGTGAAATGAGATAAGTTTTGAATGGTAACGCGAAACAGTTATAATGGGTGTCACATTGGGGTCTACAGCATATACCCTGAAACCCTTCCTTCAGGCCAGATACGGATCTAGGATTTTGTCTTGGGGGGGTTCTTCACTACGAAGTGAATATATGTATATCACAACTCGCAAAAGACTTTCAACTCATTTTTCCAACTTTTGGGGTGGGGTCCGGATCCGCCACTGCTTCAGGCATACAGTCAATACACCCGTGTTGATCAACTGATGATCAGATTTTGTCTATATGTGTTCATGCTCGTTTGTTCATTTCAGCTTTTAACTCTGTCTCCTGGAAACCAATAGAGCTTGCAATTTTTCAGAAGCTAGAGTTTTTTCATTCACGTACATTTATTTTCGGAAAGTGCGCTTAGGAAACGTCCATAGTCTCCATCGATTCCCTACTTTTCTCCCGACAGATCTGAAAGCACTATCTAGGGCAAGTTGACGTAGTGTATCAGCATTTGTTCTCATTGACACTTTCGGCATATAACAGACTAAATCTTTTAAAGCTTTCGTACGATCCTGATTAATTTATACCAATGCTAATGCAAGGGTCCACAAAAGGTAACACCAAATTTGAAGACTTGAGCAATTTGAAAAGAACTGAATATATCTTTAAAATCTTTCACAAGATCTAGAACGTTGTCGAAAGATTAGGTTTTATAGTATGCGTTAGTGCTGGAGAAAACATTGATGTTAAATCGATGCATCGAAGTTTAAAATATCTATATATCGATGTTGGCCAACAGAGATGTTTTTCCAGCACTTCTGCACTCATCAAATGGGTATTTAGTTGTGCTGGAAGAACATCTCTGTTAGCCAACATCGATATAGAGATTTTAAACTTCGATACATCGATGCATCGATATAAAATCAATTTTTTTTTCTCCAGCACTACTATGCGCTCTGCAAGGAAACTGAGTTAAATATAAACAAGATCCGACTTCAGCTACGAAATGGTAGGGATTAACTTGAGATCATTTTCAAGCTGAGATTTATGCAATCTGGCAAGTGGCTAGACTTATTGATACCGTGGACGAAAGTCCAAGGAACGTTATAATTCTGATCGATAGTCAGGCTGCAATCAAGGCTCTGTCATCCATACCATAAAGAGCAAACTGATCCGTAAGACGGTGCTTGCGCTCAACCGTATCCACCACCACTCAATCACCCTCTGCTGGGTACCGGGACACTCAGGCGTCTCTGGTAACGAGGAGGCTGATGAGTGCGCCAGGATCGGATCAGCGCTGGCAGCCAACCTTGCGGTTACGGACATAGAAAGACCTTTACAGGACGTCGTATGGCAAATCAGGGAGACGGCCAGAGCTCTGGTGGAAAGAGAATGGGACACGGTGTCCGGTTGTCGCATCTTTCGAGCACGCTGGCCTAGGTATAACCCAAAGCGCACATCTGAACTCCTGCGTTTTCATAAAAACAGGACCAAGATGGTGGTAGGAGTTGTAACGGGGCACTGCACCATTGGCCACATGGCTGAGAGACTGCATGTTCCCCATTACGACTTCCGCCGTAGCTGCGGAGACAAGGAGGAGACAGAAAGCATCCAACACCTGCTGTGCGACTGCCCCGCGCTTCTAAGAAGACGAACCCAGTTTCTGGGAAAACCGTTCTTTGAGGATCTGGGTAGTTTGGCTTATGTGCCCATAGCGGATCTAGCTGCGTTTGTCGAATCCTCAAAATGGTTTTGGTAATTGGAGAGTCGTAGGTGATTAGGGATGTCCTACAGTTTTGATCCTCCTCACCCCCCTCCCCACTCCCTTCTCCAACTCCTTTCTTCTTTCTCTCAAATTAGGCAACACAATGGACTTCATGGTCTCTGGGTGCTCTCAGTTAACTGAGCTGCCTACTTTACCTAACCTAACCCAACTTGAGATCAAATTTGGTATACCTAATTCCGAGATCTGGGTTCTAAAATGACTTCTTTGGCTATATCGATATTGATGTTGACCTTTGCCAGCTTCTGCCGCCGTGCTTTCTAGAACTATATATAACTCCGAAGAATTCAAAAATGTGTAATGATTGATATGCAAAAGTTCAAATGTATAAAAAGTCTAAGACATATAAACTATTTCACCTTTACTGAATCAAATGGCGCAAATTATTATTGAAATATTTGCTTGACTTTGCGTATTAATTAGTCAATAAACGAATAATTATTTTAATAGCTTAATAAAAAGGAATAAACACTGCTACTGTTTACAGTTTACTGAACAAGCGAAGCTCGGAAAACAATTAAGGCCGTTCTGAATTAATTAATGCATTACAACCATTAACAACAATTACAATTATACTATACATAAAATTGTAAGGAATTTTTTGTTTTTTGAAATATAGTTGGAAAGTCTCAAGGGGCCTTGATAATTTCATAAGTGAATAAATAAATTAACTTTCTTTCATATAAAATTGCAATTGAGGAAACGGCAAAATGCAGATTAAAAATGTAATGATTAAAATATGTATATACACATATGTCTGAGAGCAGAGGCATAGAAAGCTTTTCGCGCAAGGGGTTCTATGACAACTTTTTCATTTCTATAAATATATATGCAAAGTGTGATACAGGAACAGAAGCTATAACCCAATTGTTTAACATATAAATTAATTATAGAATATTAAGGAGCTTCTTTTAACACACTTTACTCGGAGGGCGCACTCTTCTCCTTTGAAATTCGAAAGCAATGAAACGCGCTCATGGTCAATTATATTTTTTGGTTTATTTTAAGAGTATTTATTGCATACTTAATTTATACTTTTTTATTAAACATGCTCCACTAAATACAATATAAAATTTCAATGTCTCTTGTGAACGCAAATATGCAAGCTTGCTTGCGCCATCTAGCGACAAACACTGGTAAGCGCAACTGCAACGTTATTTTCATATTCCACCTAGCGGCAAAAAATCAACATCAAAATAAATGATGACGATGAAAATGACGACAAACAAATTTTGTAGAACAAAGTTCTTTAACGTATTTGTATACCCTGTATCGTATGGTACAAAGGGTATATTGTGTTTGTGCAAGCCGAAAATGTATGTAACGTACAGAAGGAGACGTCGGAAACCCCCCAAAGTTACCTAAAGTATGATCAGAGTGACTAGAGAAGTCGATATACCCATGTCCGTCTGTCCGTCTGTCCCTATGAACGCCTAGATCTCAGAGATGGTAAGAGCTAGTCAACCAAACTTTCAGATTAGATCCCTTATTAATCCATAGGAGACAAGTTTATTTTATTTTTTTGATATCGGGATTACATTATATAGCTCCCATAGGGGTGTTTCAAAGGACCTCGAAAAAAAGGAAAAGTTTTAGATGGATAATTCGTTTGTTTATGGAGATATCATAACCAAATTTGGCAATTGGAAGTTTTTTAGAGACCCCCAGCACTGTTCCAAATTTTATCAAAATCGGTTGACTATATCATATAGCTCCTATATGATCGATCGGTCGAAAAAAATGTTTTTTGTACAAAACTCGTTGTGTTTCGTTTGTTTGTGAAGATATTGTAACCAAATTTGGCGTTAAGAAGTTTTTTAGAGTTCCCAAGCACTGTATCAAATTTTATCAAAATCGGTTGACTATATCATATAGCTCCCATAGGACCAATCGGTCAAAAAACGTGTTTTGTGCAAAATTCGTTGTGATTCGTTTGTTTGTGAAGATACCGAAACCAAATTTGGCAGTCGGAAGTTTTTTATAGTTTCCAATCAGTGTACTAAATTTGATCAAAATCGGTTGATATAGATTTTAAACTTCGATACATCGATGCATCGATATAACATCGATTTTTTTCTCCTGCACTACTATGCGCTCTGCAAGGAAACTGAGTTAAATATAAACAAGATCCGACTTCAGCTACGAAATGGTAAGGATTAACTTGAGATAATTTTCAAGCCGAGATTTATGCAATCTGGCAAGCGGCTAGACTTATTGATACCGTGGACGAAAGTCCAAGGAACGTTGTAATTCTGATCCCATAGGACTGATCCGTCAAAAAAATTGTTTGGTGCAAAATTCGACTGATTTCTGTTTGTTTATGAAAATATACGGGTATACACTCATATAAACAAATGTACCCGGCAGACAGGTTTTCCGATAAACAACGATATACCTAGCATTATTTAATATTGATTTTGACATTTGAAACAAATAGCAATATTTTATATGACTAATTCAAAAAACATCATAAAATGCATATCAAAATAAATATTTTTTCAGGGCCTAAACTTATTATTTTTAAATTTTTTTTATTTCAGTAAAGTAAAAAATTTCACAACAGGACTTTTTATTTTTTGATAACTCATAAGAGTCAATTGAAGCCCCTTACCCTGCAAACACTACCTATCTACACCACTGCATATTAATATATATTTACGTATACAATACATATTTATTTATATCTCCGCCAGGCAACGAACTTTTTAAAATTTTGAGAATAAGACAAAATATATGACAAGACTGCAACAAGATGTATGTATACAGATATGCACATATGTATGTACATACATACATACATGTGTCGTAAATAACAAGAGAAATTAATGCGGGACACACCGTCCAATGTCCCGCCCCAAATACCGCCCCCGAAGCGACTGTACAACAGTCTGGTCAGATCGGCCTCCGTCTTCACAATTTTATAGTTCGATTGCGCAAAAAGTAGGTCGACGTCAGCGTCGGGGTCTGCGTAGCAGTCAACGGCGACGTCGAAGCCAGACTGACAACAACAATAAGCAACAAAATCAACAACAACAACATTGCATATTTACATAATGTGCGTGTTACTTCTCTCCAGCTACATTGATATTAATTTATGTAAAATAGTTATACTCTTGCAGAGAGTATCTAAAGTTAAACGCTTTTTATACCTTCTGCCCAAAGGTTTAAGGGTATACGAGGTTTGTGCCAGTTGCGGATACAGGATTTCAATACAACAACATAAAAGGAGTCGAAAAAGGCTGTCAGACAAAAAAACCTCAAGCATGACAGAACCGCGAACCGAAGCTTAAAACCGACTTTGAAATTCTTTGCCACATTTAAAATTTTCTAAATTATCTTACAAAAAATTCAACATAAAATAAATGTATTCAATTTCTCAGTACAAGTTAGTCATTTCCAGATTTTAGGTGGATTGCTTTAAAAATGGAGTCCGGGTGAAACAGATTTTTGGAAAAGACGACGGATTGCTTAATACGTATCTAGGAGATTACTGGCACAACGCTGAGCAAAACTGTCGTTTTGTCGCGAAGCAAGAGTATTCAGACGTCGGCGTCTAGAAGTTAGCAGCTCATACTTATTTAACATAGACTTTTTCGTATTGCTTTTATTTGTTTATTTTGGTAAGAATTTTTTGTTTTCGTGCTGGCTTTATTTAACGCGCTTTTTTTGGTTCTGAATCGATCTATCACTCTAAATATCTCAACAGCCAACTATGCAAATATTGATTTGTTTATAAGCTACAACTTTTTAATAATAAGTTTATAAAGTCGTTTAAAATTCTCGTGACTAACGAAAAGAAAATAAAAAATTTCTTAACCAAAAACCAGTTCAAAATATATATTAAATATGTACAAAAGAAAAACCTGGTATTTGTGTGTAGAGTGCGCTTTTCTTTGATAAGAAATCTATTCAGTAGCTACACGAAATCGTAAGATCTATGTAAGTCACGTAAGCCACCTAATGTTGTTGTTTCTATGCAGATCTTTGTAAAATCCTATTAGTATAGTAATTTTCACATTTTATGTGCATAATAAATATTATAAAATATAAAAGTATGTGTCTGTCATATGCCTTTGGGGGAAGCAAAAACAGTGGCTGCAAAACAAAAACAACGAAATCCAAAAATACATGAAAAAAAAGCATATAATAACACATTGTACATATGTATATGCCAAACAAACAAAACAAAAACAAAAACAAACTGATAAAAAAAACAACTGAATAACTGAAGCAATACAAAAAACTGGTTGACTTGGTGGAGCCCAGTTGATTGGATCGTTGTAGATCGTACATAACAGGTTTATAAAATACATTAAAAAACAAGCAAGTTTATAAATAAACTTTAAGAACAATTTGTGGACCATAAAAAGGATGCACAGGAATTTACTGGAGAACAATGCATTTAGCTAGAAACTACGATTAATTAAAGTAGATACTACAAAGGTTATGAAAAGATCACTTTACAACAATGGTCGGCACAAAATACACTTACATTATATTCTTGCGTATGTATTGAAGTTTTCTCTGCCGCAGTGACGCATTGCGACGCTGACATTGGTTAGCAAGGAACACGAAGTTGATGGTGCGTGGCTTCGGCTCTTGTTGCTCTGCTTTACTGCCACAGCGAGCAGAGAAAACAATATTAGAGCAACAAAAGCCGAATCCACGAACCATCAACTTCGTGTTTGTTGCTTAGCAACGTACAGCAACGTCAGCGTCGCAATACGTCACTGTGGCAGAGAATATTTCAGTACAAAAAGCACACACACATGCATGCGTTTTGTGTATAACACATGATGTGTGTCGACGTCGCCAATCCCTATGCACGCGAGATAAGGCCGTGCCAACACTGCTTTACAACCAGAACAAAGTTCTACAAGATCCATTAACATTTCCGGAAGATCTATTTTTTGTTTTATACCGTCACTTTGTCTTCCCCATTTGTGACTCCTTATACTTGTATTTTTTAGCAGCCATACTCCAGTTTTTCCTTCAACTTCTACAAATTTCGAAAAAAAAAACTCTTCTTTGGAGGTTATCCACAAATCAACCCTATTTCCATGATGTAAAGCGCTGCTTAGACAGACCGCTTGCCATAAACCGGACCAAATGATAATCAAATGGGGCAAGGTCTAGTGAAGACAGTTGTTGGTGTAGGACACCACAATTAAGTGTTTCCCAAAAGTTTAAGATAGTACAGTTAAAATAGGTTTTGGCCTGGAAAAAATTGCACACTGGAATTTCTCTTGCTTACTGTTTCAAAGACCATCCAAAAAGTCTAAAACCAAAATAGTGACCTCTCCCCCACGTAGGGTTCACAGTTATTTTGACATTTCTATAAGTTGTACAAAAAACTTTCAAGGCAAAAAATTAACAAAATATAATTTCGAGTTTTATTTGTACCTATTGGAAGGTATACCCAGAAGTTCATATTTTCACCGGTAGAGTGCGCCAAAGTTACAACAACGCCATTTTTCTTATTTTTACCCACCCCCTTGCTTTTTTTTGTTTTTGGTGTGTATCAAAAAGATCTCAAAAAAGAACACAAGACTGGTTTTTTAATCGTGTAAGTATCTCTAGTAGTTCCCAAGTAATAACGCTTTAAAGTCTGCCCGTGCCTTGAAAAACATAGAAGCGCAGCACCAATCTATAAACATATTGAACGGCAGGGGGCGCTAAAGTGCTGATCGTAGCGCAGCGTTTTTTTCAGGAATATTCGCTTTGGCATGGCCGGGTGGGTCACATGATTTTCTCTTCTTTGGGTTATCGTACTAGAATCATTTTTCATCACCAGTGAAATTTAACAATAATAAATTATAACAAATCTTTTTCCAATATTGTTTTCAATACTTGGAACACTTTCAGACTCCCTCTGCCTTTCTTGACTTTCGCGACAATCTAACCGTTTTCAAACTTTTAAATCCACTCACGACAACTTATCTGACTTAAAGCAGCTCCATCATATGTCGCAAATGCTTTAATATTCAGCCGTGCTCCGGAAAACGAAAAAGATCAATTCGTACAATTTTATTCGGATTCGTTTTTGTGTGCTCCGGAAAATGAATTTTTTTTGTCGATATTTCCCTTTTTATTTTCAATAAATTCGTATATTTTCCATAAAACAGCCGACTTTACTTACTTTACCAACAATGTGTATTGAATTTAAAAAAAATATATATATTTTTGTTACCAGGGAAATTTTCTTTGTGTAACGTGGTAGCCCTGTCGCACCAACCAGTCATGTGTTCGTGTATGATAACAGAAAATCAATTCGTTTTGGCTGCACATGCTATTTTTTGGGTTAAGTCAGAAAAAAATAATAAAAAATAATTGGCAATGAATATATAAATTTAAGTTGGCAAAAATGTGATCTGAGAATATAAAAGAATATTTAAAAATTATTTCAGTATTAAATTCTTATTTTGCCGATTTGTTTTAATGCCTCTTGCAACAAAACATTCGGTTTCAAACCACATAAAATATTCGGTGGAATGGGGAGCACTTCACATTCGATTTCAAAACGAATCCAAATAAAATGTTCAGATTCGTTTTCCGGAGCACGGCCGTATTTGTTGTTACTAGATGAGCAAAGGTTCGACATTATTAATCTACAAATTTTAAAATAACCTTCTGATGCGGTAAAACGGTCCGAAAGTTCAAGAATTTGTGTGGTTAAGTGCATGGCTGTACCTCTCTAATGCGAACCCGTTGGAAATATAAAAAACAGCTGTGCCTACTAATGTAAGTGTTGTAAATACTCTCAAAAAAAAAAACTAAAAAATTTACCAAGTTGTTTGGGTGACACTGTCAGGGTTTTTTTAAACTCGAACACTCGACTGTTTTCACTGCCAAAACCAACTATCAAATGGAATTCACAAGACTTTACAAAATCCCATATTACTAAGAGGGAAGTTTTGAAACCTGTTAGGCTTAGATGCAGAGCATTTAAAAAAGTGATCATGATGAATTTGCAGATTATTTCACTCTTGAATTCGTGTTAATTTTATAAGCAAAACCGTCTTCATCCAAGCTTTGAAATTAGAGCACATCTTGTGCATTAGACCTCCTGCATTTGAGTTCCACCAGTTGGCTTGGTGGTCATCAATTTCATGCTTAAAGCAAAAAGTCGCTGTAAAGCAACCGCTTCAAAAAAATATGTTATCTGTCAGCTGTTGGTTATTTCTGTACTTTTTTGCAATTCAAGGTCCGGCCCCTTCTGCTCTTTTTCTTACTCTCACTCTTTATCGACATATTCGTATCAGTTTATCTTTCTGTTCATTCATAGCACGAGTTATAAAATATAGTTAAGCTTCAAGGTCATATAGCGGTAGACAGGAGCGGAACCTAATTCATGTTTCAAATTGCGGACATATTGACTTTGCAATTGTAATCGAGATATGGAAGTTTCCCTCTTTCTATCAATTTTGGCCCTCGTTTTTCAAGGCAAGGTCTTGGACATTTCATTCTCTTTTGCAATTTTTGCACTTTGCCGTTTCCCAAAGTATGCTCAAATCTCAAAGTTCAAGAACTATCAATAATTTGAACGCCAAAACTTGATTGATGTATAAAATCAGATTTCTTATAATAATTATGAAAGTCGAGACAATGGTAAACAAATTAAAACTGAAAAGAATTTCTGTTTCTTTTGGGTTCCATGTGTGTAATACGTAGACAAAAAGTTGATAAGAAAAGATACTAGAGCATTACCATTATATAATCGCAAATACCTTTTTATTTGACAATACATAGGTCATATATACGAAAATGTTTAGATGATTAAAAGGGTGATGAAATGATTACTTGGTATTACATTTTTATACCCTGCACCTTATGGTACAAAGGTTATATCAAATTTGTGCAAGCCGAAAATGTATGTAACATATAGAAGGAGGTAGTGGAGACCCCTCAAAGTTACCTAAACTACGATCAGGATGATAAGAGCTAGAGCAACCAAAATTTCAGATTAGATCCTTCATTATCTTACGGAAGACAAGTCTATTTTATATTTTTGATATCGGGGTTACATTATGTATAACCCATTGGGTTGTTTCAGAGGACTTCGAAATAAAAAAAAGGTTTAGGTGGATAATTCGTTTGTTTATGAAGATATCGCAACCAAATTTGGCATTTGAAAGTTTTTTTAGTATTCCCAAGCACAGTACCAAATTTGACGAAAACCGATTGACTATATCGGGTAGCCTCCATAGGACTGATCGGTCAAGAAAAGAAAACGTTCCTCTGTCCTTAGTTTATTTATGAAGTTATCGTAACGAAATTTGCCAATCAAATGTCCTTTGGAGTTCTTAAGCAATATACCGGATTTGATCGCAATGTGGTAGTACAGGGTATCCCAAAGTCGTCGGAGCCCGAATTTAACGGAAGTCATTTGTTTAAGTCATAGGTTTATACTATTCAATGGAAAAATATGAAAAAAGGAATTCAACTCAAATTTTTTACACCTGATTATGGCTTTCAAATAATAATATGGAACAATCGTTATTATGCTTTATACTTTTTAAACATAATAATCCCTACTTCCCTGGATTTGTGTTGCTAATTCGGCAAAAGGAGCGATACAGTGTTACATAGAAGCACATTTCCAAAGGATGCACCACCCCATAATAGAGATGGGACTTCTCTTCTACTGCACGCTGTCAAGGATACACAGATTTCTCGCTATATCATCTACATTATATATACAAAAATTGGCTAAGTTGATGCCATTTGAAAGATTATAATAATGGCGGACTATACGTGTCGCAATCCTATGTTCGCAACAACCTTGACTTTTTTTTTCTACCCCATAGTTGCAGTGCATGAAAACTAGATAAAAAGCCGGCTGAATAGATTTCTCATTGGACTATAAACCTAATTGTGTATTTAGGGTCAGACAGGGCCATCATGCAAAATGAATTTCACATAGATGGCCCCGGAACTATGACGCATTAAAGATATTTTGAACGAAAAACAAAACGGCTTAGCTTCAACCCCCTCCGTGCGACCTTATAGACCAAACATATCCGAGAACTAGGTGAAAGCAGCAATGAAAACGAAGACAGAGACAAACAAAATGCTTATGCAATAGCAAAACAACAACTGATCCGCAAGATCACGTGAGGCGAAAAAGCGTGTACAAGGGTTAACGCCGGGTTCTGGCATAAATATGTATGCGCATGGACTCTCACCTTCGTTTCTCCTTTGGTTTACCGCTGGCGGTCAAAGCTACGCCCGTAGTCTTGACGACTCCAGCGTTGGCAGCAGCGCTTCCAGCGTTGGCGTTGTTGGATGCAACAGCTGCGGCGGCAGCGGCGGCACGTTGCTTCTGCGCCTCCGCTGCCGCTTCGATTGTATCAATTAACGAAACCATTCTCTTTAGAATAATGGACTTTTAGCAGCATTCAAATTTGTCGCTTTGATTGCTGGAGATTGTTTTATTACACTTGTTTTATTGCACTTAAATTGATTTGTATAGAAATATATTTTATTTGGGATAAAATTTTTCAAAATATACGCGTTTTGAGACTCTGGGTTTGTTATTTTCACTTTATTTTTTTCCAAATTCGCTTTTGTGGCGCTGTTTGTCTGCAGCAAACGAAGCTCACACACACACGCTGAAATAACTGCGTAAATGTATTGGTGTTTATGCGTATTATTGTTGCATGTGTGAGTGAGCACACAAACACACTTTGCTGTGTTACGTTTCACACTGAAATTCCTTTTAAATTGTTAAACTTTTATGCTGCTGCTGCTGCTGCTTCTTCTTCCAGCAGTTATAAACACAATTTGTATTATTATTTAATCAACTTTGTTGCAGTTGTTCCTTCTGGACTTATTTTTTTCTTGCTTTTAGATGTGTTTGCTGTTTCACAACTTCGAAAGCAATACACACAACACTCACTACACTGGCGGCTGTTGGAGATTGAACTTTCTACTTTGTTATTTTTTAGCTCATTTATTTATTTCGGAACGCTTTTTTATGAAAAGCAAGAGCCACAAGGTTATTTGGTTGTTGGCGTGTTTTGATATCGCTGGCACTTGACTGCTATTGCACTTGGACTGGCCACAAATTATTGCACTTTGAAATTCTGCACAGATTTAATGTTGAATTCACGTTTTAGCATTTTATATTTGCCATTAATTAACAAAACAAGCATTTTACAATGCGTTTACAACACAATTCGACACAAATTTTTTACGTTTCTCGCTTATTCGCTATTACCTAGTGATGCGCCTGTAGCCATATATCGATATCTACACATCGATTAATACGCATGTCAGCTGTGCTGTGGAATGGCATAACAGCTGTCGGCGATATCAAAATAAACGACAATATTTCAAGAATTTAACAAAGCGCCAAGTGCTACTATTTATTTAATTATATACTTTTTAAATGTAACTATTAGAATTGTATTTGTACGCAATAAAAGAAATCATTTCTCGGTCTTTGATACTGCCGAACTAGACATTTGGGCCGCTTTGGCTGCTGCCGCAGCTGCAGCACCACCTGACAGTTCATCGACATCCTGCACACCGTTTGCCTCATTGTCGGCGCCCATAACCTCGCTCAGCGGGTCGTCATCATCGTCGTCGGCATTTGATTTATTGTAGACCGTCGGATACTGCTGGAAGCAGTCTTGCATGGTACGAAATGCTTCATAACAATCGGAGCCCTTAGGATCGGCTTCACTGTAATGAAAGCAGGAAAATGCTTCACGAAATTCCACGCCACACGGTCCTGTAGCCATGCCACCCAGACAGGGGCAACTCCAATTTATGTCCCCTTCACGTGTGATTAAGCCCGTTGGCGGTTCCGGTGGTGGCAGCTCAACTGTGCTGGGCTTGGCATGATCCTCTTTAGTCGCAAATATGACTTTGTCTTTACCAAAGACCTTGCAGTATGACATGACAAAATGTTTGTATGTGTTTCAGTTATTTAAGATTGGTTTTCTTCAGTTTCCTCGCCGCCAGTATATCCCTTTTCAAAGTCCAGGGGGCTCGTTGATGTTTCAAGCACTTGCAAATGGCAGGGTACTTTTTGATAATCGGATATTAAGCTAAGAGCAGTGTGTGTGCGCCTGGAAAACTGTGCAGGCACACGAAAAACGGCACGTCGTTGTTCTACACTAAATCTGACAATGTCCAACTTGGTCTTGCCACCAATTTCACCGAAAAAGTTCTCCAAAGATTTTAGAATGCAGCCCTTAAAGAATCTTGGGTTGAGGTCAACTGGTTGTCCTTCGCGAAGTTTTCTGCAAGAAAAGTGATGTATTTTCGTACTCTTTTGTTGAAATCACACGGAGCAGCAAAAACGCATGTTTCGCTTTGGTCGACAGTTCTACTTACATTTTAACATCGAAGTAATAGTATCCACTCATACTTCAGTTAACTAAGAGCAAAACTCCCGGCTGCTGCACGGGTATAATTTACAAATGTGTCACAAACACGTTGTAAATGCCGGTCTCGATTTTTCCTTCTATTTTTTATGTAATTTCAAAGCAGCTTAATTTTTTGACAGCTGGCTTTTGCTTTTCTTCTTCTTTTAGTTGGCAATCACTTTACGTCAAACCTACGTGAATGGCAATGTCAGATAGCGCAAAATACAACAGGACGCGCGTTTATTTAACTATAATTTTGTGAAATATATAATTTGCTGTACAAAATTTAATATTTTGACATACTTTTTTGAGCATAATGGATCAAAGACAACGTGCAGCACAAAAGCAACAAAATGAGTCTGGCGCAACAGGTACAACTGCCATGATAAGCGACGATGAGGACGAGGGCGGACCATTAGATGTATCGAAGTTGGTGGTAGGTTTGCTTAATAAAGTTAAACTAACTAACAAACAAAATAACGCTATAACCTTTTTAGCAACAAAATGATAAAATTACGCCTAAGGACATAAAATTGCTGCAACAGGCCAGCTTTCACACAGTCGAGTCTGTGGCATTCTCACCACGTAAACAATTGATGGCCATCAAAGGTCTTGGTGAAGTTAAAGTGGATATAATTATTGCGGAGGCAGCCAAGCTGGTGCCTATGGGTTTCACCAGTGCTCGCACGTTTCATCAGATGCGCTCCGAAGTAGTAATGCTGACAACAGGCTCAACGGAGTTGGACAAGCTGCTGGGCGGCGGCATTGAAACAGGCTCCATTACCGAAATTTTTGGCGAATTTAGATCTGGCAAAACGCAGCTCTGCCATACCTTGGCCGTAACCTGCCAATTGCCCATCAGCCGCAATGGAGGGGAAGGCAAATGCTTGTACATAGACACAGAGGGCACATTTCGTCCAAATCGCTTGACTGCTATAGCCCAGCGTTACCAGTTGGAGGAAGGCAGTGTTTTGGATAATGTGGCATTGGCACGCGCCTTCAATACAGATCACCAGTCAAAGTTACTGCAAATGGCCGCAGGCATGATGGTGGAATCACGGTGGGTACTCTATAGAATGTGCTTATCTATAATACCAAATTTATAAATAACAACTTTTGCAGTTATGCTTTAGTTATAGTGGACAGCGCCATGGCTCTGTATCGCACGGACTATATTGGACGCGGTGAGTTGGCCTCCCGTCAAAACCATTTAGGCCTTTTTATGCGTATGCTGCAGCGACTAGCCGATGAATTTGGCGTAGCCGTAGTCATTACAAACCAAGTAATGGCACAAGTTGATGGTGGGCCTGCTGTATTCGCTGCGGATGCAAAAAAACCTATTGGTGGTCATATTTTAGCGCATGCTTCCACAACACGCTTATATTTGCGCAAAGGCAAAGGCAATACAAGAATATGCAAGATTTATGACTCGCCTTGTCTGCCTGAATCGGAAGCCATCTTTGCTGTGCTGCCGGAAGGCATAGGCGATCCAAAGGAATAAACATGGTTTACCTTGTAATTATTTTTGTTGCTTTAATGAAACTTGAATGTGAACTTATCTATTTGCAAATTAATAATAAGTTTTGTGCATTTTGCTAATTTTTTAAATAAATAACCTTTAGTTACTAAGTTAGTTAACAATTTGTTTGGACTAAATCCGGGTTACGAAGACAATCCATAGCAGACGAACATCATTTATATTTTATATGCACAAATTATGTGTGCATATTTTTAATTTGAAATCAAATAAATATAAAAATGTTATACATTTTATTTCTTTTGGAATTAAACTTAAGTTACTAATTATACTTGACTAAATCTTATCCTTAAAAAACCCAATCTCTAGCAGACAATCTTCATTTGCCTTTTATTTACAGAAATAATTGCGCACATTCCAAATTTAAAATCAAACAGCTGATTTGGAGCGTTTTTTGAGACGTGGTAACACTTTTTTGGTTTATTTTGAATATGGGGTTACACTGATGTTCTTAATAACGAAAACAAGAAATTAAATGGCTAAGCGAAAAACCCAAGTCCGCCGCGGCGGAAAATACACAAATACAAATAGTTTAAAAACTACAGAAACCAACGTTATGACTGAGAAGGTGAGTATTTCTAAAATGCAGACAAAGCGAAAACAAAAAATCTGGATCCCTAACACAACAGAGAAACAGATGCCGGTAGATCCTTTAGTTGACATAGAAATATTTAGCAATGATGTCACAAATGAACAGCAGGAAGCTGATCCGCTTGAAAATCGAAATGCCAATGTCAATGTTAAACAGGAGCCCGAATTAAGGCTTGAGTATATAGAATCTACTCAACCTGAACCCATAGCGATCATGCCAAACAATGAGGTAGAAGTGCATTTTGATAGCACAAATAAACAGCTTTCAAATGTCGAATCCAAATCATCGCTCTATCCGATTACTGAACAACTACGCCAGAGGATACGTCGCATGAAATTCCGCATGGCAGCGACCTTGAAGCTTACCGATGCTCAGTTGGACGAGCGGCGCAAGAAACGCGCGCAGCAAACAAAGGAAAGCCGTCAGCGCAGCAAGTCATCGAACCCCACAGACTTTACGCAAAGCGAAAGCGCTAAAAGAGCACTTAGGCACAAGCTTCATAAAGAATACCAGACGCTGGAGGATCTTAAAACGCGCAGAGCGCAAAATCGTGAAGGGCAACGTCGTTATGTGGCCAAACGCAATGCAACTGAAACAGAAGGAGGACGAGCAGCACGTTTAGCGTATCTTCGTGAGCAACGATTAAACAAAAAACCAATTAAGTTTTAAGATACTTTAATTTAAAATAAATTCTAGAGTACAACTGTTGTACATCTTGCAGCATTTATATTTATGTAAGTTTGTTGCAGCTTTGATACATAGGTGGTAAGTTAACTTATGGCTATAATATTTCTTGTCTTAAACAAATAGAGCAAATTTAAAAATGTTGCTAGATAATTAAAAAAAGAAAGAAAGTCGTACGTATTACATTTAGCTTAAACTAAAACTAATAACAAAATTGCAGTTTCAAGATCTGCAAAAAAAAATTGTAACAGCAATCCCATGATGGTCAAAAAGAGAATGAGGGTTTTATTAATTCATATTGAAGCACTTAAGAGTAACTGCAAGATAAGAAAAACTTGTTTAACAGACGGAGCAAAGATTTGCATTGTACCACATTGTACTAACCTTATTACATGTGGAACTAAGAGCACAGGCTGAGGGTTTTTCTTTTTTAATTCTACATATTGTGCATATTACTGCTGCATAACGTCATCGTTGGCTGCCGCCTGCTTGGCCTCTACCAGATTGTTATAGCCACGTTCGTTCATCGAAATGCGCAGCGTGTCATTAATGTTTTTTGTGTAGTCTTTGTAAATTCGCACCTTTTCGCAGAATTCAACCCAAAAGTTTTCCTCCGGCTCGGGATTGAATAGTGCTTTGAAGCCATCATAAATGGCGGTTGAGACTTTACGTATAATTTGCGCTTTCTCCTTGAACTCCACCTCGTCGGAAACATCCATTTTCCATACCTCCAAGTTGCCCACATAGCGTCGCAGGCGTCGCATTATGTCTACACACTCGGGATTGCGCAGCAGCATTAACTTGTTAAGCTCAATCTCTTTAAATTGCTCGAGAATTTCCAAACACTTGCCAACATTGGCGCGACGCAGACCCAAGCATTCACGTAACTGCTGGGAAAGTTGTATAAAATCACGCTCCATAAACAAAGCATCCTCTTGTTCAATAAGCTCCTCAATAAAGCGTACGGCCTCTTGCTTGGGTATTTCATTACGCACTGGCTCAACAATAATTCGCTCCGGCATTGAATCTGGATCGACTTGTCCCGTCTCAAGCTTTAATTTCAACTCGACAGCTTCATTGCGTGCATTATTCTTCCAGGCTTGTTCGGCTGCCGCACTCTCGAAGCTTTCAGGCATGTCGTAGTACAGTTTAATTCCCAAACATCTGGCTGTAGGCATGTAAACCATAAGAAGGTCATTATGAATGATCTGTGGTAGGGTATAGAGATTACAGATTAAAAATATGGATTAATGTTTATCATGAACTGTACATACCTGGCGTGCACGTTTTAGCAAAGGCGTCACTGTTGCTATGGGCTTTGTCTTTTTCATCGACCTCTTGGAATTGGCACTACTAGTTACGGCGGAGCCAATGCCTTCAGGTGGTACACGCTTTTTTTGTGGTGGCGGCGTATCGAAATTTTCCATTTCCAAATCATCTGTATCCCCATCAACATGGCGCGGCGGCTTTATCTTGCGTCCGCTACGACTCTTCGGTTCACTAACTGTCGCTTTGGGCGTCACTGCTGCGCCTGCGACTGTTGGTACAGTCGGCGTAGCCGTCGGTTTTTTTATGGTCGGACGCGGTGTTGGAGTGTCCTCTTCTTGAGCTGCGCTTTGCTCTAGGCTTGGCTGCTGCACTACTGCAGTTTCGATAACTACGCCGATGTTGCTGCTCTCTTCAGCATGCGGCAAATCGATTGGCGCCGAGTCTTCACCACGCAATGCACTTTCAATTTGATCAATTGCTTCATTGAATTTGGCGCGTTTCATGTTCTTGTCAGTTGCAAACTTTTCCTTGTTGTCCTGATAAGTGAAGAGATCCTCTACTTTTATATTGGCGGTCTCTCCGGTTCCGTAGAAGTAAACATTATACTTCTTGTTGTTGTATTTGGTAATTTTCGCAGGCCATGCCGGATAGCCCTTTACCTTGGCGAACACAAGATCACCAATATTAAAGGCTTTGCCAGCTTTTTCTTTACCCATTATTAATTAGTTAACGAAATGCGATTTCCGTGAAATATTAATTTGTTTTGCGGACCAGTTTTGTGGCGTCTGCTAGCATTCACAAAAAACTCGCGCTGCTTTTGCTTCTTCTTACTATTTGAACATCCCAAAATCAACGCAGTAGGTTGATTGGCAAATGTGACGGTATGTCTAGCTTGCAAGGGTTGTCGCCTTTACCACAGAATACACAATTTAAGTTGTTTCAAATTGTGAATTAAATGAAAGTTTATTTTAAATTCAACCGGGAATATTTAAAAACATTTTTAATAATATATGAAATTATGCAATTGTTTTCCAAAGTCATTTCGCGTTAATATTGTCACAGCTTAGTAGCTGCGTCCGAAGAGCGTATAGAACTTCGGCTTCTTGTTGCAACCGGGATGTATGCACTTATCGGAGGCAGTAATTGCTGCTGGCTGTTCAAAAGGTATGCACAGAGACTTGGCACCCATGGCCGGTGCTCCAGGCTCGGCCTCCTCACCAAGTGCGCTGTCCGCTTTGATTTTATCTTCGCAAGGAGTCTCTCCGCAGAAGGGTGCTAGCAAGAGGTTCTTCTGTTCGAGCATTGCGCAAAAATCATTCCAGTTTTTGACCTGTTTAATGTGCGACGTCAAATCCTGTTGTGCCTTGGCCAGCATGCTGTCATGTATGGTTTTTAACAGCGCGGGTATCTTCTTTTCAGCATCTGCCAGTGCTAAAGTCAGTTTCTCACCAGTATCGCGACGTACGGCCACAATTTGTTGTGCTTTCAGATCCTTGGGACCAACCTCAATGCGTATGGGCACGCCCTTTAGTTCCCAATGATTGAACTTCCAGCCAGGCGAATAGTTGTCACGATAGTCACCTTCGCAGCGCACTTCAGCACCAATCAGTTTTTTCTCAACCTCCTTACAAGCATCTAGCAGCTTGCCACGCTCCTCATCGCTTGTGTTGACCGTAATGCCACAAGGCACAACAATGGCTTGTATACTGGCCACATTTGGCGGTAAAACCAGGCCCTGGTTGTCCGCATGCACCATTATCATAACGCCAATTGTTCTCGTAGTTATGCCCCAAGAGTTTTGGTAGACATACTGTTTCTGCTGTGTTTCTGGATCTTCGTAGACAATTTCAAACATTTTCGAGAAGTTCTGGCCCAAGTGATGACTTGTTGCGCCCTGAATGGCACGACCTGAGGCCGAAATGAAAGCTTCAACAGTGGTGGTATAGTCACCGCCCGCAAATTTCTCCTTCTCGGTCTTGCGACCTTTGACAACGGGTATTGCCAGCAGATCTGTATAGACCTTGGCATACAAGTCTAAAATATCAAGAACTTCTTTGTCAGCTTCCGCTTTGCCAGCATACGCAGTGTGACCTTCTTGCCATAGGAACTCGCGTGTCCGTAAGAACGGCTGGGGATGCTTGAACTCCCAACGCTGTCAATGCAATTAATAAATGAATTTAACAACCAAATAAAGATTATGTTATAACTCCAATACGCACCACAACATTGTTCCATTGGTTTAGCTTGATTGGCAAGTCTCTGTAGGATTGTATCCATTTTGCGTAGGCAGGATACATAACCGTTTCAGATGTGGGGCGTACAGCAATCGGCTCAGCCAGATCCGACTCCCCAGATTTCGTAACCCAAGCCACTTCTGGCGCAAAGTCTGCAATATGCGTTTTCTCTTTTTCTAGCACCGACTTGGATACAAAAATAGGAAAGTAGCACTCCTTGACACCCATGCGCGTGATCTCAGCATCAAACCAGTTTTTGATAAACTTCCAAATGGCAAAGGACCAATGGCGCAGTATATAACATCCGGAAACATCATAGTACTCGATTAGTTCACCTTTGGTAATCACTTGCGAGTACCAATCCGGCAAATTCTCTTCCTTAGTAGCCTCAAGACCCAAACGTGTTTGCTTCTTCACATTGCTACCGGCTTCCGGCTTAGCCACTGCTGCCGCATCTTTTTTGACAACAGTCTTAGCAGCTTTCTGACTCTGTGGTTCTTTAGCTGCCTTCTTGGCGCTGGCACCGCCTCCACGACCAGCTACAGGAAAATCGGTGCCCGTCACTTCCTTGTATTTGGCTTTGAGTGCTAGCAACTTGGCAACCTCCTCATCAATCACATTCTTCGCCGCATTGCTGGTCTTTGCAGCTCGCACCTTTTCACCTTGCGCATTAATCTCCAGCGTAAGCTGATCCTTGGCCGGTGATGACATTGTCACAGGGCTAGCCTCCTTCTTAACTGCTAATGGCTCCGACTTAACTTCAACTTTAGCGTCAGGCGTCCAATCTTTGCCACTAAGTTTCTTATACTCCGCTTTTAGTTGGAGTAGTGACTTTACCTCTGTGTCAATCGTTGGCTTTGCGACCTTTTCCGATTTCAGTTTTCGTATTTTATCACCCTGTTCCTGTATTTTGGACAGAACACTAGCAATCCCGCTGCTGGAGTTATCTGTCGTTAAATCTATTGTAGCGACAGGTGTTAAAGATGGTGCAACCGTGCCAGGCTTCCACTCCTGACCAGTAAGACTCTTATAATCAGTTTTAAGTGCAAACAACACTTGCAACTGAGCATCAATTAATGACTTTTCCGACTTGGCCGCTTTCAATTGACGTATCTTATCGCCTTGCTCGGCAATCTTGCCCAGCAGACCAGCTACGACGTTCGCATTTGGTATATCGGGTGATTTTTCTAGCTTAACGGCAACAGGCGCTGTGGCCCCTGGTTTCCAATCACTGCCAGTTAACTGCTTGTAATTAGCTTTAAGACTGAGTAGCGTTTTAACAGCAGCGTCGATAGTGGACTTGTCAGCTTTGGCCGTTTTAAGTTCACGCACTTTATCGCCTTGCGCAGTAATCTGTGCAAGCACGTCTGCAACTCCAGTGGCAGGAGGTGATGCAGTGGGAACAGCGGCAGTACTGGTCGCTGCAGGTGCAGGTGCTGCACCAGGTTTCAAATCTTGTCCAGTCAGCGCTTTGTACTGCGCTTTTAGATCCAGCAGCGCCTTGACGGCACTGTCAATTTCGCCTTTGGCTGCCTTCTTGCTCTTCAAATCTCGTACCAAATCACCTTGCTTAACTATGTTGGCATTGACTGTGGTCACGTCAGTTGCGGTGGCAACAGCTGGAGTGGTGGAAGCTGCCGTTTGACCTGGCTTCCAGTCTTTGCCGCTAGCTGCTTTGTAGTCAGCTTTCAGGCTCAGCAGTTGCTTCACTTGCACGTCGATTTGTTCCTTTGCTGCTTTTTGCGTTTTCAGATCACGCACCAAATTCCCTTGTTCGTTAATCAGTTTGTCCAATTCTGCAACTTTTTTATCCGCTGCGTTGGCGGTTTTTGAATTGGGGGTCTGCAAAAATATAAAAACATTAATCTTCCAACTTTTGACTACGTCAGCAAACAATGAATGAGCAGCATTAGGGTCTGACTTTGATTTCAACACTATAAAACCGAATCGTCTGCAAGCCAACAGATAACTGGTTTGCGCCAAGTAAATCGAACCGCAATGGGCCAAAGAAAGCGAAGAATGAACTGCTATTAAACAGCTGATCGCGTGACGTCATGACGCACATGGGGGCTTGTGTTTACAAATAGGTGAAAACGTTACTTAATTGGAACGCACATACATATATATCTGCTTTTAAACAAAATACTATAAATTCATATAAACCGGTTTGAAGTATCAGGTTTTCCATCCCCTTTGAAAACTCACCGTTTTGTTGGCCTCTGTGGCAGCATTTATCTTCAAGCCTGATGAGGGCATATCTTTGGTATGACCATCGGGAATGGAGAACAGAATAATGGGTGAGGCAACATTTGTGTAGGGACTGGGCGGAGCATATGCATTGTCCACTTTAAAGAAGCCACGTCGTTGCAGCTGAATGATGTCACCTTTTTTGCACTTCTTGAGCTCAGGATCTCCAAGCATTTGCACCTCATCGCGTGTCTTGTGACCAATGTATTGCTTAAAGTCCTCATCTTTGCCCAGGACAGGCTTGCTTATGATGTTGTCAAAGTACACACAATACGTGGGTGGATAGGCTGAAGCATCATCTTCTACAGCCAACCAAGTCAACTTTAATGTTTTCTTAAAGTCCTTATTGTCCAAATTTAGAGCTGCGTCCACTGAAGTAATCTTGCCGCTGGCGTCCTTATGCACGCGTTTTATTAGCAAGTTGCCCCAATTAATGAATGTGGCATTTTCACCCTCCTTTAATGCTTCAGCATCGACATAGTCTATATAGATGCGTGGACCCAGAGTAACTGTTTTTTTTCCCAAACTTTCGTTTTTGGGATGCACAGATACTGATATCTTTTCCGACTTGGCTCCAGCCACATTAACAATAATACGATTGCCATGCTCTAATGCCGTATAACGTGGCGCAATTGGATCGATGACCTTCTTATTGAACGCCCATATTTTATCCCAGTTCATAAAGACTACAGATTTGCTGGAGCCCTGCGCAATGATAAACTCCCTCAAGCCTTCCACGGTCATGCCACGACGCAAAATGCCACGCACAGTGGGAAAACGTGGATCATCCCAGCCATCAACTAGACCCGAGTCTACAAACCAAGTCAGCTTGCGTTTAGACAAGACGGTATTGGTCATATTAAGTCGACTGTATTCCCAGATGTATGGCTTACGCAATTTAAGTGCATCGATAAACCAATAAAACTGATCATCACGATCGTGATACTCCATGGTACGCAGTGTGTGCGTCACATTTTCGATGGCATCAACAATTGGACAGGCAAAGTCATATGTCGGATAGACCCTAGAGACGGCATTGATGCATCATTATTTAAACTCAATAAAATCGATTTTAAGATTGATTACTCACTTGTATTTTGTGCCTGTGCGAGGATGTGGCTCATTCTTGCACCGATATATGGTAGGATCACGCATGCAGCCATTGGGCGAAGACATGTCAATCTTTGCGCGAACACAACACTTCTGACCATGCGCCGAACCATTCAGCATCTCTTGCCACAAGGACAGATTCTTTTCGACGGCTGAGAAAAGCATATAAATACATCAGTCAGTACAAGTGGTAGATAATAAATAAACAAGTAACTAACAATTTGAGCGGTTTGGTGATTCAACGCGCTGTTCGCGTTCCAATTTCATTTGCTCAGGCGGCGTATCATCCACATAGGCTTTGCTCTCTTTCAGCAACTGTACACAATAATCCAACATAAGGTCAAAATAGTTGGAGGTATGTGTAAACACGTCCGGTTTTATCTGCAACAGCTCCAAGTCGCCAAGTATAACATTTTCGAATTCCACAGTCTCTTTGGCCGGATTCGTGTCATCGAAGCGCATGATTAGAGTACCCTGGAACGCCAGTGCGTAGTACTGGTTCAATAATGCTGCCTTGGCATGACCTATGTGCAGATAGCCAGAAGCCTCTGGTGGAAATCTGACCACCACCTTGCCCATTTCAGCACCGGGAAGATCCACAAATTTACCTTCCTGCTTGCGCTCTCCCGACTTGGGAGTAGATTCTCTGGTTTCAGCGTTGTTGCTGCGCTTAACACGCTTCGAGGAGGCGCGCGCTTCTTCAGGCAGTGATTGCAGCACCTTTTGTATCAGTGGCTGGGCAGTTATCAGATTGTACCAACGCTGTACATGCTGTGGAATGCCCTGGGCAGACAGAAATTCATAACGCGAATGCATTTCATTGAACAAAGCAAAGTCAGCAATGGTCAGCTTATTGGCAACCAGATATGTGACTGGCGCAATGGATTTGTCCAAAAAGGACATGGCCCAGGAGATGTCATCCTCGCAGGTCAAGGAAAAGGAAAGCCAGTGATCAATTTGTGTACGCTCGATGGCAGTTTCACCGTACAGCTTGTATTCCGGAGCGGCACGTGCTAGCGCGCGTAGCACGTCATTATTCGAATGGCACAGAAGCAGACGATTATCCGGAAACTGTAAAGAGGTCTCCTCTTTGCTCCAAATGATGTCCACAGGTACCGAAGCATTGATAAGGTGTGCAGTTGCCAAGCCGCCTGTAAAAATAGCCGCAATTAATATCAATTGATAAATAGAAAAAACTGATGCAATAAATAGCTACGTTGTATATAAATAAATATACGGATATATGTATATAGTATATGTATTTGTATATACTATTTAGACCGACTGCGTGGATATAACCTCACAAAACAGCATGCAGGTCAAAAAGATGGGGGCTATTTGTTAAACACTTACTTATGGGCGGATTATTTACGTTGGCCTTTAGCTTGATCGACATACTTGTTAAAGGTTCGTTTGTAAACTAAACTTTAATTGTGAAATGCAAAAAACTCGTGAGCTGCTGCTGCCACAACGTTATTTTTTTGCAAACTGACTGAATTGATAGACATTCACCTTGCACATGCACACATTACAAGCGCACAGCTGAGTGCATGCACTATTGTGAACTAGCAGCTGACAACGCGAATGGCATTTTTTGAAGAAGCAACATTTTCCTATGTGTTTTTTGTGAAAAAATAAGTTTTATTATAAATTTGTGCAACTTTTGGCTTAAAAATATTTAAAGCACAAAGTTGCAACAGCAATAATGGTTAGTTGCAAGTTATTTGAGTTAAAATGAATTTTAAATGCATGTTAATCAAGTTTTTAATGCCCTGCTGTGCTGACCTGGTTAATGCTTGAGTCACCATTTTGACCAAAGTGTCTTTGGGGCTGCAAAAGTGCACATGTTGCAAACAAATGTAAACTTATAATAATTATAATATTTGCATGTAGATGCTGTTTATGCTGCTCTTCAGTCGTCAGGGCAAGTTGCGTTTACAAAAATGGTATATGGCCTATCCCGATAAAGTAAAAAAGAAGATAACACGGGAGCTGGTCACTACCATACTGGCTAGAAAGCCAAAAATGTGCTCATTTCTGGAGTGGAAGGACTGTAAGATAGTATACAAGCGGTAAGCTAGGAGCTGCTCGTCTAGTAGTAAACTAAGTCTAAAAATTCACTTTTGCAGCTATGCCAGCTTATATTTCTGCTGTGCCATCGAGCAGAACGATAATGAGCTGCTTACACTAGAGATTATACATCGCTATGTGGAATTGCTGGATAAGTATTTTGGCAGCGTAAGTCCACAGCGTTAAAATACGCTAAACGAGTTGCTATAAAGTTTGCTTTGTTTTTGCGCACAGGTCTGTGAATTGGACATAATATTCAATTTTGAGAAAGCATATTTTATATTGGACGAGCTGCTTATAGGCGGTGAAATCCAGGAGACATCAAAGAAAAATGTGCTTAAAGCCATTGCCTCACAGGATTTGCTACAAGAGGTCAGTACACCCGAGACATACGATCTGTAATGCCTAGCTCTCTCTAAATACATACCGGATATTGTTAATTGTTCTACATACTACATATTTACTTACTCGCTGGTTTTTCGTTAGTACTATTTGTTTCATTTTTCAAGCTATGCAAAGAGCAAATCTCATCTCTCATGCATATCACGGTATAAGCCTTAAAAGTTCTGTACTTAATTATTTCTTTTCTATTTTATTTCTATTTTCTCTAATATTTTGCAAATGAAACTTAACTACCTTACTACAACTACAATAACTAAACTTAACTAAAAAACATATGCGCTTAATTTAATGCATATTGTTAATACATACTTATAATATAACACCGACAGCAAGAAGAGTTCTTTTACTCGCTGCAATAGCTTTTATTTACAATAATTTTATTTGTTTTTTTAGTTCTTTATGTGTGTTTGTGTAAATGCATAAAGTAAAAAAAAACAAAACACTATGTTAGTAAATTTAAGTTTATATATTTTAATATTTTATAAGCCAGGGCACAGTTGAAACACATTTACTTAATTTCAACTTGTTGTGTTTTTTAAACTTTATCATTGCATGCCACATGCGCGCCTCAATTTAAGTTCCGAAACTTGCCTAATGCAACAAAACACAAATGCAAAAAAAAAGTACCAAGTAAATGTGACAAATGTTTTTGAATAACTTTTAAACGCAGTATTTAACTTGCCATAAACTTGTTTTATTTTTATTTTGTTTTTAAATAAGTTTAGTTCCGTCCTAGCTAGCTGACATATTGCCATTGAATTTTGTAGTCATCCATAGTATAAACATTGCGTAGTTGTGCATGTGCAAATTGTAAGTTACTATATTTACTAATATTGCTGTTGTTTTTGCATGACTTAATTATTTTGCCTACTAACTACAATGAAAAGTAAATACAATTACAAACATTTACCAAACAATATATACAACTATCTAAATGTGTAACCATAATACCCTCTCTCTTGTTTAATATAATTAATGCTTACCCTAACCGCAACTGCATAAATCGATGTTAACACAACCAACGACAGGACTTCAATGAGTATCTGAATTAAAAAACGAAACAGAAATTTAAATAATCATAATTTACTTGTATATTAAACAGCAAGTTTCCTCTGTACGTACTATAAATCATTACAATATTTAATAATACAAAATATGCAAAACTTAAAAGTCTATAACTGAGCAGGTTTGAGCAGCGTAGTTTTGGAAGCAAGCTCAAGGTTTGAAGCAGCAGCAGCTTGTTAGAACAGACTTTTAACAGAATTTAAAACATTAAAGCATTTTTTGTGCCAAAGGTTGCTAGTTTTTCTTTGTTTTGTCAGACAAGTTTGAAAGTAATGTTAAATTTTAGTCTAAAACAAGGCCGCTGTAAATATTGCCAAGCTTGTCCCTGCTGCTAGTTTTGCTCTGCCCGCCGTGTTCCAAACATTTTATGCGCCTCTCTCATACACAACAACACTACAATAACACATAATGTGCCGTTCTTTATTGTTTTGAAAGTAAACGAAAAACCAAACTAATCACTATTTACTTTATCAAACACCATTCACTATCTACCAACTGTCTACTATTCTCTGCTATCTCTTGTTCTTATTCTCTGTACTCCAGGAAGAAGCTGAAGAGGACACTTTAAGAGGAATGGGCATACTCTAAAAGAAAGCAATTTACTAGAGATATTAGTTGTTGTACACAAGCACACACCAAAAACACACACGCATACTTGCCAACACAATTTGCACACACGCACAAAAGTTTAAAGCCACACCACACACCAAGTACTTAGTAGAAAACGTGTGCAATCCGTAAATACGTACATATATAATCTGAACTAGTATATAAACAACTAAACGTAATATATGTAACTATATGAACGGCCACTTGCACTTAACGTTACGTAAAGAGCAAACGTAATCACGTAATAGAACACTCTAGTACTACTTTATCATAGTTTTGTATCAAAATGTAAATGTGTGTACTTGTAAAGCACTGCAAAGGCTACAAATTTTCACAGCCCTATAATTTTCCATAAACGACATTTTCTCATATAGTTTTTAGTTATTTTATAATACAATACCTACACTGGCTGGCATATGGCGCGGTTTTTCATCTTTAGTTTTGGAATAAAGTTCATGCAAAATGCTAATACCTATTGATCATTATACAAACAACATTCCAATGAAAAGCAATAAGTAACTTCATTAGGGCAATAATCTATTATAAATAAAAAATATTATAAAATAAAACTAAATGTATAGGGGAAAATGCAATGCAATATTAAAAGTAAGCTTTAAAGAGAAAAAAAACGAAGAATATTTTTGTGCAATATGAAAACTTAAATGTAAAAAGAAATGAAAATTGTAAAACCTTTAGTACGTACTAGTAGCATATAGCGTACATAATTTTCCTAATTATACATAATAGTTATATAACTCTGTACATGTATTTGTGTGTGTTGTACCATTTAGCCAATTTCTGTGTTTTGTAAACTTATATATTACATAAAATTCAAATAAAAACCAATTATTTTTGGCCAAATATACCAAACAAACTCTAACACGACTGTTGCTAATTCCGATAACGATATCGATAAGTTGTACTTAAGAGCGTATCGTAACAGTTGCTCGTATTTTGCAGCTTCATTCTCAAATCGTCAGCGGAGTTGGAAACAGTCGTGTATATCTCTATATATACCTTTTTGTCGTTTAGTGTTAAAGCGTGTGCTTAACTCCTTAAGTAATTGTTGTTTTATATTTTTAGCGCACCTTACGGACTTTTAGCATTATTTGTTGTGCTTGGTGTTGTTAGCAGCGTTTTTTACTCTCTCTAGACCTGAACTTTTTCCACAAATCGCTTAAGACTTTGCAGTCGCTTTTTTTCATATACTCTATGTGTATATAAACTGTATATAGCTACAGCTGCTTAACGCTGTGCCATTCTTTTTAATTTGGTGTTCAGTTATTTGCTTTGGATTTCTTATTTTTTTTAGTTTGATTTTTTTCGGCAGCTATCAAGTTTGTAAGTAACTCTTCTTTTTGATCTTCTAGGATGAAACACCCCAAAGTTTCTTTGACGATCATGGCCTTGGCTAAAGCTGCTTAACCAAATCAAGAAAATCCAAGTTTCAAAAGTCGCCTTAAATCTATGCGTGTATTTTGTATTTTTATTCAAAATTAACTAAAAAGTATACTACTTTTATTTCTAAATTTATGTGTTTAAAATAATGTATTCAACACCTTTGTCGCATCGCATTAAATACGTCTTTCCATTCCGGCATGGCAAATCAAATTTGCTGTCCTTAGCGTTTATACTAAGCTCTGGCCACACTTAAAAACGGAATTATCAACTATAATATGGTGCCGTCTGCGAGAGTTACTCTCTTATGCTCTCTTTATACTTGGACGCATGGTGTATCCTTAAACGTCCCACACAATTTATATCGAATATACAACTTACTTACCTTTATACAAATAAAAGTGCTCAATATTTAACTTATATAAAAATAATAATCAACAACATATTTATATCGAATGTTAATGCTTTTTAAAGCTAAATAAATGTATTATCATATTAAAATTGTAAACGTTTAGTCTTAAATAGAATTCAAATAAATTGTGTGTAAACTGAAATTAATCACCCTGGCTACACTTTTACATTTGAAATGACGGATTGACCCCGATTTTGGAGAACAACATTGTTTTCAATATTTTGTTGAGTACAAACGATTCCAAGAAAATTTAACAAAAGTTGACTGCTTAATGTGGACTATCAGTCAACGGCATCATGGGTCCATATTTCTCTTGAAATAAAGAAGGAACGGCCGTTGCACTGAATGGTGTACATTACATTAGTTTACAAATTTAAGGGTCATCGAGTGAACCTACCTAAAAAAGTGTTTTTTAGGGTAATTTGGGGTCGAGAAACACGAAAATGGCAACCCTTTTTTTTTCCTAAGCACCGTTTTCGAGATATTTTCGAAAAACATGTTTTTGAGCACTTATTTCAGTTATTCATCAATATCTCGTGAACGAAATGTATCGGCATGAAAGATGATTAGATCGAAAGGTATTGATGTGCCCTTTCCGATATATAGTTATGTAAAGATTAAATAAAAATTATAGAAGTTACAAGCAACCAAAGTCGAAAAAATTCATTTTTCGTGTAAACTAGTGTTATAGACGTCTACTCAAAGAAGTTTTCTTTTAAAATTTCATCCGCAACTTGTGCCGTAACTCTCATGAAACCATCGAACTATTGAAACGTAACTTTTATGGTAATGTTATTTCACGAAATGGATCATTCAATTCATTCGCCTCCAAGATAATTCGACGCCTCTTCATTATTTTCTTTGAGGCACATTCCATGTTTATGCTGAAATACCTTCTCCTCTAATGAAAAACACAAGAAGTGCTTGAAAAAGTTTTAAAAAAAATGGACAGACAGTATACTTTAAAAAAAAATTAGATTTGCACTGCACACAGTAAGTTGTCTGCTATAAACTTTTTACGGATTCCAATAAACGTTACCTTTGAAGTATGCATACCTTGAGCAGATTAAAATTTTTCTCTTGCTGAATTTTAAAGTTTTATCAAAATAAAAAACCATTTATTCAAAGTCGGCTTTTAAAACTGTTTGAGCAACAGTTAAAATAGATTTATTAATCTTATATTTATTTAAGTTTTAGCTTAGAATGTTTTTTTTTTTTTATAATAGTAATAATAGTTTTTTTCAAATGCATACACAAAGTGCTGTCAACAGAAACGTCGACAACCCTAGCAAACAGGCTCTTATTGCAATATTCAAACAAGTTGGCCCGACCGCAAGAAGCAACCGAACGGCAACTCGAAACAAATTGTTGATTTCACATAGCGGGGCCAGAGAGAGCGAAAGCGGCAGCGCAGCTATGAGAGCGCCAAAGAGCACCAGAGCAAGCTCCAACATCCATCACCTAACTGAGCATAAGAGAGTGCGTGTAAGCATGGCGCCTTGTGTGGCTCCCGCTATTTTGCCAACAATTGTTGGGATTTTCATGGCGTTAAGGTGCACGGCATTTTCAACACAGACAGCGCAGCGCGCAAAATGAGACTCGGCGAGTGCTCAGCAAATTTCGGGCACGTCAGAGCGCACCATCGTCTTCAGCGAAGCACACACAGAAACTCTGGGTGTGCTCTTCGTACGTGTTAACGGGGCACACACATACTAGATGAAAATTTTCACACACCACATACAGCAAGTGGGCAAAAAATGTACAAAAAAGAAGAAAAACTTGAAAAACTTGTACATTAAATGTGAAAATTTTCCGAAAAGAAAAACACTGCAAGACGAACAAACAACAGCAACAACAACAACAAAAAACGAAAACGTAAAAACAAGTGCAAAAAAAAAAAAAAAATTTTTACGCCTCATAATGAGAAAAATCTCAGCAGCAGCAACAAAAAGTGAAAAATTGTGTGAAGAAAATTGTTTAGTCATTTAGAGCGTGTGTGTTAATAAGTAAAGAAAACGCAACTAAAAGAGTGCATACAATTTTTTGTGAAAATTTTTATATGTAAATGAAAAAAAATGCCAACTTCAGCATGGCTGGATATACTAGTAGTCTCGGTTGTCGCTGCCCCAATCCCAAGTCCAGCAAAAATATATGTGGTACATAAAATTTGTGCCTCTGCGCGCGTGTGTGTGTGCGTGTGAGTGTGCGTGAGTGCGTAAGTGTGTGTGTGTGAGTGTATGAAAATTACGTTGTCATATGTGCAAAGTTCAAGAAAGTTTTCAAAAATTTCTCAAAGTATGATATTTTTTTGGGTTTTTTTTTTGTTGTTGTTGGTATTTTCTGCAAAGGAACTCAAATTTAAAGGTCTGCTGGAGCTAAAGTAGTAAAGTGTGTCTTGCCAAGAATCAATCAGTTCCCAAGAAGCAGCAGTTGGTAGTTGAAGTAGTAGTTAGTAGTAGCACTGTGCCTTTTCCATGGGAGCTGCAAGAAAAAATTCTCTATCTATTGCGATTTGTTCGAGTGCGGCCCCCAAAAGAGCGAGCGAGCGAGAGAGCGAGTGCGAGCGAGCAATAGTCGTTTTAGCGCTGCTCTGCCCCCCCCCCCCAGCTGCAGGCAGTGCTGCAAAGTGGTGTCTATATATACCTATACATATATAGAGTATGTGTATATACATAGTAACGCGCGCGTCTGTGTTAGTGTGTGGGCTGCTCGATGTGTATATTTTTTTTTTTTATAGCTTCAAGTATTCAAGTACCATCAATAATTTAATTTAATTTAACAATAATATTTTGCCAGCCAAGCAAAGCCAAAGCCTAAAAGTATTTAAAATTATTTTATATACAACATATCGATAGCATCATATCAGCAAACACACATACTACTACATAGTGTTTGTGCAAAGTTTTCCACTTTGGCCCCGTCTTGGGCGCCTCTTATTGCAAAATTTGTTGCCTTCGTTCGCTTTCGATTCCGTTTTGTGTGCGCCGTTCTATGTTCGTATGAGATTTATCCTTAAACTTGGCCATTTTTGCATGTTTTGCCTAAGTCGCCAACTTCGCTGTGGTGAGTTTTTGGCAATACCTACGTTGTACTATATATCATCAGTTGGGCCGTGTTTTTCTGCGCATGTCTCTCTAATGACCACCAGGCTCTGACAAGCTGCCAGGACATTGGAATTTACTGGTATATTCGTAGTTTATATGTGTGCGGGCTATTGTCATAAAGTTGAAAATTTCAAGTGTTTTGCGTACGTTATATTGTTCCAACGTCTATTATTAGAAATCATTGAAATTATTGAGCAAATTATGACTAGTGCCAGCTGCTCGGCAGTTATAGCAGCTTGTCCTTGGCCAGGATGTGCTTTTCTTAAACAAATACTATGCAAAGAAAATCGAGTTGTTTCCAAGCCCGAGCTTGCAAATTTTTTGCACAGCGAGAAAAGTAGATAAAAAGTCATATCGTAATTTTTAATATAAATAGCAAATAGTTTAATAAATTCTTTGAGCAATAATAGAATTGAATGCAAAATTCAAAGAAATAAATAATTTTAATTTTACAAAAAAAAACTATCCCAAAAAAAAAGTTATTGCTTTGATCAAAATAACTTTCAAACCTTTCCAATTTCAAAAAATTACTATAAAAATTACTTTTAAAAGAAGATTTATGAAAAAAAAACATTAGAACGTACCGCCGAAAAGTGATGCGTGCTAGACCCACTATTATTAACTAAATTCTCACAATTTGAAATGATCCCGAGATGAATGCAATACATTTTACAATGAAACTAGCATAATCAGGATAATCTGATTAAAAGGAAAGAACTTTTTGTGGTAACAAATGAGCATGAGTGTTTTTTTTTCTAAAGACTCCCATGACTACCTGCAAAATTTGATATTTTATACTTAACTTTTCCTGCGGAAATGGGATGAAGTCTTGCAGAGTTGTTTAGGCGGTGTTGCCCAAAGATCATTTGTACAAATATTATATTCGCTATAAAAATGCGAAAAATTAACCTTCGTATAAAAGTGTTCTTTAGGATTCTTTTGGGTCGAGAAACACAAAAGTGACTTTAAATTTTTTTTCTTAGGAACCGCTTTCAAGATTTTTTCGAAAAACATGTTTTTGGATACTGTTTTCAGTTACTCGTGAATAACAAAATGTTTTACCGACATAAAATATCATTAGATCGAAAGGTATTGGGTGTGGCCTTGAGAAATACGATATGTGAAGATTGAGTCAAAATTATTGAAGTTATACGCAACCAAAATCAAAAAAAAGTTGACATTTTCGACCATTTTTCAAAATTACAAGTTTTTAGTTTGCTTTTTATTAATAAGAATTTTTTTTTCAATTTTCGTTAGCTTTAAGCTGAAAAAGAATTCTTTTACGAACATTTCGAGCCTTAGATCTTCACAATTGAGTAGGAACTGTAGATGTTATGGAACCATGTAATAAAAATCACGACTACTGCTGGATGAAAATTCGTGAAGACGTAACTGAACGCAAACGAAAAACTTTGAGTGTAAAATTTTTATGGAGTAAAAACTCGAACTTTCGTTTTAAAAAAAAGTACATTTCATACTTATTTATTAGTATTTGTGCCTCTTGTAGAAGTAAATTCGAGCTCAATTCAAGAACATTTTTTTTAGGTACAGAATAATTAAACAGTTTTTCTATTGTTTAAAAACAATCTTCGTTTTTAAATTTATAAATCAATAAAAATTAAATTTCACTTAGTTTTAGCGAAAGTGAAAGTCGTTAAAGACTTGGAAGCATAAATAGTAGAGACGTACAATTGGGCTTTTTCAAAAGAGTCAAGGCAATTAAATTCGTATCAAGTAATCTTGCTACTAGTGCTGGAGCAAACATCGATGTTATATCGTTGCATCGATGTATCGCGAAGTTTAAAATATCTATATATCGATGTTGGCCACCAGAGATGCTTCTCCAGCACTACTAAACACCCATTTGATGAATGCAGAAGTGCTGGAGAAACATCTCTGTTGGCCAACATCGATATATAGATATTTTAAACTTCGCGATACATCGATGCAACGATATAACATCGATGTTTTCTCCAACACTACATGTTCTAAATTTGGTTTGTTTAATGATGATGTCAAGGTCTAAAAAATTACACTTTTTAAGCTATAATGAAAAATTCTTTAATCGCCAAAATCTATATGTATAGTATCAAGCATTCTGCTTGTTAAAACTTTTAGTGTTGTTTACGAACAAAAAACTAACCTTATCATTAAAATAAAAATGGAAACTTAGAAATCGGTCTTAATCTCGATTTATGTCATATTCAGTGAAGTGTAAGAAATCTCTAACCCAATGGCAAACGATTAGTGGGCGAAGTAACTTTTTGAAGCGAATTGAAACCCAAACGCGTCAGCTAGCTGAAAATAGTTTTGATAACTTTACATCTTTTGGGTAGATTTGAAGAATTAAACTGAACTGACCAGGACCTGCCGACAGGTCTGGGACTGACAAAAAAGTTTTTGTATGTTTGGACTTAAAGGCCGTTAAAGTCTTTATCATTATCTCACTCCACATTCATACCATCTTCAGTCTTCCTTCTAAAAATCATTTTTAGCCTCATTTTTAGGCACAAAAAGTGTGCTAGCTAATTTTCATCCAAACTTGCGGAAAATATTTTTGTAATGATTAAAGCTTCTGAAAAGATGTCATATTTTGGATCATTCACATAAATTTGAAGAATTGTAAACTGAAACTTTATACATATTTCAGTTGAAAAGATTTTTATATCTAAGGGCCTAGACAAAACTTCATATATAATAAAAAAAAATCCCAAAAGGGATATCCCAAATGGAATTTTTTTTTATACGAACTTTTGTCATTCCGCGCGAAATTTTTCGAACTGCGTAGACCCCTTAACTCTGTAAATTTTAGTGACTACTAAAATACAGCAAATTGTTAAAACTAAAAACTAAACTAGACTGACAAATAAATTGTTTGATGTTAGTTGGACTCACAAGCAATACTGCCACCGTTTCTTATGAACTAGATACTAATTCAAATCTAATTGTGATACGTATATGTTATCCTATAACGCCCAAAATTTAACTGAATATTATCTGAATCTTTCTTTCAAAAGTGAAAATCAATTTCCAATGTCACTTGCTGTGTAGATCAAAGCTATTTAGAATATCGTAAAATTGTTGCCAACCAGCGAATTTTCGAGCATGACATCTTCCGCATCCTTTAGTATATTAATAAACAAAAAATATTGCTTATGATATTTCAAATCAACATTGAAGGCAACACCCCCTACATTGTTTTACGGAACAACAATTTCTCTTTAGTTAGCTGTACAATTTTTAGTGCATACTTCTAGGCACTTGTCAGTTGGGAAGCTCTTTTTATGTTGAAATTCCCTTCAACGATAAAATTTTTAAAATACAATTGAAATTTCTCTAGGTTTTTATGCAGCTCTTGACGGGGCGCTCTCTTTTTACACGCTGTTGATATCATATTTTTGCCAATTTGTGTGAGTGTGCGTGAGAGAGTGCGTGTGCATGCTAATACAACAAATAACGGGTTTTTAAGCTAACTCTCTCTCTCTCTCTCGTAGCTAAAATTCCCCACAGGAAACTCACCACTCTATCACACACACACACACACTCAGTGTAAGCACAACTCCCGCTCGAGTATATTTTTATTATCTTGAAACTTTTATTGCTGTTGGGGGTGCGGCGCGCACGTACGCAGAGAGAAGAAATAATAAAGAAAAACACACACAAGCACACGCACACATGTGTAAAGAGAAAGCGCGTCGAGTGGAAAATCGTAATGAAAAATAAAATGAAATTTTGCTGCTGCTGAGAAACTCATTCTGTGACGGTTTTCAAAAAAAAATCGTTTAAATTCAAAAAATAAAATTGTGTTTAAATTTCAGTGCAGCGCCTGAAGTGAATGTCTCCGTTAATTGTAAATAAGCAACAGAAAGTATAACAACAAACACTCCACCAAATTCGAAACGTATAGTAAACAAATTAAGTATAAATATACCCACAAAAAAATATACATATATATAAAAAAAAAAAAGATTAAAGCAGTAAAGTATATAACTAAAACTAAATGAATACGTAGCCTTCAAAATAAATCAAACGTAAAGAATTCGCAAAACAAAAAATAAATAAAAAATAAAAATTGTGTTATAAGGGCAGTTATCCTCCGGCAAACAAATGTCTGGATAAAGCCAACAACAACCAAACTGACCAATGGATGAAAATGCCGCCGTCGTCGTCATTATTGCCGTCGTCGTCGTCGTTGTCCATTTGTCATCGTTTTTGTCACACTCTGATCCAGATTCAGGAACTGCAACTGCAGCACAAGTTGAAGCTGCAGCTGTCCCAGCAACAGCACAAAAAACAACAAGAAGAACTACAGCAATCCAAACACCAATTAGAAGAACAAGCACTGCTCAAGCAGCGGCCTCTAAGAAAGCATTACAACTATCCAAAGTTATTGGCACTGGGAACGCATCAAACGCTGTCCCGCTTATACCTAATTGCAGCCTAGTGCGCCTTGTCGTCTGCAGTTAAAAAACCAAATAGTTTCAATAGAAAAACTCATCCAAATATACACACACACACATATATATACAAACAGAAACATAAATATATACAGGATACAGGATACACAGAATCTAGCCCAGGACCAATAATCGCAACAATCGTGGATCGCGCTAAAGTCTTGTGCCAACGCCATAGCTCAACGCAAAGCAAGTTCCAACGCTGGAACCGCACAGCTGCAGCCGATGACGCACAAAATGGCGGATGGTGGGCATTCATTTGTGAAGAAGACATTTCATAAGCCTACGTACTGTCATCACTGCTCGGATCTATTGTGGGGACTCATACAGCAGGGCTACATTTGTGAAGGTAAGTCAAGCAATAACATACATATTTCATTTTATCACAGTCCGAATGGTCAAACAGAGGCCCAGAAGCTGTAACAATCCCAATAAATTTAATTTCTGTAATGATCTTTTTATGCATAAATACCTAACACATTTATAAGCTGTTTTGGTACTGTATTCTTATTTGTTAAAATCTCTGCCTATAAATTTTGGGATTATATTATTTCTAAGAGCTGATTTGTTTCCACGTTCTTAGTCAATAGAAATCTTTTGATTATCGGTTATACTTTTTTTCTGTAAGCTGTTTCCTTCTACCCAACCCGACAAGTTTATTACCATATTCCAAACATTTCCACGCTTTTCTCTACTACTTAGCTGTGCTCCCCCAAAGTTGTTTACTCGCGAGCATTTAGAATGCTTGCTAAATTAATGGCCACCAGTTTGATCGTAAACACGCCAAAAGCAAAAGCGCAAATCAGCCGCAAATGTAAAAATAAATTCATCTACATATATGTTTAGTATTGAAAATCTTTTTTTAATTGCCATAAAGTTGTGGAGGGTACTAAAAATAATGGAAACGATTCCGGGACGAAGACTCTACATAAATAGGTACACACGCGCACATCCAAGTACGATCACGGAGATCAACGCAATCATAAATAATAGTCATAGTCAGTGGCGGATTCAGGGGGGGATTTTCGGCTCCGGACCCCCTCACCCCAAGTTGGAAAAATGCAAAAACTCTAATATACAATATATACACTTCGAAGTGAAAAACCCCATTATGACGAAATACTGTATCCGCGGCTGGTCATAGTCGTAGTTAGGTTATAGCTAAGAGAAGAGGGTATTTGCAGCTTCTTCGAGCTAGTCCATAAGTGACGAACACAAAAATCTGTCTCGAAGCTTGCAGCTCATATGGTTAATATTGCAATAGGCTAAACTGGAACCAACCAACACAGTGTCTACTGGAGTCCTTTGGCCAGTGATAATAGATACGAGTGGTGCAAAAGAAATGCTCCTTTAAGCGTTCCAAACGCAATTTTGTGCTCTTCTTTAATTAACTCTTCTGCTCTCTTCATGCGTAACGATTGAGCCAAGCCAGTTAAAATTGTTACGCAGACAATTACTGCTTGCTACGCATCGATAGCACAATAATCGATAATGAAGTGATATCGATGTGCAAACTTTAACAAGGATCGGCGTTAAAAGTTTAGTCGGCGTTACACACAGCAAGTCGCCTTGGGAACAGTTAACGTTGTTAGCTCATTTTGCCAAAGTTATAAAATTGAAAGTATTAAATTTAAATACATATTATTATGTTGAAAATTACAATAAAAATAAACTGATGAAGTGCAGTGCAATTGTGATGTATGATGTATGGAGGACAACCTCCTCTGGCCTTATTTCTAACGCCTCAGCAAATGCACGGATTGATTGACATGTTATAGTGCAACAATGGTCGCTTAGTACCATAAGCTACTCTTTGCTCTCTTCCCTTTCATTTATGGCTGCAATAATTATGGAAATGCAGTGCAGCCGTTTCTAGAACCTGTCAATAAGTAAGTTATATGAGTGAACATGAAAAGAAAAAGGGGGCTACACCTATAGGTACAAAGGGTATACAATATGTGTAACAGACAGAAGGAGGCGTTGCAGACCCCAAGCCCTTCATACCAAAATGCCTATCCTAGCCCCGGGTAGTCATTGCGCCACACTCGTCCGTCCGTCCGTCTGTATAATCATCAATTCCTATATCCCCCACTGGATCCGTCTGTATAGACATCTAGATTGGTTAGACTATAAGAGCTAGAGACACGAAACTTAAGAAGATGAAATTTGGTAAATTATATCAATATATTGGTTAACTGCATCTGTAGGTAAAAAAAAACCTAGGCTTATCAATTTTCATAAGAATATTAAATTGGCTTTCATAAATAAACCCACAACGGAATTTTGTCGATGCGAGCTGTATACCGTGACTAGTACACGGAGATCCGGGGTATCGAAAGATTTTTGTAAAGAAAACGTAACCTATTACGTTGTTCCGTGACTAGTATGTATGATAAAATTTACACAGAATATGGAGGCCTTATGTCCAAATTGGTCATAGAATTGTTTTGTATAGTAGCAGCTTGATTTTTTATTTGTTTGACATGGATGTTCAGCTGTTGCTCCTGATTAAAATGTCTTTTTTACAGGTGAACATGCTGTTAGCTGGTCATCATGGGGTCTTAGTGATCTAGTGGCTAGTTAGGAAGATTGTGAGGTCTACACTTCTCTGCGATTTAGTTGCTGCTAAAGTATTGCGAAAGCTTCAGAAGCTGTGGAGACAAAAGCAGTATCATCTACATAGGTGGCAACAGGAAGGATTTTATACCTTACTTCTGAAAGATCATTATAGTACTGGTCCCAGTAGGCTTTCTTAAAGAATATAAGACAATATCGCTGCATCTTACGTATGAAGATTAACTTTCCTTATAGGATTTTAAAAACACGAAAAACTGTGCTACAAGTGAAGTTCAAATAAGAGGCCAGTTTGTCAAACTCGATCAAAGGCTTGCTTAACGTAAATAAACGACTGTCTATTAAGTTAAAAATTGTATTGGAGCGTTGGACAATATAGCCCATACAAGCAATTAGCTACGGGTATCTACATAAAACAACTGTCGAATTATTTTGCAGCTATGGGAGTAGTTCCCCTCGCAAAAACTTAAAAGAGACAAGGGACTAGGGGACAGCAAACACACACACACACACACACACACACACTCATTTCGTACTGAAAGGAATAAACTTTTGAAGTTGCAAATGTATCTATGAGTTACAATGTCTGTGTGTTTGTGACGAATGACGTGTTTAGTAACGCAAACGACGTCACAGCTGCGCGTTTCCCTGTTCGACTGACAGTCGCGTTATTTCAAATCAACAAACGAATATATCTATAAAATACAACTATTGAGTGAGAACAGTGTGTGTGTGTGTGTGTGTGTGAGTATCTACATAGCTATGTGTGTGTGCTTTGGTAGTATGCCTCTCCCAATTCGAAGCGTGTTAGGCGCTAGCGTAAATTTGTTTATTTGTGCAGTCTTCGTTTTTGCTAGCTATTATTATAATTATGTATACGCCATGTATATCGCGCCTTTTTATTTTTTATGTGCCAACGCCAACGTAAATGTTTGTTTAGACACATGTATGCGTGTGTGTGTTTGTGTGTGTATTTCTATGAATGTGTGCTGAATTTAGTTTGTGGCAGTTGAGGCATGGGGCCGGGCTGTCAATTAGCTGCGATGTGGCAAAAGACAGACACACAAAAAAAATCCAGCCCAAACATCAGTACCAGCTGCTCTCCAGCGATTGGAGCGTCTCTCGAATTCAAAGTGATTTATATAAAGTACTATGTACTTGTTTGTGTTTGTATGTATTTAGCAAGTACGCGGGCCAAAAATAGACAGAGACATTTTTACGACAATTTCCAGAGATATCTTTCTCATACAATTTACTGCAATTGTCGAGTCTGTGTTAGCTGTTGTTTTTTCGAATTGTTTATTATCTTTACTTAAAGAATTTGAGAACTTTTAAGTGGAATTGAAACAAAATTATGAAAAAATTTAGTTAGCATTACATTTTACTTAAAACAGCGACTTCAAACACGATAAATAAATAAATAATTACACTCTATTCAACGGCACGACAGAGCGGGTAGAGCTCAGATTGTTTTGGCACTCAATACAAAAAACTAGATAGATTTAGAGATTTATTCCACATTTCTTTTAATTCCCTTTCATTTTTTTTATTATTACTGCAAAGATAAAGCTACGGGATAGCTATTTCCCTGTTCTGGCAATTCCAGCCTAAGTACATGTAAGAACTTTAGCTTAGAAGATGCTGGTGTGTATACCCATGGTGTGCCTCTTTAGTTACAATTTTTTTTTTTTTCAATTACCCAATTATTGCTATAATAGTCACAAGTGCATCCCTTTTTGTACTTAACCCAACAAACAAGTGTTCTTAACAACCTTGCGCACTTATGTGAAATGCTTTGCATACTTCTGGGGGCAACTAGTTTTGCAAAATTGCGCATACGCAGCGTAACATTGTTGCATCTTTGCAACTTTTACCATTTCCATGGCATTTGATTAAGCTTTTATTATTTTTTTTTAGTTTTTTTTTGGTTTCCATTGCCTTGCGGTGAAATTTCAAACGCACCACTAATTGAGTTGCAAATTTAATTGCTCAAACAGAGCAGAAAGAATGCAGCAGGGAATAAAGGCAGCGAGTCAAAAAGCCAAACCCTTAGGAGGAAATGGATATATGTTGTATGTAGTATGTATTAAAACCCGGATCGGCCCAGTCTAAGCTCCGGAGGTCCCAGTCGTAGCTATGGATATTGTAGCTAAGGCCTCAGCTGCACAGCGACTGCAGCTCTGTCACAGCCTGCTGCGCTTCAAAAGTAGGTCAAATGCACACACACACAAACACACACACATTGAGCATATTGCACACAGCCGCAGGCAACATTTGAATTGGTTTTCCAAGCAGAGAGTGAGTGCGCTGTATGTGAGAGAAGCAGAAGGCTCCACCAGGTGAAACGACAGCAATAGCAGCAGCAGCAGCAGCATCAAAACCAAATTGAATGCAAAAGTGTTGATGAAACAAGCCGGCTGGCTGCCTCTGCCCCTGCACCCAACACTGCCCTTGCTATTGCTCATGTTGCCAGAGCAGCGATAGCGACGACGAAGGGCTAAAAGTGCGTCATCAATGGCCGCCATGAAAGCGGCGGCGTCAGCGCCAGCAGCAGCAGTGGCGTATCCGAGTGCCTTATGTGCGAGCAAACGAGCAAGCAACAGGAGAGAGGCAGCGGGCTGAAGGCTGCGATACCGTTTAATTGCCTCGGCGTTGTTGTCGTCGTCGTTGTTCATTCATAACGAAATGAAAGTGGCAGAAGCAACAAAAAAAATTGTATGTACGTTAAGTATACGTCTGACTTTCGTATACTCTTTGCTCGAGATAGCAACTGTCATGATTTGGTAATGATTGTTGAAAGTCTAACTTTGGGAATAAGTACGTATCAATCAGTTATTGTTGGGCTTGGATGGATTGATTTGTGCTTACAGATAGTCGGCATCGTTTCTTTCACACCCTGTACACACTGAGTCAAAGGTATACTAGATCAGTCCAGTGTTATATATATTACAGGCAGAAAAAGGCGTGAAAGACGTTCTTTATTTCAAAAAGCATTTCATAAACTAGGGTAACAATTGAGCCATGTGCGTCCACTTGGATCTCCCAAAACATAAGAACAAAATTTTAACAAGAGATGTGTATTTTTCGTATTTGGGTTGTATTTCAGTTCATTTCGATATCCGTTCCGAATATATACTTTTTTTTTCTATGTATGATAACTCTGTATTTTACATCCACACTATCAAGTCCATCTAGTCCAAATTTTGGCACACCACACTGAATATACGCGTACTGAAAAAATTATTAAATTCGAAACCAAATTTCAAAAGACTTAGGCAAATATGTGTCATAGGGGCTCTACCTTAACTCATTACATTATTAACCGACTAAAGCCACCAATATGGTACGTGGACTCACATGAGCCTTTTCAACAAGAAACAGTTGGCATTTGCACTGCACTGTCCATTTCCTTTGAATACAACTACAATCCCCAAAATGAATCGCGAATAATTATGGCTATCGAAGCGAGTGAAGTACATTTTTATTCCCTTGACCTTCAGGTAGTGATAGAGCCATATTCATCTGCGTGTCAAATATTAGCAAAATCGGAAAAATACAATAAAGTAATAGTCAAGAATATACATCAAACAGAGTCGGTCAAACTCTGTCGGTCATCGCCTCGACTGTACTACATTTGTATTTCTTTTGTGAGTCATCTATTATACCAAAGTTAGCCTTTCTAACTTAGATTAAAAATTTGTTGCATTCAGTTGAATTTTATATTTTGTATCTCTAGACTATTGTAACATGAAAACAAATATTTTTCCTTTTCCAGTTACATTCGTTTTTGTGAACTTAATATACTCTTTACTCTATAAATAAAGGGCATAAAAACAACAAACAAATTGAAAAGATATAGAAGGGGGGAAAAACAACAACAAACGAAACGGCTATTGGGGGTCGTCAGCTTGGCTGGCAAGTCAATCGCATATACAGATCCACTCACACAAACAGACACATTCAAGTGGCTGGAAATAGTGAGCAGCAAAGAGAAAGAGAGAGAGAGAGAGAGAGAGCGCGCGAGTCAGACAGGGGCTTTTACTTGCTGACGTTATTTTGGGGCAATATTTGATCCAACGCATTTGGTTCGGGATCTTCGACGTAATTGATCCACATGTAAAAAGTTTCTACAATCAACGTAGACGTCGCAGCCGCTGCGCAGTAAGCAGAGCTCCGACGTGATGATGCCAACGACGCACGTTATATCCTTGACTGTTGCCTTGTATGTGCTTACGTATTTATTTGTACATATATACTACTCTATGTATAAGTGTATGAACTCAGTGTGTGTGTGTGTTTGTGTGTGTGACAACAAGTTTTGTAATTGCGCACATTTACTCATATATACTTGTATATAATTTGCTTTTTAAATAGTATTTATGTATATGAGTGTAATTATGTTGAGTTATTTTAAGTGCGATCTAAAAATAAATGCTATGCAATCTGTAAGTAAACTTTTTTTATCGTTTTAAATTGCATTCGAAATGTAAGAGTAGAGAAACTAAGAAGCACAGCAGATTTTATCTGAAGTATACATTTTCCTCGCATCGGCGCTTTATGCTTCACATTTAAACCAGTTTACTGATTTCAACTAATACGTCTTTAAGCACCGATCAATACAGGATCATTCACCCTGATTTGCTAGAAGCAAAAAAATCAGCACGCTAGTTCCGCCTGAAAATATCTGAGGCACTGAAACTTGATCCTAAGAATGGCTCCACAATTGCTCTCCAAAGACAATGGTTCGTTGCGGCCCAAAAAAATAATCGAAATTTTGTACTCGGGTTGTTGTTGGGTACTGACACAAGCTGAAGTGCTAGTCGAAAACTTAATCACAACTCCCACAAGGCTTCTTCTAAAATGACTATGGTAGTATACCCAATTTTATCTGTTAACGGTTCATCTTAAAATAGCGTGTCATATAAAAAATTTTAATTGTTGCGTATACGCACTGTTTCTTAAATACAGATGTATAGTAGTTGGTTCCGGAAAAAAGATAATCGAAATAGTTTTCTAGGCAATGCTTCCCACAGGTTGGTTGGAGTGGGTGTAAGAGCGTAAAGTCTGAAATGACCAAACCATAAAAAAAAATATTTCAGCATCAGAAGATTTTTATGATGTGTACCATATGGTACAAGGTAGTGCTGGAGAAAACAGCGATGATCGGAGCTTAAAATACCTATATATCGATGTTGGCCAACAGAGATGTTTCTCATTTGATGAGTGCAGAAGTGCTGGAGAAACATCTCTGTGGGCCAATATCGATATGTAGAGATTTTATACTTCGATCATCGATGTTTTCTCCAGCACTAGTACAAGGGTATCATAAGTTTGTAAAAGCCAAAAATGTATGTAAAATACAGAAGGAGTGTGACGTCTCCAACGCCAAAGTTAGCTAAAGTATGATCAGTGTGATATACCCATGTCCGTCTGTCTTTCTATTCTACGGAAGACAAGATATCTGGGTTATATGATATAGCTCCCATAGGGTTGTTTCAGAGAACCTCGAAAAAAGCTAAAAGTTTTAGATGGATTATTCGTTTGTTTATGAAGATATCGTAACCAAATTTGGTACTTTGAAGTTTTTGAGAGTTCCTCAGCACTGATCCCAATTTTAGCTAAATCTGTTGACTATTCAATTTAGCTCCCTTAGGACCGATTGGTCAAAAAACGTTTTTATACAAAATTCGTTGTTTGTTTGTTTATGAAGATATCCTAACCAAATTTAGCAATCATATGTTTTTTGGAGTTCTTAAGCAATGTATCGCATTTAATTGCAATTAAGTCGTCCTCGCCCGACTTTAACGTACGCCATCTTTTAGATGAGTCACTTTTTAAATCGATCTATTCGATTTTTTCGATTTGTACATATGTAATAGAGCTACTTGCCAGCATTTGACACACATTTTCTTCTGTAAAATTCCGATTATTTATCAAGTTATCGGTATGTGAGGTTTCTTTTCTTTTAACAAGGCGTTTCTTTTAAACGAATAATATCAAGAACTGATAAATTTTAGATCATAAACAAAATGTTGGATATACCCAAATTCTTGGTTATTTGATTTTAAGAAAATAATAAATAGAGTTCACATCATGTGAGAGTTCCACACTTTCAATAAACAATGGCATGGTACAGTAATCGAAGAATATATTGTAATAAGAAGACCATATGTTTTAAGATGAGGACGCTACAAGGCGTGTGTTCAACTTTACTTAACACTTTTAAAAGTTTTTCAATATCCTACCCAAAGTTTATACATGTGTTTTTACAACATTCAATAGATTCTAAGTGAATAATATTTCGTTCCTTATGGTGGTTTGTTGGCAATTTTTATGATTGCTAATCTTATAAAAATAAAAAAAATTTCAAGGCTCATAAATGGATCACCGAAAATTTTAAGTCATTAAAAACTCCGCCCTTGGTATTTTTCTTTTTGATTTATCCGTATTTAACCCATTTTCGCTGTTTTCGCGTTAAATTTGCCTTATACAAGTTATTTGTAAAATTTTAGAATTTTCTGACACCTGGGAAGGGCTTGGCATCATATTGCGTATACGCAACGCTGGAGCATTGCTCGACAATTGGAATAGTCTCGGAAGAGTAAAGCATAATTAAAGAATTTTATCATTCATGATGATCTATTTAGGAAGGAATATATCCTATTTTTAAGTCGAAAAGACAAAGAATTCGCATTTAGTAAATTTTAGTTTAGAGTTCAAAATTTGTCCGAAACGATGTGTGTCCACAGACGCCAGTGTGTCTGTCAGTGTGTGTTTTTCAGGAGGTTGAAATAAGGAGAAGAAGGAAGCTTAAATATATACCTTTTAAACAAAAAAAAATGTTGCCCATACCTCACACACAAGTCACATAAGAATTTTTTAAGCTGATGTTGCGTGTACGCAACAGAGGAAGAAAATGGGTTAAAAAAACCTACAAAGTACTTAGTACCTTGTAATAAGCATAAATCTTCGGAATATGGAGATAATAGGATATAAAGTCGCTATAAATACTCGATTTGGCATTTTCTGACAGATTTATAAAGATAAAATAAATATCCTAAGGCCAGTGGTAAAAAAATCGAAAATTATCTGCTTCACTTATTTTTGTTCATATTTATTTTCTTACCAAGTTGTTCAACAAAATAACATTATAAAATAATTCCAAGTCATCAAATCTAGCGAGTAAATTTTGGTATGTCTATAGAGAAATCAAAGAAAATAGTTGAATTTTCCGTATTATACTTAGTCAAGAAATGCATTTTTGCACACAATACTCTTAACTCTATGACTCTAAGCTCTTAACTCTAAATTTGACTGATTGTGAGTGCGTTCTATACATAAATATGTGAAAACATGTATATATACATATGTATATACATACCATATTATTGTTGTTATTGTACTACGCATGTCAACTTGTAAGCATTCAATATGTATATAGACACACACATACACTGTGTATGTTTGGTGTTTTTCTTCTTTTTTTTTTGCATTGACAAGCGTTTTTTGCCATTTTTCTTTTCTCTTTATGCTTTTGACTTTATTTGTGCGTACTACTTTCTTCGAGTACTTTGAGAGTATTTGGCTTTATGTTTCTTATCTTATTGTTGTTTTAAGCCAAAGATACGAAAGACAAACAGATGCACGCACACAGACACAGCGCAAAAGGAAAGAAGCAAAGTGGAAAAGCAGCAAAAAAGTAAAAGTAAAAGTGTGTTGAATTTTATAAAATTTCCCCACAAGCCAAAAGCATTTGAAAATTTCCCATGTGCTGCTGCTACTTTTACTCATGTTTTTCCTTTGTTACACATATACTTATATACATATATATATACACTTGGACGCCCACATACACACTTACTTCGCGTTGTCATATAAATTTGTGTATACATAATGAAAATGAAATGTTTCAATTTCTATTTTTTGTAAAAATTAATTACATTATTACGTTGGTTTTTTTATTTATGTATTTATGCGCGAGTTGTTTGTGTGTGTGTGTGTGTAGTTGTAGCAGTTATATATTTTTTATTGTGCCAACAGGGCGTATGCGTCATATACTTACATTCAGCTGTTGCTTGCCCTCGTATTAAGCATACGCCTAGTAAGCTATTAGCTAAATTGCATGTAGACTTTTGGGGCGCATTGCCAAACTATTTGCCACAATAAAATATACAGTTACATGGAACACACACACACGCACTCACAACTGCTTATAAACTTAACACTCAGGGGCGACATGCAAATCCGTGCTAGCGTGACGTTAGTCCAAATTTGTACTTGATGCAACATGCAGCTTTGGTTGTTGTCGCCTTTTTTTTTTTGTATATGTATTGTATATAGCAAACGTGCGTCTTTGGAGCAACTATTGCACACACAGCCACACACACACTAACATATATATAGCTAGAAATGTGGCAGTCAAGCACAAGCAATGAATGAGTTCATTCATGACGTCAGAGCGCCAAAGAGCTGCAGGTCAGCGGCCTAGATTTTTGACGCTGCTGCTGCTGCTGTAGTTGCATACAGGCACATAGCCAGCCACATGGCACATGGCCATCGTACATAGACAGGCTTTTATATACGTACATGCATACATACATACAAATTCGTTGGTGCTTGTATATATGTTTACATGTTTATATATACAACTTTCACGCATTTCTAAAAATAAACACCACGATATCTATGTTAAGCTCCAACACACACACACACACGCATAGCTACATAAACCACTGCTGCACTCTTTGAGTGTATGTGAGTGTATCTGTGTTTGCCTTGGCTGAGCGAGAATGGAGGCACTGTACGACGAGGTCTTGAGCTGCTGTTGCACGTTTTGTTTTTTTTTTCCTTTTGGCTTAGTTGCAAGCATGCAGAAGGTTAAAAATGTGATTGTATGTGTTTGCATTGTGGCATTCATTGTATGCATAGCTTGCATTATCCTTAGTTAGCTTTTGGTTTTGTACACAGTGTGTGTGCGAGTGTGAGTGTGTGCGTTTTTTATGGTTAGCCACTTAACTTGTCTTGGCTTTTGTTCGCTGCATGCCACCTGCAACATGCAGCATGTATGTGTGCTTTAAACTTCAATGAAAATGGCGTCCATGAACTCAAGCGCAACGTTGCATTGCCTTTGTGCAAAAGACTATGAATGGCGATGACGTAGATTGGCCCAAGTCGTGTCCTTATCATGCAAATTAAGTTAAAATAAGAGAGCGAAGAGCGAGAGAGAGCAGCTCGTCAAAAAGTGTTGCCCTACATCAGCGTTTCCCAAAGTGTGCGCCGTAACGCTTTTGAGTTTCTGTGTATGGGCGCAGCGAAAAAGAAATATATAAATTAGAGGCAGCTGCATCAAATTTCCAAAAAAATACGAATTTTTTGCTCTAAATTTTGTATTGATATAAGGATGCGGAGTTTGGCCTACATTATGATAGACTAAGGAATTCTGCTACGGGAGAACAGGTCAAAATATCGACAATATAGTATACCCTTGATCCCAATGACAATACAATTTGGAACTATTGTTGATACAAAAAAATTGATTAAAGCTATATTTTAAGGGTTCTGTAATTTGAAAAAATTAATGAGTTTTTTTTTTATTTAATTATTGACTGCATGAAGGTCCCTAAAGGTTGGACTTTAGTTAAAGTAGATATCCTTTGAACAGAAGTTCTGCTATGGTGTTTGAATTCGTTTTAAAGATTTTTCAAATACACGACTAGACCTCCAGTAATCCTAACAAGAAAAAAAAGTAAAAGAAAATGCCTTTGGGTGGAAATAGGAAACAAACGCTCCATATTTAAGAGTAATCAACCGTGCTCCGAAAGACGAAAAACCAAACCGAAAAATTTGATTCGGTTTTGTTTTTGCGTGCTCCGGAAAACGAAATTTTGTTGATATTTCCTTTTTTATTTTCAATAAATTCGTTTAGTTTCCGAGAAGCTCTCCTGTTGTGTTTGCGCGAAATTAATTTTGTTTGATACAAAACAGCTGACATGGTTGCCACAGCTCTGCTCCTGTTTATTACCATATGTTGTTTACATTTAATTTTCCTTAAAATATTGCAAGTTCTGTATTATTCTTTATATTAAATAAAACTAGACAAAAAATATTACAACAATTTTTATTGAAATTGAACACGACTTAGCTATTTTTTTTACAGGGGAAATTTTTTTGTTTAAAGGCCTATATGCAGTTCGAAAATTTTCGCGCGGAATGACATAGCTTCATATAAAAAAAAAATCCCTTTTGGCATATCCCATTTGGGATTTTTTTTTTATATGAAGTTTTGTCATTCTGCGCGAAATTTTTGGAACTGCGTATACCTCTTAACTCGGGAGCCCTGTCATCATCAATCGGTCATGTGTTCGTGTTTGATACGCACACATACCCAAACACAAAAACAATTCGTTTTGGGTTCTGTATGCTATTTTTTGGGTTGAGTCAGAAAAAAAAAATAATTAAAAATAATTGTCAATAAATATATAACCTTAAGTTGGCATAAACATAATCTAAGAATATCAAAGAATATTAAAAAAATTATTTCCGTATAAAATGCGTACTTTTTTAAGCCTATTTTACCGATTAGTTTTAATTCCTCTTGCAATACAACATTCCGTTTCAAACCACATGAAAAATTCGGTTCAGTGAAATTCGGAGCACCAAACGTTCGGTTTCATTTTATTCGGCTTCGTTTTCCGGAGCACAGCTGCAAGTAACCCAAAGTTAATCAAGTTGTTTTTACACATATGTATTTGTATTTAAGACTTCTAGATAGTATGGAAAACCCTGCCCCATATAAACCTAATACCACTTGCTTATGTAATAAAAAATCTCTATCCAATTTTAAATAATTTCCATTTGTTTTCTTTCTATTTGCAGTTTGCAACTTCATCATACATGAACGATGTGTCACCAGCGTGGTTACGCCCTGTTCCGGCATTGCGCCATGCATTATAAAGGTGCGTATCTACAAGCGTAACACTCTCACCCACACACACATACACACTCTCAGTCCTTTACATAAACTAACTGTACCAAGGTCTATATGAATAACTGTTTGCAACTGTTCCACTTGTCACTTTGTTTTGTCAGAATCCCGTCGCCCATTGTTGGTCCGAGCCGACACATCACAAAAGAAAATTCTGCACAGTTTGCCGTAAGCGATTGGATGAAACGCCTGCGGTGCATTGTTTAGGTAAGTTTCAGTTGTCCCCAGATGACTCCGTCAACATAGCCTTCACCGAGCTTAGTATGATATCTAATGAATAACGTATCTCTCCTTTTTCCATCTGTCTTTATTCTTTTCTCTTAACTACAGTCTGCGAATATTTCGCGCATACTGAGTGCCAAGATTTTGCTGTGCCCGATTGCACCGAAAATGCAACCTATGTGCCCGGGAAGGAGTTGTTAAATGTGAAGCATCAAGTAAGTACAATATCTGTTATTAATTAATCTTAGTTCTAACAAAAATGAGTCCAAAAAATCGCAGAAACCATAATTCTACGTGAGAGTTATCAGAAACCCAACTAATATATCTTTTATTTTTTAAACTTCTCCTTGCAGCATCATTGGCGAGAGGGCAATCTTCCATCAACGTCCAAATGCGCTTACTGCAAGAAAACCTGTTGGTCATCGGAATGCCTCACAGGTGCGTAGTATCCAGTTTTAGCATAAAAATTACACTTATCTTAACTTTTCTTTTGTATCTCTGCTTCTCCGCTTCTCCGCTTGATCTACAGGCTATCGCTGCGAGTGGTGTGGCATGACTACACACGGTGGATGTCGCATGTACCTGCCAACCGAATGTAATTTTGGTATACTACAACCTATCTACTTACCTCCGCATTCAGTCTCGATACCACGTACTGAGGTGCCAATTGAAGCTATCATTGGCGTCCAAGTTAAATCAAAAACATCGCTCGTGCGAGACTATTCGTGTCGTAAGTACCCAAAAGTCCAAGTCTTATCCGAACGATCGGAAGTACATCGATTAGAGCGCACCGATTGTCGTGGCCCTCCCAAATCAAACTCTCACTCACTCAACCAGCTCTCACTCACAACCCAGTCAACCCAGCGCATCAGCTCAATGTTGTGCCCATCCACATTGCCTCATCCACTATCTTTCAGTTTCAGTACTTCAATCACTTCAGTCAACAGCAGTTTCAGTCTCATTCATGCTCCAGCCATGCTCAAGATTATCCGAGTTTTATTTATTATCCATTATCTGATCCTGATTTTGTTCTTTTAGCACCTGGCAGTGAGCACTAACGCTGCTACGCCTTATCATTTCTTTAATTTTATCATTTTTGTTTAATTTTGAATGTTTCTTTTTTGGTTTAAATTTGCCGATCCCGCCCGTGCCGGTGCAGCTGAGCTTAGTGCCAATGCCTGCGTTGGCCCGGGCGCTGCGGCTACGGCGGGCTTGTGTCTAAAGGAGCTGCTACTGCTTCATAGACAACGCCTTGAACAATCAAAACAACATTTTCTACTTTCAACGCCGCCATCACCTACATCCTGGTGCTCGAACTCTCCGCTCTGCGTTTCGCCCACGCCTTCGCTTAATCGCTCAGCGGCTTTGGGAGAGACCAGCAACTCGCTGGCAATTGATCTGGCCGCTGCTGGTGATGAAGAAGATGATGATTACGAGGTACAGCGCATTCCTACCGAGGACAACACCGAGCATGACAGTGCTCTGCAGCTGACCACCTCTACAAGTCATAACCGCCAGCAGGCTCAGCTGCAAAAGTCGCCATCCGCCAACTCCTCCCTACATTTGCTCTATACAAGCTTGTTTCGCAAGCTGGGCCCAGGGCGTGGACGCAAGCGTGATGTCTCGCACAGCGAAGACGATGACCCGGATGCGGATGCCGACGATGATGTCGATGGCGGAGTCTGTGATATAAGCGGTGATTTGAGCGATGATTATGATCACTGCGATGTGATGCTGCGCAAGCGCGCCTCCCGGCGTCAGCCACGTGACGTCAGCGAGACAGATTATCATGGCGATGTCGAAATGGAGACGGCGCCACGTGAAAGCTGCTATGAGACGTCGGATACAGGCGGTGAACTGACCAACACTGACGAGCTAGACTCGAGCATGAATCTAATTAGTAATCTAAGCTATAATAGTAGTAATAGTAACACGTCCAATGAGCAGCGTAAGCTGCTCGCAGCCAGCACATCCAATGCACCCTCGCCGGCCCCAGCTTCGGTGCCGACGTCAGCCCCTGCGCCTGTGCCGCCCCCACGGACGCGAAACACTGCCACAGCTGTTAGCACAGCTGTCCATGCCTTAAGCGTACAAGCTGGCCGCAATACAAAGACTGGTGCTTTCTCGAAATCCAAGCCCATACTCAGTGCTCCTAAGCACAAGGGCGGTTCGGTGAGCTCACCCAACTCCAGCGATTGTTCCTCGGCTTCGCCAGCGCCCTTGGCGCAAGCTTTGTCGCCAGTGGGACGCAGCAAGTCCTTTCAAGAACCAGGCGTCAAACAGCCAACGGCGGCAAGGCAAAAGAAATACCGCGGGCTGTTTCAGCGACGTCGTTCTAAACGCTCACCCAAAGGCGCGGCCGCCAAGAGCAATTACAGCTTAGATCGCCTGTCGCAAAACATCGAAATTACCATACAGGACGAAGATGGTAACTATCAGCCCTACGACGATAACTATCATACATTAGCTCGCCGAGCACCCGTTGATCCATATGACGATGCGGAGTACGAGGACGACGTCGATTTATATCTGGACGATCGGCCAAGAAGTGTAGGGCTCAGTGGCGACGATATAGCTGGTGATATTAGCGACGGCGGCGCAAGCAGTCGCTCGCGAGCCAGCGACAGCGAGCACGTCTTTGGACGACTTCTAAGACGAATGCGCCGACTCTCCGCGGGCTGGCGCAAACCGCGCTACCAAAAGCGTAGAGGTGATTACGCGTACCGCCTAGATGGTAGTACTTTGTACTTTGTTCTCTCTCTCTAACAGCAGTTGGCTGTACGGAGTGCCGTTCAGTCCCTGTTTGGTTTTAGTTATGGATTTGTTTCTAGTTTTGAGCTAACACTTTGAGTTTACTGTTGGTTTTTGTTTTGGTTAATCCAGCTAACACTACTAATCAGTTCCATGTACAATACATGTCATAAAATCGCACCATTTCGTATCATCACCATTGTATCTTTTCGAGATTAATACTAATCCTTAATCGTCAACTTGCATGTCCATCTAAAATCACAAACAATACTAACCCAGCGAACATTGATCGTGTGAGATATTCTCAGACTGCTTTTGTGCACCTAAACCAAATGTTGCTTACCCTACTAAACCCGGTCAATTCTTCAGAGTAGTTTAGTAACCTAACGATCTCTTCAACTTTTACTACGACTTTTTTAATATAGCACGCAGCATATCCGAGGAGTTTAGCAGCGGCGACACACCACGGTTCAAAGATGAGGAATCGGCTAGCAAAACCGAGTCCACACTTGGAATGGGAGCAGCCGGTGGTAGCAGCGGTGGTGGTGGCGGTGGATCAGCGCTTGCAGCAAGCGGTGGTGGCGGAGGCAGCGCTGGTAGTGCCGGCACTGGTGGTACTGTCCACTATCGTCCGGACTCCGGGAGCCACAAATCGGACAAGTCGGACAAGGACAGAGAGAAGAAGGACAGGGAGCGTGAGGAAAAGGATATAGGTAAGTCGTATCTAAATGCAATTCAGTACTTCAGTGTAATGCTAATATACTTTTCAGAAGTGATCAAAGTCTTTGATGGTAACAACTCATTCCGGCGACAACAATACCGCGTCATTGCAGTCCAACGTACCTACACGCTCGAACAATTATTGACGACCGCCTTGCGCGCTTTTCATATAACACGTGATCCAAGTGTAAGACATATCGCTTTTGACGTCATAGAAGTTGCTTTCTAATATTTGTTTACTTTGTAGGCATTTTATCTGACCGATTTGTATGCTCCAGCTGGCATGGAAGACGCACCATTGCAGGATCCGACGCCCATACTAAATCTGACACACTTGGAAGGCAAGCGACCGGCTATACACGTCAGGTTTCACGACAAAGACAAAGGCTTTGTACGCGTGTATCCTGGCAAATTGCAATGCTCACTGGAGGATCCGTATGTCAGTGTTCCTGTAGATAATACGACAGTTATTAAGGATTTGATACGTGATGCATTAGACAAATTTGGATTACAAGATAATCAAATACAGGATTATAGGTACTTACTATGAATAAGCTTTAGTCAATGACAATTTAACACTTTACTCATTCCAGATGCTCCGAGGTTTTACTCGATCGCGGTGTCACTGAACGCATACTCTCGTGGAACGAACGCCCGTGGGATATTATGAAACAGCTGGGCAAAGAATCCATACGTCAAATGGAATTGATGCGTTTCTATATGCAGCATAAACAGGATCCCCATGGTCCAAATATTGCGCTGTTTGTGGGAAATCTGCCTACGGGACTCTCACAGCGTAACTACGAGCAGATTCTCAATAAGTACGTGACGGATGACAACAAATTCATTAGCATTGGACCCATCTACTACGAGTACGGCTCTGTGGTGTTAACCTTTGAGGACGCGCAAAAGGCGGTAAGTTCTACCTGATATCTTTGTTAGCAACGTGTTTATTTTATTATATTTAACACTTAGGTGCGTGCTTTTTACAATCTACGAGAAACGATCATAGAGGACAAGAAGCTGTTGGTGCTGCTATTGCCAAATATTGAACCAAGCATGGTCCCACCGGATGTACGGCCGCTGCTCGTCTTTGTAAATGTCAAGTCGGGCGGTTGTCAAGGACTGGAATTAATATCGAGCTTTAGAAAACTATTGAATCCGTATCAGGTCTTTGACTTGGACAATGGAGGACCGCTGCCGGGGTGAGTATTAAGCTATGGATTTTTTGTTTACGAAGCATCTTATAATTTACTTTCTTCCACTTAGCCTCTACGTGTTCCGCCAGATAACCAACTACAAGATTTTGGTTTGCGGCGGCGATGGTACCATTGGTTGGGTACTGCAGTGTCTGGACAATGTAGGCCAGGATTCGGAATGTTCAAGCCCACCTTGCGCCATAGTGCCACTTGGCACAGGTAAGTATAACAAAAAAAGTACACTATTTGGGTTATGCTAAGCCAAACTCTTGTCAGGCAACGACTTGGCACGCGTTTTATGTTGGGGCTCCGGCTACACCGGCGGTGAGGATCCTTTGAATTTACTGCGCGACGTTATCGAAGCGGAGGAAATACGTTTGGATCGTTGGACCGTGGTCTTTCATCCTGAAGACAAGCCCGAAGAGCCGGCCATGAAGGCGCCCTCACAAACAACCGGTAAGAAGAAGAAGGCTCACCAAGCACATCTATCGCAACAAACAAATCAGCATCATCAATTACCGGCTCTGACATCGAGTGATATATCAGGTCATTTGATGTTTCAAAATTATTTGTTTTTTTTTTACGTTATACCGCCTAAACCTATGCCTTAACAACTGAACCATCCGCCGCCCCAAAGCCCCCCTATATATCCATCTATAAAAACTAGACTAAATCCAAAAGCCCAAACCCAAAGCGTTAAACGTTATAATCTCGTTGTATATTTTGATTTGTGTTTGGATATATGGTATTACTGTACAAAAAGCGAAAGAAAAAAAAACCCAGCTATATATTCAAGTTACCCAAACCCCTTAGTACCTATAAAAAATACTTTATATAAGTGTTGCACCAAACTAACTGCCATAAACTCAATTTAAACGATACCTAACTTTAGAAATTGGTCACATGTGTATAAACATGAAAAATTCACAACCTTTAGTTTAAACTTACTCCCTGATTAATCCCAAAGGTATCTGATGATAAATGCTGTTAGTTTCGATGTGTATACGATGATTTTTTTAGCTACTTTATTTATGTGTAGTTAAGAACTGCATGCAAAAACGAAAAATAAAGGATGCCCAGTCCTAGTTTTTCAGTTTTTTTTTTTTTTATAAGCAGGTAAGGTACTATTCTAAGCTCTAGTCAAGCTCTTGAGAGGGTAACGCTGTGTAAATTTAATGACCTATGTATATCTCGATGTTGTAAACTGAATGTTTGATGTCAATTGTCGAAGTGTGCTCACAAGCCGAGACTCGCGAATATGGTACTAATACTAAACTAACTTATCAACAGGTGGTGCCCAAAATGAGGACAACTCTCAAATCTTTGTCATGAATAACTATTTTGGCATTGGCATTGATGCCGATCTCTGTCTGGATTTCCATAATGCGCGTGAAGAGAATCCCAATCAGTTTAACTCACGTTTGCGTAATAAGGGCTACTATGTAAAGATGGGCTTACGCAAGATTGTTGGTCGCAAGGCGGTTAAGGATTTGCAAAAGGAGCTACGTTTGGAGGTCGATGGCAAAGTGGTAGACTTGCCACCCGTCGATGGCATCATTATATTAAATATTTTGAGGTAATTGTTTGTGACATATTTTGTATAATTCTAAATATATAAACATGACTTCTTCATGCAGCTGGGGTAGCGGTGCCAATCCCTGGGGTCCTGACAAAGACGATCAGTTTAGCACTCCAAATCACTATGATGGCATGTTGGAAGTTGTTGGCGTTACCGGAGTCGTGCACTTGGGGCAGATACAGTCGGGCATACGCACCGCTATGCGCATAGCTCAGGTTTGTATATAGATCTTTATCATGCGAACATTTTTAGCAATCTATCCTGGGCTCCTGGGTTCAAGGGCTAAGTAGATACTTGGCCTTGGGGTTAAGGTTTTCTTTTTGCCAAGTTTCAGTGTATTGTGCGATTCGAAGACATACGTGCTGTAGTAACACCTACGGGGATTCATTTTGAAAGCAAGGAAATAGGCGCAGCAGTGCGATTAAACATGCAACAAACGGGGTATGTTTGTGAGGGTTCACATCAGGCGCAGATCCAGGATTTGGTCTTAGGGGGCGGTTTGTCACTTCGAATAAGTACTTAGCCTCAACGCCTTACCATCGCTAGGGAAATTTGCTATCGTGTAGTAAATTCTCGTAGACGGCTACTGTCGAAATTTCAGCCGCACGCATCTTTATTGATACCTTTGAAGCTCTCTCGCAGTTGGATGGGATGTTCTATCTCCTCCACTGTATAGTCCAAACCTGGCACCAAGCGACTATCACCTATATAACCATTTGGTACATTTTCTTGATGGTAAAGAAATGGCCTCAAGCGAGGCTTGTGCAAATTGGTTGGTCAGGTTTTCTTTACGGATAGGGACGAGGACTTGCCTTCTAAATGGACAAAAGCTATCGAACAAAACGGGTCATATTTAAACTAAGTCGGATATTCCTGTGTGTAATATATAGCATGTATTAGAATAAAAAGCTTTGAACTTCACTTTTGGGGGGGTCCGGAATCGAAAACCCCCTCCCACCGTGGATCTGCCACTGGTTCACATAACAATAACTTGCCGGGGAACTAAAGCTTTCGAACTCGCTCATCTCAATTAGCCGAAAATAATGTGAGTGAGTTGATATATTTCGCGTGGCTTAAGTAAAGTTGAAACTAGTGGTTGGATGTAATGGGACTAACAGACGAGAAGAAACAGCGGTGCAAGCAGGGCCGACGAAAGAAAACAGAAAGGCACAGGGGGAAAACAGGGGGATGCTCCTCTACTACACATTTCCCTCTGTCGCCAGTGCTAGGTGTGAGTTAAACAAAGTAGTGACAGTTATCGGATCCGATTAAATCAAAATCTCCCTTGAAGCACTGCTTATCAATCCACAACTTTTACTAATAAACTCACTCTCTCTACAGGGCGGCCATATTAAGATACATCTAAACACCGATATGCCCGTGCAGGTCGATGGCGAGCCTTGGATTCAAAGTCCGGGAGATGTGGTCGTGCTTAAGTCCGCACTTAAGGTAAGTGAACAGTTACTGTTATTGGCTCTATTTTAAATTTACCTTGCATGTATAAGCCGTTAAATACATACATCCTTACTTTGTTACGGCATGCATTATATAAATATTTAAATTTATGCAAATCGCTTTTTACCAAGAACTGTAAAATTCAGAACCAGAATATCTCCAAGTTTTATGTTTATTTTTCTTTAATGTACATGTACTTCTTTTTGTGCACATAAACTGATATACATTATATAAAACTGATCGTTCATAACCTCAAACGTTGAAACGTTAAAACTCAATACGCATCATTCCATACTTGATTGTTGACTTACCATCTTTTTTTTTAAATATTTTGTACATATTACTTATTTTACAAACCAAAGTCAAAACCACAGAGCATACAAGACATATGAAGTACCACAACAACCCGTAACAAAAAAAAAAAAAAAAAATACACCTAAACATAACTGTGATGTTTTTATTGGATATGCATTATAAGCAGCATTTGCTTTGTTTTGGCCTTTAGCAAGAGTTGATCCAAATAAAAATATATCTATATAATTAAAATTTTAACACAAAACTATGCGAATTCGTATTAAAATTGCAAATGCTTGCATCAATTTTTAGGTTAGGTTGTAAATAAAAAAAACTCCATAAAATGTGTTGCCTACTTTAAGGATACTGATTTTAATTTCAATTATTACTCATTGTTTGAACGTAGTTATTAGAGATTAAAACGGAGACTACGCCAACGTCTGCATGCAACCAAACGTGAAAAACCCAAAGTTCCATATACTACTACTCACTACTCGGTGTTTGTAATGTTGTCCCCCCACAAAAACTGTTAAAGTGTTCCAAAAAGTACACAATTTGTGCGTATGTGTGTGTTCGCTATGCGTCCTGTGTATGCTTCTTTTGTAACAGTGTATATTTTGTTAGAGCACTTGCTAGATTTGAAAAAAGAACCTTAAAGCTTAAGAAATCTCCAAAAAAAAACCCAACCCTTGTACAAATATTGAACAATAACTTTTCTGAACTAAGTATTTTGAATTAATAGTTATATAAGGTTAATATTAACAAAAAAAAAACAAGAGAAAAGCTTTCAGTGATCACGTTATTATGTTATCATTATTTGATATCGGCGATAAGTTGCATCGATAAATGCAAAAATTGAAATCGAAATCGATTAGCTAGGCATGTGCAGACAATAGCTTTGCTAATAGTGTTGGGTTGCTCATGAGTGAGTGAGCAAAAATGAGCAACTCACTAAAGTGAGCAAGTGAGCCAACTCAGCAAAGATGTTCTTTTTGGCTCAGTTGCTCACTACTCTCTTGCTCACTACTCAGTTGCTCACTACTCAGTTGCTCACTACTCACTTCGAAATGAGCAACTGAGCTAACTCATCAAAGTGAGTCACGTTTACACAACACTATTTGCTAATGCTTCTTCGAATGAATTAGACATAATTTTTATAAAAGCATGAAAAAGCCAAACCACAATTTAAAATTTTAACAGACTTTCTTATTTTGACAACTTTTAATGTAATGCTTTTGGCCGAACGGCTTTTCTGAATTGGTCGCCAAGCAGGGGGTCGGATATGGGAACAAGATATTATTAGTCGATCAAATTTCAACATTTTCAACATAAATTCTTAACTTTATTGTGATCGCGAGCTGGTATGAACGTTCCCTTGGCTAGTCCTTATGTTCAAATAGTTTATATTAGCGATATAGGATATTAAAACGAAAAATCAATTCTTTGCGATAACCTTAGCGTTAAATGTTGTCACTGCATTTCATTAATAACCAAAACATGTTGCCTAAAAAAGAATTACTTTTAAAAATAATGGCTGACATATTATGAAAATTTTATTATGGTGGAACTTTATAATTAATTTAAGGGGTAACACCTGTGTGGAGCATGGTTTTTTAATTTTTAGATTTTTTTTTTTCAAACAAACTTTATTTTATATACTAAATCCAAAAAGGTGACGAATTTTGAGCTATAAAAACTAATTTTTCCGAAGTAACAAAAATCAAAATGGCGCCTGTTGAGAGCTACGAGTACATGACTTAATTTCGGCGAAAAATAAAAAAATCTTTAACTCTAAATCTATGTACCAAAAGCAAGTGAGCCATGTTAGGGTTTCCAAAAATATAAATTTTTAAAAAAAACCGACTAAAAAAAAAATTTTTTTTCGTCAAAAAAAAAATCATGAAAAATCATTTTATACATATTTTGAGCTACAAAAATTTATTTTTCCAAAGTAATAAAAAAAAAATGGCGCCTCTAGAGAGCTACGAATACATGACTACAATTCGGAGAGGCCTCCACGGCTGCAGCTTTTTGACGTCCGTAATTGATCTGAATCATAAAAAAAATGTTTCCTCTTAATCTATGGACCAAAAGTGAACCACGTAGGTGTGTTCTAAAATATGAATTTAACAAAAATTGACATAAGTTTGAAAAAAACTTTCTGTTTTACTTAAAATTTTTTTTTATTATTATTTAGTACATTTACTTATTGTCCAGCAAAGACAGATTGTAAATAAAATATGAAGAAAAAAAAATTTGAAAAAAAAAAACATATTTTTTTCGTCAAAAAAATCATGAAAAATTATCTTATACATATTTTGAGCTAAAAAAATTATTTTTTCCAAAGTAATAAGCTTTTTTGACGTCGCCATTGAAAAATGTAAAATAAAAAGATTTTATTATTATGACAAAATCTTACGTGGTTCACTAGAAAATTATGTAATTTAGATTGTGTCAAAATTCAAATCGATCGAATAAAAAGTGACTGAGTTATTCGTAAAACCATTCGAAAAAAAGTGGTTTCGAGAAAATCGCGTTAATAGTTTTAAAACTGAACCGACCGCGCCGCGTGGAGAATTATTTTTTTTTTAATCACTTTTGGACATCAATTCTAACATAATTGTTTAACAATTTAGCTAAAAACAAAAATAAATTTTCTGAAGATTCTACACAGGTGTTACTTAACCCTTACGCCCATTCCTAAACGGCTAACAATAAATAATTAAAAGTAAAGTGCTTTGAAAAACGTAGTTTACAACTATTTAATCAGCCAGGTATATATTTTGAGCCCAAAATAAGTTGCTCAACATTTTTTTACACCAAAAAACAAAAATTTGGCAACACTGTTTCCGGTTTTATTTTTTCTGGACGCGTTTTAAGAGTCTGCGTAGGGGACTGTATTTACAAACCAATATCCCTCTAAGAAACGTCAAAGATTATACTGACGTCAGAAAAAGTTTTAAATAGTTTAAAGTCAATATACACAATATTATATAACTTTGTAAACTGATCAACTGATTGCGTGTGTGTGTATGAGTGTATGTTCGTTTGTTTGTGTGATTGTTGTAAGCCGAGTATTTGACCTTGTGTGTGTTTTTTGTGCTACATTCAGGCCACCATGCTGAAGAAAACAAAGAGTAAGCGTCGCCTAACGGAGCCGCATATTTCACCCGCCGTGCTGAGTTTATCGGTTACGTCCAGCGCTTCTACTGCCAGCACGAGCATGCAGAGTTCTCCAGGCATGTCAACATCCGCACAACAGCAGCAACAACAAGCCGCGGAAAATGGCGACAAGGATGTGACAGCCGCACAACATACGGGCAGCACATAGAGCAGAGCACATACGTCCGGTCCGAGATATTTATTTTCCTGTTTTTTTCCCTAGCCACAGTAAAAAGTGAAACTTACAAATATAAATCAATAGCAAATCGCAAATCCTAGCAAATATTTAATACTAAAACTTACAAACTAAAGGAAAACTCGTAACTAGTGGCAGCACTTGTAGTTAGACTTAAGCAAGAGCCGCGCAATTCAATGTAATAATGTAATTTAAAGCTAAGCTAAACTAAAAAATTTAGCACGTTTATCTTCCAAAACTGCAGAGATCGAAAAAAATATATATCAAATATAAATATGAATAAATAGGCGCAAAATAAGCTTTCACTTTTCAACATTAAGCCGGCGAGTAGCATTGCCTGAACCACTGAACCACACACACACACACTGTACACCGTACCAAACGAACCACCCACCCAGCCACTGCACACAACTGTGAGAACTGTGACCACCGCTTTTGAATTTCAATTTGAATTTAAACCTTAGCTGAAATTAGCAAAAAAAATATACGAACACACACTACTGCACCACAGTACAATACACGCACACACCCAAACACATATGTATGCATTTATAATTTTTATTTATTTTTTATTAGCTGCTCATTAGTATGCTCTTAAACTTAATGCCAGCCTAAAAAATATATACAAGAGAGCAAACCATTTCACATCACTCTGATTTTAATTGCCCGATAAACTTTCATATACTATTTATCGATAAATGCAAGCAATATTATAATAAGTTGTTTTTATTTTGCTCTTACTTTGCATTTGCTTGATTTTAAAGCTACTCTACATTAACTTATACATACTCTACTATTTGCTGCCAATTTTTTTTAAAAAACAAAACCTAATTAGCTTTGAATTGAAATTTAAACATTATCGAAATCGTTTAATTTATGTTTAAACGCTTTGCTCAACAATATCAAAACGCTCTCTCTTTACTCAAAACTCTTTTTATCGTTGTAAACAAAACTCACTTTCTTTCTTTTTCTCTCTCTTTTTTATATATGCCACATTTGTGATCCAATTTACAAAAACTTATACACAAAACACCAAAAAAAAAAAAAAAAAAAAAACCAACAACTACAAACAAACACAACTTTGCTGTCTTAACTTTAATAAAAACTTTTCAAATGCGCGCCAAAAAATATCTCTTTATGATACTAAAAACTATGTGATTATGCACCGGACGGCTAATTTTTTTTTTTTTTTAACTCTAACTCGAATTTTTCTTCAATATATTGTAACAAATTAAAATGTACATTATATATATGAATATGTACCAAAAACTATTAACCTATATGCATATAGGCTACCATGTTGAAAAAGAACAAACTCAAAATGAAACGACGTAATACGGAGCCTACCATGATGGTAGCGGGCTCGGCCACACCACAGCTATCACTGGCTCTACCCCCCAGCGTGGGCGAGACGGTTGACGCCGCCGAAGGCGATGGCGGCACGAATAATACGGATTTCTGAATATGGTATAGCGAGCGTTTGATTTAACGTGCTAATTCCAGCGTACCAGCACACAACCCTCAACACAAACACCAGCCAAATACTCACTGAAAGATTAGGAACCTGAACCATAGCCAAACTCAACTCAAATCAAAAGCTTTAATCAAAATTAAGTCTTACGCTATTTAACTACACTTAACGCTAACTGTATGTAAAAAACGAAAAAAAAAAAACAAAAACAAAAACAAACTTTTGCCCAAAAAAACCATTTCCAACTACTTCACTGAAATTAGTACGCTAAACTCAAACAGCTCGAACTAACTGTCCACCATAGGCAGCATACACAAGTTAAAAAAAATAAAAATAAAAACTACTATAACTACTATTTCTACAACTACTGCAAACTGTGCGCAACTGTACTAATGTTAAGCTACACTCGAACAAAAAGTCAGCTAAATGTTGTCTCTCAACTGTTGTATAACAATAATAAAACACAAAAAAGTAAAAATAATAAACAAAATATTACAAAAATAGAGTTAGCTTAAAAACTATTACAAAAAAAAATACTGTACTGCAATAGCCTGGCAAAAAATTGTCTCAAATTCAAATTTAATTATGTTCCTTCTCGTTTCGTTCCTATGCAACAACAGCTTAGTGATACCGTTGTCGTTAAATAACATTAAAGCAAATGGAAGAAAAAACATAAACAATTAAGCGCGTGTCAGCCAAAAATAAAGAAGAATAGTAAACAAAATAAAAGAATATAAAAACATACAAGCAACAACAGCTATGTTGAAAACAAAACAGAAAAGTACAAAATTGTTAAGAATTGTTTGTTATAAATTAAAGCAAAACCAAACAAGAAATTAAAAATTACTAAACGATCTCGTTATATTAACAGATTGAATACCAAACTTGATTTGTAAAAGCCAGCGTGCGTCCATTTGTGGGCAGCACGGCTGCACAAGGCGCGCAGGCGCAAAACTCTCTACCAGCTATGCGACAAACTTAAACGTACAGCAGCTGCAAGAAAATTTCTGCAAGATCTTATTTCGAAATTTTCGATAATTAAGCTCGTAATTGCATAGTTTGTCACACTAATTGGGACGCAACAATTCGCAGCAAAAACACAAAAAGCGCAAGAAATTGGTACAACTAAAAATTTTTAGATATCTGTACTAAATAAATTATTAGTACTATGCTTAGCATATATATATAGTATGTCGAAAGGTAAAACGTTTATGAGCAGCCATTTTGGATTGTGCAATTGGTATTAATTTTCTTCACTGCTGTGCGTTATTAATGAAAAAAAAAACAACAACAACAAACGAATGCATTTGCTAACCAAAGTCAGTTAGAGCGAAAAGTATTTCGCTAGCATTTGTCGAAAACAAAAACCAACACACTTTTTGAACTTGCAAAAGTTTACAAAACACAAACACAAAAACAAATGAAAAAAAAAAAAAACAAAACACAAAAAACTACAATTTCAACTTAAAAACGCTTATAAAGAAAACAATTTTTGAACGTTTTATAAAACTAGTTTTGTATTTTCTCCTTGGTTAGACAACACCAACACATACACACGATTAAGCTGCGCACTGAACAGCTGTTTAGCAGCTGTTCGCTGCCTTGCTCACACAGCCACATACACAAACAGACCGTTATTTAGCGCGTTTTACTGTTATGCCAACACACGGAAATCGCATAACAGTCCACAGTATTCCCTGGCAGTATGCATTGTACATATATACATACCTATATATATATATATATACCTTGTAACTACCACGCATCACGCATTATATTCGCAACTCTTCATTTCGACCCAACCTAAGGTTTTAGTTCAGCAAATCACCTTGACCAGCTGTGATTAAGGGGCTCAGTGCATGTGGTTAATCGGAAAACACTCGATTTCCGTGACTCTCAAAAATCGGCAACGTTGCTACGCCCAATAAAAAAGGCCCAATACAAAATGCCCTGCAATGTTCAATGACTAAATGCGCGTCAAAACAAAACAAACATACACTGTGGAAATTAAAAAATTACATTTTTTTAAATTATAATATTTAAATTATTTAGCTATAATATTACAATTCGGAAGAGACATAAATAAACAAAAACTAAACTATTGCATGGCATTCTGTAGGGCCGCCGCGTAAGCGCCGTGCGCCAAAAGTATTCGAATCAATTTTAATTGATCTTGAAACGATTAGCTACTAACACATAAATCACAGCTCGCAGGAGATTTGAGTTTTCGCCTCATTTACACATGAATACACAACTTGACAAACAACACGCAAGTTTTCCAAGTCTTATAGTTATGTTTTTTAAATGTTTTTCAAAAAAAAAAAAAAAAAAAAAAAAACAAAAGAAACCTAGCATAAGATTAAGCAAGAAGATGAAGAAATTACTATAATATGCATTATTCAAAGAAATCCAAAACATAATTACCTAAAAGAATAAAAAAAAAAAAAACAAAACAAAAAATTACCAACAAAAACAACAACTAAAAATACTAATTATAGTACATACATTGATGTAGTGTTATTTATAAGCGAAAACAAAAATTATAAAACCGAAAAAATTTGAAAAAAAGAGCTAAGAATATACCAACAATAACAAGTTGCATGTAAAACAACAACAAAACACAAACAAATTCTAAATCTCTCTAAAAGAAAAGCAGCGACAGCAAACTATTTGAAACTGCAACTGTATACTGCAAAACAAAACAAAACAAAAAAAAAAAAAAACAACAACAGCAGAAATCCCGTAAATGTACAAGTAACTATTTTTCTCTAAAAACCAAACCAACATTTGCCGCAAACAATTTTTGCTCCTGAAAAATTTAAGAAAGCTAAGAAATTGAAATGCAAAGTAAAAGATAAACAAACATAAAAAATTTTATTTAACAAGATAACTTTTAAGCTACTTGTTAAAAACAGACTATGCATGCAAATAACGGAATTTAATGTACAATAGTGTCGCTCTAAAGTCTACACACAAAAGAGATTTCGTTGAAATAAACAAACAACTCAAAATTTAAACCCGAATCCGTTTAAAAATAAAGCAGATCAACAGCAATTATGTGAACATAAAAAACAGACACGAAACGGAAATAACTGCAAAATAAATGTAACTGAAATAACAGAAGTCTTATGAATTTACTTACTTTCAGAAATGGGATGGATGGGGAAGATGATAAGATAAGTATTTGTATATTTGGTAAGTGATTGTTCAAAACCATGAAAATGAATTCCTAATCGGTCGTAGTCGTGTTGTATGAGGGCCCCTACGCAGACACGAAAACAGCCACCTAGCAAAAAGACAGACTTATTTTGGTCACAAAACGAACAGTGTGTCTGAGTGTGGACGAATTGCATAGACGTATTTCAACGCACATTTTTGTTACAATTGAATTATTTTATTATTATAGCTATTTTCTCATCCTTTCCCAACGATCCGCAACGATTTAGTCGACCAGCAATAAATTTCCCGTACAAAATAACTAGCTGCACATAAGTTTTGTTTGTGGCGCCAAAACCGAACAGCTGCTTTTGCTGAGTGCGCCATCTTTGGTTTGCTACTGACATTAAAAAAACGAAAAAACGAACAACACTGGTCTAAATACCACTTGCAAGAACAGTTTGTGCCCAAACGTTTGTGAGCGTTTTTATACCCTGTACCGTATGGTACAAAGGGTATATTGTGTTTGTGCAAGCCGAAAATGTATGTAACGTACAGAAGGAGTCGTCGGAGACCCCCCAAAGTTACCTAAAGTATGATCAGTGTGACTCGAGAAGTCGATATACCCATGTCCGTCTGTCCGTCTGTCCGTATGAACGCCTAGATCTCAGAGATGGTAAGAGCTAGAGCAACCAAACTTTCAGATAAGATCCCTTGTTAATCCATAGGAGACAAGTTTATTTTATTTTTTTGATATCGGGATTACATAATATAGCTCCCATAGGGGTGTTTCAGAGGACCTCGAAAAAAAGCAAAAGTTTTAGATGGATAATTCGTTTGTTTATGAAGATATCATAACAAAATCTGGCAGTCGGAAGTTTTTTAGAGATCCCCAACACTGTAGCAAATTTTATCAAAATCGGTTGACTATGTCATATAGCTCCCATAGGATCGATCGGTCGAAAAAATGTTTTTTTTACAAAATTCGTTGTGTTTCGTTTGGTTTTGAAGATATCGACACCAAATTCGGCAAGAGGAAGTTTTTTAGAGTTCCCAAGCAATGTTACAAATTTGATCAAAATCGGTTGACTATATCATATAGCTCCCATAGGACCAATCGGTCAAAAAATCGTTTTTTCTACAAAATTCGTTGCGTTTCGTTTGTTTGTAAAGATATTGTTAGCAAATTTGGCATTAAGAAGTTTTTTAGAGTACCCAAGCACTGCACCAAGTTTGATCAAAATCGGTTGACTATATCATATAGCTCCCATAGGAACAATCGGTCAAAAAAACGCTTTTTTTACAAAATTCGTTGTGTTTCGTTTGGTTTTGAAGATATCGGAACCAAATTTGGCTGTCGGGAGTTTTTTATAGTTCCCAATCAGTGTACTAAATTTGATCAAAATCGGTTGACTATATCATATAGTCCCCATAGGACCGATCGGTCAAAAAAATTGTTTGGTGCAAAATTCGAATGATTTCTTTTTTTTTATGAAAATATCGTAATCAAATTTGCCGAATAAAATATCTTTTGGAGGTTTTAAGAAATGTGTCGGACTTAATTGCAATGTGGTGGTACAGGGTATCCCAAAGTCGTCTGCGCCCGACTTTAACGTACGCCATCTTTTTTATATGAAGTTTTGTTTATTTTTCGTGTCTGCGTAGGGGCCTTTAAGCCAGGAGGGATGCCATAAAAGACAATGGCTTGTTTGCCCATATGATGATACCAAAAAAATTTTATTTGCGAATAAATAACTTTAAAAAAGTCTAGATCAGCGGTGCGCAAAACTACTAATGCAATTTTTTGTGCTTGTGTGCGTAAAAAAAAAAGAGCTTTCGCAAAGACCGAGGTACAATGGGACAAATCATTTTTTTTTGGCACAGCTGTCATTACATTTGACAATATATCGACTTTTATTTTTATGCGGGACGTATATGTTATACTCTACACACTGAGCAGAGCAATTTCGCCTGAAAGTTCGGATAGGGTCGTGTCGATCAGGGGATTACCTACAAAAAAATATGACTTGCTCACATCATTATTTATTGCATATGACGCCAGCCAGACACGCAAAATGTAATGACCAACAAAAACCAAATATACGCAGAGTCCGTACTCTCTCGTGTTTTGACATGTAACTATGCTTTGCGTTCCATTGTAAAACTAGCTTACACGTACGAGACGAGGTTTTAAGGCAAAAAGCTCTTTTCTCCAACGTGTGAAAGCTCTTTGGCACGCGTGCCGTCTAAGTGCCCACCGCTGGTCTAGACTACTGAAAGAAATATAACAGGTGGGCTGAAAAGTTCGTATCGTTTTAAAGAAAAACATATTACAGTTTTTTAGCAAAATTCGATTTGATTATTCAATATAGTTGCAATCGAGTGCGAAACACTGATAATAGCGAGCTTCTAACTTTTCGATACCATTTTCAAAATAGGCCTCAGTCTCGGCGATTATTTCTTCATAGACGCTAAATTTCTTTCCAGCCAGCATTCTCTTGAGACCTGAAGACAGCAAAATGTCGCTGGGGGCCACATCTGAAGAATTCGGTGGATGCGGAAGTAGTTCGAAGCCCTATTCATGCAATTTAGCCATCGTTGTTATTAATTTGTAACACGGTGTTTTTGGTCGATTGTGAGCTCGCGCGGTACCACTTTGCACAGAGCTTTTGCATATCCGAATATTCATGAACAATATGTCCAACATGTTCTTTTGATATCTTTTGAGTGTCAGCTATCTCGATCAAATTAACTTAACGCTCATCCGGAATCATTTGAGATTTTTTTTTATGTTTTCGTCAGTAACAGCAATTTTTGGACGGCCATTGCATTCATCGTCCTCGGTGCTCATATGGCCTGTACGGAATTTAGAAAACCACTTACAAATTGTTTTCTCGGCGGGTGTAGAGTCCAGACAACACTCATCGAGCCACTATTTGGTATCAGAAGCATTTTTGTTCATCAAAACATTTATTTTTATCCACTTTTTCCAAATTAACAAAAGTTGCTTTACTCAAAATGCTATATCTCAAAAACTAATAGGGCGACAACTGGCAATTTTATGCACGTATCTCTTGGAGGTTAAAACTAACAAATAATTATTAGGATTAAATTCTAGTGGCGCCCTCACATAGAAACGATACGAACTTTTCATCCCACCTGGTTATATGGGTCATTCTCTGTCAAATCAGCCACCCATCCCTCACACACATGAACATTTTTGAGCTTATTTTCAAAATTTTTTGTCTTGCGCGAAAGACAGCCCCCTATGTAAGTATATACATATTAGGGTATTGATGCTTGCTGTTAGGTAGTGGAGTTGAAAAGGTTGAGGAAAAACTGAGCAGGATAAAGCGTGAACGCCCTTTTTTTATAATTTATGAGTTGTGTTTATTTTAAATTCGGCGCATTTGCACACTACGCCGTATTGGTATTGGCTTAACCACTTAATAGTAATAACTATCTTATTTAGAAAATTTAGAAATCAAAACGCACAAGACTCACTTGTTTAGTTCAGTTAAAATTGTTTTTATTCCTTTTTTGCCGCTTTTTATATCACAAAATGTCTAAAAAAAAAGTAATATTGCAGTGTTTTGCAACACTGCCTCAACTCAACAGCTAGAAACTGGAGTAGTTTGCTACCTATGGGCCTTCACAGGCATGGAGGGTAAAATTTTCAGTCAGATACAAGATTCATACAAAACGATTTGTTGTCTTTTATACTAAACGGCTGGTTGAAAATAAACCTTTCTGAAATTTTAATTTAAATTCGATGAAGGGAAATGAAAACCAGTCAGTAATTATGTTTTGCGACCAACTCTACAAAAAATTACAAATAAGTTGTTTAAACTGTATAATATTGATCGATTAGGTTAAATCGGAATACACATATATATTATATATCACGTAAATATCTTAAGTAATAGGCTTAATAACAGTGAGAGAACATAACATACATACAATTCACATTTGCTGTAATTGCACTAAATAAATTGGGCGCGCTGTCGCATTTCAACCTCCATAATGAGAATTAGAATTAAATGACATATCAAAATTAACATACACATTATAAGAAATACGTATAGTACTATAAACTGCTGCTCCACTTTAGTTTCCAACTATTTGTTCTGCTCTCCATCAGACGAAGCGCCTGAAGCGAGTGGCGGCGTGGATCGCCCGTCAAATTGTCCCTGTTGTTGATTAACCAAACGTTGGCGTTCCAAATACATGGACACCTTTATATTGCGAACTTGATGATTGTTAATAAGTTTTAACAGAGCAATAACGCCTATTCCCACTGATATGGCAAAAGAGCCCCAGGCGCCGAACTGCAAAGATTTAGACAAAGTTAGACATTTTTTTATGGTTACCATTTGGTCTTAAACCCTACAATTTGAACAAAAGTTTTACCTGAGCTGTGCCCATTTCAATGTAGAAGCCTGATGTGTCTATTTTGTCCGTATCTCCGCGCACAATATTCTGACCAGCTGAAGTCTCGCAAGATGGAAAACGCTCGGTTATAGCATCGCACCAAACTATGAATCCCAAGGTAATGAATATTGCAGATAAAATAGACATGGCCAGCATCCAAATGCCTAGAACTACATCAATGAAAAGCGCCAAGAAAGATTCCTCATCCTTCATGCGGGCATAGCTATTAAAATAACAAACAAAACAATTAAATATTTGCAATTCATGGATAAGTTGTGTTTCTAACCGGTAGATCTGTACACTAGAGATAATGAGCAGCGTTACACCTGTAAAAATTGGAAAATTGCAGAATCCAGACGAAGCCCAGCTCACATCGAGCATGCCATCCTCCTCCCGCCATTTGCCAGTTGTGAAAAGCAAGCAATGACCACTGCAGTTTAAAAGGAAATGTCGAATTAGTCATAAATAGTTTATCCACAATCAAAATGAAAACTACGCATTTGCATAGGGAATATGTATTGCATACCAAAACTCTTTTAAATTGATTGTGAGCGGCAGCACAATGCAAAGTGACAGTATAAATAGTATAACATGGCCAGCAATTTGGCTTAACAACAACATGTTTGCCAGCGCCATTTTTACACGTCCTTTTTTATAGTTTAACAAATTTTACACAAAAATTGTTTGATTGAACGAAAACTGAACAAAGATTACAGCTGTTTTTTCAGTGTGACCATATTTAAAAATACACATTAGATACTAGAGTAACTTGATGATATCGATGGTTAAAATTACGATATTTGCAAGCAAAGCTTTTGTAACCTGCTTTAAGCCTTAATTTTATGTGTCTATTAATAGAAGGGAACCAATTCTTTGCATAAATATGTCCCCCAAACCATATGTGCTAGTTGCATTTTAAATTTAGATTCGGGGCCTAAATTCAAGTTTGCAATAATACCGATGTGTATGAATAATCGATATTTGCGATCCTAAATAAGTTTATGCGTGTCATATTATTGTAGAAGTGAAGTCGGAGCTTAAAGTTATTTTTGTCACTAATTTTTAAAAAAAAACATACAAACAATTAAATAATAAAAAATGATAGCTATGGATACTATCGGTGGTATGTCGATAGTGAAAGTGAGGAAAATCTATCGCGCTATCGGTGGACTATCTCCAGCGCTAGCCTCTAGTTTCGTTTTGCTCGTAAAAAATTGTAAAATTTGTTTACGTTTAGGAGCAATATTTAAAAGGTAATAGTCTAAACAGTTTTAGAATTAAAAAGCTGCCTCTATTGCGTTTTAGTAAAAGTTGTTATGTATATATTTGAACAAACTTTGGGACGTGCGTGATTATAATAGCAACGCAAACACAATGTGTTGAACAAAGAGCAATTAAAAAGATAGTGCACAAAAAAAAAAACAAGAAACGCAACGAAATAAATGCATTACTCGATTTACTTTCTCCTTCTCTTCCGTCTTCTTACCATAGCTAGCGCAATGAGAATGCAATAAGTAACTGCATGTGAAGAAGCAAAGGTGAATAGCATTAAAGAAAAATTGAAAAGTTAATGAAAACTAAACGTTAATAGCAGCAGCAGCAGCAGAAGACGACGAAGAAGAACAAGTCGCCCACGCCAAAGGCTAAAGCAATAAAGGGAAAAGGCTATTTCGATGCAGTGTGTGAGCTAATTGAAATAACTTAAGAGGCAGCCAAGGAAAGCCAATGTCCAGGCGCAAACCTCAGCAAAAGCAGCAACAACGACGACGCCGAAGACTTAGGTGCAAGCTATTAAATGCAAGTAGCAGCAAATCGTAGCAGCGCAAAGTGTCGACTTTTGAGTTGAGACCAAGTTGTGTCCTCGTCTAGGTAAGTGAGGAAGAAGAAGACCCATCTTTCCCCAAATAAAGCACGCAAATTCTTGCAGTAACACGTAAACCCGCTGGACTTCATGCAGATACGCTTAGCTGGCGTTTGGACTTCTCTTGCATGTTATTAGCAAAGTGAAAGAGTCTTTTGGTTTGCGTTGTTCTTTTTATTTTTTGGATTGGTTTGGTTAATTGAACTTAGATCATCAACGTGCACTGCCATTAACTATAATAAACATATATATATACATATATATATAATTAAAAATATTGTAATAGAATATTAAACTAGAAGAAATTAGCGGCCACTGCAATACGCTTACAATGTCCAACTCCCACTACAATAACCACCAGCAACAACACCATAACAACTACCAGAATCAGCAGCAGCAAGCGCATCACTCAAATACTAATGGTGATGATCGGCATGGCAATGACTATGGCCATCAGCAGCATCGTTATATGAATGGCCATAGCTTGAAACCACTGGATCGCATTGCTGTGCCGGACATGTGCCTGTTCTGCTTTGAGGTGCTCGACTGTGAGCTAAACAATATGGACGGTCCGGGTGTGCCTATATTTAGTAATGATGCCTATCCTCTGTTTGTCACCTGGAAGATCGGGCGCGACAAGCGTTTACGTGGCTGCATTGGCACCTTTAGCGCCATGCAATTGCATCTAGGACTGCGAGAATATGCGCTTACCAGCGCCTTTAAGGACTCGCGCTTTGCGCCTATCTCACGTGAAGAACTGCCTAGATTAACAGTTTCTGTGTCGATATTGCAAAACTTTGAGGAGGCACAGGGACATTTGGATTGGCAGCTTGGCGTGCATGGTATACGCATAGAATTCTTGACCGAACGCGGCTGCAAACGCACAGCCACCTATTTACCACAGGTGGCCACCGAGCAGGGCTGGGATCAAACGCAGACCATCGACTCGCTGCTACGCAAGGGTGGCTATCGTGCTGCTATTACCCAGGAATTGCGCAGGTCCATTAAGTTGACGCGCTATCGCTCGCAGGAGATACAAATGCACTACAAGGAGTACCGTGAGCACTTGGAGCGACGAGGTACCCAGTTTGGCAAGGTGCAGTGCTAACAATTAAACAAACCGGCGGCGTGGCGGCACTGATCCTGGCTCAAGGCGGGCCTAGTGCTCGTCTTGCTTGTGCTGCTGCTTTGTAGTTTGGTTATCAATTGAACCAAACACAAAAGCAAACCTCTTAAATTTTTTTTAACGATTATATTTTCGTCTTTTCATCGTTTAGTGCGATTTTTAAGCTACGACTGTCGATAAGTAGAAGCGGAATGCAAGCTTATTATTATAATTGTCTGAGCTACAAATCAATTTATCATTTTATAGGAAAAAATACAAAAAAAAATTTAATTCATTTTTAGTAAATTTAAGTTTGTTCAATGTATTTTACAATAACCTTTGCTGGTTTCTACTATTAATTACAAATTTAACAATTACTTACAAAAAAAACAAAATAAAAAAAAAACAAAAAAATTTTGATGACAAGCATATTAAAAATACCAACAATACAAAAAATAATTCAAGAACAAGTTTAACAATTATATTAAATAGTTTTAACAATTATAACAAATTACCAATACTACTAATTCTATGCGCAATAAATAAATTGTCGGCTTTTTCTCTAGAGTCGTACAAAGAAATTCGAAATGAAACTCTTTTTTTTTAAATTGTTTTATAGTAGTATATTCATTTTTATTATTGTTTCAAAATGTTGTGCGTTTTTTACAAACTACATAAATATGAATTATCTAAGTCTACGTGGGTCTTTACCATATGCCACTTTCATTATATTGTATATATGTAGTTTGCGTATGGGATTTTCGCTACACTCTTACTCTCGTGCCTATTGATTATTTAATAGGCTTCGCTCTAAAAAAAACCGGCGCTACAAAGCCAGGCTAATAAAAATGATCAACAACTAATCTAATAACAAGCCAAGCTAAAGTAAAGTTAAGGCTACAAGACTCATATAATATGGTATATGTGTTTATACGCTTGTTTATAGTTTCATATGCATTGTATATAATAGTAAATATATATATGTCGATTAATAGCGTTTGTTGCATTTAAAGCATTTCATTAGAAAAAGTATCGCTGAGAGCTCAAATACATATGTGTATATACTAGCAGCTAATTTCAGAGCAGACAGCGTTATTATTGTTGTAATAACATTATCAATATAGTTTAATAATATATAAAAAATCGTATATAGCCAACATATATTTAAAGTATACATATGCGAGTTTATTGTTATTGTTGACAAAACTGAACACATGCAAGTGTTTTATAACTGGGATTTTCTATCTTTGAAGTGGGAATTTCTATTTCGCGCAAAAAATTGGCTGCGTCTGGCAGTTTTATCAAGAATCCCACGGTTGTTAGTGAGTGTATTGGTGTAGGTGCTTATAAATGTAAAATAAAAGAACTCGTCATGAGTAGAACTAAAAACCAGACGGATTGTATAATTAACTCATAAAATACTGGCGTGATTTTGCCAAAAGTTATACCAAATGATTAAACAACTTATAAGGTTATACTTCTTACAATTCCATCATCTGATTATGGACTTCAACTCATCTAAATCTATTTCCATTTGTCTAGCTCTAAGAAAAGTATGAACTTCGTTATACAGAAAATTTAACTTAATCTTTTGGAGTTTGAGTTGTGTGATTACACTTCTTTAGCTTAGTTTGATATCAAAGAGAATTGTTTGCAATGCTTAATTTCAATCCGATTGAGCGTTATTTTAAAATATTTAAGCACAAAGCGCCTTAGTCGCCGTTTGGAATTAAATTCGCTTTGCCTCGCTATAGTTTTAAATCATACTTAAACTAAAATTTTTTTGTTAGTTGCAAATCCAAACCTTGCTGTCAAAGACAATTTTGCTTTCAAGAATCATTAAGCTACTCCATATCAACTTTTACAGAACCCTGCATCGTATTTAAAAGATGCACGTCATGATGGCAGCGTGCTTGCTTTTAAAACTTAACCAAATATTTTACGTATATGTGTGTGACTGTGTCTGATGCAGTGCACAAATGCTTTTTAGTAGGTGAGTTAGTGCCGGTAGTTTCCCACGCACACAGTCTCAATGCGCGCAAAGAAACTGCTCCAAACACTGGCACTATGTGGCCGACAAGGCATTCCACTCGAAACGTGGATTTTTTGAGTGCGTTATAGGCAAACACTCAGGCTCAACTAGCTTCCAAACGCCATCAATTTGCTCTACTGTGACCAAGCTGCAGTAAGGTATTTGATGAATAACCTGACGCAATTCATTGGTGCTACGTGCTGCGCCGCCAGTCAGTTGACGAGAACAAGTATCCAAAGTTGTAGCATGGGCCACAAGCAAAATATTTCCATCTGCAAAAGAAGCGAGCGTGCTCAAACATATATTTACATGTTCACCCCAAGAGTGACTACTTACTAGTGCGCTCAAGTATTTCCAATAGAACATCATGGTTACGTGTGTAAAACTGCTCTGTGGACTCCTTGAGCTGCGCTGTCAGCTCGCCAACCCGTTGCACTGGCTCATAGTTTGGATCAATGTTGTAATTAGCCTCTGTGAGTTCGGTTTTGTTAAGCCAATCGGGCACGCCATTGGGATACCAAGCCATCCATTCAAAAAGCCCTGGCTCCAGCTTGATTTTGTGTTTGCCGTTTAATTTGAGACCTTCCAAGGCGCTCGTGCAGGTTTGCACACAACGGTAAGAAGGTGAGCAGTAGACATGATCGATTTGCACCTGCGCATCTAGCAAAGCCTCACCGGTTAAACGTGCCTGGTAAAGGCCCACATTGGTTAGTGGCGAGTCATTTTGCCAGCCCTCGGGTGAGTTCTTGCGACGTGGTAGCTTTTTGGGCATGTTCAAATCCTTGCGCATATAATTGCCAAACTCATCAAAACAGTAGGGTATCCAAGTGCCAAAGGTGAAATCTACGCGTTCGCCATGACGCATGATGTATATCTGAAAGAATAATACTGTCATTGCACACATTCATTGAAGTAATTAATATTTCAAGACAAACTTTTCTATTTTGGGCGTGCATGTTCTGGCCATCCGTTGATGAGCTCTGCTGCAGCGACAATGAATGCGAATGATCTGAGTGCACACTCAGGGTGTCATCCGGACGAGGTGCCTGCGGTGGCTTCGGCTCCACCATTATCGCATCCTCAGCCTGCTTAGACATTGAAGTCGAGCATGAAGACATATTGGTAGTTATTTCAATTGTGGGAGTGTTGGGATTGTGTTGATGTGCCAAATTTTGGCTATTCAGCAGCTGCACGGAGGGTAACTCCAGACAGGGTTTAAGCGTTTGACGCAAGTATTTCTCAACGCTCTGTTCGGACTCTTCGGTGAAGGAAGAGCCTTCTATAATATCTGAATGTATAATGCCTTAACGAAAAAAAATAAGTTAGAAGTTAGAAAACATAAGCGGCCAACAAGTTTTTACTTTGACGTTGTTCGCGCAGACGATCCTCCGGCTCGGTAGACAAGCTACGACCATCCACAATGTCCAGTTCCTCAGCTGAAGTCAGCGAGGGTGTAATGCTCTTTGAAAGCTGCACTACGCGATGTAGCGTCCAGGCATCTGACTCTGCCGTGCGTTCCGTATAATTAACGGGCAAGTGTCCTGTGCTGCCTGTCAGCCAGGAAATACCGTCAGCCCAACCGTCACTGGAACTGTCAACGGCGTCGCTGTTCAAATAAATAAAGTCACCTATGCGCAGTTCGAGTTCATCCGTCTCATGTGGACTGTGTGGATACACTACTTTTTGAACCTGCAATAAAGTAGATCAAACAATTGATGCCTATGTAGTGCTAAGTGCAAGGGGTGCTCACTTGTTTGGTGGCAAGTCGCGGATCTCGTGAATATAAGCGCAATTCCCAATTGGAGGCACAGCTGGCGTCAAGCGTTTCCACTAGTGCTTTAAGTGCATTGAACTGTGCCTGCGGAAACTGATAGGCGAGCGTCAGGTGCAGGCTTTTAACGTGTGGCTCGAGTGATATAGCTACGGATAACAATCAATAGAGGTGGCTATTAGTAGAGTTCAGACAGTACTGCCGAGAATTACGAACTGTCGAATTATTTATGGGTAATTTAGTGTGCTGATTACAATTTCACAAGTCATGTATGATTCATTCTGACAACTAAGTGATAAGTGTTTTGCTATGCTACAACTATATTGTATGGTGAGAATTCATGTCATTTCATTGTTAGTTGTAGAAACTGAGACAACAGCTTCCATAGAATATGTGGTGGGAATAAATTGAAAAACTTCAAAGTTCCCATAGTTTTTCCGTACGCCAAGTTATTCAATAAACTAAAGCAAGTGATTGTCATGCAGTTGGTGTAATGCTTAAAAATCTATGTTACTATTAAACCGGCTTACATCGACTACTGCGCGGAATGCAGCGTGTGCCCGAGGATACAGCACCACACCAGGGAAAGCAGGCTACAATGGCATCCAGCTGCTCATAAGTATCGCTAATTACTGAAGTTCGTTATCATTCCATTGCCAGAGATTAGTGGTAGCAGGCAGAGAGAGATATATATATATACATGTATATAGGAAGATAACCACGCCAAACTGAACCGTACAAAATAAAAGTAAACAGAAGAAGCCAAATGGTACGGAAAACCAAAAAAGTTTATGCAACCAAAAATCAACCGTTTGGATGCACGTGCATACTTGAATTAGAGACTTCCTTGACGTATTGCAAGGCAAGCCGCTTTAAATAGTTGGCGTCCTCTTCGGCCACAAAGAAACCCATAAAGTTTTGGCTCATATAGGGTTCTAATTTGATGGGGCGATCTAGCAGAGCACCTGTCATGTCTACAACTTGTTTGAGAGCCTTGGATAGCTGCAAGGAGCACTCGTCGGGCGCCTGTAAGTTAAGTAGAGGCTTTAACTTATGGCTCTCAACATTTACTACACTCACCTTAAAGAAAGACACTAGCGTTATGTGCGGCACATAATTGTGTGCGCCATTCCAGCCGCACATAAGTCGAGATTTCGCCCAAAACTCTTCAAGCTGCTGTAGAAATGGACCCGTAGGACAGGCATAAATTATATATTCACGTGGTGCACATTCGTCCAAAGTGGCATCATTAACATGCGCCAGCAGCCAGTCAGATGCAATTTGCACCCCTCTGTTACCCGTTGAAGCCAAAGCCTTTTCACTGTGTGGGCGGCAAACAAAATAATCAATAAATGGCGCTGCGCTCTCTTGTTAAGGGTTTTGTTTTCCGTGTTGCTGTGTCGACTTAACTTACGCTCTATGCTTCTGGAAGCCCATTTGGAGCAGTGTCTGCAACGGAGTCAGGTGCTGCTTGGATATGCGAGTTGGCGTCTGATTCTTGCGCGGCGGTAATGTTGCCATCTTCTAGCCGAACCCTTAACGTACCAGCCGAGTATTTAATAGCAGGCTTTACCAAAGCTTGCTGCGTTGTTCTTTCGGTTTTCTATAAAAGGCAAACATTTGAAATTCACTTGCAACTGAGTTTAATTACACTCACTTAGGCGCTCATTTAATTAAGTTGTGCAGTTTTTGTTGCAAAATAAAAACCGTTCCGACTTTTAATATATCTCTTTTTAATTTTGAGTGCAAATTTGCAGCACATCGGTATGGTGCACATCGATACGCACGAGAATCGATAAGTACATTGAACATAAGTGAAACAGCTTGGCAGCTCACTTCCGATAACACATTTAGTAAAAACGAATGCGATTGTCTAAATTGACTGCGTAATTTAACAAATTTAAGTGCGTGAAATATACGTTTTATAGTTCTAATGTAAGTGCAATATATACGCAATTCACCTGTAAATGCGCAATAATCAATCTGGTCTTAAAAGCCTGTAAGAAAAACAAATGAAACTTACAAATTGTGTTACGCAGTAGTGTGTGGAAAAAGCCAGTGAAAAAAAACAAGTCGTTTTTGGGCCAGCGGGGCGAGCGCAAGTGCGACGCCAAGTTTGCAATTTTTTCCTTCTATTTTTTCGCTTCCGCTGTAGCCTTTGTTTTTCTCAATTTTTTAATATACAAACAAAAACTAATCTGTGCATATTAGAACTCGTTCCAACAACAAAGGGCGTTTTCTTTGACTATAAAACAACAGAAAAAAACTCTGTATGTTTTGATTGCAGTACGTTTGGCCATTGGCCTTGCTCATACTACATATGATTTTTCCATTGTTGTCTTCGCCTTCTGATACTTTCTCCACTAATTAACAGTCATCAAAATATTATCGCCAACAATGCGGGTACCAGTCTGTCCGCGCCCCACTCCGTCGGACGCTTTTGATAGCATATTACGTACTCCATACGACGCAGCTCAATGGTCAGTCATTGTTCGGGCAGAAAAGAAAAAAAAATGGTGTCATGACTCATCAGCTTTAGAATTTGTTTAAGCTACGCTGCAATTTTGTATAAATGTTTTTATATCATAATACGTGCAACAACCCGCCCTCTGATAATGAGTGTATCTGTTTGTTGTCAAGTACCATATTACACTCTGTTGCTGCTGATAAGCTGACTCAGTTTATCCCTGTTGTTTTAATAAAACAAGTCAGATGTGAATTAAGGTAGTCTTATCTAGCAATAGTAAAGGCACCTGGGCTCGGAAGTTTTTCTAAAGCAGACATAATATTGTTTCCAACAACCGCCTGAAGTTGTTCATTTGTAATATTCAGCTCGTTTTATCTAGCAACTCTACGAGGCAACTAGGCTAGGAGAGGAAATTCTTAAAAAATATATAGCAGGGACTCCAACGACTTATTCGTCTGATTAGCCAAATACACGGCTAGGAAAGATTTTACCTAAAGATGATATTATGACTACAATTAACGCTAAATAATATATTTTAAAAGACATAGCAGCTTCATCGCATGAGACAGACACACAGGCTACGAAACAGAAGTGATTCCAACTATAAGGCCAGGAACACATTCTTAGTTACTCCAAAGTACGTTTAATTTCTGAGATTCAGATAATCTTATTTTACCAAATGTAGCAGACATCCAGAAACTCCTGGTTCCAAATAAGATATAGCAGCCACTCCAAAAAGCACAACATAATTAAAGTTTTTGAAGATTGTCTGTATATTTTTGCTCAACGAAAATATGGTTGTCATATTCAATAATTATACGATCCACACATTGGGACTAGTATAGCATAGCCCTTCTTCAAACGCATGACTGCGTCGTCTTATTCAGCAAGTATTCAAACCACAAATGCTGGGAAAGAGGTTTCTTTTACTCGAGTAATGTAAATGTATCTGCCTCTAAAGCAGTTACCCTTCATGATGTCGCGTCCGTCAGTTCAGCTATTCTCGAAAGGCCTTAATCAAATTAAAGCTAACGCTGCAGTTCTTATTTCTAGTGCTGAGTCTATTTTCGTGTGTTTCTATTTTGTAGCAGCTACAAGCTTAAGGAAGACATAACAACCAAGCAACAAATACAAAGAGCAAACACTGCAACAACAACAACAAATACCACGACGACACTATGGCCACGCGCAAGAAATCTTTGCTAAAAGTCATCATACTGGGGGACAGCAGCGTCGGCAAAACATCCCTAATGAATCAATATGTGAACAAACGTTTTTCCAATCAGTATAAAGCAACGATCGGTGCAGATTTTTGCACGAAGGAAGTCGTTGTAGACGATCGTGTTGTCACAATGCAGGTGAGCCAAACTTGGTTAACTATATGTTTTACAATTGCATTATATTGTTGTATGTTGCATAGATTTGGGACACGGCTGGCCAAGAGAGATTCCAGTCACTCGGCATGGCTTTTTACCGTGGCGCGGACTGTTGTGTGCTTGTATATGATGTTACAGCACCAAACTCGTTCAAGAATCTAGACTCGTGGCGTGATGAATTTTTAATACAGGCAAGCCCGCGAGATCCTGAGCATTTTCCCTTTGTTGTGCTAGGCAATAAGGTGGACTTGGACAATCGTCAGGTAAGTGGAGATTCTAGACAAGGAATGGTCTGCAAGCCATGATTTTACTGTGCAATATTTTTCAAATACACAGCAATAAGCTGAGAATCAGCGACTTTCAGAACTCATTAGATCAATTTTAATCATTTAAAAAAATATGCTTAGTAATAGTCAGTATTCGAAAGCATCAATATTAATAGAATGATCGTTTATTTTTATCAGGTTTCCACGCGTCGTGCACAGCAATGGTGCCAATCGAAAAATGATATACCATATTATGAGACTTCAGCAAAAGAGGGTATAAATGTAGAGATGGCGTTCCAAACTATAGCCAAAAACGCACTTGAACAAGAGGCAGAGGTGAGCATGAAGACTTAAAAAATGTGTATACAAGAGTTCACGAATAATTTGCATTGTTAACTTCAACAGGTTGATCTTTGCCAAGAGTTTCCCGGTCAGATACGCTTGAGCCCCGATAGAACTAATCGTCCTGGCAATGCCGACAACTGTCAATGCTAATATGTAATTAAACACAAAAAGCGACTGTAGCCAGAACAATACCAACAACAACGCAAAGTGCAGAATTACACAACTTATAATAAAATATTGCAGCAAAGTGAAAAGAAATATTAAGAATGACAGCGAGTGTTACATTTTTAAGTAAACGGAATTTCAGTAATTAAATACTTATATTAACTATAAGATACAAAATTAAAAAAAAAAGAACATAAAGCAAACCAGCAGCATAGATTCAAATCCGCAATGATTTATAAGCAGGCTTCAAGAGAACTTAAAAACTCGATCTAGAACCTACGCAAATGTTTACTATAATAATGCTAAACTACACTGTATCAGTCTATGGTCGGTCTGTCGTATATATCCACATACAAATACTTTTTACATACATTTATTCTGCATGCCCTACTAGAACTATTTTTGCCATTAATTAGTCAAATTTTTGCACGCAAAACAGAAACTCCCAACATAAATATCTGAAAACAAATAAAACAAAAAATCTTGTGATTGTAAATTTAATAAAAACAACAAAACACACTTTTTCTTTAAATATATTTTTATGTATACATATACAAAACATAAGAAATATTCTGCTCATTTTATTTTAATGCTAACTTTGGCTATATATGTAATTAAAATTTAAGGCTTAGCTGAACTCTGCAGAATTTTTTTTTTGTAAAACATTCAAGCGTAAATTTTTGTTTAGTATAATTATTTGATGTATGTAGTATTCAATGTAAAATTCATTTTTGGTAATTTTGTTTAAAATTAATATACAACATTTGTTTATGTTGTGCACGTTTTCCACTAATTACCGTATATATATATTTGAAATTTAAATGTTTAATTTGTATGAATAAAGTTTAAAACAAAAGATCATAGTACATGAGATAAACAAATATAAAACTAGGCTAAAACTAAAATTATGAATAAAATTATTACATTTTGAATAACGTAGACAATACAGTTTTGTAAACACATTAGTATGCAAATTGGCCGTGCTTCCCAAACTGTATAAAAGTTTATTCAAGCAAGTTGGCAGTGTCATCAGCTGTTCTGTGTGTATAAAAGTGCCTACAAGTTGTTGGAATACAATTTCGTTGCAATTATTGGGTGTTTTTGTTAATTCTAAAGTTGTTTATAAATGTCGCAGTCTTTATCAGCGGCACCAAACCCGCCACCTCCACCGCCTGCTTTTTCAAAGCAGCTTCGAAAGGAAAATTGCCAAAATACTAATGGTGCAGTTCAGCCAATAGCTTATCTAAATAGTGAGTGCTGCTGGGCTTCAGACCATCCGGAGCTGCAAAAAGGCTGCTACCTAAGCCGTGTATGTCAACAAGAGCCACCAAAAAAGTGTCAGTACAATAATATACCCAGCATGCTCCAAACTGGACCTACATGTGGCTTAGTAGCACTCAGCTTGTTGCTCAACAATAAAGAAACAACTGCGGATCAACTTTATGCAGAGGCTGTGTCCCAAAATTTTACCATAAACGGAGAAATGTTTAGTGCGCAGTTTTTGTATGAGTTAACGTCGCAACATTTAGTTAACACTGCCGGCGCTTGTCATTTGCACACGGAACCTTTAAACTGCTTCAAAGTCAAGGAATGCCTGCAAACTGGTGGTTGTTTACTAGTGCCGTATCCTTTTTCAAAGCCATTTAAAATAAAATCCATTTTAATATTTTTACTAGTTTGTAAACAAACCGGTTTATGGGCAGCACTTACGCAGTGCTGCCCAGTTCATGTTCTCAAAACTATCGTCATATTTATCGGTATATCGATTTGAGCTGTAAAAAACGCGTACAAGCATTGCAAATTGCAGCCAGATTTGTTTTTAAGCGCTATAAATAGTGATAAATAGTTCATAGTGTTTACGAAATGGCCACCGAGGAAGAGCAGGTATGTAATTAAGTTCAATAATAATACATTTTTATTTATCAACGTACTTGCAGCTTAGTCAGGTTATACTGCCGGTAAAGGAGCCTCTGGATCTCATACGTTTGAGTTTGGATGAAAAAGTCTATGTTAAGATGCGCAATGAGCGTGAGCTACGCGGGCGCTTGCATGTAAGTCAATGTTGTTTTCTCAAAAATGAATGCGGTAACTAATTGCTTTTTAATATTTAGGCCTTTGACCAGCATTTAAACATGGTGCTGGGTGATGCCGAAGAGACTGTCACAACTGTTGAAATCGATGAGGAAACCTACGAAGAAGTCTATAAGACCACCAAGCGTACAATACCCATGCTGTTTGTGCGAGGAGATGGTGTTATTCTAGTGTCACCGCCTATGCGCGTGGGTTAGTCAACCCAGAACTGTTTTCTGCTTTTATATCCTAAGTTAGTTTGCTTGTTAGGCAGATTTTATTTAGATTTTTGGTAAATAAAGTAACACCATTCTGTGTAAAATAAGTCATATTCCACAAATATATTTGCTTGAATTGGCAAAATCCTTAAATCAATTTATATTAGCTATGACTCGGATGTTAACCACGCGCCTTGCTTGAAGTCAGGACACAAAGCGCATTGGGCGCTTATCATTGGATATCTCATTGATGCTCAAGATGAGGTGGGTATCTTTAAAAAACATTATGCATTTCTTATATTTTCCAAAAGTTTTATGTACTTGCTCGCCATGGCAAAACCCGCAACTTATCTGTTTGGTCACTGGCAACACTAAGCGAAAGTAATGCTAATCTGGTGGAATATGCTCAGCCAAAGGGTTATCCGGACTGTACATTTTTACAACCACCTGGTGGCATTGGCGGACCTTTAGGCCTCAATGAACGCGCAATTCTTGTCCACGGACTTCAGCACGAAATAGTCGTGGTTCGTTAAATATCTTACTGAAACTTGTTGAATTTTGTTTGTTTTGCTTTCTTATAAATAACACAAAAAAATAAATATAAATCAATTAAAAAAGTTTATTATTCTATTGTTCTAGCAGCATTTTATGTATGCATGCCGTCACATAACGGTCGGGAGCGTTCAAACATAAAAATCAAGCAAAATTGACTGCGTTTGGAAACTAGCTACCAGGCGAACAGAATTAATTAGTAGGCAAATTCTATGCAAATTTGGCAACTAAAAGTATGCTACATTTATTTTCTTTTTTGTAATCGAATCTAGCATACTTTTAGTGCCAAATTTTTGATTTCAGTTGCTTGCTGACACTTTCTGTGCGCCTGGTATCTAGTTTCTGAGCGCAGTCAATTTTGCTTGATTTTTATGTTGGAAGAATTCGGACCGTTATAAGACGTCACATGCATAAAATGCTGGAACCTGAATTTAAATAAGTTGTCTTTTACTGACACTAGGCAACCAACAATTTGTGCCAACCATGATGAGGTGAGACACGAGCAAGATGCGATGAAAGATGTGCCGGAGACCAAATTTCAAACAAATTTCCAATCAATCCTGCAGAAAAATAAATTTATTGCATTGAGTTTTAGAAACAGTTCAAGGTTTAAATTTTCTTGGATTTTAGTTATGTTGAGATGCAATAACACCATTCGCAGGTTGGACGTGATTTGAGCTGAGCGTCAAGTGATTCCAATCCAACCAGAGACGTCCCGGAGACCAAACGTCAACCAAATTTCCAATCAATCCAGTAGCAAAATAAACTTATTTAAATGTTCTTGAACTTTAGTTATGTTTAAATGCAATAAGACGTTCGCTGGTTGGGCGCCAAGTGATTCAAAAAATCCAATTGTTTATAGTAAAACTTTTGTCGGATTATAATGTTGTCAGTATTACAATTATAAGATTGCACATTTCTAGCAATTATTGGTATAGAAATCCAAATACATGTACCATTTTTGCAACCGGGGTTCTCTTCCGATCTTTAATCCGGGTATATGAGATATCCGAAAATTTGCAGTAACTATAGGAACATAAAAAAAAGCCTACAGTGCGAACTCGTTTAAACGCTTTGAACAAAAATTACACAGTTTTTTTTTTTGTTTTAGTTTTTTCATTAACTTTAATATATTTAATAGTAAATTTATAAATTACACAGCTTATATAATGCATTTCCCTTCGTTTTGCAGACTGCTTTCGACGCTCGCCCTTTAGTTTAAATGGAAAAAACACTTAGAACTTTTACACAGAGTATCTATTAAACTTTGAAATGGCTCACAACTACTACGTTCAATACATAAGTATGAATATGGGGGGTTTTGCCTTTAAAACTTTAGCTATATAATGCCTTCTGCGTATGTATATATATATATATATATGCGTACATATATATATATATTATTATAATTTTTATTGAACTCTATTAACACACAAGTTCTGCCATAAACTGTTTACAATTTGAAATTTCAAAAAATCACAACAATAAGAGTAGTATACAATTTTCTTGTATACATACATACATATATGTAATAAGAATACACATAGTTATATTTATATATATATTGTATATAGTTTACATACACTTAATATGTTTATATGTCACGACTTAGGTAGTTAGTATATAGACGACGGGTTGTTTAAATATGTAGGTATTTGCCAAGTATTGTTATTGTAGTTGGATATTTTTTGGTTTTCTATATAGTATATAAGTTATGTATTTATAGTCCCAGCTTGGCCGCCTGACTTATGTGAGCAGAGTTGAGATCATTCGGTTTAAAATTTCCCTTATGGGATGCTCTACATATAAAGGCCATCCTGCCTTGTTTAAGACTTCTAGTGGGATATGGATGAGTAGCACGCCAACTGCGTCAACTAGTAACCGCTTTAGGCCAATTCGAAACTGTACCATTTCTAGTTCCTTGTAATTCAGCAACAATTCCTATGCGCGCGTGCAAACTTTTAATTTCATTTGATTTTTAGCATTCATATACAATATATATATATATTTTAGATATTTAGAGCGGGGTTATACATAAGTAAGTTTTAAACTGCAAGAGCAAAGTTTTCTTTAAATATTGTTTTAAACTGCAACTAGTACAAATAGTTTTTTTTCCATTTGTTGTTTTTTTTTGGGGGGGATTATTAATTTAAAAGCCTTTTGCTTTCTATGTATGATTTATAACGTATGTTCTAGTTTGATTATGGAGTGTGTATATGGGTGTGTGTGTTTCTGTGATGCTTGCAAATAATAAATTCACATTTTTTCAATTAAACATTAAATTTGCCATACAATCTAAATGTTTATGAACTAAAAATTTACAATTAGGTTTTAATACAATAAATTATCATTCTTTTGCGTTATCGTATATTATTTATTGCTAAGCAAGTCTGTGGCTTGCTTTATGGATGTAACTTGCGTTCTTCTAGACGTAGATGTTACTCGCTTGGGTTTAAAATGACTAGGATAATTCAGCACAAGACATTGGCGTGCAACCAATGAGCGCTATTGGAAAATTCTTGACATGCGTTTGCCATTGCGAGGAAAGCTGGAAGAACTTAACGCCAGTCCACTCAGTGCCATCGATATACACTGCAAAAAAAGAATCAGCGTTAAGTTGGCACTTAATACAGTCTATTGAAACTTACCTCGCAGCGGCACTGGATGCGACTGCTTTGGTGAGCATATCAAGCGGGCAACGCCCTCTACGCACTGCTCCTTTTCAAGATCACGCTCCTTGTCCTTCTTCTTGCCCAAACGCATGACTGCAAATTAACCATAATAACACATAAGCAAAGTGTGTAAAAGCTCACCAAATTCTAGCACTTACTCTGCTTCTGCTTCTTCTCCTTGGTGGCGAAACTTACAGTCAGTCCGTTGGACATATCACCCAGTTGCTGTGCATTCTGTGGCAGACGCCACACCTGCAGATTTCTAAACGTACTCTTAATGCTATTCTTGCCGCCGGCATCACTGCCCCGCGACATGCCACCCTTTGACTCCTTGCTGTGTGTTTCGCCAGGTCGCACCAGCGGCCAATAGTCCACTTGCAGCTCCACAGCCTCGGCAGCCGCAGCTGCCAATGCACCACTCAAGCTTTGCTGCTGCTGTGAGGACGGCGTGCCTAGCGTATCACTAGATATACGTTCACGATATGATGATGCCGACGATGGCGGCGTCTGCAATGGTGGTGATATGCGTCCAACACTCTGCTGCTGCTGTGGCGGCGAGCCAGAGATGCCGCCGTGTATATTAGGTGAGCTCTGATTGCCAATAGGTATGGCTGAGCTGGTGGGTTGTCCAGTGCCACCCACTGTGCTCGCTGACGAAAGCAAGGCAGCATTCTCTTCGAGATCCAATGAAGCCTGAGTATCCAAATAGCCAATGCGTACGTCCTAAAATTTAGGAAATTTATTAATTTACTGTTACTACACCTCTAACTTGGCATACTTACACTGACAAAGGGTACAAATATCTGACAGGAGTCCTCATCCTTGTAGTTGACCATGGCCTCGGCAATGGGTATTTGTGTGCAGGGTCCTGCAGCATGCAAATAACGATGTATGCGCTGCACGAGCTCTGCAATGTCAGATTTGCCAACTCCTGCCGCATCGCCAAGGCTCGAAGTCAGCGCTGTGGCATTGACCGTGGTTACCGCACTGACGGCGGCTGCTGTGGCCGCGGCACGTTCGCACAGCTGCGACCAATTATCGGAGCCAAACATGGCTGCATAAGCCTGATCCATTTGACTAAGATGACGCGCCACGCTGCCAGTGCTGCTACCGCCTATGGGCACCAAGTAGAAACGCAAGTGATTCAGCCAGTCTGGCGGTCGTATGCCTAGCAGCTCCACATAATGACGCAAAGTGGCACCCTGCAGCCAATCACCGCCTATAAGCAGCACCTTGACCGTATGCGGTGGCTTGGCATTGGAGTTGCAACTGTAACAGACAGAGATTGAATGTTCATTAAAGGCATCAAATGGCTGTGCGCTAGACAATACTTACTACTTCTGTATCTTGGCCATGAGCGCCTGCAGCACAGCCTTCACCTCGGCGGTGTTTTGTGGCACAAAGGCCGGTTTAAAGGAGTTGGCAAACAGATTGACCAATTTGGCAAGCAGCGAGCTGCCACCTAACGCCTCTGGCGGACTAATTATAGTCACCACCTCGGGTATGGCATTGTCCTCGCCAGCAAAAACGCGGCTCAGCTGATCAAGCAGCAACTTGCGCGGTTCCACATTGGTTGGAGACAAACATGTCTCTAATACTGAGCGCGGCTCGGCGCTAAGGCTAAGCGTCTGCTTTTTCTTGCCACCAGCGCCACTGCTGCCACCAACAAGATTCAGGCCACTGCCGGCACCACCGCTTCCTGGTGTATTGCTTGAAGTACGAAAGAGACGCGAGCGTTTCTCTGTCTTATCGGGTGTAACACTGTTGGACATGTTACCACCCACGGAGCTCACTGGGGTCAATTGATGCTGCATGCGCATATAGTCCTTGTCACGTGGCGGACTATTTTGTGGATCGGATGTTTGTCCATCTGTGTTGCCGGCATTACCTTCATTGCCAGAGCTATCGTTACGGTAGTCCAAGCGATCTGTTGGAGAATACAAAGCCAATTGTAAGTATTTTATACAATCTAAGCATGATGAGTGCTGGGGTATTATCTAAAGAGACTCTAAATTGGACAATAAACTAAAGACATTCAAAACTGGACATGCTTACAAGAGTTAGTAGGAAAAAAGAGAGCGATATACATAGTGGGAAAAGGAAAGAGAGTTGCATACATTGTTCAAGTGTATGTGTAGGGGCTAGCTAGCTGGATCATTTAGGATTAGGGACAAAATTGCAGTATCTGATCAGATATTTTATTTTAGGTATATGTGTTCTTGACTAATATCAGAGAAGGCTCTAGGGAACAAATTTGTATATTTGAGGTAGTTTGAGAAAATATTGTTGCGGAGCTAGTACTATATATTTAGTGGGTAAGTATTTTCAGGAAGAAGATTTGACCCGTGGCAAATATGACTCCAAGTGGCTTTTAAGCGAAGCACTCACAATATGAAAATGGGAAAAGACATTCTACAAAAGTGTTCCTTTAATACATCCCCGACAGCCGAAGAGTTCGAGACTACTTTCTTGTGCGGAGTATCCAAAGCATGTTGAACACTGTTGGGACTCACTACACATTTAAGATTTCATGTCTTGACTCTCTTATCCTACTTCTTGCCTCTTAATTTCTATGAGAACTTGATCATACTAATAAAGATTGGAAATGGTATACGTCAATGTTTTCCGCTCATGCTTCTTTTCTAGGTTTTAGCCTCAGCCCTGTCTAAAGCACTTGCCGCGATTCGTTTCCACCTTCAATTTACACACACACGCACACACACTCTCACGCACTTCTACGATTTGTAAGGGCGCAACAATGTCAAGTGAGTCAAAACAAAACCCAAAATAGATGTGGAACCGGCGTCCCACAAAGACTACGACGACGACCAAGACGACTGTGTTTCAAGGCGTCAGCGTGCGTAGGTCGGTGCTCACATGTTTGCCGCAGAGCGATGTAAATAAATAAATAATCAAAATGCCGGCTACAACCGCCGAAAAAATATAATTAAAGCGTTTTCGACGTATTTCGTTTTATTGTCGCCACCTACGGACACAGATTGCTGACCGTGAAGGTATGGGTCGGCTTTAGGGGCACGGTGAAATTAAGAGTGTCGTACATAGAAATGATTTTAGCGTGCTTCGTTTAAATTTTCCAAAGCAAACACGACACAAAAAACAAGCCAGATTGGGGTCGCCTTCTACGTATGATTAAAGGTGCAATACAAATTTTTGGGGTATGAAGCTGGAATTGACGTATTTGGTGAACTACTTATGAGTTTTCCAAGCACATGGGAAACTTCTCAAGTGCGTAGTTCTTTTTTTTTTTTTTTGTTTTTATAAAAGGGACCAACGTGGAACACGCATATTTTAATAATTATGGTTCAAATTTACGGGATACGGATTGTGCATGCAATATTGGAATGGGTTGGTTAAGTTAATAAAATATAAATAACTAGCTAGTAAGTTACTTCTAAGTACACAAATACTTATAAAAGAAAGACAAGCTAAGAGCACGATGCAATTATAACTGCTACAGTACACTGAATATCTGAATGTATATGTGTGTCTGTGTGAGTGAGTGTGTATCGCATGTTAGTGTGTGTGTGTGTGTGCGTGAGTGTGAGGCAGGATAAGGTGTTCAAAGCAGGGATCATTTATTGATAGTTCCTCTATCTATTGCTTACTATAAGCGGGTTCAGCTAAGATTTTTTGATTTTAATTTATGATTAACCTAAGTATGTACATATCGATCATAAGATCCAGCTAAACAATATCTATTTTAAATTGCTCACTTCTCTGCAATTATGGTTTGGGAAAGTTTTTATTTGAGGGAAGCATTGATTCTTCAACCTATTTTTTAATAGGCTTCTTTTTTATCAGGAATTCTTCTTCTTCTTTCATTCCTTTTACTCCATGAGGAGCATAGGGCCTCAAATTTTAGTAAGGTTTCAGCTGTAAAGCCATCGGTTGAACATAAATTGGGAACCCCCAATATCCGTGTCCCAGCCGCCGAAGCGTGGGGATTAACCGCGGCACGGGTACCCCTTGGGGTATACATTTCCGTAGCGTTGTAGTTCATGTTGCTTTTCAGGCCATGAAGTACCATTCGCTCCAGAAATAAAGCGGAATTCTTATTATGTATGGTTATAGAGTTTAATATAGCAGCGGTAACCCAGATTTGAGTACTATATCTCAGACCGTAGGTTTGCAGCTAAGGGAGAGCATGGTCCATTTATTTAGAAGCCAATAGAGTCGATCCCCTTTGCAGTAGCATTCAGCAGCGGTATGGATTAAGTGGTCATGGTATGTTAGTCGCTAATCCAGAGTAATAGCGAGCTATTTTCTCGTCATCATTGATAAAAAGTGCAGGCGGAATTATGACGTAATGTGAAGCATACTTTGACAAATTTGTTTCTCTTGATGCCAACGTTCAAATGTCTGTCATAATTTTAAATTCGTGGGGTTACTCCTCAATTCCATTTGCGGGTTCGTACTCTAAAGAATCTGATTATAGAAGTTGACATCGTCAGCGCATGTCTCAAGAAGCATCATATTACTTCTGGGCACAGAAATGTCGACCGCTAATATATTATAGAACAGTGGTGCGGGGAAACTTCCCTAGAGTCAGCTTGTGCAGTTATGATTGCTGATGCTCCCTTATCTAGAAAGAATTTTCTGTTCTTCAGGAAGGAGCGCAGAGGGCTGTAAATTTTGGCAGACAGCATTGTCTTTATTTTTGCCATAAGTCTCGGAGGTCAGAGTCTGACCAATCTATGCTGAGTGTCCAGATCGTGCTCAATGGTATTGTGATCATAGCGGAATCTGAATAGGTGATTCGGGTAAAAATTATCCACGGTTCAAACTCGCAACAAGCTTAGAATTAATCAGTCTCTCCAATAGTTTCGCTACTGAGGGAAGGAGACTTATTGATTGCTCCGGATCATGGTCGTTTGGTAGGGAAACAGCTTAGAGCTTATTCTCATTCCTAAAATAGCATCTATATTTTCTTGTATTTTAAAATATTTCATGTATTCTTTAAGAACGAACCTCAGCAGAATACGAAAAGTTCCTTTGGAGAAACTTACATGATAAGTTAACCCGACTGGGTAAGTCTTGAGCAGTATTTATAACTAGACATCCCAAAGTAAACATAAAGCAACTGCAAAAATCTTTTAAACTATTTGTGTTTCCTTACGTTAGTTAATAGTTTATGAACCAATCCAAGGCTGTTTTTAAAAATTGAGGAACTATCGATAAATGGTAAACGATACATAGACGCAGACAGTAATATTTTGACAACACTGATCGGGGGGGGGGGAGTGGTCATTTATTTTATAAAATTCGCTGGTTTTAAGGGTCACATGAAATGATATACATATGCATAGGAATAACGTGATAAAGACATAAGTATAGTTTAAAAGTAAGATGTTAAAGCTTGCATGTTTTGTACTAAATTTGGTTTGATTGATTGTCTTTAAGGGGAGTTGGATTTTGTTTTGGAATTAGTTTTTTTTTTTTTTTTTTTGGAATTGGTGTAATTTACACAGACCTGGTGTTGTTGCCGAATTGTTATTGTTTGTTAAATGAATGCATTTTTGGTTTTTGTTATTTTCAATATTGTAAGATGAATTGGTCAATTGGTCGCTTTTATCCGATGATCTGCGCTCAGAGTTTCCTGCAAAAGAAATTGTTCAAGCCATGCAAATGTTTCTTTGTTGATATTGTTTGTATTTGGTTTATAGGTATCTTTTGTATTGCTTGGTTTTTGTATCTCAAAATATATCTATATATAACACTTAACTCTTAAATTTAAAGTTTGAAGAAAAAAACAAAAATAAAAATTACAGCTTTTTGATGTACATACAAAAAGAACAAGTATATAATATGCAGCTCATGTCATATGCAAATGGGTTTAGTTAAATGGTTTCTCGAAAGACAAATTTATATTTAATTCTAACCCCCCAGAAACGCTGAACAACCGTGATTTGTATATGCAAATTATACCGAGCATAATTTATGAGCTGGCCCAACTTTGGACAGTCTGTTAAATTTATTGCAAATTTCATTCTCTGAAAGTGTAACTGGTCCTGTGTATGAAGTAATTTGTCCTGCTTGGCATTGGCCTTGTTTCCGTCCATCCGTATGTCCATGCGTCTGTTTGTATGAGTGTGTCCGAGCATGCACAAAAAATGTGCGACATTTTAGCAATTTGACAACCTTGACCCAACTGAGGACGTGCCGGTAACAATGGCTGCCGTTGTACTGACCCCCAAATGGGCTAGCAAAACATGTTAACATAACAAAATTTTTTACATAGTTTTTTGCCCAACGGAAACTGTGTCAGCCCCCCATCAACTTGCAGACTTTAAGCTCAGGTGACATACTTTCTAGTCTTCCACAACGTAACGTAAAGTGCTGCTTTACGTTACGTGACGAAACATCGCAGCAACGTTCTTTTAATGTCGTGTCTTGTATAAACTAACAAATACGTAACGAGTAACGCAACGTAACGCAACGTAAGTCATCTGTCTACATAAGCAAATTGAAAAAATATATATATATATGAATTACGTATGTTATCAATGAAGTAGACAAATCGCTTAGCAGCACAAACTCATTTAACAACATATAAAAAAAATGCTGCGAAATAATTACTCTATATAGTATAGTAGTATACAAGCTACCCAAACAATAAATATTTATATGGTTCCTTAAGTGGCTTACCTGTTACGCCAACGGCAGCACCTCCCAAGCCACCAACTCCACCACTGCCATTGCCCATAGCGCTATCGTGCAGCATTATTCTTGAATTGGTAAAGAATGGCCGCAGCGATGGTTTTGGCGTCGAACCAATCGATATGCTGTCCATATCCGGACCGGAATCATCGCCCTCACAGCAGGATAGCGACTCTAATTCCTGGAAGAGCGCATCCAGATCCCGTTCACCACGCAAAGCGGCATTTCCACGATGCGATTCACCCTCAAGCTCCTCGCTGGCCTTGAAGCGCTTCAGCAGAGCAACAATTTTCTGCTTAAAGTTGCGCTGTTGCAGCGAAATCGTCTGAAAAATGGAAAAACATAGAGTCAGCTATAAAGTTCCATTCGAGCACTTAAATGCTTATGCTAATTGGCCCAACATTGAACTACGTGCGCCACTTGAGTCCTCTCTTTCCACCGAAACTTTCAAGTATTTTCTCCACTTCATTCTGGCCAATTAGCGCACAAGTTGTGAGGACATTTAATAGCACGGCAGAGAGAGTGCGATACTTCAGTTATACCAACAACCCACATTTAGAGTGGCTGTCATTAAGGCAAGAAAGCAGGATGTCAAACCTTGGGATTGGCACAAACTGACAAACTATTGTTGTCTTTACATATTTCATTTAAATTTAAGTTGTAGACCTGAGAAACGTTTTAAGCAGCAAACTCATGTTCAAAGTGTGCATTAGGGATAAAGCATTCACCGTCCATACACTTCCTTCCAGCAATCCAGAATTTCAGAATATTCTAGTAGCTTTAAATTCAATTATAATACAGTTGGCATACGTACATTAAGGAATTTAATATTTTTGAGAGTTTCCGAAAAACCTGCATACTAACTATTATACTTCCTTAGATATCATTAATGATGCGAAGCATAGATGGGAGCAAACTGGAACCTGTCTTATTAGTAGGAATGGAGCTTGAATAGAACCAAGCAACTTTTAAAGCTTGACATAAGAGCTACGATAGGCGCTCTTACTGGACACTGTCTTATTGGTAGGCACGCCAATAGATTGGGAGTGCCTTATTTCGACTACTGTAGAAGCTGTCAGGAGGTAGAGGAAGAGGAAACAGTGGAGCATCTCCTGCTTGGATGCAAGACACTATGCAGGAGGAGACTGCACACACTGGGTTCCGAAACTTTTGGAAATGTTACTGAATTCGCAAGATTCAAAATAAATAAGTTTAATTCGTTCATCAAATCGACAGGTTGGTTTAGAGAGGATACGGGAGAGTAAGGACTAGCTCATGTGGCATCACAACAGAAGTTTTGCAGGCCTAGGTGTGTCGGAAGACAAGCACTTTTACCTTACTACCCACCTAGATACGAATAAAAATTATCTATCTCTTAGAGCCAAACTAACACAACTAATCTGTACAGGATTATAATAAAGCCAGTATATGGACGGCATGTAAAATTCGGACATGCTCGTAGCCAAAGTCTTAGCTCTGTATACGTTCTGTAATACATAAAACAAGATTAGAGCAAAATCGCTTGAGTATGGGAAGAAAACTTCCTTAGCTTTAGCTACATTGCACACTGGGCTAAATAGATACATTTGTAAAGACATCCTTTTGCCTGGAGTTTTAATAAGCTTGAAAACTCTGCTTAACTATCATCAGCACGACATGAACTTTTAAATAGAATAACGTGGTTTTAGGTAACATTTTTTTTCTACTTTCGAGTGATCAATTAAGAATGATGGGACTTAAATAAAAATTATACGTATACGCAATGTTGGCTTGTAAAGGTAATCGGACAACAATTTTAAACAAATCATGCTATCATTATCAAATCCACCAAGTTTCAGCTATGTAAAGGGTTACCAATAGGGATGATAGGATTTTGATAGCTCGTGGCGATCATCTTTATGGATAGATTTTAACATCTCAGTTCAGTTGTTTTCAGTAAGGTTTGCCATTTCACCATTTTAGGTCTCGAGTTCGCTAATTGGGCCCTGGAAGCGATAAAAACCGATCGAGATCTTTGGCTGAATGGCTTTGTTAATAAACAAAATTGTCGTTATTGGTGCGAATCAAACCCCCAAGTGATTCATGAATCACCATTACATCCCGAAAAAATCACTGTTTGGTGTGATTAATGGTATGGTGGGATCATCTTCGGACCATACATCTTCAAAAATGGACGCACCGTAACTGTCCGATTTTTTTTTCCGGAATTTGTAGATATTGAGGATGACGACATTCTTTTTCAACAACAAGGTGCAACTTGCCACACAGTTACCGCTGCAATGGACTTATTGCGATTAAAATTCAGTAAGTCATTGATTTCGCGCAATGGATCTAACAGTTGGCCGCTAAGATCATGTGATTTAACGCCATTGGACTATTTTTTGTGGGGCCATGTTATGCCAACCAACCCAAGACTCTTGATGAATTTGAAGTCAACATTCGAGCTACCATTGATGCCATACCAGCCGAAATGCTGCATCGCGTCATCGAAAATTGGTTTGACTGGATCGCACAGTGCAAGAGTAGACGAGGTGGTCATTTGAACGATATATTGTTTAATTCATAAATGTATTCTATACCATCCAATAAAAATAATACACACCATCTTGAGCAAAATGAATGTGTTTCATTATTTAAAATTCCAATCCTGTCGTTCTTATTGTTAAGCCCCTTATTGATTGATTGATATATTGTTTTTCCCCTGTCAAGGGATTAAGGAAATGAAACCCATGCGCATAGTCCAACCTATTTAACTTATTCACCTCCTAAATATAGAGTTAAAATTTTGCTTTTTGTAAGCTCAAAAAAATTGTTAGCTGTGTTCAAATACAGTTGAAAGAGTTGGTTGCCACCAAGAACTTATTAAGCGGTTTTGTGCATAACCTCTTATCAGCTTATCATGCGAGTTCTCTCACAAGAGTCAACTTTTGCCAACTCATTGCAAGAAATGTTTTGCTTCTTTCAGCTCTTCATTTAAACTAGTTGTCTTTAAAAACACACTAAGGCCATAAAATTATTATCATTTATATTGCTAGCAATAAACACTATTTATAGTTTTGACATTTAACTGTTAGAGATAAAACTACCAAACTTGTATATAAATAAGTACATAAACTCTTTATATACTGCAAATTTCAGTGCATGTCATTAACCAAATCTTAAGGATAACTGGCAAAATTTATGGCTCTCTAGCATAAAACACAAATCTTCTGCTGGCTTAAAGAAGCTGCAGCTAAAAATAAAAAAACAAAGCCGACTCCTAAAAAGCGCTGAAAAACATTTTTAATTGCGTATCTGGGTTTAATTGTCATTAAGCTTTAAACATTTTTTTTTTTTTTTTTATCTACGGCAGACATTTAAATGATCCTGCGATAAAAACCAACACATTAAACAACATTAGCAGCGACAACAATAACAACAACGAGAACAATAATAATAAGTGCCTCAGGCTTATATTACACCTGTATGGATGTTGACAAGGCAGGCAACTAGATACAAAAACAACGCTGAAAACTGGCTTGATAGGAGCAATGGGGATACTTTGGTGCAGGAACAAACTGGCTAAACATGTTGGCAATTTTGCATTACCCCCAGGTGCTGCCACTTCAAGTGCCCAGACTGTGGTATTAAAGCCAAGGCTGAGCAGCAGTATTAGTAATTAGTCAGCCCAGCCTTAAAGCATAAACAGCTTTAATTGATGTAAACGCTTTGTGCCGGAGCTCCTTCAACGCGGGTAGTTTTGATAATATGGGAAACAGAAAATTTGACATTTAGTTCAAAAAAAGTGGAACTATCATCACATGACATATGCTGGAACTAGGAAAGAAGCAGAACTTGAAGATTCGTTCGCATAAGATGGTCCATATTGGATTCTTGGCAAAAACCGGACATGTGGCCTTCTATGATTACATTCTAAATGCAATACAAACACTTCCACTAAACTGCTAACGATGCTTGGTTTAATTTTCTAATTGTGAAATATAAAAAGCAGCCCTCGTATATATTTTGACAGCTGCACATGCGGCGTATGGGTAATAACGCGTTATGACGCCGAAAAAGCACTTAAAAATAAACAAACAATTGATGGTAAAAATTATTTATAAAGTTTCAGAAATAGCATGTAATACACTTAAAGACGCACTGCGTCAGTTTTCGAATGTCTTGCAGCTATTTCTGCACGTTAATTTTAATCAAGGAAATGCGTGTGCACCTGGTGGGGTACATGTATGTATAGCATACTTCAAGGAGCTCTACAGCTTTTACCGTAGTTCCTAGATGGAACAAAGGGCCTTGGGCTAGCATGTGGGGCATAATTGATCCCTAGTGTAACAGAGGCACGTTCTTCTCCCTAACATTATTATTACTCTTTTCTTCCAGCTGTTTCATATTTTAGGCCAAGTTAATATATGCCGAACCCTTTGGGTACACAGGGTATAAAGACGAGAGTAAGCAGGAGTAGGTAGTGGCCTCCACATGTGTTAGCTCTGACATGCATTACATGCAGCACACATGTATTTTTATTAATGGACTCTGTAATTGTTGTTCTTGTTGCTGTCGTTGTTTACTGGCTTTTACTTTGCTTCCTGCCAAGATGAAGCGACGTCATTGCCAAGAGCAAAACACGCGCCTCCTGTTAACTTGCTTCCTTATGTATTATGTACAAGTGTGCTTGCTACATACAAATGTTTATATGAATTTGTAAATATTATGCACTAAGCCTTTTGCTAACGTCAGCAAAGTTTGTTGATTTTGATATTCATTTTGAGTATAAAATTTGCAGCCATTAAATCCGCCTTTGTTTGGCCTTGGTAAGGTGCATTGCCTGTTTTGTTAGTCAGTTTTGTTGGATGTTAGTAGCTAAGAGATACTTTTAGCAAGGCTGACTAACTAAAACTAGGAAAAACTATGCCAGCAGTGTCAACTAATCAAAAGTAATGCAAGGTCAAAGCAAAAGCACATAAGTACAGTGAGCACTCGAGTGATGCGATGGTTGTACACGCTTTTGCTTTTAAATGTTTTTAATAGTAAAGATAGTTTTGATTATGTTGTTAGCTTTTATTTAGTTTTAGTTGCTATCGTTCTTTCTAATCAAAATTGTGCAAAAATAAAACGAACTTATGCGCAAGTTTCATAATAGCAAAGGTTTCATATTTTATATTAGAATTTTATTGTCTTTATCAAAAAAAGCAATCAGCTTGTCGAAACATTTTGCAAAACGACAGAGCTGCAGCGAATTTTTAAAGCTACATTGAGAGGGAAAGATTTAAATAGCGATAAGTTGAGCTCAAAGTTTTAATATATTGCTGCCTCTAGACGCTTTGAGCTATGTAAGTCTTGATCTTTTCGAGCCCCTTAGCACAACAAAAACTACACAGCGTCTTTAAATGAACTTTTTGCAAATTAATAATTACTTTTTTTTTAGTTTAAACAAATAATTATTTTTAAAATTTACTTGTATCAATGTTAAAATAACTTGGTGCGATGCATTGGTCCAAATATATGATGGCACCTTTTGTTGGCTGATTGCCTTTAAAATAAATTAAAAAAACAAACTTGTATTTATTATTGTAAAAAAGAAAATAATGAGTTGATTCAAAAAGAATGAAATAAAATATATGTCTGAAAAAACTGTATTAAATAGTCAACCGATTTGGATAAAATTTGATTTAGTGATTAGAAACTCTAAAAAACTTCCGACACTTGGCAAAGGGTCTAGCTGGAAAAGTATGAATCGGACTGCATTACTTTTCAAAATCTCTGGGGTCAGTTTCGAGTACCTTAGCTAGCTAGACCCTTTGATTACGAATCACTTTAAAGAGATGAAAAACTATTGAAATATGCCCCAAAAACGTTTTTTTCGACCAATTTGTTGATATAGTTGTTGATACAGTGCTTAGGAGGTCTAATAAAATAAATGAAAAAAAAACTAAATTATGACATAAAAACGTATGTTTAACCGATCCTTCGGAGACTATATGATATACTCAAACGATTTTGATAAATTACGCTATTAAAATAAACAACGAATTATGACCGAAAAATACGTGGATCGGTCAAATGCAAAAGACATGATCCAGGATCGGAATGCCTGCAGACGAATGCTGAGATCGCATACCCACACCTCAGGAGGAGCATAAGCGAGTCCGAAAAGGGGTAAACAAGGGTTTCGGAGAAGAAGAAGAACGAATTATGCCCCAAAAAAATTTTTTGCTATTCTATAAAAACCCAATGTGGTTTGGTTGCTCTTGCTCCTAACATCTCTGAGTTCTAGGTGAGTATACGGACGAATAGACAGAAGTACATGTACTTTGGGCAAGAACAATATAAATTAGTGTTTTATTTTGTTTTTGCTTTAGGTAACTTTGAAAGGTTCCCGACGTCTTCTCTCCGTTACAAAAATTTCGGGGTATACAATATATGATTTTTTTTGGATTCTACACTTGCTACGACTAAGAAACGACGTTTTTACACGTCACTCTTTGCGCACAAATTAAGTGCGTTATGCAAGCGTTTACTGTATCTCATTTTATGTGTCAAAGAAATTTTCAACATATTTTCACCTAGTATTGTCTACTATATCATATAGAGACGCCTTGAGCCACGCGCAGCGGGTGAAAATGTTTAAAAACAAGGCGTTTTTTGTATTTTCAATTTTACAAGCAAATAACAAATTATTTTGTTTTTGCTTGCGGAAATAATTGCAAGCATTTTGGCTAAAATTGCGTCAGTGTGGCAATAAGACATAACACAGTACATATAGTATACAGTTCAGTATATAGTATTGACTTGACATAGCTCGAGGCACCTGATAATTACAGAAATACAAAATAAAAGTATAAAAGAAACCGAAAGCTAACAAAAGCTTTGTCACTCGAAAGTAATGTTTAATTAATCGAAACAAAAAAGACAATACATATAATATATGGTCTTCATAGAAACATATTCTTTATATATACATATTTATATATAAGCAGAGAGATTGGTAAAACTACTCCCCTAAGCTAAACGTTTGCGAGCTTCTTTTTAGTATCAGTATCAAAATAATAGGTACAGTACTACATTGGTCAACATGGAATGAATGGACACCTAAGTTTCTATGGTATCACAACGGTTCGGGCTTTCCATGCTAACCGTAACACATGAAAAAAGTAAAACATAGTATACAACTGGGAACAAGTATTTTCCCCAATACTATATCACCGCTGAGTATTTTAAAGAGGCGCCTAAGTTAGTAAGGTATAGGTTTATTTAGGGCCATAGTGAGTCACGTAGTTCAGGAGCATATTGTAAAACTTAATTATGGGTTATTTTCGTATCGACAGCTGCATAAATTTAAAGTATTCCCACATTTATAATACTTTGTATATAATATTATATTCTTTTGACTCACCCGACTAAATTTGGCGCGCGATGAGCTTTTGTCCTTCATCTCGAATTCGCTGTCACTGTCCACAGGGTTTTGTAGCTGATGCTGATGTCCAACTAAGCCAATATCCTCAATGCCCGAACGCTGTAGTTTACGATATTTGCGCATATCATGCTTGGCTGGATTATAGTCCCTTTTGGGATCGTAGCCGGTAATGCCTAGCTCGTTCGTTTCGTCGGGAAACTCGCCTGAGCTGAATTCAGCCTCTTCGTCCTCGTCTGAGTACTCAGCAACGCGATCTGCAGTTGAAAAGAGTTTGTTTTTTGTTTTTTTTTATTATTAAAGACACACTTTTCACTTTAGGGTCTAGTATATAGTTAGTTTCGGACAAAAGACACGTACAACAAACTGGCGAGTGGCTGGCTGCTTTATTCAGCTTGTTTTGTTTTATTTTTTTATATAGTACGTAAAGTATATTTACTTTTTCCACTGCGTATTTAATCAAAATAAAAAACACCCGCGTTTCCCCACACTACACTTAAGTTTGCCAATCTTTTGTTTAACTTGTTTATACTTAAATAAGTATGTTTACTAATCACAAGATATCGCGGAGTGTAATCTTTATAAAGTATTATTGCTGTTGCTGCACCGAGTTAAACCTCCCGACGTGATATCTGCGACTATTTCGATTCCGAGGGTCTGTTGCTGTCTGTTTGCTTCGTATGCGCGATACGCTTCGTTGCGCGTTCAAGAGCGAAATGAATGGGCCTCAATGAGGTTCTTCAATATATCTTGTATGGTATTAAGCGACGACGACGACGCCGCCGCTGCCAGCGCCAATGAATCGGCAGAAATAGTATATACTCACATTATCTCGTGAGAGTGGGGTGTGAGTGAGCGGCATTAACAATCATTGCTGGCGGTCGCACTTTCTCACCTCACCAAAAGTAAAAAAAAAAACACAAAACATGCGAGGGTAGCTCTATAAGCTCTCGTTTTTATAGTAAATTTTTTCAGCAGTTAAGACTTTGTCAGCTCTTTAAGACCCTTAAAGAGGATCTTTTCCAGAGGCCTTTTAGCGAAACCCAGCAGACAAAGTGGACTGAATAGGGCAACTACAAGATAGGATCTTTAAGGAGCATACTATCTCTTCTGTGCAGACTTTACTTTCATTGCTAAATAAATAAGTATAAAACAATCTAATCAATCTATTCTTGGTTTGGAGTTTTTTTTATCAGATTTATTTTCCAAAAATATGAAAAAAAAATGATTATGATTTAGCAATATAAGATCTTATTTTTATTGCCTTCTGACCTAAAATGCCTAAAATACGTCCAAACAAAACTTTCTATAAAAAAAAAATAGAGCAAACGTGACATAACAGTGTTGCCACATTTTTTTGTAGGAAAAAAGAACAGCTGTTTTTTCGCCGCCCTGACCAAATATGCAGCAATCTATTTTGGAAGTGAAATATATGACGGGCAGGAAATATCGTTGTGAAACATTTGAGGTTCAGACCAAGACCTTCGAAGTGTGCTAATAGACGGTTTTGCCTTTAAGTGGTAACACCTGTGTAGAATCTTAAGAAAATCGATTGTATCGACACAAGAGTGGATCTTGAACGAACTTGACTTTAAAGTGTTTATCTTCGAAAGAAAATCTCTGGAAAAAGAATAAAAGCCACAAATGACTTTTCTCAAAAAAACCGTATTTGTTTTCAGGACAAACACTTTTTTTTTTATCTTAAAGGCCTATACGCAGTTCGCAAAATTTCGCGCGGAATGACAAACTTCATATAAAAAAAAATGCCGAATGGGATATCCCAAATGGGTTTTGTCATTCCGCGGGAATTTTTCGAACTGCATATACCCCTTAAATATAAAACTTTATAAGCGATTAAGGGTTGAAGAATCTTCAGGAAATTGATTTTTTCTTTTTATAAGTAATTTCGTTTTTTTTAGTGCAATGTAAACACGATTTTTTTTATTGTGACATTTTATGAAATTATGTATTCTCCATTTTGATACAATACCTTTTGCCATCTTTCGGGCAAGAGATTGATTCCACGCTCATAAAATTTTTGATCCTTGCAGGCAAAAAACTGGTCCAAGTGGTTTTTGACGTCCTGATTTGAGGTGAAGGTTCTCCGATCCAAAAAATTTTGCAGACCAGAACAAGTAATAGTCCGAAGGTGCCAAGTCTGGAGAATTTGGTGGGTGTGGTAGCACATCCCGTTCAAGCTGCAAAAGCTGTTGGCGAGTCATCAAACTTGTATGAGGTCTCGCATTATCCTGGTGGAACACTACACCTTTTCTATTGATTAATTCTGGCCTCTTCTGTTTGAGTGCATCACTTAATTTGTCCAGCTGGTCACAATACACTTTAGAATTAATCGTGGTATTGTCGGGCAAAAGCTCAAAATAAACGATCCCTTTGAAATCCCACCAAACAGAAAACATAACCTTTTTTTTGGTGAATATCGGCCTTCGAAGTGGTTTGAGCTGGTTTATCCTTTTTAGACCATGATATCTTGCGCTTTACATTCTTGTAAACAACCCACTTTTCGTCGCCAGTAACAATGCGCTTCAAAAATGGATCACTTCTTTGACGTTTGATAAGCAAATCACAGTCGTTAATGCGACGAAGCAAATTTCGTTCTGTAAGAACATGAGGAAACCATATGTCAAGCTTAGAAATTAATCCTAGACGTTTCATGTGCTTGTGAACGGTTGCGTTAGATAAATTTTATCTTTCAGTAATCTCTCGAGTTGTGATTCGACGATTTACATTGACCAACGACTATTTTATCCACATGGGCTTCAAGAGGCCTTCCTCAAACTTTATGAGGCTGGCACTATTTATAATCAGCAGCAAAGTGCGCCTTAATAGTTAAACTTATATAGGGTAAACAATTTTAACACAGTCCATAACTGCATACTTCTGTGCCTACCCTCGCACTTGTGAGCAATGAATTGACCGCGCAATGAGTGAAATTTTCTTTAAATCAATAGGAAATTGTCTCAACCAAAGTCGAGTTAACTTATTGTATGTTTTCATAGTGAATCAAGCGCACCTGTTGGCCTTTTCTACGTATATGTATGTATGTAGATACACTCAAGTATAAAAATGTGAGTACGAGTATAAACGAAAAGCACTCATGAGTGTCAACAGTCACACTCACAGCACTCCTACACAGAATACTTATACGCGCACGCACAGGTTTCGAAAAGTACTCATTAGTGCTATTTATACGGTTCGATTCAGCCTATTAATGGCTAGTTGGGCATCGAATTGTAGTCAGGTTATTGGCTGTTATTATACATATACATATATAGTATACTCTTCTATTGAACATATATAGTATTTTATATAAATATGTATATTAATGCACTCGACATTTGTTATGGCTAGGCGCCATTTCTTTGAGTTGACTTTGTACTTAGTACAGACATTATTACAAGATGATTAATTAATTTCTAGTTTATATTTGGCTCTTAATTATTTATTTAGCCGAAGGTTGTAATCCGATAAGATATTTAGCTATATAGTACAGCTCTTGTCACTCCCAACTGTCAGTCAGTTGCTCTTGTTAACTGGCTCTCCGGCTGTCATCATCGCCAACGATGTCTTTCTCTCCCCACTTGTTTATTGTGTGTGATTTTCTCGTTTTGTTTTTGTTGTCGCTTGCTTGCCGCCTTATCTCATATTTATTTTATTTACCGGCCGGTTTTCACTACACATACTCAAAAACACACACATCATCGGGAACGTGCCAGAAATCTCATTTTAAATTTCTGGAAAAATCTGTTAGTGAAAGTTTTTATAATAGACTAAGGAGCTCCGCACCCTGCTCGCTTCGTTTGCTGTCCAGCATCACTTATTTATTTCAGGATATCGGTTTAGCCGTTCTGTATTCATAAATGGTGTGACATTCAGATCTAAGAACGATTATTTACAGGACTATAATATCCTTTGCAACATATTTGAGACTCACAATTTTGAAAGTTTTTCAGCATGGATCTTAATGTTAAAAGTAAGTTGGGAAAAAGTTATTTCATCCAAAGATTTCACGCAAGCCGCACGTTTTCTAATTCATTCAAGTCCCACACTTTCGCAAGCGTGAGATTTGCATCTTGATTCCATTATTTCTAGCGCACCCAAAATTATAGAAGATTTATCACTAAAGTTGAAATTCGTTTGAAAGAGATTTCGGGCACAACATTCTATATATAGTGTATTTTTACTACTTCATTGAAAAGCATCGCGTGCACGATGTGCCTAAAGGCATGTTTGGTGGGTGGATGAGGTGTCGTTCGTCGGTCAGTTGATGTTTAGATGCATGTTAGAGATATTGTAAAGAAGTCAGACCCAGACAAAAGTTTAATTGAAAACTTATGTGCTCAACAGTTATTTTGAGAGTGTAAATTTTGACAGCATTAAAGATACCGTTAAATGATATAATAACAGATTACATGAAACCGTTCGAAAGACATCGGCAGAGAGGAAGTGAGTTTTCACCAAAGACCTCTTGAATGACGGGGCGAAACAAAAGCCAACGCATGAATGGGCCGCATTTGGGCATTACTTGTCATTCTTATCGTTGGCAATTGGCATGTCAACGACCAGACAATTGACGACAAAAACAATGCAACAAGCAACTAAATCACGAAAAGAAAAACTGAACTTATGGGGTGCGAATATCTTATACCCTTGAATATATATCCTCTTTACGTTCATTGAACCAATGGAACATGGATATGGAATACCCTTGCATATGTTCGTTGAACTAAAGATAAGTTAAAACTGCTTTTTTCCAAGTATAATTGCTATCAAACCTTAGCTATATAGAGTTGTTTATGAAGAAAGTGAAAAAGAACGAGGGCTGTAAAACTCTGAAATATCTGGTGATGTTGAGTTCATGAATTCCAGCCTACCGGGTCGGACAAGAAAAAATTAGGCCAGATTCAATTTTTGCGCCCTCTCACAAATTTGGTTTAAAACAATATTGCAGTATCCCTGTTTAAATTAATGCTGCCGTTTCCGATTTTTAAGAAAATCTTGTTTTTGACTTTCGATCCCTGAGACGGCAAATTTTTGCCACCATAATTCTGGGTTTATTAGACTTCATATAGTCCATTTTGCTTGTATTTTTTTTTTGTTCTCACAATACGTTCCAAACACCATAAAAAAAGCTATGTACTCTTCAAATAGAGTATGACAAATGTTGAACAAGCATGTTGGCCCACTTGAAGTTGTTGCTTTGTTTAAGTTGTTTGTGAAGTGGAGCTACAGCAGGCCGCGTCTTTGTGACTCTGTTTGTGAGTATTGGCCATGTCTCTGGCTTATACGACTCCTACTGGAATCTTTGTGAATCTGGCATCTTTGTTTTCTCTACACTACAAGAATGACAGCGACCACAGTAATAACTGCAATTATATACAAGTATTTTTTATACCCTATATCCAAGGGTATTCGTGGCTGTCGGTAGCGTACTCGCTTTGCAACCCGATGGTTGGTGATTCGATTCCCCGCAGTAGCACTGGCATCGCTAGCTCAAAGACGCTATTTGCCTAATAAAATTGCTATTAATTCAAAACACCGCCATTCGGATTCGGCTATAAACTGTAGGTCCTTGTGCTCTTCGTACAGTTATCAATAGAGAACCCCAATGCTCCGCCCAGGGGCGACTGATAAAATAGTCAGTCGGGGAAATTATTATATCCAAGGGTATGTCATATTTTTGTAATGTATATAACAGGTAAAAGGAGGCATGACAACAAAAGATTCGATTTTCCGTAGGCTGGTGAGGTTCTATACACAAGCCAACCAGTGAGCATTATCAGCAGTGGGCAATAGCGTACCAATTTAAGACACTCTTCCCTGCAAACTGCTTTCGAACCCATAAATTCGGCATGTGGGCTCGCGAAAGCAAGAACCCGTTGACATTTTCACAAAACATTCCAACTCGTTACCTTCAATTTCTCGAAAATACCGACTTCAGGAAAGTGGGCGCAGAGTATCCCAGTGTCGGGCACCGCCTCGTCTGCATCGCATTTTTTTTTCTATATTAAGTTTGTTGTTGTGTGGATGCCCAGTCAATTCCTTGGCAGCATAATTTGTTGTTGCTATTATTAACGTGTCGCCGGACAACTTAATGATGCGTATCTATGTGTGAGTATGTATCTGTGTGAGTGCGTATCTGTTTCTAAGGCCAATACATTTAAGCGACAATTGCTGACACTTTAGCGACAAATTCACATTGAAGTCAAACAAAATCGTTTAAAGAGCTCACTGACGACTCTCGACTGTTTGGCACACGTGAGTTTGGCATTGGGCCAACTTTTCACAACTAACCAACACTTGTCGCTTGTCAGTGCTCAGCAATGGGAAATTCTAATTAACTCAACAAAATTTCCACGAAAAAGCTGAGAGTGCATGCAGCACATGTGTAGTAGTAGTAGTATATAAGCAGTTAAGTATATAAATCACATAGATAGTTTCCAAGAAAATTAGCTACGCGTGAACTCAACCATACAGCATCAACGCTACGTATGAGTAATGCGTATAATAGACATAGATTTAATGTTGTTGTTTGGCCCCATATTAAAGAAAACCCCCAAGAGTTGTACGTTGTATTTTATTATATAAAAATAAACATTTTCGGAACGGCGCTAAAAAGTAGAACACGCAGAAATTTTATTTGACCTTGGCTAAGCGAGTGACTGCGTTTAGGGGCTTTTCCTGTTGACATCATTAGATGACAGAAAGGACGCATTTGTTGTAGGCATCGCGATAAAAGATTGTCAATACTCAGTGGGGATGATACCAATGGGAGCAGTGCCATTCCATACAAGTGAACAATGCGTGTGGCTCGACAAAGCTTTGCTCGGCATTATTTACGCATTTCGCCATTAAACACTCGACAGGCTCTTGAGCGCGCCGGGAGCGCAGGGACAGTACAGAGCGTTGATTGTCTGCCTGCGGGGGAGCTGCACATTATGCACAGTAAGAAGGACAGCTATAGATACTGTTATAGATACACACAGATACACACGCACACAGTTATAATAAAACTTGTATAAGAGCGCAACAAGCGTGTTGCTTATGTATATACCCTGTACCCAAGTCCTTCCTTCCTGCTGGACCAAGGACCAAAGAGCTTGGAGCAGCTTCTGTCTAAAAGTTTCACAAGCAACAAACTATTTGTAATCAACAACAACAAATTTTGTACTTCTTGCTCATACCAACTTACTAGTCTCCCAAAAGAAGATCATTGTCAAACTCGTGTAAAGACTTTGGAATGGGAAAGTCCTATATATAGTTCCTATGAATGCCCAGGAACAGATTTTCACCATTTGCAGGCAAACTTTTCTTCAAAATCTTGAGTTCTGAGAACTGTTGCAATAAGTAGTACACAGTGTGTATAATAGTCAGGATTATGCGACTGTATATAGACGTCGTACTTATTTTGTGCTTATCTCATGCGCACAAGGACAAATAGTTTAGTTCCTGTCCTTGTCAGAAGCAACAGCAGCAGCAGCGGCGGCGGCGGCAAAGCTGGCATGGAAAGTGGCAGGCAGTCGTCAACAGCAGAAGTATCCATTAATAGCAACTGCAAGTGGGCGTTATGTCAGGAGGATTCTCTCAAAGTCTCCAACTTTCAGCAAGTAAAATAATCATAACAGACAGTTGAACACAAACCATTTGGAATGGGTGAAAAAAATAAAAATACAGATGAAACTGATGGAAGACCTGGCAAAATTCATGAAATATGCCAAACGCAAACAAGTTAACATTTTTCAACACCAAACACACACACATACACACTCACGTACATACAAAAAAGGCCAAAATGCCAAAGGCGTGCAGCACCACCCAAAGTGAGGGGGCAACTCATTTGGTTCCAATACCTTGCAACTCTCATGATAAAGGAGCGCCTGACTAATGGTGCCAAGCACAGGCAGGCACATCTGGCAACCAACAACAACAACATCCACATCCATATCAACACCCACAATGTTGCCGCTTTGGGTGTGGCAAGTAAGCAACGAGCGGGCGTTCCACATTCAACAAGCTGGCTGGCATTCACCACTCTGCCTGCCACTGCCACGTTCAGAGTCGGCACCAGAAGCAGCCGCAGTGGGAAAAACATATTTAGTTTTTTTTTTTTTTTTTTTGGAGGCCGGACATTGCACAGCATAAAGCGAAAAATCAATAAACGAAATAGGTTGAGGTAAAAGGTCTTTGTTTTCTGTTTTTTGTACTCATTTCTCATGTGCTCGTAAATTCTCAATTTTAAACTGAAGCGATATTAGCGAAAGATACCGCGTAATAAGGTTAATTTTGACGCGCTATCGTTCAATACACTATCTTTCAAATAAATCTTGAATCTTGAAGAAACTGATGTCTTTTTATCAATTACGATCAGAGATCGGAAATTATTTGATTTAATAACATTAGGGGCCTTCAGCATCCTTACCACAATTTGTTGCGACTTTTTATTCACCAACTTGGCTATTCATTCAGTTCGTAGTTTAAGGCAATTTGCTTGGATCAAATATGATTTAGATAATATGCTTCACAGGATCAACGTTGGTATTAGGTGCACAACTTAGCATCCTCCGTTTTTCGGTGGAAGACTGTAGCGGTTTGTGCTGGTACAAATAGGTAAAATAAATTGGGTCCACTACCAAGATACAAGGAGAATGCCTGGACATGCCTTCACGTCGACGACCAGACGTAATATTCACGACCCTAAGGTTATGCTCTGTATTCGGTGGAACCAGCTCGGTGGAGTACACTATGAGCTTCTGAAACCGGGTGAAACCATCACAGGAGATCGGTATCGAACGCAATTGATGCGTTTGAGCCAAGCATTGAAGGAAAAACGGCCACAGTCATCCTACAGCATGACAATGCTCGGACACATGTCGCCAGACCGGTCAAGACATACCTGGGACTCTCCAGGTATTGCTCTTCGGAATACCTTGTCCAGCTGACCAGAAATCCACTCTTATGAAGAAGTCAAAAAATGCAGCAATTCGTGGATCGCCTCAAAAGATTCAACGTTTTATCGAAATGGTTTCATACAACCACCAGAAAGATTGGATTGGATTCAATAATAAATATATTACCAGTATTTTACAACAAAGCCTCAAACATTGGAAAAAAACGGCGAAAGCAAAGTTGTACACCTAATACCAACATTGATCCTGTGACGCACATGGATTGCAGATCGAGACAAAAGTTGAAGATGCCAACAAATGGGCTTGTTTCACAAAGGTTCAAACATTTTTTGCTCTCAGGTCTTCCGGCCTTGGGCTCGTACATTGACGCTCTGCTTTACAAACTCTTAATACTGATAACCAAGCATAGAGTATTAAATAGCAAATAGCTCAAAGCATATATTTCCAATTTAAACAAATGAAATATTATCGCTCTGCTAGACCACGTTCCACTCATTCATTTTTGTTGTTTCTTTTCAGCAGGCAATGTTTTCTATTGAGACTTGACCCTCCGCGCCCAATTCGAGTGCGCCTTCTCTTGGACAAGAGCCAAGTGGAAAATAGAAGATGAAAGTTTTTCCCCCAACACCAAACGAGAACTACTAACAAATTTTGTTGGTCGTTTGGTGGCTGCGACTGCGGCTGACATTTGGCGCTTGTTGTCTATCCGTCCGTTCGTGCATCTATCTGCCTGATGGCTGGGCGTGCTACTATTCATTGCCATGTGCGATGTGCACGCAGAGCAAAGAGGCTATCACCAGACATCTATCCGTATGTATCTTTATATGGTTATGTATGCATGTCGCTTGGAAATTTATGCAGGCATAGTCGGGTCGACACGATGCAAGTTGCTTGCTGCAACATTTGGTGTGGCAAGGCCACAAAAACACGTCCCAAAACAACGTCTAACTCATGCATGTTTAATCAAGTGAAAAGCAATTTGCAATGAGCACGTGTTGACGGCAATATCCAAAAGTGTAGAGCGGTCGACAGGGAGTTTGGTAATGGTGACAGTAACCAAATTTGCACAAGTGCTCCATGTTGTAATGAATTAGTGGCAGGCATTAAAAACGCGCATACGCTGTGTGTATGACAACAACACCTTGAATGTCATTCATTCCCAATGCCCTTTACCTTGAGCACGACAAGGTGACAAATGGCCTAGCTGTAGTGGCAAAATGACCTGACAGGAACACCATGGCCAAAACTTTTGCTTAAGCTGAAAAACTTAACAGATTTACAGCAAAAAGTTGCCACAAGCTGCAAAAGTTTGTCCAAGTTGTGCCTTAAAGTTGACAGCTGTTTGAATTGCAATATGCATTGGTTGCGAGAGAAAGATTGATGGGATTAAGAGGTGGGCGCTACGAATCCAAGCAACTGGTAGAATAAAATTGTGTAAGCCCTCTAAACGAAATGTATTCGTGATCGTCCTGAACAGGCGCTTCGATATAGCTGTGTCTGTCTGTTTATCCACAGGATCTAGGAGGCTATTTGAGATACAGTACAGGCCAGAAATATGAAAACCCCTACAAAATTCGAAATGTTGAAAAAATGAAATAATGTTTTATATTTTTTTAGCGGTCTCGATAGGGATAGACTATCATCCCAGAGGTTGTGGGTTCGAATCCCACGTAAAGCATGGTCCTGCATTTGCCACTTTTCTTTTTCCACTAATTTTTCCTGCCTATTCTATATCCTTATCACTTACTCCCATTATCGGACTGCTGCTCTAACTTACCTTATATTTTTTGGTTTTTTGATACAAATACAAATTTATTTACTAATTTCAAGGAAATTCATGCTCATGAAATAATTTTTTTACTGTCAATTGTCTTTTTAAAAGTTTTAAAGAGCAATGTTCAGAAAACGTGGCAAAGTTACTGTGAAACCGGCTGTAACAAGAATCGAACTAAACGTGGACGGTCGAGAAAAACATCCAAAACAGAGAACATCCACTTATTATTGATCTGCAAGACGAACCGATCCGAAGTCAATCGTCGCCGATTTTTCAGAATATGGTCAATGGGAGATTGCGTTGAAAAAGACTGATCGCGCGGATTGTTGTAAAGAAAACACTTGCTACTGCAGATATATAATCAACAACGACTGGCATTTGCTAAAAAATATGAAATTTTATCCATTGTTAAATGGAAATCTGTGCTGTGTTCCGACGAGTCAAATTCTTACATTTTTTTTGTGTAATCGGAGCCAGTTCGTTGGTCGTCAAACACATGAGCGGCTCAAATCCGAGTGTATCGCGGCAAATATTTAACACACGGCTCTTTAATAGTTTGGTGTTGCTTTTGTATGTTGGAGCTGCCAAGAATATGGATGGAAAACTTACAAAAAATGCATACCATAGAATTCTTCGATGACAATCTATTCAATCTGGAAACGATTTAGTTGGTCAAGAATTTATTTTCCAACAAGATAATATTCCAAAACACATTTTGTCAACAACTGCCGCAAAGCAAATCTATTCAAGAGATGGCACAGCAGTTTTTTATAAGCCTAATTTGGGTGCCAGGGCACCAGAATATAATAGGCAACGAAATAGCAGACGAATTAGCCAGACATGGCATGACCATTTCCCTCCTCCCGAATAAGGAGGATATTCGTATGCCAATGGCTACTTTTAAGCTACACACAAGGGAAAAATTCAGTTCCCGGGCACAAAAGATGTGGGAAAACACATCCCACTGTAGAATCAGTCGCCAAACATGGCCTAAAATTGACCCAAAACGTTCCGCCAGACTCTGTGAACTCAACCGCTCACAGTGTTCGGCAGTTGTTAGAGCGATCACCGGTCACTGGCTTGTCGGAGCTCATGCGACCAGAATGAATGCTCCGAGCAACGACTTCTGCAGAAGCTGCAGAGACGAAGAAGAAGTAGAAACAGTAGAGCACTTCTTCTGTTCCTGTGAAGCTCTATGCAGACGCAGGAAAAAGTACCTGGGAAATTATTTCCTCAATCACCTAGAAGAGCTAGGTCCTATCTGTCCGAAAATGATTGCAAGCTATATCGCAGCAACAGGCTGGGATTCCCTTTAAGAACATTCATTGAGATCCTAAGTGGTATCACAACGGGCCAGTCTAGGCTTATGTGTGCTGGCTTTATAAGCCAGCTGCCGCCATAACCTAAACTAACCTAACCAATTTTGGGATTGTGCACCGACGATTTGAAAAAGAAAGAAAACCTTGGTGTGTCCAAGATCATGTACTCGCCGCCACAATATCCCGGCATCAATCCTATAGCGCTTCTATGAGAAACCTTCTAGAAAAGGTATCGGAACGACACAGTTATTATTTACTCACGCGTTTAACTCAACATAGTTCAACAACTAAAGAATTTTCGTATTACAAATGCTGACTATACATTTTTACACAATTCACTCTGTTGCATTTTGATGTACAAAAATAGCTAACAAAATGGTGCTCTCTAATGATTTCCCAACGTAGTGAAAATTCTGCATTTTCTTGGCTGTCGTTGGATTGTTGTCAAGGGGAAATTTGTTGTATTCAAAACAATATACAGATGAAGATGATGAGGAATTAAAACTGAGCAGAATATAAGTATTTGAAATATGCAGCATTGGCATTGCCTGACTGCTGACGTCATCAATACAGATGCGTGTCTCACTCTTGTGGCTCCCTCTCCCTGGCGTATTCAAATGTTTCACAAACAATTAACATAAACATAAAATTTAATTGGGAGCATTGGCAACGCATAAAAACACAACAACAAACATTTATAACATACATATAAAGTCAGCGGAACAGCTCATCAGGCCCATCATGGGACCAATACTTAGCAGCATCCACAACATGAACTGGGCGCACAGTCTGACCACAGCTGTTATCATTTGCCAAGTAGCCCACTAATTACTTATTGCCCCAGCTCCAAAATGCGTGTGCGTCATTTACACTTTTACTTTTATGGCTTGGAATTTATGTCTCAATTATTTATTTGCTCGTTATGAATTTTGCAATAAATTCCTTAGAGCTCCACAGAATGCTTTGGTAATATTTGGAATTCCAATGCTAATGAGCAAACTAGCTTTTTTTAATTTTGTATTTTATAGAAACTTACCTGCCAGCAGCACGCTGTTATTGTTCTTATTGTCATGGTCGACTGGAATGGAGGAGACGCGCTCGGCGCGCAAACAGGCCACCACAGTGCCCGGCCGGCCATTCTTGCCCGATGCGGTCAACTCGATGGTCATATCCATGGACTTTTGCAGCACGGCATCCATGCGTATGACGCCCTCGGCGAGCGTCTTATAGCCCAAGATGGTGCGTGATTTATATTTCTTGCGGCGTTGCAACAATATCACCAGTCTGTAAATGGAGCAAAAGAGGAAATCCTGCTTAGTCAAGCGACAAAACCAGTTTATTCACTGCAATGTGTAACCTACCTATTGCCATCTCTCTTGATAAAGTGCGGATACTGCAGACTAAAGTGCAAGTCCAGTTCGGTTTCTATGCCCTGGCCAGTTCCGATACCAGCATTACCCACATTTCCGGGCGTACCAATGAGTGCGGAACCGCCTAAATTAGTTACCGGCGAGTTGCCCTGCATGGAAGCGGCAGCCAAAGAGTTCTGCTGCAATAGAGCAGCGGCGGCGGCGCCATTTATGGGAATCTCATGAGAGCGCAATGTGCGCTTGGAGCTTTGCATTTTAACTGCCAGCGAGAGAGCATTTGTGTCTCCCGGCAGCGGTGTCAATATGGAGAGACGAGTTATTGTCAGTGAGCAGAGTCTGAAAGAAACGAAAAAATTGCAAATTAGTATAATATTATATTTATAAGTAAGATATACTAGGGCTTCGAGATCGTAATGAATCTTAGTTAATTTGAGAAAGTCAAACAAGGAGCAGCTAATAACTGCCTATGATAGAAGAAAGTAACCTCACTTCTGCAACCTAAGCTTATTAGTAAATATAATGTATCCCAAGTGAAGCATTGCAATACTTCCCTCATAACATAGTTCTAATAAAAATTTATTATCAAAGAATTTGAAAACTATTATTATTATTATTAGTACCTCTTATTTTTTTAAATTGACAATAAATTTCAATTTGAAAGCAATTCAATATATTTTATTGTAATCATTTTTATTTTTTAAAATATGTGTCACCCCGTCGTATGCGTAATGGGCAAAAAAGAACGATGACGATATGCAAACAGTTTTAAACTGTTTCCTAATCGAAAAAACTTATTTGATTGCAATTTTAGCTAGCAAATATGTGAAAAATTTAAAAATAAAATCGATGCCATATTTTCTGCCTCATAACACTAAGCAAGTTACACCTTGACTATAAAACACCCTATAGTTTTTCTTCATTATTATGGCAATGAAAAGATATTGTTTTTCGAATTTTAACATAGCTTAAAAAATATAGAGTTCAATCTCAAAATTCGATTGGCAGAAAAACGCAAAATATCATGGCCTACCTGTTTTCTTTATGAAAAAATTGTGAATTCGGACAGAAGAGGTTTCGATTTCGATAAAAGCTGTGTGTTCGTTTCCTTCTAGGTGTTGCACAAACTTAATATAGCCCAATAATATATAGTGTATAACCAATTGCAAAAAGCTGCTATAAACACTTTTATTACTTCTTCAAGCAGCACAAGCCAAAAACAATAACAATCAAACTGGGGGTTGGATTCGCGGCAATATTCCAAAAAACCAATTTCACGCAAAGAGTTTTCGTTTGTAGAGCAAATCAAAACAGAAAACACGTAATTGAAAAATGGATAATAAAAAAAAAGAAGAAAAGCACTGCAATGGAAAGCAAATGGAAACTGCAACCAAGCCAAACATTGCAACGAGCCGGAAAAGTGTGTGTGCATTTGGAAATCCGTAAAAGAAATAAATATAAAAATTATGAGGCTTGCAGCCATAAAATCAAAGTGCATAATAAATATTGGGCATACATTTTCTATGTAGAAGTAGTAGCAACATAATTTTTGAAAACTTGAAATTAATTAAGAAAATAAACAATAAAAGCTACACTGTGCTTCTTTTGTTGCATTTTGAGATATTATTATATCGCAGTACTATAAATAAATTGTTTCCTGATTAATTGCGCTTTGTTATGCGAGTGAGAGAGATTATGACACTATAAAGTATTTATATAAAAAAACATAATGGGGGGACTTCAAGCTGCGAACTCATCCCAAAGCACAGTGGATGCAACCAGCAATGTGGCAATGATAAAATTCAACTTTAAACAATCGATTTTTTGATGTATTTTACAAACGATGTTTTTAGGAAATTTTGTTGAATCTAATACATATTTTAATAATTTTAATTATTATTTCATTTCATCCCAAAGCACAGTGGATGCAACCAGCAATGTGGCAATGATAAAATTCAACTTTAAACAATCGATTTTTTGATGTATTTTACAAACGATGTTTTTAGGAAATTTTGTTTAATCTAATACATATTTTAATAATTTTATGATTTTAGTAATTTTTAATTTAAAGTGATAAATAAATATTTTATATAGGGCGATTTTATTATTTGTGATAAATGTAACCCCATACATTTTTATTAAAATATTACCATTTGATGCAAATTGCTAAAAAATCGATTGTTAAGCAGGGTTAATGTTTGTTTATTTAACTACAAAAAAAATTACATTTTTTAATTAATTTTTTCATCATAAAAACAAAAAGTATCAATGGCACTATCGATAGTATCTGTAAAATAAAACAATCGATGGTTTTGTTCGATATATCGATAGTATACTTTTGTATGTAAAGAACTTTTTTGACAAATCAACGGACAAAAAATTGGCAACATGTCAAAAAGAAGAATACAAAAAAACTGGGGGTAACACGGCGAACCTTTTTCACCATCCGACATTGAAAAAATTATTTAAGTCAAATTTTTATAAGAATTCTTCGAATAAAAACCCAAAAATCGATGCCGCATTAGCCTTAATGATTGCCACAGACGTCTAGCATTGCCGGATAGCAGACGACTTTGGCTTCCGAAATTTCGAATTTCATAAAATTCGTGTTGCAAAAAACAGAACAAAAAAGATCTCTAAAAATTAGGTAGCAGCAATATTTGACTTTCCACATTATTTGGTCAGTCATAAGGACTCAACTGAAACCTAGAAATGTGGACATGTTGGTCTTCTGCCACAAAAAACAAGATACATACTTGAAAGATAATTTTTTTATGATTGCTAATTGTTGAATAGACAGTTCTTGGATTTTTAAGGTATAATTTTAAAAGGACCTCTTTTTACAATGTCATGAATAAAACGTTTCTGTTAAAAGTTTTAAAAATATTCATTTTGTAAGTATTAGAATTTTTCCCACTTGCTCTATGGTACTAATTTAAGGAATGTGTCCTACTTTTGTACTACCTTGTTCGATAGTACTATCGTTGAAACTTAACGAAGTCTAAACTATCGAGTGGTGGCACTATCGATAGTAACCCACCTCTAGAATGTATTCTATTAAATATTGCAAATTATTTATTATAATTTTAAACATCTTTTGAGAATATATATATTTTTTTTGTCAGTTACAAAAAATTTTTTTTTTAATAGCCCTGTTGCCAACTTAAGGCGTATACGCAGAATGAAAAATTTCGCACGAAATGAAAGAGCTTTATATAAAAAAATCATTCTGCGTATAGGCCTTTAAATTTAAAAAATAATTGTTTCAAAAATCAGTAGTTTAGTCACAATTAAATAATAACGAAAAACACGCGTTTTTTTAAATTAAGCCGCAATGCGTTTATTTAAAAAACTGAAATTTTGAGAAAATATTTTTTTTTGCCCTATGCATCGAACTGCATCATTAGTTTAAAAAAAGTTTCTAGTAACTTATCCAGCTAGACCCACTGATATAGCTTCGAAAATATTTGAGTTATATGAAGGTACAACTCCAGACACACCTGAATACTTTGGAGCGTAAATAAATAAAACGCTTTGAATGCTATTCATATTTTAAGAAGTACATATATCTTAGGTATTAAAAAAGTGTATTACTAATGTAGATTTAAATAAAAAAATTGTTCTTTTATTTTTTATTATATTTAACTGTGAATGTAAAATATTTTTTAACCAATTTTTCAAATCTAATTGCCAACTGAAACAAATAATTGCAATTTTTTTTTCATTTTTATATTTATACCCTGCACCTATAGGTACAAAGGGTATACTAGATTTGTGCAATGTATGTAACGGCAAGAAGGAGGCGTGGCAGACCCCAAGTCCTTTATACCAAAATGCTTATCATAACCTCGGGTAGCGATTGAGCCATGTCCGTCTGGCCGTCTGTATGAACACCTAGATCTCGGAGACTATAAGAGGTAGAGATACGAAACTTTACCAGCTGATGCGCATATTTCCTGAGAAGATCAAGTTTGTTTAATCATGTCAATATCTTTCCCCGTTTCATCAAAATCGGTTAAAATGTGCGGAACTTATAGGTATAAACAGAGGTGGGCACGAAAAATAACGGAAAGAGCACTTTTTGCTTGTGCGCCTATCTTTCGCCACAGAAAAGACATAACGGAAAGAGCACTCAGTACAAAAAACGCCTTGGACATTTTTGCACCGAGTGCTCTTTCCGTTAGGTCTTGTAAGTGGCGCCTGCCAGACGCACACGCAAAAAACCGAGAATGTTACAAAAACAAAATACACACAGTGTGCGCTTTTATGGCCCTACTCGAGCATCCTTTTTTCGACCTTTTTAGACCGTAACGGTAGTTTTTATTGGTGCTCGCGACGAAAAATTCGCACAAGTACACTGAGCACAGAAATATAGTTAATTTGGCAACTGTAAGACCCAGTAATTTTTTTGGTAAATTAAAATTGTCATATAAACTCATATGACTTTTCTGTTTCTTTGAATGTGTTGCAAAATTTTGTCAGTGTACACGCACAAGCAGATCGTCGGCGACGCGCCGAGTTTACAAAAACAAAATACACACAATGTGTGCCTTCGCTCGACTCGCAGCAACTTACAAAAACAAAATACACACAATGTGTGCCTTCGCTCGACTCGCAGAATATTACAAAAACAAAATACACACAGTGTGCGAGTTTTATGGCCCTACTCGAGCATCCCTTTTAGACCGTAACGGTAGTTTTTATTGGTGCTCGCGGACGAAAAATTCGCACAAGTACACTGAGCACAGAAATATAGTTAATTTGGCAACTGTAAGACCCAGTAATTTTTTTGGTAAATTAAAATTGTCATATAAACTCATATGACTTTTCTGTTTCTTTGAATGTGTTGCAAAATTTTGTCAGTGTACACGCACAAGCAGATCGTCGGCGACGCGCCGAGTTTACAAAAACAAAATACACACAATGTGTGCCTTCGCTCGACTCGCAGCAACTTACAAAAACAAAATACACACAATGTGTGCCTTCGCTCGACTCGCAGAATATTACAAAAACAAAATACACACAGTGTGCGATTTTTATGGCCCTACTCGAGCACCTTTTTTCGACCTTTTTTCTTGATGTTGTTGTAGTGCTCTTTCCGTTATTTTTCGTGCCCACCTCTGGGTATAAATATCGTTTTGCACCAACAAATAAAATATTCCAATTGGAAAGTTCATAGAAAGAATATGCAGGAATAAAACTTTTTTCGAGAAAAAAAAGGTACAGGGTATTACACTGTCGGGCACCGCCTCGACTGTATTACATTTTTTTTCAAAAATTGTTTACATAAACAGACTAAATTTTCATGAAAACTCATAAGCTATAAACTTATTAGATAATAGCGTAGATATTAGACGGTTGAAGCGATATCATATCCTAGATCTTGCCCATAGATTCTAAGTTACAACTAAGTAAAAGGGAGTAAAGGCAATCATGTAAATATTTTTTTGTAAGATGTTATAAAATTTGTTGAATGTCTTTTGGACAGATTACAAAAAAAAAAATTAAAAAAAAAAAGTTGTTTTAATTTTTTTTTAGGTATATTCCTTATCAATCAATTTTTTTTTTTTTTTTTTTAAATTATTTCATTCAATCATTATGTGTCCCTGACAACCCGTTATCGAAATCTAAAAAAGTTATGAAAACGAAATTTTTCAATTTTTCAGTGTTAGATTCATTATTTCTCCCACTGTGCAACGATTACAACAGCAACAAAGTCCAGCAAAGTGAATGACACTCACACACTGAGTCGTTTACTGTATAATTTCCGGCATTATTGTTGAATATGGAAATGCAAAGAAGTTGACAAAGGCTTTTATCGCTTTGTATACATAACTAAGTGCATTTTCTTGATGGGTAACCCCAGGAGGGCTGGGCTCAAAGTGTCAACGTAATTAATAACTTAATTAATTATTAATGCAGTGAAAAGCGCGTCTAGACTGCAACATTCCTATGGCCATAATGGCATATGGGTCAGTACATAAATAGACCATAGTCTATTTCAAGGGTGAAATTAAAATTCCACCCTCAATTCGCATAATTTGTATGCTGTGCATGCAACGCCTTTGCATTGATTTAACAAAAACGTTTTTTTGATATGTCATATTACCAACGGTGCAAAATCTCCACAAAATCGCTTTATCTCAACTGTTTTTGTTTTTTTTTGGTCATTTTAAGCGTGCTTATAATGTCAACGACTTGACCGAACTTGACAGACTGTGGCTTGGCATCGAAAAATTGACCAGCTTGGGACAAGTTTAAACAAGTTTGTGCATGAGTTTTTGTGTCTGTTTGTTAAGCGCTTTTAAATCATTTTTATGAATGACACGCGTCAAAGTTTTTCTGCCTTTCCGGCTTTTCCTCATGACTTTTCCTTTTTTCTTTTCATGTATTTTCATTTCATTTTCTCTTCCAAAATACAGTTCATTGTACTGACACATTGTTTCCTTTGTGACTATGTGAGTTGCTTTGATAAATGGCTTTAAAGGCGTTGCAAAATAAAACACCAGTCAGGGAACACGTGCGACACAAAGATGAAGACATGAATAGTGCAAAAAAAAAAACACAAAAGATGTGTGATGAATGATGCTACAAAAAGACGCAGAAGAAGCAAGCAATTGCACGCCAAGGTCTATAGACTTATTACTTTGCACCTACGATTACAAATGTGGCACTGTGCGTATACTTGATAAACAGCAGAACTTTCATTATTATCTGCTTTTATATGCAACAGTGAGTTTAGTAGTAGCTCAGCCTCTATAAAAACTGCACTTAGACACATACAGTGGGTGCACAATATATTTGTACACCTTTAACTATGCAAGTTTAATGCGATGCAGCCAATGAAAGTAAAAAACTAGACCATAAGTACCTTGGGTAATTTGCATACTCCCGACTCTTTTTTTTTTCTTGAGAAATAGACAATACGCACAAACGCATATTAGCGTCCTGAACATTTTGGTATAAATTATAATATATAATAATTTTTTTAGCTCTTTTTGCACTCAAATACCATTATCGTATCCCAATCTGTAGGCTGGACGGGAGTGTTCATTGCACCGTATTAAACTTGAAAGTTAAGTGTGTACGAATACAGTTTGTTCCAATTGTAAACACACACACAGTCACACTCAACAGAAAAGCGTTAAATTGAAACTGATTAGTGGAAGTTTACTGTTTATATTTTTATTTTTATTTTTTTTGTTGATTGCGTACATTAAAAGCACAGCAGACAACAATAAAAGAGAGAGAGAGAGAGATGGAGGCAAGTGATCATATGGAACAATATAATAAACATTCAGCAGATAAATTCAAACCGCAAAAGCGTCAATCAAGAGCACTTTCCGGCGTATGAAACTGTGTCACTGGCGCATTGCCCAGAACGCTTGATGAAGCGATCACTGATCACCAAGCGGTTCCTTTATCTCTCGCTGCTGACACTGGGACGAGTTGGTCGTCAAATGATTTGCACGCTTTTTCATACTCTTTTGGGGGGTTTGCATTAATTTTGGCACGTTACGAGCAGAACGAACTATGGCCATTTAACGGCTTAACGCTGTCAAAACTTTCCTATTGCTTGTGGAAGATTCCGAGAAACAGTTTAAAAAGCTGAATTTAGCATACAGAAGTTACGAAGGCGGTTTTAGGAAAGGGCTGCTGAGCTTTCGGACACCTATACCCTACCCACGACTTACAACGCATTTCTTCAAAAATTTAAACAACAAATTTATTATACTTACTACTTAGTTGGCGACAACCATTCACCAATGAAACTTTTCTACGTATTACAGCTTCGCATGTTATTATTAATTGCAAAATAATTTACATTTATGAGTTAAGAAAGTTTATGCATCATTTCTGCTTTAAAAGCGATAAAACTGACGTGCCTTAAAGCCACACGACAGCACTAAAGCTCATAAATAAAATGTATTCAGGTCTCCAAAGCAATACTCTCTATTAAGCTTATATTTGCAGCATGAAAGCCTTTGAAATTGTTTCTGAGCTTAACAAACACAAAAGGTTGAAAGATTTACATAAGATAAGGATCAACTTAAAATTTACATGTCCTAATATTTAGAATAAATAATTTATTTTAACATATGAAAACACATTAACTTGGCTTAAGCAAGTGTTGATGGAAATTTTACTGAATTATTATACAAGTGTTGTAAAGTGCATATTGTGAGAGCATGAAGCGCATAATTTTGGGGTGTTCACTTTATCGGGCACAAACGCTTAAGTAAAAATGCTCGATTAACGACGTGAACACCCCAACAACGAGGCATAAAGGCAAAATTGATGCATTAACAGTCAGTTTTTTTTTGTGACAGTTGTTGTTGGAGACTGTACTTTTACTATTAAGCATTTATACCCGACAGGTTGAACACACTATATATAAGTATATTTTTGTTTTAGATTGGTACAAGCAAACAACTGGGAATATTTTAATGCTTGCAAAAAATCGATTCTAGGTTTATCGTTTGCCGATTAAAGGAACTGTAACAATGAAAAGAACGTGAATTCCCAAGACTTTCTTTACATTAAAACTATATGAAGCGATATGAACGAGCTACTTAATAGCACCTAGTTTTGGAAAAGACAATTTAACAGAACAAAAAGTAAGCAAAGAAAATTAGAAACAATATGAAGACTTTTTCATGTTCTGACCAAACACATATTTCTTATACATATCAGTCTGTTCAGCAAGAGTATCTTGGTTTCGTAGAACTTCTTCTAAAGTATTTCATTAAAAAAAAAATGTATTTTTTTTTGTGTACCTGCTCTTGTCACCTTTGACATTATTTAAGCATCAAAACAGCATCCATCAAACCCAACTGAAAACATGGTCCATTTAATTTGTTTGTTTCTAGTCATCATCTAGTTTAAATGGGGCTACTTACTACCATATACCACTATATATGTATATGAGTCAGTAGTTTCAGTACTCAATGTTTAACTTTGCAAATCGTGTTGATTAGACAATTAGTCAATTAGTGTGCCGTGGGGGCTAGAGCGGTTTGAGAGTGCTGTCTGTTAACACCCAACGAGATAGTTAACTAGTAATTTTGTAAACATTTTAATTTACAATTGCTGTTTTTTATTTTTATTTTTTTTTCACTTTCTATTAGTTATTTTTCCACACTTGCGTGCTGCAAATGTTTATGAGTGGAATTTTATGAGTTGGTATGCAAAAGATACAATTGCAATTACAAGTATTAAAAACATTTGCAATTGTAAGCATGTTGCTTACAATAAAAAATGGTATTCATATATGCACACAGCTTAAAGTAAGGGTATTCATTATATCTAGCAGGCGGTGTATTGTGTAAAAGGTGCAACAGAATTCTGAAACTCTAAAAAAAAAATGTAAATATTTAAAAAACTTTCGAATGACAAATTTGGTTACCGACTGGTTCTACCGCAGCTAAATGATATAGTCATCTGATATTTATTAAATTTACAGTGCTAATGGTACAATGCTTGGGAACTCAAAAAACTTTCGTATGCCAAATTTGGTAATGACAAGCAAACCAACAGATGGCCCACCCTATACAATATGCAATATACAGAAGTGTTACCAAGCTTGTGTTTGAATATGCTCAGCATATCAGTGACCAGTATGACTCAAGGACAACAAGCTCAACTATTAACACGGAAGCTCTTACGCCCACCTCTGAACGCTTTTATGCCAAGATGCCAACAGCAAGTGTATAAGTTTATGTACAGTTAAGTAAAGTGGCTTAAGTTCTGCTGGTACATATTAATTTGCTCTAAGCCAAAGACAAAGGCGGTAACAACACCACCAACAACAACAACAGCAATAGCAACTAGGAGCTTGAACAAAGAGAGTTAACGTCGATTGACGCGACGCCAAACTGTCGTCCAAAACTTGTTTATGTCATTTGGCGCGACTTATGGCCAACTTTTACGGTTTCATTCAAGTTTTAGCTGGTGGCAGACCCGGCCCACTTACATTATTTGTGTGCGGTGCCTGATGTTGTTAACGGGGCGCAAAGGATTACGGCGATAGGATTTTTGCCTGTTTTCGTGCGTTGCCATGACTCATGATTTATTATTCACAGTGTCCCACCAATTGGGCTCGACCAAACGAATCACTTCAACGTTTTAATGAATTTAAAACACGAAACCGGTTTTTGCATATCGCTGACTAACTAATACCCTCAGCTTGTTTGGGTGGGTGTGAGTACGGGTGAGTGTAACGCTTGGTTGGTTATTATGTAGTGGGCATGGGTCTGGGCCTGGGCGTGGGCCGATGAGGCGTATATAATTAGGCGGCGATTTGTGGAAAGCGCGCTCGTGACGCCAGAGCTTTCAAGCCAGACCAATAAACTGCCAACACATGATGAACTGTAATTAGCTATCGACATAAACATAACTTGTAGCAAGGCGTCGTCTGACTTCTGTGCCGCTGCTCCCATGATACCAAGCCCCAGAGAGGCGACCCAGACCCAGACCCCACTACTCCATTATTGTTGTGGTTACTGTTGGCTAGGTCATTGTATTATTGATCAAATGCATTTTGTATGCGTTGTGTTGTATAGTGCCTGAGCTGGCCCCGGTAGCTCTTTATTTATGCATACACCAGACCTCAAGTTAATTTATAGAAGAAACTACGCATGGTCTGTCTAGAACGCCAACGACTACGTCCCACGACGACGAAAATAACGTCCGGAAATGACAGCCATGTGGCTGGAGAACAATGGGACGGAGCAGCTCTACCAAAATTGTGCATTCATTCAGTTGGACTAACAATATAAACAAAAAATTCTACAATGTTTCCACCGAGCGACTGTTTCAATTGTAACACAACCAGAAACAACAAAAGCAACAACAAAAATCGATGTAACTACTGCTTGTAATTTGCTACAATTAGCCACTAAATTGCAGTTTAGCTTCGATGTGAACGAAAAATTCAAGCATTCATTAGAGATGGGAGTGCATGCAATCACGCACGAAAAGTATCTGTGCGTAAGAGTGGTACTAAATACCAGGGGTTTCTGATGATCAAAGCGTTTAAACTGGAGCTATCGGAAATTTTCTTGTCAATGTGTCCATATTGATTAAGCATACTTATACTAGGCACTTTTTTTAAATTCGTTTGATTTTCGTTGAGAAACTTGTTTGAATCAAAGAAGAAAATACGAATATCTGTAGTATGTTGCCGGCTTGCAACTTGTTTTAAAGAAACATCTACAATATTGATGTTATACTTTTGGGTTGAAGCTTGATTGAGTCTATCGATGCATTCTAATAAGCTCTTATAATAAAAAAAACTCACGGAACATCTCTAAGTTTCACACACACCAACAGACCCGCGCACATATTGTAAAATAAAACAAACATTTATGACATATGCACGTCATAATTGAAGGCAACAAAATTGTTGTGTCTTGGCTAAAGGGTAAGAGGAATGGAAAAGCTATGAAAATTTAACTAGAGAAACATTTAAAGTGGAACAACTGTGGTCTCTGCTTTTTGTTTTTGTTTTGGGTTGAGACTTTTGCTATACGAATGGGAGAACACAGCAATAAACACGTAAAGGAAAGGTTACTGCGGTTCATTCACTCACTGCCTAGAGCAACAACGTCAGTCCATCCCCTACGTTGGCATTAACACCTATCAATAAATGATGGCTAATTAAAAATGTTGTAATAGCCAACAGGTAGAGTGGCAAACAATAATAACAAAGTGAAAATGTTTAATATAGAATATTAAAATATTAAAAAGAGGGGGGACGGTTCTTAAATAGATACAGCCAGAATTAGACAGTGAAATTAATTACTTAAGTCTTTCGTAGCGCTTAAATGGATACAAATATTTATGGTATTTTAAGAAGTTTAATAGCCTAGAAATCTTAACTTGTACAAAACAAACAACTTTAGTTAAGTGGTGTTTAAGTATGGCTCCAACTGACTTTGATGGATTATATGAAGTACAGAGCAGTACCCAAGTGTGCACAACATCTATCCACCCATCAATAACGAAACACTTTTGCAAGCAATGGAAGCCGCAACAATGCCTTGGACTACTCAAAAGTACTTGGAACAACTTAAAAAAGTTAATGCGAGAGGGCGTGTCAGAAGAGCGGCTGACAAGCGGGTTATGCTTTATGGCCATTTGTTGGTTATATGATATATGGGTCATTAACAATATGTGCAACCGCTTGGAAATCAAACGTGCTTGAATTCGTGTATATCTATATACACATCTAGTATCTATCCATCTATCAATATATCATGACTGAGCATATAAATTTTATAATAACTAATAATAATTGCCGCATGAATTTGTCAACACATTACTCATACGCCATGGAGTGCACATGGAGTTGACACTGACTGTGCGCAGTCAAATGAGACAAGCGGCTTTGATTTTGGCTTAGGCAGGCTTAATGACTAATAAGCTCCAAAACTCACACTATGACAATATATCATATATTATATAAGTACATAATATAAACACCATATAAACAATCTATTAATGAAATTAATTTATATATTTTTAAATAATTGCATACTACCAGCTCAAAAAGTATACGACAGGCTGCTTAACATTAAACAGCGTATATTGCAAGTTCAATCATAAACGCAGAAAAATGTCATAAAAAAAGTATAATTTATGTATTATATACGTAGGTGTACTATGTAGGGAAAACACTACTCTCCCCTACATTTGCCACACTTTATTTAGTATATTATATGCCTGAAAATTGCTGTAGCCAATTTGGAGGTTCCACTTTGTTTGTTTGACGCAAATGCTTTGGATTTTGTTGACACTGAACATGTGAAATTCGTATAAAAATATTCTGTATTAAAATTATACTACATAATTCATATACTCGTACATACACTTTTACATATATGTATATGTATATATTTGGGTATATAAACCTTGTGCATATATGTATTAAGTGAATAAGTAGACTGAGCGGCTGCCCAGCCCAGTGCCAGCACATCAAAAATTGACGCAAATTTATTTGGGTTGGAAAAAATAGCCTAATGATAATGATAATGAAATGACGAAGTTTACATATACTACACAATTTCATTAAAAAATTAATATCCATAACTCGACGAGTTTCAAGAAATTTGAATTATTATAGGATATGTGAGAGTTAACAAATTTTATCCATTTTAAAATTCCAAAAAGAGGGTTAATTGCTAGACAGTTTATTTTGCTGTAGTTGGAAGATTGTCCTTGGTTGATAAACGAAGCTAGCAGGAGGCGGACCCCCTTATAAGCTTTAGTACATACTAATTAATTCCGTACCAAATTAAAAATCTTCAACACAAGTGTCAAAGCAATCCTTCTTTATGGCTCAGAGACGTGGAAGGTTACGTAACGCATCCGACAGAACTTACAAGTATTTACTAATAAATGCATTCGACGTATACTAAAAATCTTCTGGCCACGAGTATGTTCCAATAGAACTCGAGGTAAACATTACGAAGTGGCGTTGGAATGGTCACACACACTCCGGAAAGACAACACCGACATTGCGAAAATGGCCTTTGAGTGGAATTCCCAAGGGTCACGTAGGCCTGGCTGCCCATCCACGCTGAGCTTCGGCAGTTTGGCTCATGGGATGAAATCCGGCAAAAAGCCCTTGACAGGCAATTATGGAAAACCTTTGTCTCCGCCATAGAGTATAGGCCCTGACTAAAAGTGGCGTATTTACTTTATATATTCCACATACATATGTATTGTAATTACACCAAGGAACTAATAAGAATAATAACTAATTAAAAACCCTGTTGTTTCTTAAATTTTGCTTCTTCTCGATAGAAACCATGTTCTTTTTTGATTAAATTCGTTACAAATATCTTTGCTGATAGTAATAGTAAATCTAATTGAAAAGCCTTTTTCCAATTTAAAAGATTAATAAAAGCAAATACTTTGTGGCATGCATAATAGACAAACCCCTTCGATGGCCGTTGCAGCAAAACGCTAGGGATGTCAATGTCCCACCCAATAACTGAAAGCTCTCCACAGGAACGGATGGTGTAAAACCATCTAATAAAATTAACTATTGACTGAAACTTTTGTGGGCGGAAGTGGAAGCACACTCACAAGCAAAAGGTTCCCTTATAGGAAATAACACACACAACTACACACCGATGTGACTTGACTTTGCCTCAAGTTTTGATTGCCACCAGAGACGCAGCGTGCGTTCGCACCACAGGACTGCTAGGCTACATACATAGTATACACTCGCACAACCCATAGAACTCCAGCTGGAAGCCCATTTCGCATTTTAATGCAAGTGAAATTCAATTTAAATTCTTTGGTCATTCTATTTGTAGGAATCTCAATGCCCCTTCCTCGTCGCACTTGCCTCTTATACTAGATACAATATATTGAAAAACTTTTTTTTTATGACTCAAATTATGAATGCTCGACTTTTGTTTGTGCTTGAAGATATGGCATGTGATATCAAGCACTAGATGCCAAGTGTGGGTATTTCCATATTTTAGCTATAAACAAAGAAAGTCTGTTGTTGTTTACATGACCAGCACAAGAAATATCTAATACCGAATGCGGCCAACATTCAGTGATTGAAAAAACCAACCTGAGGAATTTTATTTAATTGCTGCTTGAACTCATTTTGCGGTATGTCTTAAATAAACATATCATAAGAATAACAGCACCTCATCAATCTTGGATAAAGATTCAATTAGACAGCAGTGGAATCGGAAACACTGAAAAACATAAAAAGCGCACAATAGTGGCGTAGAAAACGGGGGATTCTGCAGGGCTTTATTGTTTTGGCCAAAAATAGCTGCCTTACAAAATGGTTTTTATAATTTTTGGAGCATTAAAACTACTGCAATTAAAAGACGTTACTTTGAAAAGGTCGATGTAGATTATTAGCCGTGCTCTGGAAAACGAAAAAACCAAACCGAACAAATTTATTCGAATTCGTTTTTGCGTGCTCCGAAAAGAGAATTTTTTGTCAATAATTTTGCTTTTTATTTTCGATCAATTTGTTTATTTTCCTTATCTTTGCTATAATTTCTCATTTTGTGTTGGTGCGAAATTTTCTTTGCGTGAGGCGCGAACCCTGTCGCACCTGCCGTCATGTGTTCGTGTATGATATGTGTACATGCACGAACACAAAAAAATGCTTGCTATTTTTTGAGTTGAGTCAGAATAAACATAATTGTCAATAAATATCTAACTTCAAGGTAGCATAAATATAAATATTCTATCTATTTTGTTCAATAATTTGCTAAAAATTTTATTGCTATTTAAGTAGGAAAGGCTAGAAGCCTAATCTCTTCATTTTATTTAAATTAGATCTTACAATGTATATTTTTAATTTTAGAGAATAAATTAATAAAATAATTTAAGAATATCAAAGAATATTTAAAAAATTATTTTAGTATAAAATGCGTACTTTCTTGAACCTATTTTGCCGATTCGTTTTAATTCCTCTTGCAATAAAACATTCGGTTTCAAACCACTTGAAAAATTCGCTTTGGTGAAATTGGGAGCACCAAACATTCGGTTTCAAAACGAATCCGAACATAAATGTTAGGCGATGGATAATTTTCAGGACTTACGCAAAATTTCAAGCTAAAAATACTTTTTTGAAAATTTCGAAGATCCGATAAAACATTTTGACATACCCAAAAAATAGCGCTGAGACTGACGCATATTTGAAATTCTTAGTGTTCCATTTATGCCCTCACTGATATGCGGCTGCAATGCTCTTAAAAAAAAGTACTTCTGATTTCAAGATCGAATTTACTTAAAACAAGACTGTTTCCGTCTAAAGAGCAGTTTTCTTGTTCTTTACTATTTTTAATTTTATAGCTCATTCGATGCTTTCTTTGAGAGCACAAGTTCGTGAAATCACACAAAAAATTCCCAAATTCAGAATTTCTGTCGTGAAACCTATCGTACTTAGCATTCTATAGTAAAATTCTGTCAACAAAAAAAACGTATTATTATAATAACGATATTTGAAATTTCCGATTTTCTTTCTCAGTGTATCTGTTAACTTAGAATTCAATAGTATTGTGTAACGTATAAAGAACATAAAAAATAAATTAATAAAAGATATACGTTTGTTATGTCATGCTGATACGTAGTATTACATTACGCAGCTAAAGAGTCAATTTTTTAATTATTTTATTATTCTAAAAGCACTTCATCATGACATGAAGAAATGAGATGAATTTTCCATACAAACAAACAACAAACAATTCTGCCCAAAAGCAAGCAATAAAAGTACAGCAAGGTAACTTTTAAAAATCCATTTTCATCTAGTTTTATTTTAATCAAGGTGAACGCATAACGGCAGCTAGGTTCATTTAATTAAAATGCAAGTTCCAAAATGAACTGCCAACTGAGCAATTATGTAAATTTGAGCGCGTTTGTGTGCGTTCGTTCCATTTTGCATAAAAATCAAATTGGCAACTCAAAGAGCTTCAGTGTTACTTGGAAAAAGCGAATTGAAAGAAATAGCTAAATAACTGAACACAAAACAAAAACTACAATAAATGTCCATGCAATGCAGAGACAATAAAATTCGCAGTTAAGTATTCAACAAACTCTTGAGCACTCGAGGAATTTATGTTCGTTCCAAAGCAGACAAATCCAATATATAGTGGAGCGAGGCAACAACTTTCGATGACTCTTTGCAAATCTCTCAAGCAAATGGTGTCAAGTGTTTAAGGCTGGCAGACAACATTTCATTATTTAATCCAAAGTTTATTATATTTTATACATAGTATATACATTGTGTCGTATATGCTGCTTCTCTTAAACATTTTAATATTAAACACAAGCATACATGAGAGATTCTGTGTCAAGCGCCACTTTTACTCTATGCTAAAGATTTTTACCATTTCTAGGCCAACAACCACAGCGCTTCTATCTGGGACACCATTTCATAATTGCCAAAACACTTGAAAGCAGCACAAAAGCTGCCAGCTAACTTGGCTTAATCATTAAAAATTTCGGGTCATTATTAGATTCTATCTCTAATGTGGCTTTTGTTACTCATAAATGGCCATTTAATGCAACATTGGCGCTCAGTTGTGTCCAGTTGTAGTAGTTAAGCGAGGTTTATGTTCAGTTCATTTGGCCATATGTAAAACATATGGCGGGGCTCCCGGTAGCCTTTCACTTTCAAATAGTTTTTGGTATCTTTAATAGCCAAGCGTATCGAATTGCATATGAAACCGGCTTTCTTCCATTTGGCATCGCTTTTTCAATAACATGTAGGTGAATATGAGTCATGAACGTTCAGCAGTTCGTTAGCTTCAATATCATTTGTTGTTGTCCAATTTGGGAAACGTCAATTAAACTACTATATTGGTACACTAAAAAAAAAATTGTGTTAGCTGTGAAGTATCTACACATTTTAAAACCCATAAAGACGAGTCCTAGAATGCTTCACTTACTAAATGATACAAAAAGGTTTGGAAAAGAAAATCCGAGCTGTCGAAAGCTCCAAAATTATGAAGCGTAATATTGTTCATTGTGATTTGTCATAACTTATGCAATTGAAACGCCAAAACAAATGACAGTTTACAATTTGATATTTGGTAAAGATCGGAAAAGCTACAAAAAAAAAAACACCCTATATATGCTCCAAATTTGTTTGTGCGTGCACAATTCAAACGCATGATTCAATATTCATTCATTTCTATCAATTTGCAGTTTCGTCTTAATCAAAGTTGTCAGTTTAAACTGACTAAATGTGATGGCAGACAAGTTGATGCGGTTATTTTTTTTTCCTAGTTGGGAGCGTATTCCAGACATGTTATCTCGTATATGCAATGTTTTATGCCATCCATTTAGTATGCATCAACATGCTGCATCGACATGACAGTGGCATCAATTTTATTGCAGTTTTTGGTGCATTCAAAGGGGAGTGCACTGTAGATCTGTTTGTGCACAAACTGCTTAAAAGTCATGATTGTATTTTTTGAAAGTCATGGCTCGCTCTGGCTCAACTGTCTCACAAAGCCAAATTTTATATGCTAATAAATTGCATTTTTATGAGCAAACAAGTGTGTGTGCGTGTGTGTGGCTATGTGTGTGTATGTGTGCAACTTTGTGACAAGGCAAAATTTATGCAGCTGACATCCGCTTGTTGGGATGGGACGGGCCGGGGAAAGGCAGAAGTTTGTGCTTGTCCAGTTGTCTGTCCACCTGATTGCTTGGCTAGTTTAACTACCAACTTATACAAAACGAGGGCTGTCTATAAAGTTCTGTCAACAGGCAATTATGGTGCTATTGTGATCCATCAACATGGATCTCCTTCATAAAGCCGAAAGTTTTTATGAACGTAACAATCAACGAGACCTTATAAATCGGTTAGTTTGATAGAGGCTTTTACTCCTTCGAAATAGCTTGTCTCTGTACCTTCGTAGGACGCTCGAATCCGAAAGGTGTGTTCCATTAATTAAGCAAAGAATATTTCTTTACTATGACAACGCATGATCTTACTCATCGGTTGACACAAGCCAATAATTAAGTATTGTTGTATTGATGTGTCATCCACCGCAAAGTCCAGATTTGATAGCGAAAATTGTGAACGTATTCTTGGGGGCTATCTAATTCTCATTGATCTTTGTAGACCATCAACTTCTCGCTTTCTTCAACTGGGATAGGTTCAAGAACATATCCAAATTGGGCTAGATTAGTGATGCCCTAACCAAAAGATGGATATCCCTCTTTGGCGGCCGTAGAATCTCTCTCTTTTGCCTATACAGTTCGATAATTTTGAAAAATATTTTCTAGCACACCAAACATGTTCTTTCTTTCTCTTTTCGCGAAATATAAAGGCCAGCCCTCGTAAAATATGAGCGGAAGCAACATGGAAATCGTTTTCGTTTTTGTCTCTAGTAGCAGCTTAAAGTAACTCCATGCCTGCCCGCCGCCAGGAGCTCTGCTCCTCAAGTCAACAAACTTGACATCGACGTTGACGTTGAGCTGCAGCTTGAGGTTTTTGCTACTACTTGCTGCTGTTGCTGCTGCCAATCCAGACGACAGAGAGACCGAGTCTAGTCTTGTCTTTGTCTAAGCGCTGAGCAAACATGAAAAGGCCAATGCATGAATCTCACTCGGTTCGGCGGTTCGTGACTCAGCCACAGTCTTGCTTGACAGAGTTGCTTGCTTAGTAAGGCTGGCTCTGGGGTCTGTGTGGGTCTTGCGCCTTTCTTCATTTTAAGCCCGCTCAGCACTTGGCTACTCTTTGTTGTTCCCGAGGAAGTGGCAGCAAGTACATAAACCTTTGTGTTGACACAACAAAGCAGTCCGCTCTTTTGTTCAGTGTTGTTTCTGGTGTAGCTGCTTCTTCCTGGCGACCTGACCTGACTCATATTAAATTACTATCTGTTTTTGTAAGCTTTAGCTGCTGCTCAATTGAACGTTGTTGCTGTTGTTGCTAATGTTGCTGGTTGGACACGTTTTGCAAACAAACTCGAGTGCTTTCATTATAAAGGCAAAACATTTGAACAGCTGTCGGCGTGCTCCAGCGCTCCGAACTCTGCTATAATCTTTGCATACGTTTAACTTAATTAACTTTTATGCAGCATACTCCGCACTAAAATTCTCTACAGTTCTTCTTCTTAGCCCTCTTTCAATTCTAGCACGAGTTTAATTTCCATTTCCATTTCTTGCTTTTACAGTTTCTAACCAACGGCCCTAATGACGGCTAACATCCATTACCGCACACCTCTTGTGGCAATGCATTAGTGCTGAACCCGCCGCCGCGGCGGTTCGAACCGTTTTGACCGGGGTTTATGTCTAGTCTGCTGCGTTTAATGCGCTTTGGGTACCTTTACCTAAGCGTGTTAATTTGGGTCGGATGAGGTGAATGAAATATGAAGTTAAGCTATTTGGGTCAGCGCTCCTCGCTGCTTAGAAATTGATTGGCTTAGTCCGATTGCAATTACATTCAAGAGTCTGGGCTGACCCAGCAGCAGACAGGCGTGGAAAATTCCATAGAAATTTTACTTTTTGTACAAGTACTTGCCATTACTTATGAATGGTTTCTGGGTAGCTTAGTTATTTCCTGTATAAATTGCTAGATAACAAAATAAATCAAAAGTCACACCTCCACTAGAATAATGCAGAAACCCCCCTTGACATTGTGTGTCGTTAACAGTCTATCGAATAACTTGAGTTATTTGACTCGTTTGGACACTTTTTTTTTGCACATTAAGCTTAAATATTGCAAAATCGATTGCTATAAAAACGATACGACATAAATTTGTAAGGTCTATCGAGGCGCCATCTTCAGCAGAACATGTTTTCGACCTATACAAAGATTTACGAGCACATAACACCCGCAGTACAGTAGAAATGGCAACGCAAATTTAGTTGGATAACAGCCCGACGCCCAGCACTTTCTAATATAGTATGCGTTTTATGTTCCAACGTGTTTATAAGGGGTATATTTAGTTTGCTATTCAGTTTAAAAGTCTCAGAAGGTGCAATTTTTGTTGCCTATGATACTGCTTTCATCAATAGAACCCAACCAAAAATTTCACCAAATCACTCATAGGCCAATTTTGTTTCGATTTCAAAGAAACCTCTTTCAACCGAAACCATCTTCTGAAATACCAGTTATATGTTTCAACTAAATTTTCATTCACAATCAATTTAGCATAAATATCTTAAAAGCTTAAGCTCTGGGCCAAAATATTTTTCGAGAGATTTCAAATAAAAAATAAGTCAAAATGGCATATATCAGGTCATTCATCCACATTTTCCAATTTGATTTTCATAACAGTTACCCTATATAGTATACGCACGGAAGCAAAATTTCGCTTCATTATAAAGTGATTAGAAATCGGTCTACATACTTGAAAATATGCTTTATTTGTTAAAATTCGTTGAAGAAAAGTTCGCTTAAAAGTTGATTTTATTATGCAGATTTTCTTTATGCGTACAGTTGATATTTTGCGACCTATAAGTCTGAACAGAGAAGTTCAGATTAGGAAATTATATTTTTAACTTTTTTAACTTGTTTTGGGATTGCTAAGGGTTGCGCAATCTGTTCTAGAACAGCTGGTCTAGACAGCCACAGGTAGACAATTGAGATAAGTGATTCAAAATCGGCTAGAATTATCAAACGAAATCTAGTTTGTCTTAAGGAAAAAATTGTCTCTACTTCGTTCATTACTTTCAGGTACTCCAAAATGCTAAAGAATATATAAAAAATAGCTTACTTTATGTTTCAAAAATTGGATTTTCTAAAGGCAACGCCGCAAGAGTATCAAATATTTTAGGTTTCGCAAAATTTAATATTCCTCTTTGGCTTTTGTTAAAACAATACAAAATTCTATGCTCTATGTAAATGCATTAAAAATTGCAAAGCATGTGCAGTCAGTGGAAAACACAAATTGTTGAAATTCAATTTGACAAACACATACTCACGCAGATACTTACGGTCACATAGATACACACGGTTGCGAGAGTGAACCATGTGATGCAGCGCATCTGCAGTTGTTATTTTGGCAAGAGCGAAAAAAAAAAAAAAAGAAAAAACAAAAACCAGAAATCCCAGAAAAAGTTCAAGGCTAAAATTCGTGGGCAACATGAGCACAGCAACAGCAACAGCAACAACAACAAAAACTTTTGTCGCGCTATAAATTCTACTTATAGATACAGCAACATATACATGGCGCCGCAAGACCCAAACTTCCCCAAACTCGCCACCACCCTCTTCAGCTGCTCAACAATTTTCGCCATTCGACCAAATATCGACTCTTGGTCGGTTACGGCTGCTGTTGCGCTTGGCCGCCGGCAGCTGGCAAAATAAACAAATGTGTCGCGCTCTATAGATACTACAGATACTAAGGGATACAAAATTAACCAAAATAATATGTCAGTGTTAATATTTGCAGATTTTAATAAAACTATGCTATAGTAAAGACTTGCGACAGTTTATAAATTAAAAATTTAATTTAATTTATGTTTTGTATTTGTACAATATATTTGGGTTCGGGCGTTGGGATTATTTTTAGGTAAATAGGTCGGCAGCTGCGATCTATCACGCGTGCGTCTGTCTAACAAAATTAGCCACAAAGAAAGTCAAAGTGGCTTATATAATGGACCAAAAAAAAAATCAAAATCAAAATTTGATCGATGTCGCAAGTCAATGGCCATTTTGAGTGTCAAACTCTCGAGTTTTCAAAAGCCTATAATAAGCTTGCATATGTATGTATGCATATATACATATATTGTATAAATGGGCATGTATGTATGTATGTATTTCGAAATTTCGTATTCAATTTTGTTTTGCTTTATTTTTATTTTTGTTGTTGTTTATTTGCATTGATTTTGCGGCTTTACTGTACGTATTTATTTGTATAATAATTATATGGAAATATGTTGCCGATATTTCTGGAAATTGTGGCAAGGCCAAGCTGTAACGTACACGTACAGTGCCGCAGAATAGTTTAAGTACGACAAACAAATTGGTTGTGGTTTGTATTAGGATTTGTAAGAAATTGATTTTTTTGCAGTCAAGACGATTCTATTTTTATTGCATGTTGAAGTTAAGTTAAGTTGAAAAGTTTTCAACTCAACTTTTTCTGAACTCATAACCTACTGTAGTTTCTTGCGGTTGAGTTGAGTAGTTAGTGTTGCACAACATTCCGAAATTTACGTATTTTTTAGCTTTTTTGTGATATAAAACGTGACAAGAAATTTGAAATTAACAAATAAAATCTGAAAGGAAATAGAAGTACAAACTCAACAGCTCAACGCATAAACTAAAAAAAAAAGTGCGTTCAGGCTTCAGTTTTTGCGCAACTTTCCAGCTCCTCAACTCAACAGGAACCTTGAATACCCTAGTATTAAGTGTATGCACTTCACGTTATAAGCGAAAAATAACAATCATTGCTGGGAACTCGCTCAAATCTACAGTTCACAAAAAGTATATTAAATATATTAAAATACTTCTAGAATTTAGTGTTTGCAATAGGTAACACAAATCGTTATCAAAACAAAATTAGTATACATAAAAATTTAAAAGCATTGATAGATAAGCAGAACGTTGTGAATTTTTCAACAAGAAAATCGAAAACGCACAGCTTACACTGTTAAGAACTCGTAAATTATGATCCTAAACAAATGTATACACTACCTCAAAGTCCTCTCTTGAAGGTCATTGAGTGCATTTATAAATGTACATGTGTGATTTATGGTGGGTAGGATGGCTTAAGGAGGGTTGAAGGGAAACTAATAATAAGATAAGGACAACTACCCTTTTATGTTATGTGTATTACCCAAATATGTTAGGCTTTTCCGTTTTCCGCAACACGGCTGATTGATTAAGTTCTTAAACCTTACTTGTTACACGTTGGGAAACAAAAATGTTTAACGCACGTTGACTTTTGTCGGCTACTGTAGATATCTACATATGTACAGATAATAAAAATAATTCCGCAAATAAACAAAACCTATCCCAACTGCATATCTAGTGTACGTGCATTAACTACGAACAGCAGCAGGATTTGCACGTGAGTTCTGACAATAGGTGAAACGATCTACCTGCGATCTAACAAGGAAGCATGAGATTTAGATAACACGTAGACGGCAACAATCGATTGCGCTATAGGGATTAACGCTAACATGTCAACGCTAAACAAACAATCACTCAAGCTGGCTTACACAATCTCTGTGTCCAACTTGTATGATTTATGCATGTTCCTGCGTAGACTTTGGGTCAGCTGCACGTCTCTTTGCTCAAAACGAGTACACAAAAAGAGAGAGAGACAGAGGGTATTACATCTAACCAGCTTACCCCAATCAAAGTGTGCGTACGTGCCGCATTTATGAGTAGATATAATCAACATAAAAATACAATTTCCTCATTGCACGACTACTAAACATGAGCCGCTGCCTACCGAATCCCGTCGCCTGCTGGGGGTATCGCCTAAATTGAAACGCGGTGGGGGCTCCCAGAGCCGCCTATAAACCAAATGCCACTAAAAGCAAAATGCCAAGACATAAACATAACCATAAAACGCCACAAAAGATGACAAATTCAAGCAACTGCAGCGGCGGCGTTGACTAAAACCCGCGCCCAAAAACAAAATTCGGCAATACGTTGACGACGGCCTGCTTCTCCAAGTCAATGTTGTCATGCTACTGAGTAGTATGTGCAATTAAGGCTTAGATACAATAATTGCTAGCTATTTGTAAGCCACGCTCTTTGTTTTTCTTTTATTTTTTTCGGGGAAAAACTTTCCCTTTGAAATTGGCTTTCAGTTTCTAATTATAAACAGAGCGAGTGAGCAGCAGCCAACAGCGCATAATTATAAACAAACCATCCACCAAAAAATTGGTATTGTATCTCAAAAGATAAGAGCCTGTATCGCGGCAGACACAGCATGAACAAACAAAAGTGCCTGAAAAGGGACTATAACTTGTAATAGGCTTTTGTAAGGGGTTTCAATCTTTTGAGACCATAAATTGGCAAAACCAAAAAAAGAAAAGTTGGCAAAAATTTAAACTCTTAACAAAGTACGTCAACTATTTTTAGACTTTTAATCTCGCAACAAATTGTTGTTCAAAAGTTGGCAATTAGCTTATCACTCAGCTCATACCAAACAACTCTCGTCAAGTGCCTTTAAAACACGATTAAAAACAAAAAAATATACTCTTCAAAAAGTATCAACTGATTTGCGCGTGAAATTGCGCGTTAATATTATAATGGAAAGAGTTTTGTGCATGGTATTATCTCTGGAAAAGCTCTTTGGCAAATATGCGCCAAATTAGTTTAGAAAATGCAAAATGGAGTAGCGCATGGTATCAGATGAGTCAGTAGGTAAATAGACAAATAGACTCGTTCGTTATCAGAGCATAATCTGGTGAATAGACGAGAGCACGAAAATTTGACACTACTCAAATTCGGGGTTACTGGGGCAAATAAAAATAAACATAAAAAAGCAAAAAGAATAACAAAAGCGTAGAAATATTTGAAGAAGATTATGAACAAGCAGAAAGCCAGATAACAAAGCACGATTTGGGTAAGGAAATGAATGCTTTACTCATTTTTGCAAACATTATACACAAAAAGCCATAAATAAATGTCAAATGAAGTATTCCAATTTGGAAATGTATTTAAGGTAAGCCCCCCCACTCCCATACTCTTGGGAAGCTTGTCAATGTGCCTGGCTTAAAGGGCACGAGCACAAAACCTTAAATAACAAATACAGTACGAGGGTTGCGCTTGAAATTTTGGGAACAGTTGGAATTTGATGCATGCACGGTGAAGGTTTCAACGCCAATGATATATTTATTTCGTCCAAGAAACTTACCAAACAGTCAATTCTAAATAATATGGCGGGCGGAAAAGAAGGTATTGGTTTGCAAGTAGGTAGGTAGGTAGGTTAGGGCGACAGTTGGGACTTAGCGTCCCAACTCACTTAGGCCAAGAATAGGCCCTTGTGGTACCGATATATATAGAATAGACAGGAAAAATTAGGGGAATAGGAAAAGTGGAAAGTGCAGGACCATGTCTTAACGTGGGATTCGAACCCACAACCTGGGATAATAGTCTAGTGCACTGCCGCTAGGTTATCGAGGCCGCTGGTTTGCAAGTAACTGCCATTTACTTTTAGAAATTGCAAATCCCATTCAAATCCTCGCAGAGGCCGACGCCGCAACTATATGGCACTTCCCTAAAGTCACCTCCAAACTAAACATAGGCCTTTAGTGTATATAATCTTAAAACTAGCCTGAAGGCTTTTGTGGCTCTATCTACAATTTCCTTTTGTAATTTGCAATTAATTATATTTTGAAATTAAAAAATAATTAAAGTCTTTCAAGACAGCGGCAGCAGAGATAGTGAGAGTTCACTACCCACCGAAATATCAGTTTTTTTTTTTAAATTTTAAACATACATCTATGATCCTTTTCAAAATTTGTTTTTTAATCCTCTATCTACGCGCTAAAAGACATTTGAACGACTGACGTCATTGTATTTCGACAGATTGCTGTTGGGTAAGAATTCAAAGGATACTCTTAATAAATAAAGGACAGCCCTCGCTACGCATTACAAAACAACCTAAACACAAAAAGAACAAGCAAGTGTATAGAAAACATGGCAAAAAAAAAAAAAGCGAATGTTTGGCTATAAGCAGAAAAACAACACAAAGTAAACAATTTACAAGAAAGACAACGAAAGTAACAAAAACAAAACAACAGCGTAATATTGTTGAATAATAGTTAAAACTATGCTTGTTGTTGTTGCTTTTGTTGCTGCTGCAATAACAATAGTATCTAAAAATAGTTACAAATCGAGCGGAAACAAAATATAAAAACCTCACGTGGATCGCAGACTGCCAACTTGCTGCAATGACGTTGACGTTGACGGCGCTGACAACGTCGCTGTTAGAGCACGACAATTATGTAAATTTAGTTGGGGTAGCCTGCGCTATCGAGGAGTAGCGATCTTAGTCACCAACCAACACTTTACCAGACCTAACCCCGGGTTTGGATTTCCGAAATCGACATTGGGCACTCACCTTGGAATACAATTGGGCGGCGTGCGATCCACTTCCCAGGCGGCAAATAGCTTCATAGGCACCGGTTTTTGTCCATTTGCTGCGGCAGTTGCAGCGCTGCCGGCGTATCCAGTAGCTGCAGCTGTGCTGCCAAATGGCGTGCCAGTATTGGCAGTGCTTCCGCCAGCGCCGCTGCCACTGCTACCTCCGCCACCAGCACCTCCCCCACTCATATTGGCAGCTATTTTATCTACCAATTTGGCAGATTTATCAACCATCTTCATGTTTAAAACGACGACGACGCAATGCGTTGTTATAGTCGTTGTTGTTGTTCGTTATTATTGTTGCTGTTTTCAAAATGTTTTGCACATTATTATAACTTTGTCTTGTTGTGTTTCTATTTTGTTGTAATTACATTTTAAGCGAAATTGATTTTGAATTGATTTTCTACGCTTTGTAGTAAAATTTTTCCGGATTTTCCAAATACATGAGCGTATCAAAGATTTTCTGCAGTATCAACAACAACATTGGCTGCTGCTGCTGCTACACACATACAATGAAAGGGCGTGCCGCCAGCTGCCAGTTGTTGCCCCTTGCCTCCTGCTGCTGTTGTTGCTGCCACAGCTGCCCCTTCTGCCTATAACAAGCAAAATTTTGTTGTAGTATATATGTATATATACACATATATTGTATATACACACAGAATCACGACGACGACGACAACGACGAGCCAAAGAACGAGCTAACGAAAAAGAGGTGCAGATTGGCACACTGTTGTTGTTGTTTTCACTATTGTTGCAACTGCAACAACGTTCACTTTGTGCAACACGGCAACAAAATATCACACTCTCAACACAATCTTTTTGTAGTTAACCTAATTCACCGGCATTTTTTGATCATTTATTGTTATAAACTTTTGCTGCAGACGCGCGCGCTTTGCAGTCCATGTGTGCGTGTGTGTGTGCGGGTGGGGCGACTGGTGCCTTGCGTTCGTACAAACAAACAACGAACTTCATGCTCCAACGTTACCATTCACAATGGCAAATGTCGCCTGATAAATCTACTACTAAACCGATGCCCGATGCCCGATGCGACGTCGAAAGCCAGCCACAAAACGCAATGGGCGAGTGCGCGAGAGAGCGCCAAAGCAAAAAAAAAAAATGAGATAGATGGAGAGCAGCAGCCAACATTTGCAAAAACAACAAACCCAGTTGGCGCTTTTGCCAATTTGCTCTCTATCTCCCTGTTACTCGTAGTTTATAGTTTACTCATAAACAAAATGAAATCGAGCAAAACAACAACAACAAATATAAGGCAATTTTTTTAAAACGCGTTTGAAGCTTACATTTTCGTTAGCTATGATTACAATAAACAATATGTATTTGCATAAATTGCGTCGTTTACATCAAGTATTTAAGAAGTTTTAACACGTTTTCTCTTAAATTTTACGCGCACCCGAGCTGACGAGTGAAGAAGCAGCAGCGCATAAGAATTGAACTGAAATAAATTTATCGAAAAATGGCAATCGATGTGCGCTGCACATTGTGCGGCGAAAGTGCGGCCAATTTAATCATATTGCTGGCGCTGCGAATGGTTAGTTGCAAAAAGAAGCAGCTACTAGCAGTATGAACGTATTAAATAATTCTGTATGAATTAGTAAATATTAAGTAAAGAACAACAAAATCGGTGTAAGGTAGGTAACCAGTATAGTTAGTTAACTTGCCGATTGGAAAATTAGGGATTGAAAATTAGTGGCGTACAATACCAAAGTGCCACTATTTTTGTGAAAAATTACAAATATTTTGCACAGAAACTGTTAATTTCTATATAAATGCTCACAAAGAGCAAAATAAGAAACTTATAACGCAAAAGATTGCAATGTTGAAGACAAGATACAAAAGCGCTAAAAAGACTTCAGCAAAAGTTTGATATGGATATATGAATAATAAGTTCTTCGCTGGAAGCTGTAAGTAATATTGGAATCTGGCTTAAAAGATAAATAAAAGTCAACGCTTAAAGGAGTCGTGTAGTAAATTTAACTGACTTTAAATAACTTGCGTTTAGTATTTTCTACAACCAATCAGTATTTTTTATATTATGGGTATATACGCATTTGTATAGTATGGCCACACTCAAAATTGCTCTTGCTCCAAGAACTTGTGTATTACCGCTGCTTTATTTATTTATTGAAATAAGCATTATTACCTATACAAATTTGCAGTGCGGATTAAACAGCCATGTCTATAGAAATCGAGTCCGCCGAGTAAGTATAAGCAGTACCCTGCAGTTACAATATAACAACTCAAACGCACATTGTTTTCTTTTGCAGCGTGATACGCCTGATACAACAATATCTTAAGGAGTCAAATCTGCTCAAAACGCTGCAAACATTGCAGGTAAGTCCTTACGAGCGCAACTCTATCGTCACTGTACCAATACGCGTTGCTTACAGGAGGAGACCGGCGTGTCCTTAAACACCGTTGACAGCGTAGATGGCTTTGTGCAGGATATTTCCAATGGGCACTGGGACACGGTGTTAAAAGTTACACAATCTCTTAAGCTGCCGGATAAAAAACTACTTAATCTATATGAGCAAATTGTGCTGGAATTGATAGAACTGCGCGAATTGGGTGCAGCGCGTTCATTGTTACGACAAACTGATCCCATGAGCATGTTGAAACAGCACGAACCTGAGCGTTATATTCATTTAGGTGAGTAAAATGTGATTACATCAGCTTACCACAATCCCAGCTTATCAACCATTGACTTGTAGAGAACATGCTGCAGCGCGCGTACTTTGATCCACGTGAGGCCTATGCTGAGGGCAGCAGCAAGGAGAAGCGACGCACAGCAATTGCACAAGAGTTAAGCGGGGAAGTGCATGTGGTGCCGTCATCTAGGCTGCTGGCGCTGCTAGGGCAAGCGCTTAAATGGCAACAGCATCAAGGTCTGCTGCCGCCGGGTACGACCATAGATTTGTTCCGTGGCAAGGCAGCCATGAGAGACCAAGAGGAAGAAATGTATCCCACGCAGCTATTTCGACAGATTAAATTTGGTCAAAAGTCGCATGTAGAGTGTGCACAATTCTCTCCCGATGGTCAATATCTCATAACAGGCAGCGTGGATGGTTTTCTGGAAGTCTGGAACTTTACTACCGGCAAAGTGCGCAAGGATTTAAAGTACCAGGCGCAGGATCAGTTTATGATGATGGAACAGGCTGTGCTAGCGCTTAGTTTCTCGCGTGACTCGGAAATGGTTGCCTCTGGAGCGCAAGATGGTCAAATTAAAGTCTGGCGCATCATTACAGGTCAATGTTTGCGCAAATTTGAAAAGGCTCACACCAAGGGCATCACTTGTCTGCAGTTCTCGCGTGATAACAGCCAAGTGCTTAGTGCTTCCTTTGACTACACAGTGCGTCTGCATGGCTTGAAATCGGGCAAGATGCTAAAAGAGTTTAAGGGTCACACATCTTTTGTAAATGAGGCCACCTTTACGCCAGATGGCCACAGCCTGCTCAGCGCTTCCTCCGATGGCACAGTCAAAGTGTGGTCGCTTAAGACCACTGAGTGTGTGGCTACGTATAAGCCGCTGGGCAATGAGCTGGCTGTCAATACGGTGCTCATTTTGCCCAAGAATCCAGAGCATTTTATAGTCTGCAATAGATCGAATACTGTGGTCATTATGAACATGCAGGGACAAATTGTGCGCTCCTTTTCATCGGGTAAGCGTGAAGGTGGTGCTTTCATATCCGCAACGCTTTCACCACGCGGCGAATTTATCTACTGTGCAGGCGAGGATCAGGTGCTCTATTGCTTCTCGGTTTCCTCAGGCAAACTAGAGCGTACGCTGAATGTAAGTAACTTATAAACTTAAATAAATTTTAATTAACGAATTTTGCTGCAGGTGCACGAAAAAGATGTTATTGGTCTGACGCATCATCCGCATCAAAATCTTTTGGCCAGCTACAGTGAAGATGGCTTGCTTAAGCTATGGAAACCCTAGTTCGTTTAAGAACTCTTTGACTTGCTTACTAGCCCTAAGTTTTTAGTTTTAGCAGCCTTTTTACTAATAAACATACCTTGTACTGCCCCACTTGGAACCAAAGAGCTACTCCAGTGACTTGCTTTCCCATGCCCTGCATTACATCGATACATTCAATCATGTCTCTATCAAACAAATTAACTTTAATTGAACATTATGCAAAAACTGCAACGACAACAACTCGGACTGCAACGTAATATCTTATGTCTCGGGGGCGCTGTGCCACTCATTGCCCTAATCCGCTGAATCTTGAGGCTCAATTGCTGTCAGCGCTTAAACTTAAATTAGTCAAGCAGCGGCGCTCAACAAGTGCAATACGTTGGATCGCATAATATAAAATGAAAAGCGACGAGATTATTGAGAAAATACGTAACAAGCTTAAGGATTCAGATCCAGCTAAACGCACAGTGGTCAATACATTTCAGTTTAATTTTACGGATACCGATGGCAAGCTAATAAAAAGCATGGGTGAGTGAAACACTCCATTTGTGGAGGACTCTGCGATGGTCTGCCTGACTGACTGTCTTACTGTAGTTTTTGATTTCAAAGCTTTGGATATTTATGAGGGCAACGCACCCGAAGCCGATGGTCATATAACTATAGCCGATGAGGATTTCTTTTTGGTTGGCACCAAACAGGCAACTTTTGAGCAAATACTAGAGCAGAATAAGGCCAAAGTAGAGGGCGATGCAGAGGCTATCAATAAAATGCTGGAAAAGTTTCGACTTAATGCGCAGAAGTAAATAAGAATGAATCATACTTGCATAAACAAGCCGAATTTTTGCATATACATGACTAAGGAGTCTTTCACACCTGCAGATGTATGTAGACCATAAGATGATAATAGATGAAAGCTTTTAAAAACTAATAAAATATTCAATTTAAGTTGAATGTAAATCACAACATTTTTTGTTTATTCAATGCAAACATGATAGCATTAGAGTACTCATTAAACCACGAGATGTTTTTAATCATGTGGTAAAAATTAAACATTCACTTCGAGTTAAATGGAAACTAAAACAATCCATTCACCATATAAACATTAATTTTTTTTTTTTAATATTATATATTTTATAATCATGTAATACATATTTCACATCAAATATGAAATGAATAAAATGAAACACTTATATTTTTATTCTTTTAAATGCATTCAATATCCGATACTTTTACACGATATGTCTACGAGTGGCCAAACCACTTATGAAGCATTAATAAATGAAAATTTTAAAATTTACTTAACGCATTTAAAGTTTTATTTAGATTAGATCCCCCTTAAGGAAATAATAAAAACGGAAGCCGAAATTCAAAAATGAACCGATTTGAATTTTTAAGAACATATACTCATATATTAAACCTTGATTGAATTATAGATTCCATTTAAAAAACTAATCCAAAGATTGAATTCGTTTTTCGAGTGATATTATTTTTAAAAAATATTTGACTATCTAATAACAATAACACCGCCCTATGGTCTGAATAAGAGCGACAACGCAGAGTTATTTGATTTAATTTATAAATGGATACAATTCTGTAAGCTCAAGGAAATAATAAAATTAATAACAAATTGTTATGTCCCCTTTTAGCCTTAGAGCTCATCAGCTAGTCTAATACCCCATCCAAACTTATTTATTTCGGATGGTTCTAATCGAGTCACAACCGATGAACGTTGTCTATAAAAAGAAACCTCTTCTTCTAGCAACAGCGTCACACTCAGTAAGTACGTGTTGGAAGGATTCTTTCTATCTACAGATGCTAGAGTCCTTAACGCCCATTTGACTTACGTGTTTCCTGAGCCTGCTGTGTCCCGTAAGTAAACCAGTCAGTACCCTAAGGCAACTCTTGCCCAGATGGGAGACTTTCTTAAACCTATTCGAATTACAGCAACCAAGGAGTTGCATGGCGTGCCAATGCCACGGAAGGCTTCAAACCCTGTCTGTTGGTCTGCAGCACCGTTTCTCGCCAGCTCATCAGCTTCATAGTTCCCGGAGAGTTTTTATATCGTTGACTCCATCTAAGGTACACTTTCTTCAATTATCCTTTATGATTCAGTTTTCCTGAACCGATTCAGAGTAACTTTTTAATCCAGCCATCTCGTTTTCATGGCCTGACTGACTGATAAGAGCTCTAAGCGCTAAATCATTTCAAGGATACCCAAAAATCACAGCAAAAAAAATTAAAAAAAAACAACAAAGGATGGCGTACATTAAAGTCTGGCGCGGACGACTTTGGGATACCCTTCACCACTCTATATCGATAAAATCTGGTATACTGTTTGAGAACTTCTAAAGACATTTGTTTACCGAATTTATTTACGATATTTTCATAAACAAACAAAAAACAGACGAATTCTACAGTCAACCGATTTCGAACAATTATGCTACAGTACTTAAGAACTCTAAAAAACTTTAAAATCCCAAATTTGGTTACGATATCTTCAAAAACAAATGAATTATTCATCTAAAACTTTTGGTTTTTTTAAAGTCCTCTGAAACACCCATATGGGAGCTATATAATATAACTCTGATATCAAAAAATAAAACAAACTTGTCCCCGTAACAATATATCATCTCAGAGATCTAGGCGTTCATACGGACCGACAGACGGACGGTTTATCGACTTTTCTAGTCACTCTGATCATACTTTGGAGGATCGCCTTCTGTATGCTTCAAACATTTTCGGCTTGCACAAACCTTATATACCCTCTGTAGCATAAGGTACAGGCAGGAACGTAGAGTGAAAATCAGGGACCGGGAGGAAATGTACCGGCCCCTCTATTACACCTTTAGCTTGAATCGCGACAATACGACAGTAATTACAACGGGCCCCTGAGAAAAGTCGTGGTCCGAGGGGAATCCCCCCCCCTTCGCCCCCCTCTCGACGGGCTTGGGTACAGGGTATTAAAACAACTGAGAAGAAACGTTTAACACGCGGAAAAAGCAAAATGATCCTATGTTATCAGCTCCAAAGCTGTCCGTGGAGGTACAAAAATATTTGAGCAAGTTCTAAAGCACCCAAAAAGTCCACCACGTTTTGCATTATCATGACTTTCAGGGCTGAGTAGCCCGCAACAAGCCATTCATCAACCAACAACCCCATTAGGCATTCGCCCTAGAGCATGAATCTAACGGTTCAGAATTGTGGATTAAGATTATTTTTTCAGATGAGTCCCAATATAACCTGCTTGGATCGGTTGAAAGGTCTAATTTGTGGCAAAAGGCAAATAAAGAGCTGGAAAAATATAATTTAAGGCGAACAGTAAAGCGCGTAGGTGGCTCTGTTACGGTTTGGGCCTGTACCTCAGCTGGAGGAGTAGGCCACATTGAATTTATTGATGGGAAAATGGACGAAATTCATTATCTTAGTATCCTAAAGCAATATTTGCTTCTAAGTACCGAGAAATTGGACACTAGGGACAGAATTGCCTTCTATCAAGATAATGGCCCTAACCATAAGACGGGTATTGTGTAGAGTTCGTGAATTTGGAATTGTCCGCACTTGTTGATCACACCTGCACATTCACCAGTCTTAAATATTATTGAAAATTTGTGGGCAAATTTGGACGGCTTGATAAGAAATCGAGCAATTTCCAATAAAAATGGGCTGAAAAAAGCGCTTATGGAGGAATGGACCCAAATATTATCCGAAATGACCCAAAATGAGTCGACTCGATGACAAAGCGCCTAAAAGCAGTTACTGAGTAGAAGGGGTATCACACAATACATTAAATTCCTTTTAATTTCCATTTATTTAAGTTTTAAGTACTGTGTATCATTTAAGCTGTAACATGCAATTTTCGAGTTTTTCATTTTTGAGTTTATATTACCGTTTTCTTTCCCCTTATCAATTATTAAACATTGTTAATAAATTGTTATAAATTTACCTATCAATCGCCGTTTAAACTCACATGTAGTCAAGAAGATATTGCGCTCTAAAGTTGAAAAAGTAAACTGTATCATTTAAGCTGTTACCCACTGTATATAGAAATTTATTTTGTCCGACAACAAACTTGAGGCAGTCTCAAGTCAATGCGAATGAGTGAGCGAAACATTAAAGTTATTTATTATTATTCTTTTTTGCTTAGATCCCGGCATGGCACTGAGCGTTAAGAGACTGAGAGACGCTCTCTCGTGTGACGTAATATGTTAAACCCTATGAATGCTTCTTGTTTTTCATGGTAGAATAAACAAGGTATGCTATTCACTGCACTGAAACCTTATTTTTAGTCTGAGCAAAAAAGTGAGAGAGCGAAACCACCCCCATTGCTGTTGTTGTGCGTAGGCAAGCATATTAAAAATTTTTTTTTTGTGCTGCTGGTTGCAACTAGAGTGGCTTATTTTTTACCGCTGCACAAAATTACGGTAAATGCTGAAAAACTATGCGCGGAAACAACCTTTCTCGTGAAAAATATCAACGAAACTAAAATAAGGTTTGAGTTGCGAAAATTTTTCGGGAATAGCATACCTTGTTTATTCTACCATGCTTGTTTTTGAATACTTAGCTTATTCACCTTATTCACCACTTCCACCCGCTATATAAAACAGCATATATAATTTTTAATATATATTTATATATTATTTTCCATTCTTGTCTCGATAATAAAACGAAATATATATTTTCGTGTATTTTCTGTTGTTTGTTTTTTGGCTCATTCTTGTAAATAATTGGAAAAAACATTGTAAATGTACAGTTACTGCATGGAAACTAAACATAACAGAATTCCCATTACCGTTATTAAAACTAGTTGTTGTTTTTTTTTTTAATGCCATGGCTGTAAATTAATAAAAATTCATAATATAACAAATTCGGCTGAGTTTTCTTTTTTAACACAAACAGACTTGAACAAATTGCTAGATTTTCAATTTGATTTCACTTATTACATGTTTTTTTTTTTTTTTATTTATATTTTTACTTTTACAATTTGTCGTTTGCCTTTTTTAATTATTTTTTAATAATTTTTGTTTTTTTTTAATTCTTGTTAATGCGCATCTAAACAATTTTTGTTTTGTGATTATTTTTTGTTTTGCTTAATTTTAGTGTAAACTTTAAATTATCTTCTTTCTCTTTAGTATTCATTTATTTAATTAGCTTTATTTATATTTAATGTTAACATGGAATTGTTTTTGTAGGTGTTTTTATTTTTCTGCGCGTTTTTTTTTTTTTATTTTTTAAATTTTGTGTGTTTCAAGTTAACTATGTATGCGCCTAAAGCGTTTAGAGTTCTATTACAGGCCCAATTATTTTTAATTTTTTAGGCTGACCACACATTAAATATATGTAGTATATTTTGCATACTGCGCAGCTTATTTATATAAATTTAATTGTAAATTTAACATTTGCTCTTTTTGTTATTTTTTTGTTCAATTTAACATTGTTGCTTTTTTAGTAAAACATTTTTTTTTTGGTTTTTTGACAATTTCAATTTAGTTTTTTGTATTTTTTTTTGTTAATTTTTTTAAAATTTACTTTATTGCTAGAACACAAATTCAATTGTTTAATTAACTAATTTGTTTTTGGTTTTTTTTTTTAAATACAACAACAAAATTTTTACAGCTTAACTAAATATTTATTTTAATGTTCAGTTTTGGTTTTTTTTTAATTTGCTTTTTCTTTTAGCTCTTAGTTTTTAGTTGATTTTTATTTTTAATTTGCTATTGCAATAATTTAACAATATTTCGTTTATTATTTAACGTTTTAAACAGCTACTTTCAGCTTAATACGTTTTAACTTTGTGTTTAATTTTTTTTTTATTTAAGCCTTTTTTTAAAATTTATTTTTTATTAGTTTGTAGGCAATTTACTTGCTTGCTTATTTGCTTGTTTATTGCAAAACGTACGTGCGCTATGAAACCAATAATTTTTTTTAAATTTTATATTTATCATATTAGTTCAAATTTTGATTGATTTATATGTTTTTTTTTTAGTACAACATTGTTTGGGGCTTTCAGTTAAATAAATTTATAGTTTAATTGCTTAACTTAAAAAAATTATTTTTAAAATAAAGTAGACAACAAACTGCTTTATTATTTTTTATGCACTTGTTTATTTTATTTTTCTTGTATAATTTATTATTGTACATTTTTATAAATATTTAAATACTTATTTATTTCTGCTCACTGTTTAAATCTTTATAAAAATGTGCTTAAATAGACAAAAATTCACGAATTGGAACCTACTGCCAATTATTTGTTTTTTTTTTTTAATTATTTGCATTTAACTTTTATTTTTTAGCTGGAAGATACAGTTTTGATAGTCACTAATTCTTTTATTTATGCCATGTGTTTTGGTATGTTTGATTTATGCACTCATTTAAGATTTAAAATATTTTATTTTTTAATATTTAACACTTGAGCATTTGTTGTTTTTTTATTTATTTTATATAGTATGTATTCCGTGTATGTTTTGCTTGTTGTAAAAAAATGTGTAAATAAAAAATCATGCGTGTTTGTACAGGTTTTTTGTTTTTGTTTTTTTGGTTTTTTATAAATTTATTTAATTTTATTGTTTTATGCCCTTTAGTATGTTCTTCGTAAGTTGCTTGAGTTTAAGTTTGGTTTTATGTTTAGCATTTGCCTTTATTTATTTTTTATTTAATATGCATGTGTTTAGTTTGTTGTATAATTAATTCAATTTATGCTTCACCTAAATATTACTCGTATCAAATATAAAAATCAACAACTTTTTGCGTTTTTTTTTTTCCATTTGGCAAAGAAAATACTTTACTCATTTGCCGCTTGGTTTTTTTTTTATTTATTTTTGCTTTCCCTACGTTTATCCGCTTTCGCTCTGCCTCTACACTTTTCTTGCGTGCTCTCTCTTTATCGGTTTTACTTGCCATACGTATTTGCATTTGCTATGTGTATATAATATAATATATAGTATGTAGTTTTAAATGTAATTATTATGTTTGCTTCTTGCACTTACTTAGTTGAAACGCGGCTAATCGATATTTATCGATACTTAGTACTTATCGCAACTACAATGTTTCACGCCCTACTGTACCCCTACGCTTATACAGTTACAATTTAATTACGTTTTATTTGCGCTTCGTTATTAATTACTTTTTTAATTATTTCTTAATCAATTCGCACTTTTGCATAATTTTTCGTCTTTTAGGTATTGTTAACTTTTGAATTTTTGTTCTTGTATTTGTTTTTTTTTTCTTATGTTTGTTGATTTGCTTGTTCTTGTTTTCGTTTTTGTTTTGTTGTAGTGTACTTAGTGTGTGTGTTTTTTTTTATCTTAACATGCCCTTTACTCATGCTTCGTAGTATCTACTTTTAGCCTTAACCTAAACAGCGCCCTATAACATAAAGTTGCGGTAAAAATGCTTAAAACCCTTGAACCACCGTTAAACGTTTGCCATTTGGTTTATATGATCGATGTTGTCCTCGTCGAAATGCACATCGTTGATGAATATGTCCGCCGGCAGCTGATCCTCGTCCAGTTCCATATCGTCGTCGTCATCGTCCTCGCCATTCGACATCAGACCGTGTCCCATGTCTACACCGGCTATGCATATATGCGGTGGCGGGGGCACACTGGTAGGCGGCAAGGGCGCTGGCGGTATGATGAGGTTGCCGCTGTTGATGCCATGCAAGCTACCTGCAATGCTGGCGCCTCCACTTTGCAAATGCCGGCGACTGGAACTAAGGCCCGCTACATCGGAATTTTCGATATAGATATAATTATAGTTTTATAGTAAAAGCAAGGAATCAAAACGAAACTGCAACTCAAAGACTGAATTAAATAATGCGAATAAAAATTCGTTAAAAACGATAATTAGTCCATTGGGCATTGCACTGTGGGCTCAGATTTTCATATTTTGGCCAAAACCCTGTCATTTTCAAAAAGATTTTTTTATAATGATAAAATTTTACACACGTGTTCCTGAAGGATTGAACTATTTTTCTGAGAAGTTTGAGCCTCCTCAGATATAGATAAGATATAGATAATCTAGACCAAAATTGGAAAAAACTTAGACAAATAAAAAAAAAAATTTTAGCTTAATCAAAAACAAAAAATGTTAATTGGAATTGGACCATATTTCATACAGAGCTAGATATGAGCTCCACATACATTGAAAAAATAGCCTGTACCCAAAATATTGAATAGCTTTGGAGTTATAGCTCCAAACAGTTTCAGCTTTCCAAGCCAATTACAAAAAGACGACACCACCAATCAATCTGGTTTTTAAAAGTTACAATTTTTTTGAAATTTAATTTCCGAAAAAAATTTCAAAAATCCATATTTAAATCGTCAAAATTTATAATTTTTATATTTTTTGATTTGCATCTTTGAAAGTATGCCATGAAGTTTTCAAATTTTACATTTTTTGTACATTTCTTTTAGGCAGCTAAGAAATTAAAAAAATAGTAACATTTCCTTGGGGTCAATTTTTAAAATTCAACTTTTAGATACAAAATTCAATTTCCGAAAATCGGGAGGAATTATATTTTGTTGTTAAACATGTGAAAAAATTTATAAAATTTTTTTGAATCAAATATCGAGTGGTAGTCGGAGGTTTCTGGTAAATAAATTTTTTTGAATATTAATAATTTAAGCATGTTTTCCCTAAAAATACTTAAAATCTTCGAATTCCTTAAAGTGCTTTGTTATTCTTAATTGAATTCATAGAATACATGCTTTTAGTTTATCTACGCTGTAACCGAGTTTGCGGGTAGATCTCATTCCCTTAGGCATGTAGTTTTACTTTGGAACAACATAGGTAGTCCATTGTCCCCTCTTGGAGGCTACCTCCCAATTTGCATTGTCTTTGTATTTGAATTTATGGTAGACAAGCTAAAACTGCGCGAGATTTCAGAAACCAACAACTAACTTACGAGGGCCGTCCCTATAATAATAGTAGTGTTCGAAAGAAAAATAAGGTTATCAGCATCTAAAAGCCAAAACTCTTGGCTCAAGAATACTAGAATATACAAGTTTGTTTCTTTTTTTTGACAAATTCAAAATTGTAGGCTATTATCTTACTCGCTTTTAGGATATATTATTATTTTTAAAAAACAGCAAAGTAACACTGAAAAATAATACAATTCTTAAAAATAAAATAATAATATTCGGGGTTGAACCCAAAATCTAATGCTTGGTTCTACTTGCCGAAAGCAATTAAAGTGATGAGAAAAATTTCTTCTATTCCAGGGGTGCCCAAGGCTTATTATGGAAAAGCAAAAACCAATACATATGAAAGAAAAACACTGACACATCTAAAGCGAATCGTTTTTTCATGTTATTTTATACACTGAAAAAAATAGTATATACTCTTATGAATATTTCGATCTTCGTTGTAACTATTTTTTGTATGTAAGCTATGCCTTAAAAGTCACATGGCGCACAAAAATTTCGTGTCCGCGATCAATCCCATATCCTTTTTTGTAAGTGGAAAAGTTCAGAGAGCACAATCGAGAAACAACAACAAAATTACAGTAAAAATCAGTGGGCCAACAACAAATATACGCAAGGGTTGTTTCTGTGCTCATGAGCTCAGAGAGCGCAGAGAGTGAGAGAGAGAATGCCTAAAAGCCATTAAAAAACGAAAAGAGCCAGTTGAGCTATGGGCCTGGGCACCCCTGTTCTATTCATTTCAAAATTGATTATAAAGTCAATTATATATATTTTTTTTTTTGAGAATATTTTGATGAGAAATATCTTGTCTAATTCCTAAGCCAAAAGCATTGTTGATAAAACTGATAGATGATAAAAATTTTGGGAAGGATAATTTTTGAATGGATCGCTTTTGGTATGAATTCGATTGGAATAAGATTCGGTAATTTTTGAAAAGCATTCAAAACTACTAATGGGATTGTCGCAAAACTTTGCATCCCTGGAATGGTTTGATCTGAGCACCCTAATTGTATGAGCTGAACCTAGAATAAGAACTGGTTTATGAACCAAACTAGATAGTAGTTGTTGTAATAGTAAAATACAAAGAGAAAGATGTACATATTTTTGTAGCGCGAAATTAAAAGCGAAATCTTCCAAATAATTAAAATATATATATTCTGCCACAGGGATCTTTCCAATACTTTTGATTATAAATCTTATTGTTGGGATTTTCGGACATGTCATAGAAGTCGTATAAAGCCCTGTTTATTAAAAGATCAGTAACAGTTTTTTAATGCGATTTCTGGCATTCAAAACTACTAATGGGATTTTTCCAACACTTTTGGTTATAAATCTTATTGTTGGGATTTTCGGATATATCATAGAACTCGTAGAGCTCGTTTATCAAAAGACCAGTAACAGTTTTGTAATGCGATTGCTGGTATTCAAAACTACTAATGGGATTTTTCCAATACTTTTAGTCATAAATCTTATTGTTGAGATTTTCGGATATATCATATCATTTAAAGACCCGTAACAGTAAGAATTCAAATCTTGGCCCCTTTTAGTTTCGTTATGATTCCTTTTTTAAAATTATTCAAAATGAGAATTACCTCGAAAATATATTGAAAATAGTATAAACAAAACCAAATCAAAGAAAACCTTAAATAAAAGTAAATTAAAAACAAAATAAAATAATTTAATGACGTCACGTTTTTACTTACCCGTTGCGCTCGTCTGGGAATCGTAGTGTGCATTTCTATGTAATCCCAATTGCCGCACATGGTTTCTACGTTTTCTTCTGGAGTGACAGAGTGTGCATAGGAGACAGATTAGGGACAAGACGACGACTAGTGCTATTATAATTAGAACGGCGTGATCCTCCTCGTGCACTTCCGTGGTACCTTTTTTGGGGGTTTACGGGAATTTGAGTAAAAAAAAGGATGTACAAAAAGAGTTCAAGTTAATATGGCTTTGAAATTGAATTACCATCAAATGCGCTGCTATGAGTTCGTATATTATATAAAATACTATATCAAATGTAACTTAACTTAGTATGTGGGTGAGTGTTTGAATTACTCGAAAGTATTATATGTATATAGTACTTATGTAAGCTGTAGCTGGTTTTTATTTGTTATGTTAACCCTAGTAATACTGTACGGTGGAGTGTTGCTGGGCGTGAATGTGTACATATGTGTTTTTTTTAACGTTTTTTTTTAAAGTAGTAATTTTAACAATGCATCAATTTAAAGGTACTTAGCTAAGACAAAAGTCTCTTGGGTGCAAACGACAATTTGGGTGATAGAGTGGAACATAAGAAAGCCAGAAGCGTGGAAGTATAACCAAAAATGGGTAAAAGGGTTTGCCATGCTTCAAAACGTATATCTTCAAATACTTATTTTATATGAGTTTAGAACTAGGCTTGAGAGTTCTCACAATGCAACAAAGAACTTAAATGATGCAACATAAAGATGACAATGGGTATTATTATGTAGAATGCTTATTATTTTTATGCTGTGTTTACACTATCTTTTATTGTTGGCCTATGGGATAAGGCGTTTACACGTGCTGAAGAAAACATCGATGATCGAAGTTTAAAATATGTATCTATATATCGATGTTGGCCAACGGAGATGTTTCTCCAGCACTTCTGCATCGATACATCGATATATACATATTTTAAACTTCGATCATCGATGTTTTTTCCAGCACTACTATGACAGTTACTGACTGCAATTAGAAAAGTGTTGATAGGCAAATTTTTGGGAAGAATTCTGCAAAGCCTAGTCTTCCTAAGATTTTAGCTTGTTGTTTCTGAAAGTAGTTTGCTCACAGCGGCTTATCATAGCTGTTTTACAGATGCTTCTAAACTTGTACATTACTTCATTTTTTTAAATTATTTTTACTGCGAAGTTCTTGAACGCTAGGCTAGTAAGCACTGTAGAACTCAAAGCAATTCTTACAAACTTGCAAACATTTCAGAATTTGTTTAAAAAAATTAAAATAAAATACAAAAAGTGCAGCCCACGTGGGAAACTCAGCATTATGACAAAAATCTACACATCACGCATATTTTGAAATCCTTTCCCGCGCATATTTATCTCGCAACATTCATTTTCTCATCCCAATCCCAGGTCTAATGCCAAAAGAAATTGATGCTAACAACTGCATTGTAGTCAATCTATAAGGTAAATATGCACGATTTACTTATTACTTAAATTTTATGTTTCATGCGAAGTCCTTTTATTGATGAAAATAAATAAATTTCAGGAAATGTTTTTATTTATTGGTAATTCTTTTTCAAATTAAACCTCAATGACGAAATTGGGTTATGCTTATTTGTCATTTTTCGAGGTAATGTTTATTAAAGAAAAGACTAAAAATGAAAAATCCAATATTGGGAGATAATTTTTGAATTTTAAAATTTAAAAAAAATAGTAAAAACTTTTCAAAAAAATTAAATTAAAATTAAATTTTTTTTTAATGTGGGATTTTACGTTTTAACTTTAAACTAAAAAAAAATTTTTAAAAAATAAAAAAAAAATCTTAAAAAAAATTATTCAAATAAAAAAATTTTTTTTTAATTCAATATTTTATCTAAAAACTTTTTTTAAGTGGAATTTTACTTTTGAATTTTAAACTATAGAATATGGCTAGTCAAAGAAAAGTCTTAAAAATGAAAAATCAAATAATCAGTAATCGATAACTCGATAAATAATAGGAATTTTGCAACAAAAATTTACGTGGTTACTATTCTCTAGTAGCTCTAAAATATATGACCAAAAAAATGGCAAATTGAAGATGAATAAGATTGTATTGAATTATAATTTCAAAATTGTTCAAAAAATTTCAAATTTAAATACCTAAAACAGATTATCCATATACTAGTTAAAAGTTAGTGTAAACATAGCATTAAAAATGATCCTATATGAAATCTTCTCCAGTTGCAACTTTTACTTATGATAATTATAGAACTGGCATTCTACAAGTATTAGATCAACTACTGAATACAAATGTTTCTTGTGATTGTTTTGAGGCTGAAAACCCAAGTTTGGTTTGGAGTGTTCTATGTTCTAGATACTGTGCATGTGGTTTTTGTGGGGGGGACGGTGAGTGTGGAGCGGATTTTTGTTAGACAAGTTGATGCAGAACTCACGTGTTAGATGTGACCAAACGTATTTCATTCTTATAGATATATTTGGTTTTGGTAATTGGTACGTGGAAAAAGTGATTAAAAGTTCTTGATCTAAGAATGCTTTTAGTTTTTTTTGTTAATTTTTTATATATGCTTTTGATTTGTGTGGCAATTCCTTTGATTTAGCAATCCAATTAGAGAATTTTGCTTATACAATTTAAGTTTTTGTTGTTTTTTTTATATTTAGTTATAGGTATTTAAGACTAATGCCGTAATTGCTAAAACAAATGTTTGTAAATACGTTGGCAAATGCTTCGAATTTGCGTCACCTGTGCCACATTATTTTTAAGAATTAATTTAAATTTTTTTTTAATTTAAGTTTTAGTATTCAAGCAGTTTTTGTATTTAATAAGTTCAAGTAGTTCAGGTAGTTTTAGTTTTTAGTTGTTTAGGTTAAAAAAATCACATCGTGGAAAGGCAAAAGAAAGACAAAGAACAGAGAGAAATAGAAGAAGAATAAGACAAGTGAGTAAGAGTAGATAGTGTGATTGTGACTTTAGAGATACATATGCCTTTTTGTTGACTTGTTTGTTTAAAATTAAGGAGTTTTTAATAAGAGACTAAACTGCAACTAAGTACAACACAAAGTGTCTATGTAATTATTACTTATGCAAACTATTTAGTTGTTTTTAAATAAAGCTTAGGATGAGTGTGGGAGCAGCAACACCCTAATTATGAAAAAGAATATATATACAATAATTCTGGCCAAGGACAAAAGTAAGGATACACATAGCTAGAGTTAAACTTTAGAGAAATGTTTTAAAATACTTAGTAGTAGGTGCATTTTGACTACCGCAGATCGCCAGGACCCACAGTAACTCTTAACATTTAGTTAGTTATTTGATGTTTTATAATGATAGCATTTATATTTAGATATAGATTTAAGTAGTATATTTTTGCAAGTGTTTCGTCGGGTTCAAGTTTTCGTGGTTGTTATAAACAAATGATAAAGTGTAATGAAGCATTAAGTAAACGATTTCTGGATTTGCTTGAAAAGCAATCCAACGTTTAGTTTTTTTTTGCTTTTAAGCATAAACAAACCAAATGATTCAAACAAAATAGAAAAATAAACAATTTTCAAGGCAGCTCAATATTTTTTTTTGGCGCACTGAAAACACAAATTTTAAACTAAGGCATAAGTTTTGGATTTAAATTAGGTTAAAAAAAAGGAAATAAAAAATTGAACTGAACCGTTCGACTCACTCACGACTCACAATGCAATTCGTCACTATCGTCGCCGGGACCGCAGTTCTTGACTCCGTCGCAACGCAGCTTGTCGGAAATGCAGTAGCCCACCTCGCACTGAAAGTGATAAGTTGACTCGCATATTAGTCCAATGGATGGGGGTCCCGGACCGGAGTCTTGTATTTCAGTCCATACAACGCGGAAGCCCTGCGGTAGCAAAAATATTACAATCAATTTTTTGTTTTTGACATTATCTGAGAAATCAGCCTTAATTTGTTTCACCCAATTCCAAAATTGTATTACTGGAATTTTTTTTAACAAGCCTGAAAATCTTTTTTTAAGCTGGTCCGTGATTGAAGCCACATGCCGAAGCACTGATTGGACCTTACCAGTGCGGTTTCCGACCCGGTAAATCAACCATTGACCAGATCTTTACACTGCGCCAAATTCTGGAAAAGACCTACGAAAACCAGATTGACACATACCACCTCTTTGTCGACTACAAGGCTGCCTTTGATAGCCCACGGCGAGATTGCTTGTACGCTGCCATGTCTAGTCTTGGTATCCCTGCAAAGCTAATTCGGCTCTGCAGAATGACGTTGAGCAACACCAGCCGTCAAGGTGGTAACTAACCTCTCCGAAACCTTTAATACCAAGCGGGGTCTTAGACAAGTTGACTCACTCTCTTGTATGCTCTTCAACCTCTTGATGAAGAGCATTGTAAGGAATGCCGGTGTACATTGGACGGGCACAATACTTACGAATAGATGTGTCCAGCTTCTTGGCTACGCCGATGCTACGGCGAAAGTAGGTCTCGCGGTAAATATGGGCAAGACAAAGTTTATGGTTTGCTCCAGCAGGGAATCCCGACGTCTTGATTCTCAGCTAACAGCTGGAAGCTATAGCTTTGAAACGGTCAAGGAGTTTATATACCTTGGCTCTGCACTTGCCAACAACAATAATGTCAGCCTGGAGATTAAGCGATGGATAACTCTTGCTAACAAGTGCTAGGTAGGCAAATAAATAGCAGAGCTCTTTCTCGACAGACGAAGTTAACACTTTACAAGACGTTCATCCTTCCAGTGCTTCTATATGGTGCTGAAGCCTGGACAACGACCCAATCAGATGAAGCTGCTCTTGGGGTGTTTGAGAGAAAAATTCTTCGCAAAATCTTCGGCCCTGTTTGCGTTGACGGTATTTTCCGCAGTCGATGGAATGATGAGCTATATTAGCTGTACGGCGACATTGACGTGATAAGGCAAATGAATGGCATGCGACTTCGCTGGCTGGGTCACGTCGCACGTATGGAGGAGGAAACACCAGCTCCTAAGGTATTCGACACGGTAGTTGGCGGACTACGAAGGAGAGGACGGCCTCGGATACGTTGGGGAGACCAAGTGACTGAAGCCCTAACATCACTTGGAGTTACCAATGAAGAAGAAGAGGCGCGCACAGAGCAGGAACGTGTGGAGGCAAATTGTGCATCAGGTAGAGACCCAGTAGGGTTGTTCAAGCCAAATAATAATAATAATATAACTCATATGACGTTACCCAAACATTGTCATTGATTAAACCATAAAGATACCTGCCGCATTGTTGCCCTCATCTCAGCTGATTTCTCAGATTTTAACTCTTAAGGAAGGGTTGTGCTTACCTGTGCACCAACGGTCTTATCGCTAGTGGTAAAACTGATACGAGCAGTTTGACCCGTTGATATATAGTGCCAATGTTCAACTGGCGGCTTCTCGCCGCACAATTCCAAAGGCGGTTGATCCGAATCGACGTTTACCCACAGACGCAGCACTGCAGCGGGGCAGCCGCGATCTAAAATTGGAACGTAAACTATGAAAAGCAATCTATTAATGAATATGGGGATAACATACTTGCTGGATCACCCTCGAGCCCAAATTGCTCGAAATTAATGGACAACTTATAGCCCGCACGTGCTGTCATAACCCAATTGCAGGCCATTGAGGCCAGGCCACGACCTGGTGCCTTATAGCCCGATGGATAGTTGGGTGAGGTAATAATGCCCGAGTCCTCATTGCTAAAATTGCCACCACAGTCACCCGCATCGGACTTGGCCGATTCGAAAAAGTAGCGCGCCTTAAAGCCGCTGGCCACATTCACATGATCCGTGTGCAATGTGATGCGCAGACCAACCGCACCGCGTGGGCTCTCAACGGGTCCGGGTGCTGTCAAACCACAGTAGCGGCCTAGCAGCCGATCATTGTTGTCACGATAGACCACATATATCTCCAGCCAATCCTCAAAACAAGTTCCAGAGCTGCAGCGTATTAAAGTGTTGAAACTTTATTGCTCACAAGCATGCAAACGAGAAGCTTACCCATAGGAACCCACTGTGGCATTCGCAGCGGCATCCGTTTTGACCTTAAAGTGATCAAACACAATGGTCACCTGCTCGTTGGGTTCGGCCAAAAACAAATAGGAGCAATTTGTCTCTGATGGATAGTTGGAGGGATAGCGTGGACTGTTCAATTCACCGCGTTTCTTTGAGTTACTCATATAGGTGAAGCTGCAGGTGCCATCCGGAGCAGCTGTGCCGGGTATCTTGTACTCCGTCTCGAATGTGTACTTGCCCTTGAAGCCACGACCCTGTAGCTCACCCGAGCTGAAGACCATGGCCAGTCGTGGTCCATCGCTGATAACACGCTGGGTTTCATTACCGCACAGCTCATAGTCGAATTTGTCATAAGCATCGGCTGTTTCCTGACCCTTCAAATAGATCTTTAGATAGCCATCGGTGCAGTTGGATCTAAAAAGAGATGCGCTTTAACTAATAGGTTTCAATTGGGTTAATGTTCGACAACGCACTCGCCCTTGTCCTTGTGCTCCACTTTGGGTATATTGAAAGCGTTAAACTCGAGACGTACACGCTCCAGATGCTGTGCATCTTGCATGCCATAGATGAAATATCTATGGATAAGGAGTTTGTTAATTTTAGAGTTATGAGCTGGTTACTCTATTGTTTATACTTACCTACACACAGTTTTTGGTATATATGGATAGGGATAGTTGGGTGAGAGCACAAAGCCGGTTGATTCCTTCTTCGATAATATCTTTTGATCACATTCTGAGCCACGTATGTGAATGCCATCGTTTTCACCTAATTTCGGATGGTTGTAATTTGTTGTTGCATTTTTTTTTTCGTAGTTAGTTAAGTTAATAGCAGATTGCATCAGATCAGTGGGATAGTTGAAAGAGTTTTGTATAATTTTTGAAAAAGTTAGATTGTATAATAGTTAGGGTTAGGTTTTTTGTTTAGATTTAATGTTAGGCAACCAATCGTAAAAAAAAATTAAGCTTTGAAATAAGAGTTGGAATATGAAAATGCAACAAAAATTAACAGAATAAGCCCCTACACTCAAACAAATTGGGATATTCGTCCATTTTGAAAATTGCCAAAAATATAAATCGATATTTTGAAAAATTTTTGTACAGTAGAACTTAGAGCCAAGTATTCAGGCTCAAGCATATTTTGATTTATTTCTTTATCTTGTTCTCGTAACATATCAAAATGAAAGTTATTATGGTTATAAGGTAGTGAACCACGTAGGAATTTTTTAAATTAGTCATGCACTCGTAGCTCTCTACCGGCGCCGTTTTGTTTTTTATAACTTTGGAAAAATTAATTTTTGTAACTGAAAATATGTACAATATAGTCATCTATTTGTATTTTGAATTTTAAATAAAATTTCTTAAAAAAAAAAACGAAAAATGACCTGATAAAACCATGTTCCACACCAACCATGTAACCCCATTGACCCATTTTTATTAACCCATTTTTCTTTATTCAGTTTTTTTCGTCGTGCCCAGAGCTCTCAAAAAACTGTCTGTCAACCCATTTATAAAATGCGGTTGGCTCACGAACGAAACAGTAAAAATAAATCAAAAGCGGTCTCTCACTGAGCCGAACACTTTTTTCGTTTCGCTTTTCGACTCTGATCAGTGTTTTCGGCAGACACTTTTGCCGAAAGTCTCAAGCAAAAGTGTCCGCGAAAAACCAAAAAGGAAGCGAACAAATTGGTCTTGCACTGAGCCGAACACTTTTGAGCAAAACACAATTGAATGTGTTTTGTCAATTGCTTCTCTTAAAATGTTCGTAAGAGAGCGGTTTTTTTCGGACACTTTGAAAGTGTTGACCGTTTTTTGCGAGCTCTGGTCGTGCCCATGTTTACCGCCATCTTTAATTTTTTGCCGAACTAACAGAATTGGTGTGACCGTATATTAATACTGATATTTGGCCGCTAGGTGGAAGTGATAATGCGTTGACCAATGTCTGTCGCTAGATGGCGCCAGCAAGCTACTGTTTTTATTTAAATGACCAACACAAATAAGTTTAAGTTTAACAATTTGCAGCAACATTTTAACTTCAAAAACTAATTAAAATGGTTAGCGATGTGTGCAGGGTGTGAAGGCCACTAGTAATTTAAACAAAACATTCGTTTTATATGCAAATAATGTTTTTTTAAACAAGTTTTCAGAAATATACTATTTTATTAATTAATGTAAATTTACTCAGCTAGTTGTTATTATGACAATTAATTATCATTATTAATTTATTTCATTTGGCATGCTGCATATTATATTTTTAGAGCGAAAAACTTTCATTCACAATATGTTACGCTGGTTTTTTTTTTTGTTGAGGCAACTTTCAAATTTCAGGACAAATCTCAACCATTTTGCTTCGAGTGTAGTATGAGGTTCTTCAAACACATACGATAAGCTATAAAATGTGTCTGGGATTGGATGCATATTTTGTGGCACCTTTTAAGACAAGATCGATCAAGTCGTATTGAGTGCCACAAAAAGCATTCAAAGTGTTTAACTGAAATGAATTAGACATATTGATTAATATTAGGACTGTACTTACGTATAAAATCTAATTTAACAAAACTCTCGCTAAATTCATAAATTCCTTTAAAGCCACGATTTTGTGTATTTGCGGTGCGCGGTAACGTATAAAAATGAACAAAAAGGCTCGATTCGCTCGAATACAAAACTAAGTTTCTTTGCTGTCCGCAATATGTACCGATTAATGCTGACGAATTATCTGGACCATCGTACACTTTGACAAAGTCAAATGGGCAGCTGTTTCGAGTGGTAGTTGTTGTTGTTTTTTTGATAGTAATTTTGTTGTAGACAAATAGTTGGATAGTATTTTCAAGGCGTAGAGAAATGAATTTCAAGAGAAGGATAGAAAAAGTTTCAAAAAGATCAGATCAGTTCAGTTCAGATTGTGTGTCTAGTTATGTGAGTGTGTGTGTGTGTGTGGGTGTGTGTATGTCAGCTGCTTAAATCAAACCAAGTTGTGCAACAAGTTGCATATGGCATGTTGCACAGCTTGCTTCGATTTTACACTTAAATGAGTTGAATTGTTTTAGCTCTGTGTGTGATTGTACAGCATTAGGGGTACTCACTGTGGTCCACCAAAAAACAGATCAAAATCACGAAACTCTAATCTAACTCTCTGATTCGATTCACCAAGAAATTGATATGTGCATGACATATCCTTCGGATAGGCACCTGGATAGGTTGGCGATATGAGTGCGCCAGTTTTATTGATACTCATGCTAGGCGTTATCGTGTAGGAACATGGTGACCCAGCAATGGGTATACCAATTTCATATTCCGCTGCATAAATCAAATGTATTCAGTAATTGTTGCTTGTTATTATATATATGTAGTTATGCTAAGATGAACGTTTGTAAATATGTACTTACAGGCATTTATAAACCTAAAAGTGCCCTCAAACAGATCCGGCGTCGAGAAATTCTTATTAGTAAAAAAGGAAATGGCAACTGCGCGGTACATGGAGATACGGCGACGTGGCGGTATAGTGCCACAATAGCGTCCGCCGAAGGGTGAGTTGATCAGTTCCGCTGGCTCGGAAGATTGCACCTCCGAGTAGATATCCATGTACTCATGAACACAACTGTAATACAAACGTGTAATCATAATTTAAGATGATAGACAAATTATTTACGAAAATGAATCATGAGTGAATGATGGCGAAAGTGCTTTTAGAAAAAAGTGAACTTATCGGTTGATTGCCAATAAATAAATATACAAAAAAAAAAAAAAAAGAAAATGAATCAAACTGCATCGTTAGTTTTTAAAAATAGCTGGATGCAGTTTTCAGTACCTTATTCAGCTAGACTCTATCAAATCCCCTTTGCCAAGAAGATCCTTTAAACAACCCAACTTACGCGGTTAGTACAGGGTATTTTAGAGTCGGACTGCCACGACTTTAGCATTCTCAAATTCTTAGAGATTAAGAAAAGTGCTTATTCAATCCTCTCTGGGGAATTCCAGTATCGTAAGATACGTAAATAGAGGAACACCTCAGGGGGGAGTCCTCTCTCCATTCCTCTGGAATGCTGCAATAAATGGCCTCCTGCGCACCTTGGAGGGGGGTGGATGCAGAATAACTGCATACGCGGATGACGTGGCAGTTGCTTTCTCGGCAAAATATCCTCAAACACTATGTGAGCGCATGACAAACGCCATATGCACAATTTCCAAATGGGCTACAGATAGCGGTTTAGGAGTTAATCCAAAAATAACCAAGCTCATGCTCTTCACCAGGAGGTATAAAATATGGTGTCACACTACCATTCAGCGGTTCAGCCAGATATCTTGGTTTAATCCTCGATAGTAAACTGGACTGGAACCTAAATACGGAAGATCGAAGGAAGAAAGCCACGATCGCCCTGTACACATGCAGAAAGGCTATTGGTCTTAAATAGGGCATGTCTCCAAACATAGTCCACTGGCTATACACTGCCATCGTGAGACCGATTCTCCTATACGGAGTTTCAATCTGGTGGCCTTCAATGGACAAGAAAACCGTCCTAAAAAAGCTGAGTAAGGTTCAGCGAACTGCTGAATTAACTATCAGCGGGGCACTATGCTCCACCCCAAATGAAGCATTAGATGCCATCATGAACCTATAATAACCCTGCATAAAGTGGGCAAGCAAATAGCCACTCTATCAGCTCTACGTATGAGAGAGGCAAGAAAATGGAATGGCCTAGACTTCAGTCACTTTCGGATTCTTAATGGAAATCCTCTAATTTCTGATGGTACTGACTACTGCTCCCCACAGGAACACTTTTCAACAGCATTCGAGACCCAGAATGAAATGTTGGCATACCGGGCCCAAGTGGCTCAACAAAAATCTTCACGGAAGGTTCCAAGTTAGACGACCGCGTTGGCGGAGGCGTCTACATTGAGGAACACAACGTAAGAATATCTTTTAGGCTCCCAGATCACTGCAGTGTCTTCCAGGCTGAAGTCACGGCAGTTCAGGAAGCCGTCTCGATATTTAAAAACCTACCAATTGGTACCAACAATATCTGTATTTACTCAGATAGCCAGGCGGCTATTAAGTCTCTCGCCTCCATGACATCATGCATGAAGTCAGTGAACAACTGTCGCTCATCTCTGGAGGAGATGGCAGAACAGTTTTCGATCCACCTCACCTGGGTCCCGGGACACAGGGATATTGAGGGAAATTGCATTGCAGATGAACTGGCAAGAAGAAGAACTACCAGCATCCTCCTTCAGGACAAGGAGCGTCTGGGTATACCTATGGCCAGCTGTAAATTGAGTATTAAGATTCACTTTGCTCTAGCTGCTAATCAAGCGTGGAATCGGATATAGAACACGTGTAGAATCTCACGGCAGACATGGCCGGTATACTGCAAAAAGAGAACAAAGCAACTTTTGCGATCTAAATAGAGCTCATTGCTCGACAGTAATCCGGGCAATTACCGGACACTGGCTGGTGGGTATCCATGCATCAAGGCTCAACGCACCTTACAATGATTTCTGTAGAAGTTGTGGAGATGAGGAGGAGCTGGAGACGGTGGAGCACTTATTCTGTAACTGCCCTGGGCTGTGTAAGACAAGGCTCCGATTCCTAAAATCATACGTCTTTAATGACCTATCCCAGCTCTCGGAAAAGAGTCCAAGAAGCCTCTCGAGGTTTATTAAAGCCGCCGGATGGGCGTGAATTTTAAAACATATAGGGGACCTCCTGAGGGTGGTGTAAGGCCCACCCAGCGGTATGATAACAATTCTCTGGCCTAAGTGAGTTGGGATGTTAGGTCCCGACTGCCGCCCTAACCTAACCTAACCTAAGAAAAGTGCTGTGAAATGTGAAGCACATAGGGGGGTAGAGCCCCCTATTTTTTATTTAAACTACTTTATTGGTACATGTTATTCAATTATTTGTTGAACAGAAATCAAAACAAAAATCCTAGAAACTGTGAATAAAAAGCTATAAAATCAACAGCTAAGTGATACTTGTAAAAGTATCTACATTTAATATTCATGAATGTGAGTGCGAATAGTAGTGAATACTTAATGCTATGAATATTTTAACTTAATTCGCTCTAACTTGCACTTACCTTGGTAATTCACCGACGGCCGAACCGCTAGACAAGGACAAGATACAAAACAAATGATTATAGAAGATAGAGATTATAGAAGCTGAAGCAAACAAATACTTACTCTGGTGGACTTCCTCTTAAATTAAACGTTTTAAAAACTACTTCAACACGCTGACCAGGTCCTGCTAGGAAAGTGTACAGGCATTGGCGCGAATGATTGCGATAATTGTGGAGCAGGGGCGCCGAGAAGCTGCCATTTTGGGGGCCCCCAATGCGCGAGACAAAAGTTTGATCACACTCTGTGGATGAAGAGAGAGAGGAAGACAAACCAACACAAACATTGTTATTTGTGTGTGTGTTGGTTACGTTTGTTGATAAGTTCAAAGGCTTCAAAGGCAACTTGGGGTTAAGTTACATACAAAGACACACAAACAAATACACAAATACATACATACACAAAAGTTTAAATTGTTTGCATAGCAGCAGCCATTGCAGTTGTATCTGTGTGCGTGTGTCAGTGTGTGTATCTGTGTTTACTTTTTGTACTATGCATTACAACTATTAAGCATTTCATTTGCAACTAAGTATTAATTATTTGTTTTTGTAAGGAACTGCACTACAGTAAAGCTCTGAACAGGGCTTTAAAAAAAATACTAACAAAAACTTAGATCTAGGCAATCGTAACGCTTAACTACGGGCGCACAAATTCAAAAATCTTTCTACGCACGCACACACACATCAAGATTCAAAGAGACACAGAGAGAGAAATAGAGAGAGAGAGAGAGTGTGCGTGTGTGGGAGACATTCATTGATTTATTTATTGAGTGGCGCCACCTACTTGGCGATTTCGTAGGACGCGCTGGCGTCTCCAAATATGCCACAACCGGCTGCATCTGCATCCAAGGTTCATGCTCATTATCAATATGGGACTTCAAATCAATAGAGTACGAAGACGATGAAGCGACTGTCAGGCACGCGCAAGTGGGAACAAAAGACAAATACATGACGTTAACGATATGGATACGGATACGGATATGAGTTCTAGATTGTTTCGCAATTGCATTTAAGTGCTTGTTCCATTTAAATCACGTTGACATCTGACATGAAAAAACGCTTGGGCGTTAAGCTGTCTATGACAGCTTGTCTGGTAGAAACTAGTTTTGGAAAAACAAGTTGCAGGAAAACATTTGATTTCCATATCTACAAATTAATGCAGCCAAAAAGGAAACTGTTGTAAACACACTCACGCATAAGCACACAGTACCGAACTAAGAGGCTAGGCGGAAAGTAAGGACCAGCGAAAATGTGGAGCCCCATCTCTACTATAAAAAAATTTTATTTTTTTGTCTTAAATTGAATATACTTTATGAATGTCTTCAAAAATAACAGCCAAAATTATCCACGCCTCTCACTTTTCAAAGCTGAATATTTTGGGAAACTTCAAATTTGGGTTAACATCAAGACTAAGTGAAATATTCTTCGATTTTCGCAACTTTTTGTCAATTTTCAAAAAAAAACAGAAAATAACGAAAAAATATACAAAAGCGCCCTCTGGGGGGCTCTCAAAATTTAAGAAAATATGTCAAAAATGGATTCCTTGACCACAAAAACCCCCTATACTACACGTTAAGCTAGAGAAAAAATAATGTTTTTTGTCTATATCAATGCAATGTCTAATTCGATTTTTAAATATTAAAATTGAGCGTTTAGACCTTTAGTTTCTTGGGCAAAGTTACTTAGAATTACCCATAGAATCAATATTGGAAAGAGCTTCTGATCGATTTTTTTGGCACATACAAATTGATCCACCCTAATGTACATACATATTTTTTTTTCGCTATATCAGATATTTCTTCTGCGATATACTCGGTATTCAATAAGAAATCTTCCAAATACTGCCACAACCTTATAACGAGATATCTCGCACTCTGTACTTAAGATAATCAGATAACAGATGATGATAATAGATTTTGAAGAATCAGACAATGCAGCTCAGTATTACAAGCAAATTGTACTTTGGATGAAGAAGCATTCTACAAAATTTTTTATCTTAATGAAAGGGTTTTTAAAATGAAACATACAATTTTTTCAAAGATAAAAAAGTTTTTCAGTTTAAGTAGAGTTTCTTGAAAGTCAACTCAAGAGAAATATTTTTTGAACTTTAGCATTTTTAAACTAATTTTCATCGACTTAAAAGCAGCTGGCACTCATTTCTCTTTATAACTACTAATTATAAAAAATAAATAATAATATTGAATTTCTTGTCATGTGGGACCTCCTAGCTGCGTGGCCCCTGGGCCGCGGCCTCGTCGCCACATGCTTAAATCCGGCACTGCACACATACATATTGCATTGATTACAATGCCTTTGTGTGAGTCTGCGTGGTTTTTCCTACATTCCGTGTTTATGCGCGCGGAAATTATGAAAAGCTTTCCGTTACCGCACATCACTTTGCCTAGCCTAGCGCAATACACACACACATATTCACACATGCACACTGGAAAGTACTTCAAAGGATTACCACGCATATTACCCCCTTCTTCACAAACAACAAAAGCTTCATCTTTGCTCTACTTAAATACTCGCTTTTATTCAGTTATTAAAGTTTAAACTTTACGGCTTTTCCAATTTTCATGTAATTTTCTTTTGCCTGCATTTTCAGCTAGTTTTTACCGCTTGTTTGTGGTTTTTCGTTTTCTAATTAAATTTTATGTTGAGCACATAATAAACGAGTTTCACAAATTTAAGCGCATTTAACATTCGGTTTTTGTGGATGCTCTTCGGTTAGTTAGCAACAGCTTAAACTAACGTAGTTAATCGCATTATATTGGTTGTTGGGAAAGTGTATGTACGAGTGTATGTAGCCGAAATACTCTATAGGTAAGCTGCTTCTGGAGGGAATCTCAAAATATGCTATTAGAACCTCTCTCGTTTGCCCTATTTATACCCTGTACCTATAGGTACAAAGGGTATACTAGATTTGTGCAATGTATGTAACGGACAGAAGGAGGCGTGGCAGACCCCAAGTCCTTTATACCCAAATGCTTATCATAACCTCGGGTAACGATTGAGCTATGTCCGTCTGTATGAACACCTAGATCTCGGAGACTATAAGAGCTAGAGATACGCAACTTTACCAGCTGGTGCGCATATTTTCTCAGAAGATGAAGTGTGTTGAATTATGTCAATATCTTTCCCCATTCCCCCATAGCAGAGTTTCGCGGTTTTTAGCTACACCGTTTGATATTTCACCTTAAAACAGAGCGATGCGTTGTGGTTAAATGCATTTGTGTGTCAAAAATAAACAAAATCGGAAAAATACAACAAAAGTTATAGTCTAAAATGTACAAATTTCACCTCCCCTCGCCTATAAACTGCGTATTGGACTCTACGTAATTATAGTAACAAATGACCTAGAGTCACCAATTTTGGTAAGCTGATTCATGTGCCTCTAATGAACAAATCCACATCCAAATTTTAGCAATGCGGCCCCCCCTCCCCCCGCAATCGACTTACCGTGTTTTCTCCCACAACATATCAACTTGAAACTTGCTCCATATACTTAAAATAGATTATTTGACGTAACTTTAGATTTCCATCAAAATCGTTAAAAATTTACGGAACTTATAGGTATAAATATCGCTTCGAACCAAAAAAAAATGTTCCAATTGAAAAGTTCTTTGAAGGAGTATGCAGGAGTAAAACTTTTTTCGAGAAAAAAAGGTACAGGGTATTACACTGTCGCGCACCGCCTCGACTGTATTACATTTTTTAGTACTAGAATCTGTAAAATAATTCTAACTTCGAGTTTTGTAAATTTTTTTTGAAGATTTTGTGCTGATGATGCATGCACAGAATGGTCAAGATGTTTAGCAGTTTAAATATAAAAATACAAAATTTTCTAAAAAGTCTCTCAAGAGCCGCAATGAAAAATTTTTCATTTTTAAATAAGAATTTGAAGTGAAAAAACACGTAAGTTTTAATTTAATTATTACAGGAAATTTCATGTGGATCAAAATTCGGAATTAGTTTTATTTTGATTTGAGCAATTTTTGCTTCAATACTGAGTGAGGACATTTTTACGAATTTTTGCAGCGACTATGTTTTTTTTTTTAAGTATTCCTAAAAGTCTTTTAGATGTCTTATTCAAGTTATGTTAGAATGTTTTTTTTTTATTAATTAAGAGTATGCAAAATCTTTTGCCTGCAAACTAAATTGTAAACCTTTCACCTTCAACTCATATTTCATGAGCATGGATTTTCGAGATACATACATTAGATAACAACAAAACGAGCTGCTACTCAAATTTCTCTCGTGTATAACAAGAGATCTAAGTTATTTCGTTAACGTTTTGTAATAAACTTTTATAATTAATTTTTATTTCATTTCTGATATGCCAGCGGCGTTAGAATGCATTAAAACAATTAATTTTGAAAAGTATGCAACATTTTTTGCCTGCAGCCAAACTCAATTTTAAACTTGCCCCCGCACCGCACCTTAGACGTACTTCTATTTGCAACAGCATTTCATAATAAAACCTAATGATTTATTGTGCAGTTATGGCATTTTTAATTAATTTCCAACAGACATTTGAAACATTTCGTTTTTTTTTTTATTTAAACTAAATTTGTGCACGCAGCTTTCTAAACTGCAAATAAATGACACACGAAAAACTTTGCTCATTAAAATGGAAGCGCAGTAGACGCACATAGATACACTCAAATGCGACACATAGATATACACACAGATACACACAAAGATACTTTTGCACAGAGTGACAGCAGTGTAAGGCACGATAAACACGGTAAGGGGCGTAACAATGTCAACCACAGCAGCTACTGCACAAAAAAAAACAACTCGTTTAAAAATCTGGATGTGAACGACTTGGAAATACACTTTTAAGAACTTTTCTACCCTTCGTTTTTCAGGCAGTTATGTACTAAGGTACTGTGATCAGCCTTGATTTAAATAGGAAAGTATGTACCTTTCATGCATTTTCTATTGTCCAGGAAACCAGAACCTATTTTCATTTTGATTCATTGAGCTTATGTACCTCAATTTTTGTTGTTTTTTGATTAAATATAACTAGTCTTGACTGCAGGTAATCATCTTTATTATTTCATCAAATTTTTTCGATTTTGAGAAAGCCTAATTTTATCGCGCAAAGTAGACGGTTTTAATTTTGACTTCGAGTTCCAATTACTAATGTAGAAAGATTACAGAAAGCCTATTACGATTAGGAATTTTTAGCAATAAAAACCTTTTGGCTGCAAGCAAAGAATTCGAATTTTCAATTGTTTTCGATATAGAATGTCTGGGATCGTGAGTTTTTGTGAACAAGAATATATGTCTGAAGTTGGAATTTTATTTGCTGTCGAAATGAAATGTCTGGGATGAGAACTTTTGAGAACAAGAATATTTATCTGATAAGAGAACAAAGAAAATATCAACTAAGGACTAATCTGACCATCCATTATTTAGTATTTGAAAATCTTTTATTGACTATAAGAGATATAGTGTTATGACGTTTGGTTCGGGAAGTCAGTTTTGACTTTTTTGATTATGTAGATAAAAGTATTCTCTAAAAAGGGTTTAAATAATTGCTTTTGAGAACTGGAAGAAGAGTTTTTAATCCAGCGCGTCAGGGTTATTGATTTTAAGATTATGCACATTTCTTAGCATTTGGCAGGAAGCCCCAAAAGGTATGCTATGATTTTTGCATAATGGAGTTAAACGCACCTGCGTTAGAAAACAAAATGTCTTAACGTTCTGTTCGTTTGCACTTTTCTTTAGATTAAATATTGTTAAAAAATTATTATACACTCCAAAAACAAAGAGGGCAAGGGGGTATGTAAAAGTACGAAAAACTGCGTTGTAGTAACTTTGGCGCCCTCTACCTCTTAAAATATGAACTTCTATACCTTTCATTACAATTAAAATTTTAAATTTAATTTTGAAAATTTTTCGCCTTGAAAGTTTTTGTGTACGACTTATAGAATTCGAGATAAATGGGCTCAAACATATGCCAAAATAACCGTAAGCCCTACGAGGGGAGGAGGCCACCTTTTTGGTTTTAGACTTTTTGGATGGTCCTTAATACAATAACCGAGAGAAATTCCTGCAATCAATTTTTTCCAGGTCAAAACCTATTTTTAAAAAGAAAGATGATGCAAAAAATTTATGTTCTTTACAAATGGGAATTCCTGAAACTTTAGACAGATGGTCATTCATCTCTATATCGACTCAGTTTAACATGTTGATCAAAAATATATATTTTTTATAAGTTTGAAACTAGTCTCTTATTTCCCTTGAACACATCCAAAAAAACTCATTATGCCATTTTACTCTATAAGTTAGGGGCATAGCAAGATACAAAAACGGAAGCGTGCACATTGCAGTACCCTTGGTCCCTTACTACAAGCGCACATACATACGCCCATGGCCACACCAATACTCTGACAATGCGCACTAAAGTGTCAATAAATTTTATGCAGACGCCATTTGCATTGCTATAAATATACGGTTGTTTTTGTTGTTATTCCTTTTGTTATTGTTGTTGCGGTTGTTATTTGTTGGCGTTATTTTTCGTGTTTTCTCTTTCTGCTAACCACAGTGTCTGTCATTATGTTAATTTACACCTATTGTGAGCAGTCAAGTGTGCTCGTGTTTATGTGTGAGTAAGAGTGAGAGCGATGGAGGGGTGTGTGTTTATGTGTGTGTATGCATTTGCAATGCTAACAGCTTGCAAGCGTAACCACAAAATGGCGTACATAACAAAAGCAGCGTAACAAAACACAATAAATATATGCAGTTTTAATTACATGTTTTGTACATTAAAAGTTAAACTAAATTTGTGATGCTGTCAAGACAGTGTCGCACAAAAGGATACCCTGTACCTTTCTTGCTGAGACAATCAATGCATCAATTATATCATCATCATCAAATGATGCAATCAAAAAACGCAAATGGGCATGGATAGGCCACACACTGAGAAAGCCTGAATCGGACCTAACTCGAACTGCAATCGCGTTGAATCCCCAAGGGCAGCAGACGTAGAGGCAGGCCAGCTCACACATGGCGCAGACAAGTTGATCAGGAATTGGAAGGTCTAGGAATGAACTGGCACCAAATCAAACAAATGTCTGGCGATCGCCAACAGTGGAGGAGATTTGTAACGGCTCTCTAGTCTTTGTAGGACTTATAGGAACTTATATATTAAATGAAAATCTTCGTATTTGCACTTGAGTGTGTCCTTAGAAATCCGAGCTGTTTTTGTGAACTTAAAGACGAAGAATAATGTCTGTGGTAATATGCTGACAAAGCAACAGTCGCATTGTTGCAATATTAAATTTTTCTCTTTCCTATTATAATAATTCCCTGACTTGCAATTTTTGTCAGTCGCCCCTGGGAGGGGCATGGGTATCTCTATTAATAACTGTTCAAAGAGCACAAGGACCTACAGTTTATAGCCGAATGCGAACGGCGGTGTCTTGAATTAATAGCGATTTTCTTGGGCAAAAAGCGTCTTTGAGCTAGCGATGCCAGTGCTAGGCAAATGTACCACTGCTACTGCGGGGATTCGAACCACTGACCTTCGGTTTGTAAAGCGAGTACTACCACTACGCTACCGACGGCCACTCTTTACTATTATAAATACGATATTGTAGTACGAAAATCCTTCCATTTAACCTAGTCGACAAAATAACATATTCTTCTTCTTCTCCCAAAGCCTTGTTTACCCCTTTTCGGAGTCGCTTATGCTCCTCCTGAGGTGTGGGTATGCGATATCAGCATTCGTCTGCAGGCATTCCGATCCTGGATCATGTCATCGCTAAGACCCATTCGTTGCTGATGTTTTTGCATTTGAAAAAGATGAGGTTTTTGGCACTTGTGTATGGATATACGTTAGTTATGGACTTTCCTTTTACACCGGCGGTTGTCTCCAGACCCGGTAACCAATCGCATACACTGATCTTTGGAAGATCTTTAAGATTTTAAAAATGTGCCTCAGGCTCAATGTGATGGTAAGTATGCCTGCATCTGTCTAGTTTTCTTTTAGGGGCCTCTTACGCCAGGTAGAGAATAAATAACATCACTAATTAATATTACACTAGTCGACAAATTTAACACTTTTTTTTCTCCAGAGATGAGACTTACATTTTAGGTTAGGGCAATGTCTCAGCGTTCAAAAACCGATTTAGTTTAGTTTATCTTTTATGCCTATTTTTGTGAAAAAGGACATGTTTCAAAATACTAAACTATATCTATAGGTGCTAATTCAAATTTCATTATTTTGATTTTTCTCAATAGTAGAGCAGAATACCATTCCAAAATGCCCCCAACCACCAATTGCAACATTTTGGTGACTTTTCGTACAAATATCGCTATTTCTTTCGGTAAAAGTCTTAGACACTTAAAAAGTTTGCTATTGCATGTTATAGGGCATTATATGATGATGCGATTTCTGTGTAGTGTCATCTTTTTATGATTAAAAATGACCAATTTATTGAGTTTTTAGTGAAAATTAAAAAAAAAAAAATTTTTTGAAGCTATTTTTTTGTTGTCACTTTCAACTGCGTTAAAGCTGTGAAAAGTGACTCATTCTTCTTTATTTGGCACTGTTACAAAAAGTAGTAGTCATTACCTTTCGAATAAGTCCTTTTTTATAAAATGCGCACTGTCCATTGAACAGCAGCAGTTCAATGACTCACCATGAGTACGCGAAATCTCATGATTTCACCAAAAAAAATATACGAATTTTTGTATATTTGTATAATTTTCGGTCTTGACTGAACTCAATCAAGTTCTCTCACTAACTGATTTGAGCCGGTACATGCATCCTTCTGCCTGTTACACACGCTACGACAAACTCTATATAATCTTTTACACTTTGAGTATTGGAAACAAAAAAAAACGCAAAATGGCAAAAACAATCACGCGACTATTTATCGTGTAGACAACTCGTTTTTTGTTTGCCTATATATTTACAGTTATAACTGTTGGCACTTGATGTTTACACGCACACAAACACACCCATACCCGTATATAATCACATACATACATATGTACATATCCATATGTCCATTGTACTAAATATAAAATATTCCAACTAAGCAGCGCATTAAACATGTTTAAGCACATCAGGTGTACAAGTCTATGCTTGTGTGTAATTGTTTGAGCTCGGAAACTTAAGCAGAGAACCGCAACTTTGTGGCTCTGGGTCTTGGTGAATTGTGCCCCAAGGATGCGTGAGCTTAAATGCGCTGGGATCCGTAATGCTTATGCAAGTAGTCCATAGAGAGAGGCAGAGAGAGTGATAGTGAAGCTGCCATTGCTTCGACAAGGTACATAATAACACTAATAACCACAGCACACGCAAACATACGCACTCACCAAAACGGTCTTGTTCATTCAGTCTGTCAAAGACTTACTCAGTCATTCATTCTGCCCAGGTGACCAAGTTCCAACTTTTGTTTTCTCAGCTACACTTGGCAAAATACTTGGATAGCGCTCTAGACTCATTTTTTTTACTCTTGTTGTGTAGACTTTTCAAATCTATTGAGAGAGGGCTGCTAGTTCCTACAGCCAACAGAACGGACAGTGTTTTAAAACGTTTAACAATTTTGTCGAATACCGAGCACTAACAAAATTTTTCATTAAGGCGACATTCGCTGAAAATTTGTTTAAAGCTCACTCAATTTTGTTAAGTAAGAGATGGAAAAAAGTTTTTCCTGAAGGGGTCTACGCAGTTCGAAAAATTTCGCGCGGAATGACAAAACTTCATATAAAAAAAAATCCCATTTGGGATATCCCTTTTGTCATTCCGCGCGAAATTTTTCGAACTGCGTATAGGCCCTAAATGAAAACCAAAATATAAAATATCGGCATATTGGAAGCTACTTCTATTTTTTAGATATTTGTATTCCAAATGTTTCTTTAAATTGGCCATTATAATAATGACATTATTTGGGAAGTGCTGAACTGCATTGAGACGACAAAACTTGAATGTGTCCAAAGCCCAATAAGTAAGCTACTCAGTATCATAGGGTATTTCCATAGGGTATTTCCTACTTTTTATCCCTTAAAAGTTATAAGAAAAGAAAAGTTTCCTGGAAAATCTATTAAACCATGGGCGTTTGCCCGTTTGTCCGTATGAAAAACTAATTCTCGTAGACGAAAAGATGCTCTCTCTTTGCCCAGCTCTGATCCTGATATACGTACTCCAAAACGTAAGACCAATTTTATCTTTTAATTCTCCACCTTACTTACCAGACTATCCTTTACAACTATGTTTCACTAAACTATTTATTTCTCTTCGAAATATGTATTAGTATTTGAGCTGTGCTTGGCTCTGTCAGACGCTAAAAGTCAATTCGGCGATTTTTGAAATGTCTCAATTATTTCGCAAAGAGTTTGCGAAACATTTTGTTACCGGAATGAGCATTTGTTGAGAAAATTATAGCGAAAAGAAATGATTGTGGTCAAAGAAGGTAGAGAACGCGTTGAAGACGAAGAGCTCTCTGGTCTCAAACGACGAAGCTCACGTCTCAGAAGTTAAAGATTTGGGGCTTGCAAACCGTCGACTTTCAATAAGAGACCTTGGAGATGATGTTTGAATTTTAAAAGGATCCGTCAACTCTACTTTAAATTTTTTGAATAATATGGAAACACACTGCATTGATTCTGTGAGATTTTTTCGCCAGAAACAAAATACCTATCCCTATAACAACCTTCGTAAACAGATTAAACATGAATCAGCACGAAAAATAAATTGTTCTTACTTTTAGGACACAAAATAAATCTCTCAATTTAAGAATTCCCCCTGCAAATACCAACAAAATTCCAATATGAATGGCTCAACTGCCAAATCGATTAACTCCACTTTTGAAGTTTTGCGAAATTTTAAAGTTAAAGTACTTGATAGATGCCAAGTTTCTACTATTCATAATAAAAATCACCAAAAAATAAAAATTTTCACCACTAAAAGGCAAAATGACAAATAAAAGACAAAAGATACTGAACAATAATTAATTTATTTTTCATTTTCCTTAACTGTTGGTTTTATGGAGTTTATCGATTTGGCTTGCGAACCATTCATATCTTTATACAGAAAGGCTAGAACTATTTTTGGTATGCACGCAAGCAAACTGCAATCCCTAAAACATTCTAATACCAGGCACCGGCCCGACTCAAACAATTATTTTGAGGCATTAATTTTTTCAAGTGTATCATAAATTTACAAACAATAACTTTTGCAAGTGCCAAAGAGTCTCCAAGGACTAAACGCCCTTCGAAGGCAGTCTGTTAAGTTGATTTTGTTCAAAATAATTCCCAAAGCTGCTGACATTTTTGTCGCCTGCACAATCTTTAGTTTATCTGTGTCTCTGTGATTATGTGTGTGTATATATCTGTGCGTATCTGTGTGCAACTGTCTGCTCAGACTGGGAAATTTAATGGCTGTCGCTGCTGTTGGCACTTACGCTGGGTCTGGCTTTAGTTCTCTGGAACTTCAGAGAAACAGAGGGCGAGCGACGACCCCCCGCTGTTTCCCCACATTCGAGCAGCTCATGTTACAGACAATTTGCGTTAAATTTACAAGTAGCGGTAACGGTAAAGCTAAAGGTAATGGCAACTGTAACGGCAACTGTAACCATTCGCCAAACGCCATTTTGTAACCTACTGGAGGTAAAACATCTGCTATTTGCCACTGGGTTCGTTTTGGTTGTTGTTGTTGTTGTTGGTGCCGCCGCCGCAACCATTGATAAGAACAACGTATAAGCAATTAAAGTGGATTTTCATGAAAATGAGTTTCGGCCTTAATAGTTTATTTAGCCGAAATAAAATTGTACCGATAAGCATATACGATACCATATACCGTTGATTAAGTGCGCCGCCATTTTGTATTGCCAGATATGGCGGCAGTCTTCTCTTGTACATAACACTGTGCAACAGCAAAATTGTTAGATAGCTGTTTCCAATTGAGGATGATTGAGTTGCAGAGTTGAGAAAATCTGAAGAAGGATTTGATTTTTAGACGAGAGACATTTTTAGAGAGAGAGCACTCTTTTGTTTTTTTGTTCATGTAGTCTTCAACTTTGAAATATATAGTGTCTCTAACAACTTTCTGATGAACAATACATTGTTGAAAAAAAATTAGAGCACCCAAAATAAAATAGTTTAATTATTTTTGTGTAAAGCTTATGTTATATAACAGAGAAAAAATGTATAAAAATAAAACTAAAAATTAAAATTTTTAGATAAAAAAGATGAGACATTTTGGATCAATGAGTTCTCTTGCTAGTTACTATTACTATGTTACAGCGATAGAAAAAATATAAGACTACTTCAGAAAAGCGCTTAAAAGGATCTCAAAAGTCTTGCCTCTCAACGTAAAATCCTTAAGCAAAACCCACCAGATTCAAAGTTTCAAAGTTGTTGCATAGTGTCAAGAGTGCGGCCATTTTGTATTGTCAGTTTTCTGTTACACATAATGCTTTGTATATAGGTGACACCTTGCTGAGCTATATAGATAAAAATCTTAATAGCCAGCTGTTTTAGTAGTTGGTCTTTATCGTTACGCTCAAAGTCAACTTAGTTATTGTTGTTGTTGCTTTTATTGTAATTATCGCATGCTAGAAGCTCATTTTAGCTGGCTATTAGTTGTTGGTACCAGCTATAAGTAAAAGTATCTTGTAGATGCAAGCAAAAACATAATCCTGTGTATTGCTTAGATAGATAGTACTAGGTAGTTAACTAGGTTTGAGTTATTATTGCCAATTATTTTGGTAATTAAAATTAATAAAAATAAATACTCATGAGAGTATGCGCGTGTGTGTGTAAAGTCCATATTAAGTGGTTGATTAACTACTGTAGTATAAGAATTCATTTCAATTACCATAAGCCGGAATTTTAATTAAGTTTAATTTGCATGAAAATTTATAATTAATACAACACGGCAGAAGATTATGTAAAATTTTAGGTTGCTTTAAAATACAAAGGAATTTAAGGAGCATGACAGCATGAATTGACAAATAAGTATTTCTGATGAAATTCGGTTCATGAGTTTTAACCTTTGGGATGGCTGCTCCAGTTTAGGTTTCAATGGCAGCTTTAGTCGAACTCATTTGTAACAAAATATACATGTCAAGGTAATGCAATTTAATTTCTCAAAGCAAACCTTCTTTGAATTTAAGTTCACAGTTGGAGCTTGTTATAAGTATCCTGCTGCCAGGAGTACTAATATTTAGTAGATCTAATTACTTATATCCGCCTACTAGAATTATTTAGAATTAATTTTGCATTTTAGGTCTTAGTTATATGCTAGCCGCTAGAGTTTGGAAAGTATCACGAGAAGCCGCAACGAGAAGCCTTGGACCGCAGAAAATAAAAGTGATTTTTATGCAGACTACTCAAATTTAAAGGGTTTTATAAAGGTAGACCAAAAAATGGCGAAAGTTAAAGCCGGGCGTTGACGACTTGAGTAACCCTTTATCATCACATTATATGGCAACGAAGTTGCATAAATCTACGTATGTATGTAATAATAATGGAAGTAAATCTTTAGAAAACGCCACGTTAAATACTTTAGCCAAAATTCTAACGATTCAGCTACGCGTTTATATACTTTTGCCACTGAGGCTTTGCAGTAGTGCTGGAGCAAACATTGATATTATATCGATGCGTCGATGTATCGAAGTTTAAAATATCTATATATCGAAGTTGGCCAACAGAGATGTTTCTCCAGCACTACTAAACACCCATTTGCCGAGTGCAGAAGTGCTGGAGAAACATCTCTGTTGGCCAACATCGATATATAGATATTTAAACTTCGATACAACGATGAATCGATATAACATCGATGTTTTCTCCACCACTACTTTGTAGTATGGAAACTCACTCAAACTAAAGTGCGACCATCATCATCACCTATTCTTATAGCTCTATTTTATGTGGAAAAAAATATTAAAACAATCTTTCTAAAGACTGTTGCAAAAAGTAAAATCTGAAGGAGTCAAGTCAGAGTAGTAGCAGGATAGTTCAAAATGGCCCAACCGAAAGAGTCTAAAGCGACTTGTCGACATTTTTCTCAATATTAAAAGCTCTTGTCTCCCTCCTTTGGCAAAACGCCGATCCAAATGGTCTTTTTTACGCGAAATGGAAGTTTTGTAGTTGTGAATGCAAAACTATCTTCTGGTATTTTATCTTCAGATAGATGGAAAGCGATTACAAGCAGATTTACTTAATACAGTGTGCAAGTCGACACTCATTCCATTTGAAAAAATCCATTGAGTGAAGTCAAAAAAAACAATCTCGGATACTTTTTTGGAATAGCAGTGCTCTGCCTGTAAGAGTTTTTACCTTATACTTTAAAAAGCGAAAAAATCAAAAACGAATAAATACTATCCAAATTAAATCCTTTTGATTGAAAATGTCATTGAAAATAAAATAAGCTAATTTTATGGATTTAATAAAATAAATAAACATAGCAACCCCCATAAACACTAAACATTCGAATCCTTAAGATTTTTTATTACATTAATAAAGGGTCATCAATCTTGAGGTTATTTTTTTTGAAAATGCAAAAAAATACAAAAATTTCAATTGAATCGGAAAATCTTTAGTATCAATAGAAAGAACAATTCTTGCCATTCACTTTTTAAAGATAATCCCTTGCAAATGTTGGCCGCAACTGCGCCGTAGCGCATCCATGCGGAGGTTCCAATTTTCGATGACGCGCTCGAATAACAAGGGTAATTCTAACCTCTAATGCTTCAATTGTAACTGGCTTATCCACAAACACTTTAGGCTTCACGTAGCCGTAAAGTCGAACGGTGTGATATCAGATGATCTTGGTGGCAAATTCACCGGTCCGAAGCGTGAAATTAATTGTTCACCGAATCGGTTCAGAACGCGAATTTTCGTAATATAATTGTACGATTTGTAAACGTTGTTCGAGTGTAAGTTTTTTCATGATAAAAAGGCAATGGAAACTGAATAAAAACTTGACAGTACTCACGCGTAATTTATCAAAAATACCCTTTTGAAAAAAAAACCCCTCAAGATTGATGACCCTTTATTTCAGTTTCTAAGGCTGTATTTACTTAGTTTGTCATATTATGTATAATACAAAAACTTAGAACATGAACGAAAAAGTCATCACTATAATTCTTACATTTCCACAATCAAGATTGTTTGAGAAAAACTAGTTTCGTTTTAAGACCTTGGCTCGGTAGTCCTTGTATATCCAAAAGTGAAAAGTTGAGTCTTGCATTTCTGATTCCGACAGTTTTGCAAAAAACAGCAGCAGCTTTAAAACAAGAAATTACTTCGAGACTTGTTTTAAAAATTGCCACTACTTAACTGAGTTGAAATTCGTAGCATGCTAATTAGCTTGCCACTCACGCAGCGCCAGACGGCACAACAACAACAACGACAAAGCCAAAACAATGAAGAGGAGAAGGTTGACCCATACCCAAACCCAGACTCTGACCCCAAACTCTTTACTGCGCGGCCAAAAGTTGAGCCTGAAAGCAAAACCGAAACTGAGCTGTGAATAATATCAGGAAAACATACACACCCACACACACACACACCAACAACATACTCACACACAGATACAGTTGCAAATACAACAACACCAACAGAGGACAAGGCTGCGGTAGAAACAACTTTGACCAGTCGACAGCAAAGTTGCCCATGTACTTTCTACATATTTCTTATATTTCTCTTATTTATTTATTTGAATATATATCTCTCGCTCTATACATGGCCGCACTTTTGGTATTTCAGCTTGAAATACTTGAGAGTTGTCAACTTTATTATCATTTTTGTTTTTTCTCGTTTTTTGAACTTTTTGTAGCACATTTTCGTTGGCATAAAATTTGAATAAATTTTGCTATGGCTGAATATTTATGAAATTTGGACCACTTGTTAAAAAAAAACAAAAAAAATTCGATAACGCCAAATTGACTATTGGCTATAAACGGCATACAAAATGTGCAAAATGGCAACTGAAGCACGCTTACGGCAAACTTTTTTGGCCTTATTGAACACTTTGGCCTACGTTAAATAAAAACCAAATTGAAATTTTCGGTGTTGTGTTAGAAATCTCTTTTAAACGATTTGTAAACCAACAGCATGCTGTTCAATATTCAATCAAGAGGGTAGCTGAACATTATACATCTTTCAGAGAAACTTTTCTGAATCAAAGTTAAAAAAATTTAGAAAATCTATAGAGAAACTTGAGCCTTTAATTGAAAGTGATATGACAAGTGAATTGTAAAGCAAATCTTTGAATCTTTGAAAACTACCTTCAAAATGGAAATCAAAAAAAAAAAAAATTTTTTTTAAATTTAATTTTGAAAACCCAGCTAGAGGTTTCCGGGACTTTGAAGTCTAAGTGAAACTTGAATTAAACCTTTGGTATTTAAAACAAAAAGTGATATGACTGAAACCTTTTTTTTAGTGAATTTTAAACCATTTCTAGATTTGGTGCAAAGCATATCTTTGAATCTAGATTCCATCAAAAAGGAAATCTAACAAAAAAAATTTTAAATTATGTAAATAAAAACTTAGAAAAGCTACTATCTGGAGATTTTTGGCACACCCCAGTATGCAATCATCATTCAATTGAGACTGTAAGTGCTGTGACAGAAACCACTCTAAAGTGGGCTTAAAGCCAACAGCATGCTCTTCTTTCAGGTAGCTCTTTAAATTTATGAAAACTTTATAATTCTCTCTGTAGAATAAAATTAAAAATTTTAAGTTGTCACCTAGAGATTTCTGACACACACACCTATTGAAGAGAAACTTTAACAAAAACTTTGCACTCAAGTATAGGCAATAATCATAAGTAAGTGGTAAAAAACTTGGTTTGGTTATTACTCACGCTTTGGTCCGGTTGATGAAAACGTACCTGCAAAGAGAGCCGAAAGAAAGAAAGAGAATGCGCGAGAAAGAGCGCAAAAAGTCAATATAATTAAAAAGTTGTTACTCAATGCAGCGATTAAAGTAGAGACAAAAAGTGACACGGAATGAGAGTGAAAAAAGGATGAGTAAAAAGTGATAAATGCCAAAGATGAAACACAGTAAACGAACGAATCAAATTGACATAATCACATAAGGACATAAAGATACTCGAGTGTTCTGCGACAATACATATGAGATACAACGAAACGAGATTTCAAAGATACAATATATATTGTATATACATCATTAAATGCAGGCAGTCAATGGGCTGGCTTTCAAGTGTACTAGGACATACGGACGCAGGGACGGACAATTGAACGGATGGACAAGCGGACGGACGGCCAGCATTCATCATTGTAATGAGCAAACACAAAAGAGACTTTCGACTTGAACTCTTGACAGTGGCAGCTCAGGCTTATGTATCTTGACGATACATGCCGATAAAGCCAAGTCAAAGTGTGGGTGTCAGAGGGGTGCCGCCAGGCAATGTGACCATGGCATGAAAAAAAAAACATTCCCAGCGTTAATGATGGCGCTAACGACTTTGAAATACCTTTTTACTGAGTTTGTGCGTTACTTAGTTATTAGCAAATGAAGCAAGAGAGATTTATGTGATAAAAGATATAATATTTGGTAGAAGTATCTTAGCAGTCATCGAATCTTTGTAAAAAGGAGTTTTAATCGTGAAATGCTGTTTCTAAAGCAACTTTAAATTTATTTTTTCGTCTTGAATGCATGGACACACAACAAAGAAAGTGGTCTAAGGTTTACATGTGACAGGCTTGCTCTTATAGATTACAAAGACCAACATGGTTTAGTTGTTGGAAAGCAATAGGTCATTTTCGAAGTAATTTGCTGCGTAGAATCCGAATCCAGGGCCAGAATTGACCTATCAAGTCAGGATTTTGAGATATTTGAAACAAAACGCCGTTTTTCGGGTGCATAACCTCAAATATCTCAAGATCCTGACGTGATGGGCCAATTCTTACCCCTGATTCGGATTCAACGCAGCAAATTACTTCGAAAATGACCCTTAGCTTTCCAACAACAGACATGACCACGGTATTTGTAGGCCTGTGTTATGAGGCGTTAAATCCGAATCAGAGTGCTAAGATAACTTAAAAAACATTTTTTTCTTAAATTATGGTTTTCTACGAAGCTTTTTTTTATGTTTTTGGGTCTGTGAGCTTGAAACCAAGGTCCAAAACAGCTCAGGATTCTGAAATAACCTTCAACATACCACGCTTAATAAAGTTATTTGAGGCTTTTAGAGAGCGGATTCGTGTTCAACGACCCCAAAAACTTGTAGTTAGCATGGTCAGACTCAAAAACGACGTTTTTGTGTAGCTTCAAAACACCACACACCATATCTTTTTCGGGTCCGAAGATTTTGTTTTAACCTCATTGCGAAATATTTTTAACTAAAAACTTTTTATCAATACTTTCTATGGCTAATTGATAGTAGTAAGTAGTAGTGAATACGAAAATGGGTGACTCTAGCAATGTAACATGCAGAAGGAGTCATCGGAGAACCTCCAAAGCTATCTAAAGTATGATCGGGGTGACGTCGATATACCCAAGTCCGTCTGTCTTTCTGTACGAACAGCTAGATTTCAGAGATGGTAAGAACTAGAGCAATTAAACTTTCAGTTTGGATCCCATATTATCCTACGGGAACCAAGTTTATTTTATTGATATCGAGGTTTTATTGTATAGCTCCCGTAGGGGTGTTTTAGACCACCTCGAAAAAAAACTAAAATTTTAGATGGATAAATTGCTAATTTGGCATTCGAAAGTGTTTCAGAATTCCCAAGCACTGCACCAAATTTGATCAAAATCGGATGACCGATCGGTCAAAAAACGTGTTTGGTTCAAAATTCGTTGTTTTTCGTTTGTTTATGAAGATATCGTAACCAAATTTGGTGTTTGGCAGTCTTTAAGAGTTTCCCAGTACTTTAAAAAATTTGATCAAAATCGGTTTACTATATTATATAGCCCCCATAGGATCTATCGAAACCAAATTTGGTTAATACATATCTCTGGAGTTCTTAAGCAATATACCGGATTTGATTGCAATGTGTTGGTATAGGGTATCTCAAAGTCGTCCGCGTAAGAGAAAGCTTCTTTAAGAGTTTCCCAGTACTTTAAAAAATTTGATCAAAATCGGTTTACTATATTATATAGCCCCCATAGGATCTATCGTAACCAAATTTGGTTAATACATATCTCTGGAGTTCTTAAGCAATATACCGGATTTGATTGCAATGTGTTGGTATAGGGTATCTCAAAGTCGTTCGCGTAAGAGAAAGCTTCACTGAGAAAAACAAGGCGATATTCGTTCATATAAGAAAAAAGTCGAATAGATAAGTAGATTTTTATGTATCATCCAGAGCGTGCTAATAAAGCAGGAATCGATATAAATAGTACGTAAAACTCTGAATTTAAGTAATTCAATAATTTATGTAATTAATAATTGATTCTTATTTTTTTACAAAACCACGCATCTCTAATATTTTTACCAACATTTATTACCACTAAACTTTTTTGAGCGTTCAAAATTTTTAGCTAATTTTCTTATCATGTAGCGGCCCCCGAATGTTGCCCAGTCGGCTTATGCCTGATTCCTTAAATAGTTTATTTATCTTTCCGAAAACTTGTCGTCCCGAAATCTCAGCGAGCATACGAGCAAGTCTACATGGACTTAAATATTAATTCCCATCGATTTGGTATATACTTTATACATCGAAATTTCTTCTTCCTACCTGTTAGAAGCAGTTGCACAAACTTAATAATCTCTTCTCATCCTTTGTCTTAAGGGTATTAAAAAAAAAAAAAGACAGCCTGTAGCAACAAGACACAGCATTTGCCGCATGATAAGGCTGCAACAATGGCGGCAACAAAAGCAAGAACTTAATAAGAGCCATATTATGCAGTCTAGTCAGCGCTGCTTCTCATATATCTATGTTTGTGTGCATGCAGCTGAGTATCTGTGTTTGTCTCTTTGGGCACCTCGTGTTGCATGCTGCTAATCAATCACTGCATACTCAGCCACATCTAAGTTGGGTCTGGGCATAGTTCTGAGAGGCTTCAGCTCTTTCAGCTACTGCTTTCAATGGGCAATTATTGATTGATGCCAAGTGCACAACGTCGCAGTCTCTTAGTGTGTGTGTGTGTTAGCATGTATCTTGGTATCTGTGCATCTATGTATCTGTGTGTTAAACAACCGCCTATGAGCCTATGAGCTAGCTGCTGAAGTGCTTTGTAACCATCTAGTGCCCCTTTTCTACACTTTTATTTTTTATTTTTGCTCTTATGGGTGCAAATTCTATATTGTTGCAGCTGCAGCATGTCAATGTTAAGATTTTAGACATTGAAAATTTTTGTTGTGGCATAAGAGCTTAAAGTTTTAATGCATTATTGTACAAAGAGATGTACACACAGATACACACACATATAAGCATATGCAGTAGCTTGTGGTTATATACATGATTTGCTCAAGTTTCTTCAGCTGGAATATGAAAATACTCAAATCACATTGCACTTGTTTTATTTTCGTACTGCTGATGTGGAGGACTAACGAGATAGAAATACTAAGTTGGTTATGAACGTTGAAGAATATTTATGCGGCAACTCATTGTGGTAAAATTGTGCAACAATTTTGGAACCTTTTTTTGCTGGATGAATGAGTCGAGCTCCTTGCGAGATGGTTTAGATGCGAAGATACTATACTCTATACTCGAAGATACTATACTCGTTAATGTGTAGTATGCTCAGATCTCTTTGAATATTTTCAGCCGTACGAAGGTGTTTTAGTGTCGGTTCTAAGTATCTCCGATTGAGTTCGCGGAATAAAGTCGATTTGACCAAAACGCATTTTTCATGTGGTTTGAAACCGAATGTTTAGTTGCAAGAGGAAATAACACGAATCGGAAAAATGGGTTTAAAAAAGAACGCTTTTTATACTGAGATATTTTTTTAAAAAATTTCCCTTGTAACAAAAATGGCTAAGTCGTGTTCGATTTCGATAAATATTGTTGCGAAAATAATATTTTTGTGTAACTTTATTTAAAAGATAGAATAATAATAAAAAACTAGCAATATTTTGATAAAAATAAAATGTAAACAACATAAAGTATTAGCTTTTCTGTATCAAACAAAAATAGTTTTGTGCCAAGACAACAGGAGAATTTATCGGAAAAATAAGGGAAATATACGAGTTTATCAAAAAAAAAAAGGGAAATATCGACAAAAAAATTCGTTTTCGGTAGCACGCAAAAACGAATCCGAATGAAATTGTTCGGTTTGGTTTTTTCGTTTTCCGGAGCACGGCTGAATGTTTCTACTGTTTGAGTTCGTACAAAATGGGAAACCCTAAGTCCAAATAGAGCTTAGAACGGAGCTGTAGAGTAAGTGTAGTCCATAGAATGGATTTCATACTAGGGCTATTGATCTAAGGATGGTTCATGATAACATTTGGCACTGTACTGTGGAGTTATCCGCAAAATGTTCCCCAAGACACGATCTTTATTAAGCTCTGACATTGGAAATGTGAGAAAAGGACCTATGTAAAAGCACTTGAATGTCAGAGAAGTAGTAGACCATAAGACGCATCTTGTAGCAAAATTTCAGCTACGTTGGTTTTCGATGAATAGGGAAGTTGATTTAATCAAACTTCTTAGCTATCTGATCGTTTTGATATAAAGGTTGTCTTACTCCGTTGCTTTCACACCAGCAAGTACGAACAGAATAATAGAAGTTTATTTCCAATTTCTAGCGATATGGATGAGTAGGATCCGTCATGGCAGTTTTTACTCGCTTCAGATGCCACACCAAAATAACATGCCCTCTCCCCAGTTTACTTAAAGAATTAAGAATCACATTAACATGGCATATTTTCTTTATATGCGTTTCTATATTTAGCTTATCCTTATTGCTTCAGAATTACGCAGTTTTCTTTTCGACTCACAAAAGTATGCTATAAAATTTGTATCTCTTCTAAGAATGCGCATTTTTAGCACAGCTTTCTTTTAATCACTTTTGTTTTTGTCTATTTTAACGCCTACAAAAACGCAAAAATTTCTGTTTTTTGTCAAGATTAGAATTGCGTCTTGTTGCCATATGCCACACGTTGAGGCACAACAAATTTATTCAAATGAGTCATGAAAGTTAAGTAGACTGCAGGCAAATGACTCACATGTGGAAATTGTGTGGGATTTTCTTCGAAGATGATGAGTTTGCTGAGCAAGGCAACAACAAGATAATCAGCTCAGCTATCTAGGAGATTTTCATGGCGACGCGTAACGTTAGTTGGATAAATAAAACTATAAATATAAGCTATATCCAACAGTTATGTTGCTAGAGAGCTGAGGCTGTTGTTCCTCCTGGCGCTGTCATTGGCAATGTTATTGACATAAGTGTGCGTACAGTCAAGGCACGTGTTGTATAATGTCTGTAGTTTTATACGACACACACACACACACACACACACACACACAGATACGCTGATAATTCAATAAACTAAACAAAAGTCTGCTTAAGATTTATGGGTTTTCTGAACCCGCTACAACTCCAAAACTTGTGAAGACTTTATAAATCTTTTCTTGGCTTTCAACAAGGCAAGGCGTCGCTGAACATGTTTCCAACAAAGTAGACGCCCCTTAGTGGCACTTGGAGCACTTGGCGTCCAGCTTTCAATGACAGCAGCATACAAGCATACACACACACACACACACCATTACACGCGCCCATTTTAAAATGGCTGCCATAATGAACAGTACACGCAGTTTGGAACACGGCTGGTTCATAAATTGCCAACACTTATGCTCAATAAATGGTTATAAATCTGTTTTGCCGCTAAAATAAACGAGTTTGTATAGTACGGGCTAGGGATCTGTGCTGCTCGTGGGAATTATGAAGCACAACGCACAAAAGTAGGCAATAGACAAATGGCGTAAATGAAATATGCCTGTGGCTGCTGCAAATCTTTGTATAATTTTCGCGTTCCACAACAAAACATAACGGAATTTTCTTTATATATTTTGTAAACGTATAAATTTTTTTTTTTATTTTTAAAACACAAACATTTGTTACAGCCGAAAGCATGCCGCCCACAGCTGTGCACAAGGTTATGCCAACATTTGCCATAGATAGAAGAAATTGTGGGGATGTACAGGCGAACCAGTTTAACGTGCTCGCATTAAATTAATGGGCCTCATTTTGGCAGCACGGCAATAGCCAGTAAGACAGCTAGACAGTAGTCTCTGACTACAGCAAATTGATTAATTGACAGCTGACTCAGCAGTATTTCAACGAAACGGACAGCAGCCAACACTATGTACTACGTATACGTAATATGTCATACGGGTTATTGTCTTTGCTGCTAAAGTTGTTTTTTGTTTCGATATTGGCTTATATGGCCAAATGACAGACCATTTGATGTGTCAATAATGTGAAATGTTCTGTGCAAGTGAACATTTATTACTTGGCTATCGATAATATTTCATAAAAATCTTAATATGCCAAAACGCTTGGGTAGAGCAAAGGGATTATACATATTTATTGGCAATATGCAATAAAGCTTTAGATGCAAATTTTTCAGTAGCAAAACATTTAAAGTTTTACTGAGAAACAATCCAGCTTGGATAACTGCAGTTTTAATAGATAGCATTTAACTTTTGGTTACAGGGTTTATACCCAGCTCTAGTAGAGATTAAATGATATTTGAACACTAACAATTGTGGCAAACGAGCTCCTCTGCACAATTTTTCTATCTAAAACTGAATTGAGCATCTTTCATGGCTCTGCTTCATTTATTTTACATAGTATATGCAACAACTAGCTTTGATTTCCATATATATAGAATGTATGTTGGTATTTGTGTGTATGTGTTAGTGGTTTAGCGAATGTTTGTGAGTGTGTTTTAGTTTGTTTTCGATTTGACTTTCTAATTGTGCAATTTCCTTCAGGTAATTGCTTTTGCGCACATTTTGAGCGTTCATTGAAGGCTCCACACCCATGTTGCGGGAAAGTAGGGCGTGTACCCGCCCAATCTATCTTATAAGTAAGCTAATCAGCGAGCTGTTAATTACTAGCTACAGCTTATTAGTTCGTCCATTTGATGAGTGGCAATTAAAGTCTAATGCGATTTCAAAGCTACAACGCATAAGCAAACAAATTGAAAAACTTGACATTTGCATAATAAAACCACAACATACATATGCAAAAGGACAAGGGAAATGCTGATATGCAAACAGAGTCATAAATTGTGACATTTGCCGTCAGTTTGAATTTTTCACAAGGCATCGAAGTTCAGTTCAGCTCAGTTGGGTTCGGTTTGTATCTAAATTTTATGCGCTTGAATGGAGCACACTCACATAGGATACTTGTAGAGAGTGGAGTGAGAGACATGCACACACAGCACTCTCTCTTAACACGCTAAGCCAAGAAAAAGGTAACAAATACAAAATGGAGTGTAATTTGCATATGCATATGCATGGCTGTGTATGTGTGTGTTTGTGTGTGCGCACGTGCATGTGTATGTATGTGTGAGTGTTTTATCCCTTCAGTACGCACTGTTTGTGTTTGGTCTCTTAGCTTTTTGTGTATATGGGTGCTAATTCCCACCGCTGCACTACAATTCGTCAGTCATTCGTTAGTCCATTTTATGTCTATTGTGTCAATTGTCACAAGCGTTGGCGAAAAGAGAACTAAAAAAATGAGTTTAGTTTTGAAATCATGATTTTTTCAAAGGGCTTTTAAAAATTTTTGGCAAAAATTTGATGGAATTCGATAGCTGGTAACTTTTAAGTTCTAAGTGTATTTAATACATGTTACTGGCCGCAAACGTTGTGCCGGGGAAAGACAAAATATTTTATTTTTTTTTTGGTATTATATGATCATACAATAAAATTTCTTTAAATTTAGTAAACGGCACAGCAAGGCGTGACGGGAAAGCTAGTAAAAAATAAATTGAATCTTATTATTTGTTGCCTTATAGTTTTTTTTTGTACGATTAATAGATTTAGAGTTACATGGACTTCAACATTTTTCAAAATGATGGCCGTTCCCAAGAAAGAGGAGAATAGGTCACCGTTTAAGACTATTTAAGAGGTTCTGAAAACAATAAGCAAGAAAATTTCCAATGGCCAATTTTTTCAAGAACAAGTTTTTTTTTTTGACATTTTTACTGTTTCTTAACTTTTCATATAAAAAGCCGCGAAAAAATTTCACATTTTTGTGATGCAGTAGCTTTTGAGTGATTTTTTTTTTATTATACTTTTTAATTCGATACAAGGTTTATTAATTTAGGGTATAAAAATTATGTATGCAACATATTTCTCTCTATTTCAAAGACCTTAAAGTTTTGGGTGAAGAAAATTTATAGATTTATACTTATTTTTATACTAAGATTCTTGATATCGGTTGGTTTTTGGTCAATAAAATTTTGCAAGTTATAATAATAAAACTCGACAAAGGCGTTCCATTTTTAAGTACCGACCCGAGATTGAAATTTATACTATAATCCGTTGGGAATTTATTAAACGCAAGTTATTGGGAAAACTACAGCGACCAAAATCGATATAAAGACTCATACAGACTGAAATATAAAAATTCTTTTAAGGGAATGGGATGAACAGAATATATTATATACTGTATTTTCCGACTATAACTGACCGACTTATTTTGGATTGTCCAAGGGAAACTTATATTTTTTGCGTAAAAATCCAGGTCATTTATAAATTGGTAGGGTAAGGCGGGCAAACCCGACCGGTACTGTTTCTGCAACAAAAGCGAGCTAATTAATATTAACGTTGTCGTGTAGAGCATTAAAAATAACCAAAATGGTCTCATGCCACCAACGACAAGAAGTATATTTAAGATTTTTAATTAAAATAATTAAATATTTATTCATATGTAATTTTTTTCTTGTAAATGAAAGTGATTGAAGCGGTCGGGTTTACCCCCGGCCAGAAAGAATTAAAAAAGTGCCAGAAAGTTGCGGCAAAGCGGTAGCGTTCATTTAACATATCGGACGCGTTGATCCGATGTCCAATAAGCATTTTGTAGCGAAAACCAATTACTAGGTCGGATTTGCCCCACATTACTCAAATAATTATTTTTATTATTAGCAAATTATGGATTTGTGTTAAATTGATTTATGTGTTGCAGGATCAAATGCCAATGAAAGTTATGCGGAAAAGCCCATGAGAAAGACCAAAAAGAGTCACTGTGACGTCAGAGTATCACAGCGCTGTCAATTATCTTGAGTTAACAAACTGACAGAAAATGAATGCCAAACGTATCGGTTGTGACAAGGAAAGGAACTAGTACTGTTGAAAATGTGACCAGTCCAATGTACTGAAGAAATATGTTATCTCATAAGTGTGGGTACACAGACTTTTATGCGGCAGGGCTGCTGCCTTGAAATCAAGCTGTAGGTAAAAGGTAAGCCAACTTGGCCTAATCTGCATAATAATAAACCAGACCAAAACACACTCACACAGCAATGTCAAATTGCTGGCATACAACATTGGCAACAACAACAACAACAACATTGGCAACAACAATAACAACAAGTTCTCCTGAATATCGCGTATTGTGAATTTTCAACTTTGCCCGTTTTGCCATATTTAATATTGTGTAAATTGAATTTCCATCACTTTATGATTACTTGATGCTCTCAGACGGAAATATGCCCCGGAAAAAGCAAATAGCTTAGACCACTCAGTACTCTTATCCTAACTGCCAGACCTGACTTTTGACGGTTTCTTTGCAACATTTGTTTATTTCTAGGCGCTAGCTTGTCGCCTTAACCAAACATTACCAAATGGCTGCTATGACCCAGTTCCAAGTGCTCACCAGTAACAGCTTCGCTCCGGCTGCTGCTTGTCTATTTGTTTGTTTGTTTGCATTGCTTTTTGGCTTATCCTGGCCCAGCTCTTTGGCTAAATGTCATATTAGTTGTGGCAACCAAACAGCCAAAGGGCAGCTATTAGACGCACTTAGCATGAGGATTCCTTTTTGGAATCATTTTACTCGCTTAGCGTGCTGAGGCACTTAAGAGATATCGTATAGCTGCTGGAGACCTCACAAATCATAAGGATTAGAGAGTTAAACTGCTCTAAAGAGATTGTTAGCAATTTGAGTATATGTACTTCAGTACTGACAAGTGTTGTTTGTGGAAAATTAGACATGTTCCAACAATTCTTATGGTATATGATGTTGTTTACGCAAAAGTTTGATGGATAGTTTCTTTGAGTATAAAGATCAAAATTCAAAGTGCTCTGCAAAAACTTCAGAAAAATTTGTAAAATTTCGAAAAAAATTTTGAAGACATTATCCATTAGTAAAAAAAACGTTGAGTGAACTTGAAAAGTTTGAAGGTCAAAGCTGTTGGGCATTCCTGCTCTCATGAGTTACATCGAAGTTGGTCATGCCCAATTTTAATTAAGCCATTTAAATGGGCAAAGAGCTCTCTTGGCCCAGCCAGTCACCCATTTGACGCTGACAAATTTCCGTTGCCAATCTTTAGGACGCAACGACTAAAAAATCGAATATTTTACAAATTCTTTCGATTGCACTTAATATGCGTTGAAGTTTCTCACTTCAGAGCATGTTCTCGCCCACTTGGACTACGGATTTCGGACTAGAACTTGTCACTGACAGGTTTTGCACTAATAAAATTTTATTGCCAACGGTAAAGTGTAGCTGGCTTTTACAGTTGGCATTCAAAATTTACAGTTTTAAATGCGTCTAAGCTAGGTGTGTATGTGTGTGTGTGTGTGTGTGAATGTTGCGCCGTCAGTTTGTCATTGTCATTGTCATCATGCAAATGGAGTAACATCCGCCGGCAAACTGCAACCTTGACAGTCAAGTTACCTGCATGCTGTGCATTGAGATAGACACGCACACATATACAGCTAAACATTTACACCTGCGGAAAGACACCTGAGAGCTCTTAAATTGAATTTTATTTCTTTAGAACATTTGTGTGCAGTTGGCTGGGTGACATCATCATCATCATCTGTTTTACATTGGGAATAGAATCTAGACCAACAAATTTCATTTCTAAGGCGTGCCACAAATGTTGCCTCAATTCATCGAAAGTTATGCCTCGCACTTGCAATTGTGCTCTCACGCACTTACTCTTCCTGACACGCTCGACAAGAGAGATACTCGTAAAGCTTTTTTTTGTGAATGAGTGTGTATTTTGTTCTGTGATGCCACTTGCACTTGGTCTATGTTTAAATTTGAATATTTAAACAATTTTTAAGTAAGTGGTATATATGTGTAGTATGTATAATAAAAAAGGATTCCCTAAGGAGTTTGTAATGCCGTTGTTACATCGGTTTCACAACGGTAAGAAAAAATTAGTCATGATATATTGTTATATATGAAAACCTTGATCTGGGAGACTATGAGAGATAAGAACATTAAAGTCTAAGAGATACCTTCTTTATGTACACAACTATATCTGGTTTTCCGGCTTAATTGAGAGTACGAGAATATATCAGTTGTCCTGGGACTCCCAAAAACTGCAACTAAAATATAATTCTTTGCTTATAGGTACAACAATAATAAACATAACATAGGCCCACAAAAAAAAAAAAGAAGTGGTGTGAAATTTCATTGAAACAGGCCTAGCTTTCCTTATGAATTTTGTGACACTGAGTCCTGATCTGAGATCCAAAATACCACAGCTCGTCAGGTCTTTGGCATAAACTCTGAAATCATTATTATTCAAAGTATTTTGAAGATTACCTTCAGATTCAGTGAACTCAAAAAAATGTAAAAAACATTGTTCAAAATAAAAAATTAAGAGAAAATTGGCTTTTTGTTGTTTATCTCAGAACCCTAGGCTGCTGGGGTTTTATTCAAAAGTCAGGTTCGCATTCAGCGGCTCAAAATCCATATGGGAAGACCTTTCATATGTAAAGACCATGACACTTTTTCTTTTTAGCTGAGAGTATTTGGAGTCGTTTCTCAACTCAGCTTATTCTATTGGGTCGTTCAATAAGTAATTTCGTTTTTTTTAGTGCAATGTAAACACGATTTTTTTTATTGTGTAAAACATTTTATGAAATTATATATTCTCCATTTTGATCCAATACCTTTTGCCATCTTTCGGGCAAGAGATTGATTCCACGCTCATAAAATTTTTGATCCTTGCAGGCAAAAAACTGGTCCAAGTGGTTTTTGACGTCCTGATTTGAGGTGAAGGTTCTCCCATCCAAATAATTTTGCAGAGACCGGAACAAGTAATAGTCCGAAGGTGCCAAGTCTGGAGAATATGGTGGGTGTGGTAGCACATCCCGTTCAAGCTGCAAAAGCTGTTGGCGAGTCATCAAACTTGTATGAGGTCTCGAATTATTCTGTTGGAACACTACACATTTTCTATTGATCAATTCTGGCCTCTTCTGTTTGAGTGCATCACTCAATTTGTCCAGCTGATCACAATACACTTCAGAATTAATCGTGGTATTGTCGGGCAAAAGCTCAAAATAAACGATCCCTTTGAAATCCCACCAAACAGACAACATAACCTTTTTTTGGTGACTATCGACCTTCGAAGTGGTTTGAGCTGGTTCATCCTTTTTAGACCATGATCTCTTGCGCTTTACATTCTTGTAAACAACCCACTTTTCGTCGCCAGTAACAATGCTCTTCAAAAATGGATCACTTCTTTGACGTTTGATAAGCAAATCACAGTCGTTAATGCGACGAAGCAAATTTCGTTCTGTTAGAACATGAGGGACCCATATGCCAAGCTTCGAATTTAATCCTAGACGTTTCATGTGCTTGTGAACGGTCGCCATAGACAAATTTAATCTTTCAGCAATCTCTCGAGTTGTTATTCGACGATTTGCATCGACCAACGACCTTATTTTATCCACATCGGCTTCAAGAGGCCTTCCAGGACGTGGCGCATCCTCAAGATCGAAATTGCCGGAACGAAATTTTGTAAACCAATTTTGGCATTGGCGTTCGGTCAACACATCTTCTCCGTACACATCACATAATTTTCGCCTTGCATGAACTGCATTTTTACCCTTTTGATAGTAAAACAGTAAAATATGCCAAAAATGCCGTTTTCGATCTTCCATCTTCGATAGGGTACCAAACAAAAACTATTCCAAAATATGTTACAAAATTTTTTACAAAAAAGCCTTACTATATCAGCTGTTCAAATATATAAAGGTAAAGCGGTTAAGTCTGAAGTTGGCTGCGAAAAAATTCAATAAGATCAGCTGTTGTCATCAAACGAAATTACTTAGTGAACGAACCAATATTAAGTCTCTAACTCAGAGTCAACAAAAAAGTAAACTTTTCTTGAATTAAACATATCACGTATAGGGTGGGCCATCTGATGGTTTAGTTGATAATAATAATTCATAATTCGGAACTTACTCGTCCAAAGTGGATGCTCTTGGACATGTGTCAAGTTCGAAACTACTCAATTTTAGTCATAGATCGTTAAACAACCAAACAATGCGTCAAAATGGTACAGGAGTTCTATAAAAATTGTCGTTCTGTGAAAATAAAGTTGAGGCCAGTGACGACGAGTCGCCGGCAACATCGACGTGCTATTGCTCATTAGAATAAAAATAAAAAGAAAAAAAAACATCGACATATCGATCGTTTAATGAAGCACCCAAAAATCCGAATAAAATTGTCCGGTTTGGTTTTTTCGTTTTCCGGAGCACGGCTGAATTTGTTTAAAATACAAGATTTGTTGAATGGGTATAGAATGGGGATTTCAAGACCTGTGCCAATTTAATATAATATAATGTTTATGAAGAGGTCAGTGGAGGCTATTCCCGGTCTATCGAAGTGCTAATCTTTTTTATGTGCTTTATTTGTTTCGAAAGAGATCTCTTGATAAATTGTGACTTATTTATGTCAATGATTATATTGCTTTTTGTTTTTATTGGTACTTAACACAACGCTTACCTTATTTTTCATTAGCAGTTTTTTTGCCAAAAAGTTGTTGATAATTATATAAAATTTAATTAATTTTGCTTCAATATATTATATTTTTAATTATAGCTTTAAGCGCACACACGTTTTGTTTTAATTTTATTTGTATATTATTGTTACGATTAATTTAACGATTATTAAGGATCATTGAAGTTTGCATTTTCATGCAGTTATTGAAGGGTTTTTTGATATATGTATGTAATGGGTTTTTATTTTTTTGTGGCTCAAATGCCAATAATATATGTTAATTTTAACTTTGTGGCAACTTTTTGCGCTTAATAAACAATTAATTGTTGGTTTAGTTTAGCATAATGTTGTAGCTAGTATATTTATTGTTGTATACATCAATAAGTGAAAATAGTTATATATAACACACACACATAAAACTTATCAAAAACACATATAGTTAGTTAATATATATATATATAGGTATATATAGGTGTATGTATGTAAGTACATATATATATAAAATGCATATTCTTTGTTTTTTAACGATATACTTTTCTTTTTTTTTTGCTGCATTTAACAAGTGCAGTTAATTCATTTCAAATTCAATTGATATGAGCTCTTTTTTTTCATTTAAAACCAAATTAATATTATTATTGCTCTTACTTAGTAATCAAAACATGGCGCCATTTTTTTTTCGCTTGCGTTTCCGGCAAAAACGCGCCAAAGTCGCGCGCGTTTTTAATACTAAAAAGCTGCTTGGACAGCTGCTGGACATGCTTATGCTTTTTGTTTACTTAACTTTGTTGCGTATGTGTGTGTGTGTGAGTATGTTTGTCTCTGTCTTTGTATGCAACATCAATAAAACATTAATACAAATTTTTCAACACTTTTATAAAAACGCGATATTACGACGATTGTTTACATTTAAATATATGTATGTATATTTTGTTATAATTTAAATTAAAAAGAGTAGCTAGTATTTTAGGGTTTTACAACACTAACACTTTAACAACACTTTACAAACAGAGACATTTGTTGTATGTTTGCATAAGTTATAAGGTCTATGGGTATTATATGTTACGATATAGACGTATATTATGCTGTGTGCTTGATGATAAATTTTGTTAAAATTTTATTTTGTTTATTTTTTTTGTTAATAATTTCACATCACAGCCAATTGGTACTGACGATGGGTTCACGCACTCGTCTATAGCTCGCACTCGCTTTCACGCATTCTCTGCCGCTCGCTCTGTTCCTCTCTCTGGTGCCATACTTGCTGGGTAGGGGGTGATATTGATGTTGGCGTTGGCTTTGGCAAATTTCTTAGGCAAAAACTAACAATTTGGGGGCCTTTGTTATCCATCTGGGAAATTGCCGGGTCCCAGCTGGAGTTTATCTCACTTGGTCTCTCCCATTGTCTGGCCTACAACTATAATGATCACAATAAATACGGCCAGCAGCACCAAGATGCAACATATGGCAACGGCCACCATGGCGCTATTACTCATCCAAGCGGCTTTGACGACGATTTGTAGAACTTAGAGCTTCACTTTAAGCCACTTGGCTTTGCACTTTGCACTTTACTTGTTTACAATTAAGCTCGATTTAGCTAGCAATCGTTGTTAGTTTATTGTTTATTTTCGATAGAGATCTGTGGCTTACAAAAAATAAAAAACATACGTAGTAGTACATTGTATACTACTTTTGTGCACACTTGAGCGCAGTGCTCGTCCATCAAGGCCCAATCTCGAAAACAAATCGAGACCCTCTACGCTCAATTGTCATAACTTTCCATTGACATTGACAAATGCGCATTCCCGCCCACAGCATTTCGCAAATTCTCTATCTCTATCCAAAAGGGTTGACTAACTGGTCTTCTTTGCATGAGCTGCACAAAATGACAGCTCTGTGGACAACCCAAAACTTGTCGTTTCCCCCTTTGGATTCTATACGCAACAAATTGCACATTGTTTATGGTATGGTGGCGTGTGTGTGTGTCCGGGGCCGGAACAGGACAGTTTATCAAGTGGAAATATGCCAAAAATCACGAGCAACAATTCCAGAGCTGTTGAGTTGATGGCAAAAGCTTTTTGACAAATGATTAATGTCATGACTGCAATTTGGATTGAGCCCAAAACTGTTGAGTGACTTAGGACAGTAATCGAAACTGATTGCAGTTTGAAGAATCGATTGTAATTCGTATGAAATAAGTTGTTACTAATTGGTCAAGGTTTTGACAACCGAAAATAGGCTTTTGATCAGACAATGCAAAGTCGGAAACTTTTTGATATGCTGCTGATTAAAGTGAAGCGAAAATATTACATTCAAAACAATGGCGTTACAATGGGGACTTAAGAACTTAAAATTGCTTAAGTGAATAAGTTCATATTCCTCTAAGAAAATTTTCTTTTAACTTGCAACCTAACACAATACACTAGGCTGACTCAATAAAAAGAGGTGTGTGCATTACACTTTCTATGTAAATACTTACAAAAGAAATTTTATAGCTTTTTACAATTTGAAAAATTCAACACAATAATACAAACGACAAACAGACATCCTTATCACTTAAAATAGTAAAGCTGGCTGAAAATAAATGTCGCAATCTTAATTAAATTTAAAAAGACAGAAGAAAGCCATAGTAGCACATCAGCGTTAAGGGAATTGTTATACGTGCCGTATACTTAATTAGGTCAGCATACGTAATGCATTACAAAAACGCAATATATGCGTTTAAAACTAGTTAAAAATTAAAGACAACATCTTAGTTAAACCAGTAGACAGAATAAAGTTATTGAGACTTGCAGCATGATGATACTATAAGAGAATTGGCATACGTGTCGAATACTTAATTTAAGCATTATAAATAAGCAAAACATTCGCTTACAATTAAGTTAAGTTCTCAGTTTCAACAGAAGACAGCGGAATGTTGTCGAGAGCTGTAGCTTGCTAATATTTGTAGGAAATTGTCACACGTGTCGTATACTTTATATCACAGAAATACATTACAAAAATGCAAACAATCATTTGAGCTGATTGAAAATCAATCTTGCAGTGCCAGAAGAATGCAAGAAGAATGTTAGGTATAGTTGTAGCCTTTTGTTATTTGTAATAAATTGTCACACGTGTCGTATACTCAATTAGATATTACACAGTAATGCATTACAAATAAACAAAACAAGTTGAAAAAATTTTTGACAATCAAGTTTAAACATAAGACAGAAGCGAATCTACGAGAATTGTAGCATGTTGATATTGGTAGGAAATTGTCACACGTGTCGTATGCTTTATAACATAGAAATATATAACAAAAAATATTTCCCTAAACAATCTTAACTAAGCCAAAAGACAACATAAAGTTATAGATTGTTGTAGCTTGTTTTTATTTTATTTTTTTTTTATTTATTTGTGCAGCTTGTTTATATTTCTAGGAAACTGTCACATGTGTCGTATACTTAATTATATATAACACAGTAGGAAATTTAATTAGTGGCCAACAGTGCTGGCACTTATTGACAAGCGTCTCTATTAAATGAAAATGACAGGTTGACAATAATAATAAAAGTCTTTAAAATAATATTGAGTCTGGTCGCAAAAAAAAAAAAAGCTGACTTTTTTTCTGTTGACATTTTGCCAATGAAAAATAATAACAACAACTTTGAAAGAGCACAAAGTGAATGGAATTGGCCAAGGGAACAACAACAACAAAGTGAAAAGTTTTGATAAGTTTTTGCACTATGGACCTAGGTATTGCCAGGGGCAGAGAGCAGCGTGAATGAAGGCATGTAGCAGTAGCATAAAAACTAATGCAACAAAGTTGTCGCAGCTGTTGACGGCAACAAAGTGACAAAAAAATAGCTACAACAAAACATTCAATAGAATATTCACACAGGACATACGACATAGGACATTTGCATTCCCAGTGAGAGACGTATCCATTTCAATGCACGTGAACAAAAAAAAAAAAATAACCAATATGGCGAACCCTCCCTCATCATAACAAGTTTCAGTTCAAATGTCCGCCAAATGGCCAAATAGTTCAGTTAGGGTCAGCTAAACGCAGTAGACGCTCCATTAAGGCTCGAGACATTTGCCTTTTGACACGCTTCATTGTTTTTGGTTGGCCGTTACGTATATTTATAGAGCGCCAGCTGAGCAGCTGACGTCATGCGTGACCAGTGCTCAGAGAGAGAGAGAGTAGCGATTTAATTATGCCGCTCACGCACATAATTCGCATTCGTCTCTCGGTTCTTATCATTTATGAGGAACCGTCGAAGTCTGCGGTTGCTGATTTGAGCGTTCTTTAAATATTTCAGGGATACGTTTTTTTTTGTTGTACTAGCACGTGCACTAATGTCTTCCGTTGTTTATGCCAGCAAACGCTCGTTGTGTCGCATCACGAGCGGGTTTGGAGGAGTACCAAAACAATGGCATAGTTTGAACTTTTTGGCTTGGAGCGAGAGACCTTTCGACGCTTTTGTTTTTGGTTTTTTTAAATTTTTTTTGTGTGCGCTGCTAATTTGACCTTCTTTTAGGGGGTTGCTTTTTTATAGCTTCTCTTTGAATTGCTCAATTAATATTAATGAAGTGACCTTGGCTTTAACGGTGTCTGTGGTGGCAAGCGCGTCTTGATTTACCTGTCATGAATTTGCCAATTAAAATAAGGCCAAAATAAGCGCTACAAAATGGTGGTGCAGTAGTGAAGCTCTAAAATTTCAGCGGTTTGGTAAAAACCAGCAGGCGTTCAGCGCAAAAATTTTAAATGGTTTAGCTCAAAATCTAAAGAGATTTATTTCAAGCACATCAGAAACTAATCTCTTTAAAATCCTGAGATAATTGAAAACTAACGCCAAGTATCTGAGATTTTCTTTTAACATATTTTTGTAAACGAAAAACGAACAACATAATGTTTTTGGAATGCTAAAAGGGACGCGCATCATTTATCGTCTGTAGGGTTTTATGTACTAGCGAAGAGTTTTACATACTGCAGCTAAAACATACGAAGCTAAAACAAATATTTGATATGGTCAAAAGCAATTAAATCAATTAAATAAACATGGCTTAGATGTCCTTTGCAAACAGTTGGAGAATGTGAACGTGATGAAAATGCATTGAAAACCGTCTTAATACATAAAATTTAAGCCCACTGTGCCAAATTTGACTTTGTTTTGCAATTTACTAAAGATTAAGTTGTAATAACTCAATTTATTAGTTTATTTTTAGCTTATCAACAAAAACAACAACTTAATTTATACAATATCATGGAACTGTGTGTATTATCGTAGTTCATCAATCAAAGCTGGCTGCGTGTTGAACGAACAAAACGAAATGCAAAATAAGTGTACGGACAACATGACGTATGCTTAACAAGCCGCCTGTTTCCATTTTGTAAATGCCATGACTCCTTTGTGCGAGTATATATGTGTGTGTGTGTGTGTATTTGTAGTTGTTGTTGTTGGTTGTGGTATGTAATGTGTTTTATCGCCTGCCATAAAAATTTCAAAAGTGATATTTATATTTGTTTATGGCAAACCAGACTCCTTATCCATGCTCAGGCGATTTAGGATTATATACTTTTTCAGAGGGTATGGGTTGATATATAAAGGGCAGTAAGCGAGACATCTCAAATAACTATATTTATGTGCGGAATTGTGGTGTGTTTCTGAATATATGTGATTTTCGATTCGATCATAAATTTAGGATTCGACCATTTAGGATTGAATGCAAATTTTAACAGAAACTAAGCTATTGGCTCTTACAATAGTTCCCATAAATGAAACTCTTCCTTAAAGAGCATGCAAACGTCAAGGTCACACACTTTATTTTTCTTTGCTGTTTTTTTTTTCGATTGCTCTTTTTGACCCTGTCAGCTGGAATGAAGAGATGGATATGAACATTTGTGTATGACTTTGATTATTTTTGCATTGCTTGGCAACAATTTCAATTTCCAGAAAGAGAAAACCAATAAAAACGAATGTGAAGAACAGACAAAATCTCGCAAAGATTTACAACACATTTGTCTGACACATATTGTCCGTTGTCTATAGAGCCTTTAATTAAATAAGACTAACGGCACACACACACACACACACAGATACACAATAAAAACAAACAAGAGCCAAAGTAATAACAACTACTATAAGAACTCTTGTCATTTGCATTTTATGTACAAAATAAAATAAAATTTGCAATTTAGTAAGTTTTATGCGAACATTTGCAAAATCTTTTTGCTACTTACAACGACTACAACTTCGACTCTGATTCCGACAGACTATAATTTCGGAAATCTTACGGACTTTGCTCATACGTTGCGCAACTAAATGAACCGTGTGAGCGAGAACTTAATGCTTTGGGCGCTGTTTTGGTGACGCAACAAAATTCCTGCTACAGACTAGTGACGCAAGTCTCTCTCCCACACAAACTCACATATTAAAAGAGCGAGCACAGGAATGGTATAAAACTATGACATCTTGCTGGCGGTGACGTAGGCAAGATTTTTTGCGGTTTTCGCATTGGTTTACGTCGTCTGTGCGTTGAGGCATAAATTCAATTTTCACTACTATGCAGGCGACAACGTTAGGCAACATCCAAAACAAACGCGTTGACAGGGGATGAAACCTCTGGGAACTGGTTGTGTGTGTTAAGCGTTGAAGCGTACTGCGATTTGTCAAAAGGCTTAAGCGTGATCTTCAAATGTAATTCACTTAAAAGTCATAGCAATAACAGCAACAACAACAATAGCATTCAAAGTTGATTGCAGAGAAAATTGCTGTGCTTAAAATATTGCGCATACGCCGAGTAATTGCATGTAAAATTAAAGCCATCATGACTTGCATGGGCATTCTTGCAGCAATCTTTTACTCAAGTTCAGCAGCAGCTTTTCCCCATCTTTTTCCATAATTTTATTTTTAAAGTCCTGACCTTGGGCCAGCACCTGTCCTGTGCCAAGGCACGAGTACCAAACGCGGTGGCTGTTGTTTATATGCCAGCAAAGTATTTAAAGAAATCATATATTCGTCTACGACTATTACTACAGTAGTTGCCCAAAAATTAAAACGTTTTTATTTTATGTTATTGAGTTGGTCGGCAGTAATTTTTAAGGTTAAAAAAATTAAAAGAATAGTGTTTTATACATAATCTTGCAGATCTGAAAGGCACAACTATCAAACCATTGTTGTCTAATGCTCATTTTTTGCATGACTTAAAATTGCGAAATTCTTCAAGAAAGTTCTTTAAAATGGTCAGAAACAAATACAACAATTTTGCAATTTGAAAATCTGCGCATAATGCGTGCAGCTACTGTACTACAAGTATATAGTATAGTAGCATAGTATAAAAATGTTGAATACTGCTTTAAGGCTAAATGTTTTTGTTGTCTCTGCAAGGAGCCACGAAACAAAAAATGCAATGTCAAAAGTCAAAAGTGCATTAAAATAATTGCACTTGCTTAGTCGGCACTTGCTGCTTGCTCAAGTTCTCTCGCAGTGATTGTTTTTAGAACTGACAGAGTAAGAGAGACTAGCTTTGTGTGCGTGTGTGTGCAGGTATGAGCGCCGCTGACTGTGTGTGTGTGTGCGTTTCCGCTTTCCTGTGTAGTCTACACAAGTGTGTGCGTGTGTGTGCAAAGGTAAAGCAACAATACAGCTACACTTAAACTTGATTCTTGCATCGCTTTTGTCTTAGTTTTTAGACAAGCGTCGCGACGTCTGCCGTTTATCATGCAGTTTGCTCTTGCTCTTCGCTCTCGTTCACTCTCTTCTTCTACTGTTACCTTTAATGCTCATTGTTGCTTGCATAAAAGAGATTTGTATGCTAACTGCATGTGAGTGTTTATGTGTGTGTGCGAGTCAACTCAACAACACAGACGACGACGTCGACGTCGTTCTCTTTGTATGTTTGCCCTTGTACCAAGATGAGTCTCTGCTGCCTGCCTGCTGCTCTCTCCACACTACGCAGCTGACATTCTTGTTACTTTTTTTGTCGCTTGTCCTGTTGCATGTTTCGTTTTCACGTTTTCAGCTTCTCACTTTAAAAAGCTAACAAGAAATGCCGCACAAAAGCATTTTTTTATTTATATACTATATATGACATAACAAAAAGTCATAAAGAAAATACCAGAGAGGCTGCTGCAAGCAACAAGAAAACTCAACTTGTCAGAGTCACACTCGCTACCTCTCCGGCTGAGTGCCCAAGATTGATGAGTTTTTTAATTTAAAATCATTTGCATATTCCAACTACTATATGTTAAGGTTATTTAAGTCATATTATATTATAGCCATAAACAATTTATTTATAACAAAACCACCAAGCGGACCTTTTTGTATACAGTAAATCATTCTATTATGCATACATTTTTCATTATTTTGTTGAAATTGAAATTAGTTTTTGTATTTGCAGTTTGTTGTTCTATATGCTCATTGTGCAATTGTAGTTCAAAAATATCTAACGCTTTTGTTTGTTATACACTGTTATACACTACAGGGCTCAGGGTATCCAAAAATTCGCAAAATTAGAGAAAAAACTAAGAAAATCATTTTTCAACTATGGAATTCTCTCGTTTCATAGGCAGCAATCAGGAAACAAACTATTCAAGAATACTACCGATAAACATGGTGTACAGTAGTTTCGATGGCTCAAGGATCTTTTTCAGGAAAATTGAATATTTTTGTCAAATTTAACTTTTTGAATTAAAATTTTGATTTATTTAATTTTGATTTAAAAATTTAAGATTTGCAGTAGAAATGGTAGCATATCAAAAAAAAAATATTAATTTGAACATTTTTTAAGTGTTTTACAAGTTAGAAAACATTCGTCATCTGTAGAATTTCACCGGACACAACCATGCAGACCGAACTCCTTTGGTGTTGAAGGAATTACAGGTATACCAAATATTATAATTTTCAGGATTGTTGAAATCTTATTAATACTATTCCGTATCATAATCTTTGCTTTTTTAGTACCTTTCTTTAGCTATTAACAATTTAATAAACTCACTCTTTTAAGCGTATCCCAGTGTCGCTCAATAACCCCGAACTGATTAAAAATTTATTTATTTGTGCTATCTTTTCAAATGCATTGGCAATTTTTGTTGCTGTTATTGGCTGATTGTTTAGACTTTTAGATTGATTGGCTGAACACTGGTTTGATATTATTTATTTATGCATTTACAGCCTATATTCAAAATGGCAAGAGTTAATTTTGCTTGGCATTGATTATGTGCAACATTTGAATAGACAGACAGCACTGATTACACTTGGTTGGAGTGTTCGCTGCTCACTGGACTGTGCTGCTGCCTTGCCTTGCCTCATAATCAGGCACCTAATTACCATCATCATCTTCATCATCATCAATGTATAATATAGCCTGAAACTTTGCTGCTAACTTGGCTAAGGTTTTTCAGTTATTGTTGTTTCAGCTGCTGCTGCTGCTGCTAGTACTAGTAATGATTTTTATTGAAACTGACATTGGATGGCTTGACTCCAAGCCATATCCATTCATTCGCCCTCTACGTATTTTATGCGACCCTTTATTCGCTTATCAGTGCGCTGCGTTTCGAGTCTTGCCAACTCATAAATTCATAATGCACAAAAGTTTTTACTTCTGGCCAAGTTAGTCATTCTCTAAAAACATTTCTTGGCTTTCAGCCTAGGCAAGAGATTGACTAGCTGCAGTTAAGTAAAAGTGACTACAAAGCGTGTCCAACACCCAGCGCACCCAATGCTCTAATTGATTGACTTTGTTCTGCGTGGGCTATCTAATAAGATTTACGTTTTGCTATTAGCTATTTATTAGACTAGCACATAAAGTATACGCTACGTGCCTAGGGGTTATTTTATGGGCTTAGTTGGGTTTCCAGTTGGTTTTGGTGGCGCATAGAACGTTGGAAGAGCAAATTAGCTGTCCAAGCTTAGTTCACTTTAGAGCTTGCTCTGAGGAAAAACGAGTTATGATGGCAGTATAAAAGGTAAATAGCTTACTTTTAACGTATTCTTAGTTAATGTTAAAGTAATGCAAACACAAAATCATTGTAAATCGCAAGAAGAAACCTGCAGATTTCATTCCTTTTATTTTTGAAAATAGGGCAGATACGAAATTCTTGAATTCTTGTTGCAAATTCAAGTAAGGAAAAACTATTTGCTGAGTCCGCTAAAAGCAGGCTAATTAACATTCGCCCAGAACAACGTCTGCCTTATTCTCTAGTTTAGCATACTTTTTCAAACATAAGATACTTTAATGTACTGGTCATAAAATCTAATTTTCAATAACTTTATTAAACAATTACATTGCTTTTTTGAATTAATTTAATTTTTGTGAATTTTTTAAATAAATTAAATTTTTCCAGAGTATCTATATCAAGTTTTGTCAATGCAAAACGAGCCAGCCAAACATGAATAATAAATGTCATAAAAATTTTACAAAAGCTTTTCAACTTAAGTTTGAATCCGCAATAAATGCGGGAAAATACAATTTCCATTTAAAAACAGTAGAGACTTTGGCGTAAGAGCTAAATTTTCAGTTTTTCAGCATGCAGAAATTAATTGTTTTTCTGGGAAAAAAGAGACAGTGTATACATATATATTTTGCAAAGCACTTCCAAAGAAGAGCCACAGAAATATCACATGAAATGTGTTGATGCGTTTTCCGGAGCACGGCCAATCATTTTTTTTTTATTATTTGTCAATTTATTTAAGGACTATGGCTTTTATCGTATTTCGAGTACAATTTCAAGTATTTAATAAAACTGTATGAGCTGATTTGTTAAATTGAACAAACGAAATCCAAAACCGGCTAGAGTATATACAATATTTATACAAAACTTGAAAATATTTTTTTTATTATTTTCTTCGGTTAAATATCCCATTACTAAGCCAAAGTCTTGTCCTCAAACTTTTTCTAATAAGGCCGTAATTTTAAAGAGATTTAGTTTAACTTTGGGTATTGGCAGATTGATTTTAATAGATTTAGTCATTTGAGGCCTAAAAGGTTGCTTTTTTTTCCAAAGACGTGCAAAAAAAAACACATGAATTATGATTAAAAGTTGCGCTTTTGGGTAACTTGAGCTTGTTTTGTAGCTTACGAAAATTTGAACCTTTTTTAATCAAAAGCATCATTAGCGCAAATTTAATAAAAATTAAAGCCATTTTTAGCTGGAATGGGTATACCCCAACACAGAACCAAGCCCAGTGCATAATGCTAGCAACAGTGGCTGAAGCTGGCCAAAAAGTTTTGAGCTGCCAGCCGTCAAGTTGATGTAATGAAAAAGTTGCAGCCATTTTCACACACTCTGAGAAAAAAATATATGTATCATAATGTGGCACATGACATGTGAAATGCTGAAATAGCAAACTGCTGCTGGCTAAGCTCTTCTAGGCTGAAAATCCTTTGGAGCGGATATTTTTTAGAGGCCATAGGAAAAAACAAAAGACCTCTCAAGGGCCCAGTACGGGCAAGCGCTGAGCTTAGCTATGGGTGCTAATTAATTTCGAGTTTGCTTATGAAAAATTGCTCATACGCAGCGTAGCACCATGCAACACAAGTGATATACTCGCCGGAAAATTATTATAATTTGCGCTCTTAGCATGCATATAAACTATACAAATAGTGTATATAGCAGTTATGTGGCAAACAAAGCCAACGCGCCGGAAATAATCAAAAACTAAAACGCACCATTATATTTTAGTCGCATTTTTATACCCTGCAGTCGAAAGCTTAAGGCCTATATCTGTGGCTTCTGGCCATAAACAACGGAGTATATTGTTAAGCAAGTGGCATCTCGAGGTCTATTTCATTTAAAAGAAGATCAGTCGATATGGATTGTTCAGTCCAGTTCAGTCCCTTAATATAAGGCATAGTAGCTTAAGTTCCTTCTTGTCGCATCACGTCAGGATTTTAAGATATTTGAGGTTATGTACCCAAAATACGCCGTTTTTCGAATAGCCATAACTTTGCGAAAAAAAAATCGTAATTGATCTCTTGAAGTCTTGAATTTAAGGGGTAAGAGTGGTACTAAATGATGTAACTGGAGAGACAGACTACAACGATTTTTTGCACCCTGTACATAACCTCAAAAGTAGGAAAAAACGCCGTTTTTCGGGTACACAACCTCAAATACCTCAAACTCCTGATGGGCCAATTCTGACCCCGGAATTGGATTCTACGCAGCAAATTACTTCGAAAATTACCCTTAGCTTGACAACAACTGACCTACTGTCTACAGCAAACAATCTTAAGAAAAGATATAGACTATCGGAAATCATGGTCAATAGAACCATGTGTGACCTAGCTTTTATCCTTCACATCTCCTTCCCAAACTATTTTTTCGGGTAGTTCAAAATCGTATGATAATTGTGGTTAAGAGGAAATTCTAAAAGGTGCAGTGGTTACAGGGTACATTAAAGTTTGTGCGTTTCAAGCGTTGCCAGCCTATTTTTTGTTGCATGTATTTTTTTTTTTTAATGGAAAGTGGCAATGCCTACAGCCCTGGCGTTTAGCAATTGTTTTTGAGTTTTTCTTTTTTAGGGTTTTTCGGGTGCTGGTTTTGTTTGCGTTTTCGGTTAAGGTTTCGGTTTCGCTTTTGTTTGAAAAGCAAAATTCATGCGCAAAAAGTTGCTGAAAACCGCAATAAGCAGTCAAACATATAAGGCAATGTACGGTATATGGCATGGGATTGGTTCCAAAAAAGCAGGGGGCATAGCCGTCGGGCGTAGCTTTGAGTTTTATGAGCTAGTCCCGACAAGGCTTATTATAAAATAACTACAGCCAAGTTATAGTTGCGGGTTTGAGTTGAAACATTTTAATGATGCATATAAAATGTCGGCGACGGCAAATGAATAAATTATCCAAAAGCATTTATGTAGAAAGGTATGTAACTCTGCTTCTTCTTGTTCCTTAATATTTTCAACACGTATCAACTTTTATCTCTCTATTAGCAGCAGCCGAAACCAGGTAACTAAACCAAGCAACTGGTACGCAGGAGTTAACATTGAGAATTAAAAAGAAGCAGCTGCCACAGACAGAAGCACAAAAAGGGTTTCCGAAATCCGAGTGTGTGTGGCACATTCTAAGGTATGTGTGTGTGTGTGGTTTTTTTTTGTAAATAGGTCTGAGTGTGTGGCACTGTTTGCTTATCACCTCGACAGCACAAACAATGTCCTTGTTTTGCTCTTGCATTCTAACTATTTGCACAGTGGGCATGTTTTGAAATTCATGCACATGGTTTGGTTTGCTGTGGTTCGTTTGGTAAAATTTTTGGATAAAATTAATCAAAAAATTACGACAAATCGTCTGAAAATTCTAATGTGCCTTAGATATTTCGGCATCAGTGGGGTAGAGAGCGGAAGTAGTGCAGGGCCGAAATAAAGTATTGGCCGATGTGGCAGAAAAGAAGCCAAAATAGGATAAAACAATTTGTTTGAAATTTTTAATTTTCTTTTATTTTGAATAATACAAGTTTCTAAGACCCGAAAGGAATATAGTAAACTCATTATACGGTTCCCACAGTATTAACTTTAACATCTTGTATTTGAAAGGATTTTATCTTAATATAATGCGATATATCTAAATATTTTCCTGAAACCATATGTATAGGGTGGGCCATCTGTTGGTTTGTTTGTTAATTGCATTTTATTCCTATACTTTTTAACAAAATTTTAAGCACGCATTTATGTTTGAAAAATAAGCCCAAATGGTCGCCGCGGCATCGTAATTTTTGATGACTTTTTTTTTGACGAAAATTTATCTTTTACGCGTTGCCCAGTTGTTAAACGATCCATGACTAAAATTGAGTTTTGAACTTGACATATGTCAAAAAGCATCCACTTTGAACGGCTATGTTCCAATTTATGAATGTCAATTGAACCAACAGATGGCCCACCCTATCTATACTATAATCAATACTTCTAGTTATTTGTAAGCTTTCGAGGATAAATAATAGCGAACTTCTGAAGATTTTTAAAATTAAGACCAACTACCCCATCACAAAACAACAAAATTCAACAATGGACAAATCCCATAGTGCCTTCTTTCTGCTGTGTATTTTCTTTGATTGCTTAATAAGTTTTCGCGACCTTTATCAAACATTTTTCGCAGCTTGTCAAAGTCAGCGCAGAAAAGTATGCCCAAGTAGTAAGATTAATCTAGCCAGGATACGGCGACCTGCATTCCAATTAGGCAGCAAAGAGTGCGCCATGAACTGACCCAACCATGCAGTCAACTAGCCATTGTAACTATCCCCGACACACAGAAACACTTATACGGAGACACTCACATATCCGGATTATCCCAACTGTTCTGCACATTTTCATTATTCTTTTATTTTGCAATTCATATTTCTTGAGAGACGGAGGATTCATTTGGCAAATCTCTTAACAATTGTGATTGTAAGTTGTATGTATATAGTATATGCGTGCATGTTTTTTCTTCTCTCTGTGTGTGTGTGCTTGTATCTAAGGACATTTGAAAGAAATCAGTGCTATCCATTGTCAACATTGACTCTAAGGAAGACGCAGTAGCTTCCCTCTGTGCATCTATGTGTGTGCCAACTAATATAACACAAAACATTCATTTATTCATTGTAGCATATTTCTAGAGCAAATCTAGTCGCATCAATGCATTTGTAGCTACTTCATTTCGACAGCAACTCGCCAGTGCTGCCAACTTGAGGGATAACTAAATCAATAGATTACTTGATAAGTACCAGGAAATCTCAGCTTACTTCCTTCACCCACTTAAGTACCGTGTCTTATCAATGTGTACAGGTTCTTGCGACAAAGGACTAAGCTCAAGTGTGCACAAACATGATTTAAAAATTCAAATGTTGATACAGTCAAAGCTCACAAATTAGAACCCAAATGTGCCAGATTTTTTGTTATTGAAAAATTTTATGTTTTTTTTTTTTTTTTATAAAAAGGCATAGTTTAATGTTTTTTATACTTGAAACTTTTGCGCAGAATAACATCCTTATTAGAAACTAACTTGAGTAAAGAAGGGGAAAATGAATATTTATAACTCAAAAACATTTCATAAATTAATTTTTAATTTCTCAACGCAATAATGTTTCTGACGTATTATTTTTTAATGGTTTTTTTTTAAAAGAAATCAATTTTAAAATCAATTAATTTTAAATTAAAGCGCCAGATTTCTGTCTAATAAGGTGTTTCAAGATTTTTCATAAAACAATAATAATAAAAATTTAATTCAGCACATATTTAAATTCAAAAGATTATTTTAAAGAATCGGTTCCTATATCATCTTATATTTGATACATACTTATACTTTGCTTGTTGAAATCGCTAAAAAAAATAATATTCTTGAATATAGAACGTTAAAAATATATACTAACTATTATAGAACATTCCATATCTGCATGCAGAGCCTGCGGTTGACGTGGGTAGTATGGGCAGTGGTACCCACTCGGAAAACATCCCAGTGGGTACATACCCACTCGGAATTATCGGACAAAACCCTAAATTCTTATATTTTCTATGGAGTTTTCTTAAATGGAGTCGTTCACGTTTCTCTTCCTTTTGAATGCCATGATCGACATCTTTGATCGAAATCCTCAACAAAGAGCTGCAGTCATCGCGACTGTGTGTTGTCGAATCTTATCGAAAGGTAGAAATCGTATCAACTGTAATGAATGAGTCGCAGGATCAAAAATTTGAATCGATTGGGAAAAACAGTTGCGAATCGGCATCTAAACTTGAGATTGAAAAGCCAAAATTACCAAGAAAACGTCAAATTCCAAAACGACTGGAAGATGGCGTAACAGAAAACCATATTTTTGAATCCCGAAAAGATTATTACAAAAATATTTTGTGATATTTTCGACCAGATAAATTTTTCTTTCAAAGAAAGATTTGATTCCAACAATGCCCGATTTTTCAAATCTCTAGAAACTTTTGCGATTGGCAAATCATAAAATACTGACGCAATCATAAAATTTGACAGAGGAGATTTCAATGAATTCTGTTTGACCAAAGATAGAGACTTATTATTGGAGATAATGGCGCGTGAGGGTAAAAAAGCTTCAGATTTGAGCAAAATTGTTAAGTTTCTTAGAGAAACGGAAAATTATCTGAAAATTGTTCCCGAATTCGTTCGTTTTCTTACATTAGTTCTGACGATACCAGGTTCTTTATGCTCCAATGAAATAAGTTTTTCTGTGTTACGCCGAATTAAAAATTATTTAAGATCTAGATCTGGCTCAGGATCGACTCAATCACGTGGCCATTTTACATACATATTCGAATTTGATTGATACGCTTGATATCGAATCTTTAATGGACGCATTTATTGGTTGCAATCGAAAACGAATTAAGTTAAAATAATAATTGAATAAATTAAAAAGAACATTATTTATTTTACTTAAGGAAAATAAAATTGAGAAATGTTTTGAAGCAAATTAAATATTGTGAACTAATTCTTTTTGGAAATAGATATAATCTAATCAAACCCTAAAATAATTAATAATTTTGAAAAAATTCATAATTTAGTTTAAATTACCCTACCTACCTACCTTCTTGCATAAATGTGGAAAAATGTTTTAAAACTTTATATTTTTAAAGGAGCATAAAATTCTGAGCAATTCGAAATTTTTGAATATTTCAGTATAAATTGAGTATCTAGCAAGAAAAATGTAATATGAATTATCACTTAAAAAATGGAAAAATTTATAATTTAATTAAAGTAGAAATTTCTGAATATTTATAGTCCTTCCATTAGTTTCAAGATAATTTATAAAGAGTAACCGCATCTGGCTCAAATGTTTCGGTGCTTTACTTTTTGTACTTTTTGTTCTAAATTGTGAGCTTTTACTGTATTGTAAATTGTCTTTCATATTTACATGTTTCGATTTTGCTTTTAAAGAGATTTATAGAGATTTGAAGTATTAAAATGAGTTTTCTTTGTTTGCTTTAAATTTGATTTAGTTGGTATTGCTTTTCTTGATATTTATTAACTTGTTTTCAATTGCGCTTAGCTGTTTCTTTATCGCATTAAGGTGTTTTCTTTTGTTTCTTTATCTCCGTAAGATGTTATTAACTTTGATTTTGTTTTTATATTTTCGGTACAGACGCAAACGTAAGAGATAAATAAGAAAATATGCAAATTAAAGACACAGAAGAGTGTGCAAAAGCGATTTGAATAGCGGCGGCTTTTAAAACGTTTACAACACGGCGTTTTTTTTTGTTTTTGGCTATTTCGGAGTTGTTAGAAACAATTCAAATTAGGTGTAAGAACGGTAACGCGCGCGCGTCTCAAGATTAACAATGGCGTCGGCTGAAGCGGAAGCTGCGGCTGCGATTGGTTGCTGTAGCTGACGCTTGTTGTTTTTGTTGTTGCTGCTATGGCGGCTGTGGCGGCGAATGCGTTGGCTTTGACGTAAGCGTTAGCTCGTAGAAGCGACTTGCGTGCACGGCCGACTGTTATCGACTGAGTTGCTTCGTGCCTTGGAACTGTTTATAAAAGCGCGCGAGAGCGAAACACACAGAGAGAGAGAGAGAGCAAGCGTAAGTGAGCGTAAGGTCCCAACACTCAGCAAAGGTGCTAAGCTTTTGTGTAGCCTTAGCATTAGTGGCTCTTGGCCAGCTTTGTCGTTACGCGTAACACGTCACACATTCCCAATAAATCTTAAATAAATCAAATTGAATTTATGATGATTTTTTTTTTTTTTTTTGTGTTTTAGACCCACTTCCTTGGACTTAACCTCCTCCATATTCGTGCTTATATATTTGGCTTTAAGTTGTTTGTTCGGCGTTTTGCTTTGTGATTTCTTTTCAATTTCACCTTCGTAGGACTTTCATTTGTTCAAGTGTTGTGCCGTATTTTCATTATGCCTCAGCGGCAGCTTAATCATTCGCCAAGGAAGGCAGCATGTACTTGCATTTGTAGGCCTGACAGCTGATTCTGATTTTTTGGCATTTGGCCACCTTTGTTTGCTTTGGCTTGAAGCGCTTTTGTTATGTTTGCCTGCTGGCATAGCATTATTGTGTTTGGCTGACTGACTGACATGTAGGCCTCCAGCATACCACTTGACTTAGGCGCTCATTAAATGCGAATTTCCGTATTGTACAAGTTGCAAAACATTTAATCTTTCGCCATTACCAGTCAACGTTAATTTAAATTGCCTGCAAAAGTTCAGTTTAATTTTCGATTTTATTTAATTTGTCCAAATCTCATTAGCTGCTTGTCTTTTTGGCAGCTCTAAACTGCCCATAAACAGCACAAAGGCGCCTACGGAATGAGTCCAGGACACAGACAAATGTGTTTTTGGGGGCGGGCTGACCTAGGGCGAAGCTGCTGCTGTCTGCAAGATTGTGTCTGTGCCTGTGTCTGGCTTATTGGCGTACAACATGCCAAGTCAGCGCGATTTGGACACTCAACAATGGATGCATAACCCAGCAAACATTTGCAGCACACTGCTATACAGTGCGACTGATAAGCCAATGAGCAGCCAACTGGCAGTGTTGATAAAAAAGTATTGCAAAGCGCAGGCGCGAGCTTTGAGAGCACACAAGAGAGAGTTGGATAAAACTGAAAATCTACGACGACGCTTAACTGATAAGAACGTAAGTTGGCTGACACTGCTGCAGCTGTGTTCCGCCGGCCTTTTGCCAAATTGTCTTTAATCGCTGCACAGTTGTTGGAGGTGGCGGCTTGGACAGAGAAACTGGAGTGTTTGAGGGTTGTCGAAGCTAAAGCGAATTTAACGAATTGTCTCATTGATTTCTTTTGAAATGAAGCGGCCTTTGTTTACTTTACTTCTGCCACATTAGGCAGCCAAGTTGCCGTTGAGATGATGAGATGATGTCGATTGCGATTGAGAAGTGCTTAGATGTGCTGCTGGCTGATTGCAACCAGTGGCAGGCAAGCGACGTGTCGATGAACCGCTCAGATTGAGGTTAGATTCGGGGCCCTCAGTTGGGCGCACTAATGGCCAGCAGCTTGAATATTGTCTTAAATAATTATGTCGTCCTTTAATTAATAACTTTGAAGAAAACGAACAAATAACAACAGCAAAGACCTGCTGCCAGCGTAAGCGACTTAAGAAAAGGTCAAAATTGTTGCATTGCCGGCAACCCAAAGTTGAGAAATAATTTTGCTTTGTAAATGTTTTAAAAAATGCTAAAAAAAATTTTAAAATACAATAAAAGTCGTACACAAAAAGATGGTAAAAAGTTTTTTGCTTTGTTGCGAGTGACAAAGTTAGGCAAAGTCCCTAGTCCTTGGGCAAGTCCATAGTCAGTGTGAGTCATTAAATTTGAACCTTTTTCTTAGTAAGCCGGAAGTGACTTGTGTGTGGGACTTAAACTCTGCAGCTGTCTGTCACTGTATGTGTAAATAATGAGTTTGTTTGTGGTTCTCAGAGTGACCAAATATATATGCCAAATACATTATAATTATTCAACTAAATATGCATACTAACTGGACTAACCGCATATAAATTTCATTTACACAAATCAAACAGAACAATTAGCAGCAAAAACAATTACAATTGCCTGGATAACAAAGACAACAACATTGACACTGCCTGTGGCAATAAGTTTTGTTGTTTTTGGTTTCAACTGCAGTTGTCCTTGCTGCTGTACCCTGTGACTTTTGGCTCAAGGATATTTTAGGCATGAATATGTACCGTAGATAAAAAGTATATACATAAAGTGCAAATACACAAAATGTTCAAAAGGACGAGGGATATCCTAAACGGCAGTCTATGGTAGACGTCACCAGAAGTTACGCATTTTTACAATGACTGTATGTTTGAATGTATGTCTAAGGCGCATCCCTTTTTTTAAAAAAAAATGTAATTAAACTATATTGTCAGACGAACTGGCCGGAGCAGCATAATTAGCTAGATGGATCTTGCCGAGGAAACCAGTAAAGAATGACTTGAAAACTGAACCATATCTAAAGGCCTTAAGCTATCATGTATGGCTTAAATGGGTTTTTATTGTAATCTTTCTTACTCAGTATTCATCCTAGCTTCCAGCGACGACACGTTGAGTTGAAATTTCCGTCTATTTTACTTTTTATTGCTTCGAATACCCCGCGGGGGTACTAGCAAATGTCACAGCACTAGAGTCGATGACTAACTGGGAAAATTGGTCCCCTCAATTTTGTTACTCAGAGATGACTTCCTTTGTAAGTAACTAATAATAACTAGACCACCCTAGCGAAGATGCATCCTAAGGAATGGACACACCATTGTGTGGTATACAGAAGGGCCTTTGATTACAGAAAACACACCAAAGTTATTGGAAGGCAACATATAGTTACTGCATTACTATCAAACAGGCCTGACTGTCTGTTGATGATTGATTCAGAACACAAAAACCAAACTTAACCATCTAGGACAATGGAATAAAGTAGTCCTTAGCATCATCAACATTCAAAGATATACAGAAGCAACATCAAAAATTGGGACTGCAACCGTCTATCATTCACTGGTTATGCACAGCAGTCGTTAGATCTATCTTGACCTATGCAGCGCTGGTCTGATGGAAGGCGGGTAATACTAAATCCTGCCTAAAGAACCTTATTCGATCCATGCGATCCTCTCCTCAGGCAATCTAGAATCAGTGGATTTTGCGGCAGCCAGAAGCATAGCAAGGCTCCTGACACAAAATCTTCTGGTGCACTCAACATCGGGTCACAGCAGTATCCTACCATACCCGCTGGGCCGAGGACAGTGAATGCTGTTAAGTTTGTCGTTATCTTCCGGGAGAAAAAAGATTGGAAGCTAAAAACTCCTATCAGGGAGAACGTGCTCACGATCTATCATCGCACACTATGAAGAGCAAACTTATTCGTAAGACCGTGGCGGCGCTGAACTGCACCCAGCACCACTTGATCAAGCTCTGCTGGGTACACCTGCTCACTCTGGGATACCTGGATATAAAGGGGGCGGACGAGTAAGCTAGAATAGGATCTGCGCTACCTGTGGCCCTAGCTATTTCGGATATAGTATGACCCCTGCAAGATGTAGTTTCAGAGATTACAAAGATAGTCAGATACGAGGCAGAACGACAATGATTAGGCGAGTCTTGGGCACCCACTGGCTATTTCATCTCCTCCACACCCAACTTTTATTTCCTTTGCCATTTAAAAATACTAAAAATACTCAAAAGAAAAAAAAATCCGCGATATTCTTTCGTAAAATTTTATCATGTGCTCGTGGTCACTGTCATGACATTTTGTAACAGATATAGAATCCAATCACTGCAATCAATAACGCTTCACATATTTTAAAATAAAACACACCTTGTAGAACTTGCATATTATGCCACTCTCTGTTTTAACCAGTTGTGAATTACAAGCTGCAGTAGGTAAAACTTTGTCTAAACAAAAAGAGTGTATTGATAAAATAAAGAAAATGGAGTTAATATTAAGAGGTAATTTCGTCTTAGCGCAGAATAGAAAGTAAGAAGTTTAAATATCCATTGATTTAAACCAAGTAAGAACTGTTGACCAAGCCAAAATGTCTTTAGATTGAAACCTATGAAAATATATTTCAAAAATTAAATCCATCCAATTGAAATTGTATTGCATGTGTATATCTGTCTGTTATTTTGCTTTTTTGCCAATTATAATACTTTTTTTTTGTAAATGCTAATTTTTAAAAAGAAGCATATCCTTCATATGTTTGTCTACTCATTAGTTTGTCCGACCAGCTTTGGTAAGAGCTAGAGAATAAAACTTTCAGGTTACTTCTTTTACTTTGTCATCGGAGACAAGTTCATTTATTTTTTTTGTTATCGGCGTAATATCATATAGCTCCAATTCGGGTATTTTATATACCTTACAGTTTCAATTCGTTCCGATCCAAATCTATTCAAAATTTTGCATTGGGTCGCCTTTTTGCAGCCTCCGGTGCACTCGCATCCAAAAATATTGCACGCTCCTACGCCGCACCAAAAAAGTGTCGGGGTACCCCATCATTACAAATTTTTGTAGTGCACACAGAACGCCATAGTAAACTTTCATAGGTATTATCATAGAACGAGCAAGGATAGTAACCTTCCTTTATATAAAATTCTATATCCTTTCCATGTGGCCGTCGGAAGCGTAGTGGTAGCGTACTCGCTTTACAAACCGAAGGTCGGTGGCTCGAATCCCCGCAGTAGCACTGGCATCGCTAGCTCAAAAACGCTATTTGCCAAAGAAAATGTATATTAATTCCAGACACCTCCGTTCGGATTCGGCTATAAGCTGTAGGTCCCTGTTCTCATTGAACAGTTATTAATAGAGAACCACATGCCCCGCCCAGAGGCGACTGACACAATTGTCAGTCATGGAAATTATTATTATTATATCCTTTTCATAGCAATTGTTGTTCAAGCGATTGGCTTCTTACAGCAGGGACAGCCAACCCAGTAGCCCATAATAATTGTATCAGCTTCATTGGAATACCAATTGTAGCATCTTGTATTATAAACTGACCGATTTCCATTTTATGCATCTCTTTTATTATAATGACATTTAATACTATTAAACCAAAGCAGCGTAACGAATCGTAAAATCAAAAAACTTCATGGGTTTAAAAATATTAGTAATATTTGCGGAACATTTTTAACTTTTCTAGCCAGTCTTAACTATAATGTCCATATGCAGCAACATTGCGTATACGCAATTTGTTTTAAGAGTCTCATAGTTTACATTGCAAACTCGAAGTTTAATAATGAAATACAATAACGTTTGCCAACTATAGTAAGACTGTTCATACTTAGTATATTCTGGGACAGCTTATCAAATAACCCATAAGAGTTGTATTGTATTGTTCCTTGGTCGCTACTGCGGCCGCTCCTAGGTGGAGCATAGGGCGCAAACGCAACTTCTCCAATCATCTCTACTACTTGCAATACGTTTCACTTCATTCCAGGATCCTTATCGCCTAAATTCATTTTGAACGCTTCTTCTCCACGTCATTCTCGGTCTGCCCCAGCGTCTGTTACCCTACGGATTGTATTCAAATGCCATTCTCGCTAGGTCATTTTCGGGTTTTCTTAAACATAAGATACATACGAGTTGTATCAGCTTTATAAATATGACAACTGTACTGCCTTTTATTATAAAATGAAGATTTTCGTTTTATGAAACTCTTTTATTATAATTACATTAAACCAATTTAAACCAATATTGTTTATGTAAATCGTAACGAATGGTGAAGTCTAGAAAATAGCCGCTTGTTTATTTGTTAGTATAAAAGTTTGTCTGATCTCTTTCAGAATAGAATTTAGGTAGGGCACTAGACTACCATCCCAGAGGTTGTGGGTTCTACTCCCACGTGAAACATGGTCCTGCACATTTCACTTTTCCTATTCCCCAAATTTTTCCTGTCTATTCTATATCCATATCACTTACGCACAAAAACAAAAAGGCAAAACCAACGGCACTCAGCGGAGCAGCGGGCAAAGGCGAAAACTCTCTAGAACATTAGCGAGGTCTTGAACCATCTGTATGCACCTTCCATAACCAACAGATGGTGCTAAGCTACGTAAAAAGGAAGGCGGCGATCTTAGGCGACATTTGCCGGCAAGCCCCCCCATCACCTAAGGCACCTAAGCTGAATTTAATAGATTAACGAAACCAAAACAAGACAAAGCCAGGGATACATGACTGCCATTACATAAACACATAGAGGAGATCAGCAATTTGCGAATAAGAAGACTCCAAAAACACTGCACAGAGCCGGGTTTCCATCGAACCTTGTTGGGCAATATTGCGTATACGTAATTTTACACCGAAGTCTCATCCAAAACCAACATAGGTTACCTCCACTATGGTCAGGAGAACAAACGACATTGGTCTAGCTCTTGGATATGGTAAGAGCTAGAACAAACATACTTTCAGATTAGATCCCTTATTATGTACATTACGAAAGACAAGTTCCTTTACTTTTTTAATAAATTTAAAATTTTTTTTAAATTTGGAGCATATTTTTTACGAGTTGGTTACTTTTAACGAAAAGTATTTCATATCCCAGATTCAGCCTTTATTTTGCACATATTAAGGAGGTTCGAGGAACTCTAAGCCTCATCATTTAATTTAAAATATGTAGCGAAGTCTATAGTCGTTATCCGACTATCATCCTCTTACTTACTAATACCATCTACATAAAGGTGCTCAACACAATTTAAAAGTTGGTAACGATTCTCTCTGGATCTGCCTCACCACCGACATAACCTCAATTAGTGTTAAGTGCAAACAGTGACAATTTGTCTCTGCTCGAATTTTCACTTCATTTGTGAATAAGTGAGTGAGTTAGTGAGATAGTGGGTGTTGAGTGAGAAAGCTGAGTGAGTTACGAAACCAGAACTTACCTGCATAGAACAAAGGCAGCAGATTGAAGATGATAATAAGCGGAAATATAGCACGTGCAAATTTTTGCATATCCAAGAAAATGTTGACACTTTTAATGGCAGCAATGTCCATCTCAAGTCCAGTCCGTGAGCGGGACTGACTCTCGACATGTTGATAGCATCTTCGTTGTTTATAGTTGTCATGGTTATTGTTGTTGTTGGAGGTTGCAGCTGTTTGCAGCAATGTTGCTGGACCGTGTTGGTCTTTGGAAGATAGACGTGGTGATTGTGTTGTAGGCATGCAGCATGATGCACTTCTGGTTCGTATGGTTTCTTTAGCGTTTTCAATGCAGGCAGCATTTTGAGCCATCCCTGTACCAGCAGCAGTGGCAGCCATAGTAGCAACATTGGTGGCACCTTGATGGCGCTTATCGTTAGAAGCAACAACATTATGAGCAACATTTGAACTTGATGCTTGCTGTGTTTGTTCCGGTACAGGATATTGCTTTTGTTTGAATTCCTGCCGCTCATTAGCAGCAATGTGCAACATGCTGTTGTTATTGTAGCAGTGTTTGTTGTTGTTGCTGTTGTTGTTGCTCTCAGCGCTCTCCTGTATTGTCCATTGCCAGTTTGATGCACTTTTTTGACTTCCGCTCGTTTTTTGTACATCATCTGTTGCGGATGTTGCACTTGTTGTTGTTGTTGTTCTTGTTGCAACAAGTATTGCTGTTGTTGTTGCATTCGTTGCTGCTGCTGACATGCATATTCTTGTCGCCGATTTTGCTTCCAATTTGGCTTGTATTGACGGCTTTTGGCTGAGATACGTTTCGCTTTCAAATTGCTTCCGTTTTTTGAACCTGCTGCAGTCGTCGTTGTCGTATTGTTCTTGTTGTTGTTGTTGTTGTAAAAGTTGTTGTTTACGTGTTGTTGATGTTGAAGAAGTAGACTTTGTTGTAGTTGTTGTTGGTGGTGTGTTATAGAAATGTCGTATCTGTGCTGAGGCCATGTTGTGCCCTAGAAAGAAATACGAACAAACAATGTATATGATATAAGTAAGTTTCTTGGTGTGAGTGAAATATAATATATGAAAAGGAAAACCTTTGGCTACTCCAACACACACACACACACACAATCGTATAGAATCCACACAAAGTGTGCCCCAAAGGTTCAAAAAGTCGCATGTATCGGTCAACAAACAGTTGACACACACATTTACACATACAAACACAATTTGATTTCAATTCAAGTAACCAATCCATCCCATATATAAAGACTCAGTTTGCAAATGTTTTGTCCCGAGCTCTACAGTGTAAAAAAAAATGCCTACAAATAGGTCAAAAAAAAAATCCTCGTCATTTAAAAAAAAATATCAAAAACGTCCATCAATGGAAGTTTTTGCTTAAAAAAGGATGTCGAGAAATGCTCCTCTAACATTTTATTGGACCGCTTCCTATACATACTACATACACTTCAAGTAAGACTTTAAAATTTTTCCTTATCACAAAAATTTTTATAAAGATTCCTTAGATTAAAAAAAAAAAAATTGATTGCAAACAAATCTAGTTTCGAATGTAATCCATAATTTAGTTTATTAAGAAATTGTTTGAATTTAAATCAATTTATAATCGTGCAGGAACCTCCACCGGGTTACTTAAAGTTAATTTGGGATCACAGACACGCCAGCCCGGAGCCTGCATAGAAGTTAAAAAATTTGTTAATTACACGATTCTTTAGGATGTTGGGGCGATGAGGACGATATTAATAACCTCCGCCTATCTCGCTGGAGCTAGAGACATACCATCCAAGGAGGTCAACGGCTGCAGTCCTTAGCAAACGAGGGCTGCCGCTTCTAATAGGAAGTTAACACCCATCACATGCTTTGGGGCACCATAAATGTCAACAGACGAGGTGAGTACGTATTAGAGTTTAGCTCTAAAGTAGATCTATGTATATACAATGTCGAAACCACTTCGATATTCGCAAAACAGAAAAACAGCGAAGAAGCACTAGACTTAATCCTAGTAAGCCCTTGCCTTAAAGCAAGGTTTAGAAATTGGCATGTCTCAACAGAAAACAAATTGGGGAATATTTAATGCGGTTTTGGACTCAGAACTGTCCAACCTGGATGTTTGATTTCCCAAATACCACTTCGAACTGGATTAAAGAGTACGTAAGGTCAATAAATGCATTGCCAACGCCCTTAAAACTAGCTATCCTTTTAGCAGAATACGTAGAAAGCGAGATGCTCCGTGGTGCAATAAACACCTGAAGGAACTGCGTAGGAAGAGTACCTCTATTTCCAACCATGCTTAGCGATCTGGAGATCTCTATAGTGCAGGCATCAGGAAAACTAAGCAACGGAACCACAGAAATTTCTGTGGGTCCTTAGCTAGCCCAAATACTGCTCCCAGACAGGTAGACCAGTAAGGGAGGACTTATAAATTGCCAAGTCCGTATTAACTAACGAATGACTGAAATGGGCACTGACCTCGAACCAGCCTTTCAAGAGTACAGGTTCAGATGGAATCTCTCCATCACTCTTTCAGTATGGTGAGAAATGCCTTATACCACATCTGAGGAGAATAATCATCATCATTTCCTTTATCTCCCACTGGAGCATAGTGCCTCTATGGAAGAGAATCATGGTCAAATTAAAATCTTCAAAAAACGTAAGCTGTAAACTGTAAGTTTGGACGCCGGTGAGCCCAAAAAATTACCTCCAATATTGTTGGGAGGATTAATATTATTAAGCAGACTTGCTTCTGAAATATTATGCGCCTAGAATTTAGATATACAAAAAAATACCAGATATTTTTTTTAGGATTCCACACATACCGCAACATTAGTCTTGAATTTTTCTCTAAGTGTAGTTTTACTGGACTTTGTGTCCGACAACTGTTAACGCTTTAAGCTGTTTCTTTTGATTATCAATTCAAGCGCCCTTACGCTTTGTCACGCCCACCCAATACTATTTAGCCAGCTTCCCGCAATGCCAATGCATCCGTGTCCGGATTACACGCTCCACGGTCTTGCCTCATAGTCCTGGCTAGCTTCAATCCCTTTAATAGTGTGTAAAAAAACACAACTTGTAAAAAATTGTGTATTTAGGTTTGTATTTTCTACGCTGCTTTTTAATCAATTTTCCCATAGTAGTCCGGTCTTTTTTTTCTTCTTTTTTTTTGTTGTCTTGTCCATTGCCAGCGGCCATTGCTTTTTTAAGTTGTTAGCTTTTGTTGTAGTTGTTGTAATTCTCGTTGTCGCCGTCTCAAATGAGGGTCAGTTTTATTTGCAATTTCCTTGCTATATTTATTTGCTTTAAGTTGGAGCTTAAATCGCTCTTTAATAGCCCCATAAATATTATGTGCCAGAGTGTGTGTGTATGTGTGTGTGTGACGTGAAAATAATAAGTTGGATCATTGACAACATAAATATTGAAAAGCAAGTGACAATAATTGCACAACTTTCTAAGCTCATTAAACAAGTAATATTTCTGAAACAAAAATTACAAAAATTTCATGTTTAGGTGTCATCATTAGTGAACCATCTATGCTTCTGCTGTACGTTCTTTATGTTCCAGGAAATGAAGAAGCCAGTGCGCTAAGATATGAATCGACCAATCGATTCTTAAAAAATGACTATTTTTTTTTGGCTTAAGAGCTCAATAATTATTTTATAGCCGTAGTGTTTGAGTATTTGATTATATTCTGCGCCGAATGTTGCTCAAAAATCTTGTGGCGGCAATTATCGCGGCACAAAATAATAATAGACTATAAGTTCTACGTTACGTATTGTTACTGCTGTCAATCGTTATGTATACGTACGATTGCCACCTTTGGCGCACCCCTCTAGTACGGCTGGTGGCTATTGTCCTCTAGTAAGTACTTACATCGTTTGTCACAGGTAGCTACCTACTATTCAAACCCCTGGTAATGCGCGAGGTAAACGGTCGACGAACGAAATATGACAAACAACAAACGCAAAGCGAATAAAAAAGAAAAAAAAGCAATTCGCCTCCTTTTCTTAATACGGGAATATAAAGTAAGGCGAATTTTTAGCTATTCTTTTTGTGTGTTTACGTCGCGACTATAATTTACACAAACAAATGTATGACAATTCCTGAATGTTCTGGAATTTTGTTTATTTTCGTTTGGACCGCCGTCAAGTTTGCACGGCTTGCAGGGAAACGAAAGCAGTCCAAAAGTCCATGAAGCAATAATCGGTAAGCTTATTAAAGCTCTCAATAAATATTTTCAGCGCTAAAATTAAATTTTTATAATTTCAGATGCAATTGGAAGTGGAGCAAGACAGTCAGAAATCGACCTTGAAAAGGACCTCCAGCTCAAAAAAGAAACGCGTCTTCAAAAAAGCATGCGTATTAAATTAAAAAAATATATATGTTAATGTAAATAATTCTGAAATAATATAAAATAATATTAAAATATATATTTTTTTTTTTCATATTTTATTTACAATCTGTCTTTGCTGGACAATAAGTAAATGTACTAAATAATAATAAAAAAAAAAAAATTATAAGTAAAACAGAAAGTTTCCATTAAAACCTACTGTTGTGTTATATTAAAATATAAGTGTGTTTTCAATTTGAATTGATTCAGTAGGTATAAAATTCTGGCGACTACTGCGCTGTCTTCTAGTGTATAACAGCGTAAGTAGCGATGCTGCTGTCTACTGGTAAACGGGGTGGTGGCGATAGCCTACCGCCTATGACATTTGTTAATAAGATGGAAATGAAGAGGTAAATAGCAAGGTAAGTACTGGTCATTACCTAGTGCCTACTGAAATCGCTAGTTCTGCACTACCCACCCGAACTAGAGGGACTTGCACCGAAACTACCTCTTTTATTATCGAGAACACTTTGCCTTTCTCGATACCCTTATATCTCTATACCACAATGTCTCAAAACTTCAATATCTCAATACTTTACTACGTCAATACTCAATACCAGCACCCAGTTTATCATCTTGTTTCCTACCCCTTGGCAAAGTATTCATTGCCTAACCATATATGTCTGTCTGTATTGGCAAAATGTATAACATTTTCCACAAAAGGAAACATTGCATTTGTTTTAATTAAAACTTTGACTTTGGCAGTAAAGATGTTAAAAAATATTGTCGAGCTTTTGTTTCTTATATGATTTGCTCTAACAAATTTTGATCAAAAACTGTCACAATTGACTGACGTTTATCTAATAAATAACATGTCTCTGTTCTGCCTGATTTCTGTTTTATTTTTGTCAACATTCTATTAAAACTTAGTTTTAGCATTATTTAGCCAAATATTAAGACATGTTCAAGAAACTTCGCTGCTTGCTCAGAAAGCACACAACCATGCCTATATTTATAATACCCTATGAATTCGTTTTGACATATGTTGCGTTCGTTTATGTTCAAAATTGATATAATTTTATTGTCAGTTCTTCAAAAAGAAAACTAGATTTTTCGTATGAAAGATGCAAGACGTATGGATATTTTTTTGAACCTGATTTAAAGAAACTTATCTTGTAGATACGAAAAGTTTGAGTTAACGAATGTGGTTCAAGGTTTTTTATTTATTATTATAGTGTTGTAACTGACTATCACATTTACTTTACAGGCAGGGTGACTCCATGCCACGAGTCACGGGCTTAACATTCCCGCTTTTCCCGAGTCGCGGCGCAAGTCGATTGCCGAAAGCCTATATGCGGGCTTTAAAAAGAAAAAAGCATAAGAAAAAAGCGAAGCCTGGACGCTGGCTATGAAAAACTGTGGAGAAACGACACATAGGGACCCTGCCTTGAAGGATTGTTTACCGCTGTTCCGGGGTACAGTAGCTCCAAAAGAATGGGTGAAGATTTAGCTCGTGCAAGTCGGGCTTCCACTTTTGGGACACTGTAAGTGGATGCGTAAGCTTATTTGCTACACCTCTTGCAAAAAAAAAAAAAAAAAATCACATTTACTTTGCTTTTACACTTTGATTTTCCCAAGTCGCAACGGTGCGTATACAATATATATATTATAGCAACTATTTATGGCATTTGGTGGCTATAAAAACAGTGTAGCAGCTTTTGATTCGGAACCATAAGCCAAGTTTCAAACCTTTAAGTATGTTGCGTTGTAATGTTACACTCAACTTACACTGCTTTACACTATGTTCCACAGCGCCATCTATGGTTAGCTTTGCTATACAGCTTTTTGAACAGGAGTCTGTTAACTTTACATAGCTGCATTTGCTTTAGATTTTTTAGTAGGCCAGTTCTTCCCTAATAGATATTTCTGAATTTTTTCTTAGTATTAAATATCAGCCATATATCTTACAATATATATAGAGTGTGTAGCGACTTATTTTGTAGTTTACCCATTAGATTCAAGCCTTTGATGCAAGTAGGCTGATTGCCAATAAAAAAATAAATAATAAAAAAAAATGTATTAAACATTCGAGTTAAACTCATTTATATTTATGATTTTATTTTTTTAATTTCTCAAGTGTTTAGATAGAATACCTAACCTCTGAGTAAACCATGTAAAGCTAGCTTTAAGCAATATTTTTATTTTATTACGGCGCATAAAGCAAATTGAAAACTAAACTAACTATAATATTTTGTGCTTTATGCAACATTCTAGCAAGTAAAATTTTTTTACAAAAATTACTTTTTGATGCAAGACGACACTAAAGTCCAAAAAGTAATAAAATATTTTAAGCCAAATCCTTATAAAGACATAGTTACTTTTAGTCACAGATTTATTGTTAACGTACTACTGTTTGGCAATACATACTTAGTTTGCTTAGCGTCAACATGGCGTATGCGCTATATAAAATTTGTTTTATTTGTTTCGAAATTTGATGTAGCTTTCTGTAGAAAAAACATTTTCTTCTGTAGCTTTTTGAAGCAAAAAATATTTCTCTTAAGAGTAAGTATATGTATCAGTGATGCCAATTTAGACTTTTTCCGTATAGATTTGTCCTGTTTTTGACTGCTTCAGCCGGAAAAAATATGAAACAGTCCCTATGCGGAAATCTAGCCTTTATTTTGCTTAGGTAAGCAGTTTCAGCCTTTTTTTTTTAAGTGTATTAATGGATAGATATAATGCAACTACAACCATGTGGCATCGCTTTTATACACTTTGATCATGCTGTATCGATACAGAGATGTTACAAAGCATCTATCTTAAGCGAGTTATATAATGACATTAGTTATCTCTTCTTCATATTTTTAAAGCCAATTTCAAGAGAAATGCAACGAATCAAGAAAAACTTTCAATCCAAAAACCCCAACCCAACAAAACTGTTGGGAGATTTAATTATGATTTTCAACTCGCTTAAATCGAAAATAATTCCCCCCTATGTCAAAGTAGACATATTTAAACAAGATTATCAGATGTGCGTAAAAAGGGATCTGTATTTGGGTTACGAATTTGAGACAACAATTAAAAACTTAAAGGAAAATATTGATAAAAATGCGAAAAAAAAACCATTCGCTTAAATTGTACCGCTTTCGTTTTGGAACTTATAAAGCAGCTCAAACGAACGTATAGGAACTTCTGTTGCGTCAACTTCTGTATTATTTTGTATTTTACTTTTATTAGGTTGCCGGATAACTTTGAAATTTTAAAGAGTATTGATCAATTTTCCGTAGAAAACATCCTTCGATCGAAAAAAGAGCCAATTACCGAAATATTTGAGCTTTTTAAAGTGAAAAACGAAGAGATTGACAAAATGTTAACGCAATATGCTAGCATTCATTTGGAAAAATTGGGAAAATATTGGTTGTACCATTAAATTTTGACCCGAGGCTTTTTTTCATTTTTTTAACCTTTTTTTGGCATTTTTTTCGGGTCGGTTTGTCCTTTTGTTGTGGCGAGTAGTTGGCATCACTGATATATATAAAATTATTTTTATAAGTGTTTTTTTATGTAGCCAAAAATTTTCCAAATATGAAATATGTACAATTTGAAATATAATAATTCTTAACCGGCTTGGTGCAACTGGAGATATTTGGGAAGCAGGAAAGAGTCTTTAAAAAAAAAAAATCTTTTTATTTTTTTTTGGAATTTTAATAGTGCTCTCTTCTAAATAAAGACAAAAAGCTTGGAAATGAATTTCAAGTTTTTATATTAAATTTTATTACTAACAATTATGTGTAAAATATGGTTGTAAGAGAGATTTTTGGTATTGTCATAGAATTTTTGGCTCCTTATATAGGGCTTTCCAACAAGCGGGGTAATTTTGAATCACCCGGTATTTCGGTAGCTGTCACTTTTGAAGCTTTTATTCTTTGACAAGTAGAAACTACGCCATTACTAAAAATAGAACAATACACGCTTCAACAAGTTGGGACAAGTTAGTGATGTGAAGAATAAAACCCGTGCACGTCTCCAGAACAACTGAGAATATTGCTGCTGTAGCCCAAAGTGTTGAAGAAAACCCAGGTTTGTCCATTCCTCGTCTTTCTTTGGAATTGGGCATTCCACAAACGTCATTACACCGTATTTTGCATAAAGACTTGGGTCTTAAGGCTTATAAAGTTCAGTTAACACAAGCCTGCTCAAGCCGGCCGATCATCAACAACGTCGTGTCTTTGCTGATTGGCTGCTTGAAATGCATGAAAATGATCCGGAATTCCATCGAAAAATCATCTTGACTGATGTGGCCCATTTCCACCTCGGTGGCTACGTCAACAAGCAAAATTGTCGGAAAACCCAAGAGTTATTGTTGAGAAGCCTCTCCATCCTCAACGTGTGACTGTTTGGTGCGATTTATGGTCCGGAGGGGTCATTGGACCTAACTTTTTCGAAAATGAGGTTGGTTCAACAGTTACGGTGAATGGATTGCGCTATCGAGAGATGATTAATGATTTTTTATGGTCGGAGTTGGATGGTATTGATCTGGACAACGTTTACTTTCAACAAGATGGCGCTACGTGCCACTCAAGCAACGAAACCATTGCTCTTTTACGGGAAAAGTTTCCGGACCGTGTTATCTCTCGAAGTGGTGATCTCAATTGGCCAGCGAGATCTTGTGATTTAACACCTTTCGACTTCTTCCTTTGGGGCCACGTGAAAGATAAGGTCTACTCCAAGAGCCCACCGTCGATTCAAGACCTCAAAGATAGAATTCGTGAGGTTATCGAGAACATAGGGCAGCCACTTTGCGATTTGGTTATGGAAAATTTCATGAAAAGGATATGGTCCGGTGGTCGTGGTGGCCATTTGGCTGATATTGTTTCTCAATATTAACGGCATACCTTCCTCTTTATTATGAAATAAACATCCGATCATTTATCTCAAAAAATGGTATTTTTCTTTGAATACCAAAATAACACCTCTTATTGGAAAACCCTTTACTTGCATACTTGCTATTGCGTTTCTCACAACTCTTTTAGTACCTACTCAGGCAGTTAATGTCTTCTAGACATGCTGTCTGATTTTTTATATGAACAAACTAGGAATGGCTAGAATTGTGATAAAGCCATATACCGCGATTTTATGGGAAGATACCACATTCATTCAATAGAAACATACAAGCTGTCATTAAACTTTATTTAAAATGAAATACAAAATACATTAAATGCAATTTCCATGTTTGACTTGTGCTATATATACAAATTATTATTGTGATTGCGATTATAGACTTTGATAATAAGCCAGAAATGGCTAATAGTAAAACATAGAGACATAAAGAACGCAAAGTTTGGAATACGGGTCCATACATCATGCTCATGCAAAGATGATGATGATGATGATGATGATGATGATGATGATGATGAAAAACAGACAGCACCAACTTAACTTGGCAAAACTGAGCACAGAACGTTACGCCCACACACGTAACTGGGGACTTTCACATAAAGTGCTCGTAATCAACGTTAAAGTCCGGCACACACACACACACACACAGAAACCACACACATACATGCATACCAGAACTTGTCACATGTAGTTAACGCATTGAGTGTCCTTTGCCATTGAGGCTGCTGTCCGACGTAAATTGCCAACCGTCCCACAAAACACGCCCCAAGTCCAACCCAACCACAGCCCGGACCATAACCCTTACTCCTAGCGGATGACCGGTGGCATTTTCGTTATACTTGGCCGGAATTGGTCTCTCTGCAATGTTGCACTAATGTCATCAAGCGTACACACATAACTAGGTGACTGTTGTCATTTTTGGAGTGTGTGTTTGTGCGTATGTAGCAGACATCCTGATAAATACACTTACCATCAGGGATGTCACGAAAATCTCTCTCAAGCAAAAAACAACCCAATTATAAATTTTGGTGTGACCGAAAACTGTTTTGGTTCGTTTTAAATCCTTAATGATTTATGAAGTGATTTGTGTAGACTTGGGGCGCACTAAAATTCCATAATATTAAATATTTCATTTATTTAAATTTAAAAGTTTACTTTTTTTTAGATCTATGGAAATCGATTTTGTACAATAACACAATAGAGTTGCCAACTTTCTCGAAATTGAACCTGGAAGTTATTTAAAGTTCTCCCAAGACAATAGACTTGAAAGATTAATTTTTTTGTACACTCAAAAAGTGTGCTGCTCTTTTTGAAATTTTTTTTTAAGAATTCAAAAAGAAAATTTTTAGTAGTATCTTATTTTATGCAAACTAAACTAAAAATTAAGATAACAGTGTGTTTAAAAAGGCGATTGAGCCAGTAATTGGAGTGTTCACTTTATATGACATAAAGGCAAAATGGTAAAAGAACAAAGTGTCCAATATAAAAAAAAAAAAAATGGGCATTTATGCTAGGCACATATCGTTGACAACGAAAGTTGAGGCATTCTTGTCTAAAAGAGTGTTGTCAGAAGTGCCAATATCTGCAAGTGTGACCAGATTTTTTACTTTTCTGAACAAAACCAAACCAAACCAAACAATATAACAGCTGATTGTTGTTAGTCGAGTATTCTTGCCTTCACGCCTCGTTCCTAGGCTTAAGTCGTTACTTGGGTATTCTTGCCTTTATGCATTTCTGCACGACAAAGTTAAAACCCCAAATGATTTTGAATTCGAAAAGAGAATTTCGAAAAATTAAAAAAAATCCAGAGATTTTCGTGACACACCTGAATATACGTATAAGTGAGTGAGTGTATGTGTGTGCAAGTACTCCATGTTACATTTCAACAGTACCCATTAATTTTGAGAAGTTGCCACATGTGCAGCACTAGGCATATACACACATACATAGTATGTGTGCTACGTGAGTGAGTATGTGTGTGTGTATGAGTGTATATACACACACATGGAAAAATGTGTCATGCTGAATAATTAAGGCAATGGCAGCTGGAAAAATCAACCAACAAACTGAAGCTCTCAGTACAGTAGCTAAAACTTTTGCTCTACTCATTCGTTGCTCACTAGCTTTGATGTCAATGCAAAAATTTGTTGCCACATAATTGGAAAATATTTGCTGCACTCATACATCTGGACACACACATACTCATACACACGTATATGCCACGTTAATTGCAGACTGTGGCAGAACCGGGTAAGCTAAGGCCACAAACGAGCAACCAACGACAGGCCACGGGACAACCGAATGAGGGCCATGCAACAAAAAAAAAAATTAAATGGAATTTGTTTTGTCATTTTTAATGCTTTACGTCAAGGGGTACAGTAAAGATACACCATACATCACAATTATTATTAGTTGGTAGAAATTTAGTTCAGACTAGGCTTATACTGGTTTGGACCCAGAAAGGCTTGGTGGTTGAAGAAGCGACGATCAGCTATGATACTAAAACGGTACAAAAAACGGGGTTAAGACTTTTGGTTTCCAAAAGCAATAAAAGGTTCTGCAATTGCCATGTAAAACAGAATTCACAAAATAATCAGGCTCTTCATTGCTAAGCCTTTATCATCATAGTCGACTATTTAAAAACTTTGATAGTTAAAGATCTTGATTGCCTTTTTCTTGCGAAAGTTAGACAAAACGGAAGATACACTAGTGGCTAAAAAGGAATAAACTAGAGACTGGGAGTTATAGTAATGTCGCATTAACAAAGTCAGAACATACCATTCAGATTTTCATATCTTCTGCTTACAACTTTTATAAACAATGTCCAGATCCTTTTGTGTATAAGTATAAGAATATTTACAGCCAAGCTTTTAGTCATTGAATTTTGGAACCCCTTAGTAGGCGAAGATTTTGGTCAAATCGTTATTAAGTTATTGCTAAGGAAGGATAGTATTGCCGACTGGCATAGCGTCGAGTTTGTTCGGAATACTTTAAGTTTTTTACTCCTCTTATTTTCTGCATGTTTTCAACTGATTTTTTGTTAAATAGTGCACAACACGCGTGCGCCACCTAGGGATAAAAACTTGATTGCGCCATCTAGCGGCCACCCTATATTGAAAAGTGTATAACGATTTTGACGTCGACGATTTGGCCCATACGCAGTTCGAAATTTTTCGTGACTATTTTTTTATATGAAGTTTTTCATTCCGTTCGTAAATTTTGTATGCTGCGTATTGGCCTTAAGACAATAAATTTTATTATTTAATAGATATTGTATTAGAGTTGGAATTTTTTCATTGTTGGGTTTTTTGATAAATTTTATAATAGTAGCTTTTTATAGAACCCGGTTCTATTATGCTGGTGTATACTGTAGCTACATTATTTGCTTAGACAATGCTTGCACAGTGGCGTTTGCTTTTCACACTTTTCAACGCTTTTTGCAATTAATTTTTATGTGCAACATTTGTTGCAATGTTCACACACTACACACACACACACACACATGCACACAAATATTTACATTTCCGTTTGATGCTTTGTTAGGCACTGCACTTGTTATTGGTTTTTTAAATTTCATTTCGATTATTTTAAACTACGGGCGCCTATGTATATGCAATAGAACTTTAAAATTTAGTAGGACTTCTCAGCAGGCATACAGTACATGTTTGAGAATATTTTTGAAATAACTCAAAAAATGCATGTACAGAGCTCAAAAGTTGGTGGCCACGAAAAACTTTATGCAGCAAAATACAGTGCTAGTCAAAAAAACTTCACCGCTAACGAAAAAATTATACAGTTTAATGCTTTTTTTTTAAACAAATAAATGAATCGCCGACAGAAAACATTACTTGGTATAGAATATTATACTTATTTCGAAAAAAAACGCCATTATAGCGTACTTTTTGCGAAATTGTTGTACAAAAACAACGCCCAGAGCAGGCAAAACTCAAAAAAAAAAAACCGAAGTTTGTGGGTAGACTATGAGAGTATGCGTATATTTAATATTTAAGCTGAGTGCGAAAGATTTTGCAGAGACGTACGTGTTTTAAAGTGAATTAATATTGCAAATCATTAATTTACATTTCGCGAAAAATTTTCAGTTTGGAGCCATGGAACCGAATGCGGCAGCACTTTCGGAAAATTTTTACATATCCCCAAATGTTTTCAACACATTGTTTGCGTTGTTGGAGCCACCACATAGTCCTTAAACGACCATTTTCATAGCTTCTGCTATCGAAATAAGTTGCTGCACATTTATGTTTTGTTTTTAGCGCGCAAAATAAGCTGAGCTTTTTGCCGGCGCCATCTACATGTCAATTTCACGAAGAATGGGCAGCACTGGTCCTGCGTACGAATGAAACAATTCTTGGCGCTAAGAATTTTGACAGTGTTTTTTTTATATGAAGTTTTGTTTTCTTTTACTCGATTTTACACTGCTGTGTACTAGGCTTTAGAAGGATAATTCGTTTCGAATGCCAAATTTGGTAACGATATCTTTACAAATAAATGAATTATTCTTCTCCACATTTTTACTCCGATTTTGATAAACAACCACTCATTTTCTTCGTAATCGATCAAACTTTACGAGCCGCGAATAAAACTTTATGAAAAAAATTTTTTAAATTTCGTTCGAAATAGAAAAATATGTTTAGTAAAAAAAATGTCAAAATCGGTTTGGTAGAACCAGAGATATTTGCTTTTAAGTAAAGACACTTTTTTTTTAATTTCGAAAAGTGTTTTTTTTCGAAATATCTCGAAATCCGTTCCATGAAAAAATTGACTTCGTTTTCGGATTTAGCGTGGCATTTTACTAGAGAAATGACTAAAACAAGTTGAGGATACCAAAATTTTTTAAAATTTTTAAACTAGTGTAATTAGAACCTAAGCAGAACTGCACATTTTTTCAAAATCTCTTTTTAAATTTTGGCATTATTTCCACAAGACACCATACCAAAGCAGAGATAAAGGCTAGAATAAATAGAAAACAGGCCACAGCCAATTAGCAGCAGCTAAAGCAAAGTATCCACTAAAATGCAATTGCAGTACTCTAAAGCAGAAATAGCAACAAAAAAAAATATTAAAAAAAGCAAACAATTCAAAGCAAAAATGCACAAAAACTAGAAAAATAAATATAAGACAGAAAATGTAGAAAACACAATGGGCCATGGCTACTGCAGCCAATGGCCAGTGGTAGTCAGCAGTGGCATCAACAGCAACAATAAGCGGCAGAGTCAACACTTCAACACCAAAAGTTTGCTGCATAAATTTGTGAGCATTTGGAGCGGTTCAGTGAGCCAGCAAAGAGCTGTATCCTCAGGCACAACTTGTTGTTGTTGTTGTTGTTGCTGTGCTTTAAACCAAGCTTAAAACTTCTAAAATTTCATACTGCTCACGTTGCTGGAGTATTAGGCAGGCATGTGGACTACAGTGCGTATGTGTGCTGGCAAAAATATGCATTGAAACGGGCAATTTGCATTCTGCATTCTGCGTTCTGGTTTTAGCTTTTTGCATTTTACATTTAACATTTTTTGTGAAATTTTTTAATATGTATTTTGTTGGCACACAAAGTTGCCAAGTATTTGGCTGCCATAAATTTTGCACACACATGCAAAGCCATTTTGTTGTATTTGTTGTTGCTGCCAGTACAGTACAGTGCGCATGAAATGCATGCGTGTGTGTGTGGGTGTGTGTTGCAGGGCATGATGCAGCATTATGCAACAGCCGTGCGACAGCCACATCATCATAATCACCATCATCATCAGTGAGGGAGCAGCAGCAGTCGAAATTAGCGTCGACACAGTTTGTAAGCCACTGTAAACATGTGTGTGTGTATCTCTGTCTGTGGCAAAGCTTTTTATGTGTTTTTGTTGCTGTTAATGCTTTTGTGTGGCTGTTGCTGTTCGCTGCAACTGCAACCATTATGACAAATGGTAATTTAAATTTGGTCTTAGTTGTCACACCAAGCTAAAAATGTCATATAAATGTATGAGTGTGTGTGTGTGTGCATGCATGTGTGCATGTAGTCTATGTGTTAATATACATATGTATAAATTTGTAGCACCTTCCTTCTGTTTATGCAAGTAAAAAAGCCAAAAATGTTTAAAATTACGAGAATCTAAAATTGTAAAGGTAGATCAGAAGTAAACCCCTGGACCTGCAGATGGACTGTTCACCCATGCATAGGTGCCTAAGTGTTCACAACACAAAGACAGCTTCATCTATCCTTAGTGTAATTAGATTTAAGTTAGAAAAAAAGATTATCGGTTTTACTGATAAACATTATACAGGTTCTTGTTATTCCAAATAGGAACATAGGACGAATGACTTCCAATTTCACGATCTTGCGCCAATGCCTTCGCTTCGCGCCAACTACGATTTACCGACCTCAGCTCAATGTCAATTTGATGCCGCCATGTGTAGGCAGGGGTTGCCCTCCTTTTGCTACCCTGCGGATTCCAGTCAATGGTTTCAGCAATAGATTCGTGCTCATTGCGTAGCGTGTGCCCGACCCAGTTCCACTTGCGCCTCAGCATTACTTGACGGATAGGTTTTTCAAGTGTCTGAACCTATAACTGTGTGTTCGATATTCTCTAGAAGAGTCAGCAAATCTGGCGCAGGCATCGTTTTACTAAAACTTGTAGTTTATTGACGTCACTTGCAGCGGCGTTCCACTTCATGTTCGAGTTGAATATTTTAAGCTTTGTCCGCCTCGGAAAGCTCGACAATTTCAAAAGCTGGCCGAAAGACTGCTTAGCTTTTCCTATGCGGCAGAGTATGTCTTCCGAGAATCCGCCAGAATTGCTGATTAGGCTTCCCAAATAACAGAAGGAATCTCGTCAGATACATATTTCCGAGTTACCAATTTTGATTGATTCGTTGTTAATTCGAATCGATTTAGTTTTCGAGCAGCTAATTTTTAGCCCCGCAAACACGTCTAAAGTTTCATATCGGAAAATATATGGCTCAAAAGGCTCAAATCGTCTGCCTAATCGAGGCCGCCGAAGCGGCTGTGAACACCCCACCTGATGCCTCGCTCGTCACTTAGCGCATGGGTCATAACCAGGTCCCAAACGATGTTGAACAGCAGTGGTGAGAGAAACAAACTCCTGTCTCACTGCTCTATTCAGAGCCACTTACATTTTCGTGCATAACCTTGTAGGTGGCGCCTTGATAAAGAGCTTTTATCAGCTAGATGATTTTGAAAGGCACTGCTTTGCACGAAAGCGCATTCCAAATGCAATTGTGATCGAGGGTAACAAAGTCCTTCTGGAAATCGATGAATACCAGGTATAGTGGAGCTCTTCATTCAACCGATTGTTCTACAATTATCCTCAAACTGTTAAGATGGTCAACACATGATCTGCGCAGACAAAAGCCGGCCTGTTGATTTGCTAACCCTGAATGCAACGCTTCTTTAAGCCTGTTAAATACTTTCAAGAGAGCTTTCTCAACAGAAAACCTTTGGTCCTCTTTCTCGCAATCTCAAGCTACATTCAATAAGGATCAGCTTTAGCGGATTACACCATCTTATATGATTTTACTATGTTCGTCACCTTTATCAGTTACTTTTCTGCTAAGTGAGTCCGCTAGATGGCGCAACTCCCCTTCGTCAGTTACTTTTCTGATAAGTGTGTCCGCTAGATGGCGCAAGTAAGTTATCGCTTATTCGGGTTCACAATAACATTTTTATTGTATAAATATTATTAAAGTTATTTTTTTTTATAAGTACACCAAAATAAAAAAAAAGGCAGCTATTGAAGGAAGCAAGGCTTCAGTTATTTTAAGGAAAAATTTTACCAGCATCTGAAGCGGAAATGCACTTTTTGTAAAAAATCCAAAACCACATATAGAAAACTTATGCTACTTGTTTCATCATGGCTAGTATTCATACCAAAAACATATACATAAATTATGGTAATACTCTACTCTTTGAAAACGCAATAAACTTGCTCGTAAAAACACACTACATGGGTGTCTGTGCGGTGTGGCAGGCGACATTCTGCTTAAAAATAATCGTTTGTAGTTTTTAATTAGAAAACTTGACTCGGCTTAGTGCCACACAAAAACAAGACCAAAAACAACAAAAGACCTTGTGTGACTATATTTTGTTTCATTTGGCAACACTTGAGTGTTGTACTCTTTGAGCTGGTCTTCTATGCACTTTACCAAAATTGTAAACAGTTTCATAAATATGCAATGTGCCAGCTAATAGTTCAGGGCATATGCGTCGTATGCGTAATGCATGAGCTCAGAGCTCTCCCACTCGCAGCCAAACATCTTTTCACTCTGTATGTGTGTGTAAGTATCTGTGTGCGCTAGGTCAACAATTTGTCAGCTGCAGTGTGTAGAACGTACAGTTGCTGCATTGTTTCAAAGTTTGTTTTCCCAGCAGACTCCCAAAAGTATGCAATGCTTTTAGTGCAATTTTTGAAGCGTTGGAAGCTTAATGGATAAAAACTTACCATATCGTCTGCATTTAGAGCGTTAGGGTACAACACGTCCTAATCACGGATTCTATGAAGTTGCTGCAAGAGATCAAAAGAAGACAGCAAGATAAATATTGTAGAAAAGTGCAGACAAAATAAAACCAAAAAGAAAAATGAGAATTTATCAAAATAATGTGCCAGCACTTGCAGCTGCTGAGCTTAGGCTAATGAGGGAAAATGTGCTACAATGTCTCTGGCTGCATTTGGTGACAACAGTTGAGGAAAAACTTTATGCAAGCGCAACTACAGTTAGTGCAAATAGCAAAGCAACAAAAACAACAACAACGAAAAGTACAAAAACAAGGAGCTGTCAAGAAAGTTGCTGATAAACATTTTGCACTGCAACTTTAATGCGACTTTAGTTTTACTTTTAGTAAGTGTGTGTGTGTGCGTGGGTGTATCTGTGTGTCTGTGGGCTAAGAGTTCGAGGGCGTGTCAAAAAGGATTTCCAGTTGGCAAACAAACCAGTTGGCTGGCAACTTTGGCTGTCAAGTAAATAAAAAACTTTGCGCTAAATCAATTTCAATGCAAAGCAAAATTAACCAACGACAACAGACATGGAAGATGATGACAAGCAGCAGGATAAATACAGCAATGACTACAAGATGACGTACAGCAAAAAGATGCAGCAACAACTTGCTAAAAAAAAAAGGGATGCTTTTTATGTTGTAGGATGAAGCCACCGCAAACAAATTTAAAAATGTTGCGTAAATTGTGGCAAACATGCTGAAAGGGACTGCGCTGAGAGTTGAGAGAACTAGTAGGTTCTGAAAGCAGAATGCTCTGCTCTTGCTGCAAAGTCCCCGAGCAATTTATCATTTCTATGTTTAAAATTTATTACATTTGTTTTATTTTGTGTTTCTACTTTTTTAACTGTTTTCCTTTTGCCATTTTATTGTGCGCCAGTCTATGTCTACAAAATGTGAGCGTGACTATAAGTGAGTGTTTATACACTCCTCGCCACTTGAATAGTACACTAACATTTTTAGTCTAAATTGTTACAAAAAACCAATTGAAAATAGTAATGCAATCGATAAATATTGAGAGATGATTAAGTCATCGATTGTGTCAATAGTGACGTAATGCGTTGCTATGGGCAATGATGGTAACAAGTTAAAAATAATTTGCACTTCCATTTTGTTGCGCATAGTGTAAATAAATTTAGTTTTTAACTTATTACAAAATGGAGCTAAAAGAGACCAACAACTTCATTTTGTTAAAATAAAAACTTCAGTCATTCTTAATGTAATAGTAAGTTTAGAATTGTATAATGAGATGATAGACCTAATATAGGGTGGGCCACCTGTTGGTTTGTTTGTTAATAGCATTTTATTAGTGTGTATACCAAATGCAAGTTCGAAACTACTCATTAATGTATGAAAAATAATATCGCCTAAACGGCCACCGCTGCTGGCTTTATTGGCCCGCATACGAACATTGTAATTTTCGAAGACTTGTTTTGACGAAAACTCATCTGGCTGTTCTAATAAATAATAAGCGTCATTCGAGTACTGTAAGCGTGTACATGCTTATGGACATGTATGATGACGCCAGGACTAAAGCCAGATGTACAGCTGGTGAGTCGGACGAATTCAGTGTTAAGGTGGGAGTCTACCAAGGCAGTGTGTTGAGTCCTATGCTGTTTAATATCATCATGTGCTACGTTTTAAAACAAATCGGCGACGATACTGAAATATCCCTCCTTTTCGCAGATGACATAATTCTGGGTAGCACCAATATCGTAGCCCTGCAAAATGCTGTATCAATTTGGGATAAAATATTGACGGATCATGGACTGAAAATAAACGTAAAAAAGATAGAATTGCTCCCCTGTCAATTTTCAGATCCAGAAAGAACAAAACCGGATATCTATATAGGCGGGGAAAAATTGATTATAGGCAGCAAATTTAAGTACCTAGGCTCAGTTGTAAATAGCGAAGCTACATGCGATGATGACATCAAACATCGAACCAACTTTAGCGTTTTCTTCGACAAGAAAATGCCACGGAAATTGAAAGGCAAGCTGTACGCGACAGTCGTTAGACCCGCACTCTTGTATGCGTCCGAATGTTGGACGATGTACAAAACGTACGAGAGTAAATTATCTGCGACTGAGATGAAAATGCTAAAGATGACTGCGGGTGTGACCAAGCTTGATCACATTAAGAGCAAACACATCCGAGGCAGCCTGTTTGTTAAAAAGCCTATCACTGAGACGCTCAAAGTAGGTCAGATGCGTTGGTATTGCCATGTTCAAAGGCGACCGCTGGAGAACCCCGCTGAGAAGGCAATACTTACAGTAGTTCCAGTTAACGGCCATAGGGCAGGCAGACCGAAACATACGTGGATCGGCCAAATGCAAAAACATCAGCAACGAATGGGTCTCAGCGATGACATGATCCAGGAACGGAATGCCTGTAGACGAATGCTGAGATCGCACACCCACACCTCAGGAGGAGGGTAAACAAGCGTTTGGGAGAAGAAGAAGCGTGTACATGCAGATTCGCATGCAAAATTCGCAGCAAAGTGGTCCTAGCAAGGTGTAATTCTTTACAGATCTTCGAGACTGAGCTCCACTAAGTTATTTTCACAGAACGACAATTTTCATAGTACTCCTGTACCACTTTTACGCATTGTTTGATTGTTTAATGATCTATGACTAAAATTGAGCAGTTTTGAACTAGACATATGTCGAAGACCATTCACTTTGGGCGGGTATGTTGTATGAGTATTTAACAACCAAACCAACAGATGGCCTACCCTATATAAAAAAATTGTATAATTTTGTAAACTAAGTATTTAAATGCGTTATTTGTTTAGCATTTATAATATAATTTAAAGTTCTAAATTTATTCCAAACTTTAAACTCTATTAGCTTAGGATATGCTGGCACACAACAAATTTTAGTTTGCTATTCAAATGGCGTGGAGTGTACGAGAGTGTGTGCGTGTTTTCGTTTGTATGTGTACCGCTGGCTATTCCCTATTCCCAAGTTGCAGAAACAGACGCGTCGCACACAGAGACACAACACACGCACATGCACACTCATACACACACACACACAAACACACGCAACACTTAAAGAATAAGTCAAGTGGATAAAACACTCAGAGCGCGTTAAAGAGAGAGTGTGAGAGCAAGGGGAAACGCGAGTATAGCAAAGAGCCAAAGAGTTCTGCCACGCTCTTGTCAGTTGAGTTATGGCTCTATGAAGGCGCAGTAGGGTGTACTTTGAGCGGAGGAGCAGCTGCTGTTGCTGCCTACTCTCTGGCTGCTCTTGTAATTGAATTTATAGCTGTAGCAATATTCATCAACGTCAGACGCCAAGCACCAGCGACGTCGCCGTCGCCGTCAGTGGCAGCACTTTGCGAGTTGAAGTGCGTTGGCCTGTGAGTGACGAGCTCAGCTGTGACTAGGGATTGACTAATAGATCTGGATAAGACCAGTTGCTGGACCGACTTTTAGCGATCGCATTGAGGTGTCCAAGATTATGGCCGCCATAGCAAGGGCAGGCTGCAAACGCATGTTTCCTATGGCAAATTGCAATGGCGGTCCACGCCCTCAACTTCACCCTTTGACCAGCCAATCCAACATAATTGCTTTCGATATCAATTTCCTAGCCAAGTTTTTTTGAAAGCTCTTTTTTTTCTTTTTTTTTTTTGTTCTATATGCTTCGTTGCTTGCGCAGCTGCAACAACAAATCCGATTAGAATGCTTTTGTTGCCCCAAAAACGAAATTGTTTACAATTGTTGCCCTTGTTGTTGCTTTGTGTGTGAGGGGGGAGCAAAAAATCCAATGCCGCACTGCAATGCATTGCCAGCCAAAGGCAACACCAACAGCAAAAACAAACGCCAACTGTGTGTGGCCATTTTGTTTTTATTTTTTTCAATACGCTATGCCTCAAATTTAAAGGTTATACTAACTTGGTGCAAAATAAAGTTGTAGCAACAAGAAACATACAGAGTGCAAAAATTTATATTAGCGCAACAACTAAGCAAACCGATTTGGAAAGATTCATTTATCTAGCTTTCTTTAATTTCAAAATAGAATTTTGATTCTTGGCTTTATAAGCAAATGGTTGAGAACGTTTTTTATCACAAAAAGATTGTTACCAAACGTTATATTAACAATCTGGAAATAATGATCACCAATCTGAAACCCTCAACGCTAAAAAAATTAAATCAGTTTAAATGCAATTTTGACTATTCGATCGAAGAAGCTTATAGCCTATCGTCTTCTGTTGCTAAATGATCTTCCATCACTAAGCTCATGGCGTTGCTCACTAGAAATTTCGCGCTTAAAGAAGTTTATTTTGAGTGAGGTTGGCCAATCATTCTTTTTGGAAAGAATGAGGTTCAACACTGCGTCGTTCTCAATATTTCAAGTTTCTTCGTCTGAAACTTAGCTCTCGGTAATGTGAAGCTTTTGAGCTCTTTAGGCTTTAAATCGTCTAACCTTGGGATTGGTTTTTAAAATACAAAATGTTATTATACAATGTATCAATCTCGGTTTGTAATCTATAAATTCGGCTGTGCTCATTTTAGTCCCAAATAAATAAATTATCGTCGATATTTTCATTTATTTTTATATTTATTTTTATTTATTTATTTATTTATATAATAATAAAGTAGAAGTTAATTCAAAAATTTAAAAAGATTGTAGCCAGAGCAACGTAGGCCTTCAGGCTGATTTATTTTTCTATTTAGTGTGACCGTATATGAATACATAGCTTTTATTGAAGTTGCGTTTACCAGTACTTATCGCTAGATGGCGCAAGCATGTTCTTGCATATTTGTGATCTAAACAATATAACTTTTCAATTTTAGTGCAAGATGCAATAAATTTCCGAGGGTGCAGTGTATAAGTTAGCCGGACTGTTCCGACATAAAACACTTGCTTTTTTTCGTTCTCATTTTTGCTCGTTTTGATTCGCTTTACGTTTTGCCATGGCCTGCAATAATCATGATAAAATTGACTGCGCCCTGAACATAAAATATGCATATGGTGCAGCAATCCAATGGCCAACAAACCAACAAGCCAACTATTCAGCCAACCAACAAGCCATTCAAACATTCATTTTTGCAATTTTACTTAATACATACATATTTGTATAAAATTTCATTTGTGTTTCGAAAGGAAATGCCAGTTCTTTAACGGTGTGTTCAGTATGTATTTACAAGAGTTTTTTGAATTAAAATCATTTCAATAGTTTAAGAGGCAATCATGTTTCGATAAGCATTCAATATTTCGTTTACATTAACTCTGGCTTTAGTTTTATTTTCATATGGTAAGCACTTTGTAGTTTTAAATTAAAGTACAATACCATAGTACGTGCATAAAACAAGTAAGTATAGTTCAACCCATTCTGGTATTTAAAGGAGTTACTCAAACGTTGAAAACCCTAGCATTGTTCCACAGGTAACAAAAATTGCAAAAATTCAGCAAAATTGCAAAATAATTTTAATATTAACTTAGTAACAACCACAGAATAACTGAGCTGGATACCGTGTACATAGTTTCATCTGAGAAATAACTAAAAGGACTGTCGTGGTAAGAAAATGCAATTGAATTGAAATGCAGATTTTACTGGCAATGACAAAGTTATCAAGAAATTTAAAATTCTGTTTGTGCCAGTTTCGAGAACGTATGAAATAATTCTGCAAAACGTTGTTAATATTTTCCAAGAAATTTCAATAGCCTTAAACAGCATGCCTTTAATGTGAACACTTTTAAGTATATTATATGTAACTACTACAAGGAGCAGCAGCAGGCGTAACTGACACATTGCATTTGCCAACATTTTGTCACTTAATATTAATCTCATTTATCTACATAGCCATTTTCTTTTTTTCGACTCGAAATTTTCACTGAAATTCTCTGCTTGCAGCTGCATACTTCAAGGCTGAAGGCAACAGTAGTAACAACAAAAACAACGACTTCCTACAATGCATTTTCCCGGCAGCAAGAAAAACTGCCCTTAAAAGGCTTTTAATTAATTTGCATTTGACAAGGGACTGACAGATCAAGAGCCGGCCAGAGAAACAAACATACAGACAGACAGACATGCTGACAGACGGATACATTGAAGCGTTGACAAATTAACAATTGACCAAATTGAATTTGAATCGAATAAAAACAATTGCAAAGTGCTGCAACAAATTTTAATTTCATGGATCGATTAATTTGCAAATGGTTTAATTGGCCGAGGCATTTACATAGTCAATGCACTAAAAGAGTTACTCAGGCTTGCACAAACGCACTCACACAGATACAAAAAGCACACACACAGATACAAACTTATGCATCTGCATACACTTGAGCACAAAAGCGTTTAATTTATGCCAATTCATAATTTAATTTTATTGTTTTGTCGAGCAGCATCAACAATCGAATGTAAATACTAAAAACGAATGCAAATCGAATGCCGCCGCATGAATGAATAGGGTTTGAGTTTTGCGGTAGACTGCGGTCTTGAAACTTATTGCTGCTGCTGTTGTTGTCGGTTTGAAAACATTGCACATGACATGACACTCCCATGTCCCCGCCTTTGTATGCCCTGCTCTCAGTCACCACAAATTCCATGCAGAAACGCTGATGCTGCAATTTGCAAATCAAATTTTTGTTCGACTTCTGGCTGCAGAAAACATGAACAGATAGATCTCTGGAAGCACACAAGGCACTACTCAATATAAATACAACAGAGCGAGTACTTTAAGATAAATATATGTATGTAGGTACTCTTTATGCAATATGCTATCAAGATTATTCTCGTCAAAAACGTCAAAAAAAATTAGTTAGTATTTTAATCTTTATACAAAAAATATACAATCAAGATTTTCTTTTACGCTCGTTATAGTATAGGGTTGGTCATCTGTTGGTTTGTTTGTTGATTGCCTTTTATTCGTATGTTTTTCAACAAAATTGGGTAAATATACAAAATGCAAGTTTGAAACTACCAATGGGCACCGCGGCTGGCACGTATGCGAATATCGTAATTTTCGATGACTTTTTTTTGCCAAAACTCATCTGGCTGTGCTCCCATTCAATAAGCGGCATTAGAACCTTGAATGCGTGAAAATGCAGATCCGCATGCAAAATTCGACGCAAAGTGGTCTTAGCAAGATGCTATTCTTGCGAACGTTGCCACGTCGATGTTCCCGGTGACTCGTCAACACTGGCCTAAACCAACTAACCATTTTCATGGTACTCCTGTACCACTTTTACGCTTTGTTCGGTTGTGTAACGATCCATGACTAAAATGCAGTACTTTTGAGCTTGACATATGTCGAAGAATATCCACTTTGGACGCGTATGTTCCGAATTATGAGTGTTGAACAGCCAAAGCAACAGATGCTCCACCCTGTATATATCGAGAATTGAAGATGTATTGAAAAAATCGTGGAAAACACGCAAATGTGGAGTGAATTTTAGGCGGCTTAAGCAAGCTCACAAAGCGCAATAAGATTAATGGAGTATTGCAATATCAACTTAGATACATGCCAACCATATCTGACGCCAGATATCCTTTGCATAGGATATTGCAAAATTGGAGTTGCCCTGTGATACGTCTGAAATAATTTCATTTACTAGGACCTCGGTGTTCCCTTTGAGCAAGACTTGCTTAATAGCTTCATCCAATTCAATACTGGATTAAAGCTGTCAGATTCTTTAACTAATTGCCTAAAAAAGCTATTGTCAAAAGAAAAAAGCTAAAAAATGAAACTTTACCAAACAAATTTTTTTTTGCAACATTTGCACGTGGGCAATCTAAACTTATACCGCCTTTTTCGGATAGCCCAAAATTTGTTCCTTAATGCGTCAAAATTTTGTTACAAAATTATTATAAAGAACTAATGTTAACTTTGAAAATACTAATAAAAAAAATATACATATAACTAGGCGAAAATAAGCGAAGCGTTGCTCCTTTTCAATCGATTTATTCGGTTTTGATGAATTTTACGTATATTAACCTCACAAACGACTCCAATTTTCGATAAATTTTAAAAACAAGAAGACAATTCAACAAATTAAATTAAATAAAGTCAAACCCAAAAATACTTAAAAAATAAAACTTTAAAAGTTTGAAAAAAAATGTGAAAAATCCAATTTATCATATTTTCCATTTATTACCAATTTTTTAGGCTTATCCGCTGTTCTTATATATAAAAAATATAGTTTAGAATAACAAAAAGAAAAAAAAAGAAATTTAATTGACTAGAGTTAATTCAAAAAATGGTGTTTAGTAATAAAATAAAACTAAACTTACAAAAGAGGATCTAAAAAAAGATTTTTCTTTTATTTATTATATAGGGTTTTCCAATAAGAGGTGTTATTTTGGAATTCAAAGAAAAATGTCATTTTTTGAGATAAATGATCGGATGTTTATTTCATAATAAAGAGGAAGGTATGCCGTTAATAATGAAAAACAACATCAGCCAAATGGCCACTACGACCACGCTCACAGGACCATATCCTTTTCATGAAATTTTCCATAACCAAATCGCAAAGTGGCTGCCCTATGTCCTCGATAGGTCCCATGACCCCGCCGGACCATGAACCGCACCAAACAGTCACACGTTGAGGATGGAGAGGCTCCTCAACAATAACTCTTGGGTTTTCCGAGCCCCAGATGCGACCATTTTGCTTGTTGACGTAGCCACCGAGGTGGAAATGGGCATCATCAGTCAAGATGATTTTTCGATGGAAGATTTGCACCATTTTTGTAGTGAATTTTAACAATTTCAATGCGTTGTTGAAGCATGTATCGTTCCATTTTTAGTAATGGCGTAGTTTCTACTTGTCAAATGTCAAAGAATAAAAGCTTCAAAAGTGACAGCTGCCGAAATACCGGGTGATTCAAAATAACACCTCTTGTTGGAAAACCCTATATATATATGTATATCTTTGATAAATAAAAATAAATTTTCCTATGTTTTCGCGTTTTCTGCGCTTAAAATTAATTTTTATCTAAAAAATATATTTTTAATTTTTAAATTCTAATTTTTTTTTGATTTTTCAAATTTTTAAAATTTTAAAAAATTTTTAATTTTTAAAATGTTTTTTTTACAATTTTTTTAAACAAAAAAAATATTTTATGGTCACGTTCATAAAACCCAGTACCTTGTAATAATGTCAAATAAGCACAATATTCTCAGACTTTAAAGGAATTAAGCTACAATAGTTTACTTTCGATTAAACATTTTATAGAAAATTTAAAAAATTAAAATAAATATCAGGATGGCGTCTCAAAATACTGAATGTCAAATATAAAAAAATCAATAAGTTGAAAATAACATTTTGAATGTAACTCATTAAACATAAGTTACTTATATTAAAAAACATTTTAAATCGTAAAATTCTTTCAATATCTTCTTAAATTTAGCCTTTTCGATGTACACAGGTATAGACTTCCGGATCATATCTACAATTTCTACTCCTTTCAACTGCACTCTTACTCTTCGCTCTTCTTATCGAAAGGAAGGGTATTAAACTGCTTGCATATAGTTTCCTCGCAACAAAGAAAAAATTGCAATGGCCAACTGTCACTGGCAGTTGCCAATTTGAATTTCACGGCAATTGACAAATGCGACTTTAATACGCGTAATTAAACTGCATTGGCACAACAATCGAAATTCAACCTGAATGGATGCAAAGTGCTGACAATGTACTCCGTTCGCTTCGATTCGGTTTCAATTATCGCAATGAACATTTTTCAATCGAACAGCCATTGTGAAAATGGTACAATGAGTACACCCATAAATGCGTGTGTGTGTGTTTGTGTTTGTGTGTGTGCGTCGACAGATTGACAGTAACAAAATGAAATTTGTAGCTCTTTGGTTTTTCGTTCTGCAAGGAATACCTGGCAGGTAAATTGAAAAATATACACATGAAAAGGGTTTACAGGGGAATTGAGGTTTATGTTCATGGCTTGGGAATGGAAGTGGGCAAGTGGGGGAGCTGCCAAAATACCATATATGATATATGCATGTATGTATGTACAAAAGTGTGCTGTTGCCCCACAAGGTATGCAACATAAATTATCATAGTACACGTGCAACTCTAGTCTCAAGTCTTACGATGTATATAGTAGGATGCAAATTGTTTAGCCTTGCACAAAATGTGCACATAACTCACAAATGTATTGCAAATTTACGTGCTGCATGCCACACTCTGGAGGGAGGGAGAACGATGCGGAAGAGAGTGTATCTATATATATGGCATGCAGCTTAGCCAGCTTATATCCAGCTCACGTAAAACTAGACTTATTCTAGGAAACACATCTTGTAGTTTGTCATATGCAAATAAGGTCAGCCAGCATGAAAGCAGAGACAGCGCTGTACAGTGGAGGAAATTTTACAACTGACAAAAATATGAACACAATTTAAAGTACCTTGTAACAAACTATGAAAATCGCGCAATCCCAACCGATACACTTTTGAATTTGAGTGCTGCATCGTTTCGGTAATCTGACATTTTTGAAAACGACAAATAATCTTAGCCCACAGTTTCTGACAGAGTTTATTAATGAATACAAACAGAAATATTCTCTTATTTAAATAAATGACAGTTGACACCGATTTTTAGTTTATTATTCAGCCGTGCTCCGAAAAACGAAAAGTCAAAACGAACAATTTTTTTCGCTTTCGTTTTTGTTTGCTCCGGAAAACGAATTTTTTCGTCGGTATTTCCCTTTTTATTTATTTTATTTATTAAATAGTTACAAATTAGCCTAAAAACTAAAGGTAACTTGGTTCAAGCACTGGCATCTTAGGCGTTCGGCTAAATTTCCCTTTTTATTTTCGATACATTCTTATATTTCCCTTATTTTTCCGATAAATTCTCCTGTTGCTTAAGCACATTATATCATTATATGTTTTTTGCACTTAATTTTCTTTAAAATATTGCTAGTTCTTTATTATTTTATATTTTAAATTAAATAAAAAAAAAATTACTTTAGCAACAATAATTATTAAAATTAAGCACGACTCAGCTATTTTTGTTACAAGGGACATTTTGTTGGTGTATCGGGGGAATCCTTCTAACCCTAAGAATATACAAAACGCGTACTTTTTTTGAACCTATTTTGCCGATTCGTTTTAATTCCTCTTGTAAGAAATCATTCTGTTCCAAGACACATGAAAAATTCGTTTTGGTGAAATTGGGAACGCCTAGCATTCGCTTTCCAAACGAATCCGGATAAAATGTTCGAAATCATTTTCAGGAGCACGTCCGATTATTCGACTACTCGTCTCCATGACCAGGCAAATTAAAACGAATAAAATATACGAATTCGTTTTGGTTTCACGCGTTTGGTGCTCTCAATTTGTTTTGTTGTAAGAGAAATCAAAGCGTAATGTTAAAATAGATTCAAACGTGTACCTACTTAAAACTAAAAAAAATTTATGTTATATTCTTTGATATTCTTCGATTCTATTTATGATAATTCCAAGTAATATGTTTGTTTCTAATTATTTTATTTATTATTGTTTTTCGGATCGAACCCAAAACGAATTTGCGGCATACACATTGACATCTCGATAACGAATAGGTGCAACAGGGTTGATTATCGACTATTTATTATTTTGAATAAAATAATAGTAATGAATAAACTTAATTCACTTTCGTTTTTTTAAATTCGGAGCACGGCTTATAATATATTTTTAGAGCAAGATTAGCTTATCGGTCCGCCAATTCTTACTGACCACAAAAAGTATTATTTGTCGAGATCATGAGATTGCAATTGGATGAAGGACTTAAGTTTCTGGCATAATATTCAACGATCTGCTGATACAGCATCTTAAGTTTTTTTTAAATAAGACATATACAAAGATATTCTGAAAAACCCAAACCAAATTAGTGCGAGTTTGCCCATTTCGCCCACAGTGCGCTGTCGCCCGTCACCTATTGGTGTCGCTTTGTTGCAATTTCCGCCCTGTGGCATACACTCAATGCCGCGCCCACTCGTTTTTCGCTTACCTTGTTGCAGCTGCATGACTTTCGATTAAATGCTTCATTGCCTTGCATTTCAAATACACCATAGACACCAAACTATACATGGTCCGGACCATGTCAAAAGAAACCGCAGCGACTGTTGCCCAGCAGGCTACAATGTACTTCTGACTAGATCCGACTTGTTCCCGCCCTCCTGCTCGGTGAAGCGCATTACTATGGCACCTTTGTGGCGCTGCCAACTCCTTCCAATTGCAGCTGCTCTGCTGCACTTTCCTAACAATCTTGTACTTGGGCGTTGTGTGTGGCTTCTGTTTAACTATTAATGTTGTTGTTCTTGTTGTTGGTTTTGTTGTTGCTGTCATTGCCATTTCGCCGTTGTCCTCGGTAATGTTACACGTTTTTTATGGCGATGGCATCGTCATTGTTGTTGCTTTTGGTATAGGACCCAGTTTAGGACAAAGCAGCTGAAGGCTCCTCTTTAAACATTGTAGAGATTTACTCATACCCCGTGCACCCGCTCACCAGCCCATACTTACAAAAGCATAAGCTCAAAGGCAAATTGCTTGGCATGATATTAGATAAGCAAAATCAAATTTCATTTCAGGAAGATGCTGTAAAATGCTCCGTGCTCAACTTTGTGCATGCTTTGGCTTGACAATTGAAAATGCAACCTGACTAGCAGTTGTGACCTAGTTTTTATTAGATATATTTCAAGTACTTTCCACTGAGCACCATAAATTAAGAAAAATTTTAGTTATGAGGTCTGTCATCCCATCCTTAAAATTATTTACCAAATATTAGCACCAATGACGTATATGGCATTTTCGATGGATAGAACTCCTTTTTCACTAAAATAAAAACGAAGGAGTGTGATTGATCCCCAAGATCTGGTACGGATCCACGATTTGGTTTTAGGGGCGGTTCTTCACTTCGAAATGAATTTATATCAGAGCTCGCAAAAGATTGTCAACCCATTTTTAGAAATTTTAGGGCGGTCTGGACCCGAAAACCACCCGTGGATCCGCCACTGTCCTAGATTCATACCATAGCAGAGTTTACACTTTTAGATAAAGTACATAAAGGTTAAAAAATCACGTTCACTTTTTTGAGTCTAAAAATGATAAATAAATTTGAGGAAACTGGGTCTACCATGGACAGTAAGTCTGCTGTGCGTTGACGTATCGACGGTCTCTCCAAAAGATTGCTGCTACTACTGCACGATAGTGTTACCCAAAAACCCAAAAAATTTAACGATGCACCACACAACGCATATTGAAAAAAGACCTTCCTCTTCACAAGATTCCGATCACTAAGGAGCTCAAATACGCACAAAGCAAAAAATTGAAGTGACTGTAAATGGCATTCGTTACACTAACGTAATAATGGAGATGTTGCGGCCTCAACTGGATGGTATGGAATCGAACGACATATGGTTTTTCCAGGACGCGCCACAATTGCCAGATCGCAACATGTTCCGAAATTCCGATGTCAATTGGCCACCAAGATCATGCGATTTAGCTGAAAACATTTGCTAAGCTCATGGCCGAGATCCATTTCAAGCATGTTTTATTCCGTAAATATCTGAAAGATATCTACTTTACACAAATTTGGAAGCCTCACAAAATTTCTAACTAGTTTCGGCTCAAAGATTTGAGACCATGAGGAGCAATGAGTTAGAGAAGTTGAACTCTGTTTCGTTTTTTAATATTACACCCCGTACGAAAGATACTGAGGAATAGTAATTTCAGGCTGAGTGAGGCGTGGCTGATATACTGTTGATCAGGATATCTATTCTTACGTGTGAAAAAAATGATATCAGAAAACATATCTACTGCAAAAATTATAATTTTCGAATTGGTAAAACAATAATTAAATATTACAATAAAATAAGTTTGAATTTATGAGGCTTTTGCAAAAGTTTTAGTAATCTATGTATTCATCGGTAAACATTATTTCTGTTGTTGAATTCTGCTTCTCTTCAAACAGAATTCTTTCCTTCATATAGTCCCGCATATATTCGACGATGCCATTAGCCTCACGAGGACCCTTATAATTTTGCGAAAAATTGTTGCGATGGAAGATCTTCAGCGTGGGGTAGGCACTAACAGAGAAAGCGCTACAGATTTCATCAGAATCGCTAGTACAGTCAATCTTGGCCAATTGGACTGGTGGATCATCGAGCATGAGCACATCTGATGCCTTGTCAAACTCGGGCTGCAGACGAATGCAATATTTGCAAAGGGGGTCATAAAACAAAACCAATGTTGTGTCATACATTATTAAGACACCTCCAAAATTATCATCATCAAGTGGGAATGCACCACGCCTCTCACCGTTTGCAAATGCAAAAAATATCACAACAATTAAGAAAATTGACATAATTTACGGTTGTAATAATTTTGTTTTTTAAATAACTTTAGGATACATTTTTATAATGAAAACTTTCAAGATGCCTACTACACAAAATGCTCAAGTCAAAGGAAATAAATATATATACAGGGCGGGCCAGCTGTTGGTTTGGTTGTTAAACATTTATAATTCGGAACCTACCCGTCCAAAATGGATGTTCTTCGACATATGTCAAGTTCAAAACTACTCAATTTTATGAGTAGTTTCATTTGGTGTATACATTTGTCCGATTTTTTTGGAATGCAACTAACTAACAAACAGATGGCCCACCCTATAAAATATATTTTTAGAGTAAAGATGTATTCATTACGCAAACAAAAGAACTTAAACCTTTTTTTATTACTCTCTCTATCCACCTTGTTAACTTTATCCGTCGAGGATGTTAGACATCCTACTTTTTCGGGGAAAGTGGATGGAGGGTACTGTCTTTAAATTTGATATTCCTGGCTAGCTCAGAGGTACTGGGTAAAACAAGCTAGAGCCACCAACATCGCACTCCTATAGAGTAAGATATAAAAATTCCTTTTTTGTGGAAGATATCATCCCCCAGCCACTCGACGCTATGTTAGTTGAGGAATGTACAGAGTTGAAGCATACTCTTAAGTATATGGCTTTAGTCAGAATATCGAAATAAACTATAATTACATAGTTATTACCGCCATTTCGTCACATCACGAACTGTCGTTTCTAGTAGTGATACGCTTATCCCGCATAAATCCCTTCAAGCATCAACTTAGCTTTGACTATAAACTTGCACATGTTTTTGTATCCAAATCTGTTGGCATATTTGAGATGTCGAGATATTGTTGAAAAAGTTTCTTGGCAACTGTTAACAATGGCAAGTCGGCCATTTGGATTTAATATTCAATAAGTGCGCTCCAGGCATGACCTTCTTGCCACTTGCCACTAAACCACCCTCTCAGACTTTGCCCAGTCCTTTGTCGTTCGTGTGCTGCATTTCATATTAGTTGATTAGTGCAGCACACAAAGATGGCGCTGGTGATGCCAAATGGCTGCAGGCACTCGTATCTCTATGCTCCACTAAGCGGTAGCTTGGGGAGGTACGGAAGAATGTATGGAAGTGGCTCTGTCTTGTATGCTTGGGCTTGGCCCAAATTGGAAATGGAAATGAAACCGTTGTCAGAGTAAACACAAAGAGAAGTGTTGCCAAAACGAAGCAGACTACCAGCCATGTTGATTTCTAATGAAGAACACCCACAGCCACAACTATATAGTCATATAACCAACTTGGCGCACAATTGTAAAATTCAATTTCAACTGAAATTTAATTCAATATTCCACGGAAAGGAAAATGCTTTGTTTTAATTTGTTCCCAAGACTTGCAACGCTCCTAAAGATATTAAGTAGAATGCAGACTTTGTACGTTGATAATGGTCTCTAGAGAGAATAGAGATTGCTCTACTTGAAGAAAGCATCTTCTAGCATGCTTGAGTCAGATATTTAAAGTTTCTTTTTAGGCTCTAGCTTTTAGCTATAATTATAAAAAAAAATAAAGAATTTAGGGATCCGGTAGTAATTTCTCAACCCGCCACTAACTTTGGTACCTGTGGCAATCAAGAGATCTTTGAAAAATCAAATCGCATCACGAATATTTTAAAAACGTTTTTCTTGATGTCCAATAAACTTAACTAAAAGATAAAGAAAATTCAGAGCTTATATGCTGCAAAATTAAGAGTCAACTAAATAAGTAAATACAAGCCTTTTATGTTGCTTTCCCTTTAAACTAACCTAATTCTTTCCGGGCTCCCTATTCAAATATCTTAAATCTTAATAGTTACATCATTTTGCACCGAGTGCCTTAGCATTTGTGTACTTATAAGAAGTAATTACAATCAAAAATAATTGGAAATCTAAAACACATATTGTGCATAGATTTGGTTGGTAATTGTTGCAGCTTATCTGAAATCTATTATGCAACCTTGTTCAGCATACTTTGCAAAGTATTCAAGTATCCGAAGCAATTATCCAACACTCACACACACACACACCCACGCGCACATGAATAGATACAATAATTATTACACTCACATTTATGCACGTTGCGTTTCGTTGCATTTGCAATTTCAGTTGTTGTCTCTGTTTTCTCAGCTCGGCCATGTCCTTCCAGAGCTCTACATTTTCAGTTAATTGCTTCGGTTGTACGTAAAAAAGTCTTTTGTTCCAATGTTGAAATTGTTGGCTGCAAAGACATTAGGACAGAAGGATAGCATGAGAAATATGACACATAAAAATAAAACAGAGGCAAAAGGAAGTAATTCAGCTGGGCACGGAAGGGCAGAACGAAGTGTGTGGGAGCGGCAGTTGAGAGGCAACTGGCAACTGGCAGCTGGCAGGCGGGCCATTAGTTTTTGGTTGCACTGTCGCCTGGGAGCGACAGTCGCACAGCTGTCATGGAATTTCATAGAAAATTATATACATATAGCAAAAAGTTATGTATATAGAGTCGGCTGTCACCGACTTTGCGATACCCGTTCCCTGCAGCGTTCCCGACATTGGCAGACCCTATATTTCAAAGACCTCCTCCTTCCCTGGCCAGGCATTTCCTTCTGGCTACGTAAAACAACAAACACTCTTTTCTTGGTTTGGAGCGTATTTTATCAGATGAAGTAATACCACGAAAATTGGGAATATACTTATTCCTCATAATGATTCAGACTGACGCACTACTAAATTGATTGTGTATGGGGGAGAGTGGGGCAAAATGCGCAGCCAAAGGGCTGAGGGGATCTTCAGTAGGCACTATGTTGTTGCCCACATATGTGGCTTACCGGCGTTTAGAGCTCTCCATTAAAGCCATATATGCAACAAATTTTAAGCCTTCAGCGATTACCGTCGTGACGGTAATCCAGGTTGATTATTTCCCCTACTTATAAGGATGGAATGAACCTCATATACCCTATTACCCTCTAAGTAAGTGTATAAAAAAGTCAAATGCTTAGCCGCTGCTGCGTCTAGGCCAAGTCAAGTACATGAATGCAAATGCAAAATGGCGACGCTTGGAAGGAAATGGCGGCTCGTTGCTCGACCGTTAATACACAGACCTATATAGCCAGACTATGTATACATAATATACATGTGCTATGGTATATATGTACTGTGATGACCTTTCAATCTCGTGGGGCAGGAACAGCGTCAAGTTGCATTTGCAACCTCTTAAAGTATTCATTCCATTGCATACGCACGGGCGCAGTCATATAGTAAGTATATATACATAATAAGTACATATCGTATGTGTGCCTATATGCTTACAAGGCAGACTAAATAAGCTCGCGGCTCTGGCATAATTACTAGAGAGCATTACGTATCTGGATGGGTGCTACCACTTATGCTGCTCACGTGCGAGCATGATTGCCAGAGCAAATAACAAACTGCTATGCAAATTGTGGGCAACACTGATTGGTAGCCAAAAAAAAAAAAAATTCGCTACCAAGTTGCACAGCTATAGTCTAAAAATCCCGACTAAAATAGACTCTGCAATACATTTTATTATTTATTTGGTTTTAAAAAAATTATTACTTAGCGAATTACAAGAGTGTATGCTTCCCAAAAAAGTATATTTTAGGTCGTTTTTTAAAATTGGACATTGTTGCACATTTTACCCACAGCTTATGCCGATTGAAATATATATGAATACTTTACAAAGTAATTCATGGTTTCAGATTGAAACTTAGTGTACGTGAAATGGCAGCTTTTGGATAAATGTTCATGCTCCAAGCTCTTATGTCGTTTCAAAGACATAGCTTAATATATTTATTGTTTTTCTTCTGATCTCTTTCGTACTTTGTAACCCTTATCTTTTGGTTACAGAGTATAAAAACAGTATAGACTCTATTAGCGCAAACGAAATGAAATACGCATCAATGAAATTAATTGGAAAACCAAACCAAACAAAAACCCAATCGAACTGAACTAAAACTGAAAAAGCAAAAACCTAAAACCAAAAACCAAACCAAGTGAAATGAAACACAACAAAACGAAGCTCTGATCAATCACAATAATAACAACAACCGCAAATGGCCGCCCACGCACATAGATACATACATGGATAGACACGCACACACTCACACACGCATAGATGCTATATAGCTGTGCGCTTGTATGTGCGAGTAAATTACAACCAATTTTTATTGCTGCGAAAACAAAGGCGCAGCATATTATCACAGCAACAACAACAAAAATGGCAACAAAATGGCGCACGCCAAGAACAAAAACAACAACAACAACAACAGCAGCAGCAGCCACCGCCTGCTAAGCGCACGTTTCACTGACAATAAATGATAAAACATAAATTCACACACACGTAGGCACACACACACACACATGCACACGCGCCATATCGTTAAAAGTCAATTGTAAACTTATGTGCCTATGGGCAGGCAGCAAAAAAGAAAGCAGCGCTCATCTATAACACGTCGCCGTCTGCGTTTACTATAACTATATGCCCTGTAGGAAATTTTGTGCATGAGCACATAAATTTAAACTATTTTAGGCGTAAAGTAAGTTGTGGAGAGCTACAGCTACTGCAAGGGAATCTGTTAGTATAGGTCCACTACTAATTGAGAGCATAAAGAAGTTTATAGGCAAAAGATACATTGCAGTCAGACTTTTGAGGTTGAAACTATACTTTAGATATTGTCACGGTCTTCGTCTATCTTGACGCTACAATGGCAGCTAGGTTTTTCACTTGATGCTGGCTTTTTCCCATTCAAACAGTTAAGAACAAACAACCAGTTACCATTTTCCCAAGACTTGTCTACCCAGATATTGCATATATTGTGTATATATTGTTCGTGGCAACCAACTCGTTCGATTAGCTCGACTACAAAGGTTAAAAAAAACTAATATGCCCAGGTGTATATATTAAGGTCTTATTTTAAAGAAAGACGTCGCAGAGATTCTCCTTATGTTCCATTAAGGTTCACATAAGTTGCCCCCCTTTTTCAAATCGAACAAAAGCCAGATACAACCCGGTAACGATTCTTATGTTCACTCAAGCGAAGAGAGAAAGGTAGCATACAATTGGAGTATTCACTACACATTAAAAGTAGTTTGTAACAATGTAAATTGAAACTTTTGTTGCACAAAACTAATCATACAAATGTATCTGTTATCTGTCCAAACTATTCCCAATGCAAAATTTTTAGTTCGCCTTATACTATGTAGTAAGCTGGCCTACACGAAGAGCACATCAGTTGAACTAGAAACTAATTTCAACATGGTATGATTTCCTACAGGGTACTCACACACACGCACACGCATTTGCAGCGCAGACAACTTTGAATGTGTTATGTGACTGCGACTGCGATTCCAGAACTGTTCGAATTATAATGCAAAGGCCTAATGCCGCCTTATCAGTAGCATTTAAATCAGCGCATAAAATAGCAGCCGAGGCGACAAAGGCAATACCAGCACCACTCACACAGATGCGCACACACATGCAAAGTTATTCTGCTGCTGCTGCAGTAAAAGAAAACCACTGAAGTGGCAGCAGGATAAAAGTTACATTGACATTGCCAATAAGCGCGAGAAGCGGCGGCTAAAACAGCAGCCAACACACACACACACGCGCGCGTTCTTACAGGCGCTCACTCTCTCTCTCTCTCTCTCAGTAGGCACGTTGCGCTCTGAGCGCGGCTTCTGCGCCGTTTTACATACACCAACGAATAAGAGCGCCAAAACAAGGCAAAAGTAAATCACAGCTCTCTCTTTCTCTCTCTCTTATACTTTCTCTCATTTGTCTCTGCGTGGTTTTGTTTTCGCCCTTTACATTGTTTTTTTTTTTTGTTTTTAATTTCGGCTCTGTTTTTTGCTCTTCCGGGCCCAAGATGCTGCCATTTTCTTCTTGGCTTTTGGCTTTAGCTTTGTCTTGGCCTTTTAAGCGCCTTTGTTTACGCCTTGCCGCATATGTCGGTTAAAATTGATTTAATTCTAAGCTGTGCAACACTGGCAATACGTGTTCAGAGCCTAGCCCAAAAGTATGCTTTAAATTTTTTGTTTTTTTTTTGGTTACTGCTGCTGTTAGATTTTTCATTTGTTTGCCTAACAACCATTTTGTTGTTTATTTACTTTCGCTCGCTTTTATGGCCTGCTTCTGGACCATTTTGCTGCCTTTTTTACACTCTGCATTTAATGACGTAACAATTATCTTGGCCTATCATGGCACTTATGGCACTCAAGGGTGCGCTTCTGTGGTTGCCACCAAGTTGCTGCCAGTTGCCAGTTGCCTGTCAATTGAATTGTTTGCCAAGATGCGCACACGTGCACACACACACGTACACCAACACATACATATAGACAGTCATATAGGCCATTATTGCTTAGAGTGTCATTTTTTGACATTTAATTAAAAAATATCTTGTTGACAACGGGGCGTATGTTTGTTTGTTGTGTGTCCTTTATCAATGCCATGTAGTATATATAAATGCGTGTATCTGTGTTTGCTTTGTTCTACTTAATTGCTGACAGAAGCAGCTGCTTCGGCACTCTCCCACTCTCTTTCTATTTAGACAAACTAGCTACACCTTAATTGCAGCCCGCTGACCAACTCTCACACACACACACACACTAAACGCTTTGCAAATAACTATTTTTTATTCATAAGCAACAAAAAATAAACTTAGCATACTCCAACGAGCACTTAAGTGTTGCTCGAGCATTTGTTGTTGTCGACCAACAAACAATAGCAACAACAAGAAGATGCAACTGTTGTACGAACCCGACAGTCGCTTGCAGGTCCAGTGCCTGCCACTGCATCAAGTAGCTCCAGCTGAGAAACGCTCCAATGAATGAATGAATGAATGAATGTTGTAAAGATAGCTAAAGCGGGTAGACGACAGGGACAGGCCATGCATGAATGACAGGCATTAGACAAGCAGCATGCGTGGGCCAACTAGAAAGGGTAAAGGGGGCTGATGTGTAAGTAAAGAATGAGTTTGAAGATGGAAATGAAGAGTACGGAACGGTTAGCCAGTGCTATTGTTGGCCTGGCTCGTTGCTGTCATCATTACTCGTTGTTGTTTTTGCTTCAATTGTTTCTTCTTGTTGTTGTTGCTGTTGTTGTCGTTTTCATCTAAGTGCACACAGAGTGCGCTCCACAGCCGACCAAGTTCTGTGTGTGTTTTTAGGGCATGTTTCTGGTTGAGTGCAATGCTTGTTGCTTTTGTTGTTGGCGTTGGTGTTGCCTTTGTGTCCATACACTTGCAGTGAGTGTGCGGGTTTCGTTACGTGGGTTACGTTACGGAAGTAGACAAACTTGTATCTTGTGTCTAGAAAACCCTCAAAAAAATTACGAACAACGGTCTATTGAGCAACATTTGTTGCATACTCGCATACCAGGGAAAGTCGGTAATCTGTCTAAGGTCTCGGCTTTATAGTTGTCACCATAGCAATACTTTTCTACTTCTGTTACTATTCAGCAAATGGTTTTTTTTTTAAACTAATTATTTAATCAAAGAATAAATAATTTAAAAAAAGCCCAAACAAATCACAAGTTTTTGGAAGAGGGCATTTGGGACGCTAACTTTTTTTTTTTAAATGTGTATTTTTTTGCAATCTGTCTGAAAACAATCAGCAAATTTTTTATCTAGTAAAACAAAAATGGCAGAAGGGCTTGTACTCCAGTGAACAATATATGCTAAAGGTTAGTATTATACAAATCAATCTAGAAGGTCCAGAATATGAAATCTTTTCAGACGTCTAACATCCATACTATTGTCTAGTAGTTTAGTTGCCAGCGAGTTTTCATGGTTAGAAAGTCTCTCTAATATCTTTGCGATGTTTTGCTTATTTCCAATTTTGAAAATAAAAATTATGCATTTTTTGTATTTTAACAATTGAAAATAAAAATTAAATTTAAATATCTTTTGAACCATTAAAAACATTAAACATAATTTATTTATTTTAGCAGGTAGGCTTAAAACCGCTCTACTATAACATATGTGAACAATTCAAGGTACTGACTAGAGTATATGAATTTTGCTGCTATTTTGGTTTTTGTCATTCCTTTGTGTTTTTGTTTTATTTATGTTGCTTTTGTTGTTGTTACAGTTTTTTTCGCCCCACTGCCATTTGTGCATTATTATTATTTCATGCTGCCGTTTAGACAGTACCAACAACAACCCGAGAGGCTTGCTTGTATCTGTGTGTGGGTGTCTATGTGTTTGTGAGTACCCCAACGTCTCTAATGGTTATAAATGGTTGCACTGCATGGCATTCTTTTCTCTTTCTTTTTTTTTTTTTTGTGTATAAATAATGAACCAAAACTAACAGAACATAGAATAGTTTTTGCCCCCCGGTTACTTGTTGTTGTAGTTATTGTCAACGTTGTTGTTGTGACGTATAAATATGCAGATACGAGTATACGGCCTTATGTGGTTAAAAAATGCATAGAGCAAATGTTGTGTGGTCATTTTGCAGGTAATTGTTAAGAATTTTTTATAATTTTTGTTGCATAGTTTTAGGGGGAGGCATATGCATGTACATATGTACATTTTATATACTTTTCAAGCGCAAACTTAAACTAGATTGTATTTAAATGAATGCCAAAGCGAGTTGTACACTCTTTAGGAAAGGACTTACGCAACTGACAGTTAGACAACAGTTGAACAACGGCAAGCTTCAAGACATTTGTAATTAAGAAAGTTTTGAAAAGGCACTTAAATGAAATTTTAATTTATTTTGAAAATACTACAACAACATGAAGAGCCAAAGTCGAGAGCGTCGAAAACAAAAGACAGGCAATGGAACTTTTTCAAGTGTTTTGCTGGGCGCTTGGTGACAACACACACATACACACTCAAAGATACACACACACAAATACAAACAAGCCGTCGCAAAAAATGCAGAGCAACCAACAACAACAAGAGCAACAAACAGTCGAACTGAAGCTAAGGCCATTAAATATTTAACCTTATCGCAATCATTACCATTAGCTGACTGCCTTGAAGCAGCTTAGAAGCATAGAGCCAAAGTTAGCTCTGGAGCAGTTGCCTGTTACCAGTTTGAGGTAAACACTTTAATTTGCCTTTGAGCTGTGCAAATTTGAAAGACTTGCAACGGCTTACACTCTAAACTGTCAACAATTGGCAAAAATCTGAACAATTTAAAAAACTTCTGATTGCTTCACTCCTACACTGCTCGATGCTTCCCCGATTTTAGCACTCAACTTCTCCTACCATTTCTGGGCTGGATTAACGCCTAAGTGAGGCACATTATGTTAGCTCATGGAACGCTTAAGCCATCAACACGATATTCGGTAATTAAGCCTGACTAAATAGAACTACATTATGCCAGGCAGCTAAACAGCATCCAGCGGTATCCTCTGCTAGCTGCGTGCCTCGTTAATGTCCTACTCAGGACCAACATTAACAGTCGTAGCAGCAATAATGGGCCTAGCAATACAGTAACGACACGCTGATTAGATCACATTGATAAAAGAATTTAAAAAACATTTAAGCACCATAAACATCTGTTCTATCGGCTATTGAATTTTGCGACTTTCAAAAATTTACCCAGTATCAAAAATTATAGCTTTGTTAAATTATTTCAATTCTGTATGCAAATATTGTTGCATATAATCTAGATGCTATAAGCATATTAAAAAACGACATTACATTGTATCTGTTTATAAAAAATATCGCCTTTAAGAACCAATGCGCTTTGAATTTGTGTAAGTTGTGCACTTCAAAATCGTTTTTCAAAAATATTTTTTAAGAAACATTTGATTACGGTATCAGAGGTGGATCTCTCATACAAATATATTTTAAGTTTTTTATAAAATGATTTGGTTTTTTTCTATATTTTTCTATATTTTTGGTGGATTCTTAACTTCGATTATTTTAACTAGAAGAAATTATACATTTTTGAGTTCAAATCAAAACCCACTTCTAGGTTTTGTAACGCCGTAGTCCTGCTTATGTTTTTTAATCTAACAGACAGCTGGTTGTCATTTTTTTGTTTAAATTTTGGTTTTTCTTCTCTTTTTTGTCATATTTTACCGTACAAAAGTAACGTCACGCCAAATTGGAAATGCCCATATATTAAAAGCATAAAAGCAAGAAGAAGATACGATGAATATAATGTATTTGAAGCAAATCGTACTATAAGTGTCGTTTACAAATCCGGATAAGACTGCTGCGTTTGCCAATAAACATGCGCATCTCTTATCTAGCGTCCTACGAATATTCTTGTGATAGCGAGTGAGCTTCGAAAACGTATTTTATTTTCTTAATCCATTTAAGAGCACAATGAGTGAAATTTGGATTTATAAACTTAAAAATACTAACTTCGACTGTTACTTTAATTTTGAAAAATCGTAGTAAGCAACTGAAAAACCACAAAAAATCTGTAAAATTAGACACCACTGTAGTCTTCCTCTAGTTCATTTCTTTTATACTAAAATGGTTGGATTTTATGAGTTTTTACTGTAGAAATCAGCGAGCAGGTAGCTATGCTTGCTTATTTTGTGGGCTGGTTGTTTTGGATGGCGTATCTGAAAGTCGCATCTTGTAGCTACTAAATGCCGCGTGCTCTTTGTTTTATCTGCCGCACATTATCGTGATTAAAATTTAAAATTTTTTCAAACACAAGTCACAAGCAGCGGCGGTAAGGCAATGTGCGCCTGTTGGGTATGCAACATTCTTATCAACGACAGGATGCACACACATACACACAATAATACGCTTCCTAACTGCCACAAAACAAACACACACACGCTCACACTGTAGCACGCGCTATCAGCACTCAAAAGAGAGCGTAATGCATAAGTTAAGAGTGCGCAGCAGCTGAAGAGCACAAGACGGCAAAGGATTGACAACCACAACAAAAACAACAAAAGCATTAACAAGAACCAACCACAACTACAAAGGCGCTCTAATGAGACAAGCGACTGCGACTTCGTATGAGATAAACTGAGCGGAAGCTGAGCGTAGACAGCGCAGACAGAGCCTATTGGTGAACTAAGCGGCGCGGCGGGAAGCGCCTTGACTAGGACTATATGGACTATAATAGTGTTGGTGTGTGCGTGTGAGAGCCAAGCCGAAAATCGCCCATTATCCATTTTTATTTTATCATCAATTTTATTACATGTAAAAAGGAGCAGCAGCAGCATCAATGAAAACAACAACAACAGCAAATGAAACGCAGACTCACACGCACACAGAGACACTTACGCTCACTCACACACACGCACACACGCAGAGAGGCGCACACACTCAAAGACAACACGCCCTTTTGGACTTTTGTATAGCAGTTTTTCACGTTTTTCACTTTTTTACATATATATATTTTCGTTGTTTTTTTTTTTTTTTGTATTATTTTGTGCGTTTGCTTTACACTTTACTCTGTTTTTTTGGCATGCTCTTTGCGCATTGGTGAACAACGCTTTTATGCTTTTACAGTGGCTTGTTTATTTTGTTTATTTTATTGTTAATTAATTGAGAAGAAGAACTTGGGGTTCTTGAACGGGGAGTTAGTTACTACATACAGACATACATAGACACACATATAGATATGTATATATACGTACCTTGTACATGGGCTGTGGCTAAGTCATTGCCTGCATGCGAGCGTGTGTGTTAGTGTTGATGCTGCTGTTGTGTTATCCTTATTTCTTATTGTTATTGTTGTTGCATTGGTTGAACACTTAGTTGTTGCTGACACTGATTTTTTTTTTAATTTTTAATTTGATTTGGCGCTATAAACAATACTCTATATACAACAATAATATTTAGCACACTTTATTTACTTTGTTGTATCTTAATCTCTATTTGCACTGCATTAAATCCTCTTTAAAGCGTACTAAACTGTAAATGCCGTTATGAAAAAGGATCAGGATTAGTTGCACACAAGCACACACATAAACATATATAAACACAGACTAATGTTTTAAGCTATATATAATAGCGTGGCTTTTGTTATAGCATTATAGTATCTACTGTCTGCTACTGCTGCGGCCGCGTCGTCCTCACGCGTGCCTCGTGCTTTTGCAACTAAAAATGGTGTGGCATAAACACAAAGCAGTCACTAGCGACTTTTGCAAATTGTTTTCTTTTTTCCATTCAACGAGATAATACCTTAGACTAGCACTAGACCCAATCTTCGCTTCAATTGTGCGCCTAATAAACCTAATTTGCATTGTTGCCGCTTGATTAAATCAAACCGATTTAGATTTGCTTGGAAACACTTTAACTTGACGCGCACAATTTGCAATTTACTCGTTAAGGCTGCTTATTTTTAAGTTATCCCAACATGCCACATACAACAACAATAGACTACGGCCTCATTTTGCACTGCACTTATTCAATTTAGCGCTTGACAGCTCTTCTTGTACTCAGTAGTAGTAGCACCCATCAGTAGTGCCCAGTGGCAGCTAATTACCACAACGCAATGGAATATGTAGAATTGAAAAATAATAGCAAAGACCTTCAGAGCAGCTTAAGTAGGTCGTAGTACACACACAACACACCATGCCCCAGCAGCATCCCCCGCCGCACAAAGGCCACAAGCCAAGTTGTTTACCAAGCGCCGCACTGACACGCCCACCAAAGTTTTTTGCCACAAATGTGCTAAACTCCATCTATACAGCACATACTATATGACAATTGAAAAACTCATTTAAATTTGCAAAATTGTTGTTGCTTTTCGCATTTTCTGGGAGCGGCTCTTTGTAGAAGTATCAAAACGCTTGCTGCGACTGCCTGCTGCTCTGAGCGCCCTAATAGTTTTTTTTCTTATAGCTAATTATTAGTATTTTCATTATTTCCCAACTTTCTGTTTTTTTAAATATTTATGCTTGTATGTAAGAAATTCCATTGAGTAAAAAGCAACTCCCACATTGGGCAATAGCTGCTGGAACAGAGCAGAGCAACACACGCGAGCGGGGGATTGATTTTTCTTGCTTTTGGGGGTTGCGTTGTGGCCAACGCCACTTTTCATGCTGCTGCCGCTGCTTCTGCTGCTGCTTCTGCCTTTTCATAGTTACATGAGCCCACACACACACACACACACACATACAAAGAGACCAACGCGCGCATATGTAACCAACAGTAGATTTTTCAATTATAGTAATTTGTTGGCCAAAATTTTGAAAGGTTTTTGACTTCTTTTTCATTTTTTTTTTTTTTGAATATCGTTAAACGCTCACGCAACGCGCCCACACTCGCGAACTCACGCATCGCTAACGCTAGCACACTCACGCACGCAGCAGCAGCAGATTACCGCACTAGAAACGGATCATAAGAATTACAAGCAAAGCAGCCGCAGTAGAGACAGTAGGAAGAGCTAAACTTTTGTTTTCTTTTACTGCTTTTAAAGCGTATAAAACTATTTCCATTTCCATGCGCCGCCATTCCTGCTTCTATTCACTTTCTACTTTGTTGTTATTGTTTGTGTATCACTTGGGCAATTTTTTTTTTTTTTCTTGGTTTTTTTTGATTTTGCTTTACCGAACCTTGCGCCAACGTTGTGCCCTCGCCTTTCGAGTTACAAATTCACACTGAATCGTTGGCTAGCTAAAAATTGTCGCCAAAGCCTCGACGTTGGCGTCAAAGTTGTGGATGCTGCGGCGCTGCTCCGGCTGTTTGGCGCTGCTCCGTCATTGGTGTTGGTCTGTCTTCGTTGTATGTGTTGGTATTTGAACGCCAAGGACTCGGCGGCGCACGAAGCTTTTGTTAACGCGCCTAAGAACTCTTTACTTTTGTTTGGCATGTGCGCTCTTAAGAGCGCAGCAACACTTAAGAGCGGAACTCTGCGGTTGATTAAGTACTTGGCTAACGCGGTGCATGCAATTAATAAATTATTTATGTTAATTAGCAGTTATGCATGTGGGTCAAGCGGCTAGAGTTTTTAAACAATTAAAGAGTATAACATGGTTTGAAGTTGGCCAACAGTGTGGCAAAGAAAAATAATTGATTAATAATAAGATTGATTGGTATTTCTATTTCTAAATGCCTAATGCATTTTTCTTACTTTTTATTATTACAAAATACTTTAATACTGAGTTTTAATGGCACTATTTTTTTATTGTTTATAATTATTTTTATGCGCAACCTGCGATGAGCTCAAAAAAAAAAATGTATAACCTTTTTTTTATAGGTTGCTTAATCCTAACTCGGACTACTTCTTAATTCGCTTCCTTAAGATATTTTATAGATAGGTATTTCTCGCGAACTATTTAAACTTAAAAACGGCCATTATTGTTTTTCCTTAACAAACCGTTCTTTTTTCTTAAACATTTATGCTCTACTACAGATCTATTTTGTCAATTAAATTCAAATTTTTGTTTGATCCCTGCAAAATTATTGTTATAAAATAATTTTATATACAATCAAGAATTTCCCAAAAACTTTCAAATATTTTTCAAGCTAAGCTTTTATTAAAAACATTCGTTTAACACTTTTGGGTAAATTTTGAACAACAATTTAAAATTTTGTTACTTTTTATAGATTTAATAATTGAAACTGAAATTTAAACAATTTCAAAGCATCTTATCTGAATATTAATGCAAAAATGAAATTTTCGAAAATGTTAAATTATAATAACAAGGGCTTCTGAATATTAAGTTTAATAAAATTATGAAATCATTAATAATTATATTATGTTTTGAAATGCAATTAATTAATTAATTAATTTTAATGCAATTTGGTTTCTAAGAATAACAATATTCTTATTAAAAAAAAAAAGATTTCACAAAAAAATTAATTATATAACTAAACACTTAAAAAATAAGAAATAAGCACATTTTTGATTTAACAATGCAGTTCATTTTTCACGGCAAGTATAATTACATAATTTGCTTTATCATCAAATTATCTTTATGAGGCTGTATAAAAAGTGTACTGAAATTAAATTTTAAATATTTTTAGGCCCATACGCAGTATGCAAAAACCCCGCACGAATTGTCAAAACTTCATATAAAAGAAAATTCCCTTTTTTGGGATTTCTTTTTTATATGAAGTTTAGACATTTCGTGCAGAATTTTTGCATGGTTTTTGGGGCTTTGAAAATTAAAATTGAAAATTCCCTTTTTTGGGAAAATGAAATGACAAATCTTTCTCTATTTTGTTGAATTACTTAACAATTTAAGCCAATTAATCATTGTATTGGAGTAAACTTAGCCAGTTCCAATTAATGAATAAAATCATTTTTATATTCGAAATATTTTATAAAACAGTTTGAATTTTGTACATTCAAGCAACTGCCGTGTAAAAGCGCCAAAGTAACTTTTTGTAGTATTATAATACCATTTGCTGCGTCTTGCTGGTATTTAAGGTAACACTACTACCAACGGTCACACTTGTACACCAAAAGTTAACATCGCTCTGTTAACGTAACATACAAAACCGGCTGACACTGTTAGTAAACATTCTCAATTGCGTGTGTACACACAGTTTCTATTTTCTCTGATAACAGGTTGGCGTGCTACGTAATTTTTGCATTAAATATACAAATTTACATAACTATTCGTTTCAAATAGTGTCAAAATTATATGTTTAAATAAATTTTAAATTGTGATATACACAACAAAGTTCTTTTGTATTTTAAATTAAAGCATAAATTTTGGCCTGAAGAAAAATTTGCGCAACAACAACAACAAAAGTAAAGGCCAGCACCTTGAAACGCGTCGCACTTTCAACAATAACAACAACAAGCAGCGACTCAATACAATTAATTAAATTAATTATTTAATTTAGCGACATGTCTATCAGACGCGGCTTAGCTACAACAGCCACCAAAGAATGGCGGGATTATTTTATGAGGTTGTGCAACAATTGATTCTATTTAATTGCTTATTTATTTAAATCAACTTTTTTTTGTCTGTTTGTAGCACTCACTTCTGGGGACCAGTAGCAAACTGGGGCATACCGCTGGCGGCCATTGCTGACACTCAAAAGAGTCCCAAGTTTATCTCGGGCAAGATGACATTGGGTAAGTTGGGTGCTCCCAATGTGACTCAAGGACACACACACAACACGCACATGCACCCAGCTTTATGGCTTCATTAGGCACACATGCCGTAACACTAAACAAATCACTCCACTCCACTGATAACAAAGATACTCTCATACATAGGCAGCTATTGATAAGCTCTTGTATCAGCCAGACAGACGTCTGTCTACAAATTGCTGGACTAATTGTTACTTATCTACTCCTCATCTTTTTCTGCCAGCCCTGACGCTCTACTCGTGCATCTTCATGCGTTTCGCCTATAAGGTACAGCCCCGCAACTGGCTGCTCTTTGCTTGCCACTTGACCAATGCCACAGCTCAGTCTATACAGGGCATGCGTTTCCTGCACTACCACTATGGAGCCAAGGAGCAGACAGCCTAAAGCCGCTAAAAGCACAAAGCCATTTCAAATATTTACATAAAAGGCCACAAACAACAACAAACAATGGCAAATTACTGTGTATATTACACTGTAGACACGCAGCATACAAAATGCAATCCAACTGCCTGCCAGCTAGCCAGCTCATTTGAATGTAATAGATCCATTTGTGTCGTGCGTGCGTGACGGTTGACTGAATCTCAACTCTCTGAAACGCTCAATTTATCAAGTATAGAGTATATAAGTAAGTCGGTGCTGGATTTGAAATCAAAATTAAGACAAAGCAAATGAGTCTACGTAAATACATACATACTATGGTATATTATGACCTTAGTCTAAAATACTGCTTAAGTAGTTTAGCGAAATTTGAAATGGCACTTGATAAACCCAAACAATATCAAGTAGAGGCAAAATTAGTTTATTTAGTAAAATTTTATGTATATTTTTTTATACAATTGGCATGGATTGATTTTTGATTAAAAATATTTAAAAGATACCAAAGTTGTGATATTTATGTGTTTGTTATGATCATCGATTATTTAAAAATGTTGGTGTTTTGTGAAGACTATTTATACCCTGTACCTATAGGTACAAAGGGTATACTAGATTTGTGCAATGTATGTAACGGCAAGAAGGAGGCGTGGCAGACCCCAAGTCCTTTATACCAAAATGCTTATCATAACCTCGGGTAGCGATTGAGCCATGTCCGTCTGTCCGTCCGTCTGTCCGTCTGTCCGTCCGTCCGTCTGTCCGTCTGTATGAACACCTAGATCTCGGAGACTATAAGAGCTAGAGATACGAAACTTTACCAGCTGGTGCGCATATTTCCTCAGAAGATCAAGTTTGTTGAATCATGTCAATATCTTTCCCCGTTCCCCCGTAGCAGAGTTTCGCGGTTTTTAGCTAAACCGTTTAATATTTTAATCTGAAACTTAACAGAGCGATGCGTTGTGGTTACATGCATCTGTGTGTCAAAAATAAACAAAATCGGACAATTACAACAAAAGTTATAGTCTAAAATGTAAAAATTTCACCTCCCCTTGCCTATAAACTGCGTCAATATTTGACTCTACGTAATAATAGTAATAAATGACCTAGAACCACCAATTTTGGTAAGCTAATTCATGTGCCTCTAATGAACAAATCCACATCCAAATTTTATCAATGCGGGCCCCCCACCCCCCGCAATCGATTTACCGTGTTTTCTCCCACACCCCTCAACATATCTCCATGAAACTTACCCCATATACTTTAAATAACTTCTTTAAAGTAAATTTCGATTATCATCAAAATCGGTTAAAATTTGCGGAACTTATAGGTATCAATATCGTTTTGCACCAACAAAAAATGTTCCAATTGGAAATTCTTAGTAAGAATATGCAGGAATAAATCTTTTTTTGAGAAAAAAGGTACAGGGTATTCCACTGTCGGGCACCGCCTCGACTGTATTACATTTTTTAATATGTGCTTGTTTCAAATACTGTGTAGCACTGAAGCTTAACCGGAACACCGAATTTGCTTAATACAATGAGATTGATGACAAATCTAGTGCCTACCCCAAAACAAATTAAAAAAATGTAATACAGTCGAGGCGGCGCCCGACAGTGTAATACCCTGTACCTTTTTTTCTCAAAAAAAGATTTATTCCTGCATATTCTTACTAAGAATTTCCAATTGGAACATTTTTTTGTTGGTGCAAAACGATATTGATACCTATAAGTTCCGCAAATTTTAACCGATTTTGATGAAAATCGAAATTTACGTCAAAAGAGTAATTTAAAGTATATGGGGTAAGTTTCAAGGGGATATGTTGAGGGGTGTGGGAGAAAACACGGTAAATAGATTGCGGGGGGTGGGGGAGCTGCATTGATAAAATTTGGATGTGGATTTGTTCATTAGAGGCACATGAATCAGCTTACCAAAATTGGTGGTTCTAGGTCATTTGTTACTATTATTACGTAGAGTCAAATATTGACGCAGTTTATAGGCAAGGGGAGGTGAAATTTTTACATTTTAGACTATAACTTTTGTTGTAATCGTCCGATTTTGTTTATTTTTGACACACAGATGCATGTTACCACAACGCATCGCTCTGTTAAGTTTGAGATTAAAATATTAAACGGTTAAGCTAAAAACCGCGAAACTCTGCTACGGGGGAACGGGGAGAGATATTGACATGATTCAACAAACTTGATCTTCTGAGGAAATATGCGCATCAGCTGGTAAAGTTTCGTATCTCTAGCTCTTATAGTCTCCGAGATCTAGGTGTTCATACAGACGGACAGACGGACAGACGGACGGACAGACGGACATGGCTCAATCGCTACCCGAGGTTATGATAAGCATTTTGGTATAAAGGACTTGGGGTCTGCCACGCCTCCTTCTTGCCGTTACATACATTGCACAAATCTAGTATACCCTTTGTACCTATAGGTACAGGGTATAAAAATGCATTTTAAACAATTTATGAAAAGAGAATCGAAAAACAATTTTAAATCATCTTTGCCAGGAAAAATGAGTATTTTATGTCGGAACGAAAGATAGTATTGTAATTTAAAAATTTTTTTTCAAGCTGAGTTAAAAGATTCGAATGTATCTCGCCGCATACGTGTAAAGTTACTTAAAGCCAACAAATAGTCGCTTTTTGCAGATGCTTAGGGGCAAATTACTTAACTTTGACTTTAACTACGACACAATGCAAAGGATTGCAAAATACCGCTCAATTCTCCTAATGAAGAACGTGGTGAGATATCGAAATAGTTCAACAAATTTGATCTGAAAATTAGGATTGAATTAGGCGCATCTGTTGCTAATTTTTGGGATTTGTGGCTTTCATGGATGATGTTTTACAATTTATTTTGATACAGATAAAGGATTAAAACAGGAAAATAATAAAAACAAATACATTAGTTTTTAATCAATTTAAATATAACTTAGTTTCGTAGAGCAAAACATTAAAGATTCGATATCAAGCGTATCAACCAAATTCGGATATGTATGTAAAATGGCCACGTTTAATGTAAGAAAACTAACGAAAATATTAGAATTTAGGATTTTGTCCGATAATTCCGAGTGGGTATGTACCCACTGGGTTGTTTTCCGAGTGGGTACCCATACTACCCACGTCAACCGCCGGCCCTGCACATGTGTAAGTGTGACAATTTTCTCTTTTCTTTTTTTTTGCTTACCACTGGTTTTGATAAGTATTTACAAGTTATTTTTATTTTTTTGGAAAATTTCTAGAGTAGTCGGCATGGGCGACAAAAAGTTCAAAAACCTACCCTGCATGCACGTTTTGGGACAAGCAGGACTTAATCGAAGTTCCCATTTTTTGTTCAAAATTTCATTCGATTTACCACGAGTATAAAAATAATTTGATTGAAATTGTTAAGTGAAATATTTTTATTAACCTCATCTTTTAGAAATTTGGTTACGGAATTCGCCTTTCTAATCTATTTCTCATAGTAGCTTAAAGACTTTCTTCATGTCTTTTTTACACGGTTTTTTGTTAAAAGTATTTGGGGTTGTTGAACAAAAAATCGCCTACTTAAGTTTGGTTGTGGTACATAAAATATGTTATAAAATATTATCTCAAAAATTGTCCCAAATGGAATATCCCAAATTGGGTTTTTTTTTATATGAAGTTTTGTCATTCCGCGCGAAATTTTTCGAACTGCGTATGGGCCTTTCAACGGAAAATTAGCGCCTAAAATTATATTAAGCTAAAATATCAAAATTCTGGGCAAAGCATTTGGACACAAAAAATTTTAAACAGCCTGAAAGAATGCGATGTTTCATTTGAATTTTCAAAATAACAATTGTAACGAATCTCCAGTTTCATCCAGCACAAAGGCTGGGACAACTCAGTAAGGCCAGGGTTTTGCTACAACAAATTTATATTTGCAGCGCTAGTCTGTTTTAAGGTTTTAAATGTGTTTTATTTTTATTCTATTTAAATATGTTTCTGTAACAAAAGAAAACTTACTACGGCCGCGGCCACAGTTTTGCCCACTAGAATATATGTTTGATCTCTTAAGAAATATTCCGTCTGATCCTCGTCGGGATTTAATCGGAACTGACGCAACGGTTTTTACTGTGTCATAGTGGAGGTGCTCACTGGCCAGAGTCGCGAACTGTCTTGGTCGTGCTATCCTACTGATTAGCTGTCGAAATAGCGACTGGTACGCGTTTTCTCGCTACCGAACTTTCACTTTTAAACTCCCCAAGTACACTGGGCTACGTACTGGCCTTATACAAGTTCAGACTGCCGTCAAATGCCTGGAATATCCGCTAAATCTAACTGTTTAAATTGAAAACGGCTTTCTGCTTATCCAACTATCTATCCCAGTGGCCAGTGGTGTCGCAAGGCTATTGCACCAAAATCTGACGCAGCGCAGTCAGCTCATGCACGGTACAATCTCTCTCTCGTTTTTGCTTGATTGCGGTTCTTGCTCTCTCGTGTGCTTTTGCTTACTGCGCTTTTCACTCGCACAATGAGTTTTGCCCACCACTCACCACTGATTGATAAGACAGAGTTCGCTACTACACTACACCTATCACCTACTCTACACTCCTACGTATACACTAATACTAATACCTAAATAGCGCGCCAAAATTAATGCCGCTATACTTTTGTTGGTGTTAGTGAAAGTAAAGGCGCACTTTCACCGCTACTCTCTCGCTAACCAAGCAGTGCAGGGAATTTGGTGAGAGTAAGTTGCGCTTGCGTAATTTCTTCCCTAATCAAACACCCGATTGGAAAAATAAGTATTGGTTTGTGAGGTGGTAACTTTCCACGTCATTAATTTTAAATTCAACAAGTCATTTTCTATTTTTGGAACTATTTAGGTTAGACTCTAGTACTTCAAATAAAAATTCACAAAAACCCACCCACTGTTTGCCTAAGCATGCTTTAAAAATATTTAATCTTTTGTTATATTAAGGGGGTAAAGGGTGATAAACTTACCGAACATTTCTCTGTATGTACTGGATACCTATATGGACGAATCGAAATCCCCCCTGTAAGCAAACCACTCCCATTAACACAGTCTTTTGATTTTGTCACGTTTGGTAACATGAACTACATTCTTTATTTCAAACATTTTTGATTAAGTATTGTGATATATATAAGTTTATAATATAGCATTGATTTTTTTTGAAGTTTTTTTAATTTTTTGTACAATTTTTTTTTTGTGATTTTTGTTTTTAAAATTTTTTTTTTTACGTTTTAAAACATATTAAGTATTTCTTAAGCCTTTTTCAAAGTGCATACATTAAAAAAATTTTATTTATAAAGGCCTACAACATAATAAAAAAAAAGACACTTGGGGTGCGGGTTAAATTTGACATATGTTAAACATAATAAAAATACGAATAAAAATTTTAAAAACTTTTTGCGTGTCGAACTGGTTACAATAATGCTATATATATGTAAGTAACCAGTGACACGTTAATACGCTTACAATGCTAATATTTTCATCAATTACATAGATTGATCCTATAATCTGTGTTTGTTTTATTTGTGGCATCCTTGCTGCTTATTGTTTGCCACAAACTCTACGACTAAGCACATAAACTTAACGAACGACTACTAATAACAACGACGAGTTGACAACTTGACATCCTGGGGCTTCTTACAAAACTAAAAACTTCTTCACGATGCGCGAAATTCGAAAGGTACAGTCTGCTATGGCTATGGTTATTACTATGGCTATGGAATGGAACTGCTCAATGAAGTTTATAAGTGCTGTTTTGCTGATGTTTTCGCTGAATCGCTCTCTTATAGCGTTTAACGAGACGTTCCAGTTCGCATAGCTGAGCTTTATATAAATTGTTGTCAGACTGCAGTGATTCCTCCAGCTTCTTTTCCTCCTCCTCACGTTGTCGGGTCTTCTGACGCGATACACGGCTGGCCTCGTTGTTTTTCAAGCGATCCATGTATTGCTTAGTTGCCTCCTCGCTCATGCTAGCCATAAGCTCTGGATCTGGACCATCGCTGTGGTTTTTGGCAGGACGTCCACGCTTGCGTTTGGTCTCTGTTGTTCTAAAGCTATCGCGGGTTGATGTTGTGGAATAGGCAGGTGAGGTAGGAGCTGTGTTTATATCCATCACACAGGAATGATTTGTCTGCGCTGAAGATGAGCTGACGGACTGTGGGCTTTTTGGTGTACTGGGTGCTGAGAAATCAATGAGTGTGCTGATTGAAATAGCATTTTGCTCCAATTGGCGCAAATCCTGGTAGATTTTCTCATGTGTGGAAATGTGTACTTCGGCATTGTGCTGCAAGTGCAAAAAAAAGTATAAATAAGTATTTTATTTATTTAAATATTATTTATAATACAATAATTTTATAGCTAAAAAACATTAGGGCAACGAGTAACTAGAACTTAGACGCATAAGTAAGTATTTCAAATAAACAATTAATATACATACCTGTAGATCTAGGCTTATGATTTCGTCGATTATTTGAGGTGTTCGGACAATTTCCGTGTTATTATATGTTTTTGTAGTGTCCAGGGCTAAGGCAAGTTTGGCACGTTTTTGTGGCTGTGCAGGTGCATAAGAAACTGCAGCGGCACGTTTGACGCCCACACAAGTATTACCAGATTCAATGCAAGCATCGTAGACACTGTTCATTGAATCATTAGTTTTTAGAATAGTGGGCTTTACTTCGTGCATCTCCTCCGCCATGCCGAAGCCCAACGAGGTCTGACTGTAGCCATAGCAACTGTCAGTCTCGTTAAAGTCTTCGGCAATTTGTGGCAACTCATGTATGAATTTGAAAGAGTTTTGTGAGCTACTAGTTAACATAGGATCTTGGGAGCTCTGCAAGTAAGCATTCCAGTCGAAGCCATCTGGATTGTTGTCGTTAAAATTAATGCCCCTGCACACTTCAGTCAAATCCTTCACATCCTCGTCTTCCATTTTTAGCATGTTCGCACAGTCCAAGTAGCTTAAGTCGTCGTTTAAATCGTCGTTGTTATTTAAGATGTTATTGCCTTGATCCATTTTCAATGCGTCAATGCGATGCTCGGCAAACAAGCTCATGTCAAAGTCCAATATATCTGTCCCGGTACAAATGTCGTTTCCGTTTTCGCTTCCGTTGCTGTTTGAGGGCGACGTCGCCTCTATGTCTTGTAGGTATCCTATAAAAATTTCATTCATTAATAATAATATATGGTTAAATCTTAAAAACACAAAAATGATTTGTGTGTGTGTGCGAATGCTTCGTATGTATGCAAAAAATTTATTTTCTTGTCAATTGTAAAATATCATTTTTCTTTTAAAAATGCTGTGCATACTTTTGGGCTGCCGCAAAAAACAGCACATGAGACAACTAGCTTTACTATTTGAGCAGCACTTGCATATGTATATCGGCCTCGCTCTTTTTAGCTGTTGTGAAATTCATGTTTGGAAAGAAAAAAACAAAACAAAAAAATGTATGGGAAATTTGGAGCATGAATTAACAAATTCGCTCTTTTGTTTAAATAATATATCTAACCAAATAAATTTAAATAAATATTTCACTTATTAATGTTGTTAGTATGTATGCGTAATGCATATGAATATGTATAAATGGTTTGGTTAATAAAGTTTAAAAAAAGCCTGTAAAGCACTTAAAATTTTAAACAAACTCGATCTAGCATATCTCTCCTTCATTATCAAAAGAACTTCTTTTATAAAAATAAAATTTGTTTTAAATTAGACCTATTGTAATTAATTTAAAACTAATATAATTGAAAACAAATCTTAGTTTGTCAATGAATCATTTATCTACTGAAAAAAAAGGGGCATAAAATCAAGAGAGGGAAATTTAAAAGTACCCAAGTGTTTTGAGAGCAATTCAACAAATCAGCCGGTCGGCCGGCTGATAAAGTCTCTCACATACACACACACACACTATTTACCGGTTGGGAGGGGAAATAGCAGAAATTTTGAACATGTTCGTTCATGTTCATTTTGCATGTGCGCGCAACAAATTCGTCGTAGCCGGCTTATACTTTGAACAATAAAGATACGAAATTTTAACATGGTTTTCATAAATGCCTAGATATTTTGTGACTAAAAATACTTTTTTGTTGTATCTCAACTTTTTGATACACAAATTTTTACTTGTTTTTAGGAGGAAGAGCAGGGTATAATATAATATAATAAATTTTGAGCAACAAATTCGAACCACTTTGAACAATAAAGATACGAAATTTTAACTTTAATTTTATGTGAAATTTCGAAATATGTTTTGTTCTATCTCAACACTTTTATTTTTTTTAGTAAGTAAATTGACTGACACAACAATGAAACCAAATTTTTACTGGGCATTACTAAATTCCTATTCATTTATAGTATATAAATAGTATATTGCCGTGTTAACTTTTGTTGCACAAAAATTTCGCACAAATTTTACTTGGTTTTTGTACAATGTACATATATTTGTATGTACATACTATAAAGTAAATAGTAGCTTAAATGTCATTTATTTAAGCTGCATAAAATAAAAATTTTCAATGAATTATGAGTGCCAATTTTTTTTTTTTTATCAAAAGTAGTAATTCACTTATTATTGGTTAAATAATGTAAATTTGCTACAAAGTAAATAAATATTCACCTTTAGATATTTAAAATGCAGCAAACGAAGAGCTGTGTTAAAAATTGATCCTCTTCACACGGCTGTTTGACTTGGACTGAGAGCAGCTCAGCAAAAGGCCTAAATAAAAGCTGACTGTTTGTCAGCTGCTTTGTGTGTATGTGTGATCAACAGAGAGCGAGAGAATGGCGCCGCGCACACACACACAGACAGCAATGGAGGAAGCGCAATAATAAAGCACTAATGCCATCTCGCTCAGATACGTGTAATTCGTAATGTTAACTAAGATGCGTTTGTGAAGGATCTCTGTTTATTGCCAATTACTAATTACTATTGGTATTAGCACAAACAAACACAAACTACAAAGTTAAAGAGTTCACCATATCAAGTTCACCATTTTAATACAAATACAAATGCACTTGTAATTTCATCACAAAAGCTTAACTATTTGAATATAATAAATGTTATCATGCTACAGAGCAAAATGCGTACAATAATTTAGATATATTCGAGCATAATTTAAAATTTTAAAGTCTCTTATAAAGGTCTGTGCACATGTGCAAGAGTCAGCTAGAGCGTAAAATCGAACTTGTTAATTGAACACATTTTTTAAATCAATTTATATAAAGACAACTGATAGGAATAAAACAAAGAAATTAAAAATGTACGAGTAGCTGGCAGTACAACACGGCGTATGCAGAATATATGTTTTTGAAATTGTTAAAATTGACCACAACACAATATCACCACGCGCGGTAAACGAGAGAGTGCAACACTAACGTATACATGTATCTGTGAGATACTTGTATGCCGGCAAATCTTTACACCTATTGTCATCTCTGTCGACACGAGCCCCCTACCAATTTATCTTTAATGCGTGTGAGCAAGAGATAAGAATAATAGCTATCAAGTGGTCCCTCACAGGTGTTTATATGTATGTTTGTGTAGAAGATTCTCTATGCTGGAGCACACCAACACTTTGAAATCGAATTTCACAACAAAATATGGCGACCCTTAAGGTTTTTGGGGAATGCGCCAATTTCAACAATTTTTCTTTGTCAACTATATATCGGACAATATGGATTTTGAATTTGAAGTTCTAAGCTGCCGTGTAAGCTAATAAATATAAAAGTTGCAAGAAACTAAGTACATATAAAATACGTATACGTTTTACATACTATATAGCGCTGTATTCATAAACAAATATGTTTGTATGCCCATATTTATGTATTTCAAATGTAAAATTGCCTATTGGCCTAATTTCTATGTTTTATCAATTTAAATAAGTCTACTTTCTGAGAATAATTAATGTACATATGTATATGCTTTATATAGGCCTAAAACTTAAGATTTTTAGCATAACAAATATATAGTATAACCTTGACCCAATAGACAAGTGAACTTGACTATAAGTGTACTTTCAAAAGAATCGAAATCAATTGCGTTATGGCTGTTATAAGAATGAAAATTAAATTGAATCGAAAAATATAACTAACCGATAGCTGTAAGAATCAAGTTAGTTATGTAAAGGTTAGGTTGCACCGGTTGACCCCTGAGGGAGTCAAACATAGACTAGATAGTCCTTAATGGTTAATTATGTAAAGTGAGTTTTTTATTGACTTTCAAAAGAAAGTACATAAGGGAACTATTTACATTTTAAGCTTCTAAAGTATCTCCACCACAATAACTTTTTGAACATATTTGACAAATTGTTTTAATCTGAGTCATAAAGGCTTAATTTGTTGCACTAAAATACATTTAGGTTGTCAAACCTAAAATTTGATTATTTAAATTTATTATTACTATTTTTAAGCAAGTTTTGTTTCACTTCTGTAATTGCTTCTGTCAAAGAAGTATTTTTTATAGTATACATATATGTGTAACAATGGATTACCTAGTTGAGAAAATCTTTATGCAGCGATTTGAGTCAAATTTTGAAGTTATTGACAAAGCACGGATAGGTCGTACGTGTTATAGCTTAGGAGCTCGAATTGCAACTAATTGGCTTGCCGGTAGTAACCGGCCATACGATTATATCTTCGGCTTCTTTACATTGTATATTAAATATGCGTTGGGCTAGAGAAACGATTCTCTCATAATATAGTATATGTATAATACTATGTATGTTAAAAATTTTCGCTTCAAGATAATATGACTATAATAGGTAATAAGCAAAGCGGTGATATGGAAGGGGTAAGGCTTCAAAAAGTATGTACCAAAATGATTGGCCACTACGTTAGTTTATATTTGCTTATAATTGATAATGGGGAAAACTTACTTTGTGTTTGATATATATAAATACATACATACAATGTATAAAGAGAATAAAAATCTCTGAGCAAACGATCGATGCTCTTTGAAACTATGAGTAGTTTTTGGACATTTTTGGTAATTACTTTAAAATTTTTACCATGTATATCAAAGTTTACCTAATTTTATGTGACTCTGGCATCTGGCATAAAAAAATAGACTAAAAATGCAACTTATGCTCAAATTTCTTTATTTAACTAAATTTCCTTTTTTATACAAATATTAAGTTGCCCACGTCATTCAAAATTTGGTTTTTAGACTATTTTCCCGGAGTATTCAAATGCATGGAAACTTGCCCTTTGCCCCTCTTGTAATAATTTTAAACTTTGATCTTAAGTAGCATTTATATGACTTATGAAAAAATATAAAGATTACATTTTATAAGAAAAATAAGTTTCTGCTCATTCGGAAGCGTAAATTATGTTTTTTTTACACCTATAAGGAAAAATTGCAAATGTGAGAACAAAAGCTCCCATATTTCAGATAAGAAAAACATTTTTTTTTTGCAGCTATAAATGAGTCACACCACTTTGCCCTAAATCTGTCTTTGTCTATTCTTATACATAACTTTTTCCAAATGCAGCTTTGACGCAGCCAGTATATGGATAGACTTTTTCATGGAATAAGAGAGTACTTATGAAATCAAACGAACATGGGTCTGGAGAGCGGGGAGTGTGTATTAGAGTACAAGTTGGTTTGTATGACTTATGTGGGTCTAGATCAGTGGTGGGCAATCCACAAAAATTCGGCCGCAGCGCAGTCGGCTCACGCACGATGCAAGTGTGTCAAATCTCTCTCTTGTTTTTGCTTGGTTGCCGGTCTTGCCTGCTTACTCATAAAAAGATATGTTTGTTTGTATAAGTTTTGTCCACCAATGGTCTAGATATCAAATTTATAGTTATTTCAATATCTTCAGTCGTATCTTTTGTCAAAGAAAAATTTGCCTTAATATTCTGTCATCGATAACTTGATGATCGGAATTTTGAAAAAAAATGTACATGATGAATATTAACAAGTACATATCTCTTAAATCGAAGAGACCGATTCAAAATTTGAATTTTCGCTTATATTTCTAAAAAATGAAATTTGTCTAGCTTATATAGAAGGCTGGGAAGCCATTTTGTCACATTTGTTTCCCTTTAAGCTATAACTAAATATATTCGCTACCGAAGTAAGTCACAGGGGAAGGAGCCCTTTTAGAACATTCAATTAGCAAACTTTTTGAAGCTATTTCTTTTTCTCTTTAGAAAATCAGGTGATTTCGCTTGCTACACCATGATTTTGCGATCGTTTAAACAAAGAAACTAGTATCTACTCAAAATACAATACTCTACTTCAACTCTCTGGGGACTTATTTTTTGTAAGATTCGTCAATGGGTCATTGCACTGTGATCTTCTGCAGGACGTCGTGGCATTTGTAATTGTACCTCGGATGTCATAGGCTGAAGAGAGCATATATACATATGTCGCATTCTATGCCTGCTATCTGGACTCATTCTCTAACTGATGTTTTTTGACCATATGTGAGTAGTAAACACTCGTTTACACAGTAATGAGAGAGTGCTGGTACATATTACACACACACAAACACAGTACTCACCATCAATGAACACCGGAACATTTATCTCTTCAACTGTAGCAGTAGGCATTGCTCCACTCATATCCAGGTGGGACAGCGTGTCGGCACCTGTCAACTGAATGCCAGCCATCGACGCCAGGGTCAACGGCGTATTCGAAACCTGAACCGTTGGCACCTCCGATGTCATTGTCGGTGGACCTTCCATCTGGTCGTTCACGGCTTGATAGGCTGGTGAGCAGCAGTTGCTGGAGCTGGTGGAGCACTCGTCTGGGTATATTGTCATCCCAGAGGTCGTTGCTGCGATGCGGGATGCTGTCGCCGAATTTGTAAAGTTTGCTAAAGAGTTCGCCGAAGGCAAAGTCTGTTTCACTGAAGAAGTTGTGGGTACCGACCTTGGTAAAAAGGGTATTCTGATAAAGCGTGTTCGAGGCGCTCTTTGCTCTGTCCTGTTGCTGTTGCTGCTGCTGCTGGTGCTGATGCTGTTTTTCAAGCTCTTCTGGGGCACTTTCAGCAATAGAATTCTTGGCTTCGAGTATGAATCTATTATGATTGGGACGGTATAGGACTGGCCACCAGTGCATACGCATGAAGGGCTGTATGCTTTCTTTACTCGTGCTGGCTCCTGGATCATCAATATTATATCTTTCGGATTCCCTGCGGTTGTTGTTTTTGCTGATGTTGTTGTTGTTGGTATTCGCTGAGATGAACTCTCCGTTGAGGATGTTTGAGCTGTCGTTGTTGAATTGTTTGACGGTATTGTGGTTGGTTTCGCAGTTGGGCCTGTATTGGCTGGCTTCGTTATCGACGCTGAATGCCATTTTGAACGGGGCTATACAAAGCAAATGTTCAAATAAAATGGCAAAAACGACAGGTTTTAAAAATTTTCGAATTCGGTGCACGGTTCATTTTCATAGGTTTTGTGGCAACAGGATATGATTGAGTGGAGCAAGCGCGTTTTAAGAGATTTTTTGATTTGTTTTGAAAATAGATAAAAGAAAAAAAAAAGATTTTGTTATTACACAGATCGACGAGTCGCAGCGCGATCCTTTGGCAGATCTCGCGCCACTTTAATGGTGAATTAGGTTAGCAATGTTACAAAAATGCGTTGAATTGTTTGCTGGACAAAAGCCTGCTGCCCACTAAGAGTCATTACATTTTTTCAATAGCGCAGAGATATCAGCCCATTTAAAAGAAGAAAAACAAAAAAAGGTTGTTCTAAGTTGCCTTGATATCTCCGTGTATTGAAAAATGTTTGCTTAAGTTTGGGGCAGCATATATACATAAGTGTGGGTGAGTGTGTTGATTGGAATTTTTTTTTTCTATATTTTGTATAATCCTTTTTTTATATATCCTTTTTCCATATTTTTTCCTTTCATGTTTTTTCCTTAATTTTCCTTATTTCTTTTAGTGTTAGTTTTTTTTCAGTATGGAATTGCTCCTTTTTTTTGTTTTTGGAATTGCTCCTTTTTTCGTGGTATTTTTTTTTTTTTTTTTTGGAATTACTCCTTTTTTTTTTTTTTTTTTTTTTGGAATTAATCCTTTTTATATACATTTTTTTTTTTTTTTTTGGAACTACTCCTTTTTTTTTGTTTTTATTTTTTTTATAATTTTTTCAAATAAATTTCTAACAAACTAGGCAGCCAGTTATGAATTCTTAGGTTAAACAAATGAAAACAAAAGGATAATTTATACTCACTTTAAGTTCACCGTTAGAGAGAAACAATGAAATTGTTAGGAAACCTCTAAACAAGCTCTAAAAGAGTCGTAGACGCAATTTCCCTTTAGACTGAAAGCAAGAATAGAAGACGCACATTATTATGAGTCTCAAACTGTATAAACTAACTTAAATTTAATTAAAATTTAACTAACTACGTATATGAACATAAAAATTATATGATTATAGACACTTCCTCATTCGATAGTCATCACGCACAATGTTGAGATAAGCCTTCGGCACACGCCCCCTTTTTTGAGGCAGGCACAAAGTTGAGTTCTTTACGCTTAAGCTTCAACTCCAAATGAATTTCACAACAAACCATATAAGGGCATTTACAAAATGGCGCCGCGCTGTACTAATAATAGCAACAGGTTGCCCGGCGAATATGTGAAGTTGTGTATGTTTGTACATACATACATACATATGTACTTTCATGTCACCCTGTAGAAGCATGGTACTACGCTATGTGCTTGCTAATCAGTCATTAGTAACGTCAAACAGGCTTGATGCCATTAAGTTAAGAGCCATGTATGTAACGTACATACATACATGCATACATATATATAGTGAAGGCTCGCTATCTTATTGACACATCAAAAGTGTGCGCAACAACAAAAAACGAAAAGTTAATTATATAGAGCTCAAAATCGCGTTGGTTTCATATGCATACACACAAATGTATGTATCTGTATCATATAACAATTACAACAAGATATAAAAAACATCCAAACACGCAAAAAAAATCCCCCGAACAAAAACAACAATATTTTGAAGAGTTAACAATTTTCCATTCAACTGATTGTTTGTGGGGGTCTTTGGTGGGGGACTTATCTGCGTGCCAGCCAGTCAATTCAATATGGCGGCACTGCCTAAGTGCAAATAGCAAAAGCTCTGCCAAATAACATATGTATGCATATATACATACATACAAACATATGTCTATATATATATGAGCACATATTAGTCATTTGCTTGCATAGGCTTTAAAGTACACTTTTTTTTTTCTTTAAGGTTCTACTTACATAAACTTTCTAGTTTTGTCCTCTAGTGCTTTTGTCCGGTTTATTAAAACCCGACCGAAAAAGTACGCGACGCAATTAATTTGGTGGTATAACCACCACTTAAGTCTTTACGCGTATTACGCGGTTGCACTTCAAATATATTTGAACTTTTTTCTGCTTAATGCGCAGTTGTTGTTCCACGTAGAACAACAACACTTGTTTCAAATTTCACTTTATGCTTTGTTTTTTGATTTGATTTCCTTTTTTTAAGGAATCTTCACTAGCAAGTAAGTAGTATAAAACTATCCAACTTTTTCACATTCAATATAATTTAGCTGAGTGTGACTCAACTGTCTGGCTGTAGTATTCACTTGGAAATGAACGTTTCAGACCTTACAAATTGAACGCACAGAACCAAAAGCCAACTGCTGCTGGCTTCATGAATTTAGTTTCGTTGTGAAATTCAAAAAGCACAGCAAAACCTGTTTGCTATAGGCAGATAAATTTGCTCAAGTGTGAGTGAGTGCGTGTCGAAGCTTTACACCAACACATACACATATAGCTTATACATGAAATTTCCCACAAACAGCTGTTGAACGTTACAATAATTTCCCTTGCGCCGGCCGGCAAGACCAAAGCTACTATTGTGTTGAGATAGATGCACATATGAACATACATACATAAGTATGTACTGTATATGTATGTATGTGTTTGCAGCTAGTTGACCATTTCCCTATTTCTATTGAAACAACAACTGACCTAACTTAAGTTATAATGCACTGCGCTTTAATTTTATGCATAAAATTTTAAGGGGTAACATTTGTGTAGAATCTTCAGAAAATCGATTTTTTTTTTTTTTAGCTAAATGGTAGACAATTATGTTAGAAATAAACTCAGTATATATTTTAACTGTATAAAACTAAATATTAATGCCATAGAAATAAAATTAAATTAAAAATGTTAATTTTCACTTGTACTAGGTTCCCAAAATATGTTTCATGGGGACTTTTTATGACTTTTGTAACAATTATCGAATCAACATTGGCAGTTTCGGCATCTGCGTTTTAAGATCTCGAGCAGCTCGTACACCTTAATCAGAATTTCTAAATTAGCTTTGTACCATACTATTAAAGTCTAAAGCTAAATTGTCAAATTTCAACAACAAATTATGGGATGGCAGTTTTAAACACATGTTTATTACAATAACCCAACTATTGTTAAATACAATCAAAGTAATTGTTTTTTTTTTTTTTTTTTTTTAAGTGGGCGTCTACCAGCTAGTTGACTCATTTAATTTGGCAAGTCTTCATTAAAATTATTTTTCGGTTTAAAATTTGTTTGGATAAAAAAGATGTGTAAGCAGTAGGTTTGCATTTTTGTTGAGAAAAAAAACTGCTCGTTCAAAGTCAATGCTAAATACGTTAAGCATTTAAAAAAGGGAATTTCTTTGAAATACACCAACGCACACATAGACCGCTTTTAAAAGCTGCTTGCACACACACACACGCAAACGCAAGCTCAAGTTGTGCTCGTATGTGTTGTATAATATGTGCGCACAGATAAAAGCTTTAAATTCTCGGAATCACAAAGCTTTTTATCTGACAATTAAGAAAATCTCATGAGTCATGCTGCCAACGCAAAAATTGAAAAGTTCCAATGCGAAAGTTTCGTATTCGCTTTAAGCAGCTTTTATGTGTCATGTGACAAATGTAACGATAGGGGCTTGAGAGGGGGCTAAGTGTAGGTAGCTGAGGGTAGCCCATGTACAACAGTTAAAGCTTTATTATAATTATAAGTTCGTTGGCATATAACGCAGATTCAAAAATATATTTATACTATACAAGATGGTCGAAAAGTTGAAAAACATTTGCTATTTAAATGTCACTCTTTTCCTTTTTTTTTTTGGTTGGCACCGATCGCAGACTGGCACGAGATTGTTCCCAAAACAAAAACAACTTAATGTGCTGGCGATTTGCCAGTTGGCGGTTATGATGTGCATAAGGGAAATTAGCTAATCATCAGGTTAGACCAAACATGGCGGTTGCTGCAGCCATTTTGCACACGACAATGATTGGCAGTTTTTAGGGGCAAGGTCCACGTCAACAGTTTATTGTGTATTAAAAAACGATATAAGGCACATATACATGCACATAGAGGCGACTTATCCCACTTAATAGGTGGCTGCTAAACATGCAACGATTCGTGGGGTGGCTTATCTAATTGTACAGTAGAAACCGTGTTTGGTCCAAAGTCAGAGCTGATACTGTTATTGACTTAATCTTAATCTAGATGACAGCGGCTGGTGCGAGTGACGAAAGCACTAAGTGTGTAGAAAGTCTGAAATGCAATTTTAAGCTGTTTACTGAAGGTGAAGCTTCTTTTGAAAAGTAAAAAATTAACTTGAAAAGAGAAGATATGGCCTTTTCAACAATTGGCCGGTTGACCAATCGAATTAATAGAAAAACTATTGGCCGTGCTTCGGAAAACGAATCCAAACATTTTGTTCGGATTCGATTTGAAGCCACATGTTTGTTGCTTCCAATTTCACCAAAAGGAATTTTTTATGTGGTTTAAAAATGATTTGTAGCAAAAGGAATTAAAACGAATGGTCCAAATAGGTTGAAAGTGTACGCATTTTAAGCTGAAATAATTTTTTTAATATTCTTTGATATTTTCAGATTATATTTATGCCAATTTCAAATTAAAAGTTATTGATAAATATTTTAAATTAATTTTTTCTGAATCAACCAAAAACCCAAAAAATTGCATGCACAACTTTATGGTCCATGTCTTGCATAAAAAAATATAAATATCTTGCTTAAATGGTTCATCACTCGCATAAAAAAAATTTCCCTTGTAAAAAGAATAGCATAGTCGGGAATAACCTCAAAGATTGTAGCTGTACTAGCAAAGAGTAAGGGAAGTATGAGTAGATGGTTACAGCCAAAAATGTGGAAATAGGAGCACGTAAAAACGAATACGAATAAAATTGTACGTTTTTCGTTTTGCAAATTTTCTTTTCCATCTCCACTACAATAAAATTTTTTTAAATAATTTTATCTGATCATTTCTTTTTTTTAAATTTTCTCTTAATAGAGTATATCAACGACAGGTCGCCAAAAGCTTAATTTTATCCATTAAGAAGGATTAATTGACTGATCAAATCCATGACAATCGCTGCGTCTTTGAATTCGTGGGAAGCTCATAATAAATGTTTGCGATAAACGTTACCAAAGAACGTTACTACCCAAAGAATAGAATAGACAGAAATAGACAGAAGAAATGTCTTTTTGAGTCTATTTATATTTTTAGATTTGAAATCGATTTTTTTAAAATTGGATTTGATAAAACTTGCGTCCACGGATTGGTATGAAACAAATGAAGGTACGTAGCGAACTTGCTGTATAAAAAGGTTTTGAGGTTATAGTAAAAAATTGTATTTGGGGTTTGGGTGTGGTCTACCCACAAAGTAAAATTAACTTTAATTTTGGTGACTGTAGTAGGAGTTGATCATTTGTTCCGACCGGTACATTTATTTGCACAATCTTATTACATGTACATACATATATTTGTTGCTTCGGTACAAGGTATATAAATAAAGAAGTACAATATAGCAAAGCACAACGTTCGTACAAGTTTCTTTTCTACGTTCGGTCACACTAAAAAACCAACTTGATCAAAATGGCGGCCATCTCATGTTGCTCTACCGCATTCACTTAACCTTACTTTTTAAAGAGCTCTTATGCAATATGTTTTGCTTAGTAGCTCGAACATAGCCCCAACTAGTTGTTAATTTATCAAATAAGACGAAGCAACTTGGCAAATTATATTTTATAACAAATACTCAAAAGCTTCCATTTGGATGGGTTACTATTGTTGCTGTCACAAACAACTTAAACATATAAAAATTTGAAATTTTTGTAAACTAACAATGTGAAAAAAGGGAATCTTTTTGCAGGGTTTATTTTAGTATAATGGTTAGTTGTTTTTGTAAGCATTTTATCCCTTTTCCTTATTAATTTAATATTGTATATCAAATATTTTTCTATTTAATGTTTAAAATATAAATATCTTAGTTGTAAAGCTGTAAAGGCTAAACTCTATATATGTATGTTTTGAAATTAGTCACGCTAAATAAATAAATAAATGGGTAGCTGTTTTTGCTTAAACAATTTTTTTAAGTGCAGGTTATTAGGGTGGATCGATTCCCATCAGTGCCGGATCCACGGGGGGTTTTCGGGCACCCCACCTCGAAATTTGTAATTTTAAAAGTAAGAATAAAATAAAGGGAATCTTTATGGAGGGTCAATTTTAGTGCAAAGGGTAATTGTTTTTGCTTAAAATTATTTTTAGTGCATGTTATTAGCGTTGGTTATCATCAGTGGCGGATGCACGGGGTTATCGGGCCCCCCAAAAGTTGAAAAAGTGGTTTGAAAGTTTTTTGTGCCCCAGCATTAGTATCCGGGGCTGCCGGCCATGCCTCCAAGCTGGCAAGTGGGGCGAGTTATTTCCTCCTCGCCAATGATAAGGTTGTACCGCCTATATTCGGACGTCAGAGCCTCGTTTGTTTGAACAGGGAGTACCGCATGAAGGTGAGGTTGACAGTTGGGAAGGAATAGGCTATGTATTCGCATCACCAACCCCATTTGCCCACATTAAATGGTGATAAGTGGGCCATTTATATATATTATTAATAAGGTGACCAAATTTTGTTTTTACGTTTCAAAAGCTGCTAAAGTTACCATACCGTGTAAATGTTTGAACCTATTTTTTTTATTTGAACTTATTTGTAGTTTCAATAAAGCTACTATATTAAAAATCGATTTGGATGCTGTCGAAGCTAGTAAGTCTCAATAAGGCCCACCCTAATTCGCACATGCGACTAGAACCACTTAGGACTTAAGCTATAGTTTACTTACCGTCCATCATGTTGATGCCGTGGCAATCAAAAACAATGATGACGTCGTTTCCTTTATAGTGCTGCACTTGCTGCTTTATTGTTATTGTTGTTGTTGCACCTCAAAACTGAATAAAGCGACAAATGTTGCCACGCAAAATGCTGCCACGCTTCTTACGCAACAACTTGGAACGCTTAAAAATGTTCTTGTTCTTGGATAACACCACACACGTGTTGCACGTTGTTTTCGAAATAGTAATGCCGGTAAGCCCGCCGCGATGATGACAATTGTGCCAGCCACGCATACGCATACACATGAAATTGTTTTGCATGGGAATCTGCTGCTGCGAATGTTGCATGGACTCACAGACAAATGGCAGATGTTGCATGACGTTGTTGTTAACTAAGCGCGCTCTACTTGTTGTTTCTTTAGGAACAACAGAGACCACGAACATAATACTTGGGCAGTAAGCCGGAATTAATAGTTTATTAAGTTGTAATTTTTCTTTGTGTTTTACAAATTCAAGCAACTTGACACTTGCACACACTTTTTTGATAACAATGGCTAGACGTATCTACAAGATACAACTGATAACTCAGCTACTTAGTGGTTTATTATGTTTGTTTTTGCTTAATGCGTCTTTCGCAAATGTTTTTTAAGCAGTTAAGTTAACAAATAAAATTTTACACTTTGGACTTTTTAGATTTTCTTGTATTTTTTTTTTTTTTTGATTACACAAAAAACAGGAAAATTTATTGTTCTAAGAATATGAAATCTTTAAAACGATGTTCACAAGCTTTTGATGCCATTAAGATCATAGCTAAATGTTTTGCACTTTTATTAATCAATCAATTTGCTTGATGCTCAAACGCACACATGCACATACGATATGTTGATCACGTGTAAAAAATTTTCAGAAATTTCACAAATTTCGCACTAATTTGCACAAAGTTAAATTTTCTCTCTTATGTTGACAAGCGATTGTTCAAAGTTTGTTCTGTTCACGACGGCCGAAGTTTTGTTACTAACCCGCCAAAGCAGCTGCACGCTTACTCAGTCAGTCAGCATGGACGTCGCTGCCAACGTCGGCGTTGCTGTGCCGTCGTCATTAAACTCGTGCTGACGTACTAACGTACTACATTGCTTGCCTCTCGCGGAACCCAGCTGTTTGCTGGCTGCTGTTTTCATCTTTGCCCAGCCCCCATATCTAGGTTTATGTATCTTTGAGATACATGTATTTAAGTTGATAAGATACTCTACAGTATCTTAATTTTCAGTTTAAGCCATATTTTTTGGAGGCACTATATACATATTTACAAACATAAAGCTGAGCACTAGGGGGGCCCTGACCCACAATGTTTTGAGATCACATTTCTATTAGCATCAATACTATATTTTATATCAGTGCGTCATGTTTTTGTTCTAATATTAGTTGAAAATTTATGCACCATCATCATGCTCAGGCAAAAAGTTTCGGCATAAACAAGGGCCAACAAAAACGAATTATCGATTCCCTATAGTACCTCAAAATGTTCTAAACATAAGTAAAGCCTCTCAAAATGCCATCACAAGCACATTTTAAATTAAAAACAAATAATTCGCACATATTGTTGAGAATTTTTTAGTTTTTAAGGGCGCTTAACTCGACTACACAATTTATGATATGATAAGAAAAGCTTGCGTATCAAAAATAAACAGCAGCTGATTCTCTTATAGAAAGTTTCCAAGGTAGCATAGACATATATAAATATAGAAATACACAGAAATCTGTGATGTTTGTGTTCTTTTAAAAAAACCAAAAAGCTATACTTTAGTATTTTTTTTTTCTATATGCAATTTCAAACAGAACGGATACAAATTTACTGAGTTATTTGTGAAGCCATTAAAAAAAAAATTGGCTTCAAGAAAAACGCATTTTTTTTAACATAATTGTCTACCAATCCAGCTAAAAAAAATCGATTTTCTTAAGATTCTACACTGGTGTTACCTCTTAATGAAAAGATTACCTAGTAAATTTTCAAAGCTCTCTAAGAAATTTAAGTATCGGTTGAAAACGATTTGTTTCTGTCACAACGTCGGATTCGATTTGCATTCCACCGAGGCAGATCGCAATATAGACATTTTCATAATAACTGCCCTTATAAACACTGTAACCAAGCCAAAGTTTAGTGACTTTTCGCTGATAATTTTTACGTGTTTTGCTATTTAGTGATTCGCACCAGACCCGAACAAGGCGCACTTATTTGTTGTAGGCTCATTCATATAAGAGATAAGAACTACTTGACGCCCCACAACGTAAGTGCGATAAGCCCGGTGCAAAAAATAGAATCACTTTAAATCGCGACAATGTCGATGATTCAAAACAAGTCGTGCTTGTCCTTATCGAATTTGCGTATCTCAATCAAACTTTACTATCTCACTTTTTTACGGTAGGGTGCCAAAATATCCAGGCCAAATGCGTGCGTTTCGTATAAAACTCTTTTTGGCTCTCCTGCTCTTTGGTTCGTGTTTTTCGACTCTTTTGCTCTGCTCTGCCGGGCTGCTGCTGCTTCGAATTGGCTGATGCAACACTTGCCACAGATTACAGCAGTGAACAACTACAGCTGTTTTTAGGCAACATGTTGCCAAGTAGCACGTGTGGCAAGTGGCAAGTTGCGCCCCTTTGGCAACATTTAAACAATTTCGCAATTCTAAGCCTTAGACATAATAGCTTTTATATGTATGCCAAGTTTTGTGGGCTATCTACTTTCAAGTACTTGTCTGACTGGTTGGCTAAAATAAGCCGTCAATGTCGATGATTCATAGCAGGCTACTGGCGTGATGTGGTTCAACTTTTATGTAATGGAAGCGTTTTGCTTGGCTGCTATAAGACTCTAGCGTTGTATAAACACGTGTATATACACACATATATGTTTGCATTTGTGTTTGAATCAAGGTCTGACGTGGTCAATGCACTGTCTGCTATCTAGTTGGAGAGTAGTCACTATTTATCTTTTCACTGTTCTACGCGATTGGCCGGAAAGCAAATCCATGGTGGCGTCCAATAACAATGATTTTGTATATGTTAGTTAGTCTGTCTACATACCGATTTTTTCCAAAGGGTATATTAAGTTTGTGCAAACTTTAAATGTATGTGACATATAAAGGGTTTTCCAATAAGAGGTGTTATTTAGGTATTCAAAGAAAAATGCCATTTTTTGAGATAAATGATCGGATGTTTATTTCATAATAAAGAGGAAGGTATGCCGTTAATAATGAAAAACAATATCAGCCAAATGGCCACCACGACCACGCTTACAGGAGCATATCCTTTTCATGAAATTTTCCATAACCAAATCGCAAAGTGGCTGCGAATTCTAACTTTGAGGTCTTGAATCGACGCTGGGCTGTTGGCGTAGACCTTATGATTCAAGTGGCCCCAAAGGAAGAAGTCGCAAGGTTTTAAATCACAAGATCTCGCTGGCCAATTGAGATCACCACTTCGAGAGTTAACACGGTCCGGAAACTTTTCCCGTAAAAGAGCAATGGTTTCGTTGCTTGTGTGGCACGTAGCGCCGTCTTGTTGAAAGTAAACGTTGTCCAGATCAATACCATCCAACTCCGACCATAAAAAATCATTAATCGTCTCTCGATACCGCAATCCATTCACCGTAACTGTTGATCCAACCTCATTTTCGAAAAAGTAAGGTTCAATGACCCCGCCGGACCACAAATCGCACCAAACAGTCACACGTTGACGATGGAGACGCTTCTCAACAATAACTCTTGGGTTTTCCGAGCCCCAGATGCGACAATTTTGCTTGTTGACGTAGCCACCGAGGTGGAAATGAGCCACATCAGTCAAGATGATTTTTCGATGGAATTCCGGATCATTTTCATGCATTTCAAGGAGCCAATCAGCAAAGACACGACGTTGTTGATGATCGGCCGGCTTGAGTTATTGTGTTAACTAAACCTTATAAGCCTTAAGACCCAAGTTTTTATGCAAAATACGGTGTAATGACGTTTGTGGAATGCCCAATTCTAAAGAACGACGAGGAATGGACAAACCTGGGTTTTCTTCAACACTTTGGGCTACAGCAGCAATATTCTCAGTTGTTCCTGAGCGACGTGCACGGGTTTTATTCTTCAATCACTAACTTGTCCCAACAGCTCGAATTTTTCCACCAATTTCTGTATTGCGGTCCGACAAGGTGCTTCACGACGACCCAAAAATGCTTTAGTTTTGCGAACTGTGACTGCAAGATTTTCACCATTTTTGTAGTGAATTTTAATAATTTCAATGCGTTGTTGAAGCATGTATTGTTCCATTTTTAGTAATGGCGTAGTTTCTACTTTTCAAATGTCAAAGACTAAACGCTTCAAAAGTGATAGCTACCGAAATACCGGGTGATTCAAAATAACACCTCTTGTTGGAAAACCCTATAGAAGGAATCGTCGGAGACTTCCCAAAGTAACCTAAAGTTTGATCAGGCTGACTAGAGAAGTCGATATACCCATGTCCGTCTGTCCGTCTGTATGAACGTCTAGATCTCAGAGATGTTAAGACGTAGAGCAACCAAACTTTCAGATTAGATGCCTTTTTATGTCAGAGGAGACAAGTTTATTTTATTTATTTTTGATATCGAGGTTGTATTATACAGCTTACATAGGAGTGTTTCAGAGGTGCTCGAAAAAACCAACAGTTTTAGATGGAAATTTCGTTTTTTTATGAATTTATCATAACCCAATTTGGCACTACGAAGTTTTTTTGAGTTTCTAAAAAAAAAGTTTTTGGGGCAAAATTCGATTTATGAAAACATCGAAACCAAATTTGGCAAATAAATATCTTTAGAAGTTCTTAAGCAGTATTTCGTATTTAATTACAATGTGGTGGTAAAGGGCATACCAAAATCGTCCGCTCCCGACTGTAACGTTCGCCATATTTTTTATTTATATTTTTATCATCATTACTATATATAAATATGATACGAGTTAGTTATTTTTTTTTAATAAACGCCCATACACAGCATGCAAAAATTTTGCACAACATGTCAAAACTTCATACAAAAAAACAAAAAATCTCAAATGGTGGGAAATTTTTTTTTATATGAAGTTTTCACATTTCATGCGAAATTTTTGCTTGCTGCATGGGCCTTAAACGAAGAATATCGAATTGTTTCTACAAAACAATTCAGATGAGAATATTTTACTGTTTATCATTTACTTTTGATAACATGATTCGAGTGAGCCTTAGCCTTTTGAACTTCTTTTTTTTATTTGATTTATTTTTGGGTTATACTTTCTCAAAAAGCATTTAAAGTCGCTTAACCGTTTTTTATTTCGTTTGTTTCCTTAACATCTACGTAGCTAAAATTCAGAAAGCTAGAGAAATGTTTTATACTTATACATCATATATGTATATAAGATTATTATTTAATATACATTATTTTGAATTTTATCAGAGCACTCCGCGAGCAACATTTACCTAATGCTTATAAAGCCTTTTAACTTGATACTCAACACTGCATCATTAAACAATGAATTTTGTTATTCAAGATCTACGGCCCTCTTGAGGGCCTCATATTCAATTTATTGCGACGCCACGTGGTCTATAGCCAGCTGACGATTAAGACGCTTCAAATGAAACCTCATTTGTCAAATTACGATAAGCGGTTTAGAAGTTACGAGGGAACAGATGAACATATATGTATGCATACAGATCATGCATAACCCCTTATTTTTGCTTAGCCATAGTCGGTTAAAAAGTAAAAGCATTAAAATTCTTATATGGCTCATAAATTATTTTTAAACTATAATTTTGTAGAATTGTCTTTTTAATAAAAATATATTTAATATAAAAGTACACCTAATTTTGTTTTTATAGAAAGATGCGTTCAGGAAAAAATCGTTTAAAAAAATTATGAAGTAAATTCATAAGCTGCTATAAAAATAAAAGTGTCCGAATAGCTTATGGATTCACTTGTCTCGCTCAACCAACTTGATAGCCCCTCAATCAAGGCCTGATATGGTCAATGCAAAACAACAATATAATAATAATGCCTTTCCATACTAACGAGTCTTCACTGTGCGCGAGTCACTCACGAGAGAAAGTAGAGACAAAGTGAATGTGTTAGTCCCGCTGAGCTTTTGTTTTCCAGGCATAGACAGCAAGTCGCTCACGTGCTCAGCTGTTAAAGCAATGCCTGGAACTTAAACTGGAAATGTATAAGCTGCGTTCACGTTGAAAGAGAAGTGCAGACACTACGTCGTCGGCTTAAAATGTTTTTGGATCACTTCCATTAAACTCAGTACGAGAAAGACCACACCGCAGTGAAGCCGCTGTGCTTATCTTTTACATTTTCTTAATAAACTGCTGAGGATAAACTATGTGGTTGCTACAATTGTTTGTTCTATTAATGCTGGGCAGCGGCTGCTTTGCTGGAAAACCACAAAATGTCTTGTTGCTGCTGGCGGATGATGCAGGCTTCGAGATGGGCGCCTATCTAAACAAATTCTGCCAGACACCGAATCTAGATGCGTTGGCCAGGGATGGCTTGCTCTTTAACAACGCCTTTACTTCGGTAAGCAGCTGTTCTCCCAGCCGCGCTCAATTGCTAACTGGCCAAGCCAGTCACAGCAGCGGCATGTATGGACTGCACCAGGGCGTGCACAATTTCAATGTGCTGCCTGAGCTGGAGTCGCTGCCTAATGTGCTGCGGCAGCAGAAAAATGCAAACATATTAAGCGGCATCATAGGCAAGAAACATGTAGGCGCTGCAGCCAACTTCAAGTTTGACTTTGAGCAGACGGAGGAGCAGCATTCTATTAATCAAATTGGTCGCAACATAACCAAGATTAAGGAGTACACGCGCAAGTTTCTGGCGCAGGCCAAGCAGCAGCAGCAGACATTCTTTTTGATGGTTGGTTTTCATGATCCGCATCGCTGTGGGCATATAACGCCACAGTATGGCGAGTTCTGTGAGCGCTGGGGCAGCGGTGAGCAGGGCATGGGCACCATACCAGACTGGAAGCCCATCTATTATGATTGGCGTAATCTAGAGGTACCGCCGTATCTGCCAGATACGGATGTGGTACGTCAAGAGCTGGCTGCTCAATACATGACTATTTCACGTTTGGATCAAGGCGTGGGTCTGGTGCTGCGTGAGCTGGAGGCCGCAGGATTTGCTCAAAATACGCTGGTCATATACACCTCAGACAATGGACCGCCGTTTCCGGGCGGGCGCACCAACTTTTACGAGCATGGCATACGTGAGCCCTTGATCATGAGATCTCCTGCGCCTAATGCACGTCATCATGAGACCACCGCAGTCATGGCCAGTCTATTGGATATTTATCCCACAGTGCTAGATGCTTTACAAATAACTGTAGCAAATAATACACGTCTAACTGGCAAGTCGCTGTTGCCCGTGCTGCAAACGGAGCCGCAGCCTCATGAAAGTGACGCTGTCTTTGGCAGCCATAACTATCATGAGATTACCATGGCCTATCCTATGCGCATGGTGCGCAATCGTCGCTATAAGCTCATACACAACTTGAACTATTGGAGCTACTTTCCCATTGATCAGGACTTTTATACATCGCCTACGTTCCAGCAGATACTTAACGCTACGCTCAATAAACAGCAGTTACCTTGGTACAAAACTCTGCTGCAGTACTACCAACGACCCGAATGGGAGCTGTATGACATAAAAGCCGATTCTCTGGAGCGGCTTAATCTGGTGGACAAGTCCAAGTATAGCGCTACTTTAAAGCAGCTACGCCAACAACTCTACAAATGGCAGTTGGACACGGAAGATCCTTGGCGTTGCGCGCCACATGCCGTGCTGCAGGCACAAGGCGTTTTTAAACAGGATCCTGTTTGTTTGACGCTGGGCCACGAGGTGCTGCCTGGACATGAGTTTAAGATTCTTAGGCAGTATGAGAACTATGCATATACCATGCTTTAGACATTAAGTTATTATTATTTGGACGCTTGGCTGATAAGCGCAGCGATAAGATGCCACAATTTGTAAAGCAATTACTCACCCGCTACAGTGGGACAAATAAATTATTCATTTACATAAGTAAACGACGTTTGTGGTTGGTATAAACAACAGTATGTGACTGATGAATCATCTGCCTCTACTTTGACAGGATTAGTTCCATTCGTAGCAAACTCCTAATACAAATTTTCATATTTATACCCTGTACCTATAGGTACAAAGGGTATACTAGATTTGTGTAATGTATGTAACGGCAAGAAGGAGGCGTGGCAGACCCCAAGTCCTTTATACCAAAATGCTTATCATAACCTCGGGTAGCGATTGAGCCATGTCCGTCTGTCCGTCTGTATGAACACCCAGATCTCGGAGACTATAAGAGCTGGAGATACGAAACTTTACCAGCTGATGCGCATATTTCCTCAGAAGATGAAGTTTGTTGAATCATGTCAATATCTTTCCCCGTTCCCCCGTAGCAGAGTTTAGCGGCTTTTAGCTAAATCATTTAATATTTTAATCTGAAACTTAACAGAGCGATGCGTTGTGGTTACATAAACAAAATCGGACAATTACAACCTTTTGTAGTCTAAAATGTGAAAATTTCACCTCCCCTTGCCAATAAACTGCGTCAATATTTGACTCTACGTAATAATAGTAACAAATGACCTAGAACCACCAATTTTGGTAAGCTGATTCATGTGCCTCTAATGAACAAATCCACATCAAAATTTTATCAATGCAGACCCCCCACCCCCCGCAATCGATTTACCGTGTTTTCTCCCACACCCTTCAACATATCCCCTTGAAACTTACCCCATATACTTTAAATAACTCCTTTGACGTAAATTTCGATTTTCATCAAAATCGGTTAAAATTTGCGGAACTTATAGGTATCAATATCGTTTTTATTCGCATTGCATTAGTTCGACTGTCAACTGGGGAAGTTCCTTTGTGGGAAGCGCATTGGACAATTGTCAACGCTGCACTATATTTTGCCGGCCGCTCGTCAGTTCCTTTATAGGTAGCTCCATGTATGTGGCCCTTTTCAATTTGGCAGTTTCTCAAAAATTTCTTTGTCGATAAAGGCCGGTATGCAGTTCCCAAATTTTCGGCCGTAATAGAATTAATAATACAATAATAATTAATAGAATAATTTATTATAAAAAAAATGTTCACAAACAATTACGGCCAACAATTTTTGGCAAGTGGACGAAGATAACAAAACAAAAGAGTGTTGTCTTATGATTTTAAAAATGCAGAACGAAAGATGGCGCCACTAGTTTACGAGATGGGGGCAGCACTGTTTTTTTTTGCCGCCACAACCAAAATTAACGTGCAAGCACATTATTACGGCCGTAAATAATGGCTGCTAGAAACAAATTGTTGCGAAACATTTGTAAGCCGTTTACTATTTATTATTTGTTGTGAGCTGATCAGGAACAAACTGACGTTGTATAATAACAATCCAAACAATGTAATACATTATTAATTTTTCGCCGCATATAAAAATTTTCTTAATTTGTCACACAAAATTTTTATATATGTAAATAAATAACTTATATTGCTTTGATTTTGAAAGAATAAAATTTTTTGACAATTCATGTTCTTTTTTATTAGTTATAGTCATTACGGCAGTAATAATGATCAAAAATTTACGACCGTAAAATTTGTAACTGCATGCCGGCCTTAATCCAACACTCGTCCGGTGTCAATTGCCACCGCTGAACTCATTTTTGACAGTCAGTCAAAGAGACAATTTTGAATATATTATTATTTTTATTATTATTATACTTGGAAGTATTTTTATTTCAGAAAGCGATAAACTTTTTTAGGCTCTAGATAAACAGCAGTAAATGTGTTGATTTAATTTAAATTAATAAAATTTACTTTATACATCTAGTGAGCTAGTGGCGCCATCATACTTTAACCATTTTGAATTCATTAGACAACCCTTTTTTTTTTTTATCTGCGTCCATTTGCCAACAATTTTTGGAAATAATTTTTCATTTTTTTTTTTATATGAATATTTTCTATTACGGCCGTAAATTTTGGAACTGCATACCGTCTACCAAAAAGCTCTTTGTTCCTGGCTTTTGTTGTTTTTAATGATTTCTTGGATGTTACTTGCCGTATGCTTTTTGCAATAAAGTACCATTGGCACTCTGAAGAGACTTGAAGTTGCTCATGTATATATTAACTAAGCATCCTAATAAAAAGTATTTCAGCGGTAGGGATTATCCCCTGCCTACACACAGACATGCCTTCAGCACTCCAGTACTAGGGGTTATGGCATTACGTTATCTTTCAATGTCGCACCAAAGACCAACATGGTTGACCCCAGTAGTTAGCGTGCGTATGTGTGTGTGTGAAAAATCGAAATTCTCAATGTCTTTGCTGTGTGTGCTTTATGGGCGGCGCAGTCGCAGCGCAGCATCCATGAACATTACACAACAGTACCGGAAGCATACCCAAACTCAGACCCACGACCTTGGCTGCGCTGGCTGGGGCCAAGGTTGTGCTCCGGTGGGCGGTGTTAATATGTACTATATAGTTTAAGGTCAAAATGTAAATAATAGTTTAAGAACGAGACTGGTTGTTTTTTTTTTTTCGTTTTCTTTTATGACTTTGAACGAAAGACACATTAAAAATTAAATTTTATTAATTTGGTTTAGGCGTAAATTAAATGTTTCAGTTTTTAGCATAATTTTTATATAATTTATCATTAATTGTTTTGTTTGTATTGTATATAGTTTAATGTTATTTTTTTTATGTATATGTATAATAATTAAGTTTCTTTCTGCTTGCCACACAAATGCATAATTACAATTATTATTGTTTTAATTTCCTCATAATCATTAAATATCATCATAAATTTATGTATTTTTTATTGTTAGTAGCGGTTGTGACCAGGGGACCAAGCATACTCAACCAGGTTTAGTGCGTCCTATTTCTGGGCTAGTGAGCTAGTTTAATCTTTTAACAATGCTACAAAAATAACTTGATCCCAAAGTCGCAAAACAAATATTTTTCCGCTTTGACGTTTTAAAAATTTTCCGTATTCATTTTTTAGATATACTTGTTTTTTTATTTTTTATAAATAAATATATATGCATATGCATTTATTATTTTGTATATTCTTGCATATACATATATAACTAAGTGTATATAATATCTATTTGTTTAGTAGCTTTTTTTTGTTTTTAAATATTTATTATTATATTTTGTGTTATATGCCAACATGAGACTTTGTTGTTGGAAAACTTTTCTTTCTGCTTACAGTGTATACTAACAAGTTGAAAACTTGAAGACCCTTTGCACAAACCCCAATTAAAATGTATTTCACGCGTAAACCAAAACCTCGATTTGGATCTAGCGAATTAAGTAAATATAGCTAATTTTTTGGGATTATTTCATAGGCTGCTAGTATGAGACTTTGGTTTATCTACGTACAGCGTTTATCTGAAGTTTGTATAAAGGATGCTTAGAGTTTAGAAATTACCAGAAATTAGAAGCTTAATTGGTAAACTGTATACAGAAGTTTGAAACACTTAAAAGAGCTAAGTTCTGGAAGCTTTTAAGAGCGGCAAAAATTCAACGTGCGATAAAAGAAAATCTTCTTAATTTAAACATTTTAACAATTGTATAATACAGTATATGACGCGATTCTAACTTTCGGTAATTTAACCAAATTCTAGTTCCAACTTGTGAGCAACTACTGTAATTGTATTTATTTGTTTTTTATTTTTAATAGTTTATAGTTTTTGCTATGCTTTTATTGACTGACTGACTGGTTTTTTTTCCCTTAATTTTTATCAACTTTAATTTTTACGATTAATATCGTTTAATAACTAGATTTATGCATTTAGTTTATAGGAGGATTTTGTTACTTTTGCATTTTTTAACTTTGCTGCTAGTCATTTGTTTTTTTTTTAATATTTTTATAAATATTTATACTTTTGTTATTGTTTTTTACTTTTATTATTTGTGTTTACGCTGCTCAGTATAATTATAATAAATACATAATAATAAATATACATGTAGATAATATGCTTAATAAATATATTTATAGATACATATATATATTTGATTTCATTATATATATATATTTATCTTTATATAATAGTTATGTATATAAATAACAAAAACAACACACATAAAAAGGAGCAAAAAAGTAGGATACAAATTTTGAAATGTTTTTTTTTTTTGCTTTTTTGTTTTGTTTTATAAATTTGTTTACAGATTATTAGAACGAACATTGAAAACGGTTCTTATGGTTTTTATTATTATTATTATTTCTGTGATAATCCTGGCTTTTTTGCACAAATAGTTAGGGCATAACAAGTAAGTGTATTAAATTTAGGCAATTTTAGGCTTTAGCTGCAATTTGTTGCAGCTGGGCAAAAAGAGAGCACAATGAGTAAAACCATATAATGATTTATAGGACATATAACATAAGTATCTAAACCATAAATATTCAGTTGGTTTGAGTTTACGCGTCGGCTGATGCTATAGAGTATGATTCGAGAGGTCTAAAACAATTTGTTTAGCAACGAGTTGTTGGAATCGAAAAAGATAATGTTTTTGGGAGAAAAAAGCGCAAAAGCTTGCTGATTTTGTTTTGTAACCATTTTTAAATTTGATAAATTTAGTTAGTTTTACATATATAATTGTTTTTAATTTATTAATTATTGTGTTGCCAACTAGTAAAATTTTCGCATTTAATTTAGTTTTTTAAATTTTTGTAGCTGCTTCTTTTATACTTTTTATTTTTTATGGCCACATGAACGTGCTGCTAACTAAGCTGTAACCGTATCTAACATAATCGCATCTACATTCTCATGCTTATCATCATCATCATCAACATCGTCTAGTTGACGCCAACGAAACCAACATTATTGTTTTGCGCACACTTCTCGGTTAACCTAGTTGCCATTGGGCAGCGGCACCTGCACCTGCACATAGGACTGCGGAAAATAGCCAGTGCGTCCATTGACAGAGCCTTCAAACCAATTATCGTCGACACGATTGAGTAGCGTTATAATATCATTCTCTTTGAAGCCCAACTCGCCCGGATTCTCGGGATCAAAGTCGTAGAGAGCCTGGCAGCATGGTTGCTGCTGGCGCGATGGCGTTACGGCCATTGATTTGGCGGGCGAACGCATCGGCGAGGGCAACGGCGAAGCGCTTGAGCTAATGTGGGAACCGTCCTCGATAAGGCCGCCGCCACCGCCGTCCAAGTTCAGATCGAGCAGCGTCTTGGGCACAAATTCGTTGCGCGGCCGGCTTTCAGCCTCACTACGTTTCTCCTGAAGCGTCTCCTGCAGGCCACGTAGCACATCAGCGCACTGGGAGTGAAAATCGTATAATGCCTCAGCGAAGGTGACAAGCTGTGAGACATGTTCAGTATCGTTTTCCAATAAATTGAACATGCCCACTTGCGCCAATTGCAGCGACTCGCCAAACTTGTCCTCGGCACCACGAATTTCATCATCCTTGGCCTGCCGGCGACGCTTACAGTCAAAGTCGAGACGCCGGCCTTGCAGCTTCTTGCGATGATGCATGACCTCTTTGAGATCTTTGGTTTGCATATGATGCAGTGGCTCCAAAAAGTTCTGCTTGATGTTGTCGTCCAGCGAGTACTTGACGTCGGCCATTTGCTTCAGAGCTTCGCCGAATTCGACGAGCGCCTGCGCAAATACGCTGTTGTCCTCGCCGAGCTTCTTGCCATACGTCAGCATGCACTCGGCCAGCAAACCCTCGGGCTGTGGATACGTATTGGACTTGGCCTGGCCCGACAGTTTCGAGATGCCCTTGACGGCGGCCATCTTAGCGCGTGCCGTTGGATTCGGCTGCAGGAACTCCTTAGTTTTTAATTGCAGCTCCTCAACCAGCTCCACGGTTACGTCCGTCTTGCGCTCCATTTCCATAAAGTCCATATCCAGCTTTGTGCCCTCCGCACCGCCCATCTTCTCCGTCACATACTGGTTCGCTTTGTTGATTTGTTTCTTGAGTCCGGCGAAAGCCATGATGCTGCTGTGTTGCTGTGAACGAGTTACTATGAGTTAGTTAACTTTACACTTGTCTAATTTTCACTTTGTCAATGTAAACTATTTGAGTTATTACCAAAGGCCTAAATAATTTCAATTTTTAACGTTTGGAAACTTACGCGGAGTACACTTAAAAATTGAAACTAAGTTGGTGTTAATACTGTGCTGCAGGGGGGGGGCGTTTCTTCTATGGTTTGGTGCGCGATGGTGTCTTTTGGCTGGATTGCCTCTGGAAGCTGTGGTTTGGGGGTTTTCAATTTCGCACTTTCACTTGCACTTGCTTCTTCTGGGGGGAGAAGTCGCTGCGCGTTCTTATATTGGTATTTAATTTGCTTTTTTCATGCGCTTCAATACCAATTCGATTTTTACTAAACCTTGACGCTGCGTAATCTTTGAAGGACTACCTCAGTCTCGTTACTATTACTACGCGAATTTTCTCCCTCAGCGTTTTGGATGCGGGGTCGTTTTGCTTTTTTTCAGTCCAAAGAAAATCGATATCTCGCCTGTGTACAAGCGAGAAGCACTGGATATTGTTGTTGGTGTTGTGTGTGTCGATTGCTGTTATCGAAATTTCTGGCACGTTACCGATGTGTGCGATGATTTGAATTGATGGTTTTTTCGATTTCGCTACACATCGATACATTTAGGCTATTTTGTTGCAATTAAAGTAAATGTAGTAAACGAACAAGTGCGCGTTGTGTTTGTTCTTGCGGCACAATTAATTAAGCAGCACGGTTTTAATTAAAATTCTTAGTTGTTACGTAGTGTTGTGTTTATAGTATAAACGTTGCTTAAAGTGCAAACGCACGGTTAAATGTTGGTGCTAATCAAATAAATGTGTTTTAAAATTCTACCGCGCGCGTTTAATCTATAAATATCCGTGTTTGTGAAAAATTATAAACGAAACGAGAAATTCATATTAATGAATGCCTTTGCGGTAAGTTCCTTTCCTACAATACATAAAACAATAATTTATCTTTTTGAAAAACTTTTTATTATTTAAAATTGGAGTTATCTATGTAACGTTAAGCGCCTAGTTGCCAATTGTAATTTCCCCAATAGAAGCTAACAGTCAGTAGTATATAAATAAAAGGACTTTAAATCTTGAATGCTAGTAAAATTCGTCTGAATTTCTAACTAAACATTCAAAGTTTAATATCTTGCGTTTGTTACTCAACTAAATTGTAAAATATTGATACAAAAAAATTCACATGCACATAAAAAAGTATACATATGTATGTATGTTTTGTTAGTGCAATTTACAATTTACGCGGGCTAGTGGTGGGAGTATGTAAAAACAGCTGTTTTTTCTATATCTCGATAGCAATATCGGAAAGTTTTTGTAATTGTTCCATAAATAAACATACATTCGTTTATTTTGTACGTCAACATTTTGCATATGAAACTACTTGTTCACTTTGTTATGAAAGTTTGTTGAAAACTAGTTTCAAAAATTAGTTGTTTGCTATAATTTGAGTAGCAAAGTTGCAATAATAAATGAAAAATGTGTGACCATTGTAAGAATTGAAAATTTAAAACAATACTATAAGAAATCAAAACAGCTATCGATATGTTCGGCGTAACAGCAACAATGCTAACAAGCAGTGTGGCATATCTGTAAATGCCAGCTGATGTTTTACAGCGCGGCAAAATATTAAATTCAAATTGATATAATGTACACTGCAGCAAATGTTATGGCAGAAAATGTGGAGCTTCTGAAAAATGGAATATATTTTTTGACAGTTATTAATGGTTGGAATTTCAAGAGAAAACCTTTTAATTGGTCTTCTAGCTTTATGTTGTTAACATTTGTGTAACATTGTAGATAAGATGAAGACGTTTCAAGTATTTGAGCATTTTAAATCTAGCGAGCCATTTTGTATGAAAATGTTTTTTTAAGTCACTTATACATTCGCTGTTATAGTTTTAAATATAATTTACATAATTTTGCGCTCACAGAAGAGGTATTTGGTAATTGTTTTGTAACTGCTTGAAAAATACAGAAATTTGTGTTTTTTTCCATTTGAAAAATTCTTGTTAGCTTTATTATGGAAGTTTGCAGTTTCGAAAACTGCCTCTGCTATAATTTTAGTAGCAAAGTTGCAATTGCAATAAAAAATGTAAAATGTGTGACCGTTGTAAAATGTGAAAACTTAAAAAAATACTAAAAGAAATCAAAACAGTTATCGATATTTTCAGCGTAATAGCAACAGTGCTAACAAGCAGTGTGGCATATGCGTAAATGCCAGCTGTTGTTTAACAGCGCGGTAAAATATGAAATTCAAATTGATATATTGTGCACTGCAGCTAATGTTATGTGGAAAAAATGTGTAGGTTTGTATAGAGATGTCCCTTTAACTAGTCCTTTAGTTTTATGTTGATAAAAATTGAAAGAGATCAGAGAAGAAGTTTTAAGTTTTTGAGCTTTTTAAATCTATTGAGGCATTTTGCATGAAAATGTTTTTTTGAGTCATATATAGATAAATTTTTAGTTATAAGTTCCATAATTTTGCGCTCAGAACACAGCTTTTTACATGCTGTCAATGTCACTCAGTGCATTAAGTGACGTCACCACATGAGGCTGCATATTTCTCGTATCTTTTAATTTTTGAGATAATATTGTTATTCGGTAGCAAAAACAGCATTTGCATTAGCATTACAAACAATTGCCATGTAAATCAAATAAACTTTATTACAAGGAATCTCACGCAAATAAGAGATAAGCATAACTCACAAGTTTGTTTTTGCTGCTTATAAAAACGCTATCCAATATCGGCATAGACATTAGTCTCTACTAAACTACGAAACACCTGAGCTTCAACTCAGAAGATATCGAAATTAAGTCGCTTAGAAAAAAAAAAAACATGAAGTTCATCGTTACTTTGCTCCTTGCCATCGCCATCTGCGCCAGCGCTCAGGTTAGTTGAGTTTTGTACATGGTTATGGTTGCGTAATATTAAATAATTTGCTTAAGGTTCCACCTGCGGGTGTTAACCCCTACGCTGTGGCCTTCAATCCCTATTTCGCTGGACTCTTTGGTGGTGCTGCGGCTGGCTCCGCCGGCACTGGTGGTGCAGCTTCGGCTACTGCTGGCTCAGCTGGCGCGTCACCTTTTGGGGGCTTTTCCTTTGCTGTGTATTTCCAATCGATTGCTCTGAAACAGGAAGCCGATCGTCTACTCAATCAACCCGACTTTCCCGCTGATCTGGCAGATCGTGTCAATGCGGCTGTTACCAGTGCCCAGCAGGGCTCTACCAACTGCCCCGCCACTCTGCCCTGGTTGCAAATACGTTGCGTCAAGCCATTGATGACTGCTGCCAAGAATGAACTGAAACTTGTCGATGAAGAATGGCAGGCTCGCCAGGCTGCCAGCACCACAATTGCTCCAGTAGCAGTTTAGGAAGCACAGCACCCGTTTTTTTTCGATTCTAAATTAATCCATGTTCCGCAATACACCAACATAAATACATTTCCCTGTAATTGTAGTTATTATATTCAATAAATCTATTAAAAAGCAAAGATGGCACTTTTGGGCTCCTGAGTGTAACTAAGTAATTACAGAAGAAAGTAAGCTTAAGATAGAGCTTGAGTAGGACGAGATGGACATAGAGATATGATTTGGAGCCGCTGCATCCGAATCCGACGTCACACCAAACACGCATGGGCGACTTCCAAGCTTATTTCGTTTAAAATTTCACAATTCTGCCAACCATTGCAGAGGAATAACTTCATTTGCAGCACTCGTCCTTTTCATCGTTGTTTTCTTAAATTGAAACAAGTTGCTCTAGCAGCAGCGTGTCCTTGACCTACTCAAAGTATCATACTTGGGATAACTTAAGTATATTAAAATTCGTTCATTCTATTGTAAAATTCGAATAACTGCCCAACCATACTTAAAAGCTGGCAAGCAAATATTTTTGTGCTCACGTCATGCGGGTATTGGAGCAAGAATCCTTTGGCCAAAAGGGAGCAGGCGCCCTCGGGCCGTGTTAATGCTGCCGAGGTCGAGTTCTAGTCGTAGTCGCAGTCAAAGTTGCAGACCGAGGGGTAGTTTGCGCAAAAACTTGACGCATTTTGGCCAAATATTTGAATTCTTTTACTTTATTTGTTCGCTTTTGTGGCATTTTGCTTTGTACTTGTCTTTTAGCTGCTTTTTGCTTGCTTCTTGTGCTTTATTGCAAAAATTGTTGGCCACAGAGTTTGACAACTTTTTATGCATTCATCAATTTGATTTTGGCATTGATTCTCTTTATCCTCCACTCCTCTTTCTCTTTGTAAAATATTTCCACCGCATAGTTTTATTTGTTTGCAAAGTCTCAGCTCTTTAAGCCCTCTCGCTTTTTGATGCGCTTCATTTTGGCCAAGGCCTAGCCAAAAATGTTGATTTATGCGCAATGCACATTGAATTATCATTGCCGCCCATCACAGCACGTTGGAGGAGGTCCTGCTTTGGTAATGTCATTCATTATAATTGCTCGGCCTTTGTCCTGGCAATGGCTGCAATGTATTCAATTTTGCAAAGTTGTAATAGCTCAATGCGTGGTACACTGTCAAAAATTGAGGTTGCTACGTTATGTCGCCCCCCTCTGTGGCTAGCCGCCAAAACTATGAAACAACAATTAGGTTCAACCGAGTGCGCTTTGCGGACACAGTGGCTCAAAACAATGTATGGTCACACTGTAGAGTGCATGCCAGCGAGTGGTTGTCAAATTTTGTTTTGCAATTTGGCAACATTGTTTGGTAGCGCAATTTGGGCAGCACTGCCAGCGCTAATGGACAAATATTTTTATTATTTGCCGTAAAAATTCTTTTCTTAGTTAAGCAAATTTTCTGCTCGCTGCAAGGCTTTGACTTGGTTAATTCGACAAATTCACCTGCAAATAATACTCGGCCGTGTTCCCAATTTCACCAAACTCAATTTTTCATGTGGTTTGTAACCGAATGTTTTGCTGCAAAAGGAATTGAAACGAATCGGCAAAATAGGTTTAAAAAGTACGCATTTTATACAGAAATAATTTTTTGAATATTCTTTGATTATATTTATGCCAACTTCAAGTTATATATTATATTTACTGACAATTATTTTTAATAAATTTTTTTGTGAAACAACTCAAAATATACCATTTACAGTCAAAACGATTTTTTTTTGTGTTCGTGTAGGCGCACGTATCATACACGAACACATGACTATAATTGCGACAGGGTTCCAGCGTTCAACAAGGAAAATTTCTTTTGTAACAAAAATAGATAAGTCGTAATGTTTTTGTGTAATTTTATTTAATATAAAGAATAATAAAGAACTAGCAATATTTTAATGCAAAAATTAAATGTAAGCAACATATAAGTAGTAATAAAAAGATGCAGAGCTGCGGCAACCATGTCAGCTGTTTCGTATCAAGCAAAAATAATTTCACGGCAACAGAACAGAAGAATTTATCGGAAAAGTAAGGGAAATCTACGAAATTATGGAAAGTAAAAAGGGAAATATCCAAAAAAAAATTTGTTCACGAATAATGCATAAACAAACCCGAATAAAATTGTGCGGTTTGATTAATTATTTATTATGATAATTATTTCCCCCTGTTTTTTGAAAACTGAAAGAATTATATTATTAAAAGGGTTTAAAATCTGGCTCGGTTCATTTCTACTGTTTTTGAAAAACTGAAAGACTTATTTAGCCAGCTTTCTCTCCATAATATACAAAAAGTCGCCGTCGTCATCATTTATTATACCGTCGTTGGTTGGTCGTTTCCATGGAATAATTATAAGGTAGCGTCACGCTCCGACGCATGCATGTCAAAAGGAATGAAGAATAACGAAGTAGCATGTAGGTAGAGAGTAGTAGTGAGAGAGAGTGATATAGCATGAGAGACTATTCAATTTAAAAATAAAAAGTAATTATTCTTATTTGCCGACGGTATTTCAACAAGCAGCTCTCGCACAACCTTTCAACAGTAAGTCAACTTTCATACTGAACTGCATTAAGCAAGTCAACTGCGAGAGCGCCCTCTCAACATTCGCTACCTTATTATTATACCATGTTCGTTCCTATTTATTTTCTTGCTACCTCTCGGTAAAATTCCGTATTGCTGAGCAAGCGAAAAAAAAAATATATATAAAAAAATGGGATATCGAACGTTAGGAACGAAAGTTAGAAAATGTTCCGTCAAGTATAACGCAAAAAAAGGAAAGAAAGTGAAAAAGAATAGAGAATGCTGTAACCGATCAAGTCAGAAAGTTTCTGTGCAACAGGCAATATGAAAATAATAATGAGTGTCGTGGGAGAAGCGAATTTCTTAAAACAATAATTGACTCTTGAAACTCCGTCAAATTTCTCTTAGTGTAGCAATATCGTTACAGTTGTAAGCAAATTTTACATGGGAAGCTTCAAGTTAAGCATGCAATTGGGGTTACGGTTTGGTTTTAGAATGCAGTGCTGCAATGACCAGCAAAAATGCACTTAAGTATCAAGTGGAAATAAATTACGCATACGCCTCGTTGGCGGGCCAAAGTTCAACACAGCTGCTGGCGGAGCAAAGCAGAAGGAAAATTCAAATTCAAATATGTAATTAAATGTAAATTTTCCAACTGCCAACGGCAACATTGACAACAAGCATGAACATAAGAGGGGCGGTAGGGCGGTAGTTGCTGCTGCCTACGTCATGCACACTCTGTCTCTCTTAAACTCTCTCTCGCTGAGACCCACACACACACACATACATATGATGCCATTGACAAGAAGAATTACAAGGATCAGGCGAGTGCGAAGTTTTGTCACTTAATTGAAATATTTGCCCCAAGATTGAAACTTGCGCTTTTTGTTTTGTTCCTGCTGTTTGTCACTGTTTGCTCTTTGTGTCTTTTTTCGTTTTTTTTTTCTGTCTCTTTTGTTGTTGTTTTGTTTTGTCATTACAATAATACAGCAACAAGAAGAACGCGTATGAAGGGGGCATGAACTTTATCAACTTTGTTGTACTGTACTTTGACTGGACACGCTCGGGTCCTGCTCCCGCCAGCCCACCCCCATATCAACATCCACAGTCACACTGTCTGTGTGTGTGTGTGTGTGAGTGTTTGTGTTGGTAATGCAAAAGTTAAGGCATTAAAAATTCAGCGTAGCAAAAAAAAAAAAAGAGGGGAGAGTACAGAAACAGCCACATTTGAGTTTAGTTCGCTATGTATGCTAAAATTGGTTAGAACAACAAAAACCCCAGGCCGCAATACATACACACAAACACTCACACCCACACCCACACACACACACTCTCATGTACATGTATGTAAATTTGTTTGGGGTTGCGGCTTTTTATGCAAAGTTGCGCCAAAAAGCAGGCAACAATTTTCTGTGGTCTGAGCTTAGAGAGAAAAAAAAGAAGCGGAAGAAGCAGCATTTTGGGTCCACTTAGGTTCAGACTACAGACTCTGTTGGTCATTTATGTATTTGCTTTGGGAAATTAAGAAATTTCTACAAATTTGCATAGTCAATATAAAGCGTATGTAACAGACGATCTGACTCATTTCCGTTTAAACTTTGGCCACATTAAATTCGGTGTTTTTTTGTTTTTCTAGATAAACTCATTATTTCGCACCTTCAGTTACGTGTCAATGTTTGTTTTGCAGTGTAATTAAGCCAAACACTTGCCATTTGGACTTCCGTTGCGCACGGCTAATCCCAGCCAGCTCAACTGGAGCGTGTGCGGAACCATATGCAAATATCATAAACTAAAACTGGGTTGAGGCTACTGACAAGCTTTTACACATTACAAGACACATTTTGTAACACCTTTTATAAGTGTACCATAATTGTATCTTGGCTGCGATAAGGCAGCTTGCCAAATCGAAAGATAGCTGTGCAGATTATTTACCTGCTAGCCAAATAAAAGTCAAGATAAGGCAAGATAAGTTAAGATAAGCATCCGACAAAAAGGTGCATTATGATGACTTCCATGAGGCTATCCAACTTAGTTGGCTAACAATAGTGTTCCAAAAATGTTGCGTGCATGTTTTGTTGTGCTCTGTGCTCTGGTAAGTCACAACTTGTTACTACAATATTGCACTTGCAACTTAAGCTTGCCTCTTGCAGCTGTGCCTCAACACTGCAGCAAATGCACAAAATGTCACGGATGTGGAAATCGCGAAAGCCTTACAGCTTGGTGTAGATTTCCAAAACGAGGCCGCTAAGGCTTTCGCCGAGAAACTACCTCCTTCTGGTCGTGCTGACGGAGAAGCGGTGCTCGACGCACTACGTTCCGGTCTGAACTACTGTGAAAAAGAACTACGCAGCGACAAACTGATACCCAAGTACCGCGATTGCGTAACTGGTTTGCAAAGTTTGACTATGACCTCCCTGGGCGAGCTGGCAGCCGCTCATTGGCCCAACTATGCCACATCAGGCGCCTCACGTCCCAGTCTCTTTTGGTAGCTTGTAAGCAAGATCTCCTCTGCACAACGTTCGTATTAAGTCAAAGGCAAATAAAATTTTGGATTAATTTTTTGGTTTCTTTTAAGTCTTGTTGATGTTAAGGAGAACTAGCTAAAGGCAAGCAGTAGGCATCTGCGACTCCATTTGTCCGTTTGTTCCTTCGTCTGTGTGTATGAACAGAAGAAACGAATTCATCATTCAGTCAGGTCGAATAGTTTTATATAAGTACTAGAATATAGATTAGGCGAGTGCCTCGTGATGAAGAATGATTCGACTTTGGCGGTTTGCTTTTGTTACGTCACTGAATACGTCTGGCAAGAAAATGGTTGAATATCATTTAGAATTGATTGCCTTACATTGCTCAAGTGATGCGGTGGCAACATGGCCGGTTATGCCGAAGGAACAGGCAACCCCGCGATTAAATTTTGAGGGATTTGGATTGTCTTGGAAGAGTTCATAGGCATAAGTCTAACATTCGCCTGTAACGATTCTTTTGAAGCACCATACAACTCCGGTGGTTCACATCTCAAGTTATGCGTCAAAATCTTTACAAAACTTTATTGAAATGTACTCTAAAGCATATTTTTTATACCGAAGCGCAGCATTCCACTTGAGTTGAAATTCGGTTGAAAAAAGTTTCTGCCTCATTTCTGGTTATAATCTTATGCTCTTTTTTTTTTTTTTTTTGATTTTTGTGCCACTTTTTGGCAATTGCAAAAAAAGTTCCTTCACAGCGTAGTTCATATTCAGTTTCATTTAAGCTTTCGTTTCGGCTTCAGAAGTTGTTTCGGTATCGGAGGCAGGTGCATCGGGCTTGGGCTCGTCTGTGGAACCGCAAACGCAGAAGGGACACTAGAAAATAAATGATATTTATAATTTTATTTAATATAAGTCTTGTTATCAGCTTACCTTCTCCTTTAAGACAATGCGATATTTGGGATGGCTAAGAAAAACAAACCAATTATAATGAGCATATTAATCCTTAACTTCACACAGTACGCACCTTATGCCGTAAACAATGGGATTGTAGACGGCACTTGTCTTGGCAAATGTGGCACCCCAAATGGTTGTCAGTGGTGTCAGTCCATCAATTTTAAAGAGCCCAAAATAACAGATGACGAGATACGGCGTCCAGGCCATGAACCATAGCGAAATTGTAGTGAGCGCTACCTTGGCCAGCTTGCCTTCGGCACTCTTATCAGAGTCCTCCGAAGAACGCAAGGACTTGACATTCATTTTCTTGGCCTGCTCACGCATGCCCTTCTCGTGTGCCGCCACAGCGGCTATAATAAACCAATAAGAGTAGCAAATCATGAAAAGCGGCGTATAATAGACAAACAGGGAGTAGGTGATGAGATAGGAGCGAGGATTCCATTGACGCGTCATGTAATCAATGCTGCAGGCAGTCAAGTTGCCTTCGGGCACATAACTACTCCAGCCCAGCAGCGGCATTATGGTCCAGAAAGTGGCCATCAGCCAGATGAGTAGTATCTTGATTATGGACAGCTTAATGGTCATGGGCGTGCCATTGATGCCTTTTACTATTACATTGTAGCGATCGAAAGCAATCATGCACATGGACCAAATGGACACGCAGCCAAACATGGAGCCACATGCTGCATAGATGTCACACCAGAGCGGTCCCAGAACCCAGGTTTCATAGTAGAAATTAATAATCATGACTGGCGATTGCGAGGCCATCATGCAAAAGTCGGAAAAAGCTAGATTCAGCACCAGCAGATTGGCTGGCGTACGCAGGGACTTGGTGCCGCCAAAGATGTAGACGACAACACCATTGCCGCAGCACGAGATGATCATAATGGCTAGTGTAAACATGCCGAGTAACTTGCTCATGATAGGATCCATAGGCGGAAAACGGCCCCAGTAGGGATTTACCAGATGTGCCATGTCTGGCGTAACCTACAAAAGATGCTTAAAAAAAAGCAGCGACTAGCTACGGCTACTTGTGCCACTCACATTATCCAAGACGGAGCCATTGGCACCCGCCTGTGCCTCGTATCTGGGCCCAGACATGTACTGCTCCATGCTCAGCTAGCCGTTAAAGACTGCCGAACACATTTAATAATGCCGTCAAATACCAACAGCTCGTGGCGCCAGTTAGACCTGGCTTTTATAGCCAATCTGGTGAGCACTCAAAGCCAATTAAGATGTAAAACCCACTGATGGATTGATCCATCGATTTTATGCAAATGCAGCTGCCACATGCCAAATCAAAGTTATAGTGCTCTAACGTTTTATAAGTGCTCTATGCAGTTGTATTTAGACCAATGGAATAGAATAATATATAGCAGGTGTATTTGTGAGGTAAGGTCACTCAAAGTGACTTGACAAACTTGCGTTGACAACACTTGCACAACTTTTTGGGTTTTGTCCTTTTGTTGTAGTGTTTGGTTGGCTTTGCGGGCTTTGACGGCTCTTCCTCATTTAACTGGCATAAAGTTGTGTCCAGTGAGCCGAAGTTGCATTCCTCATCCTCAGTGCTGGGCAACTCATACAGCACTATGTTTACCTGTAGGTTTAGTATAAACTGTTTGCAACACTCTTTTATCTGGTAGTAGGCATCCCGGAACGTCTTGAGCGACTTTGTCTGCAGTGAAGAAGGTATGGGTGTAGATCAGTGCCCTATCTTACATACAAAGAGATAAGTGGTGGCAGCGACGTCAACACACGCAAAAGATACGAGGCGGTAATGCCAATGCTTGTGTCGAAGCGTCGTGACGTCACTGCCGTCCACTTGTGTCGATGAATTTGGAGTAGGACTGCACTTACCGGCGAGAGATCGTTGATCAATGTGGGTTGACCATTCTCGCCGTACCAGGCCAACATAACAATTTGGCAACTTTTGACGCTTCGAGTCAGACCCGCCCAGAGTAGAAGCTCCTTGTAGACTTGTTTGTCCATGGCCACAATATAGTCGTTCTGGTGAAAGTCTTCCAAGGTGAACTGCAATTCGAATGCGTTTTATGAGTTAGGTAATGTAACTGGCTCTTCCTCCTATTGATCTGGAGGATCCTAAGCACCTGAACTTTTGCACTCCCCTCTTGGGTTAAGCAATTCAGGTCTAAGCATCTTCATCTTACGGAGCACTTTTCCTTTGCTGTGTACTTACCATGCGTGTATAGTGATCCGAACGTAGACCATGATCCCTTAGAACACGCAAGCAGCGACTGTGTGGGCGACGTCCTGTATTCCAGGAGCGTAAAGCTGCACTGTCCACCTCCCAATAGATACTAGTTTTGATCATAAGGTTCTCCATAATGCTCTCGGCCATTGGCGAACTGCAGGAGTTGCCTACAAAGCAATAAGCTCATACAGTAATTGCATGGAGGCATTTATCTCTACAGCAACTTACCCAGGCATACAAAAAGAATTTTGTGATGCGTCATCCTTAGATTTTTTGACCACTTTGAATTTATTAATTTTTTACTTTTCTTCAAATATTTTAAAACATGAATTTATTAATTTTATGAAACTTTAAAGTTTCGTTTTAGTTCTGTTGAATAGAAAATAAAGTAAATAAATATATTTTTTGAAAAGTCTACTAAGGTTAGGTAGATTAAGGGTTGCTGCTGTTAGTGCGCTGCGATCGTTACTTCCCGCTGTGAGACCGGAGCCGGATCTGGACTGGAGGAACCTTTTGATAGTCTTCGGACTTTTCCTATAGTCGTTTCATTAAAAACTCAAGGTTCTTAATGAGCCTGAGCATTTTGTTTCTATTATGTTTGAGTTCCTAACATCGATAGAAATCCCTCCCATTTTCCCTATTATCAACACAATTGAGTCATGCCCCTAAGTGTCTGTGCTGTGCGAGTGTGTCGCTTACTTTATAATATTTCTGTCTGGCATTATGCAAAATTACATAGTCGTCTATTTTGCTGATTATTATGCCGGCAAGCTGCTACTGTGCTGCCACCCAGTTCCACGCTTCCCCACACCGCTCAGGTCATTCCAGAGTCTGCACTAATGCACTGCCTTGGTCCAAGTGTGTTTGTGTATGTTTAGTGCACTTTGCTGCCGGCATTGTTGGCCTTTGGACGGCAACTTCGCTCGACTTGTCTGCATGTTGACTGCGCAAATGTTTGTGCCACTTACCCACTTGCAACGAGCACGGAGTGGGTTCGAGGGGCAGGGCCAAAGTCAAAGACATTAAAAATGTTGTATGCTCTCATGCTCAAGCCCATGTCATGTTGTCGGGGGCGGCTTGCAAAAAGTGTCAAGTGCTCATCAGGTGGCCAGGTCAGGCCAGCGACATGACGCGAATTGCATTTTAAATAGAGCAGCTGGGTGGGGAACTGAGCCTGGCCCTTGGCTGTCTGCAGTGTCTAGGGGTTGCTGAACCTTTGCTAGATTCAACTAGTTGTGCATTCGTATGACGTTGTGTGTGTGCTTCCTTTGTGCTTATTTGTAGCAGCTCCATTAAAAATAGAGGCATGTACTATGTATATACATAATACTTATATATAGTTGTGGGTGGGTGAGGCAGTCCAATGGCGAAGAAATCAAATTGAAATCGCATTGAACGGCTAAATTGAAAATGCAACTGAAAAGCATATTTCACTTATCACATTTCACACAAATACCGAACAAAACATACGGACATTGGTTTGCTAAAGGACTCGAAAATGCTGCTGGAGTGAGCTCTTTGGGGAGGGTTAGGGTGTTTTGCTTCCAGCAAAAGAGCACCAAATGAATGCAATGAAATTGTAGTATGTGAATAACACAGAAAAAGGGTGCAGAGGGGTAAAACAGAAACAAGTTAAAACAAAAAAAGTTAAAACACCAACTAGCCACATGGCAAAGTGCAATAATGTGTGTGAGAAAGTGTGTGTCAGAGTGAGTGCCGGTATTGTTGTTTTAATTAAAAACAAACCTCGAGTTCTGTTACACTGACACAAATGTTAGCAAAACGAAGAGAGCGAGAGAGAGAAAAATGCAAGTGTTGAATATTTAGCACAAAGTAAAATAGACAAAAACTAGTGTGGCAGTAACATTGGAGATATCCCGACTACCATATACACTGCACTTTCCATTATTTTTACTGTTTCGGGTCAGTGGGGTATACCGAATTTTTATATTTTAGACCACATGATTCTATACATGAAAGGGTCTAGCTGGATAAGCTACCTACTGGAAACTGTCCAAAGCGATTTTTAAAAACTAATGATGCAGTTCGATGAATCGTGAATATTTTCGAGGAAATATTTTATATAACTACAACAGCAAGAGAGCATCATCCAAAACTAGTGTTTATCGCTGAGGTATCCTAGAACATTAATATGAGATGCATCAATGAAAAGTTGGCTTGAAATCTTATATTGTGCCTTGGATCTTTGGATTTTGACCATGATTGATTTAGAACGCATTATAAATTTCAAATTTTTTTCTAAATTGTTAAATTTAACAATCATAGCAAGTTTTCTATTCAGGAAATATGCGCTCATCTCCTAGGAAATTCATACGAAATTTTTGTAGGGCTATTGGTTTTCACGTCATCACTATTTTTTTTGAGATAACACAAAAAAAGTACGATTTCTTAAATTTGATTTTTTATTTTAAAGCAAAATTTAATATTTGATTATAAAAAACTGTTTATAGTTAGTATCCCTATCAAATAAGTATAAACAATAAAAAGGAAAGAGATCGATGAAGTGTCGGAGATGCTTCTAAACTTATTATACCATTATACCTTCGATATAGGGTACAAAAAAAAAAAACACACACACAGGCACGCTTCTGCTCACACAGCAACAAAGCAAGCATCATGTGTGTGTACATTGAAATCATGAACCTGGACAGTGTTGTTGTCGGGTCAGCCTTAATGCTGTGGGCGCCCAATATGGGGCGCATTGAAGTAAAGTCGTTTGGTCGAATACACCTGGGCACATAGCCACCGTACTAATGGCAATTTAAATGAAACAACAAAAATAAATCAACAAAAATTATAAAAGCCAAACCAGCCAGCTGCAGTTGTTGTTGCTGGTGAAAATGCACTTTGTTGACCACAAATGCAATTTACACAACAATCAGTAGGTACAGCCGCATGAAGAAAATAATACAAGCAAAGGAATGTTGTAGTTATTGTTGTTTTGGTCAACTATGTGTACGTCAGCAGTAAAAAGCAGAGCATCGTGCAAAGTCCAGCATCCAGCAGTATTAACAGACCCCCGGATCCGTGGTACGGAATTCAGTTTGGCCAAGGCAACATTTTTGTTTCTAAAAGCACAACACACACACACACACACACAATTAGTTGAAGCACGTGCATGGAACGTGCAACAGCCGGATCCTATTTCCAGCGCCCGAATCCTGTTTCTTTTATGTCCATTGTTGCTGATTGAGGTTCAGCGTTTTGTTGGCCAGCGTTTTAAATTAAATTCGTTGGCAACGCATGACGTCTGCCCGCTCTACAGGCCACTCCCTATCCCACATCCACATCCACCAACACACCGCACTGACAGAGCCCGCACTTACGGGCATTTTGTGCAAATTCTAAATAAACAGCATTACAACCATGAGTACTTCATTTGGGTGTACTCAGGTGTGATAAATGAATTAAAATGCATATGCATTTTGCACTCACTGTACCGCACTGGCAGCCGCACTGGTTGCCAGTCAAAGTGGCTTCCATTTCCACTTCCTCCATCCGCTTTTCCATATTCTCACCACTTACTTTTTTGCATTGATGTTTGTTTGGGTGTTTGCTTTCTATTTGCACTGAAACGGAGCACATTCATAAATATTTATTGTCGCACTCTTATGTTTTCCATGGGTGTTGCCAACCCATTCCGGTCCTATCCTGCACCACCCGATGGTTTAGCCATTTGTGTGTTGTTAGTTGTTATGATGGAATTGGTTGTCTGGCTGTTGAAGAGACTCTTAGTACAGTGCTTTGTTTTTGTTGGGTTGGTGTCTATGCAAATGGCAAATAGGTGAGAGCTGATTGATAGTTTACTTTTAAAGATGTCGCAATAAAGTTGCATGGTAATAATTTTTCAACACTTGGTGGACCTTTTTTCTCTTATACCGGTGGGTGGTATTCTCAAAAAGTAAAATGGATTTTTAGCGCCCTCCCTTAGAGATAAAAGATTTATTTCTATATATTGACGCATCCTTTTGAATTTGAAATTAGGTCTGTTTAGTTTGAGTGAGATCTTGCTAAAAGTCAGAAGTAAAAACAGCTAATAGATGCAACTTTTTGTTGAGAAAAACAATCATGTATCGTTTGTTCATTTTGCAAACGTGGCAAATATGCAAATTTGATAAAGTGAATATGAATAAATATGAAAAAAATTTAAATCTTTCGGAGTGTTGCCTGTCAGGCAGTAAGAGCCAATGCATCCTTTTCCAGAAAACCTTACGGCTCATTACAGTCGCTCTTGTCATACTGAGTTTACACCGGCGCACACTGTCACGCTAAAAAATTGCTCAAATGATATTGGGTCACATTGTAAAGCATAAAATAGAGTGATTAGATTTAAATACAGTACCGACCAAAATATCTATATCTCTACTCGAACGTCATACTCCATCGCCAAAATATCGAAGGTTTTCCGAAGTAAATTAGAATTCTGCGTCGAATTTCTTTGAATATGGTCAAACGGATATTGCAGGAAAAAATAATGATCGGACGGATTGTTGTAAAGATAACCCTTGTTACGAAAAATATATAAACAAAAACAATTGGCAATTGTCAAAAAATATGAAATTTAATCAATAATTAAATGAAAATCTGTGCTGTGTTCCGATGAGTCAAAACTTCACAGTTTTGGATGTAATCGGAGCCAGTTGGTCGTCCAAAGATGAGCTGCTCAAATCCAAATGTATTGCGGCAAATATCAAATACGGTGGTGTTTCTATAATGATTTGGGGTTGCTTCTGCATGATGGAGTTATCCCACTAAATAAAATTTATGGAAAACTGACAAAAGATTCGTATCATAGAAATTTTCAACGACATAATTTGGTGGGTCAAGGTTTCATTTTCCAACAAGATAATAATCTTCTGCATCATTCGGGATTGTGTACACAACCACCTTACATCAATCTTGTAGAGCTTCTATGAGAAGAGGGAGAAGAGAGAGATCTGCGACCATTTAGCATTCGTCATATATGACAATGTCTCAGGGATACGTAGCAAGACATACTAGTGAAAACACTTCACAAACTCGTCCACAGAATGCCAAAAATATATATATAGGCTAAAGATGCCTATTTTCAAGAAAATCGTCTTTGTTCATATTATTATTATTTTTTTTTTTAATATACCTACCATTCTTCCAATATGTCATAAATACATGGAAATTAGTCACTAGAAGTGAATTTGCCATAACATGCACCAAGGAAAAACAGATAAAGTGATTTGCTTTCGATAAAACGCAATTTTTAAAGGGGTATGCATACTTTTGGCTTGTACTGTACGTCCACACCCGTTCCGGCTTCTTTCGAAGTCAAGACTGTTCGGCTAATGTTCCCTCAATTCGTTGTTTTTGGCGCTTGAAAACTCTTTTAAGAGGTCAATTTATTGTGATGAAAAATGGTTTATCTTCAGCGATTCGTCTTTCTTACTTCAATAAACACTTGGCAAAAAAATAGTCTTCTTTTGAGCGATCACTATTATGATTATGCAATATTGACTTACAATATGTTACATCGAACTTACTTTATCATTTGGTACACGGCAACGCTGTTTTCTGCGATTATCGTCAATTTTAGACGACCTTTACGAAATTCAAAAAGTTGATCGAGATAGTCCACCTCGGGAATCATAATAATTCATGGCGCGAATATTTTGAATTTAATGCTCCTCAGTCAATATCATTAACATTGCCAAGGGGCACAATATAAAAAGTGACTCTCGTAAAATATTCTCTCTATTTTTATTAATTTTCAAAGAACCTGTAAAATTTCGAATTCGCTGCCGATTAAGCTAAATCTAATAGGTAGCCAGTGAAAGATTGGACTCCTCCACGTTCCGGTGGTATCCCTAAAAAGCAAAGAGAATTTTATGTTTTAGCCAATAAGTGGAACCAGCAGACGTTGTCCTGTCCGAAAATTGGCAAGGTCGTGCTTAGGTCAGTTCCTTTCATAAAAGCACCTTTAATCTTTAAAAATATTCCAATTTATTTTAAATATTGAAATCAAGCAACGTTGTCTGTCGTTATACATACAAGCTAGTAGTGTAAATCTAGCATAAGTTAAGGCGTCAAATTGTACTCTTCACAGAGAGAGAGAGAGAGAGAGAGTGAGCGTTAAGAAAGACATTCAATTGTGAATGTAAAGAAAATGGCGACCGTCTGGCAGCCAAGTTTGCAAATAAAATTGTTAATTTGATGTGGTCTGATCCCAAATCTTATCGATAGCCGCCTGGTCAAGGACGCATTTTATTTGGACTGCTTTCGGTCGCACTGAGTCGCTGAGATTCGGCACATGGCGCAAAAAGCCGCACGTAGCGGCAATTCAAAGAAAAATGAAAAAAAAACAACTCAGCAATGGCTGTGGGATTACCGAAGTAGTTGAATTCGTCGTATTCTTTATAGGTGGCATGTTTAAATTATACTTTTGGATACGGAGTGGGAGTATGCTCGTGGAGCAGCACGAAGTTCGAAGGAATGTGTGTGGGATTAGTCAATCGGAGTCAAGATTCGGTCTGGCTTGTAAGTCATTTAACATTTTGAGGTATTTAATGACCCAAAAAGTTTTAAACCAGTTGCCGCACATAAATTAAATGTAGACTAGTTGGATTGGCCGTCGGACTGACATACCACTCACTGCTCGCAAGCGCCACTTGGGGCAGGTGTTGTTGCACACAAAGACACTATGTACTATAGCTATATATAGTAGCTACATATATACATATATATATATATTGGCCACGTTGTTGGCTGGTGAGCCAATGGCTCTATTAGCATGCCCATTAAAATTAGACAAATGGTGCCCATTGCCGTTTCGCATATCCGCAACTTTTGTGCCTTTGCTCTCTTGGTCGTAGTTATACACAGACCCCCTCCCCGGTGGCAAATTTATGGCATTTTGAAAAGCCAAGCTGGTCGTGTATTTTTGGGCCGCCGTCTTTTAAGTTTGGTAGCTGCTAGGCCTGCCTGTTCCTGGCCAGAGAGAAAGAGCGCGAGCGAGCGAGCTTGGCATTTGCGCAATCACATACGCCACTTGGCCGCTTGAGAAATGCGCTCGACCATTTTTTATGATAAATGATTATGTTGCGCCAGTTGCCTTTATGGCGGCCAAATTGACGCATGAGTTCGTGTGTGTGTGTGTGTGTGAGAGTGTGTGTGAAGGTCACTCAATGGCATCATAAAATAATTGGTTCGGCTTTAAGGCTGTGTGGCCTTTAAAGATGCATCATTACCCACTCTAAAGCGACACCTAGTGAAGCTTCTTTTTTTTTCCAGAATTGAATTGAACTGAGCTGCCACTGAATGGAAGCGTGTTTAAATGGAGTTCTCTTTTATTTGTACTTGTGTGTGTGTTGGTTCGTCCTCTTTTGTGTGTAAGCCGCTTCTGTTTGCTATTTCTTTTGGGTCTTACCCCTAACCGTTGCCAGGGGCTTGTCAAATTTAACCCTTCACTTCATTAAACGTATTTTGCAATCCCTGGGCACACAAATCACTTTGCCACAGATACAGATATACACTAAAAGAGTGAGACTTGGAAATTGAAGTCAGTTTTTGTAAGGGTCTGAAGGAGGGATTGGTCTGAAGGGACTTACTTAGGCATGGGCCAGCTGGCTGTTGTGTGTTGCTATACAATTTTGACATACAACAAACAAAAGCCTAATCATGCAGTTGCCGCCCCCCCGCCACGCCTTAGCTAAGTCACTCAGCAGTGTGCGTGTGTGTGTGTGTGTGTTTTGCAAATCCTGCTAGGGAGCTGCCTTTTGGCTGTAATCCATCAACCAGCTTCGGTTTGGGCTACTGTCACAACAAATACAGCAACAAAACAACAGCAACAACAACAATGGAATAAAGTAGCAGCAAAAGCAAAGGCAAGAGAAAAAGCGTAGGCAGCAAATTGTTTTTCATTTTGCCTTCTTCTGGTTTCTCCCGTGTCCTGTCGACATCTCTCTTTGTCGGCATCTTTCATATTTTTGTTGGGGTTTTTTTTTTTTTGTTGTTGTTGATTTTGCTATGTTTTCACTGTTTTTATACTGTTGTGTTCTTCTTGTTGCCGGCATTTAAGTATTTAAGCTGAGTCTATAAGTCATTCGGGTTGGTATCTCATATTAATGCTCTTCCGGAAGGTATATACACTATCTTTCGTTATTTGGTCCGACTTTTTTTTTGATTTTTTACATGATTTGGGATTATTGTATAGAAATATATTTTAAGGTACTCCGGGGTTGGTCAACAAATTTTTGGATTATTTTGAAAGTAAAATTTTTTATGTATGTATTGGAATTCGATAAAATATAAAGAAACACCTATTTGTAGTAAAAGATATTCTCAATATTTTTTAGTCATTTCCTTAGTAGAATCCGAAAAAGTAGGCAAAAATTGTTGCTATGAAAAGTATATTTTTTGGATTTAAATATAAACTGAGTTTGATTAATTGTAAACATTTATCGTTGTTTTAAAGTGATTTTAATAATTTTAATTTTTTGAAGTTTTTTAACAATTCTTTTGCCATTTGTTTATTCGCTATTTACCGATTTTTATGCAATTTTTCACTTATATTGGAAAAAAATCGATTTTGACTGTAAATTACTCGTAATAAGTATGTTTATCGGCCGTGCTCCGGAAAACGAGTCCGAACATTTTATTCGGATTCGTTTTGAAATCGACTATTTGGTGCTCCCAATTTCACGACACCGAATTTTTCATGTGGTTGCAAGAGAAATTACAACGAATCATCAAAATAGGTTTAAAAAAGAACGCATGTTATACTGAAATAATTTTTTAAACAATCTTTGATATTCTTAGTTTATAATTTTTGCAACTTAATGTTATATATTTATTGACAAAATAAATTTATTTTGGAAAAGTATATGTTTATATTTTCTGGATGTCCGATTTTGAAAAAAACTTGCCCAATGCCACAAGAAATTTTTTTGTTATATCTGATAACGTGTGTACTTGGTATGTTTCAAGAGTTTGCAAGTGTATTGGAAATTCGATGTTCTGATTGTATCTCTGGCGTGATGTCTTTGTTGACACTGCCGCCTGGCTCAGCCCCATCTACACTATAACAAATTAAGCCCAAAGCATACTTTTGGGTGCACGTTTTTGATTTCTGTCTGTTGTTGTGATCCAGTGAGTTGTTGTAGTTGCCAGCTTGCGGCTTGGGGAAGAACACCGAGTGCTGTTGACATGCCGAAAATTGTGAAAATTAAATGCACTTAAGACAACTCATTTTATAATCATGGACGCATAGCTACGGAGCTCGAAGGAACAAGTTGTAGACGGCTGATCATGGACGGTTTTGTCGAACTTTAGTGCAGCTGCTGACTGTACAGAATGCACGGTTGCATCTCATTCTGAGCACAATGCCAGAGGCGCACACAACACGCACATGACTTTGCGGCAAAGTTTGTTGTTTCCAGCATGTTGTAGGGACATGGGGAAGGAAGCTGATGTGGCTGCCAAGTTTCCTATACTGCTGTAAAGTTTTTTGCAGTTCTAGGAATCTACAACTTTTCTCATTTGTGCGTGTTTTGCTTTGAAGCAGCTGCATGCAGTTGCATATGCCAAATGATGTCCGCATCCATGCAGTCCTTTAACCAAACACAGCCAGTAACTACTCGGGTAGTAGCCTCTGGCCGCAATTGCAGAACAAGCACGAAACTAATCCGCAACATGATGACAAGAAAATTGAATTCTTGCAACTGTCAAATTGAATTTTCCAGCGCAGTACAGCATTCCCTTCGCAACCAAGCGCCTTGTGAAATCAAGGCTTAAAGTTTTTTGGCTTGGCTGTAACCCGATAAGAGATACTAGCACTTCCACTTTCACATCCACATCCAGTTGCTGATGTTTTTGTTGTCTTTGCTGCGTCCACTTATCAATGGAACTGCACGCGACAGCTTTGAGTGTTTGCGTCAAAAACTAAACTGTCATTCGCTTTAGCCCGCATCCCAAACTGTCGCATTTTGCCGCCCAAGTGATTTTACTGCTCCGCAAGCCGGCGTTTTTCATTTAAAATTTTATTTATTGACTTGGCGCCTCCACAGCGGCGTCAGGCACACAGGACATTCAAAGCGACAGCACAGCGACTTTGCGCCTTGGCACTGGCTCATGGTAATGACAGACTTCATCGATTACGCGATTATCGCAATGTCACTTTAGAATTTTCCAAATTTTTCGTATTTTCCACAAATTCTGCTCCAAAAGCTTTTAGTGAGCGCAGGCCCTCATTCGTTTGGTGTTGTGCATTTTGTGGATGAAATGGCTCCGCTCGAGTGTAATTTCACTTAAGCTTTTAAGTACACCCCAAAATCGCGCCACCCATTCGTACTCCCTGCGGCGCAAGTTTGGGGAATTGGTTGGATTGGCCCATTAGAGTTTTTGTATCAAAATAAGTGTTTGGTTTTAGCTCCATATGTGACAGCGACTGTCAGATAGTAAGCAGAGCTAAAAGGATTTCCAGCTAAAATTCAATTGTGTGCGCTCGTTACTGGGACTTACCCAACTATATATGTATATAGTCCACATAGTATAATTGAAAACATGGCGTAAACATTTTACTTGTCTACAATGGTTGCAGCCACTACGTGAATTCTGCGACCAGGTAAATTATTTGCACCGTAATTGCAAAATAAAATCAACAAAAATTAGTCACCCGCAGCAAATAAGTTGAAATAAAATAGAAATGCTCTTAAGTGCCGTAGAAGACCCCTCATCCTTCCGCTCCGCTTACAAACCCATGCACTGCAGGCAAATTGTCAACAAAGCGAAACGATCTGGAACCTAGCAGCAGGGGTAGCTGGGCGGGGCAAGTAAGTTGTCCTTTGCCATTTTGCAGTTGAAATTTATGTGCAGCAAACAATAAAATAACGAGTCGTCTACAAACAAATTGCATAAAAACGAAAGAACTACAAACAACATGCACAACAGGCGCAGCAACGAAGAACTACAGCAGCAGAAGAATGGAGCTCAAGAAATAACGACCTTCAGTTACACTTTACCATAGCACATTGGGCCCGTGTGGGCAGATTTTGGCCAAAAGTCCCAAAAAAAAGAAGTCAAAATTTGGACAAAATTACTTTTGAATATGATTTTAGACATATTAACGTATCCTGTGTTAAAAAATTATTTAATTATGATTAGTGGTTTTTAAGTAGTTGCCAATTAAAGTTGACATTTTGTACTTTTTGAGCTGTCGCGGTAATTTATAGAAAAAAATCCTGCAATTACCATGATACTTATAGATACGTTATCTTCACTCACGTTATTGTTTATAAGTATAACTTCAGAGAAAAATTAAAATTGGACTAAAAATTTGCGAGTTTAAATATATAACAGTATTTATTAAGATTTTATTGGTTTTTTCTCTTTTTTTAACTTTGGTAAAGGTACCTCCGACTACTCGATGTTTGATCGAAATTTTTTTATAAATTTCTTTTCTATGTTTTACAACAAAATGTCAGTTTTCACGATTTTCGAAAATTTAGCGTTCTATCTAAATGATGAATTTTAAAAATTGACCTCGAGAAAATTCAACGATTTTTTGAGGAATTGTTTCGTCAGCCCAAGCGTTTGCTGTTTCTTTATTCTATAGCATACATTTGAAAACCCAAACTTTGTGGGAAGAATTATTGGTATTTAAAAATACACGAATTTATTTGTATTTAATACTTGGACACGCTTTAGATGTCATTCATTTCATTTTATTGACTTTTTTCTTTTGGTAAGTGATAAAATAATATACTTGGCAATGGTGACAAAACTGCGAGTCCTAAGACTTAATTATTAATTGCTTAACATTATAATAAGGATTTTACAATATTTTTTTCGGATATTGAAAGACCAGACCAAAAAAATTATAGCTTCTGAAAATTAGATGGATTGGTGGTTTAGTCTTTTTGTAATTGGCTTCGAACGCTGAAACTGTTTGGGGCTGTATCTCCAAAACTATTCAATATTTTGGGCTCATGCCTCTGGCTGAATTCCCATTGACCGATTTTTTTTCAAAATTAGGTTAAACATTTTTTTTCCAAAAATCTGAGGTTGCAGAACACTAGAGGGTACCCGGCGTGCTTTGCTACGCCCAAGAATAATAAAATGAAATGAAAATTAATGAAGTACTCAATACGAAATTGACTTTGATTAGAAAAAATAAATTATTTTTTACAATTTTATATGGCCTATATGGCCAATATGGACATTTTTAATCATGAAATCGATATCATATTCGAAATCTACGCATCAAATTACCCTTAAACAGACAGAATATGACAATCTGGGCCCACTGTGAATTGAAAAGGAAAGAGGAAATTTTCCTCGATGTTTTTCGATTTTTTTTTTCTTTTTTTTCGAACTTTTGGGAAATGAAAATAAATTTTTTTGATTTTTTTCGAAGTTTGGTAAAACTCTTTTTGGCCGATCATCGATTTATTTTGATGTTCTACCTTCGGTAAAACGGAGACACGAATAGAAATCGATTTTCTGTTCGATGTTGTCCGATGTCGAACATCAATTTTCTTAATCGATTTCTTTTTGATCTTCCGTTTTTTTTCAAAGTAGTTTTAGTGATCATTGCTCTATTTTGTTAGTCTAACAGTTGGTACAGCTCTGGATACCACAAAACGTGGTTCGGTTCGTTTTCCGATTTTTCTTCAAACTCGTTTTTGGCCAACATTGATTTAGTGCGTTTGGTGACCTTAATCCAGCCCTACGTCTAGAACAATGAAACGATTTTTTTAAACTCTTTTTTGGTCGATCATAGAAGCATTTTCTGAGCGGCCTCCAGCACGTTCATCTGCAGCTCATTCTGCCCGTTTGAAAGAAAGCTGAAATTAAGAAAGTTGGATTGTTGCCCTTTTTCATAAAATTGTTCAGTAATATTTACAAATTTCTATTATATAGCATAGGTTTAAGCTTTCAACAGCTTTCTAGACTGTATGTAGCTCTTCTGTCTATCAACACGATGCTGGTTTTAGTGCAAAAAAGCAAAACTCTTTTAGAATTTCCTTAAGACTTAAACATAATTTCTTTCGACAAGCTTAATATACCCCTCTCTCGATAGAGTGCAGTGAACGAGTAAAAAAATATATTTTTAAGCACACGTGCTGAAGGCAAGCCAGGAGGAAAATGTCTTACGCTTCCTTGGACTGCCTAACAAACGCGTTGCAGGAGAGTGGAATCTAGGCGCATTCAAGACGCTCCCTTCGCATGTTTAACTGTTGGCTGCGACAGTTAACAAGGCAGACTAGTTGGGAGCCAGGTGAGGTGTCTTTACCACCTCTGTTTCCGAGTACACCTCTGTCCCAAAGCATACAGCAGAAGTACATCTATGGTAATGCTTGCACGCTTGTATGACCTTGTTGTTGTTTTTTCTTGTTTAGATCAACAGAAATCGCTGCAATATGGAAGGAAAAAAAAACCAATGGAAACTTGGAAAAGTCAATGCAATGTGTGTTTATGCTTATCCCAACACTTTTCATGCATGTGCAAATAAGTAAGAAAAATAATGCTAAAAAAAACAACATTTTATATGTTGACTTCAACAAAATCGAGCTAACCATCTTTCCAAAGTGCACGAGTCCTTCTTGTTACTCATGCGCAACATTAACTTTCGAAAGTAATATTTGACATAGATATTACTTATATGGCTGTAATAGTTTTTAAGTAACGAAATCTCTACTTACCCCGAAATGAAAATAACTTTTCAGTCTGTACTTTTTTAAAACTTAAAGACTTTGGAAAATATCAAGGCTTCATCATTGGTACTTACCCTTCAAGTTACCATTGGGAAGCAAATACAACTCATATTTTTTTAGATCCCTCTTGAATATAAAATCGTAGGTTTGCCATTGAGCTCTAAAGAACTTTTTTTTTTCTTGGAAGAACCACAAGGATATATTATCTGATAGGTTGCAACGACTTTCTCAAATGACGATGGTAGCAGCGTTGTGGTTATTGTTATCTACACTTTTTTAAATGCATTTATAAATAAGATGGACCATAAAATATAGTTTTTGTCAAGAGATTGAACACAACAGCGATTATCTGAAAAATTTTTGAAAATTCTCAATTGTGAGCTATTTAGTATGTAGCGAGCACGTTATAACTTATCTTTTTATAATAATGTTTTTTGAGGTCGTTGTCGCCGTCATCATTTATATTTGTCTTAAGTGTAGCCACTAGATGGCGCAAGCAGAGTTGCTGCATGTTTGTATTCACTATAGTATAAATAAAGTTTAAACAGAAATGAAGTAAGGTGAATAACTCTTGTGTGAACCATATGAGTACTTATAAAACATTACAATAGTTAAATAAGAATTTAAATTTGGTATACTCTGATGATTGACAACAAAAAAGAGCTGAGACATAAGCTTGACTTTAGAAAAGTCGATCATGTATTTTTATTTTTACTTTTCGCGTGACAAAAATCCCTCCATTTTTTAAGTGCCTAACAGCATTATTAAGCTCAGCTTGCGTTTTTCTTTTCTCCTTTGCGTTCATCATCCCACATTAAAAATGTCCCAACTAAAGGGGTCTACGCAGTTCGAAAAATATCGCGCGGAATGACAAAACTTCATATAAAAAAAAATCCCATTTGGAATATCCCTTTTGGGATTTTTTTTTTTTATATGAAGTTTTGTCATTCCGCGCGAAATTTTTCGAACTGCGTATGGGCTCTAAGCGCGAAAAAGCTTTTTCTGACTACAACAATAAGCTTAAGCCAAAAGCTTAACTTTAACTGATCTGATCTCGCCTTACTCTATTCTGCTTTGTCCGGAGTTTGCTGCATTGAAAAAGTCCCATCTTGTTGCACATGCGAACTTATTTTTAATGTTGAGTCGCTGCGACCCAGACGTGTGCGGAGCTCAAGTTTCTCTAATGATTTTTGTTAATTAATTTTTGTTAATTTACTTTTGTTAATTAATTTGACATGTGCATTTGCTGATAAAAGTGATAAAATTATAATAATAAATAAACAATAATTAGCCGCATCGCGTAAACAGCCTGTTTTATGAATTATGGATTCTATTAACTTTCATTAGGTAAGTGCCTTTACATAGTTAATTATATGGTTTTTATATTATTGGTTTTTAACTTTAAACCAACAAACTTAATTAGGCCAGACAGACCAGGCGCATTAAATAACAAATAGCATTGAAATGCTGCGTGACTTAATTAAATTGCAATGTTGGTGTTGAAACAACAAAAACAACAACAACAATACTAAAACTATAGTGGGAATCCCATCACTGCTTATAACGATTTGGATAAACAATACATGTGGCACGTGATATGCAAACGTGTGTAATTAGCTTTTTGAAATAGATATCCAACCGCACATATATATGTACATTGATAAGCACCCATTCACACTCATACTCCAACTCACACTCACACTTACACCCACGTGTATCAATTACATAATCGTTGCATGCATCTAATAGTTTGTTGCGCCTAAAACAATAAATTGGCTAGTATTGCAACGCGTTAATGGCACCAATTTTAATTTGCGTAACATCAAGACTACACTGAGAGAAAGAATTTAGAACATACGGTGTATGAATCATCATTTCCTGTGTCTCCCACTGGATACCTTGTACTCCAAAGAACTTTTAGTTCCTAATTGCTATATTTTCGTATAGTAACAAATTATCCATCTAAAGTTTTTGAATTTTTTTGAGGTGCTCTAAAACACCCCTACGGGAGCTATATAATATAAACCCAATATCAATTCTCCCGTGACATAATAAGGGTTCTAGTCTGACATTTTGGTTGCTCTAGCTTTTATCACCTCTGAGACCGAGCGCAGCGGGGCTAAAAAACGGCTAAAACTGCTTCAGGAGGCATATGATTCCATTCAAAAAGCTTTACGTATTAAGAATTATGTGCATCTTAGTAACATTTCATGCCAAAAATTAGATAGACGGGACATTCATCTAACCTCCAATAGTAAACAAATGCTATGGGAGACTGGGAGGTGTTATCTTCGAAAACTAAAACGAAATTATATATGTTAGTCTTAATACCGAATTTGGTTCCTGTAGCATCGTTTCAGACAGTTTTGCAGATATACTTGTTTTAAGTAGGGCTTTTCGGCAAAGGAGTTCGAATTATATCTTTTTGGGTTTTAGTCCCAATGTTTTCAATTAATTGTAAAAAAAACTTGAACCAACAAGGTAGTTAACATTAGTTTACAAATTTTAGGGTCATCGAGCGCACCTTAATAATGAAAAGTTCTTTAGGGCAATTTTGGGTCGAGAAACACGAAAATTACATTAATTTTTTTTTCTTAAGAACATTTTTAGAAATTTTTTTGAAAAACATGTTTTTGGGTACTTCTTTCAGTTATTCTTCAATATCTTGTGAACAAAATTTTGTATCGACATGAGATCTCTATTAATAACTGTTCGAAAAGAACAGGGACCTACAGTTTATATATGAATCCGAACGGCGGTATCTTGAATTAATAGAGATTTCCTTGGGCAAATAGCGTCTTTTTGCTAGCGATGCCATTGCTAGGCAAATAAACCAGCGCCTCTGCGGGAATCGAACCACCAGACCATGGGGTTACAAAGCGAGTACGCTACCACCACGCTACCGATAGCCAGCCAGGGGAGTGGGAGCCAATAATTTCATGCTCCACGATATTTTGATCACATGCTTTGTGGTCAGGCCAAACAAAAATTCTTTGTACAAACCTAATAACCCGTGTATGCAAAGAACAAGGTAAATACCAACAATTTTAGGCACTTTATGTAGTGCAGTAAACTCAATAAATAATTTTCATATAAAAGTATTTATTCCATGGATATAGTCCCTGTATGTGATATCGGTGGTGAACTTAAAAAATGTATGCATTAAATTGAATAATGTTTTTCTCCCTGTGTATGTTCGTATGGTATCAGCAAATAGCATATGGCATAATTATCAGCTCAATGCAACTAAAGTAGACCGTAATGGCGACTGCGAAGCTGCTGCCAGTATCTACAGCGCCGCAGCTGACGCCGACGCAACGTTGACGCCTTACCAAATGCCTTCATTGTCGTGGTTATCAAAGAGAATTGTAAATGGCATAATCCAATGACATTTGAGGATACGCGTTCACACGCACAGAGGGAGCAAGTGAGATAGAGATGTCTGCTTGAGAGAGAGAGAGGGGAGATAAAGGGATAACTCTGTATATGTGTGTGACTAATGCCAAGTTGATGATGATTAAGTTGTTCGGCTGTTGTAGAAGTATTATGGGGTCCATAGTGACTGCTTGTGTTCCTGGTTCACTATCGAACTTGGTCACAGTCACATTTACACCCAAAGTTGAAGTATTTCAGCCCAAGCACGTGATTCAATTAGAGTTGTCGCGCCCTCCCGTATGAATTGTTCAAAATAACTTCGAAACGGAAATGAAAATTAGACATTGGGGACACGAAGTTTACATACTCTTGCAGAAATGCTCAAACAAGTGCAGTAAAGTAGAATCGTACCAATGGGAGCTATATAAAAGCAGGGACAATGGCTTATATTTCAAAAAATAATAAATTTGACTTTTTGACTGGCTAGACCAAACGGCTATTGGACTGTTGCCTGCTGTACTCTCACGCCTAACCTCTTAACTTGTTGCAACATCTGCTTTTAACACTTTTGGGATCCAACCTCTCACTCTTACCAAATACTATTTCCTGGCTACGTTTCCGTGCCTGCGCATTTGTATCTGCTTGAGACTGTAGTTTTCCTGCCCTCTCAGAGAGGCCAGAAGAAAATTCTTTAGCAGTAAAGATTGCACCTCTGTGTCTTCCAGCTTTCAGAGAGATTGTCAGAGTTAATATTTACAAATCTCACTTTACTTTCGTCCCTGACTGAACACATCCTCTGTAAGGGTATAAAAGGATACATAAGTAAATACCAATGCCTCGTGCCTCGTGCCAATAATAAGACACAACCTAGTCCTAAGGGATTGAGCTTTGTACGTCAAGCGCTTTTAATTATGTTGATAATTAGTCAAAGACGTGACAGCTTTGAAGTTGGTTAAAAGTAGCGAATCAAACACAAAAAGAATTTGCACCCGAGCTTAAACTTTAATTTAGCTAGTTCTTTAAAAATATCCATATCCACCTGAAGTATTTGCAGCTGAAAATGAAATTTTGGCTCCATTCAAGCGCTAAAAAATCGGTATTGGTCTGGGAAATTTGCTTTGTAACTATTGTTCAATGAACACGAGCAGCTTGGTCGCCATGTTTGGCCATTTGTTGGTGAAGATTTGTGTGTGAGCAAAGTGCCAATCATGGTGCTGGCTGTGTGCTGGATAACACGATGACGATAACAAGAAGGAGCAAGCCCCAGCAGATAAACGCACGCAATGACAAACAGCTCGAACGATTTGCAATGACAGCAGCAAATTCGAATTTTTCCTAAATGTCGTTGGAGCTGTCGATGTCCATGTCGTTGTCTTTGGTAGCCTGTTGATATCCTGGCTGTGCATATCCTACTCAATGTCGCCCCACTGTCTCTTAGCCCGCACTCTAAGTCGCACGTGACAATGCGCCTTTGCTTTTGAATGGTCAATTAAATTTTCGACTGATTCAGTTTTGCCCAGGCAACAAGGCGAATGCCAGCAACAGCTATAGCAGGAACGAAATTGAATTGTAATTGGGAGCAAGCGAACCAGCATGGTAACCAGTCCGTCCTGACTGAATGACGACTGCCTTTGAATGCGGTTGCGATTTACGCGCGCGCGACATTCAATTCTCAATTGACATTTGGCTCAGCAAGTTATTGGCAAATCACTTTGTGCGCCGCGACCAAACTCCAAACGCTTTTTTCGCCCCTTGAGACTCTCAGAAGGATGTGGCCAAGTTTTTATTTTTCCCATTGGGTGGGTCTGAGTGTTGGCTGCAATTCCGACGGCCTGCTTAATACTAATGCTATGCAAAAAAACTTGATTGACATGTCAGATGGCAAGACGTGAGTGTTGCATAGCTGCAACGACTCGACTCAGCGACCCAAAAAAAAAACAAACATAGTATATATTGGCAGCTATTGTATTGGCCATATTTACAGAACACTTACAAGAGCAGGCTGCTTGGTATGTCTGGCTGGCTGCGTGCTGCCAGTTTACCAAAGCCTGATGAATGAAGTTACAAAGTGGGCTAAAAGTTTATTGAGCGCACGGCAACGCTTGATAGCATGAGCATTGCGTTAAGGGAGAGCGAGGAAGGGAGGAAGTATGGCAGACGGTGAGGTCATTGATTGAATGGCTGGCAGAGGTTGCCAGACAGGCACAACTTTCCTGAAGCTTAATGAATTTTGCCAGTTGAGCGGAAAAGGAAATAATGTGCCAACATTTTGTAATGTTTTGCTAAACAAAGCGCCGACATACAAGCACACACTATAAAGCAGACTTAAACTGGGTGTGGCAGTTTGGGGGCGTTAGGAGCGTTGGAAAAGAGTTTTATGCAATGGCAATTGCCAAGTTTTCAATTGTACTTGGTAAAACACTTTGCACTTGCTCTGCTTTCGATATTTCTCATTTTGCCGCCTTTTGTTTTCTACTCATTACTTTATCTGTGGAAAAACCCCAGGGCGCCAACCCATAGCATCCCATACCATGCCATACCATACCAGAGTATTCCATTATTTCACAATTCAAGCATTTGCTTATCGTCTTGTTGCCGGCCTTATCTGTAACTCCCTCTGTTTGAGTTTTGTCTAAAGTTTTGTCTGCTGCTCTTTGGTTTTTTGTTTCCATTTTATTTCCAACGATTTGTATTACATTTGTGATCTTAACAAGAAATTTACATGCAAATAACTTTTTGAACTTTGCCACTTCACACACAAACACACACACACACACACACACGTACCCACACGTGTTGACTAAAGTGGCACTTATCAGCTCATCGATGAGGTTGGGCTAAAGTTTTTCGAGCACTTCATATTGGGCTCAATTCCAGTTTTTTTTTTTTACCCTAAACCCTTAACCTCAATAAAAAAGTGCCAAAAGTTTCGTTTTTTTTCGTCGTTAAGGGCACGTGCATTGGGCCCCTAAACTCAACCCCCGCTTGTTACAAATCGCGCAAATCACAAAAACTTGCACATTAATTTCTACTAAGAAGTGAGATTTTCGGCTTGGTTTCTCTTCTCCCGCTCTGCCTGTACATTACGCATACGCCGCATTGCAACAAGATTGCCAAAGGCGAGGGGTTTGTTGTCCGGCAAAACACTTACATTACCGATGGGCATATATAATCATAAATTATGGCTTGAAGCGCATGCGGTCTTCTTTGAAATCGGTAAATGCTACAAGCCAAAATCCCTCTCTCGGTTCGGTTCGTATATCCTTTGATGCACTGCGCTGTGGTCGCAGGACTTAGCATGAATTATTATATACGTTGTATTTGCATTGCGGCAAAGAGTGGGTGTGATTTGTGGGCAACCACAAGTAACACCTCATCCATTCAGCTGGCTGGCGTGGCTGACCACAAGCTGCTGACCTTCGACCGTAACTTTGAGGTAGACAGCCGTAAACCAAACTGATGCATAGTTTATAATTGATATGCTCTGCACAAGATTTTCCGGGAAATGCACACATTATGGTAAGTATAATTAAAATGCATTTGGCTTGACGAATTAATGAGCAGCAGTTGCCAGTAGAAGACTAAGCCAATCCTTTGTCCCGGGGGTGGTTAAACCAGCTTGCCCCCTCTGTCTTTCTGGCACATTAAAAATGTATGTCATGCTTCAAAATATATACTACTACGCTGTACGGCACTATGCAACGGATTGAGGTTAGTTAAACAGACTGACATAGACACACACACGCACACATGTACGTATATCAGTGACGTAGACAGTTTGTGCGATTAGGGGGATTAGTAGAGGAATAGCTTAGACTTAAACAGTAAGCTATGAAAGCTTCAAGGGTTAAAAAATGTGTGCTGAGCAAATCTTCCTCCAAAATGAAGGTATTATGTTGGACAACCTATAACGAAAGTAGCCTACACTGAGTTGCAACATTTTAACTACAGTTCTGTCTTTTAATTTTCGAGATCTTCTTCGAAAACTTCGAAAACAAGCATGATTGAAAGATGAGTAGGAACCCGGATAAGGTACTGGAAATTACCCCCAGCGATTTTTGTAAACTAACGATGCAGTTCGATGTTCAAAGGGCAGAAAAAAATTTTTCGGAAAATTTCAGTTTTTAAACAACGCGTTACGGCTTTTTCCCATGTGAATCGAACAGCATCATTACTTATCAAAAATCGACCCTTAAAGAATAAGTTCAAGTTTTTATTTAAAAAATTTTAAGGGATATATTTTTTTATCTATCATTTTGTTGTACTAATGGAAGTCAAATTTCCCCCCCAGTCTACGTCATTGACACACACTCACACTTACAAACACACATGCACATATTGTGTTGCAACCCCATGGCGACGCGCAGCTGCATGATGGTTCTTGTTGTTGTTGCATGCGCTGCTGTCGTTGTGGCTGCTGCTGATTAAGCGCCAGAGTTAAATTTTCATTTACGCTAAGCTTTAACTTTGGCTTAAGCAATCAGACCCCACCTCGTCCGCGTAGCACGCCCCTCAAGCCCAAGAGCCAAGTAATAGAGTAAACATTTCTTATAGTGGTTGCTGTTGCTGCTGTTGCATGTTATGGCTGCCACATGCTGAGCGCCATTTTGTATTCGTATGTGTTTCGTGTTCGCTCCCCCTCCTCCCTCTGCCCACTCCTCATACATTTGTATTTGTTAATTTTGATTTGTTTTGCTGCATTTTACATTACACAAATGAAAAAGGAAATTGATTTCGGAAGCAATTTTTATAGCGGGCACAGTTTATTTTCATTTTTTTTTTAACGCTTATTTTCTTTTGTTATTGCGCATGTTGTTTACCAACCAATTTCACTTGTCTTTGTTACACCGAATATAGCGAATACATTGAATGTATATATTCGTTTGTGCAAATATTTTAGCTTATACGCTTTGAGAGTGTGTGTGTGTTTGAATTTTTGTAATTTTTGCCAAGCAAAATATTTGCTTTTAATTCCGTTTGCTGTTCGTTGGTTACTTGGTAGTACGCCATTTTAATAAAGCAAACAAAATGGCGTTGCCCTTTAAGACCCGCACCACCAACACCAAGCGTATCAAGCTCATCAAGGCTTCACTGTATCTCTATTTAGAATATACATTTTAATTGCTATTAAAAGCTGCATAATCGTATGCATGCAAAATCAATTAAGCAAACGTTAGTCAAAAGCTGTTGACAGAAAATTCTTCAAAAAATATTTTTACATATTTAAAGCTATGAAATAAAATTAAAAACAGCAGCAGTGACAGTGGCAGTGGCTGCGGCAGCGACTGTGGCAGCAACAACTTGATGCACGAGTCGGCAAATTAAGTTTTCATTTCATTTGCATATGCATGCAAACGGCAAATGATTTCAAAATTCATGAAATATAAAATTCACACGTAATTGTCGTTGAGTAAATGTTTCTCTTTTTTTTCCGACTCTCTCTCGTTCTTGGCATGAATTTCCTTTCTACACGGAATTAACCACAATTTATGTCCTGCCAAAGTGCGTGAAAAACGGAAGTACCAAACCGGAAACGGCAATAACAGAGCAACTCATGAATTAATGCTTTGTGTGTGCATTGAGGTGTTTGTGTGTGTGTTTTGTCATAATGTGATATGTTACTACATGCATAAATTATGCATTGTTGAGGTGATTTTCATATTTGCAATGAAATTGATTTCCCTTTTGCCTCAATGGCGTTTACTTTCCTCTACTCTTCCCGCTTCAATTAATAAACAATAAATACAAAAAAAGCGACAGCTCGATATTTTATAGATTTATGGCAATAGCCCGAATTCCAACAATAGTTGGGAACAAGTTCTTTATTTAATGGGCAAAAAATTGCATACAATCGATTGTAGTTTGTTATTTATTTGATAGGGAAAAGTAGGCAAGTCAATTTTGATTTTGATATGATTGGATAGAGGAATATTTTCCAAACATCTATGTATGTGTAGTAGAAACTGTCTCTCGCTTTTTGGGTTTATAGTACCTACCTAGGTATCCGAGTCCATGTAAATTATTTTAAGCAAAACTAATACATATACGTAAATTACTTTAAGAAACGATGTTTTAGAGGTACTTAGACTCCTAGGACATAACGTTCTATTGTGTCTAAAAAGTAAGACCAATTTTCATATGAACCAACTCTTTCTCAATAAGACTAAATGTAACGTTATGACATTTTATCGTTCTGCTTTTCATTTGGCTACTTACTCTTTAGAATCTTTTAACTTAGAGAGTCTGTCCGACTTTGGTGTTTAGTTTGATCATAATCTTAAATTTTATAATCATATTTGAAACATCGTGAATAAAGCTAGAGGTGTTCTTGCTTTTATTAAGCGCTGGTCTAAAGAGTTTAACGACCCTTATACAACCAAACTTCTTTATATTTCTCTCGTTCGTCCAATCTTGGAATATTGTTCCTGCGTTTGGAGTCCGCATTACCACCTTAATCAGGACATGATGTACAAAAGCAATTTCTCCTTTTTGCGCTTCGTGGCTTAAATTGGAACCTAAATATCCAACTGCCGCCATATTCCGATAGACTTCGCCTTATAAAGTTGCCTTCCTTAATTCATCGCAATACATGCCACGGCGTGTTATTCTTGCATAAGCTGTTACTCCGTCTCATCGATTCCAATGTACTTCTTAGCAAAGTTACCTTTGTCATACCGTCTAGAGTAACGCGTAATTTTAGACCATTTGCCTTAAAATTTTGTAGATCTTATTATGCTTTGCACGATCCTTTCCGTGTCTTATGCTCTGACTATAATCACTTTTACAACTTCCTCTCTTTCGAACGGTCTATTCAATCTATCACTTTTTCTCTCTTAAGTCATCTTGACTTGCCACTTCGAGCATCCTTGACCAACCTTGACCAACGGTGATCTATTGGCTCTTTTTGTGTCTTGTTTCCTTATTTCATCTTTAATATTGTAAATCCAAGTGTCTGGCCAGTTCTTGATGTGAGTTGGTGCATATCGTTAAAATAGTTTATATCTATTCCCTCTATCTTCTTTTTAAAATAATTTATACGTTTTTTTTTCAACTCCATATTAAAAGACGTTTTGGGCGTCAAAAATGCGTCAAATCTCGATTGGTACCGAAAACACTGAATTTTTGAAAACATGGAAGCATACTGCATTGTTTCAGTGAGATTATTTCGTCAGAAATGAAACCCATATCGTTTCACAACCTCCATATTCCCCTGATTTAGCATCGTGCAATTGGATGAATAAATGAAGAGTTCTTAAAAAAAATTGGTCTTACTTTTTGGACACAGTAGTACATAATCAGTTAATTCTTAACGTAGGATAGAATAGAAGTTTTCCGCCTTTTATCCATTGTTTGGGGAAAATAGGTTGCTCAGAAATGATGTTTTTTAAAGTAAATTCAGGCACAGGTATATTCGGCTATATACTGGACTGAAGTGGAGAACGCTGCTTTGACTCTATTTTGAGATTTCTTGCCGCGATAAGTCTTTTTCAAGGATACTTTGACACTGCTGGATAATGAAAACCAAGTCATCAGACATGATACTTGCAGGGAAAGTTTACACAAACTACATGAGAAAAAAGGTAACAACGCGATAGACGCGAAAACCCGAAAAATGTCTGAGAGTTAAATGAAATGACTTAAGGGGTGGACCTGTGTGGAGCATTTTTTTCTTGAGGTAATTTTTCGAAAATTCAAAATCCAAATAGGTGACGATATTATAGGACATATTTTGAGCTACAAAAATCATTTTTTTACTTTTTCCAAAGTACTTAAAACAAAATGGCGCCTGTAGAAAGCTACGAGTACATGACTAAACGAAGAGACCTCCACGGTTGCAGTTTTTGACATCGGCATTGATCTGAAACAAAAAAAAACTTTTTTTCTTCTTAATCTATGGATCAAAAGCAAGTAACCACGTAGGAGTTTTAAAAAATATAAGTTTGAACAAAATGCCATGTTTGATTTTTTTTTTTTTCAAAAAGAAATCATGAAAAATTGGTTGTAAAATAAAAAGTTTTGATTGTTTTGAAAAAATTTTACGTGGTTCACTAGAAAATAATGTTATAAAGATTGCTTAAAAATTTTAAATCGATCGGATAAAAATTGACTGAGTTTTCGTGCAGCCATTCGAAAAAAGAAGTTTCGAGAAAAACACGTTTAAAGTTTTAAAACGGGCCTGACGCTTATAAATGGGGTACATTTTTATTTTTTTTTTAAGTCCCTTCGGAACATCATACCAGTTTACCTAAAAAATCAGGTTTACTCCTTAAAGGCTACTTTTTCGATTGATTTGTTGAGATTTCGCTCCAAAGTGGTAGTTCGTACAAACCATCTGAAATTGTCGTTAGGGTCTCCGCTTGGAGAATTTTTTTTTTTTATTGAGGTGCCCCACATTTGGATGTCGAACGCCCATATGATGATTATTATAGCATTGTGCAGCGGTATTTTGCTACGTTTTGAAACTTAATGAGGTTAAGAATCGATATAGAATATTGATCGCTGTCAAAGTGTATTCAATAGTCACATTGACTTTTCTTGCGTTGAATTTGCTTAAAATAGAATGCAAATTGACCGCTTTTGACTCTATTTCCACAGATCGCATGCGAATTTGTAATTGCTCGGAAACAGCTTTGCAGCTGTTGTTGATAAGGAGCATCTTCATCGGTATAAGTTGAAATGTTGCTTGTAAATAAGGTCTATACGATCAGTCTTGGTGAACACTTGTTCTGATCATTTCATAATTCTGAAGTCTCATCATTTTTAGGCTCTGTATATGTTCTTTTTTGAAATTGACGTCTGTATAGGTAAGGGTAGGTAGGTAGGTAGAAGTGGTTGCCTTACGACACACCTAGGCCTGTAAAAGGCCCGTTGTGATGCCTCTTGGGATAATCTCTCTACTCCCCTAGATCCTCTCTGAACGAACCTGTCGATTTAATAAACGAATTTATCCTATTTATCCTGATTCCTGCGAATTCAGTAACGTTCCCAATAAGTTCGGAACCAAGTGCTTTCAGTCTTCTCCTGCATAGTACCATGCATCCACACAGGAGATGCTCCACTGTTTCCTCCTCCTCTATTTCCTGACAACTTCTGCAGTAGTCAAAATGACGTACCCCCAATCTGCTAGCGTGCCTTCCAATAAGACAGTGTCCAGTAAGAACCCCTATCGTTGCTCTTACGTCCTGTCTGCTGAGTTTTAAAAGTTGCTTGGTTCTATTTAAGCTCCATTGTGGCCAGGTTTTCCTGCTAGTTAGACAGATTCCAGTTTGAACCCATCTGTGATTCGCATCATTAGTGATATTTCTATCGATTAGTAAGTAGTTTGCACGTTGCTAGCGGCATAGGTACTATCGCCTTGTTAGACTGAAGTGGTAACGTTGTACCTCGCCTGGCTAACTCATCTGTAGGTTAGGGTAAGAAAAACGTAACTTTAGCTTGTATAACTCTTCTTCGTAGACTCAGCCGTATAAATATTCTCAAGCGTAATTTGTTTTAATTAAAATTCCCTGGGTCAATTTGTTTCAATATATATGTATATTATTTTTTGAATTTCATACATGACGTCAACATTTCAGCGAAACTGCTGCAAAATCGCCTTTCTCTTTATCTTTCTCTGACACTTTATTACTCGCCTGATCTCTCTGCCAACTGATGCAACTTAACACATAATTCTTTAGCATTCGCGTGCGCCATTTTGGCTGGCTGGCTGTCTGTGCCTCCTTCTGTCCCTCTGTCTGACGAGGGCTGCTCTCGTTTTCCTGTCATTGCTTTTTTAATATTTCGGTGTTGACATCTCTGGCGCACATGTGTGTGTGTGTGTGTGTGTGTGCGAGTGTGTCAGTGTGTCAAAGTGCTCTTCGTTTTATTCGTTTTTATGCCGTTGAATTTCATTAAAATTTGCGCCCATTTGCCATAATTTGTATTTTTGTCATACGAATGGCAGGCAAGCCCCGCTTACCGCCCATCGTCTAGCTGCACATGGTAAGCCCTGCCTCATCGCCTTGTGCCGCCTTGCCACAGATGAGCCTGACAAGTAAATGAAAAAATTCACAAAAGGGCTTGGCATTTTAACAGTGCTGCCAGACTGATGCCAGCCCAACATCCTTCCTTTGCTATATTTTTACATACTACCATGCATAAATAATAAACAAAGCGTAAAAAAAAAGAAAAGAGAAATAGAAGGAAGCAAAAAACTGTTGCGATCCCTTGGTGCGACTGTCGCCGTTCAAACAAATTGACAGCACAACCTCGCTCTATCTCTTGTCCCCCGCCCAACCACGGCCGTCTCTTTTAGTGTCAATCCTTCAATTGCTGTTTGTTGTCAATGTTAAAAAACTGAACTCAACTGAAAACTGTATTTAATTTCATTGTCGGCTTGCTCCATTAACCAATATAATTCAGTTAAGAGTAATATATTTATTTTACTATGGACACCCCTAACCGCCCCGGCACGCCCCTCATCAACCCACTTGTCAGTGTTTTGCATTCTGTTTGCGGCTTAAATAAATCAAGGCTGTGTGTCAGAACTCAAATCGAGAGGAAAAGAGAATATTTATTACGCGTCTTCATATATAATGCATATCACGCATACGCACTGTATAACTTTACATAATTTCGTTTGCTATCGAAAAGTTAACAACTAATTGGTAAGCATTTTTGTGCAACTTTGATTTAAGCCACACATAGCTAACTTTAGCTATAGCTAATAAATAATAGTTAGGAGAGAGTTCTGAGCTCTAACCAAGTTAAGAGCTAGAGTTATTAATGCTAATGCATTTCGCATTAATTTCAACATGACACTTGGCAGCAAAAGGAAATGGAAATGAAAAGAAAATGAAACGAAAGCCAAAAACAAAATGGAGCTAGGGCTATTTCAGGCACCATGAGTGAGTGCCTTGAAATGCATGCGGGAATGAGAATAAATTGCTCAAAATTAGTTAAACGCATTTGACGCCGAAACTTTACGATAAGTTTCGACTGCTTACAACACGTGATGCCAGCGGGGCCTATATAGAAGGAAGGCAGGAACGTCGGGTTGGAGACCTGAGACCCGAGAAAGAGTAGAGTAACATTAATAGTTATACAACAACTGACATATTGATAAATGAGCGCATTTCGAAACGCTGTTGTACCATACAATAACCGGAAGAAGAGATGGTGCAGGAGGACGAGACGAAGAAGAAGAACAGCAACTGTGGCAACTATTTAAAGTGTATGTGAGCAAGCAAACGCAAGAATGAGGGTAGAGTGCTGAGAGAAGCGGGGTCGACGATGTTTACGAAAAATTGCTCGAGTTCCAAGCGTGAGAATTTTCCAAAACTCGCAGCGTACGCACCATCGCACTCACTTACACTCATACGTGCACACAGACTCACTCACACCTAATATGTATACCGGATAGCTCTGGAGGAGGCAAACAAATGCTTGTAAATATTTCTGCAGCACTGATTCCTCGCATGACTTTGCCGCTTGGCGCGAACTACAACAACAAGAAAAGGAAAAAACATAACAACAGTTGCAAGCGTCAAAAAAAGAAGATGAAGAAAAAAATCTAATATTTTCTATCGTTCTTCTACATACCCTTAAAAAACAATTGATAAGATATGTGCTCACAAGCGTGAGTAACACGAACGAACTAGTTCGTTTTTTCTAGGGATCTTGGTTTTGAGATTTTTAAGAATATATTTTAAATGGGAATTAAAGCCGAAATCATGGCAAGTTTTTTCAATTTTTGAGTTAACAGCAGCTCAAATAAAAAAAAAATAATAATAAAAAAAAGAAATATTCAGCCGTGCTTCGAAAAACAAATCGGAACATTTTATTCGGTTTCGTTTTGAAACCGTATAAAATTGATCGTTTTGGTGTTTTCGTTTTCCGGAGTACGGCTGAACAATAAAAAATTAATTTGGATGAAGGCAAAATTTTTATTGAAGCAAAAATTTTATTATTTAATTTTGCCACAAACAAATTGAATTATTGCTTAAAAAAATGCTGATTGAAAAAATTAACTAAAAATTTTTTGAAATATTAAAAAAAAATTAAATATAAAAAGTACGTAAATTTGCATTTGGACAAAAATTGGGCATAATTATACACTTATTGAAAAAATTTTTAGATTCTGGGTTCAACCAAAAACTTTTCTAAATCTTATTTTTTTTTAATCAAATTTGAGAAAGAACATATAATTTTGTTTTTGGTATTTCGTAAAAATTAAGGTATTTTTTAAAAATGAATTTTTTTAATTAAATTTTTTTTTAATTTTAAAATTGAAATATTAAAATTTTTTTTTTAACTCAGCATCTTTTTAATTTTTATTTTGAAAATTTGTAAAACTGTTTTAATTATTCGTAACATATTAAGCCTGTAAGCCAAGTAATAATTGTTGTGCCATATTTTTTAAGGGCTTTCTTAATTAATCAGTCATTGAGGGGAGGTTGGCAGTCCTCTGCTTATTAGGACCGTTCTTACAAGTCTCCTGGCGTAGTCGTTACGATGAGCTATCAGCCTATATTTGTATCTGCTGGAGAAAAATGAGATCTGGTTCTTGACGCAACTCAGATTCAAGCCATGATGCGATGTTCAATTGCTGACGTATCATTCGCTTCTAAAAACAAGAGTGTACCTTATTCTGTATTTTTGGAATTTGTATTTGCTCTCCAATCTTTTTAAAATAAATAATTTATAAAAATAAATATAAAATAAATGTGTTTTTACAAAAGCTTTAAAATATAGCAAATTTAACTTAATATGGCTGCTCAATATATCAAAATTATAAATCTCCCATAGTTTTATTTATGAAAACCAAAATGATTGCCAGATCTTAATTAATTAAACGATTTCCGATTTCCTAAATTTCGCATAAAGTTAATATACTTTCTGATAGAGCATTAAAGAAGAAAAGTCAAACAGTTGAAACATTTTTGCTTTCATTTTTTGTCGAATGCGAAGCAATGAGTCAATTTTTTAACATTTATTTGACAGAAATTTTTCATTTATTTTGCTTAGTTGTTGTAACAAACAAAATTTAATTAAATTGAAATTAATTTGACAGGCCGTGCAACAAAAGCAGCATCAGTGGCAGTGGCAGCGGCAGCGAGTTCGAAGTGAAAGAGAACTATTAATAATGTGGCAACGCTTACTCATGTGCGTGTGACGTAAGAGTGTGCGTGTCCGTGTGCGAGTGTGTGTGTGTGTATGTAAACCTATGTGGCAACCACAAAGCAACAACAACAAGATAAATGCGCGTGAAATAAATTCTCATGTTGCGCTTTTTAAGGTTCGCACCAAAATTGCACATAGCCAAAGGGAAAATAGAAGCAGCAAATGAAGAGAGCAAAAATGTGACCTTGAAATACCCTGCGCGCTTTTTTCCTTTTATATAGTAAAGAAAGTGAGTTGGGGGTTCTTAGTACTCATGCTTACGTCTCTTTTCACGCAATCAATTTCCAATTTGAGATTTTATATTTCTGCCAAAATCGAAAAAGACTCCTTTGCATTGGTTGTAAGATTTTGCATAGGGTTGAGTGTGGGTCACCCATTATGCGGAAAGCTTGCATTGCAGTCCAAATAGTCGTATATAATCCATCCGCTAAATGGAGATGAAAACAGCTTTAGCCGCCTCACTCACTTTCAGTCTCCTATCGTCTAATGTCATTGCATAAATTTTATTAACGATTACTCTCTCCTTCTTTGGACGACCTCAACGTATGACGTCACTTGCGTTGATAGTGCAGTGCCCCTATAATAGATATATCTTTCTATCTTTGTAGATTTTAAACGTACAAAATGATTTTTACATTTATTTGGAAATTCAGGACTTATCCCTACTGATAAAAAGGCAGGCGCTGTAGATGGCCAATGGTTTGCAGTGGTCATATAGTCTTGGTGATCCGTTTGTAGTTCTCTCCGAAAAGTGTGGAATATTTTTATATTGGAAGGGCGGCCGTACCCTAGAGATGGATAAAGTATATGTCAATCCTTCTTCACCTGGAACCTATGATGCCCTTGACCCTAGGGCTGCAGGGTATAAAGAGAGAAAAAATCTCTAAAAGTAAATGCTTTGTGTATGTGAGTGTGTGTGCTTGAGTGTGTCTGTGCGTGTGTTTGAGTAATTGTGGTGTGAGTGGCAATAAATCATTGCATACAATGCGGCGTACAATATATATGTAAAATTTCGCAGCTAGCTGCGGCACATTATTAATTAAATTTCAACTCTGCCGCTTGCGCTCTCTCTCTCTCTCAGCCGGCACAATATCACTCATACGCACAGTGTTCGGCCGATTGGTTTTAAAAGCCACTGTTTTCGTAGGCTCACAAGACACTTGGCTAGGCTTTGACAAATGCACAAATAAATAGCCATGCCAAAAGCTGTTGCTGCTATAAATTCCAAAACGTGCCCAAAATATTTCTTTTTGCGATGCAAAACTTTTTGCACAACCAACAAAACCGACAAACAAAGAAGCAAAGAAGCAAACAAACAAACAAACGGAAAACAGACAAACAAAAAACCTTAAGGAAATGGAGGGTGCTGGAGGTCGCTATAAATCGCGTGCTCCAGCAGTCAGTGCCGCTTGGGCGCACAGCTGAGTTTGGGGCATTCTACGCTTGACTGCTGACAGCTCGGAGACAGAGCGACAGAGTGACTTGAGGTGTAGCTAATAGAGGTGGCCGGGGGAGAAGTCGTCTCCTTATAGTTGCGCATCATTTTAAAGGTTGGCTAAGGCTCAAACGTGCTCAAGTCAAATAAATAACAAAATTGGTGGACAGCAAATGAATTTATGGCCAGCAGTAGAAGCGGCTCTAGAACAGATTTGTAAACTTCACTTGGAATTTAAGCCAGGCTATGAAATTAATACGATTTTAAACACTCTGCTGCAAGTTAGAAGCAGCTATGTTGAGAAAGAGCCGCTGCCATCTGGTTGGGGGAGTGCACATCATTGGGCATTAAGTATGCATGCCAATGTGCTGTTGGGTTATGGTGTGCAGGAATCGAAGATGACGAGAGAGTCGTAAGGGCCTGTCGCCAATGTCGCAGCCAATGTTAAAGATGTTGAGCTATGCGCCCAGAGACAACTGACAATGAGTGACGCAGACTCAGAGATACGACATTGAAGGCGCACACTTGGGAGCGTACTATGATCACGATGTGGCAACGCCGGCTCGATAATGAAGTTAAAAATTCCGTACAGACAAATACAAACAGACAAACACAGTTGCTTCAGTGTTGTGCGTGTGCTTGTGTGAGTGTGAGGCATTTGCCTTTGGTATTTATGAGTACGTTGTCCTTGATATGCCTGCGGAATTACTAAATGTCCCTGACTTGACACTAGCTCACAAACGCACACGCAAACATCATCAAGCATTCATTCAATTCATCCAACACTCTCTCGCATACACACACACATACGTGCGTCTGAGCTGTTGCTCAACACTGGCTGCAATATGTGTAGACTACTCATGTGCCCCTTCCACCATCAAAGTGGTGGGGACTACTGGCAGCTGCACGTACACCTTTTTTATTTTATCTCGTACGTGCAGCTATGTCCCCAAGCTAAATTTAAATAGAAATAGCATGTTGATGTTATTTGGAGTAGGTCCATATTTAATTTAATATATACCATAAATATTTTAATTTATACTTACAAATACACACACACACACAGGCACATGCATAGACACTGCAAACTAACTTGTAGAAACTTTTTACAGCTCTTCCTATTTCACATTCCCTCTATCGTTGCTTACAACTTACTCTGTAGGGGCTAGAGATTTCGCAGTGGTGTATTCTCCCAGAGCAGCAGTGATTACTGCAACAATATGGCAGCAACATGTGTGTTAAACTAGAGACAATGTGGCAAGCGTTGCCATATTGTTCCACAAAAATCAAAAGTAAACGCTTTGGTTGTGTGAATAAAATGTTGCGCCAGCCAAGTCAAAGCACAGTGGGAGAAAAAGTCAATCTCAGATTCATAATTGGCAATTTTTTCATTTTCGCATGCAATCGATTTTTTATGCTTCCTAAACCAATTTAAGTATGGGATGACTTTAGTATAATTTTTCCACCGATATTTGCACAAAAGTAAAACAAAAGCTTTTCTGTAACTAGTTTTGCAAATGGCCTGAAGTTCCATATACTGTCCATAGAACGTCTCTTTAATCTGGTATTTTTTAATAACATTCGAGAGATATTTTGAATTGTCGCATAATGCTACATCTTTATCATCATTACGTATGATTTTTGACGTCGCCTTCGTTGTTGTCATTCGAGTCATTTCCACTAAGTGTAACCGCTAGATGGCGTTAAAAAGTTGTTGTCGATAGATGGCGCTAGCAAGTTTTATTACGGCAGATAGCGTTGTTGCATCTATGCCGCATTGTTCATATCTCCCATGGTGCAAAGGGGCAAAGTGCTTAAGTGCTGCAAGTTGGCTTTGTTTGGATAAGAATTCTGATCATGCAACTCAAGTGCATATAAGAAGTTATGCATTGTGAGTGTGTGTGAGTGTAGTCTGTGAGTATACTGTGTGTGTAACTGGCACCTTGGAAAAACTCGCATGTTGCCTTTTGTGCATGTTTGTGCATGAAATCAAGCAGAATGTAAAACCAATTTGTGTGCGGAAGCAAAAAGAGGGCAAAGTGTAGCGGAAAAACTGAAAATTGGCTAAAGCTCTTTAATGGCAGACCAGTTGAAAAACAAAACCAAAGTTTTTCAAGTTACTTGCTCAATACTAGCTAACCGTTTTCATTTTAAAGTTTTTACTGGAATTTTAATTCAATTTTAAATCAGACAGAGATTCTGGTCAAAAGCTACTAACAACCCAGATAAATAGAGACATAACTAAGACTTAGCCACAAAGAAGCACCTCAAAATTATTTAAACGGAAAAATAGTTCAAGTTAAGCTGCAAACTCTGGACGGCACTGTAGACGGCTCACTTGTGTGTGTGCAGCAGTGTGTGCTGGTTGGTTGTGGGGTGAAAAGCTTTTGGGGTTAAACCGCTCAGGCAACGGCAACATTATTTGATACACAGGCGCACACATACACAAATGAAGCCCAAAGCCTGTGGAAGCCGTGCTCTAGGTGAGTGGGTAAATGTGTGTATAGTTGTACCCTATGTATTTGGGACCACTCGACTTGGCTGACTGTGCGCTGCAGTGGAAATGCATCCGAGTAAACACTCACGAAATGAAGTATATGAACACATCCGCAGAGCAGAGCACGGGCAACAGGCCAACTCGAATGTCTCTGTATTTTGCGTTTTATGAATTCTTTTAGGCAAAAACGAGTTAGAACCCCTCTTCTATCAGCTCTTCCCCCAACTTCGCTGACCAAAGCCATTTCAATTTTTGCAATTGAAAAAAAAGAGCAAAAAAAAAAACAACAACAATAATGGAAAATGAAAAAGGAATATCATATGGCTTACTTGTACTATGTAAATTTCCATTTGAGTGAAACTTTTTGGCATGCCAAAGCTTTGTCAAAAGCCGGCCTTAAAACTTTTTAGCATTTTCACAAACTTTTTTGCCAACTCTCTGAATCTGTATCTGCCTCGCCGCTCTCTCTATGCGATTGACCTAAAATGGAACGCAATTTTTATGAATTGTAGCTAGTCAGGATAGGAAAGGACAGTGGCACAGGTAGAGTTTTGGGATCTGCATGGGTATTGTGAATGTTATTAAATTTTATAAGTTGCATAAATTTGATAAGATTCATTAAATTTTATGAATATCATTAAAATTTATTAGTTTCGTAAATTTTATAAATTTAATCTTTCATAAATTTTGTATGTTTCATGAAATTCATTAATTTCATAAATTCCAATTTTCATAATTTTCCTGAATATCACAAATTTTATAAGTTTCATAAATTTCATCTTTCATAAATATCATGAATTTCGTAAGTTTCATAAATTTCATAAATGTCATGAATTCCATAAATTTTACAATCAAAGAAGAAAAATATGTTTTGAAGTAGGTTTAATCTTAATCCAAGTCCATCGGAGTTAGTTATTGACCAGAAAGGAATAGTTGTTTAAAGAAGGAGTTCAATCAATAATCCTAAAAATGTTACTTATACTTAAGCGACTGGAAGTGCGATAAATGAATCCATTATGTATACTGATTTAACTTTTCTCAGTAGTATTCATATGCTTGCATTGTTTGTTATTAATTAATTTATATTCCTTTTAATGCTTATTTGAAATTTTTAAAAAACATTAAGATATTACGTACACTAGGGTGTCCCAGGCTATAAGGGCAATTTTTGCTTTTGCGAATGGAGTTACGCATTCCCCTTATTTTTTTTCCATTTAACACTAATTACTTAAATAATAAATGTTATCGCGATCGGATAACGATAACCCGTGCTGACTTGATGTCAAACTTTAGAATGAAAAGTTTGTATGGAAGCCATAGAGAGGTTTTAGAACTTAATACGTATTTCAGTAAATAAATTTCTACTCACCGGAAAGTGGACCACATTGTTCTTCCTTCGATGGGATGTAGCGTTTACCGTGGGCTGATGAGTTTTCTTTGGCTAAGTTGGCAACCATTTTTACTTTTGTTTCCTGGTCTACATTATCATCAAATATAAACAAGACAGATACAACTTCAGAACTACCAGAAATGCTGGCAGAACTTCGATAAAGATGCTTTTGAGATGTTTTTGTCGATTCTTTCCGAAGGTCTTCAAAAAGCATAAATCCTGGTATGGTGCCTATTCCGCTAAAGTGCATTGCAGCCAAGGCTTTACGTAGGATGTCACGATGAACAGGCACACGTCTAATAGAGCTACCTTGTCCTTGTTCGAAATTCTGATTTGAGAGCTAAGTAAAGTTATTTTTAATGAATAAATTGCTCTCGCCATCCATCGAGCTTGGTGCATGGCACCTGGAGGCCAAATCCTAAATTTCTTCACTCTATCTCCGCCGAGAAATATTATTGAAAGCTCTATTAGTTCACGATAGTCATCTCTACCAATCTTTTTAGTCAATTCAGATCGGTAAAAGTCTAGCAGTTCGTTAATTAAGGCATGCTAACTTTTCTGTATAGCTCTGTATCCTCTCGGTATCAACATTTTTCAAGTTTTCTCTGAACTTTGTAAACAGTGGAATGTCAGGCCTCGTGGTGACTTGGCAAATTTTGGCTTCAAACACGCCTTTTAATACCAACTCGCAGACGTGATGGCGGCAAGCAAAAACGAGTATTTCTCTATTCATTTTCTGTTCGAGGTGCACACAGAGAATCTGCACTTTATCTTCAAGATTCCAATCAATCATAGCGTTCCAAACTGCCAATGCCTGTTCGCTTCCTATAGAGTTCTCTAATTTTGGCACAGCGATGAGTTGATCTTTTTGATCGTTTTCGGTAGACGTTCTTCTTAAGATTTTCGTGCATCTAAAGCTGGTAAGAGTTTGCGATCCCAGTGGACAGTTACAGTATCCGGTACCTCGTTTGGAAAATCAACTTTTATAGCTTCTGCGCGCTCTTTTCGCTTTTCTGTACGAATTCTTTGAATTGAGGACTTTCTTATAGGATATTCGTCAGTGTTATGTCCAAGCGCTTTAATAGTTGCTTCAATAATAAATACAGAATTTCGCGCACTTAACTGACACCTATTTGAAGCTGCCACTAATTTCGGAGTTATAAAATTTTTCCTCATAGACTGTGTGCTTTCGATAGATGTGGGCAAGATTTCTTGAAAATCCATTATTTCAGATTCAAAAGACGAATTTTCTTGTAGTGTTTTATAATAAGGTGTTGAAGGAGTTAAGGATGACAGATATTTATCACGTCCCCCCCCTATTAAAAATGTCTCCTTTTTAGAACGGCATAACTCCATTGACATGTTGACTGAATGAAAACAATGCGTGTACTAATCAAACAAACAAGCAACAACAAGCACATCAATACGTTGGCTCCCGTTGCAAAACAGGTCTTCCAAATCCTATCTAACAAAAAACTTTAAAATTGTTTTATTTAAATTTTCAATAAAAAATTTCGAAAACTGGCCGTCGAGTTATTAGAATACTTTAATCTGAGCTCAATAAAAAAACTTTTTTCACTTTGATGCTGTTTGTAAACAAGGGACTACACGAATAAAAACTTTAACACAATTGGTGATGGTTTTTCTTTTTTGAATCAGAAGTCCGTTTTTACCCAAAAAAAAGTTGTTTTTTCAATTAAAATTTCTTCTTTTGCGATCAAGATTTTGAAATGTTGAAGTCCTAGAGGTCTAGCTTGTAACTTCATATATTAATATCAATATATGTAGTTACAGTCTTACAATTTTAGCAGATATTTCGAGAGAAACTAAAAGAATTTGTTCGAATATCTGTTTCTGCTTTATTTTTTATTGCACAGTCAAAATTTGGATGAAAATGATTTTCTATATTATATGATAAAATATATAAATAAATAAACTTACTATCTATAAAACAATATTTTTACCGATCAAAAAGTTACAAACAGCGCCAAACAAAATATTGAAGATGACGTTTAACCTCCCCTACTATTTTGCAGCAAAATATTTGCATGAACTTATATCTCGAATATGAAGAAAATTTAATGTATATGGCTATACAACGACAATAAACTTACAAAATTTTTTCATACTATACCAAATGCTTATGTTCCAGTTGAAAAGATTACACTAGTCGACGATGAAAAATCTCCAGAGATGAGACTTATATTTTATGTTAGGGTAATGTTTCAGCGTTAAAAAACCGGTTTTTTTTTTATCCTCCCATAGCTTGTTTTTTTTTTATGACTATTTTAGTGAAAAATGCCATTTTTCAAAATACGGTTGCACATATGAGGTCATAAAAACTGAACTAACTCGAATTTTTTGATTATTATTTTTGTTTTCAAAAGTAGAGAGCACTACCTTTCCAAAATGCCCCAAATCATAAAAATTGGAAACCTTCAGAAAAAACTACAGCCGAAAGAGTGTACCCAAAACCCCAAAAAACACAACATTTTGGTGACTTTTTGCACGAATATCGCTATTTCTTTCAGAAAAACTCTTAGACACTTGAAAAGTTAGCTATTTTATGTTATTGGTCATGATATGTAGATGCGATTTCTGTATAGTGTCAATTTTTTATGATACAAAATGACTGATTTATTCAATTTTTAGTAAAAATGGAAAAAATACAATTTTTTTCGATAGAATTTTTTTTTGTCACTTTCAACTGCACTTAAGCTCTTGAAAGTGGTTGATTTTTCTATATTGGGAACTGTTACATAAAGTAGTAGTCATTACCTTTCAAAAAAGTCCTTTTTCATGAAATTCGGACTATCCATTGAGCACCAGCAGTTGAAGGAATCATCATGAGTACACGAAATCTCATGATTTCACCAAAAAATATACGAATTTTTCTTTATAATGGTGCTTGCGTTGACAATAATCGGCATTATTGTTTGGATACATTGGAATAATCTACTACACCTTCAATTATTATGATTCCTTAATAAAAACACAAACAAAACTCTCAAATTTAAAACTAAAATCCAACATAAAATGCAAACGGCTTTGATCATCAATTTTTTGGTTCAGTTTCTATGGCCCTTTGCTTACATTTATATCATATTGTTCTTATACAATATCTCCTTATGCTTTAATAAAACAATAATTACTGATAATAATACTTTTTATTATATATAAAGCTAAAAAATCAACCAACCATCTTTGGACAAAAATTGTTACTTAAAGTGCATTTCTTTTTTTTCTTTTGAGCTTCCTATCTGATTCGGGAACTAAAAACTAGCAATATTCACCCAAAATTTTCTGTGTGACAAGTCCTCTAAACTGACCCTCCATACTTATAATGTCTCAATGAAATCTTTTACCTTGTTGGTCGCTCATCGTACCTAAATTTTTAGAAAAAATGTGAAAATGTGATTTTAAATGGTGCTTTTTTAGACTCAATGTCGAGCCAATTTTTTCATACCTATAAAGCATTTCAATAATTTACTTAGCATTCGGGCTTTTCATCTTTCTAAGAAATTTTCTGCAACTTCTTCGAAGGAATTCCACGCATACAGTTGATCAGGTGGTAATGTTCTTCAAAATTCGTTACTTTTCATTGCTTTACGAATTTGAGGATCTACGAATATTCCTTTCTTAACTTACAGTTTGCCTTACTTGGGGTCCCAATCCCAGCGATTGCCATATCGTTTCTATTTTTTCCAATTGCCTTAAGTCCGTTTGTTTCAAGGCAAGCACCATTATATACAAAAAATTCGTATATTTTTGGTGAAATCATGAGATTTCGTGTACTCATGATGATTCCTTCAACTGCTGGTGTTCAATGGATAGTCCGAATTTCATGAAAAAGGACTTATTTGAAAGGTAATGACTACTACTTAATGTAAAAGTTCCCAATATAGAAAAGTCAACCACTTTCAAGAGCTTAAATGCAGTTGAAAGTGACAAAAAAAAATTCTATCGAAAAAAATTGTATTTTTTCCATTTTTACTAAAAATTAAAAAAAATCAGTCATTTTGTATCATAAAAAATTGACACTATACAGAAATCGCATCTACATATCATGACCAATAACATAAAATAGCTAACTTTTCAAGTGTCTAAGAGTTTTTCTGAAAGAAATAGCGATATTCGTGCAAAAAGTCACCAAAATGTTGTGTTTTTTGGGGTTTTGGGTACACTCTTTCGGCTGTAGTTTTTTCTGAAGGTTTCCAATTTTTATGATTTGGGGCATTTTGGAAAGGTAGTGCTCTCTACTTTTGAAAACAAAAATAATAATGAAAAAATTCGAATTAGTTCAGTTTTTATGACCTCATATGTGCAACCGTATTTTGAAAAATGGCATTTTTCACTAAAATAGTCATAAAAAAAAAACAAGCTATGGGAGGATAAAAAAAAAACCGGTTTTTTAACGCTGAAACATTACCCTAACATAAAATATAAGTCTCATCTCTGGAGAAAAAAAAAGTGTTAAATTTGTCGACTAGTGTTATTATATCTAGCTCTGTAAACTTTAGTCTTTAGCTTTAAGTAAGCTCGACCCAACTAGGCGCGTTAGTCAGTCACTTTAAGCTGGTATCCTTAGGCAAGCGCATCCTAAACAATATTTTTCTTTTCATCTAAGCCGATAAGGAGAGTGAAATATCCAGCACAGCAGTATTTATATCGTATTTTAAGTAGATAAATGAAGACTGATCCCTCGCATCTACGTCACTGTTTTATGATATGCTACTGCTGTGAGCGCTTGCATCCACTACCTCTCTCCATTACTTTCTTTTTCTCCTGTTCTTGGCGACCTTTGACATCACGCGTAATGAATTGAAAACACGCACAAGCTGGCTGCCTGGCTACTCTTTGTTGAACTTTTTCACACAAATGATGCCACAATTGTCGTGCTCTCAATTTTCCTCTTACTCGTGTCGCCACCGCCCACTCTCACTCGCGCTCTTCATCTCTCTCTTTGTGTCTATCTCTGTTGATGACACTTGAAATTACGCACAGTTTTATTGTCATTTGTGTGCTGGGGTCAGCCTAATTTAGAGACAAGCTGAGGGGCCGGCCTACTCACGTGTTGGGCGCCACCTTGTTTTGTAACTTTTTGTATCTTTGGTACTGTCTCTTTCAACCTGAGTTTGGGACACGCAAACAAGACAACGCAATAGGCACATAAAACTCAATTGAGTCGTTAAATATAAAAAAATGTGATAAATAATCAAATTACATGCATTACACTTTTGCTGCCGCAGAATGAGATCCTAAAAATTTTCGTGAAATTTTTATGGCACAGATTTGAAGGTTTTGCTTTTGAGATACTTTGCTGACGTGGCGCATAACTTATGGATAATGGCCATGTTGTACATTTAAATAATGTTGTATGCCTCTTTAAGCAATGTCATGACTCGTGACATTAAATGCGTTAAGCATACGCCATGTGTGTACCATATAAATACTTTAGCCTATAGCTCTTAACTAATTTATGCATGGAAATCGCTCAGCATCACTGCTCGTAAACTAATTTTTTGACGCTGCTTTTTGGAATTTTTCGTTTTTGTTTTGTTTTTGTGGTTTGCTCTTAACTCTGAAAAACTGTCATCTGGCTGTCAAAATTTTGCGTAGTTTACTTTTGTCTTTTGGCCAAAAAGCCAGGTAAAATTGAAAGTGCCACAAAGGTGAAATGGCTCGTTGTGGTTGCTCTCCCGCTGTGGCTCTCATTTTCTCTCTCTTCTCGTAGAGTGTTTGTGTATCTTTGCTGTCATTTAAACAAATTAATGGGCTGCCATCAACGCCGTGTCATGTCATGTTGACGTTGTCCTTATCCTCATCGGGATTGTTCATTGTTCACTGTTCATTGTGCCGGCTATGCATTTGATTGGCATTTGTTTGTGCAAAGTGTTCACTGCAATCAAATCCCGAACCCCTGTCCCAATACGGTCGTTCTGTAGTCGTTAGTCTGGCGGCGACAGCTAAAACAAACGACTGTCAAAAGCAATGTCCGGGCTCTAGTCAAGAGTTTAAGCGTTAAAACGCAAAGATGAGAGGAGAGCCAGCCGTGTTTAGGGCGGCGCCCCCATAGAAAACAATTTGCATTTGCAATTAATGTGCCAAACCAAAGCACTCCGCCCTGCGCGTCCACAGTTCTCAGTCGTCAGTGTAATCAATTGCCAATTTGCCTTTTACCAGTTGAAAAATCTAAAAAGAGATATATCTGCGCACGAACTCGTGCATTGCAACAGGTAAAAGCCAAAAGCGAACCAATTTCAATCACAATTACCTTTGGCTAGGTTTGTCGGCCGCACTGCTGGGTACGGTCCCAGCTGTGGAACCCTAGCTACCCCCTTTTGGTTTTGGTTATTTTAATTAGCCGTAAGACGATCAGCGTACAAAAAAGTCTGCTCGCTTTTTATGGTCATTGACAGCTCTTTGATGTGGCTTTTGACACAGCTGCCAGTGACACGGACATGGACACGGACAGAACACAACTGGTCGAGTAAACGCGTGCGTCAACCTCATGCCAGACCAATCCCTAGTTTTATGATTTTTACTGACTAAAAGCATTGCAACAAAACAGTCCCGGAGACTGGGTCTGCTGATCAGCCTGGCAATACCAACGCGGAGCTGTCAGTATGCAACTTGATCCCTGGCAAACAAATGAGCGACATTTCGAACATTGTCAACTTGTTGACATTTTGCACATTTTTGCCAAGACTGTGGCAAAGTGCTGCATAGTTTGGCCAAAGACAGACGACAGAGTGACGACAGAGTGACAGACAGACAGATACTACTTTACCTATTTCTGGCTATTCTTAGAGGCATTTTACCAAAGAAATACGCAAATCGATTGTTTGTTTACAGGGTTACTTTTATTTTTTATTTCTTTCATATGAAAACTTAAAAACTATTCTAAGACTATGCGTAAACACAGCGCTGATTGACATGAGCTGAGCTGAGCTTTCAACACTGCTGATCGATAGCAGTTTTGTTTGGCTTTGCAACACTGCTGCTTTGAGAGACAAACTTTCTTTTGTTAAGACTAGTAAGCTAAGTTTACAAAAATTTTAAAGCTAAAAGTAGAAGTAAATGTGACGTTAACTGGTTTTGTGCTTTTTTACGTTAGTTTAAAAATTTGACGAAATTCTGAATTGCAGCTGAAAGCTTAACACTCCAAAGCCCAATAATGCCTTGAAGCACTTTTTTTTTTTAATAATGTTTTAAAATACTATGTACAAGCTTTTAAATCATTTGAATTTTTTTTGGCAGTTCCTAATGAACATATCAACTAAGTTATAGAAGATTTGAAAGCTCTTCAAAGTTTATAGCTGCACTTTTTTTTTTGATAATAAAAATTCCATAAGTGACTTATTTTAGACTTGAGGAGCATTTTCAGATTTTCTCACCTTACACGTAACGAACAATTCTACATAATTTCAAAGCTAATGTTTGAATTTGGAAGCCGAAGATTACCTTAAAAATAATCATACGACCATTGTAAAGCAAATATTTTCAAAATGGTCATTAGAGGGTTAAACAATAGGTTTTAGTACGACATTTCTTTTGAGCTCGAGCTACATTGTAAATATTTTTGTATGGCAGTCATACTATTTTAGTTTTTAACTTTAAAGTAGTAAGCAATCATATTGGAAAAAGATATTAAAAAAAGAAATTATGATCATCTCTATCTCTATTCGAAGCATAATATTTCTTCACGTTCTTAACTCACGAATATTTTTTCTTTGCATTTCAAATCAAGAATTTAATTTTAATTTTTAATTTTCATTATATATATATTTTTTTTTTTATATTTTAAAATACTTGTAATTTTGCATAGTGACCTTGTGTTATCGATAACACAATTCTTCGATTTAATAATTTTTTCACTCAGTCTTCACTTTAAATTGCTTTAAGCTCGCTGAAAAAGTCAAGCATGTTAATTGATAAAAAAAAGCTCATCTACGCTTATTGAAATGTTCAACGCTGAAAAGCTCATCTCAGCCTATATCGATCAGCGCTTTATCTAGGTATGGCCCCAAAGAGTGTGAGTGTTAAAAAGAGAAAGAGCGCGCTTAATCGTCTCCACAGCGGCTGTCACAGGTCTCCTGTGAGCAAAAGCGGTTGCGATTACCACGGCATCCTTTGTAGGCAAACTTGCGGCAGACGCCTTTATCGTAATACCATCTGGTTACAGTCTTGGTTTGATCCTTGCTGCTGCAGAAGCTGCCTTCGTTACGGCCCACATAGCAGTTGAAGTTGTCTGGTAGTTAGAGAAGAAGATGGAGAAAAGGGTCAAAGGTTTTTTCCCATTATATGAGTTTTTTATACTCTGTAGCATATGGTACAAAGGGTATATGAAGTTTTTGCAAGTCGAAATGATGTAAAATACAAAAGGAGACGTCGCCGACCACTCAAAGTTACCTAAAGTATGGTCAGGGTGACTACAGAAGTCGATACACCCATGTCCGTCTGTCTGTTCGTCTATGCGTCTGTCCGTCTCCTGATTATTCTACGGGAGGCAAGTTTTTTTTTATTTTTTGATATCGGGGTTATTGTGTATAACTCTCATAGGGGTGTTTTAGAGGAATTTGAAAAAAACCAAAAGTTTTAGATGGATAATTTGTTTGTTTATGAAGATATCGTATCGTTTGGCATTCGGAATGTTTTCATAGTTTCCAAGCACTGTATCAAATTTAATCATAATCGGTTAACTATATGATATAACTCCCATAGGACCAATTGCCTGTTTTTTTGTTTGTTTATGAAGATATCCCAACCAACTTTTGGAGTTCTTAAGAAATATACCGAATTTAATTGCAATGTGGTGGGTGGTACAGGGTATCGCAAAGTCGTCCGCGCCCGATTGTAACGTACCACATCTTTTTAGCTTAAATATTTCTCTTAATTCCGACGTCCGTCTGTTGGCCTCGTTAAATAGACTCAATAGAAACATTTGTTTTGAGCAAAAATATATCGTCATTTATGGTTACATTGTCATACTCATTAAAAACGAAAAAAATATATCGAAAAGTATCGACTTACAAGAGCAAAAAAGAAACGTAGTTTCAATGAATCGTTAAATGTTTATTCTATTAAACGTAATGGCTTTATTTAATTGTCTGTTGGCCTTGTTTAATGCAATTAAAAATGCCTTATATATGTATCGAGAATATTTCATAATTATTTTATTTAATTGTGCTCATTATTGTGCGGTTTGCAATAAATAGTATATAAAAATATCGACAAGTATCGACTTACAACAGTGAGGCTATAATTGAATGAAAGTTAATTAAAATATTGAACCAATATTTATTTGGAACAGAAATTATTCTTTTTGACAGTTCGTTGCAACTTCAACGCAGCTAAGGCTTACTCCTTCGCCGTGTTGCGCATAGCATTTAATTTTCAGTGTTGTTTAACAACATATTTCCTCAAAACAATGTAATTAGTGCCAAGAAAGTCCAAAAACTTACAAGATTTGAATTTTTAAAGAAACTTGGATACAGTATTCAATTATATCTTCTATTTTTGAAACTTTTTTTGTCCAGTTTTAGTTTATGAGATTTTGATCTTTGCTTTAATTATTTTTGTCATATTTTGAAAATTACCAGCCAAATATGCTTATGTTCTTCATATGTAAATGCCTACTGTAGCTTCTGTTGTAATTAGGTTGTCTGTGCTTGACGAATGTCTCATCAAGAAGCATTGTCCAACAGAGCGTATGCGTCATGCACATAAAATTATTTGGAAATTGTCCAGTTCTTATGAAGCGATTAAATGTTGCAGTTTTTATTACTAGCAGCAGTACATATATGTACTAAATTTTTGGTATATAACAAATATTGTTGGATTGTTGTATGCTTACTCAGCTCTTGGCATTTTGCTTCCCCGCTGACAGCCGCAATTTCCGTAGTTTGTGTCAATAATATGACAGACAACATGCAGACAAACACCGCGCAGAGATACGCCAAATTGATTTTCAAATTCATCTTAATATTTTTTTTTTTTTTTTTTCAACGCGCACCACACGACTGACCAACGGTAAATGAAGTCAGCAAGTGAGCAAAATGCGGCCAAAAATTTCCAATGCCTTCGGTAGGGAGCAATATACTCAGTATTTGTCTCTGTTGTTGTCGTTAAATTTTATTTTTAAAGTAATCTGCAATAGTTCTGAAACAAAATAGAGCAACGAACCGAACAAGCTGTTCCGAACCGAACTGAACTGAACTGTACGCGGACTGGGGCGCACTTTCAGTTTATATACGAAATGCCGGAAATTGTTGACCAAGTGGAATTCGCCGCAAATTCGGCCAAATGCTCGTCGTGCTGAGTTTTTGACTATTTTCGAATAGTCGAAAATATTTCGAGCATTGATTGCACGCCAATTGCCAAAAGTACTCAATGGATCCATTCATAGTTCCACGTGTATGTCCAAGTGTCTGTACGTTGTCGAAATGTCTTAACTCAGGCTAAGTGGGCGTCTATTTATAGCTGGGCGTGTCACTTATTTGCATACATTTTGTATTTATTGAATATTTTCCACGCAATTAATTTTCATTATTTTTTTTACAATTTTTTTTTTGATTGTAACTCAAGTCAAGTTAATGCTTTCAAGTATTTGAAGTACTTGCATTTGAATTAATTTTGATTACAAAAAAAAAAAAAAAAAAAAACCAAAAGCGGGTCAGAAGAAGCAGCTTTTCAGACTGCTCGAATTGTTTTGGCTGTTGTTTATTTTGTGCGTCTAATTACATGGACACAATGGACAGCGTTTGCTTCTGGCCTGGGATTGGGGTCATCGAAAAAGGACGAAAAAAAGAAGGAAAGTTTGAATGGCTTTGCTTCGTTTGACAAGGGCGCAAAAATCAATCTTAATTTAAAATTCAATTTTTTACGCTGTGTGCATAATTGAAATTTCCGACTTCAACAAGTATTTTTTTTTGCAGGGTTGCAAAACGAATTTAGGACAAACCATTATGCAACGATTTTAGAAAAAACTCACTAAATCCTTTAGTACTTTGTTTGCCGTTGTACTGGCTTGAGAGTGATTCAAATTTTACCTGCTTGTAGCAAGTTTTGAATCAAACCAGAAACTAGTACGAAATATTAAGAGGTAACCCCGGTGTGGATCATGGTTTTTAAGGTAATTATTCGATTTTTTTTTTAAAGAAACTGTTTTATATTCAAAGTCCAATATGTGACGATATTATACATATTTTTAACTAAGAAAATTACTTTTACCAAAGTAATGAAAAACAAAATGGCGTCTGTAGAGAGCTACGAATACATGACTTATTTTTGGAGAGGCCTTTACGGCTGCAGTTTTGTGACGTCGCCATTGATTTGAGACTTAAAAAAGTTTGTTCTTATTCTATGGACCAAAAGCAAGTAAACCACGAAGGGATTTTCAAGAAAAAAAAAAAAAAAAAAAAGCGTTTCAAAAAAAGTTTTTTTTTCTCAAAAAAAATCATGAAAAATAAGTTGTAACATAAAATGTTTTAATTTTTTTTTTCTTTTTTTTTCCCTGTTTCACTCCTCTTGGAAGGGCCTCTTAGGGCCTCTACAAGAGCTTTCCATCGCGCTGTTTGTTTAGCTGTAACCCATGGTATGTTTTGCTGCGCCAGTTCTTGAAGGGCAGTCCGCCGCCAAGTTGTTTTTGGTCGTCCTACTCGTCTGCTTCCTTGAGGATTCCAGTCCAGCCATCCTTACAATGCTGCTTGGTTCTTTTCTGAGAGCATGACCTTTCCATGTCCATTTACGTTTCCTGATTTGGCGGTGGATAGGGGACTCATAAGTGCGCCACAGTTCTGCATTTGATATTCTGTTTGGCCAGAATATCCCGCATATAATTCGCAGGCCCTTGTTGCTGAAAGCCTGCAGCTGTTGCACAATTCTTCCTGTCATCAACCACGTCTCTCTGCAGTATAGCAGCATGGATTCGCAGTTTTGTGCGTCGCCTTAACTGCCCGTTTCTCCATATGCGGAATAGTCTCCGAAATGCTGATCGAGCTTTGGCGAGTCGGCTTGAAATGTCTTCACTAACACCACCACTACAGGAGATAATGGTGCCAAGGTATCGGAAGCTGTCGACGAACTCAATTGGGTTCCCTTCTATGGTGATGCTTTCTTGGCTGGTGTGATTGAAGCGCATTGCTTTTGTTTTTGCTGCGTTAATCTTGAGTTCATGTTTTCATTATTTGGACCAAATGGTTCACTAAAAAATGATGTTATAAAAATTGTGAAAAATTTCAAATCGATCGGATAAAATTTGACTGAGTTATTCGTGAAGCCATTCGAAAAGAGTGGTTTTGAGAAAAACGCGTTAAAGCTTCAAAACTAGCCAGACCGCACGGCGGGGTGCCATGCGCCCGATGCTGAAAAGTGGGGGAAAATTTTTGTTTTTTTCAAATCCCTTCGGGACATAGTTTGTCGAATTTCTGAAGATTCTACAATAGTGGCACCCCTTAATAAGATAGTGAACATCAAGCAACTATGAGTTCATTTATAGTTTCTCTTGCCGAAGAACTTAATAACGGATTTGCAGCTGATTTTTTTTTTTTTTTTGGAAAAATAGTGAAAAATTGACTTCTTTTCCCAATTTTATAAAACGGTATAACACATAAGACTCAGAGTTTTACCAGAGCACTAAAGATTAGGAGTGAACCCCGGGTGGCAGATATAATTGGAAACTAAAAACGGGTAACTAATTGTACCTTTTCCTTTTCTGGAAGATCTCGAGCCTTAGCAATCTTGCCTGTTCCGAAAATGCAAAAAAGTAAAAGAGCAAAGTGTCCATAGTTTATTATTTTATTTTAAAAATATTATTGAGCTTCCACTCTGGATACTTTTGGAAAGTATTCAAGCCTTCATGCCTTGTTATTAGGGTTGCTCACGTCTTTATACGGGTATTCTTGCGCCAAATTTAAAAAAATATTTAATAACACTAAAAACATAAAAAGTTATCGAACACTATGGTATACGAATTTTAATCTGTAAAGGGTATAAAACGCCTGATTTGCAATTATTTCAACTTTTGAAAATTTAATTCACTATTGGAACAGATGTGGTAAGGTGGGAGGCAAAATAGCTCTGGATATATCATTGTATTGAAATTTATGATTGAGTCAAATTAAATACTATTAAATTCGGACTCTTGTTTGATAAATAAGCAAAAGTTGAGCACTCAATCCCCTGACCATAAAATTATCAACGTATCGATACAAAAATTGAATCAGGGTTTTCCACTTAAATTTCTCGACTGATTAAAACTTTCTGAACAAAGCCAAGTTACGCACAACTGACCCCAATCCAAGGACTCATACAACCTCATCAATAACTTTGGAGCATTGCAGCCCTGATCTCAAACATCAAGTGTATTAAGTTTGCTGTGTAATTGAAAAAAATATAAATTTTCACTTGTTTGCGTCATCAAAGCGAAATCGCGGAATTGGGCAAAGGTTTCGCGTATCACATTAACCCTCCAGCGTCTTTACCTTGGGATGATAATAGAAATTCTATTTTCGAATGTCTGCTACTTGCCGCTTGGATTGGCTGTTTCCATGTGGCAAGTGGCAAGTGGCAAATGTCAAGAGTCGAGTGGTAATCAAATAAAGCTAGACAAAGTCTTTGGAAATTCTGGGGCGGATTGCTGCATTGTCGATTTGTCGGATTGCGGCTTTGTCTACGGGTCAACTGAGATAAATCGACGAGTGCTTTAATTACACATTAGAGCCATATATAGTAGTAAATAAAGAGGAACCAATAGGAGAGAAACAAGCAGCAAAGAGCCAAACAAAGTCATCTATTGTCATGCTTGCTTTGTGTTTGATGCGAATCAGCGTGCGCAAGAGAATACGCTAAGGCGAGTCTTTGAGAGAGTATGAGAGAGAGAGTTTTGCTTTTAGCCGTAGGGTGCTTCAAATTTTAGACACGAGGCAGTTCTTACGGAATTTCAAGTATGTGTCGAAGCGACTAGGACAAAGTCCTTGCCGTTGGCTTTGGCTAAGATTTTGACTTTAGCTTTGTGTGTACAACATGTCGTATGATAAATTTAAATTCCCTTAATGAAAGTAAGGCTGCTACAGCACCCAGCACCTTAATGTGTTATTAACAATGACAATGACAATGTTAATGATGTTGTCTCCACTGGAGCAGTTACTGATGACGGTAGCGATGAGTTGATGATGTTGACAACTGTGGATGTGCGCTCGGTAAGGTGTTACAGAACGCGAGGGAAAGGTACAGAGACATCACGTTTTATGTTTGCGCTTTGTGCAAAATGTCAACTCGCCATTTTAATTGGGCACAACACTTTGCAAAGGAATACCTATGGAATACCCAGGACCTGCACTTTGTAGTTAAGTAATCAAAATCATGGCAAGCGTAATGCCGAAACTACAAGGGATTCAACGGGGGCATGGTTATGGGCACATCGCCAAACGGAAGTCTTAGTGAGCGCCGGTAAACAAAGCCAGCGAAGTGGAAGCAATGGATGGATGGATGGCTGGCTGGCTAGATGGATGAATGGCTATAAAGTCTTCGTAGTAGTAGCAAGTAAGTTTTGAAATCCGTGCCAAGGTTTGAGATTAGTTGACGTTGCTTAAATTTACAAAGCCAGTCCAAAGCGGCGGATACGTGATGTATCTATCAACCTTGCTGCAATTGCGAGAGAATATCAGCGACCAATAAATCAATACCTAAATACGTCTACACCTAATCAATTGAAATCATTTGAGTGCAAATAAGCACGAGCAGCTTGGAGTATATGGAAGAAAACCCAGAAAGAAGAAAATCACAAAGACCCAACATCAAGTTGTCGTAGCTGGAGGCTCTTGGCCACGTTTTAATGCCGCAATTTGTGATTTTCCACTTGTTTTGACAATTTAGTGATTTTGTGATTTCTCCGCTTTAATTCCAATGGCCAAAAAACGACAGATTTATGAGCGCACTGAAGCAGAACTCATTTAATGGTTGCACTTGAACGTGCTCTGAACGGAGTTCTAAAATCTGACTGCTGACTTAAGCTTAAGCCGTGGGCTGTGGCTATGGTGCACTTGGTAATTATGCTGACTAATCGAAAAGGAAGCATCTAAAACTGGGCATTGTTTGCTGCTTGGTTGTAGCCGTGACTGAGCGAAATGAATTCGCTTCCTTTGCATATTCAATTCCATCATTTCACCTGACCGCTCGCTTGTACCTGACTTTTATTATCTTTGGGCTGGTTTTCATTTTGTTTTCGTTTACAGTTTACAGTTTACTGAAAAAAAAGGCCAGCGTTTGTAGGTTTCTCGCTTTTGTTTTCTCTGCCGCCCTTTGGGGGAGGGTTTTTCTTTTTGCTGCAATGCTTCCGGCCAAGCTATAGAAAGAACGCAGTTTGGGGATGGTCAAGATACTCTGTGGGTGTGTTACTTTGTTTGCTACTTTGTACTTATTTTTCAGTCCATTTTGCCTGCGTTTTTCTCGCCTGAGCATCAAAATGAAAATGACTCGAACTCGGACTCGGACTGGGAATCTCTGTAGCGACCACAAATCGAGGAAATGGAATATTTGAATGATTTGCTTCCGGCTTTGCAGCTACGAAGTCAAAAAGAAGCAGCAGCGGCAGCAGCAGAAGAAGGAAAAAAGAGTTTTCCGGGCTACTCCCGAACCCGCCACACACTTTGCAGTTGCCCAATTTAAGTTGCTTTTGAAATTTAATGGCCAAAAGGAAAAGAGAAGCGAAGCAGAGAGCTATACACGCCAATGAATTATTTAAATACCAAGTCATTGACGAAGAAATTAACTTTTTGGTATGAATCCGTGCCAGCTTGAATTGAATTGAATCTTATCATAAAAATCAACCCAGTTTAGTGAAGTGTGAAGTGGGAAATTATGTCAAAAGTGCAGAGATAATAAATAAAACAAATGATAAATGCAAGTGACGTCGATGCTGCAACAAAATTGAGTTCAAGAGCTGCACTGCTTGCCGCGGGCTAAGCCAACTATAGTATACTGCATGCAACACTGAGCAGTACAGGAGGTGCAGCTGGTGGGTTAGACGTTTAGATGAAGCGCTACAAAATTATTGATTTCAGCCCGGAGGAGCGCAAAACATTGGCAATGCCAACAAAAACAAAAATCTGTCGACGCTGCCAAACAAAACGACGACAGAGTCATATAACAATCGAAGCAACAATGGCCACGAATGGAAACGGAAACAGGGCCAGAGCTGGTGTTAAACATGGCGGTTGAGAGAGGGAGCGCAACTTCAGTATGTTTTTAGTTAAAATTTCTCAATTTGCAATAAAAATTCCAGTTTTCTTTTTGGAATTTGTTTGTGCGCACAGCAGCAGTCGCTGTGCTGCTGCTCGCTCTCTATATGTCCTTGCAGCAAAAGGCTACCCGGCAATTATTATGCGTCGAGTGGAGTGCGTGCTCTGGCCCATGCCCATACCCATGCCCATTTGTTCTATGCTCTCTCTCCCTGTCTCTCTTACTGTTCACCGTGCGGTGCCGACAACAATTTAATATCAAAACATATTTTACTGGCATGCCAAAGAAGTTGAGGAATGCGTAACTGCTCAAGAAGAAGGACGAACCGAAGCGATAAAACGATAGAGCAATGAAGCGTTAGCAAAAAAGAGCGTAGCAGAAACGAAGGACCCTATGTTGGTTTGGTCCTGCCAATGCAGCATTACAGATTGGGTATGGCATAATGAAGCGATGAAGCGTGCCAGTAAACTGCTCAAATATGTGGCCAGCGTTTTTGCCGCAGTCCTCCAGTAGGACTACTACGGCTAAGTCCATTTTCGGGCATAATTATTTTAAAGCCATTGAGTATCTTGATATTTGCCACATAACTCTCTGGTTTCTGGTCTATGGTCTATGGTCACAAAGACACTCGCACATTGACACAAAAACTGTTACAGTGTACAGTGGTGAACTTTGGGATGCCCTTAGGTACAAGTTTGGACTACGATAAAATGGTGAAAAAATCTACAAAAAAGTTCATAATAGCACATAACTAAAATATTACAAGTAGCGAAAACTGGAAGTGGGACATAGTTTTAAAAAAAAGGATAAGATTACTATTGCAGAATTGATGGAATGATCCCAATAGCCAGTTTGGTAGCTAGGCTGGGCGTTTCTTAGGGCGTTAGGACGTACTTGTTGATTATAATGTCCACAGCTTTTATGGGCTTTGAGATCTGGGTTTTTTTGGGATAAAGCTATGTATCTTCGGCTTACAGGCTATTGTAAATAGATTATTAAAACAAACTAGTTGACAGATCGTGCTAGTTTTTGATATAGTAATTAAGGACAGTCTTACCAACTCAAAAAAACCAAAATTGCTGAAAAGTATTGAGCGCGGGCAGTTTTAATTACAATTTCCGGAAACTACAATACACTTCACTTTGAAGTGAAAAACCCGCCCCTAAGACCAAATCCTGGATCCGTACCTGGTGCTAAGTGACCACCAACTTCAGTAATAATGCATTTCGTTGCATTTATGGTTTGATCGATATGTATACGACCGAATCGGCTGTGCTCCGGAAATCGAAATCCATTAAAATATTCGAATTCGTTTTGAAACGTTTATTGCTGCTGATTTCACCAAAACTGATTTTTCATGTGATTTGAAATCGAATAATTTTTTAGAAGTGAAATCAAATCGAATAATAAAGAATAAATATTCTTTGTTCCTATCAATCATAATTTTCTTTCTGTTAATTAATGCAAGCTTTTCTCAAAGATTGATTTTTTTAATATTCAACATTCGGATTCGTTTTGAAGCCGCAAAAACGAATCCGAATAAAATTGCTCGGTTTAGTTTTTTCGGTTTTCGGCTGATTGTTTTGTTTGTTGGACTCACTTGACAGCTGGCTGGATTAGACGGACATGGCTCACATCCTTGCTGATCCTTTTAGTTTATACTTAAGGTCTGTTACATGCCCTTCTGCATTCGCCTAATACCCTTGATGCTTTGGCGGATGTAGGGTATAAAAATCGCTCTGAAATTTACTTAATTCGTGCATTATAGACCAACCACACATTGAGTTTGGCTAAATCAACTGCAGCCTGCGTCTGTCCGTCTGACTGTTTGTCCCTCTGTCCCACTATCACTAAATCTATCTTTAGCCAGTTCTGGGGCATGTTGATTTCGCTCGTTTCCGTCTCAAATGGATTTTGATTGTCCGCCCTGCTGCTGCTGCTTCTGATGCTGATGGCTGGAACGTGTCGACTGCCATTTGTCTGCACTCATTGCCCTTGGCTCTCGGTAGCTTCAAATGGCTTTCTTCTTTTGGCCGTGGGCCATTTGGCCAGTTGGCTCTTGGTCTTCTCTCGTCTCTTGTCTCTTTTGGTCTCTTGGCTGTTGCTTCGGGGCCATTTGGTTTTATTGTAATGATTTTTATTATTATAATATTGTTGTTGCTGCAACTTGCAGTTTACTACGTGGCCATCGCGCTTAATGAGTAGTTATATCCGCTTGTATTTCTTGATTATGCGACTGGGTCGGGGGGTCTGGTTCTGCAATTGGAATTGGAATTGTTGTGGATACTGCGGGCCTTACACACAATTAATTGCCATTTGTGAAAAAGAACTGCAAACACATACATTTTTTCTAATTTAATTTATGCATTTTTCATCATAATAATAATATTCATATGCGTATTTATGATTGCATGTTTATTTTATTTTATGCATTTTATATATAGTTTCAAGTCGAGCGAATTTATTTTATTTATTTTAATTTGTCGCCTCTTTTATATTTATGAATTTCCTTTTGCAGCTGCCACAACAAAGATAATAAAAATAAAAATAAGCAAAATAAGCACAAAATTCTGCAAATCCATAAAAAAAACTTTGTTCGCTCTTTTTTCGCTTTCGCTTTCTCTCGCTTTGGCTCTTTGAAATGAAATACATAATTAATTTTAATGCGCTTTTCCGTTGGTTTTCTCTGTCGAGGCAACAACAACAACAACAACGATATAGTCTCATACACAAAAAGGCATCCTTCTCATAGTAGTCCTTGCTTAGGGCATCCCCTCAAAGTTCTGCCCACGTTTTGCTTTATTATGGAAATCCAACAAATTATGCGATTGTTAAGCGATTTGAGGCAAGCCTCTAACCAACATTGGCTTCCACATAGTCATACAGCCAAAGCATTGAAAAAGAAATTCAACAAACTTACTTTAACTAGGAAATCTGCCAAATCTGGCTTAGGTAAAGCTCATAAATAGCTTTATCGCTAATTTATCCTCGGGACGCTGCACAGTGTAAGCAAAATTGGGACAGATTTTGAGTGAAGACAAAATTCGTTTCAATCCGTAGGCAAAGATCTGCGAGCTTACGTTGGATTAATCGCAGGTTCCTGTATATTTAAACCGCAGTTGCCTGTTGTGGCTTGCCATTGACTACTCCATTTGCTACGCCTGTCTGAAAAATATAAATCTCTTTTAACTGAATTTCATTCCAACAGCAATCCATCAGTGCGCCACGTATTTCTTTTAACTGACAAACAATCAAAAACAATTTATCGTTAAACTATCACGAACGCTATTGACCGAAAGTTATTTTTTTTTTTTGCGAGCTTAAATGCAATTTCTGGCATACACCCATGTGTGTCACTGTCCAGTAAAGCGAGGACATAATGGGAATTCTGGAAAGTGACACCATTTTAAGCATGTTCTTTTCTTGAACGTTTTCGAAAACTTTTTGCAGAAGTCGGGAAAAATGATTTAGGAGGGGTGATTAGAGTGTTAATCACTTATATTTTCTCAATGTTTTTTTCTGCCTTTTATTGTGTATTTTCTCAGCTCAGATTGGATCATTGTGGTAATGAATCATCTCACAAAGTTTTTCTGGTCTGATAGGCAGCCAATACTCGAGATGATTGGTGAGATGATGATTTCTAGAACGTAATTCTCTTGGAAACAATTAAGGACTAACCTGAAAGATATCGATAAAAACGGTTAGGTTAGTTGCGCCATTTTATGTAATGTCCACAGAAGTAAAGACTCGCCCCAGGTTGGGCGCCATTTTCTATAATGTCCACAGAAGTAGAGACTCGCCCCACGTTGAGCACCATTTTATGTAATGTCCTCAGTAGTAGAAACTGACGTATTAGTCAAGCCTCCTGTGGTCTACAAGCATAGAGCCAAACTCACTCAACAATCTACAAATCCCAAAACCTAACCGATGGACCAAAGGCTGTTGTCTACATAGGTGTGAGTAAATCCTCTACACTAGCAGATATGGGCTAATGTTGTCGGGGGATGCAGTCGGATGGGTCAACGAAGCCCCCCACCACTGTTTTTGCTAGCCGTAGTGCAAGGTCCCGACTGCATGCGCAATAACAAGGAAAGAAAGTGAAATGCATGGCTTTGAATTAAAAGGTTGGCAGGGAGAGAATGGCTGTTTGTAATTGGGTGGAATAGGCAAAGTCCTGGCTCACTGACCCATTTTGAGAACTCGGTAACAAGAGGCAGATCTGCTATGGGCAGATTTGCCAGACAGCTTAGAACTTCGAATAAGCGTTTTCCCAGATACTGGATGGAAATTGAGGGTGATCGCAATATCTTCGCAGCTACTCAGCTGTCAGGCATACAATGCACCCTGTCACCATTCTAGTACTGCTCTTGTGGAACAGCAGGAACATACTTTGCTCAGATATTGCGATAACCGATACAGTGTCCCATCCTCGATCTGCCTTGGATATAACTATCTCTATTAACTTGAGTACTATGTTAGTTATATTTCTAAAACCGAGTTGTTTTATTATCTCAAGAGATCATTAGTATCTGAGACGTGGAACTTTTTCCAGCAGTTCTCCGGTATGTCACGAAAACTTCTTCTTTGATAAAGATTTTCCTTGCCTGGTGTCTTTAATGGGAAGAGAGATGTTACACCCAACATTTAGCAGCCTTCTAACTAGAACTTTGTCTCAGCAAAGTCTCAGTCGAACTGATCTCAATGACAGCCAAGCTGATCCTCGTCAAATCTTATGCTCAAAGGTTTCGCATCGATGTTTTCTTTGGCTCACAAAAAGTTGTTCCTATGTTTGTCAGTGAACTCATGTGCTTCTCATTGCACATTCGGCATCTTTTACTTCGATTGTCCCACGTAACAAATGCTTCCAATCAGTACAACCAACCGCTTGCCGAGTCCCCGACAACCAGCAAGCACCGCCTGCTGGGCTTGTGCGTGTTCTTGAATGGTTGTTAGTTTGAGCGCTCGACTTTTATATGGGGTTTTTTTTTTCAAAACTCTTTTACGAGCTGACACTCCCCATACTCCCAATGCACTTGGAAACACTTTGACACACTTCAGAGCAACGCGTTCGCGAACAAATTTAGTTGAAGCTTCCGCTTCCGTTGTCAGTTGTCAGCATGGCAGCATACATGGTACACACATATTGACAATGATAACAGCCGGGAAGCAGGAACTGGGAGTTGGGAGTCAGAAGCCAGCAGGCAACATCCAATCGACATGGTGAGCGTTTGAAACAGCTTGGTACATATTAGCCCACTTTGAGAGCAATTGCTGGAATGATATATTGCTTGGCCTGGTGGGTGCCACTCTTTACAACAACAACAACATCAACAACACTACCAACACTAAAAACATTTCGATGATTATCAATTTGTGAAATTCGTTTGGTGTAGAAAATTGTTTACTCTTTTGCCAATTGAAATGAGTAAAATTTGCATTCACCAACATTGAAAACCGCAGGTGTAGAGCACACCACCTTCACACACCTCCTCCCTCCCAACCAGTGCTAGTAAATTGAAAATGCAAACACATACGTGGAAATTGAAGTCATTTGTGGAAGAAATCGCTCACTTCCGGATGTGTTCGCACGGTTTGGCGTGCTCGTTACGTACATACGTATTTGCTTAAAAGGATTAATGGTACCGAAATTTATTGAAGTTTGCCAATAAACGTGGCGAAATTCAAATTAAAATTGTCTGTGCTTTGCATATCCAAAACCCAGCTGCTGCTGCTGCTGTCATAGATTTCCGCGCTCATTTGTTTAGTTGTCAGAGCACGACTTTGGGCGCTTTTCTAGGGGTTTTCCGGGCTCCTGGTTTTGCTGAAAGCGCACTAAAAGCGCTAATAAAACACGCCAAGGCACTGCAAGACGGACGACCAAAGGGCGTTCCGCTATAAACTTGGCTAACTAGCAAATCCTATGAAAGTTGGTAAAGTTTTAAATGCAAACGAAAGGCGAGAAAGATAGAGAAAGAGAAAGAGGTAAAAAAAGGCGTAAAGAAATGAACAAAAGCAAGCAAGCAAAAGAAAGTTATGCAAATTTAAATGCAACAAAGTTGCAAGTTCTCAGTTTGCGGGTTTGTTTGCCTTCCAGTGATTTATATATGCATATATGTATGTATATATTTAGTACTTGTTTGTATGCCCTCTGACCTCTGCTGCTGCGCTGCATGTGAATTTATTATGTGCATTATGTAATGCTAAATGTCGCTTGCAACTAACAACAAGTAACAAATGCCTTGCCTAATAACACGCATACGTTTAGTATGCTCGTACATATACATATACAAATCGAGTTTTTCGAGATGCAGCAAATATCCAATACAAAATTAAGCGAGCGAAGGAATAAAAATGGTAGAGGAACAGTCTTTAGATTCTACTACGTCAAAGAGAGGACAAAAGCTCCATTAATTAATAATAATACATTTTTTTTTTATTTCAGGCATATCAAACAATTGCAAATTTGAAAGCACTTTAAACAAAAATAAAAAAAGTTGTTTTCTCTTGTGCTCAAATTGCAGTTTTTCGCAAATCTGACATGTAAAAAAATAAATAAAAAGTTAAATTTTTTTTTTCTTTTCTGCTCTTTCAGTTCTCGTGTTAATTAACTTAAAATTAATAGTTGCCATACACGTATTATTAAGGTAAGTCTAGAAATTTATTTAAAAATATATTTCTAACAAAGTTTTTTTTTTTTGATCATCAAACGATGTGAATCGCATAAAATAAAAGTATTAAAATAAGATTATGTTCCAATTTGAGTCATTTTTTACTTCTGATATAGTTCGCTCTGTCAACATTTATTTTCTATTTAGTGTGACCGTATATAACGATATAATTTTTTCCGCTAGGTGGAACATCGCTTCAAGTTTGTAATTGTCGCTAGATGGCGCATGCAAATTGTAATTTGTGTTGAATAATTCTATATTTTTTTTTTTATTTTATATATATTTTTAATGGCAATCAACCGATACAGATAAGGTTATGATCCAATATTGATGAAAAAAAAAACATTTAAATTTAATATTTATCTTAAAAAATAAGGAACTTTTTTAATAATTACAAATTATCGTCAAAAATATAAACATTCAAAAATAATTCCATATCCATCTCTGCTTTAGAGAAAAGTACTTCGTCGCGAGTCTGGATTTTCAAACGTCATACGTCTTAGCAAGAAGTGATCACACGTTAAAAATTTAATCAAATAAAGTTGAGTACACAACTTTTTGTACTAACCTTAGAGTGAGAACATTCATCTTGCATAAAGTTGTTCTCTCTTTCTTATTCTGTATCTCTAAAGCAAACCTTTTAATACTCGATTACATTCATACTGCTCTAGTTGTAAAAGCTTAAAAAAGTTTCTATCAAATATGGTGCAAAGATGGCGTGAAAACATTTTTACAAATGGCCGCAAATGGCAAAACTTATGCGAACACGCCCTCTTGTTTGTAACAAGTATCTATTGTATTGTTGAGCTCCCTGCTGGGAAGGGGAAATGCAAATTTCCAAAACTTGTAAATATTTGATAAGATAAAAGTTTTCGAAACTGCAATAAAAAAGCGTATAATATTTTGTAGTACACTACAAGGGTATGCAGGCAGCAGATTGCACTTCTAGGACTTGGGCTTAAGGGATAGTTTTAGATTAGAAGGCAAACTCTTTGCTCCCTTAACTATTAAAAGACGCACTCACACACACACACAGATGAAGACTTATAGTAATTAAATTTCAGCATCTAAGCACAGCTAAGGTCATCATTTTATGTAAGCTGAGCTCTTTGGTATGGTAGATTATGTCAGCCATGACTTTATGTGTGGCTTATACTCTAATTATTTATATGTGCTTTGTGTATATGCTGTAAATAAATGATTTGATGTCCGACTTTGATTTGCATAATCGACGATGCAATTGTTTTGCGACCACAATACCAAACACAATCGTCATCAATATTCAATTATTTATGTGGCATTGTCCCATTGAAATTCACTCCACTTATTTCTATTAATTTATAATTCTCATTTCCTATGCAAACGCAAATGCCATAACAAACTCATATATATACTAAATAGCAAAACATAAATTTAAGCATTTAAAATTTATTATACTAGTTGTATACTTGATATATTGCACACTTTAAGCCTGCTCTTAATATTGTTTACACATAATTTGGTTATTAACGGAGCGCAATGGGATGCAATTCGGTTCTGGGAAAATCAATTTCGATTGCAATCAATGACAGACGTTTCCAAGCAGCAACAACTTCCATAACTGTCGAATGTCTTTATTTCTTGATTTTCATTCAAAAAAGACCTTGACAATAGCTACAATAACAACAAAAACAAATGAACTGGTTACACTTGGTACATCCCGACGATGGTATACTCTGTGCTTCAAGCTTCACAGTATTCAACAGATCTTTAAGCATATTTTCAAAACTTTTTTTTATACTTTGCATTAAATTTAAATTCTCTATGAGGAAAAGTTTGCTGGTAAGCAGTAAAAATCTTTTGCTGAGGACTAGGAGCTGTATTCCCTGAAAATTATAAAAAAAAACGGAAAACGAAAGCGAAAAAATGCTATTCGTTTTTATTATTGCGTGCTGCCAATTTCACTTTTTTTTTGTGTTCCATATCGTCGATTTTTTCCTTACTCTTTGTTAGCACAGCTCTTAAGCTGTGTTTTCAATAAATTTATACAATATTACAAGGAAAGGTTTTTTTTTATGAATGATACGAACCATATATGAGCACGCTTGCCAAAAATTCGGTATTAACTTACTTAGGTGGCCTTCACAGCCCGTTACCGGGTTACAGCCGATCTCAAGAGCTCTCGCCAAGAGCCTCTGCTTCTAGCGCGTCTTCTCCAATTTATGTATTGTAGACAGGTTCTCCTCCACTTGCTCCTTCCATTGGAGACGCGGTCTCCCTCTTCGTCATCCGTCGTTGACTCTCGTTTCGAAACCTTTTTTTCTGGAGCTTCTTCGTCCATACGAACGACATGTCCGAGGCAGCGCAAACGTTATATTGTTATGCGCTGGACGACATCGATGTCGCCGTAGAGCTCATACAGTTCGTGGTGCATTCTCATGCGATAGTCGCTCCCAATACGGATTGGATCGAAGATTTTGCGAAGAATTTTTCTCTCGAACACTCCAAGCGCTGCTGCATCCGTATGCGACACAACCCAAGCTTCTGCGCCGTAAAGTAACAAGGGTAAGACACTCAGTCTTGTAGAGTGTAAGTTTTGTCTGTCGAGAGAGGGCTCTGCTACACATTTGCTTACTGAGCCCAATGTAACACCTATTGGCAAGTGTGATCCTTCGCTTAATCTCCAGGCTGATATTTTCGATGCTGATGGCGGAGCCAATGTATATGAATTCCTTGACAACTTCAAAAGTATATTGGTCAGCTACAACGTGGGATCCTAGACGACGCGTATCCCTGTGCGTAAACAGCATATACTTCGTCTTGCCCTCATTCACCGCCAAACCCACTTTTGCTGACTCCTTTTCGATTGACAGTGACATCTCGCTTGCAACGTCCAACAATATAAATATCATCAGCGTATGCAAGGAGCTGGACACTTTTGTAGAAAATAGTGCCATTACGATGGACACCGGCCTTTCGCAACACCCCACCCATTACAAGATTGAAGAGGTCGCACGATAGAGGGTTTTTGGATTTAATTGGAAAAACAAAATAATCAAAAGTTTTTATTATCTATACATACCTTAACTAAAATTGGCATAAACAGAATACCTACAAGAACATCAAAGAATATTTAAAAAATTATTTCAATTTAAAACTCGTACACATTTTTACATATTTTGCTAATTCGTTTCTAAATTCTCTGAACAATGTAGTCGGATTCAAATCGCATAATAAAAATTGTTTTGTTTAAATTGGGAGCACAAAACAAATGGTTTCAAAACGAGTACGAGTAAAATGTTTGGATTTATTTTTCGGAGCAAGGTCGAATAATTTTTTGCAATAACTCTCGAAGTTCCCCACAGATTTAATTAAATTTGCTTCAATGGAGAATTTCATGTTCTCAGTTCAAAATCAGGCTAAATCGTTGTCTATTTTACTCCAGATCATTTTCGTATATAGGGTTGTTGGGACTTATACACAGAGTATTTTTTTACACAAACCTGATATACCCAAAGTACAGGGTATAATAACAACAACAGCTGTAGCAGACATATCTATACCTTTAAATATCTTCACGTGTGTGTGTGTGTGTGTGGAAATTATGTTTTTCGCTTAAAAAGGGAAATACTCATTGCACATGTACTGCAATATTTCGCCCACTTCAATTATGCAAATTGTATGTGTATGTCAGAACCAATTCGCATTTCCTCAATGCGAATCTCTTAGTGGAACCAATATGCGATTATGATAAACACGAAATAAATTCGCGAACTTTGTGCAGAAGGAGAAATAATTATGAAAAACGGAAACTTGATTTAGCAGCAATTCGAACTCACAGTCGAATAGAATTTTGCCGAGACTCTGAATCTGAGGCTCTCCAGAGTGAAAAGTGTTACTTTAATTTGTTAAAACAACTATTTAGATTTAGAAATATTAGATATTCCATAAACATAAAATAAGATCATTTTGTTTCGAGGTGCTTTATGGTTTTGAAAGTGTGGGTAAATGGGTGCGTTCTCATGTTTTTTTTATGTAGTTTTTTAAATATTTCAAAAATATTATAATAATAAATAATATAATAAATAAAAATCAAAAATTGTTTTAAATAAATAATTTAAAGATGGCGTACATTGCAATATTATCCGGTATATTGCTTAAGAACTCAAAAGAAAATAGATTGCCCTCGGAACAATAAATTTGGTCACGATATCTTCATAAACAAGCGAAACACATAGAATTTCGTACCAATATCGTTTTTTTGACCGTTCCTATGGGAGCTAAATGATATAGTCAACCGATTGTGACCAAATTCGGTACAGAGCTTGTGAACTCTAAAAAACTTTCGAACATTGAATTTGAGTACGATATGTTCATAAGCAAACGAATTATCCATCTGAAACTTTTATTTTTTTCAAAGTCCTCTGAAACACCACTATGGGAGCGATTTAATATAGCCCCGGTATTAAAATGATAAAATAAACTTGTCTCCACTGACATAATTAGGAATCAACTCACTTAGGCCAGAGAATTGGCCCGTTGTGATACCGCTGGGTGGGCCTTACACCTCCCTTCCCACACTCACGAGGTTCCCTATATGTTTTAAAAATCACGCCCATCCGGCGGCTTAAATAAACCTCGAGAGGCTTCTTGGACTCTTTTCCGAGAGCTGGGATAGGTCATAAAGGACATATGATTTTAGTAATCGGAGCCTTGTCTTACACAACCCAGGGCACTGACAGAATAAGTGCTCCACCGTCTCCAGCTCCTCCTCATCTCCACAACTTCTACAGAAGTCATTGTGAGGTGCGTTGAGCCTTGATGCATGGATACCCACCAGCCAGTGTCCGGTAATGGCTCGGATTACTGTCGAGCACTGAGCTCTATTTAGATCGCAAAGTTGCTTTTTTCTCTTTTTGCAGTATACCGGCCATGTCTGCCGTGAGATTCTACACGTGTTCGATATCCGATTCCACGCTTGATTAGCAGCTAGAGCAAAGTGGTTCTTAATACTCAATTTACAGCTGGCCATAGGTATACCCAGACGCTTCTTGTCCTGAAGGAAGATGCTGGTAGTTCCTCTTCTTGCCAGTTCATCCGCAATGCAGTTGCCCGCAAAATCCCTGTGTCCCGGGACATTGATCATACTTTAGGTAACTTTGGGGGTCTTCGACTTCTTCTTCTTTATGTCACATTTCTGCTTGCACAAACTTAATATACCCTTTGTTACATGGTGTAAATATTGGAAGTAATAAACAAAACCAAGAATTCTCATTTCTCTAAAAGACAATATCTCCATGTTTAATATTATTGAATAAGTGTGAATAAACATTTGTATACAAATGTAAATATTCACATGAAAAATATTTTTACGGATTTACAATTATATTCATCTCGTTGCCACAAAAAAGCTACTAAAATTGTACACAGTGTCACATGATCTCTATATGTAAGCTCTCCACACTAAAAGCAACAGTTCAAATTCTTAAATAATTCACAAATCAAACGTTGCTTTCTGTTTACACTATCTCTCTCTGTTGATGAAAAAATCAAAATAATTTGTATGACGTCACAAAATTAAAATAAACACAAAAACAAAAACTTATTATTATTTTTTGGAGGTTAGAGATAGTTGTTGTTGTTGTGGTCAGAGATAGTTGTTGTTGTTGTGGTCAGGTGCTTCTAGTTCATCAAACGTTGTTGTTAGGCGTCTTATCAAATGCTGGCAGTAGCATAAACTGCTTATCGTTATTGACGAATAATTTCGAAGTGTGTTAAGTGGGACCTTTGCCGCTCGCTTATCAAGGGCCGAAATAGCTCAGTTGGGAGAGCGTTAGACTGAAGATCTAAATGTCCCTGGTTCGATCCCGGGTTTCGGCAATAAATTTTTTTACTTTTTAATGTTTTTTATTATTTTTTTATTTTAACTATTATTTATTTTTATTTTAATTATTATTATTTTTTTTTATTTATTATTTATTAATTATTTGAGTCAAAAGAATTTTTTAATATTGTTTTATATGCAGGGTATTATTAATTAGTTAATTGCTTCAATTTAGCTTAAAAAGGTTAATAAAATGTAAAAACTGAAAATTGCTTTTATGCTTAATTTCTTTAGTTGCATCAAGCTTTAAATATTGACGTTATTTTACCAAATGGAATCGGAATTTACGAATTATCAAGACTGTTCCGGTTTTCATTTTCACCATGATTCGGTGAAAATAAATTTTGTCTTTGGTGTTAGGGCTCAAACTTTAATTACTGAATTGATTTTAATATGCGTCCAATAACTTAAAAACGCAATTGAAACATTGGTATTTAGCTTGTGATTTAATGGAATTTAGTATTTCCCAACTTTTATTTCAAGGTTTTGATTTCATTATACTCCTTGGGAACCAGCTTAACAACTTTTTAAATATTCATTCCTGTATAACTTCCGTAACTTCAAAGCGATTTTTAAGCGAAAAGATTTTTTAAAAATATTTATTGTTAATTTGAAATATATGCAAAATGTCCATGTGGCTTTGCTTAGAGTTCTAAGTGAGACTACTTGATAGTTTTGGTGACTTTTATCTGGATGCAGGATAGTGACTAAGTAGTACAGATGCCCATATCTAGAGCACTTAGTTTTGCAAAGTTTCAGATAAAATCTATATTTAGATGGTTAGAACTATTAAAGCTGGTTGAAAGCAAAGCAAATATCGACGCAATTCATTTCAAGAGGGATTATTATCAGCTAGTTGGTAGATCTGTCAGAGGGACGTATCGTGAACGCGAGGCTTGTGACTAAGAATACTTTTATACTTTGCTTCTTTTTGAAAACTTAACAAAGTTATGGATACCTATAAAATGATTTTAATGCGTCTTACGATATTTACGAAATCACGAGAAGACTCGCATAAACTTTGCATCTTTGCGATTTATTCGCCGTCTTTCATTATGTGTGCGTTGAAATTTCTGTCTGTGTGCTGCATATTATGCAAACCAACAGACGACGACAATGGCGAAAACGTTGCAAGGAAAAGCGCATCAGTGTTGTATGACATGCAATTAACATGGCTGGTGGTGCGACAACCACCAAAAAAGGAAACGAAAGAAGAACGCAAAGAGAGCAAAAGAATAAAATGGAAACAGTTAGGCAAGCCCAATGACAGCAAGAACCGAAACCGTCCAAAAAGTTGTCACATACGCGCCAAAGGATCTCATTATAATTTTCTTCATTTCAATTTTTCGTTTGCTATTCAATTCGTTCAGCACGTTCATTAAAAGCAGCAACAGCATCAATGTGTCCCTTAAGGCATTTCCCATTTCCCAATTTTTCGTATGGTTTTTTTTTTGTGCTTGCTGCCTTATAACTGTAATTTAATTAACATGAGCTGCGTCCACTAACTGAAAAAGTCGCAAAAAGTTTGGACCAGTGACATTTGAATGAAGTTGTCAGCGTTGGACTTCATCATTTGTAAGTAATGTTAAGGTTTCGTCTTTTGTGTGTGACGTGAGTGCTTGTGTGGTATTAAAGAACAAAAAAAAAGCATATTAGTTCCAACCACTCCAAAACATTTTCATTGTGGCTCATAACTGGTATGGTTAGTATAGAGCGAACTGGAATGTTGCTCTAAAACTGATCACTTGTTTCTCTAATGTCTAGCAGATGTCTCTGAGACGCTTGTGTCTTGTGTATAACGTGCCTATCGCATATCTATGACTTGTCTAGCACTAGCCTAGCACATGTCCATCACGTGTCTGTCAAGTACATAGATATCACGTGTCTGACGTATCTATAACGAGTTTTTAACGCGAGTATCACTTAGCTACCAAGTCTCTGTCCCAAGTCTATGAGTATCACATGTCCATCTTGTCATATCACATTTATATCACGAGTCTACCCCGTGAGTATCATGTGTCTATCTTGCGACTTTCACATGACTATTTGGGGCTCTTATTTTGCTAACGTGTCTTTTACGTATCTATCACGGCTCTATCACGTGAGTATCTCTTGACCATCATATGCTTGCTTCACTCTCTACCACGTCACTATAATGTGTCTTCCACGTGTTATAATAATTGAATTCCCATAAAAAAGACGTAAAAGTATCATGAAATTCGTATTGTAAAATATTATTTTAGCAAACCTTTGAAATTGGAATAATTCATAAATCTTTTAATAATAGACATCATGTCAATGCATTTTTTCAAACACGATTTAGCGTAATCGAAAGTTAAAAGTAAGAGTAATAATTTTTGTTAAACTACAGTCAGGGCTTACCTAACTGCTGCGACTGTTATTTTGTGAACCAGTCCACAACTAGTTGTGTTCGAAGTACTAGTTTAAACTGGTCATAGTCCACAAAATATGCGCAGCGTTTTTAGCTTGTCGATTTCTTGGTCCTTTGCTATTTTTGTGGTCTGTGGCTGGCCCAACTATCCCTGGGCTTGAGCTAATCCCCAGCGCAAGTTGTCCAAAGTAGATTTCACAAGTTGGCCTAAAGAAGTGTTAACTCAATCAATGCGTGCAAATATTGATGCAAATATGGTAGCGAGCCTTTTACCAAGAACCCAGAGCTAATAATTATATTGTATGCAGGGCAGATTCCATTAGAAACTTTGGTAGAAGTTAATTTAACTTTAATTAGACTAAGGCCGAGTAAATTTATTCTCTAGTTTATGCCATTTTCATTTGCCAAATCCCTAGAAGCCCTATTAATTGGCCTGCCGCCTAGGGCAAGGCACAACGAGTCGACTCAACTTGGCTCGGCTCTAGTGACTCGTTTGGACTCGATTTAATTACCAAATTTTTAATGCGCTGTCTGTCTCTGGAGACTGGTAGTTGTAGTTGTAGACATAGGAGAGTCACTACTTGTCTTTGAGTCCCCACTGGTTTGTTGACTTTACAGTCTGGCAAACCGAAGCCGTCGATTTGAAAGTGGGTCAGACTTTATGCTCTGTGCATGCATATTGCAAAGCTTGTGGGGAGAGCTCTCCCCCCCCAAAAAAATAGGCATAAGCTTATCCAACTTATGTCAGACGGAGCAGAGCGACAGCGAGCGAATGTTAGTGTGACCAGCTTTAAGAGCGCAGCGCAAACCAAAATGCTGTGCATTAAAAACTTTGGAATCCTGACTGGAAGAGCTAAGCAAAGAGCAATTCAATTTAATTAGCGGTGCAACGGCAACGGTAAATTCGCTGCCAGCTGGCTTTTACCGTTTCACTTGGCTTTCATTTGCCGCGGGTTTAATGGCTCAAGTTTTATGCATGAAGCATTTTCCATTGAAGCGAACTCGAATTGGCAAGAAAACTTAACGAAATGTGCCATGAAATGTGCGCAATTTAAAAAATTTCGGAAAAAAATTAAAGTTGAAATTGGAGCAACGTTGGAAATGGAAATCAATATTGATGGATCGTATCACGTGTTGACTTCGACTGCCCGGGGCGGGTTTTTTTTTTTTTTGTTTCGGTTTTTCGTGGAAATGGCCAAATTTTATATTTCTAAACTGGCAGCTTACATTTCTTATTTGTACTTATTGATTTGATGAAGTTGGCATGATTTTTGTTTTCTTTGCTCATTATTTGTATTTCCATTTTGTGCGTTGTGCCTTTTGAGCTGCTGCCATTTTGGCCATATTTTTATTTTTTTCATTTTTGTTTTGAAATTTCCATTTACATCAGCATTGGAATCAGACACATTGACGTTTTCATAAGTGTGTGAGTGAATGACTTAGTGTGTGTGTGAAAATGTGTGTGGCAAGGCTTTTACTTTTTCGGATTTTTGCACAGTTTTTGCGCTAGAGGAGTCTGCCACTTTGAATAACAATTCTGCTGAAAGTTTGTGCGCTGCTTTTATGAAGACGCAATAAAAAAGTTACTTTATGTGGTGTCTACGAGTGTGTGTTTTTCTAAGTGTGTGTGTTTGTTTGTGTCTGAGTGTGTTTCTTAAGTGCGGCTTGTTGTGGTTTGGAAAATGTAGATTTACCTTTGCAGCCGCTCTCTCTGCCTCTCTGCCTCAGCGTCTCCCTCTGTTATTTTGACATTGGCAGCAGCACTCGTAAAAAAGGCAAAAATATTACACACACATACCCACACCAACACACTCACACATCAATATTGCGGCAAAGAGAAATGCAAATAAAGCACCTGCATAGCAATGAAGTGCTGCCAACTCTTTGCATGAGTGTGTTCGTGTATGTATGTGAGTACCTGTGTGTGTGTGTGTGTTTGTGTACCCATTGTAGTTTGATTTCAAACAAAGGATTTATGTACAAATTGTAAGCTCCATTGATGGCTACCATGAAATATGGCAACGATGTCTGTTGCATAAATTTTCCGAGTCCAAAGCAACAAAGTGGCTAAATGCAGTTGCTCTATAAGACCGTACTCTAAATAAGCCTCTCTCTTGTAACTAAGTATATTGCTTGACATATGTTTGAACACTTAAAGTAGCTTTTTTAACAACATATTACATAACGTATGTACATATATACTGACATTTGCTTTGGTGTGATCGGATACATAGACATTATTGTACGAGTATGTTAACCAAAATGCCAGAATGATGCCCAGGTGTAATTTTTGCATTTAGCCTTCAATTTGCGCGGAATAACACACGCACACAGTGCACAGTGGTCGGATTTAAATTTTTTTGGCACTACCTGCAGTGTCCCGTAAGCAACCCAGTAAGTATTCTAAGGAAATTTTTGCCCAAGTTTGAGATTTTCTTGAACCTATTCAAATTATAGAAGCCGAGGAGCTTTTAGACAATCGTAAACCAGTCGTGCTTAATCCAGTGCGAGTGTTGTTTAATGGTGTGTCTGCCAATACCGCAAAAGGGTTTAGGCCCTATTAGTGGCTTCGCAGCAATAGAATTTGTTTTCGAGCCTTTCACCGCGTTTTTATCGGCCGGACTGTCCGACAAAACTAGGATTTCCCTACGCTTATGCTTCCTAAATATGTTTACTCCCAAGCCGGTGCCTTCTTTTGGTAAAGACCCGCGCGTAAACTTCATGATGCGACTGAAAGATTCTACGCGGTCACACTTAAATTGGCGAGACTCTGGGGTCGCAGTGTTCGGCAGTTGTCAGAGCGATCACCGGACACTGGCTTGTCGGAACTCACGCGACCAGAATGAACGCTCCGAGCAACAACTTTTGCAGAAGTTGCAAAGATGAGGAAGAGGCTGAGTCAGTACACCACTTCTTCTGCTCCTTTGAGGCTCTCAGTAGACGCAGGAATAAGTACTTGGGGAACTACTTTCTTCATAACTTAGCGGAGCTAGCATTTATATGACCGAGAAGGATAGCAAGCTTCATTGCAGCACCGGGATGGGAATCTTTTTAGCGTGTTCACCTCAGGAAAAGGGTTTAAAGAGAGATCCGCGGTTTTACAATGGGCCGGTACAAGCCGAAGCGTACTGGCTTTAGACCAGCAGCCGCCCTTACCTACCTAGGGCGGCATATACATTATGAAACATTTATAATAAAGCCTTTAATATATATTTTTATTGTAAGCCGTTTAGGAACCACGTGGCGCTCAAACAGTTCAAACAAAGAATCCAAATTTTCGCCATCTCGAACTGAAAATTTTGCATGAAATGTAAATATTCGTATTGTATATGTACATATCTAAAAAATTTACCACTATCTGTTCTACCTATCTCATCTAATCTGCCCGAACATGCCGCCCTTTGTTGCGTCACCATTATCGCATTGTTTGTGCAAATAATGTAAATAATGGATAGCTCCTGAAAACAAAGCTGCTGATTTTATTGGGACCGTCTTTAGTTCAACCCGAAATACCATATCATATAAATTTGGCAGAATAAATCATATTTCATTAAGACGGACACACTGTTCGCTCCTGAAGCTTTTGAGTTACAAAGTTGCTTGGAAGCATTTCAGACTGCAGCGTACTGGCTTATCAGAGGTACTTTTCATCATACGAAAGTTGTCCCTTTTTTGTTTTAGGAATTTTAGCGCAAAGAGTAGCATAGGCTCGTAAAGTTTAAGCAACAATATATAAACATAGTTGGTGTGTCTCTCCATATGAACAATGATCATGGTAACTTGGGAAATAGTAGATTAAATATCTCGCACCATCTTTTCCCGTTGCTTCATCCTGACAAACTTGCCACTTGCAATATAAAATTAGATTTTATGTCACATCAAAATGCGATTCCCACCACTGTCCAATGGCCTGAACTTGGACTTGAACATAGATATGTATATGGCTATGGCTATGCTCTATGTAGTCTATTTTCGGTTAGCAAGCTGTTTTGGTCTTAAATTTTTATTGCAACGAAAGCGGAATCTTTGGTAATTGCTCTCTGGACGCACATAAAAAAATGTGTAGCCAAGTAAGCAGAAGAGCTTGTTAAAGCAACCAGCTAAGACAGCTGGAACAGGTAAGATGACGTCCCACTTCCTCAGCCTCCACTTTCTCACCAAGAGCATACGCAAATAGCCCCAACCAACCAAAGCGATAGACTAAACTATTACAAGCTCTGTCTAATGCTCAACACAAATACACAGACAAATGCCAATGCAGGTGAGTATAGTATCTGTGTGTGCCTTTTAGTATTTGCCTCGTTGTGTGTTTGAAGAGGCCCTTGAGAATTTACTGCTCACTTGCTTGCTACATGGCTCTCTACATAGGCTACAGCCAAAGCAATCTGTGTCTTTCGCCTTGGAGGTGTTAACTAGTGGCCAGTGCAGTGTCTCGCCTGCTTCATCTCTATCTCTCACACTTTCTGCTGCCACATTTTGCTGCATGAAATTAGCTAAAACCTAAAGCCCAGCCTCAGCATAAAGTTGTAGGAAAAGTTTTTCGCCTAATTGGAAATGTCTTTGAGCGCGGCATTCAAATAAAATAAACCCAAACGGCTACTCCATAACTCTCTGACGGCAACAACTGGCAACAATTGCAAATTGACAAGCTTATTAATCGGCTAATCGCCTTCAAAAGTTTTATGTAAATCTGCTCAATTAAAATGCGATTCTACGCTGTGTGTGAGGCAAAGTTTTTGTGCCAAAAAAGTTTTTGATTATAGCCCAAAAGAGTTGGCTTTGCTGATTGGCTCAAAATTGCCTATAAATTTGCCAAATGCTGCCAAGTATTTTGTGTGAATTTGAAAATCTGTCGCATTGTGGCTGCCAACTGTGCGTATGATTAATATTCATGTTGAAAATATTTTTTGCCTAATGCTAGGGGCCATTTGAAGCGCGTTATTTTGCCACGCTTTTTGGCCAACACTTTGTTACTTGGCTCCCGCTCTTTAATCCGACTGTTTGCTTTTTTAACATCATAAATACTTGGGCATAAAGCTGATACAAAATGGAAATGGCCCAGAACACTGTCCAGTCAACACAAAAGCAGCCACAGCTGCACGTTGCAGTGTCGCCAACGCACAGTGGAACAAATTGTAAATTTGACAGCATTAAATGAAGACTTGAAAAAAAGAGCAAGCTTGATTCGCTCTCTGAGATTTAAAATGTAATTTTTGACATCTTAGCTTCTTTTTTAAGCTAATCCCTATAAATTGTACATATGTATATATAACTGATGTATGAATATTATGATGAATAAAGAATAGATTAATTAATAAAAAAAATGATATGTAAAAAAAAACTTTGATAGTTATAAATTTGCACTGGGAAAAGCCTCTGTTGGGAAAGTCGCTTGGTGGAAAAATTTTAAAAATTTGTATTTTTTTTCAATGTCAAAAATTTGTTGCTTCAAAAATTCCTATATTTTTGTCATCGCCGCTTGTTTTTAAATAAAATTAATTTTATTAGAGCTTATCTGAATGATAAGCACTGTATAGGATTAAAGTGGAAACTTGCTATTATACTTTTATTTTATTAATTATTAGTCAGTAAATGTACTTGGACAGATTGTAACTATGATGAGATATTGACGAATAACTGAAATAAGTACCTAAAAGCAGGTTTTCCGAAAGTATCTCTAAAACAGTGCTTAAGAAAAAAAAAAGGTTGCCATTTTCGTGCTTCTCAACCCCAAATTACCCTAAAAACCACTTTTTTACGAAGTTTCCTTTTTCGTGTAAACTAGTCTAATAAATGACTGGACTTATGAGAGCTCAGTTCCTAAAAACTACCTGGAACTAGGGATTTTCCCAAAAAAAATCAATATTGACAGTATCGGTATCGAATTTTGTATGCCTTTATTTTTTAAAGAAAGAATTTAACAAAATGGTGGTTATTGCTCTACAAAAGAAAAAAAGAAAATATTCCGAACATATTAAATTGAGATAGGAGTAAGGAGATTTTTTTGCAAAAACAATTTCAAGCGCCAAATGTAAAACGATATTTAGCTCGCTACCGATACTAAGCAAACTGGTATCGGATCGACGATAAGTCGAGAACCAAAATATCGATATCGAATATTCTCAGTACTTCGATATTCTCGATATTAAAAGTACCGGAACATTCTTTGAATCATTCTTCTTGAGCTTTTCCTCAAGACTTATTTCGAGATCTAGATTACCAGGTAGAGCGTAGTTTGCGTCTTGACACCTAATCACACCGAGGTGCGAGTTTTTTTCTCATTTTTTTTCTCATTTAAAGTTTTGGTCTGGAAGATGCGTTTGTTATAAATCCGTGTTTTATTAGGGAGCCATTTTAGTTTTTCAAATGAGCACCCTGTTTTTTAATGACAGCTTATTATAAGCGCTTAAAAGCTGGCCTATTTTTCTTGACTTGTTAAAATGACTACTTTTCACATATACTGGTGAAATGACAATCTCCCATAGAGAGTGCCTCAAAGATATTTTTGGGCGACTTTAGACGACAGAAGTTTAACTTGTAGGATTAGAGCAGTAGTGGGCAGTCTCTCAATTTACATAACTCGCAAGGCTATTGCAACAAAATCTGCAGCAGCGCATTCGGTACACGCACATGTGTAAGTGTGACAATTTTCTCTCTCCTTTGAGCATGATCGTCGATCTTGCGCTCTTGTGCGCTCTTGCTTACTGCGCTGCTTAGTCACACAAAGAAATGTTTGTTTGTATGAGTTTTGCCCACCACTGGATTAGAGCATATGTTACAGCAGCCCGTCTTGGAATCCTCTGCTGAAGAAAAGTCCTTTGTAATTTTAAAAAAATTGAACAGGTTATAAAAAGTAAAAACTGAGCGGGAAATTATTTTATAGCAGTGGTCGGCATAATATACTCTCACATTTTAGCTTGCGTTTGATGGATTGGCGCAGTGACGTCATGACACTTCGCCACAAGCATTGGCATTGCGGCCTCGTGTCTGTTGCTGTGCATACAAATGCATGCGACGTGTATCGTATGTGTCCCACCACTTATCCGTATATACGGACCGTGCCGACTACTGTTTTATAGCCTTCTGCAACTTATACTAACTCTAATATTAAGGACAAACATATATCTTTAAAAAAATTTACGATTTTACTGCAAGTCGCCAAATAAGAATAATATGATATCACAGAATAAACATTTTGTTCCACTGTACTCTCTGGGCTTATACCTTAGCCAATAACAAACAGAGCAATCTGCTGAGAATTTAATTTCCCGGGCTGTTTTGTCTTCGCTCCTGGCTTCTTGCACATGGCATATTATTTTGGCATTTCCTAAGCCAGCGGTAAACCAACCTTTCTCTGTCTCTCTTCCTTTTAGCTCTCTGACCATTTACCTACTAGCTCTTTCCACCTACCAGCTCTCCCGCGTGTTATTGTCATTTAGTTTTCACTTAAATTCGCTTTTTCATGTTGCACGGTGAACAACAACAACAGCCAGAAACTTCTAACAATGCCACAGTTAACATAAGCTTGCAACTTTATAAGGTTGTTGCACGTGTCTGGAGCTTTAAGCAACACTCTCCAGAGCTCTGTAGATTATGTGGTCAGCATTACTCAGCCGTGAGCTTTATGTTATGGCGTATATTTATATTCCAATTTGTTTACCTGTTGGTTGGTTATGTAAATTTTTGACCACAATCCCTACTTAATAAGGTGTAGCTATATTTAAGATCTTTGGTTGCTTTGGATCTGCTTATGGTATTACGGAATACTACTGTTCAATCAAAACTCAATCAAAACTTGACTTGATATGCCAAACACGTTTCACTTTTTTGTTTTTTTTATTGATTGTTTTTCACTCTTATTGCAGTTTCTGGGTGTGTGTGTGTGTTATATGTGTGTGGGGGGTTTATGTGTGTGTGTGTGTCTGCTTGTAATATCAATTTGAACTTTTAAATCCCCTGGCAAATTTATTGAATTCATTTTACGGTTTCAAATAGAAACAAAAGCAGCAGAAGTAACGTTGCTTTTCATAGTATTACAAATATTTGGTCGAAATGTATGCAGCCTGGTCAAGCTTTGTTGCCAACTTTTGAAGTTGTTCAATTGTTGTTGGTATTGTTATTTTTGTTCCTGCTCAACTAAAATACCTTAACAAAACTTTTCGACAGTTTGTTATGCATACTTTAAATACCCTATACCTATACAATCAAGGCTGCTCTAGGTTTGGTTAAAGCTTGTAACCTGCAATAGAAGGCGTGTTGGATCATACGCTCCAGTTGTAACATGTTCGCGTATTGATAAGACCATGTTGGTCTGTTGGACTACTAGGAGAACCACAGGTAACAAAATATTTTCTTAAAGCTAATTTTTAAGAATTTTAGATGGAAAATTAGAATGTACATAAAAGTTGTATGTATTATGAAAAATTAGAAATAGCTAGAAAGGATGCTTAAACAAAAATTCAAGATTTTTAGAAAAAAAAATCTTAATCTCATTTCGTATTCATAATAATTATAATTATGTGTGATAATATTTGTTATAATCAGGTCCGACGAGAGGGGTGGTGGAAGGGGGGATTCCCCCCGGGCCCGGAGTTTTATCAGGGGCCCGGTGTAATTACTGTCGTACTGACTTGACTTAAGCTAAAGGTGTAATAGAGGGGCCGGTACATTTTTCCCCCGGAATAATGTAATAGATATAGAATATGTGTACATTAGGGTGGGTCAATTTGTGAAAAAGTTATGAGTTGAAAGAAACAAAGAATTTCAAAGTAGAAATTTTGAAAAAAACTAAAATAAGCAAAAATATTCAATTTTTATTAATAGTAGAGTAAATAAAAAAAAAAAACTTTTTTTCGTCTCAAATTTAATATAATTTATGAACATCGTCAAAGAATACGCCCCAAAACACACATCCCATCCATTTTTCCAACGCTGAATATTTTGGGAAACTTCAAATTTGAGATTACACTATGAAAAAGTGAAATATTCGTCGATTTACGCAATATTTGTCAAAAATGCAGTCCTCGACCTCCAAAACCACCATATAAACATTTAGGTAGAGAAAAAAAAATCTATTTTTAGAAAGTAGGCGACTTGAAATTAATTTCAGACCTTTATTTCTTGGGCAATGTTGTTAAGTATGACCCATAGAAGCAAAATCACTGAGAGCCTTGATACCGAAAAAAATTGACCCACCCTAGTGTACATGGATTTGAATTAAAGGACGTCTAGTTTCCGAGATATAGCCATTTGAAATTTGGAAAATGAACTTTCTCCGATTGGCTTAATATTCGTTCCTTAAGTAGCTGGCGACGCAACTGATACGAATCCGGACTCCGTTTTGCTCTAGGACGTCTACTTTTCGAGATATAGCCATTTGAAATTTGGAAAATGAACTTATCAGCGACGCATCTGATACGAATCGGGACTCCTTTTCGCTCTACGACGTCTAGTTTCCGAGATATAGCCATTTGAAGTTTGGAAAATGAACTTTGTCCGATTGGCTGAATATTGGTTCCTAAAGTAGCTGGCGATGCAACTGATACGAATCCGGGAATAATGTAAGAAAGAATAACATAAGATATTTTTGGTGCTGTTGACGTTTTTCAAAAGTGAGCCTAATATGCAAAATAAAATTTGGAATGTTGATATTTTTTATCAAAGTAAAGCTCTCAATCCGTTTTCCTAGATCCAAGAGCTGGATCACATAAGAAATATTTGGAAGCAAAGCTTTTAATCTGCTCGTTCTGCCAATGGATTTATATAGAGTATCCTACTGTTGAGAAACCTCCAGGTTGATGCAAGGTTCGGGCTCTCTTGCTGCGTATGAGCCGCAGCTGAAGTTTGTTGGAAAACGTGTCTCTGTCATTTGGTACGTGTGTGTGTGTGTGAGTGTGTGCAGGTTAGTTGTGGCATTGTTTAAACAACAACAGCTGCTTTATAATACATACAACTAAAAGACATTGTTGCCTGTTTCTTCTGTTTTGTTCTTCTGTTGTTCTCTACTGTTCTGTTCTGTTCTTTTCTGTTTCTGTTGTTATTGTTATTGTCTTGCCAGGTATTTTGCAATTCAATTTTGTCTAATAAAGCTGGGCCAGCTGGCAACCGTTGAAAGTTTCCTAGTTCCTCTCAAGAACAGGTTGCAGGGAATAGGTCAGTTGTGCCACAGTTTCCGCTGTCTCCACAGCCCCCCCCCCAAAAAAAAGACACACACAAGTGGCTTGCTACGCTACGATGTAAAACTGACATTAAGCTCTGGTAAAAAACCTATTTTAATAAACCCCATGTTGAAGCATGGAGGCTTCATTACCGCTAATCAACTCGATTATGCGAGTTTTTGTTTGCATTTTGGAGGATTACGAGCAATATGTGCGTGAAAATGCCGTGAATATGCTAATAACCAGGCCAGAACTAAAGCGTTTAATAAACATATGCACAACACATACGCACACACAAACACACACCTATGCAATGTGTGTGTTTATTTGTATGTGGGAGTAAATATTTGGCGTGCCACAAAATCATTGTGGAAATATGCAAACTATGTGCGACAATGAAACATTTTGCATAAACAGCAGCGGTTATAAAAATACAAATATACAAATAAACAAACACACACACAGATATAAAGTACATATATGCATACAAAGTATAAACGTAAATGCAAATATATTTTCATACGTGTGTGTGTGTATTTGTGCGGGTGTGGATACATTTGACCAGAAACCATTTTGCATAGCACAACACGTAGCGCAAAAAGCGCCAAAAAGCGATTTACATTCAAACCAATGCGGCTTAAGGCCCTCCCCACCCCCCTTTCACACAAACAAACAAAACGCATAGCCAGACCTTTTACAGTTATGACCAGAAATATTTCTATTTATTTATTTGTTTTGGCCAAAAGTTGTACATGCAAAAATTCAACAAACTGCAACAGTTTTTATGAGCTCACATTTGTTGCTGCGGTTTTTATGAACCCTGCCCCACTCCGAGATGCCTTGAAAAATGGCTTAAAAAACGACAACATTTTAAAGGTTTTTGTATAAAAGTTAACTCGACATTTTTGGTTAAATAGCTCACAAGTGGCGCTTTCCTTTTTTTTTTTTTTTGCAACATTTTCATAATATTTTGTTGTCGGTTGTAAATGTAAATTTTTTACCAAATTCAACGTCAGACCAAAGCCCGAAAGTATGCAACAGTTTGTGTTATGTAAAGTCATGGTAAGGTGCAAGTATGCAACGAGATTCGAGGTTGAGGCAAAATGTCCGATCTGCTAAAGTTTATGCTTTAGTGCATTTTAGTTTTTAAATACAATTTGTTACTAGAGTGTTTTCAAACATCATATAGGGCACATTGAGCAGGAATGTTTATTTCTTGGTTTATGAATTGTATTACTCATACAGTTACTTATAGGTGCATATGTGTCAACATTTCTGGAACAGTCAGAAAACGCTTTGACTCACAGCTCACTTAAATTAGCAGATTAAGAACAAGTGTTTTCATTTCATATCGTCGTCACCGTCATCATCTATATTTTTTAATTTTTAGTGTGGCCGCCAGATGGCGCAAGAACGTTTTTGTCACAAGATAGCGCCGTTGTTGCATTTATGCATAGTACAAATTAATATTCTACAGCAGTTAAAGCTCATTTTCAATTTTTTGAAGTACATTTTCAATGTTTTTGTCGCCTCATTTTCGAGTCCTCATCTTAACATATTTCATCTTCAAATTACAATTTTTCAATTCAACCGATTTTTTTTGCACAAAATCTGATATAGTTCGGATTCTGCACCGATGATTGTAAATTAAGAGTAGGTTCAGCTTGCAGTTATGTTTAATTTCCTACCCATTAAACATATTTTTTATTGCTTAGCGGTTGACCGAAAAAATTTGTTTTTGTGTTCCAAAATTTTTTGTTAATAATGAACAGTATCCTACAAATAACATAAAAAAGTAAAAGAATAGAAGTTTTTCGATTACACTACTCTACAAATTTAAAAAAAATTTTGGTATCCTTAATATGATTTAGTCATTGCCGTAGTAAAATGGCACGCTTAATCCGAAAATAAAGTTCAAAAAGTTTTTCATGAAATGGATTTCGAGATATTTCGAAAAAAACGTTTCTCGAAATTAAAAAACAAGTGTATTTACTTAAATGCAAATATCTCTGGCTCTTCAAAACTGATTTTGACAATTTTTTTTTTAAACTGTAGATAATTAAATTATGTAATAGATGCTTGGAATATATTTTTGTCAAATTTACGGCTTGGACGCTATTTTTGTATTCATATGAAATTTTCGTAATTTTTAGCAAAGTTTTTGAAAAAATTCTATTTCGAACGTAAATTTAAAAATTTAAAAGAATTTTTTCATACAGTTTTTTCATGGCTCGTAAAGTTTGATCGATTATGAAAAAAATGAGTTGCTTATGAAAACCGAGAAAAAATGTGGAAATATCAAGAATTTTTGTAAAAAGTGAAAAATATAAATTTGTTTGAAAACCCAAAAGTTTTAGATTAATAATTCATTTATTTATAAAGATGTCGCTTCCATATTTTGCTTTCGAAAGTTTTTCAGAGCTCTCAAGCTCTGTACCAAATTTTAACAAAATCGGTCGACTATATCATATAGCACCCATGCTGCAAAATCCGGTATATTGCTAAAAAACTTCTAAAGATACATATATATTTGCCAAAGGGTCTAGCTGGATAAGGTACTGGAAACTGCCCCCAGCGCTTTTTGAAAAGTAATGATGCAGTTCGATGCATAATCCAAAAAAAAAATTTTTCGCAAAATTTCAGATCTTAAACTTAATGCGTTGCGGCTTAATTTAAAAAAACGTGTTTTTCGTTTTTATTTGATTGTGACTAAACTACTGAATATTTTTGAACCATTTTTTTTTTTTAATCTAAGTTGGCAACAGGGCTGTTTAAAAAAAAATATTTAATTTTTTTTTAGCCAACAGATTTTCTTAAAAAAAAATATGAAATTTTCTTATTTTTTTTTAAGTATGATCCAAAAATAACTCAATCACCATTTTTTTTTAAAACACGTGTTTTTATACGATCTTTATTTGCTGTGAATATGAATCAAATCGATTTGGTGGAACAATGTTAAAAAAAAATAAAACAAAAATTTTTTTTTTTTTAACACTAAAAAAATTTTTTTTTTTTTTGTGTAATTCATAAAAAAATGCTACAAATTTTTTGCGATATTAAAATACAATTTTTTTTTCAATGTAACTGTAAAAAAAAATTATAATTATTTTAATATAAAATAATAAAAATGATAATTTTGTATTTTTTTTTTATTTTTTGTCCTTATTTATTACCAATATTGTTTTACAATAAAATTAATAAAAAAAAAAATTTTGTTTATAACATTATTAATTAAGGTTTACATCAGGTTGCTAGTTAATCTTCGTCACTATCTTCATTTACTACTGCATTAACTTTTCCATCTTTAAACAAACGGCTTAGTATCTCAGCTGGTCTAATTATTTTAGACAAATATCGTGCATAAGATAGATAATATATGATAGATGCAATGTGGGAACAGCACCCCACAGTTCGCCTACCATTAGCACAGTCACAGCAGTGTCGTTTGATGCCAGAGATTTCATTAACATTTGGTTCAAAATCAATGAAACAATGGTATGTTTTTGAAGCAACGTGCCGAGACTTGACTAATAGTTTGATTATAGATGGTGCTATTTTTGCGTATTGCAATGTGATAGTACCGTCTTCATTAATCAACTCAGCCAAATATGATACTGCTTGTGACATTTGATATGTACCTGTGAAAAAAATGATTAGTTGCTTTTCTGTTTACTCCGGAAAAGTTGTCAATTCCTCTGAATTTAGAGTTGTAAAAGGAACTTTTCGTCTACTCCAACGGTTTATGTCTACTTCCAAAGCCAAAGTGTTGCTCTCGCCTTTTTTTTCATTCATAGCGGCGAGAATTTTTGCTGAAAGCCCAATATCGGAATCAAGTCTTTTCCCAAACTCATTGTGTAAAAAACTCGCCACACGGCAAAATGTTGCAGTTTGTGACAAGTATTTGTTATCCAGTTTGTGATCCAGAAGCTTATTTTTTTGCTTGATGGCACCATGCACCGCTTCAACTACCCAACGTACTTTGGTAACGTAACGTGATTCATTAGACTCTTCTGTTGTAAGCTGGCTCCGCTTTCCTTTAAAAGCCGGCATAAACACTCTAAATCGAAGTTGCTCCAATTGTTCTTTTACGTCCCGGAATCCTCGGTCTAACACAAAAATATCATCTGTTTTCAATAATTTGATTAGGCCATTTGGGTCTAGTAAAATTATTTTCATAATGTCAGCATCATTCAAATTAGCGGTAAATGGCCCACACATATCTATGATGAAACCATTTGTGGTGCATATCGTAAATGGTTTGCATAGAGGCACCTTCTTCTGACCGGAGTAGGATTTTCTTTGGTATTCGTTATTTGTACTCTTTTGATGGCGGATATATGTTCCATCACAAATAATTACCAATTGGTCATCTTTTAAGCCGTATAGCTGTCGGGCTGTATTTGTGGTATTAGCAAGTAAAGTTTCTCGAGTAATGGCACCAAATCCAAAGCGCCGAGGCAATATTTCTCTTTCAAACGCGTTGAGCACTTCCTTGCAATATTCGGATACCAGTTGTTCACGGGCTAATCCAAAGATAGCAGATATGGTTGCATTTGAGTTTCCAGTTCTCATTTTAAACAAAAAGATAGCAAGCGCTTGGTGGACTTTCCTATTTGCAGTGTTCCTCATAGTTCCTCATATTTTTGAAGTTGTTATAAGTTGGATTAGAATTTTATTGTAAAACAATATTGGTAATAAATAAGGACAAAAAATAAAAAAAAATACAAAATTATCATTTTTATTATTTTATATTAAAATAATTATAATTTTTTTTTACAGTTACATTGAAAAAAAAATTGTATTTTAATATCGCAAAAAATTTGTAGCATTTTTTTATGAATTACACAAAAAAAAAAAAAATTTTTTTAGTGTTAAAAAAAAAAAAATTTTTGTTTTATTTTTTTTTAACATTGTTCCACCAAATCGATTTGATTCATATTCACAGCAAATAAAGATCGTATAAAAACACGTGTTTAAAAAAAAAATGGTGATTGAGTTATTTTTGGATCATACTTAAAAAAAAATAAGAAAATTTCATATTTTTTTTAAGAAAATCTGTTGGCTAAAAAAAAATTAAATATTTTTTTTTAAACAGCCCTGTTGCCAACTTAGATTAAAAAAAAAAAATGGTTCAAAAATATTCAGTAGTTTAGTCACAATCAAATAAAAACGAAAAACACGTTTTTTTAAATTAAGCCGCAACGCATTAAGTTTAAGATCTGAAATTTTGCGAAAAAATTTTTTTTTGGATTATGCATCGAACTGCATCATTACTTTTCAAAAAGCGCTGGGGGCAGTTTCCAGTACCTTATCCAGCTAGACCCTTTGGTTACGATATGTTCAGAAACAAACGAATCAAAACGAGTTTGGCACAAAAAAATATATTTTGACCGATCGTTCCTATGGGCGGTATATGATATATACAACCGATTTTGATCAAATTAGATACAGTGCTTGGGAGCTAAAAAAAACTTCGGATCACCCAATTTGGTCACGATATCTTCAAAAACACGCGAAACACACCGAATTTCGTTGAAACAACGTTTTTATACCCTGTACCTATAGGTACAAAGGGTATACTAGATTTGTGCAATGTATGTAACGGCAAGAAGGAGGCGTGGCAGACCCCAAGTCCTTTATACCAAAATGCTTATCATAACCTCGGGTAGCGATTGAGCCATGTCCGTCTGTCCGTCTGTATGAACACCTAGATCTCGGAGAATATAAGAGCTAGAGATGCGAAACTTTACCAGCTGATGCGCATATTTCCTCAGAAGATCAAGTTTGTTGAATCATGTCAATATCTTTCCCCGTTCCCCCGTAGCAGAGTTTCGCGGTTTTTAGCTAAGCCGTTTAATATTTTAATCTGAAACTTAACAGAGCGATGCGTTGTGGTTACATGCATCTGTGTGTCAAAAATAAACAAAATCGGACAATTACAACAAAAGTTATAGTCTAAAATGTAAAAATTTCACCTCCCCTTGCCTATAAACTGCGTCAATATTTGACTCTACGTAATAAGAGTAACAAATGACCTAGAATCACCAATTTTGGTAAGCTGATTCATTTGCCTCTAATGAACAAATCCACATCCAAATTTTATCAATGCATAGTATCCATCCTGTAAGTCAATTTCATAATATCTATAAAGCAGTTATCATTCGAAATTCGATCAATTTTCTATGGGTGCCCTTAAACTATTGATAGAGGGCGAAAAAGCCAAAATTTCTACAGTAAGAGATTGCAATAAAATGTCAAATCGTCAAATAGCAAAGGAAATCGGTCGCAGCAAAGATGCAGTTAGAAATTTTCTAGGAAATCGCCAAATTATGACAAAAACTACATAGCTGGCCGACCATCGATGATCTCGAGTGCCCAAAAGCGTCACTTAATCCAAAGTGTTGCTAACAGTTTTAAGTTTGCTGTCCAATTAAGATGTGGAAATGATGTACCCGTTGGTGGTCGCCGTGTTCAACAATTTTTAGGCGGGTCTAAACACTTTAAATACAAAAAAAATTAACCTCAAGCCAATGGTGTCAAAAGACAATATAGCAGCACTTCAAAAATTCGCCTTGGACCACCTGCGCTGCACAAATCAATGGCAAAAATTATTTTTTCGGACGAATAAAAGTTGTGTTTGGATGGCCCAGACGGATTTTCTTACTGTTGGCACAATTTACGTACCGAACCAAAAACATTGTTTTTGCGCCAATATGGCGGTGGATCGGTTATGGTTTGGGGTGCCATTGGGTACCTCAAAAAGATGCTACTAACATTCATTTCCACAAGAATAAATGCGGAAGGGTATCAGCAAATGATTCGATCCAATTTTCCAACACATTGCTTTGAGGGCGCTGGTATAGACTGGAAATTTAATCAAGACAATGCACCGATTCATGCGGCCAGACCGACAACAGCCTTTCTTCGTGAAAATGGAATCGATCTTTTCAACAATTGGCCATCGTAATCACCAGATATAAGCATTATCGAGAATGTTTGGGGACTTTTTGCACGCGCAGTGCACGGAAATGGCCGACAATACATCGAAAAGGACGAACTTAAGGTGGCCATCGGGGCGGCTTGGGAAAACATCTCTCACGTCCAAAATATAAGCACAGTATGGCAGTCTACCACGTCGAATACTTGCATGGTATGATGCTAAAGGTAAACACACGAAATATTAAAAAGATGTTTAAAAAAATTTGATTTAAGTGCGAAAATATTGGAGTGGCTTTAACCTTATTTCGCACCAAAAAGTCGCCAAAAATCAAAAAACCTAAAAAAAAATTATTTTTTTATGTATATCTATGAATTTTTTTTTTATATATACGATAAAATAGTAACTTAATAAGTATGTAAAAAGCCATCCAAAAATATTTGAAATTTTTCGAGTTTTATTGAAAAATGTAAGTGGCTTTAACCTTTTTTCGCGCACTGTAGGTATAAATATCGTTTTGCACCAACAAAAAAATGTTCCAATTGGAAATTCTTAGTAAGGAATACATTTTTTTTTGAGAAAAAAGGTACAGGGTATTACACTGTCGGGTACCGCCTCGACTGTATTACATTTTTTTGTACCTATCTGTCCTATGGGGGCTAAATGATATAGTCAACCGATTTTGATCAAATTTGGATTAGTGGTGGGAGGAACTCTAAAAAACGGTCAAAATTTGGTTACGATATCTTCATAAACAAAGGAAATACAACGAATTTTGCATCAAACGCGTTATTTTGGTCGATCGGCACTATATGAAAAAGTCAACCGATTTTGATCTTTGGTACAGAACACTAGAACTCTAAAAAGTTTTCGAATGCCAAATTTGGTAACGATATCAAAATAAACAAACGAATTATCCTTCTAAAACTTTAGGTTTTCAGAAAAATTGAGTTTTTGTACTTTTTACAAAAATTCTCGTTAATTCCATAATTTTAGTCCGATTTAGATGAACAACCACTCATTTTCTTCGAAATCGATCAAACTTTACGAACCATGAATCAAATTTTTATATTTACGCTGGAAATAGATAATAATTTTTTCACAAAAATGTTAAAAGTGGCGAAAAATTTCATTTGAATGGATTAATAACGACCAAACCGTAAATTTGACAAAAATATGTTTCAGGTATAATCGAAACATAATTCTACACTTTGGTAAATAATAAATAAAATCAGCTTAGTACAACCAAAGATATTTGCTTTTAAGTAGACACCCTTTTTTTTTAGTTTCGAAAAGTGTATTTTTCGAAATATCTCGAAATCCGTTCCATGAACAAATTTTTGGACTTAATTTTCAGATTCAGCGTGCCATTTTTTTACGGAAACGAGTAAAACATGTTGAGGATACATTTTGCTGTATACTAGTGTTATGAGCTAGTAGTATTTATAAAAAAGAGTATTTAAAGTTTTGTCTTTGAAAAAAGAAAAGTATTCATGTAAAAGATAAAAGTCAATAGTTTTAAGTGCGTTAACTATGCAAAATGTTTTTTTAAAAAATTTGCTAAATGCAAATGGAAACTATTTTATGTTCTGAGTACATAGCTTAGAAAAAAATAAATATGGGTATGTAAAAAAAAAACACTGTGGAACTGAAGGTTGTTGCCACTACTTTGCTAGTTGCAACTGGTAACCTTGTGGATGACTAGGCCAGGCCGAATATGGCAAGTGTGAGTAAGTGCGTGCGTGTGTGTGTGTGTGTGTGTGTATGTGTGGGCTGGTCTTAGCCACAAAAATTCAATTTTATTTCACATAAATCAAAGCCAAAAGCCACCAAGGTTAAAACCACATTCCAGCACACACACACATTTGTGGGTATATATATTTAGAGCAGTATATATATATACACACACACACACGTTGACGCATATAAATGAAGCATGCTGTAAACTTATTAAAATAAATAATTTAACATGTTTTGAGACTTTAATTAAAATGTGCCTACGACAAACCGAACGTCGAATCCTTTAGCAAAGCATTGGCTCATTACCTTGAAAACCTTGCTTAAGTGTGATTAATGCCGAGCATGGCATAAGATTAATACCTGGATACACACACACACACACCACACACTCGCCTAGTAAAATTGACAAACAGATTGACACAGATACACACACACACACATAAGCCAGATTACCTCGCCCAATGAATAATGCGAGTGTGTGTGTTTGTGTTCGAGTTTATGTAATAGTTTTGCAAAAAGCTCGAACGAAAGCAATCAAAAGTCTTAAGTCCTTTTGTGCAACAAAAGGGTTTCAATTTGATTTAATGATGCCAGGACAAATTCAACATTTTCTATTTTTGCGGCATCAAAGTGGGACACAAAAGTCAATTCCATCAAGTTCCGGATGCTGCATTGAATATCAACTAGTTTGCTCGCACTCGCTCTCCGGCCTTACTCCTTAACTTTGTACGGATGTGGCACAGTTGGCGGCGGCAGCGGAAGTTGCGTTTCATAGACGCCATTGGCGAGGTTTTCATGTCAGCGTGAATTTCCGTTTCACTGCCACAAGGTGTATGACTGTGTGTGTGTGTGTGTAAGTGAGGCAGACTCTCTCTTGCTTGCAGCAAAAATTGCTACTCCCCAATTGGTTTCTAACCGCTTCAATCGTGTAACTAGTGTGTCTGAAATCTTATAGACATGTTTCGAGTAACGTTTGGGTATGCTTTCATACTGGTAACGCACTAGTTTGATTGCGTATGAAACAATGTTTTCCTACTGGAAACAACTCAGCCACAATAGGCCAGCGTAGGCCGCTCCTAAATTATATATGTATATGTTTTGTCTTTTTCAAATTTTATTTTTTGAACCATCACAATATTATATGAGAAACTTAAGTTCAATATTGATTTTTATCAATCAAATCTTATTTGTTACAATTGAATTGCATCAATCAAGTTCGCACCACCTTAGACCTTTTAGTATAAAAATGTGGCATATTATGTCTAGCACTTTCCAAAAAAAGATTTATCGATACAAATTTCCCTTTATTTTTCTATTTTGCGAGTATTCTTTTTTGAACCTTAATGCAACTAGTTACATTCGGACTAGTGCAAGCCATTTATATGACAACGATTTTTTGCAGCGTCTCTCTCTCTCAATCTCTCTCTCTGCGTGTGTGTATGCGTCCAACTGGTCTTTGTCCCAAAGACTTGTATCTATAACCACATGCATAATAATGAGCCAAGTTATCTGGTCTTTTACCTGTACGCCTAAGGCACTGGACAAACCTTTTTGGTACTGGTTTGGCAAATCCTTTTGACTCGTTGCGCTCTGAAAGTTTGAATTTGTTGCATGTTTGTTGTTTGTTCACTCGAATGCCAAATATTAGCACAAGTAATTGTTCCATTTTTATCACTTGACTCTTCTCCACTCTACATCGTCCATCTTCTTGGCTCTGCCGTGTTTTGCTCGAACAATATTGTTTGCTTTGCATTTGGCAGCAAAGTTTTTGGGGCATTGTTTTCTTTGGCTGCATAAGTTTGTTATTTTTCCCTCCGAGTTTCCCGAGTTTCGGTCAGTTGAATTTCCAATTTGTTGCAAGTTTTTCTTTGTCATTTTATTTTATTTTTTTTTGAGATCAACTTGAAACAATAAACAATTTAGCCAAATAAATGTCAAAGCACATCGCAAAACATTTTGTGGCAATCAATTTCAATTAAAATGCAAATTGCAAATGGTTTTGCTATGACAGCTGTCGGTTTATGTTTCATTATTTCATATTTAAGATTGGCTTAAATGCTTATTTGACTAAACATAAATACGGGGACGGATTAAAAGCGGGCCGCCACTTGCAAAACTCAATGATGTTGCTGAGCAGAGTTTCCAAAAGATGTCGTTGACATGCTACTAAAAATGTTTCCCTACTTGATCAGCGTCATAATTGCGTCATATTGGACATTAAAATTGATCCCTTAAATTTTTGTTTTTTTATGGAATGTTTTGGAATTGATCTAAGCTAACCAAAAAATTAACTTTTCAAAAGTAACAAAAAACAAAATGGCGCCTTTAGAGAGCTACGAGTACATGACTTATATTCGGAGTTGCCTTTCCATTACCCTGGCTTATTTTTACAAATGGCTTAACGCAAGTTACGTATAGTTTTAAAAAAATATTCTCTATTGACAGTTTCTTGTCCCGATAGTCAGAAAGCATTATTTCACGCACTATTCGCAAAATTTACTGTTTAGTCCCAAAAACAAGCGTAACTCAAAGACTAGTCAACATTTTGTCATGAAAGTGGAGACAGGTGTCAAGGACAGTAATACCAATTAAAAACAAAAAATTTTAAGTCCTATACGCTCTGTTTACACACTTACTTCACTTAATAGACAGGTTTTGGTTTAACTGTTGCATAAACCAAAAAAGATCTTAACGGATATTTAAACGTTTATGCATTATTATATGACTATCAAGACCTAGACTATCATAATTAGGTCTTAGTATATACTCTTTACACATAAATACGTATACATGTGTACATATAACTGCCCAGTTATATACACTTTTTTATTTCCAACGTATGATATGATTGGGCCCAAAAAATATTCAATCCGGCACTGAACATATGAATATATTTGCTCATAAATTGTATGCCAAAACTTTTGTCTAATTTAATTAAACGCTGCCTGCATTTAACTAAGTATGCAAGCGCAATTAAATCTCCAAATCTAAGCTAATAACTGTGTACTTGACTTTTACTTGAGCACGCACACAAATACACACACGCATACGCATATATATATACAATACATTTACGGCTTATGGAACCACACTAATGGCGGGCACTGTACCCGCGGTTCGGCACGCAATTTACTGGGCCTACTCAAATTGTCTCACAATTGGAATTAATGAGCACTTTAATCAAATTTTCCACGCAGCAGCACGTTCATTAATTTTGTACGCAATTATTACAATACGCCAGATCAGCCAGCCCCAGGGCCCACGAAGAAGCCGCCCAAACCCCAAACTAAGGCATCAAAAATGGAATGGACGACAATCATTGGCATGGACATGGTCATGGTCATACACAGAAAGAAGCCCCCCCCAAAGAAAGCTCTATAGAAGTTCAGGGCAGTGTGTTAAGTAAAGTCCGCAACAAAATACGCACAATCAAGCGAATATAGCGCAAAATTACTTTTCATTACAACTGCTCTACAAGCGGATGACTAGCAGCATGGCAAGTGGGCAGGGGTTAGGGTATGAGAAAGTGGTGGGAAAGTGCGGTTCCAGAGTCATAGAGGGGGGGCTTTTCTAAGAGTGCCTGAAAGTCTCTGAGCTTAGGCAGCTCAGCCAGGCAGTTCAGGCATTTAAGCACAACTTCATCATCATTAGTACTACAATGGTAAAAAGCTGGCATAATGCTGATTATGGCACATGAATAAAAACAAACACACACAGACGCACGCACACACTGATACATATGTATAGTGAGAGCGTAAGGAGAGAGGCTGTGTGTGTGTGTGGGAGAAAGGAGTCTTCCTGCTGCGCCGTAAAATCATATTGAGTGTAGATTAAATGACGGCACGTTGCTTCGTCGCATAAAAATCCATTAGAAAAGGAAATGTGCAGTGTATGAGTGAATGAGTGGGTTGAATGAATGAATGAGTGTTTATAGGCATATGCGTGTAAAAGTGTCTATGCGTGTGTGTGTGTGTGACTGAGTGTGAGTGAGTGTATTCATGAATAGACGAGGTTTTGTAATTATCACTGTTGCAAATGTTCCGATAGCGCATTAACTATGTCGTCTTTGTGTGTCGTCTGCATATTTATGTGTGTGTGTGCGGGTTATGTGTGTGTGTGTGTGTAAGCTCTTAACAAAACATTCACATATAATTTAGCCTTGATTTTGATATGCTCGAGGGTTGCCTTTTATATTTTGCAACAAGCGAACAGAAACAAACTTTAATCAGCATATTTCTTTTAATGGAATTGCAACCCAATGACCGTAACTGAGTCAGATTTTTCTTTCAACCAAATTTAAAATCTTAAGGTTAGATATTGGCGAAAATGTGACATTTTTAAATGATTAAGATACAAGACAATGTAAAACTCAATTTTTCAAATTTTTGCAAAATTGGGATTGTTGATTTATTTAGCAAATATACTTGAGTATTTTTGGTTTTACTTGAAAACTGGAAAACAAGTTGAGATTATCGAGAACTCCATTATTTTTTTTTTTTTTTAGTTAGAAATTTTTATTTTTTTCCTTCGATTTTATTTACAATCTGTTCGAAAACAATCAGTAAATTATATAAAATTATTTAAACGGTGACGGGAGCAGCTAGTCTCCATTGAGACTAGGTGCTATATGCGAACTAGTGGTTATATAAGTATAAATCACAAAAAAAAAAAAAAAAAAAATTCTGAATTAAAATCTACTTGAGAGATCAAGGACATTAAATCTTTTAAGTCTTCTATAGGTTTGACTGTTATCTGTTAAAATAAGGGCTAGATTATAGCTATGTTCCAATAATCTTTCCATGTATCTAGTGCTTAATTTGCTGACTTCTTCTTTAACATAGCAAATGTTTAGATCCTTGTGAATTTCTGCATTTGAGACATACCATGGAGCGTTAACAATGTTTCTCAAAGTTTTTGATTGGAAGCGCTGTAGCACGTCAAGATAAGAGACACTCGCCGTGCCCCATAATTGAATGCCATATGTCCAAATAGGTTTTAGGACGGCCTTGTAAAGTCTTACTTTGTTCTCAAGACTGAGTTGCGAATTACGCCCCAATGGCCAGTGCACGCTACGCGTGTTTGGCTTTTATATGCTCATTCCAGTTATAAAATTAAAATTTTTTCTCTGCTTTGCTCTGAAACATAATAGGATTGTGGATAACTTGTTAAATATTCAGAAGTTGCCAATAAATATTCACTTGTTAAATTGGGCTCGTACCTAGAAGTATGTACATTAAAAAATTTATACGCCTGACGCACAATGATTTCTTAACGAAATTAAAGTGGAAATGTTGTCACCTGCTTTTTCAAATTATTTTTGTCACTCCTAATGGGCTAGTTTAAAGGCATCGGAGTCAAAAATTTAGAACTCGCCATTTTTGAAATTGGATAGAAAGAATGAAAAATCCGCATTACTTATAATTTTTCGGCTTTGAGCAAACTTTATTAATTTTCGTATATAATTATATTCAAAATATTCACAAATAACTGAAAAATGTATCCAACAACATATTTTTTGAAGAAATCTTGAAAAAACTTTTGAAAATAAAAAAATTATAATGGATGTAATTTTCGTGTTACTTGACACAAAATTACCTTAAAAACACGTTTACAGGCAGATTCAGCAATTTTACTTATTGATCAACCATCTATCTTTATCTTTATAAGAGCAATAGAAGATCTTCTATGAGCCAAAATATAAATATCTTCACACTTTAATTGCTGTCTTTGATGAAGCCCTAGACGTATCTGAAGCGTTATTTAAGGGATTTTGAACTAAAATTTTCCAAGAGAATTCGATCTTTTGAACAATGTTTTATATAGAATTTGGTAAAATATTAGATAAATAAAAAAAAAATTTTTTCTATGACCTTTTTTGCTATAATGGGGAAATTGGTCAATTGGATCAATTTTTATAAACTAAATTTGCCCAATGTCAATCTACTAGCATTAATAATTGTTTTTATACCAGTAAATCGGGATTTCAGCACACTGTGCAAAGCTAGATAGTAGTGCTGAAGAAAACGTCGATATTCGATCGATGCATCGATGTATTGAAGCTTAAATTATCTATATATCGATGTTGGCCAACAGAGATGTTTCTCCAGCACTTCTGCACTCATATAATGGGTGTATAGTAGTGTTGGAGAAACATCTCTGTTGGCCAACACTAGCACTACTAGATAGGTATAAGTCCTAAATATCTTAAACATTAACAATAACACACACTAAAAACTAATTTTGTAAGTGCGCTCACTTGGAATTCTGCAAACCACCTATAAAATATGATTTCCAAAAAGGCTTTATCACTGAAATTCGAAAGACATCCAACGATAGACTCTTGTTGACATATTCAATTGGTATAAAAAATGGCCCAGGAAATGGCCCACGGAGATACTGGTATTGTGTATTTCCAAGACATAAAAGACCACCCTCGTATTACAATGTCTGTGCAGCGTGCTTGTATGAGTGTTTAACCCAATTTTTTGTATTTTTTTTCCTTCCTGCCAAACTAGGAATTTAAAAGTATGCGGCGGGGTAAGCAGTCTCAATTTTGACTGCAACCCAACTTGCGGCAACTTGCCAAGTGCAACGAACTTTTGAAATTGGACGCATAACAGTATTTTGCTCTTCACATTATTCCCGGAATCAACTAAAATCTCAACTGCCAAGTGCAGTTGAATGATGACATTTACTTCTGGTATAACATACTTGAGTTGAATTGACTTGGCAACTCTAATGGATACAACCGCCATTCGAATATCCTGCCACTAACATAGTCCTTGCGGATTTCTTTAAACTTTGTGTAAACTTTAGTTACTTCTGCTGCCTTCTGCCAATCGCAATGAGATATGCATTGCAGTACATACTCACTTTTGCATTGTCTTCTCACTTGGCGGAAAATGTGTAACGTGGGAGCGGATTCCGCTTGTTAAAGTTTTACTGTCAAGCATAAAATACGAATATATTCAACGCCACTGTGACACACCCATAACGCCCATAACTCATAGTTATTCCATCCGAATATACGAATCCACAATATTGCGCCTGCGACAAATAACCCTAAAATATTTTTATGCGCTTGCAAAGAGATTGCCAGCTTGTCAAAATAACAGTCACGGAAAGGTATTGTTGGTATGGAATGTGGGCGGGGGGAGGGTGTCTATGTTCAAGTCTTCCAAGACTTGCCTCATGAAAAAGTAATGAGAGATTGCATATTATTCTTTTATGTTGCCGCCAGCGTTTTCCAAGTCTCTCTGCGATGGTGTGGCAGGTATGAGGCGGTGTAAGAGAATGTTACTTGGATACGTTTGCAACTGGCTGCATTTCATGTAATAGTAAAAGAAAGATATTTGAGTTAGGTTTTTAAACTTGCAAATATCTAACAAATAAATTTAAATTTTAAAAGGGTTCTTTAGTGTTAGAATCAAGAGAGTAATATTTTAAAGCGTTTCCTTATGATGCAATGCATAAAATACTGCATCAAAGCCACAAGCTGCAAACGGCTTAAAAAGGATTCTGTTTTTTTCTTCATATTAAGCTGTGTGTTATATTTATTTCTTTCTTTGCCAAGTGCTTCAAGATGAATAATACTGGTTGAAAAATTTTAAATTGTGGCATATCCAAAACGTTCTTTGTGAAAGCAACGCATTTCTTGTGAGCTTGGGCTGCTATGGCTATGGTTTAGGGACCTACCAAAGCAGAATATACAGCCGTGCTCCAGAAAACGAGAAAACCAAAACGACAAATTTTATTGTGATTCTTTTTGGCGTGCTCCGGAAATCGAATTTTTTTGTCGATATTTCACTTTTTATTTTCGATAAATTCGTGTATTTCCTTTATTTTTGCAATAAATTCTCATGTAGTGTTGTCGCGAAATTATTTTTGTTTGATACAATATGTTACATTAGCAACAATATTTATTGAAATTAAACCTGTAACCCTGTCGCATCGATCGGTCATGTGTTCGTGTATGATACACACAAAAATTCGTTTTGGCTGTGCATTCTGTTTTTTGGATTGAGTCGGAAAAAAAATAATTAAAAATAATATTCAAAAAATATCTAACTTGAAGTCATTTGTCAACAAGTGCCTAAGGATTATATGCGGGATTTTCTGGCCCAATCGGATATCAAACGCAGAACTATGGCACTGCACAAGTGAAGTTCCTATCGGCACCGAGATAAGAACTCGCAAGTGGCGTTGGATTAGCCATGCTCTCAGGAAACATCGAAGCAACATTGCCAGGATGTCCCTGGAATGGAACCCTCAAGGAAGCGGATGAGTGGGAAGACCAAAGGCAACCTGGCAACGTACAATACTTAACGAATTGTCCCTTCACAACATCAGCTGGGACACAGCAAAGCAAACTGCGCCTAACAGAGTCCGGTGGAAAATTCTTGTAGAAGCCCTAAGCTCCCTGGAGGAGTACCAAGAGGACAAAAAAAAAAAATCTAACTTGAAGTTGGCATAAATATAATCTAAGAATATCAAATAACATTTTAAAAAATATTTCAGTTGAAAGTTTGTATTTTTTAAACCTATTTTTTGATTAAAACTTTCAAGTAATTTTTCATGATCTTTTTATATCAACTTTAAAAAATCGCAAGTCTTCCTCTTACAAAAAATTTAAGAAATCTGGATCGCCTGTCGACTTTTATAAGTTTTCTATTTTACGCAGCAAGTTCGTCCTTCTTAACAGAATTTGCTACAATAATTATCTTTCCCGCTGTCGGCTAAACTTCTGTAGTGATCCTAAAAAATTTTTTTCTTTTGTTGATTCTAAACGTAAATCTTCCTTATTTCCTTCATCGCTATATTTCAAAAATGAAAGCTCTACTAACAATACTGAAATCGCCGACCTGTTTGCGAAATTTTTTCAAACTACCTATTCTGTCAACCCTAATTGCATTGACCTTAACTATCCCTATAACCTACCACATTCAAATCTTATTCCTTATCCAGAAATCTTTGAAACCGACGTTTTACAATCCCTACTGTCCATTAAATCATCCTTCTCCCCTGGCCCCGATGCCATACCTAGTTGCGTCTTAAAGCATTGTGCTCACTCTCTTTTTACACCATTATCTGTTCTTTTCCGCACTTCATTAAAATATTCTTATCTTCCGGCCATCTGGAATGAATCCTTCAATATCCCTATTCACAAAAAAGGTTCCAAGTCCAACATTGAGAACTACCGCGGTATTGCCAAGCTTTCATCAATTCCAAAAGTTTTTGAAAGGATTGTAACTTCACAATTGCAACACTACTGTCGTTCTTTAATGTCGGATTCCCAACATGGGTTTGTAAAACGTCGGTCTACTTCTACTAACCTTTTAGAACTTTCGTCTCTTATTAATCTTGGTTTTACGGAAAAAAAACAAACTGATGTCATTTATACTGACTTTAGCAAAGCATTTGACTCGGTAAACCATAGTCTTCTACTTGTTAAACCGTCTCGTCTGGGGTTTCCGTCTTGTCTTTTAAATTGGATATCGTCCTATTTATCCAACCGAGTCCAGAAGGTAGTTTTTAAAGGCTGCGAATCTACAGAAATTATGGTCACGTCAGGGGTACCTCAAGGTAGCCATCTAGGCCCTCTTCTTTTTAACTTATTTTTAAATGATCTCCCTCAGGTAATCTCATCTTCTCACATTCTTATGTATGCGGATGATGTTAAACTCTGTATGTCCTACTCCGATAATAATAATTACTTACTTCTTCAGCAAGATTTTGATAGCATGCAATCTTGGTGCAATATCAACCAACTCTTTCTCAACAAGACAAAATGTAACGTTATGACATTTTATCGTTCTGCTCCTTATTTGGCTACTTACTCTTTAGAATCTTCTACCTTAGAACGCATCAAGAGTGTGTCTGACCTTGGTGTTTTGTTTGATCATAACCTTAAATTTAATAACCATATTTGCAACATCGTGAATAAGGCTAGAGGTGTTCTTGCTTTTATTAAGCGTTGGTCTAAAGAGTTTAACGACCCTTACACAACCAAACTTCTTTATATTTCTCTCGTCCGTCCAATTTTGGAATATTGTTCCTGCGTTTGGAGCCCTCAATACCACCTTTATCAGGACATGATTGAGTCCGTACAAAAGCAATTTCTCCTTTTTGCACTTCGTGGCTTAAACTGGGACCCAAATATCCGACTGCCGCCATATTCTGATAGACTTCGCATTATAAAATTGCCTTCCTTTAATCATCATTAACTGTTACTCGGTCTTATCGATTCCAATGTACTCCTTAGCAAAGTTACTTTGGTCACACCATCCAGAGTAACTCGTAATTTTCGACCCTTAGCCTTACAATTTTTATAGATCTAATTATGCTTTGCACGACCCTTTCCGTGTCTTATGCTCTAACTATAATAACACTAGTCGACGATGAAAAATCTCCAGAGATGAGACTTATATTTTATGTTAGGGTAATGTTTCAGCGTTAAAAAACCGTTTTTTTTTTTATCCTCTCATAGCTTGTTTTTTTTTTATGACTATTTTAGGGAAAAATGCCATTTTTCAAAATACGGTTGCACATATGAGGTCATAAAAACTGAACTAATTCGAATTTTTTCATTATTATTTTTTTTTTCAAAAGTAGAGAGCACTACCTTTCCAAAATGCCCCAAATCATAAAAATTGGAAACCTTCAGATAAAACTACAGCCGAAAGAGTGTGCCCAAAACCCCAAAAAACACAACATTTTGGTGACTTTTTGCACGAATATCGCCATTTCTTTCAGAAAAACTCTTAGACACCTGAAAAGTTAGCTATTTTATGTTATTGGTCATGATATGTAGATGCGATTTCTGTATAGTGTCGATTTTTTATGATACAAAATGACTGATTTATTCAATTTTTAGTAAAAATGAAAAAAATACAATTTTTTTCGATAATATTTTTTTTTGTCACTTTCAACTGCATTTAAGCTCTTGAAAGTGGTTGATTTTTCTATATTGGGAACTTTTACATAAAGTAGTAGTCATTAACTTTCAAATAAGTCATTTTTCATGAAATTCGGACTATCCATTGAACACCAGCAGTTGAATGAATCATCATGAGTCACGAAATCTCATGATTTCACCAAAAATATACGCATTTTTTGTATATAATGGTGCTTGCGTTGACAATAATTGGCATTATTGTTTGGATACATTGGAATAATCTACTTCACCTGCAATTATTATGATTCCTTAATAAAAACACAAACAAAACTTTCAAATTTAAAACCAAAATCCAACAAAAAACATAAATTTTTTGGTTCAGTTTCTATGGCCCTTTGCTTACATTTATTTCATATTGGTCTTATTCAATATCTCCTTATGCTTTAATAAAACAATAATTACTGATAATAATACTTTTTATTATATATAAAGCTAAGAAATCAACCAACAATCTTTGCACAAAAATTGTTACTTAAAGTGCATTTCTTTTTTTTCTTTTGAGCTTCCTATCTGATTCTGGAACTAAAAACCAGCAATATTCACCCAAAATTTTCTGTGTGACAAGTCCTCTAAACTGACCCTGCATACTTCTAATGTCTCAATGAAATCTTTTACCTTGTTGGTCGCTCATCGTACCTAAATTTTCAGAAAAAATGTGAAAATGTGATTTTAAATGATGCATTTTTAGACTCAATGTCGAGCCAATTTTTTCATACCTATAAAGCATTTCAATAATTTACTTAGCATTCGGGCTTTTCATCTTTCTAAGAAATTTTCTGCAACTTCTTCAAAGGAATTCCACGCATACAGTTGATCAGGTGGTAATGTTCTTCAAAATTCGTTACTTTTCATTGCTTTACGAATTTGAGGATCTACGAATATTCCTTTCTTAAATTACAATTTGCCTTACTTGGGGTACCCATGTTCTAAGTGAGCGACTGCCATATCGTTTCTATTTTTTCCAATTGCCTTAAGTCCGTTTGTTTCAAGGCAAGCACCATTATATACAAAAAATTCGTATATTTTTTGTTGAAATCATGAGATTTCTTGTACTCATGATGATTCATTCAACTGCTGGTGTTCAATGGATAGTCCGGATTTCATGAAAAAGGACTTATTTGAAAGGTAATTACTACTACTTTATGTAAAAGTTCCCAATATAGAAAAATCAACCACTTTCAAGAGCTTAAATGCAGTTGAAAGAGACAAAAAAAAAATATTATCGAAAAAAATTGTATTTTTTTCATTTTTACTAAAAATTGAATAAATCAGTCATTTTGTATCATAAAAAATCGACACTATACAGAAATCGCATCTACATATCATGACCAATAACATAAAATAGCTAACTTTTCAGGTGTCTAAGAGTTTTTCTGAAAGAAATGGCGATATTCGTGCAAAAAGTCACCAAAATGTTGTGTTTTTTGGGGTTTTGGGCACACTCTTTCGGCTGTAGTTTTATCTGAAGGTTTCCAATTTTTATGATTTGGGGCATTTTGGAAAGGTAGTGCTCTCTACGTTTGAAAAAAAAATAATAATGAAAAAATTCGAATTAGTTCAGTTTTTATGACCTCATATGTGCAACCGTATTTTGAAAAATGGAATTTTTCACTAAAATAGTCATAAAAAAAAAACAAGCTATGGGAGGATAAAAAAAAAAACGGTTTTTTAACGCTGAAACATTACCCTAACATAAAATATAAGTCTCATCTCTGGAGAAAAAAAAAGTGTTAAATTTGTCGACTAGTGTAACTTTTACAATTTCCTCTCTTTCGAACGGTCTATTCAATCTATCACTTCTTCTATCTTAAGTCACCTTGACTTGCCACTTCGAGCATCCTTGACCAATCCTATATTATGAGTCACCCACTTGGTCAATGGTGACCCATTGGCTTTTTTTGCGATATAATGTTTAATTTTTATCTTGCTTCCTTTTTTCAACTTTAATATTGTAAATCCAAGTTTCTGGCCAGTTCTTGATGTGAGTAGGTGCATATCATTAAAAAGTTCACCCATCGGGCTAGAGACGCGGATTAGTTCATATCAATTTCCTCGCTCTACTTTCTTTTCTAAATAAATTATATGTACTTTTTATAATATAATGTCAACTGTTCGTAGTTGTACCCCTCAAATAAATTAATAAATAAATAAATAAATAAATAAATAAATAAATAAATAAATAAATAAATAAATAAATAAATAAATAAATAAATAAATAAATAAATAAATAAATAAATAAATAAATAAATAAATAAATAAATAAATAAATAAATAAATAAATAAATAAATAAATAAATAAATAAATAAATAAATAAATAAATAAATAAATAAACTTTGTTTTACATAAAATTGTAAACTTAACATATGTACATAGTACATATCTGAACACCTCCTTTAAAGCTGAGTATTTTTCTTTGATTTATACTTTTGAGAATTCTGTGCAAGGCTTTAGATATAAAATTAAAAGATTTTTATTAGATGAGCTGTTCAAAACTTGTCTTTGCTTTCGATAAATTCGTAACTATCGAGCAGCTATCCCTGTTCCTTATTTTCAAAGAAGAAACTTATTTGAAATGAAGTCAAGAAGCATTTGCAAAAATGTTGATCCGAACTGGTTACTCATACCTTTACTGTGCATACGTGTAAGTTTACATTGCGTATACGTAATTTTATTTAAAAGTCTCATAGTCTTTTTTGCGTAAACAAACAAGTGATTGTTGATCCGACTTCTTAAGTTTATCAAAATTTCACATTACTTATGTTTATGGTATTTTTATAATAAAGCTGTGCATAAAATAAAAACTGCCCAAAAACTGAATTTCTTGCGCATCCAGTAACAGCGTTCCGAAAGTGGAAGCCCGACTTGCACGAGATTAATCTCCACCCCTTCTTTTGGACCTGCTCTACCCCGGAACAGCGGTAAACTATACTTCAAGGCAGGGTCTCTATGTGTCGTTTCTCGACAGTTTTTCATAGCCAGCGTCCAGGCCTCGCTTTTTTCTCATGCTTTTTTCTTTTTAAAGCCGCGACTCGGGAAAGGCGGGTATGTCAAGCCCGTGACTCGTGCCATGGAGTCCCCCTGCCTGTATACGGTCTGTATCTATATAAGGTCGTCTGAAAATGAAAGATTATTGCCTATATCTTTAAATGTCGAATATAAATTTGATTATCCTTATGTCATTTTGTGCCCTCATGCCTAGGACTGACTTTAAAAGGCCTTAGTTCAAAATAGCTTTACCATCTTTTGTCAGGTTAACTCCTTGAAGCAGATTTCAATTGATCTTTTTTCCAGAATTGCTTTGACAACGTAAGAGGCTTTAGGCTGACGTATAAACAAAGGCAAAGCAATATATGTGACGCAATCGTAATAAATTCGCTTTATTATATCATAAGCTGTGTTTTACACACAGCTTTCCTCCAAGTTTATATAGCTTGAGGACTGAAACATTTGCTTTAAAGAACGAGAAAGAAAATTCCATATCTATGTTATATCGATTAATTATCGATATGAATTTTCAATAAGAAACTGTTAAAACGATTGATTTGGAAATATTTACCATCTTTATAAGTTACCGCAAAACATTAAAACTCAATTTGCAAACTAAAATAGATTACACTGGCTAATATGTATTTAATGATATGTTGCGCATACGTCACGTGGACTGTGATTGCTATTTCAATGACAACTTCAATGACAATGTCAATGCATAATTCAAAATCTTAGCATCGTAAGCCAATTTCGTTGATTTAGTTTATCAGCAGCATCAGAATCAGAAGCAGCAGCTGTAGTGGCTACAAAAACCAAAGCCCACAACAGATATTCCCACTTGGTTGATGCAAACTTCTGTGAAGTTCGGGTTTGAGTCCAAAGGGAGTCTTGGATTCGAATAGCAGCAGTTGGTGGCATTGTGGCTGTAGCTCGCAAGTTTGATTTCATTTGTTCATTTGTGTGTTGTGAGATACATTTTGTTGTTGCCCCTTAGTTTTTTTTTTTATTTTTTTTTTGCTGGCTTGAGTACGAGAGTTGAGTTGAATTCCGAATCATACCGTGAGTTGTGAGTCATGAGCCGAGGAGCAGACAATTTGATTTATTGGCACAAATTGCGTTACATTACGTTATCGCTTTGAGTGTGTGTGTGAGAGTATCTGGGTGTGTGCTTATGTGATTTGCTGTATCGTAATGTGTTAGACGCAAATGCCACTTAAGTCGTTACTTTTACCTTAATATATATTTTTTTTGGGGCCCCTACTGATTCTGATTTTTACCTTTGCTTTACTTTGAGCTGCATTTATTTGTTGGCTGCACTTTTCAATTACTTGATGTACCTATACGAGTATCTTAAGTTCTTTGGCAGTTTATTTATGCGTATTACTAGCTTAGTTTGTCAGTTTGTTAGCCAGCTTTATATTTCGAAAGCTTATAAATACTCATGCTAATGGCTTTTGTCAATTACGTATACGCAATGTTAGCAGCACCTTTGTTGCCTTAGCATTGATTTTTCCGCAAAGATAGTCTGCACCCTTAAATTTTCGCAACAAGATTAAACATTAAAACATTGATAAATGCTTTAAGGCTACAAAATAATTGCTTTAATATGCAAAGTTAAGCCGTTGCTATCAGTAGGTCCTGCCTCTTGACCCTTATGAAAATCTAAATTAAATTTGCTGCTAGCTGAAGTACAATGCCAATGCTGGGTTGCCTAGGCAATCCGTTTCCTTTTTATTTTTGTTGTACAATTGCGTACTCGTGTTTTTCAATTAATTAAGTGGAATTTTTATTAAATGCAAAATAGTGTATCTATGAGATACATAGATAGGGCAGCAATTGCACTAATTTAAATTAAAATGCCATTGCACGATTTAATTGAATTGGCTTATTTGAGCTTGTTGTTTGCTCTTTGAGCCGTAAATGCTGCCAATTGATGCTCAACCTGCAACTCAGCCGCAACTATAGATACTTTTGTGGCAACTAGATGAAACAAGAACCAAAGCATATTTTAGTTTGTGCCTTGGGCTAAAGTGAATTTGTTAGCAAATTTGGCGTATTTAATGCCTCTTAACTTAGCTTAGAGAGCATTGCAGCATTTTGTAGCAACTTGGGTTGCTTCAGTTGCTACAGTTGCATCAACAGCAACATTTTTGTGGTACTAAATGTTGAAAGTTAAGCAATACAGCTTGCCCTCGTATAACAAGAAATGTTGTTAAAAAGATCAGGAGCTAGTAGCTTCAGCTCTCTTTAAGCACGTCTTGACTATTAAGCTCTCTGCGATCGTCTGACTAGGGTCTCATCAGCTTAGCAAACTTATTCTGTTTCCTCTCTATCTCAGTGACTCTCTCTATATGTCTTGGTATGGCTGTTCTCTTTAATTTTGCGTCACGTCCTTTGCATTAACTGCAGTGCTTCTTTACTGCACCCTTACAGCTTTATTCTACATTTATTTGGTTCTCCTTTTTCGAATTCTCTTTCAAATTTTAATTGTCTTTCAATAAAAAGTTTTAAATTTATGAAAGACGACTCAAAGTTTTTTGCAATATAAAATTTGTTAACAATTTTTCAGATGAAGAACTTCTATGGCTTCAAATCTTCATAGCTGCTATCATATCAGTTACATTGCTATTGGTCGAAGGATATTTTATGCAGATGGCACTCAGAGAGAGAGAGGCTCTTTTTAAAGTTAAAATATACATAAGAAGAGTTACATTAGACTTTGCCCATTTCTTTCTTGTTATATTTATTTAAAATTTTGAGACTTAACCAGCACCTAAAGTATACCATTTACAGGCTTCACCATAAAATTTCCAAATTACCTCATAGAAGAAGTTATATTCTTCTTTTTTTCTATATTTGAGAAAAATTTTCGTTTTGCCATTTTTTGTTTAAAAGATTAGTTCAATCGGCCTGTCCTTATTCAAGCTGAGGTCGTTTAAAACGAGTCCTACCTGTACCATAAACTAATGTTGCAGCTTCTGAGAAGGCATTTTTGGATTTCATTATTTAAATGTGGTTTCAATTGCAATTGCTGCTGTTGCTTGTGCTTCTTCTACTTTTGTGGCTCTTGGCTCTTAGCTGTTTGCTTTTTGTGGCTTAAACCAAAATACCAATATACGTAGGTACTAGTATATGACCAACAGCAACAGCGTGCATTCCAAACAGCTGTCTGATAACTTCCCAATTAAGTTTTATCACGTTCCATCAGATCCCAAGCATAAACTTTAATCCGGCAAATGATGACCCGTGCTGCTAGTCAAGGTGAGACAGGTCAGTCCTGGCCATGGTCAAGTTGAAACGCTAGCAGGAAGTTCATTAGTAAAGTTTCGTTAGTTTGACTTGTGGTTAACGAGTTGTGGTATAAAGAAAAATCATATCTATAGCATACTTTAAGGAGCTGCTATGTCGTTTTTTTGGCAAATTGTTTAAATGCTGATTTTCAATTATCGCGCAATTAAATTTCACTTTGAATTTCCATTTGATTTGTCGAGAATTTTATTATGTTTGCCTAATGTAACTTGCAACAGTTTTCCAAATATGTGTTGCAGTTATTTAGAAAATTTAATTTGAGTTTTTGCTGTTTGCAGTCAAAAACTTGACCATTTGTCTGTTATGTGCAACAAATAATTGGCTGCGGCTCAATGTTGTTGCAGGCATTTACAATTTTGCTTTCAGAGTGGCTGCCACCAAATTGCATTTTGCCCAACAAATAAACAAACAGCTTCATTCCACAACTAGTCAGCCATTGATCTGGGGCAAACAATTTTCCCAAATGTTGCACAAAAGGCTGCAACTTGTATGTGGAACCTGTGTCCTGGGCTCGTAACACGTAACTCTTACAGCAAGGTCGCTCGCACACATATCCACACACGCGCGTATTTAACTTGGCTCTGATTGAAAGTCAATTGACTGACCGGCAACGATGATGCATTAATCTCGAACTGTGGCCGCAATCAGTTGAATTTGGTCTTTTGGTAACTTGGTTTATGACCCCGTAACTAATGGCAGCTTGGCTACAATTTATGCTGCAAGTGCTTTTAGGATGAGCTCCACTCTAACAATTCTACTTACATGCAACCGAGTCCACGCTTAACTGCCGCTTGTCGCATACAAATGTGTTGTAACAGCTGAATATTTTGGCTTTAATGTTGGCGCTTGTAATTCCAAATGTTCTACAATATTACAACACCCACATGCATACGAACTCACAGATACATACACACAGATACATACACTTACACACACCCACTGCAAAATGTTCTTAGATCTACATAATGCAAGAAAAAAGAACTCGACTAAAAATGCGAATCAGTTGGGTGGGTGCATGACTTTGGGATACCCTGCAAGCACTAGACTTATTGCGATCAAAATTTGTTGTGGACTTAACAGTTGGTCGCCAAGATCATGTGATTTTACGCCATTGGACTACTTTATGGGGCCATGTTAAATCTGAGATTTATGCCAGCCAACCCAAGACTCTTGATGAATTGAAAGGTAACATTCGAGCCACCCACCATTGGAGCCACACTACCCGAAATGGTACACCGCGTCATCCAAGATTGGCCTGACCGGATCACCCAGTGCAAGAGGAGCCAAGGTGGTCATTTGAACGATATGTTGCTTAAATCATAAATGTCATAGAATATATCAGCCAATAAAAATACTACAAACCATATTTGAGCAAAATTAATGCGGGTTATTTAAATTACAAATCCTGTCGCTCCTATTGGTTATTCCTTCATATATAGCGTGAAAACGCTGGACTTGAAAATTGTCTTTTGATAATGAATTGCTATGTGTTTAACCTCCAAAACATCTATCTTTATATGAGCCATATAGGACCAAAAGCCAAAGAATGCATTGAGACACCAGGAGCTAAAAACTGGTACAGGAGGAGACGTACCGATGTTGATTGAGGTTGTGCTCCTCCATTTTACCGAAGAATTTATGTGTTTAATGCATTTTTTCAAATCTACAGGCAGCTTAGAAAACTCCATGCTCGGAGGCGTTTCTTAAAAGACGAACCCGGTTTCTGGGTAAACCATTCTTTGAAGACATAGTGAGCCTGGCCACTTTTCTCGAATCCTCAAAATGGTTCTGCAAGGAAATAAACTTAGTAGACTGGAAATGCCCACCAGCTTTGAGCCTCGAAATAGTCCTCCTCTGCCCCTTAACCCCTTCCTTCCTCTTTCCTACTTCTTTCTTTCCTTACACAATTAGGCAACACAATGAACTCCGGGTCTTTGGGTGATCTCAATTATTGATTGAGCAGCCTAATCAACCTAACCTAATCTGAACATTTCTTAGGCTATACGTTAAACCTGTATAAACACTGTTTTACGAACTTTCCATGTCTGCTCCTCGATGGACTGCGATAAAGGGAAGCTCCACTGTAATTATGAGGATTGTTTAAAGAATTGGACTTCGAGGAAAGGGTGTTCCGAGGTGTTCCGAGTTGATCTTAGTTGCTAACCGAGGTTATGATATGCTTTTTGTTAAAAGGAACTTCTGGTCTGAAACGCCTACGGCTGCCTGTTGCATGCTCGTCACGAATCCCTTTACTCAATAATGTTACAGGGTATAAAAACTCCATGCAAACATTTTGCACTTTTACAACTGTCAAATTCGCAGGGACGTCGCTTAGCAATTTTTTGTAGGGGGTGTCACACTCTATGGACTGGGAGGATTCGACCATGCCACTGCAACTGAATGTTCACTGTTTCGAACTGCACAGCAGGATAGAACTTACACAGATGTCGCTTTATGTAAATATATTTGAAATTAGTTTTTATTTGGGTATTTTTAGTATGACATGAAAAGCATATTGTCCATGGCTCTGGATTTTTTAGCAGAGCAGCTGTTAGCCTGGCATTTGCATATCCGTCCGGTTTGTTAGCTTAAAATAGCCAAACAACGGGAATGCAATTTTAAACGATTTATATGTTAAATTATGAAGTTATATCAATACTTTATTAAGTATGAATTTTTTCTAAATTGTGTGATAAAGTAGACGGCTTGGCAGGTGCATATGATGTGGACAGGAAAATTTCGTAATATGGACGGCTTTGTAATCACAGCTGAAATCCTTTAACCTGAGCGCGCTTTAAGCTCATGTATGGGCTCGAACAAAAGTTTGACAACTTAGTTTGCTATTTAATCCGCAGAGAACTCTTAAAAACGGAGTTACAGCTGACTGAAGCCAAAGCTTCTTACAGGCTTGTAGGTAGGTTAGGAGTCAAGTATGAGAACTGCTTGAACTGCTTGCTGAGAGTAGCGGTGAAAGCGCGCCTACGCGCATAAACATTTAATTTAACTTTTTCATATTTTTGCTAATCTTTAAGTACCACAAATTTAACACCTAGCAAGGGTATACTTAATGTTTTAAAAATGATTTTACAACTATTTTTTTTAATAATATATAATTTAATTAATTAATACACTATAAAAAAGTAAGCAAAAAGTAAACAATATATTCTAATTAAGTCATAGAGTTATGCATATTCTATGAAACCCGGAGGCACTTACAGTTCATACCTGCTGCAAATTTATTATTGTATAAAAATGGCTGCCACTGAAGCTAACAGAATGAAAGAAGACAATATTAAAAAAAAAACCGTGCAGCGGTCAAAGAAAAAAGACAAAGAAAAGCTCGGACAGCACGGCAAACAAAGCAATGAAACTTTGTTCAAAAACTGCCAGAGATTTTACTATGCCAGGGCAAGGACCTGAAGCGTTAATCCCTTGCACTCCTCTACTTTGCTGCGGCTCTCTGAATCTATGGGTGTGTGTGATGTTTTGGTCTATTCATGACTTGAATGTAGAGGGGTGTACGGGTTTGTGTGTGTTTGTGTGTGTGTGAGGGGTGCGGAAACAAAACGTAAAGTGTGCACCAACCTGTCCGTACCTTTTTGTGGCTCGTCGCCTTTGTTTAGCCTTTTGGTTGTGTTGTTGCTGTAGGGTTTTTTGTTGTTGGTCGCAGCTAATTAAAAATATGTTGAGGCACCCTCTACCTCCCTTGACTCGTTTGCATGAATAATTTAAATCAGTTTACCTGGAACCCAAAATGCCGGCACATTAAAACGCATTAATGTCGAGGCAGGTTGTTGCCTTTTATGCCTAGCCAACGGAGCGTATACGCGACGTATACGTTACGTTTAAGTTAAAGGCAGACTCTATGGCCAGTGGCCATTGGCCAATGGCCAGTATTCGATTTAGTACTTATGGCAAGTGATTTTCTTTGTCGTTGACGCGGTTTACGGCCTTTGATGCCGGCAAATGACCCTGAGACGAGTTCGATTCCCCCCTTGGAAGCATTGGGCGCAATTAAGTAGCTGCACAACAACTTGGTCAAAGATTAATGGCAGTTTTTGGCAAGTCGTCGACTGACTTTATTGACTGTGGCCCGCTTGCTGTGTCAATAAAATGTTTGTTGTGTAAATAAACATAATAAATGATGTTGCCAGCTTTGACGCAGTGGTAGTGGCAGTGGCAGTGCAGCAGGGGGCAGCGTTACAGCAACAGCACAACACGACAACATGCTACAAAAAAGTGCAAGTAATTATGAGCAAAAGTTTATGACAACTTGCAGCGGGCACGGAGATGGGAAGATAGATTGTAAGGAATTCTAAACAAAAATCAGATGTTGGATTATGCTAAGCCAAGCTCGTACAATGACTTGCAGACTTTTAAACCTCAGATGACAAAGGATTCAATACCAGCAGTTGCTTATTATAATGTTGTTGTTTTTTTTTAAATAAGGACAAGTCTTATTCATGAGATATCACTAAATATGTGTGACTGTTGAAACTTCTTAATTTTTCCATGAAATTAGTGGAAACATAGTGCCATGTTGTAAAATTCATAAATTTAATTATTTTAACGAAAGTTTGTGAGTTTAATACCTTTACTTCAGTAGGGATGGCGTCCATGAAAATATTTTTTCATTAAATTTTTGCTTTTAAAAAAAGTTTTTATGTTTTGAGGTTATTAAACAGGAAAAATTGTATTTAAAAAAAATATAGACGATATTGGTAATGTAAAGAATAGAATTTAATTTAAACCAGCAGCCGAATTTAAAACGATAAGCTGATTGGTTTTTAAAGAAGTAATTATTGCTAGGATAAGTTGAATTTATTAAGTAATCGTGGTCAGCACATATTGATATGAAAGAAATCTAAATATAGTCGGCGGAAATAATTGTGAAATATTCGGGAAGCGCCGTGTACAAACAACAACGTTGATTTATGTCGATGTTTATGGAGCTTAATAAATTAATTGAATCTTAAATAACTTCGTTATGTGTAGTGTTAAACACAACAAACAAATTCGATATAGTGCTAAGGTATTCGAAATAACTCTTGTTCTTAAAACTTTCTTTGGACCCATCGATCATATGCGCAGGTCTTCTCAAGGAGCAGCAGAAATCATTAAAACTATCCTATAGAGCTGGAGCTGGTTTAGCCTTAGTCTATATTTTATTGAGATAACGAATTTCCTTTCTTAAGAAGGTAAAACACCATTATTGGACTTGAGTTTTTCGCTTTGGCAGCCAGGTAATGTGTTGCACCAAACATAAAACATAACAAAATTTTACTCCCCGGTAGCCATTTTAAAATTTTAGCCCCAGATTCGTAAACAGCAACCCCAAAGACACATATATAGTATATACATATTGTTTCGAAATCAAAATATAACTCGAATGAAAGTAAAAATATAGACAAGTTGTGGTGGCTATTGCAGATAGGTTGTATAGATATATATGTCTATTTCTACAGACGCGAAACAGGTACGATTTAGAGGTTTAATAATCTTGAGTCTGTGGATTATTTAGAACAACATTACGAATAGTTTTCCGAAGGTCAAGTCGTCAAAGCTTGCCGCTCCTTTAGTAGACCTGTGCATGGGGACCAAAGTGATTTTGATTAAATTTGCAATATTTTCGTCAACAAGCAAAAAAGCAACGAATTATGCGCTAAACACGTGTTTTTGATCGATAGGGTTCTATATGATCTTATTCAGAATCGCTTGCTTAAGTCGACTTCTCTAGTCACCCTGATTGATCATACAGTGTAGCAACAAAAAGTATAATGACTGAATTAATTTAATTTTTGTTAGCACCCTTGTGCTTCGAAGCAACTCTTATAGTGTTGTAGATGTTAGATGAGAGAAGGCTAAAAGCCTCAATTTGTTGGCCCTGTTTATATTTGAGATTACAATTTCCTTCAGTTTGCCAGTGCTACAAATTAACATTAATTAGATGTCATGCCTATTTTAGCGTATATCTCCTCCTGTTGCAGGAAGTTTGACGTTGTAGTTGAAACCATTGCATGTGCTGCTAGGATACAAGCCACAAGCAGTTACCCAGGAAAAACAAGCCTTAGTAGCCCTGCAAATATGTCAAGTTCATAGCTTGAGTTGTAGTAGTAAATAGTGACTTAAACAGATTCTGTGTTGGTATCAATTTGTTTTATAGCGCATTAAGTTGAGTCTTCAAACTCGCTGACATAGAAAATAAAAGCGCGTATATTTTTATTTCACTTTCTTTCATTTCTCGTTGTACTTGTTGTTGTTTTTGTTTTTGTACCTCAATGTCTATAATTTTTGCGGCACATATGTGTCCGTATGTACAGGGGTAAAAACAAGTGAAACGGAGCACGATTTAAAACGACGTCTTCGATGTGATACGAAAAAGTAGCCAATATTGAAATTCCGAGAATTTATCGAGTAATCTTTAATAGATTATTTAGGTTAGAAGTACAATGTCAAATTAAAAATATGATTTAAAAAAATTTTTATTTTTATTTGTTATGTAATTTATATATATTTATTATATATATATTTTTATTTTTTACACATTTCAAAATAAAAAATACATATTCACTACGAAAATAAAAACGAAAAAATTTTAGCTTCCATAACTTATTTAATTTATGTTTTTTTTTTTTTAGGTTTCTGAATATTAATAATATTCGTTTGGATATTTAAAATAAAAAAAAATTTTTTAAAGTCCATTACGCGAAATGACTAAATAGTAAGCATCGAACCTAATTAATCAGTTACCAATAATTCGGTCAATAATTTAAATCTAAAAAAATTAAATCAAAAATATTATTAATAGAGTAATCATAAAAATCCAGAAGATACTTTATTTTTGAAAAATGGCTCGTTTGACATATTTTCGCTCATGTGTGTGTATGTGTGTTTTCAAGGAGTACCCTACTATATAGCACTGAGTGGGTATAAATAATTGCCGCTGACATTTTGATAAATGAGTTTCAGCCAAGTTAATGAAACTAAAACAGCGACGCGTCAACGGCACAGACCTGTCTAAGTGTCGGCCTAGATGAGTGTTCACTGTGTATGTGTGTGTGTGTATGTCTATGTTTGCTTGACTGTTGGTGTTGTTGTCGTTTTTGTTGTTGCCACTGCTGCTGCTTGCTTTTAAATTGAGATAATGCAGCGCTTGTAATTTTTCACAAGCGCCACAGTGCGTATGAGTAACGTAATTTCCTAACAGCTGCCATTGCTGGCGCCGCAGCAACATTGCAGCGGCGGAATAAAAACACCTCAAACCAACTCATGCCATGTCATCCATGAGATCCATCTCATCCACCTCAGCCACTTTCATCCACTTTGCATGTGCGTGTGACAAGCTTTTAGCAACAATTCCAGCTAATGCGACTGATAAACGCGCATAATATATTCTCCAACCTCCCAGCTTTAGGCCATTAGCAGTGCATTTACAGATTTAAATGGCATGTGCTTTCAAAATGAGTCTACATAAATTTTCCACACATTTTTGTGACTGCTTTCACTGACCGTTCTGCATAGTACGAGTAGCAGCAGTAATACTAGTAGTACCTGGCACAACTAGTCCGCCCATGGAAGAACTGTTATAGTCTATGACAATGCGCTCCAATCTCTACATTGCATGCTTTTTGTGAGTGCTCGATTTATGGTACTTGCTAATGCCGCCTCCAATCCCAAATCAACCATTCAAGCGGCGCAAGCCCCTCTTGCACAGTTCTGCACCCGCAACCAAGTAGTATATGATGTGGCATAGTCGTAATGCCAGGCACTTAGTTTTCACTCCTCCTCTATACTGCCCAGCCCCGCTGCAGCATCCAACCAACAAATCCAATTTCATTATGCAAAACGTGCAGCGAATTAAAATTAGATTTGCCACTTCAACTTCAATGCAGCAAATGCAGGCGTCCCATTTAATGTGGTCGGTCGCGTGATTTTGCAGTCTCAGCACCATTAGGGTCAAAGTGCAGTCTGCCACAACGAAGGAGCTGCTTAGCAGCTCCATAGACACTTCTCCAAACAGTGAAAGCGCACAAAATTGAAAAGCCAAGAAAATTAAACTTTTAAGTGTATTTGTGGATGTGCCTGTTAGCTTAGCTTTTCCAACTAAAACATTGTAACATCTTGTTTGCCTTTTTCGGTTCTTAGAATCCTTTAACAAGTTTCACTATATCGGATGAAATATTTTTTTACTTTAGTTAACGGGAACTAATTGAAAAAAAAACTCTTTAGTTCGGCTTTAAAATAGTATGAACGTCTATGATTCTTCGATATACTTTCTTATTTGAATTTTTGCATACAAAACACAAACTTTGTGAAAAGGCAAATTTCCGTTTCCCAACTGCTTGGACTGCTTGGTAAGAGTAGCGGTGAAAGCGTGCCTACTCTCACCAACATTAGTTAAACTATAGCGGCTTTTAGTTTTCGTGCGTACGCTGAATGTTTTAGTGCATGGGAGTAAGTGGGGAGGTGATAGGGATAGTGTAGGATATGGCGAACTCTGTCTTATCAATTAGGATAGATAGTTAGATAAGCAGAGTTGTATCTATTAGTATAGTAGGTTCAAGGATTTGGCAGCGATCAAGGCCATTACAAGGCGGATCGGCTGCCAAACCATGGATAGTCTTGGTCAGTGAGTGAAATGAGATGAGTCTCAACAGTGCCGCTTATTTAAAGGCGCTATGCAAAAACTTTGGCTGTTAAGCATTGATACAGGACGTATTATTTTGATTATTTGTATTTTCTCCCATCTTATGAAGCTTCGAATGCAAAAATATATTTTTTCTCATGAAATTTGTATGAGGAAGATATATTTTTCAAAAGATATAGTCTTAAAATAATTAATTTCTTAGCATCTTAAAAGCTGATGATAAATATTTTCAAATTATTTAAACAAACGTCTCATCGAAAAAAAAATCCTCGACTCAGTGTAATGCTCCAGCCGACCCTTTACTTATAGTCAAGAACCCCATAATATTCTATGGATTGTTTAGTTAGTTTGAATCCTTATGTAATAACTCCTCCTCTTAGATTCAACCTAATTTGCATCCAAATGGTACTCAGATGTAAGATTTTACTGTACTTGCTCAATTGCTCCGCTTGAATATTATGTAATGCATGGGAATTTGTGTTATTATTGAGATATTTGTGCGCTATTTGTATCCAATGTATGATGACTGGACGCCTGCTGTTCAATGACCGATCAATGGATGAACGCCATGGCGTATTTGCAATTTGTGGTTAGCCTGTTTATGGTCTAGGTTTGCCTAGGTGTCAGAACAGACAAACCAAGAGACAAATACCCATCCACACAGGCTTATCCTTGCAAACAGACACCTTGATGGGTCGTTAATACGTATAATAAGAGTCTGACAAGCAATCTCTAGCAATGTGTTGATGGCGCATTGGCGTGACTGAGTGCCCTGTGTCTACTCATCCTTGTTGTGGTCCTTGGCACTGTTGTTGCAAGTGGGTGTGTGTGTGTGTGAGTGTGTGTGAGTGTGTGTGAGTGTGTGTGAGTATGTTTCCGGCATTTGTCACTACTGTGGCAGGATTTGTGCTTGTGGCAGTCACAGTCACAATATCCTGCCAGTGAGAGTTGTTTGTCGCAGGTCCTTTTTGAGGGGGGTGGGCTTGTGTTGATGCTGCTTGTAATTTGAAATTATGCTCAGCAGCTTGATAACTTGTCAACCAACGGTGTCACATGCTCAACATAATCAAATAACTCATACGCACTGTGTGTGCGTCTTATAAATAACAAGCAGCAACAGCAGCGGCAGCATCCTAAAATAAATAAGTAATTCGCCAAAAACAAAATTCATTCGACGACGACATCGTCATCGTATCGCACATTTTATCATTATCATAATTTCTAGGTGATTTCATTGAGTTTGTTGCTCAACCTGTCTGAGATTCTGGCCGGGATTGATATGCTCAAGTTTCGCTTTTCAATTATGTGCCACACGACGTGACTATCCCTGCCGTAATGTGCGTGATATGTCGGCAGTTATTCGTTTCAAGTATTTGATTTCTGTATGTGTTCGCCTTTTGATGGCTTATTTCACTTTTTATTGCTGCGTACCCCAAAATTGAGGCGCCCCGGTTAGCAACGTGTATCGAATTTCTTTCGCCTCTGCTACTTTAATTTGCAACAAATCATGAAATTATATGTATTTAAAGCCTAAGCAAGTTCTCTCCACCATTCCGAAGCTAACCACATCCCACGAGCCGCAGCTGCTGTGAGCCTGTGCGTCCTGCCGCCCTCTGCAGAAAAACAAAGCCAAAATTGTTGAGCTATGTGGGTTAAAATGTGAGTGTAAACAAAGCAGAGCAGAGCACACATGGGTATCGTCGAACCCTCGGAACCCTCGGACGTTCTGGGGCCTCAGAAGCCCCAGTCCAATGACCGACCGAACGACCGGCCAGCGAAACACCCGCAACCTATGGCAAACATTAAAAAAACAGCAACACAAGCGCTCATACGAGGGTGGCCTGTAAAGTTTTGGGAACTGCTAGTCCTAGTAATACCGGATGAAATTTGATTTTTGCGTTGCGATTTTTAAATGAGCTCTCAAGTGCTTCAAATATATATTACATTGTTTTTTGAAGTGATTTTCAGTCCTTCTTACATACTTAATGAGATTTTTACCAAACTGCTGATTGCCAGATGTGATATCATTCCATATTGTGTAATTTTTTGCATGGGATATAAAATCGGTACTAAGAAAAATCTTAAATCTAGACATCTCTACGTATGATGAATGGATGCGCCAAATCCTTCAGAAAAAGTGTCGAGCAATTCGCCTCAAAGTAAATAGCACTGTCAGTTCTGGATAGTCCAGTTCGCTTTTTACCAAAATTTGTTTCCGTACATCAAAAACCATTTGAACATTTTTCGACACTTTTTTGAGCTTCCTCAGTTTAGTAATGCCAATTTATGATCTTATCCATAACAACTTAAAATGCGAGTTGTAAAATATAGCTTATTCTACCTATTCTACTTGGACGCCAAAGAATTTAGTTAATTTTTAAATCTCTTTGGCCTTATGGGATCATACTGATATGGAAGTAGTTAATTATTTTTAAGAAGAAAATAAAGAACTGCGCTTAAATTTGCTGAATGCAACCGTTTCCGCTGAAAAATATTTGTTTCTATTTTGTTGTTCCCGAAATCTAAAATACAACCCTCGTAAAATTTTAGTTTTTGTTTTTTTTTTCGTTTTTGACTTTGGGTAAGGCAAAAGAAAATGTAACCACGATGAAAGGTACGCGCGCACACACACACACCTAAAGCCTACATGCAAACTCGCACATACACTAACATTCTCACACACACACACTCTCACGTTTGGGAAGAAATGAATACGTGAAAAGTGCTCCAACAAATAGGTTTAGGGCACTGGGACAAATAAACAAAACAAAACAAAACACAACAAAGCACAACACTCACACACAAAAACGGCGGAATGTATTGGCAATGAAACATGAGCAAATATCCCTTGGCGAAAGAGCGAATTTCCCTGCATTCGCTGTGGATGACATGTGGAACAAAATTTAAGAAAATGTTACCATTCGGCCACGAAGAGCCGAAGCAAATGCACGAATGATTGCCGTCGTCGTTAGCCGCATGCTGTGGATTCAAATTTGGATTCTGATTTGTTCTGTTTGGGGCATAAACATTTTTCAGTTTATATTGCTGTTTCAGTTAAGATGTGCATTTCCAGCGGTGCGAACGTGTCTCGGGCGCGTCCTCAGGCATTTGGTAGTATTAGTAGAAGCAAGTAGAGATATTTGAGCCGGAGTAAATGCACGGCCGTCGTTTTGGCCGGAAAATGCCTACGCCTGATTGAGTGAAAAACGCGCGTAAAGTGTTGCAAAACGTACCACGCTGCTTACGTTGTAAATATTTATAAACAAAACGTGTTGGAAATGTGAGCGAATGTTTATTTGTAGTTCGTTCCGGTCGTTGTTGTTGTTGTCGTCGTCGATGTTGTGCGAATTGTGTAGAGTATATGAAAGTGATCCTAAAATCGATCGATCTAATGGTTTATTTTGATGCGGTTTCACTTGGAATTGAGCAAGTTTCTAGTCAGCTATAATTAATTAAAATTCTCAAAGACGAAAGTGTGAAGAAATGTAAAGTCTTGACGCAGCGACCAGTGAACATATGTGGCAAGTGGCAACAACAACAGCAACAACAAGAAACACAGGCGCAACAACAGTACGGGACACAATAATAAGGCCAATATATTGTATATAGCAAAAATTTAGTTTTAATTAATTAAACTCAAATCAAGTATAAATGGAAATTGAGCGTGTTTTTCCAACGCAAACACAAAACACAAGTTTCGGTGCAAAACGGGTAAAGAAACAACAAACAAATATTCAGATATACGAAAAAACCAAAAATATGCTAGGAATTACGTTAAAAATAGATAAATTAATAGTATTAATAAGGTGTTGAGGCATAAATTAAGCCTATATAAAAATACAAATTTAATGTCTTGCTAGAAATTAAACATTAAAAAATAAAAACAAAAACCAAAGAAAAACGCAAAGCCAAACATTTTCGTTGTTGGTGCCACCTCATAAACAACTTTAATTATAAATAAACAACAAAAACTAAGGCAGCAGCATGGGACCAATCAATACATAGAGCTTCAGTGTGTCAGAGCCGCCAACACTAACACCAACAACAACAGCAACAACAATAGCAATAACAGCTACAACATGGAAGATCTTAGCTATTCCCAGCTAGATGCAAATCTCAATACAGGCAACATCAGCACGGATGACTTTTTGGCCGTATTCACCACAACGACCGCCTCATCCGCCACAGCGCCGCGTCCGCCCGAGAATGCCACGCTTAATCCACCGCTGCTCACCGTCGACGGTCAATTCATGCTGCCCAATCTACTGGATCTGCAGCAACCCAGCGGCAATAATCCGGCAACAGTTTACATCAATGACAGTTTCTACCTGCTCAATGGCAGCTTCTACAACAACAGTCTACAACTGGCGGGCAACTATTATAACCAAACAAGCAGCAATCTTAGCCTAGCAGCAGCCGGCAATGGCAGCAATATCACCGAGGTGCACTGGGATGGTCGCTATCCCAGCGGCTACACGCTCACACACATTATAATCGCCTCCATCATAGTCACCATTCTAATGATCATTATTGTCGTCGGCAATATGCTGGTAATCATTGCCATAGCTACCGAAAAATCATTGAAGAACATTCAAAACTGGTTCATTGCCTCGCTGGCCGTGGCCGACTTCTTTCTGGGACTCATCATAATGCCCTTCTCGCTTGCTAATGAGCTAATGGGCTACTGGATCTTTGGCAGCTGGTGGTGCGACATACATTCAGCCATGGATGTGCTACTCTGCACGGCATCCATTATGAATCTGTGCCTCATCTCGCTCGATCGCTACTGGAGCATCACCAAGGCGGTGGACTATCTCAAATCGCGCACGCCGGCGCGCGCGGCTGTCATGATAACCGCCGTATGGATTATGTCTGCATTGATCTGCATTCCGCCGCTGCTCGGTTGGAAGGTCAAAATGCCCGAGGGACCACTGCCAAAGTGTGAGGTGAGTGCATAGAAAACTATAGTGAAAACTTTTCAAGATAACTCTTGTATCACACTAAGTAGCATTGAGTGAATTTAATCTTTCAAAGTGGCAAAATAAATAAAATAAAATTTAAAGAATAATAATGATTACCAAAGTTTTATTTAAAACAGGTATTTGATTTTTCATTTTCTTTTACAAAGGAAATTGTGCAAAGAAAAATTTAGTTTTGCGTGGGGGTGCCAGAAAAAATAAACAGCCAAGGATATAATATTTTATTATAGTTTACAAAGACCCGAATAATTTTAGTAAATTAAAAATATAAAAAAAACGTACACGTTATTGAGATAATGCTATAACCATTACATTAAGTACAGGGTAACTAAGGATCAGAGCTCGGTCATTCTGACAAACGAGTATCTCACGATCCTGGCGTAGTTATGTAACTCCCACCAGGTATCGTAGCTTCATAAAAAATTGCTTTAATAACATTTTCCATATTAATTATCATTTTCTCTTTAAGTTTATCATCTATTATATCCACCATTTATAAAATAATTTGCTTCATATTTGTAATGCGATCACTCGGCGAATTATTTACCCTATCTTTTATTTTACAATCATTATTGCACAATGGGCCCGCGTGGCCAGATTTTGGCCAAAAGTCCTCCTGATGAAAATCAAAATTTGGACAAAATGACAATTTAATATTATTTTACACATATTAAGGTATCCTGTGCAGAAAAAATTTTAAATTATAATAAGTGGTTTTTAAGTTATTGGCAATCAAAGTTGACATTTTGTATTTTATGAGCTTTCACGAATATTTTCGGAAAAAAAAAAACATGCACTTACCATGATGCATGTAGCCACGAAATCTTCATTCACTTTATTATTTATAAGTATAACTTCGGAAAAAAAATAAAACCAAGCTTAAAAACTTTTCGGTTTTGAATATATTCGAGTAGTTGAAAAGATTTTTTTGGTTTTTGTATCATTTGGCTGCTTTGCTTTAAGGGTACCTCCGACTCCCATTCGATATTTCATCGAAAAAATTTTTATAAATTTCTTCACATGTTTTAAAACAAAATGTAATTCCTCCCTATTTTCGGAAATTGAATTTTGTATCTAAAAGTTGAATTTTTAAAAATTGACCCATAAGAAATTTTACTATTTTTTGAATTTCTTAGCTGCCTAAAAGTATGCTTCAATAACGATTTTTTCAAAGGTTGTACTAAAATGAACAAAAAATGTACAACTGGAAGATTTTATAGCATACTTACAATAATGCAAATCATGGTGATGTCGTCTTTTTGTAATTTGCTTGGAAAGCTGAAAGTATTTGGGGCTTTAACTCAAAAACCATTCAATATTTTGCGTATAGGCTATTTTTTCAATGTATGAGGAGCTCATATCTACCTCTGTGTGAAATTTGGTTCAATTCCAATTAACCGTTTTTTTTTTTAAATTAAGTTAAAAAAATTGTTTGGTTTTTTTAAATTTTTTTCCAATTTTGGTCTGGATTGTCTATATCTCAAAAAAATCGGAGGCGGCTCAAACTTGAACAAATAGGAATCATTTAGGAACACGTGTGTAAAATTTCTTCACTCTAAAAAAATTATTATAGAAATGACAGGTATGCGGATCGCTTACGATCCCACCCGAATTCCCTTGCTTGCGCCCTGGCCGGTCATAGACCGCAAAGACGCCTGAAACGTCTCCACCCATGTGACCTCAGAAGTCGTCTTATCATCTAAAACGCTGTTAAAGAATCTCGTGTCATGTGCTCTCTTGGATATTTAGTAGATTCAGTCGAATCTATTTGTAAATTTTGTTTTTTGTAAATATTGTGTGAATATGTATTTAGTAATTTAAGCCCTATAACACACTAAATTTTATTATTGTGTAGCGATTAATTTTGTCTCATCAATATTGGATCATAACCCATGCCAATAAAAATACATATATATGAAAAAAAAAAAAAAAAAACTTTTATTGCATACATTTTGTTGTTGTTTTAATGCAATGAGAAGTTATTCATGAGAGCACCAAAAAAAATTTGCAATGAGAGCCAAAAGCCCCTGTCTCTCAATAAATGTGCTATTTTTAGATTTTCGACCAAAACTGTAACAATGAAACTGGCATGTATGCAGTTAATGCATTCATTCAATATTCATTTTGAATAAATTAATAAAATAAATAAATAATATAAATAAAACAAAAATTATAAAATGCGTCATTAAAGTATAATTTTTTATTAAAGGGGTCTATGCAGTTCGAAAAATTTCGCGCGGAATGACAAAACTTCATATAAAAAAAAAGTCCCAAATGGGGACTTTTGAAGTTTTGTCATTCCGCGCGAAATTTTTCGAACTGCGTATAAGCCTTAACAATAAAAAATAATTGCCCGAGCCGGGATTTGAACTCGAGTTGTCTGCAAAAACTAACAAATAGGACACCTTGCCCACTGACCTATACTTACTCTTGATTGACACTCACCAAAATATCCTTAAGTTTTTATCCTTAGTTTTAGTTTAGGAAATGTTTGATTGCATCGATAAAATTTGGATGTGGATGTGTTCATTAGAGCCACATGAATCAGCTTACCAAAATATGTGATTCTAGGGCACTTTTACCATAATTACATGGAGTCAAATATGGCAGTTTATTGGCAAAGGGAGATGAAATTTGTACATTGGAAAGTTCTTCGAAAGAATATGCAGGGACAAAACTTTTTTTTAATGAAAAAAGGTACAGTTTGTTACCCTGTCGGGCACCGTCTCGACTGTATTACATTTTTGACTATAAAATTTGTTGTATTTTTCGGATTTTGTTCATTTTTGACACACAGTTTGACTTAAGTTTCAGATGAAAATATAAAACGGTGTAGGTGAAATTAGCAAAAATCTACTACGGGGGTTAAGGAGAAGAAATTATAATAAAAGTATAACAACAAAAATTAAAAAAAAATTCAAATTTTGTCCAATTTGAGATTCGAAAACGTGTCGTCCCCGCACCTGTACTTAAAAAATGCTTTTCAAAACAGCACTAAGTTCTTCTTGTAGATTTTGTTGTTGTTATAAAAGAGACAGCCTGAATGTAAATGGTTTTACTTAAATCTTTTGAAGTCGTACAACTAAGCCAACGAACTACAAGTAGTCGATCCCACCCTCGTCGTCGGTCTTTTGTAAATGATCCTGACCAAACCGAGCTCCCACCCACTCCACTAGGCTGTTCCTATGATCATTAACAGGCAGAATACAAAATGTTTGGCCTAATAGATATAAGGCACACCGGAACCGGTATGAAAATGGGCCAAGGTGCTTTAAAGTGTTTGCAAAGTGGTCGCTTTAAACATTCCGTAAGCGACGCAAGTGTTGGCAGATTAACCAAGTATATCAACGGCTTGGTTGATCTATATATGCTTGGCAATCTACATCATTTGGTGTTTATACGGTTCGGTATTGGCTCTGCTTGAGAGTCTAAGATATGGTTCACATGCTGACTATTCAATATCAACAATAATCTTCGCTACATACATAGGCGGAAATAGTACTCTCAATATAAAATTAAAATAGTTATAACTGCTTGGTTTGCAATTCATCTATGACTCACAGTTTTCAAAGATAAAATAAAGATAAGATGATTGTATTGGAAATCTTAGTTCAATTAGCAGATTTCAATTAAAAACTAATTTAGCTTTGCAAAAAATTATACGCACTTGCTCTCTATTATGAAATTTTGCTGCAGGTGTTCAATAATCATAATCGCCTTTGCCTCCAAGTCCTTTGGTCTAAGGCCACTTAAATATTTGCAAATGATAAAGCTAAATCGCATAAATGAATGTAAATCAGCCTTACGGAAATGTAGCAATGAGCTGTTAGATGCCGCACAAATGCCAAAGTAAATATATACTTCTATGCATACTTGCCAACATACATAGATGGGCACAGAAATATGCGCAATGGGAATTGTGCGGATGCAGAGGAAGGGCCGGAGCCGGTGCCGGATATGGATATGTCTATATGCTGCGGCTATTCTATGCAAATTTCTCAACTTTTCTTTCGTACACAATTGTCGGGTTCGTTTCGGCTGGTTGCTGTCGCTGTTCCGGTCTTTTTGGTTTTTGGTACATTTTGTTGCTGTTGTTATTGTTGTAGGGTTTGTTGGGGTCGACAAATGCCACGTCTAGCCGCAAAGTCACGCAGAGCATAAACGCACAAATATTTATGCATCCGAGCATCTGTGTGAGTGCGTGTGTGTGTGTGTGTGTTTGCGTGTGTGGCCATTTTTGTTGGTTTTAAGTATGTAAACGAACCCCAACCATTGGCTACATAGCCTCAAGAAGTAGGCTATAACCCATAAAAAGGAGTCTTATCTTAAACATATAAGCTGCTCACTTTGCTATGTATTAGTTAAATAAATGCGTATATATATAATTGGCAAGCATATGTGTGTGTGTGTGACTTTGAACTAGGTTGCTAGAAGCATTTCTTTGGCTGCAGCTGCAACAGCCTCTAAAACTCTTTCTAAATAAAAACTAAATGGCTTTAAGTGGGTTATATTTTAAATTTTGCCTCAAATTGAGCACGGCCTTCAGAATGTTGAATGTTGAGCTTTAGAGCAGATATTGCCTGATTGACAGGTCATTACACACATCTATGTTATTATAGACACTATAAACTCCCATATATATGCATATTGTATGTAGACGAGCCACTGGCTTGATGTATTTACGAATACGTAATAAAAATATCCATGAAATAAAAATAGCATAAACTCAGAGGCCAACTTAGTCTTGGTATATTCTGCTTCTTTTGCTTTATGCATATATTAAACCAAATTCACGTACATAATTTCAATTTCAATCCCGCCGCCGCCGCTGCCGCCGCTGCCGCCGCCCTTAACTGAAAGTCAAAATATGTTGCTGCCCCATGTTGGCCGGTGTACTTAGGGTTAAGCCGCAATATTATTTATTGCAATCATGATAAACATGCTGCGGCAGAGTCAAGTCTCTACAAAATGAAAAATGCAAATATCGCCTGTCTTTCTGAATTTTGATTAATTTTAGCCTGCTGACCGCAGATAAAGACTGAACTGAATCCCAATCCCCTAAAGAAACAAACTGAACGGAACGCAACAAACCGCAAACGCCAAATGGAAATGAAGAATGAAATATATTTAGATATAAATATATAGAAAACAGAACGCACTTGCTACAAATGAAATGCTGTACATAAGGAGATGATAAAAATAATAAAAACGTTTAATATAAAAAGAAAACAAAAAGAAACCTAAGCAGCGCATACAGTAGAAGCTCTAAAAATTAAAACACTTAGATACTAAGTAAAAGAAATTGACAAAAGCAGCTATAAATAAAATAATGATAATAAAATGAATAAAAGTTGAAATCAGCAAATTGATTTATTTGTTATTATATTCCTTAATAAAAGTTTGTCTTTGCTTATAAAGTCAAATCCCTGAGAAAGCGGCACTTCGTCACACATTTGGCAAACGTTCAGAATAAATCAATAATTTCAGCAAGGCGTATATCTTCTAGCTTTCAACCTACACGGGAACCGGACGACTGTCAAAAGACTTATCTAAGCTTTCTTTTGGATTGCTTTTTTAATGGTTCTCTCTTCTTAACACTCTAGTTCCAAAGACCGCTTCTAGACGGGCTAACGGAATTTTATATTTTTTTGGGGTTCCCCGATACGTATACTTAATTTTAATATAGAATTGCCTATCACTCAATCAGGAAACGAACCTATGGGAACATTTGTTGGTTCAGCTCTAGAAATAAATGCTAAATCGCAGGTACTCAAAAAATTGTTGGGCGTCAATAAAAACATAGTTTTGGAGGCAGATGCAATTGAATACCATGATTCTGAATAAGAGGATGTTAAAAAGCTCGATAATAGTTTGATATTTTATCGATTTGGAAAGATAATAAAGACGATCGATTGGCATATACTGGCATTCGGCCCTTCAAAAATCATACACCCGAAAAATTGGTTAGCGGGATTCTGAATAAGAGGATGTTAAAAAGCTCGATAATAGTTTTGAATATTTAAGATAATGCATAGTTGAATAATGCGAATCGATTTGGAAAGATAATAAAGACGATCGATTGGCATATACTGACATTCAGCCCTTCAAAAATCATACACCCGAAAAAATTGGCATTGACTGCCTATAATACAGGAATATAAGCACATGTGCGGTGTCGATCTTTCGGATGCGCTTACTAGAAGATACACGATACCATTAAAATTTGGCAAATGCATAAATCGTATGTTCACGAACTTTAGACTTAACTATTGCTTAACTTAGCTGTTTCTGTTATAGAGTTAGGAGATTGTTCAGAGCAGCAGCAGCTGACAATTGCTGTATTCAATATTTTTATGCTCTCATCGATATCTTGTATCAATTAACTAACTATTCATTTAGTTATACGACTTATACTAGTTTTTACCATCTCTAATTGATCTCTACAGTTAGTTACACTTTTGAATTCCTAGTTCAGTTCGTTGTTTTTATATCGCAAATAACAATTGTTTATTGCACAGCCTATATCAGGGCTGCCTGCAATAAGTGCTGCCGAGAAGGCAAATAAACATAAAAACAGTGCAAATTTCAGTGTAAGTATTCTTAAATTTCGTTAACTTAGAGCTATGAAAAAATATAAACATTTGCCATGAATAAATTACATCATTAATATGCAAATCTAATAAAGTTAAATAGAAAAAATGAATTGGATTTTGGTAAAGCAGTGTCTACTTGCAAACGCTGCTTTAACCGCTTATGAATTATAAGCACCTTAAATTGAAATGCTATGCTTCTGTATATAAACTTAAGCCTAACCTAACTTTCTTTTTTTCATCAGTCATGCGTTGGTTGAATCGTAAGGAATAAGGAAAAATTGGTCTTATAAAAAACAGGCTATTTCTAAAACTGTTTTTCAACAAGCTGCAGTCACAAAAATCAGTTTATAGACCAAAAATAAAAGCTTTTTTTATTTTTTCATTAAAACATCGTCTGCCATAATAGGCATTTTAACAATCTGAAATACGCTTATTTATTATTTACCTAAGAAGTAAAGCTAGATGGCTTAGCTGGAAATCTCTTGAATTAAAAAAATTACTCATTTGATATATGCTAGTCATAAAAAGGGTGGCATATAATGAAAAGCCAGCTTTTTTCTCGAAAGCAAAAAAGTTTTTTATTTCGAGCATCTACTGTACGATTTAAGAAGCATCTATTAAAGAAAGAGCAAGAAAAAATATGCAAAAAAAGCTTACGTAAACTTTTTACAGAACATTCAAATTAACCTTGAGACAATAAAACAGAGCTCACTTCAGTTGCCAATGGGTATTAGGCAAAGGACACTGGACGCTGCACAGTGGGTCATACGAAACACTGGGTTGGCTTTTTATTTACGGCTGCTCCGACTTGGTTACGGCTGCCGGCAAATACGGCACATTAATCAAGCCTAAGTGGACGTTATCCCAATACGGCAAGAATGGCCCAAGTGGACGACTACTTGTCTGGCTGCTTGGCCAAAAAAAAAAAAAACAAGCCAAAAAAAAAGCTATAAGTAAAAAAAATATGTTTTAAATTTAAAGGCTTAAGAGATTTTTAAATGCCGTACCCGCAGGCACGCATAAAGTCACTAGAAGATACACAACAGCAGGAGCAAAATAATCATCAATCATGGTTTGTATAACAAACAAAACTCAGTCCAAAGTACTGGAACTTAGAGCGGGCTCAGCTTTAAACGGTGTCCTGGCACCATCAACATCCAAGGCAATTGTGTTGAGAGGCTAAGCTAATAAATGAAATTGTGATACGCCACATTGTGATGAAGTAAGCCACAAAAGCAATTAGCTAACTTGAAATCCAAGCGTGCCCCCAATCATGCCCAGCTTTGGCTCCACTCGACTCGATTCGGCCGGAATTACGCATCAAAAATGCCGCCTAAACCCAAACAAAAAGGGAAACGCCCTGCCGCTGGAAACCTCCAATTTGTAACAGAATCGAACAAAATACACATACGCACACACAGTCAAACACACACACACACTTGCAAACATGCTCAAACACAGACAGTGTAATGGCTGCTGAACATTTTAATTATGACACCATGTTGACATGTTTAAAATTGTTGCACACTGACAACAGTGCCGCCATTGCCACACCCCTGCCCCACAACTCAGTCCCCCTACCCGCCATTGACATTTCCGCCCATTTGAACCACAACACAAGCCGCAAGCCACAGTACAACGTTGGCGACAACGCCGGCGTCATCGTCAGCTGCGGCATCAGCGTTGACGCCTGCGTTGGCTTTGGCGCTGATTTGACACTTGGCTGTCCCATTTAATTAATAAAATAACATTTTAGAAGAGAGCGCGTCAAAGGAGTGGGATGCAGTGCAATGCTCCCGACCGGATAATGCTTGATTTGGGCGACATCGACGGCGTCTAGCCAAGACCACTTCAATGGGTTGCTATTGCGCGGCGCGACCTTTGTTTTCTATATAAATACTCATACTCACATAAAAGCACACCATCACACCAATACACTCAAACTGCCATTTATGTAAATATTTTGACAGGGCTGGTAGAAAAGTTTTTGAGTGCCATTGGCAGATATTGTGGCCAAGCTGATTAATGAAAGCCCGGTTCGCTGTTGCTGTTGTTGTTGTGCGGTTATTCTGGGTGTTGTGTTGTGCTTTCAAATGTCTAATGAGATGTGGCTGGGCGGGTGTGCGTGGCACCATGAGTGAGCGGAATTTTCCTGAATGTTTTGTTATTTCTATTGCCGAATCGGGCGTCATCAATTGACTGCCATTGTTTATCAAAACTTAATGAGTTCAATCCGTTGCGCACTTCATTCTCTTAAACATTGTTTTTCCAACAAAGGATTTACATAATAGTTGCTACAACTTATTTAGTATGCCCGAAAAGAGGGAGAGAACAATGAAACAGGACACTTTAAAATTGAATTTCTTGCATTTTTAAAACTTAAGGCTTTTAAGTTAAAATTATTCTACTAGAACAGAAATGGGTTGCCACAAAATTTACGATTTATTGGCAAATTATTATTAAAGGCTTAATTTCTTATATACATATGTACACATATGAGAGAAGTTCTAACCAACTCTTAAAAAATGTTTGCAAAATAATTTTGCGTACTATTATTAAATGAGTCTCGTTTTTATTGTCATTTATTTATATCTCTAAAATTTCAGTAAATAAAACTGAAAATAAATTTTTAATGTTGCTACACATTTGAGGGAAGTTTCACAAATTGTATGCCAAAATTGGATATGTATAAACCTATGTATAAATACATAGGTTTCTGTATACCCTTTACTTTGAGGTTAACACAAAGACATTGATCTAGACATGTCTGCATGAACGCCTGGGTATTAAAAAGCTTAAGAGCTGGAAGAACCAAACTCCAAATTTGGACTTACTATATTTTTTTGCTGCCATGCCCTCTTTCCCCCCAAATAATTTAAAAGAGTTAAATTTTCAAAGTTTTTGGTAGAGCTTAGGTCTCCAAACCAATCGTGGTGACATCTAAAGAACAAGATTTGATCTGCAATCTGCTTAAAATATCTTTAGAAAATTTCTTATATATTTAAGAGATTTCGAGTAAAATTTTCGGTAGACAGCCTTGTGGAGCTTCGGCGTGAACTTTCAACGCAAGGTTTTGAAAACTGTGAAGAATGCAGTAGTAGGAATAAGTCAAAGGGATGTTGCAACGCGTTGTTAAGAACTTGCCACTTTTCGCGCTCTAACTGGAGATCGAACCATTATTGAAAGATTTTATAGTAAAAAGCACAAATTTTCGAGCTTTATTCCAAGTAACTAAGAACGGCTTCGTAGCATAGGTATATGAGTAAATGCTGTTTATGTCGTTCGCTTTTTTTTTGCATTTTCTATCATAAATTGGCAAGAAATCCCATTTCACTCACATATTTCAATCCTTTTTTTTTTTTTGCTATAAGTCACCCCTAGCAAACAAACATAATCCCAATCAACCGCTTCATAAGCCTGTGCTCGTTAGCTGCCATTTTTTTTTTCCTTTCTTTATTTAAAACTATATAATTGAGTATTTTTTCTTACTTGCTGCCTACAAGCGCACTGCAAACAAACTTAAGTTCTTGGCTTTACCCTCTACTTAGCTGTGTCCTTTGTGGCCGCAACCCTTGACAGAGGGTCGTCATCATCATCTTTGTACTCTCTACGTGTAATTTTAACTATACACAAGGTCATAACTGCCATATACACAAAGAACCTTATTATTGTAATCCGTTAAGGGGCAAACACTTTATTGAAATATTAATCGAGTTATACGAGTATATAGTGTATGCATATGGTTGACTTTGCCTTTGGCTGCGGGTGGGTTAACTAAGAGCCAAAGTTCAAAGTGAAAAGCCACTGTACTGTATAGCGCATAATCTCTGGGGTGTGTGTAAAGTTGCTTGGCAAATCCAACCCAACAACAACAACTACAAATCAAAAATCAAATCCAATTCAATGCCTGCTGCCAAAAACGTGTCTGGCAAATTCAGTTTTCATCAGTTTGAACTTGCCACAAATTGTTTGTGAGGACAACGTCGCGTATGTGTAATATCATGCAAAACACACCCACAACATTCACCCACACACACATACTTGCTCGAAATAATGACTTAAGTCGGCCCAAAGTAGCTCATTAGCGTCAGTTTTCCCAGGCACTTTAAAAGTGAAAACATTTTCAGACGCTATTCTAGCCGCAAGAGCTTTAAGTTGACTTTGAGTTGACTATTCCATGGCGGTGCGGGGCGTGTGGCTAAAAGGCAGTCTTTAAGTCTAATATATGTATGTGTGTGTGTATGGCTGATGCCACTCTGTATATGTCTAGTACTTTTGATATTAATACTCTGTATGTATTGGGTCAAAGAAAAGTTTATCAGATTTATGCAATCAAAGAAGCGTGGCAGAAAGGCTGACTATAGCGTCGTATAGGGATCCACGTCCATCTGTCTGTATGAATGCCTAGATCGTTTGGAGCATAAATGCCACAGCTTAGGTATATGCCTTTTTACTAAGAGTAGTATTATATTAGTATCCGAAACAAGCTAATAGTCTCATGTGAGCCTAATAAAGAAACAAAGAAATTTTGACTTTTTTGAATCAATACAAACAATCGAGTGAATGGAGGGTATCCCACGATCGATGAGTGCCCCAGCTGATACATATTTTTTCTTATTATTTCGTGCCTCTCCGAACCTACATATATTTTTGAGTATGTGTGTGTGTGACTATAATTTTCGTTAGGTCTTTGTTACATTTCATACACTTGACTTGCTTTGCTTCAAGTCTTGAGCTCAACTGTCGTTGCTTTTGTTGCCTTACTTACACATGCCATTACATAAGTATCTGTGTATCTGAGTATCTGTGTGTGTGTGTGGGTGTATCATTATGTTAGTGTGTCTGGGCCTATATGCTGGTACGTGTTTATACAGGCTCTTTACTTTTTTACTTTGCTTGTTTTTAAGTATTTTGCATTTTCGGCGCATTTTCATGCAAAAGGACTTGAAATTTAGCTACGGCTAATGGGCTTAGGCTACTCCGTCTGCTTGAGTGTACTTCTTGAGTTGGTTAAAAGGATATGCCAAGCCAGGGCCAAATTCGACGCCATTTCGCCTCCATTTCATTTATTATTTTTTTTGCTCCTTTCTTTTTTGTTGATTTTTGTCTTTATTTTTGTTTCATTTTATATATATTTTTTTTCACTTTTGTTGTTTTTTGTACACCTACATGACCGTTATGCCGCGGCCAGCTATTAGGAGCGCGGCATTGGCGTGTCTATCTGCTGTACTCCCATGGTCTCCCACTGCTGTATGGCTTTTAAGATCATAATCAGGCGCATTTATTTTTGTACACATTGTTGATGGTTTGTCGTTTGGGTTTTGGGTACGGGCTTTCGGTTACCCCCACCCCTGTTCATAATGGGACCCTGCTAAAGACCATAATGCAGCAACAAACGAAAATTGTCAACAAAAAGTGCGCGTTATTACATCCTTGATTTGTTTATAACAGGAAATTATTAAACAAAATACGAGTATGCCAGCTCAAACCGTAATATGTGCCATGTACAATGCACTTAGCGAAATTTCCCGATATCGAACGGATCCGCTTTTTTGTAAATTTTTTGCTTTTAATCTAGGTCATGTAAACTTATTTATTGCATATATATGTGTAAGATACCCTGAGACTGAATATGTAGCAAACATTATAACTTTGAATGCTTATACGCTTTATTTTCTGTAATCGTTAGCCAAACTGCTGACTCAGTGGTGGATCTACGGAGGGTTTTCGGGGTTTCAGGAAAAATTCTTGTAGAATTTAAAACTCGGCAAGTTCAATGCAAGTAAATTGACCCACTCTTATCGGCAAGTTCAATGCAAGTAAATTGACCCACTCTTATATAGATATGTTTATTCACATCGAAATGAAAAGCCCAGCCGCCTCTTATAAAAAATCCTGGATTCGCGATTGTGCTAATTACGCAGCTACTATTTATAATGCGTTTCATGATAGCATCAAAATTATTGGTGACGATACCCATTGCATTCAAATTTGTGATATAGAGATTTCTGGCATTCTTCTTAAAAATAATTTGCTCTACACTCCCAAGAACCTTGAAGCTTTAAAAGTTATACTCTTCAACTAATTAAGCTTTTGTGGACTGTGAAAGGTTTGCCGCCATTCGTATTTATGAAATAAACAAATTCTTTTCTTATCACACTTTAGTGCTTATTTTTCCGAGTGTACTTATATGAAAGAAACGTACAGAAAAAAAGGGAGGCAAACGCTCAAAATCAAATAACAAGCATACGCAACGTTGTCTCGCTGTGGGCGCAAATCGTTTGCTAATTTCCGGTCGACGCGCTCTTGGCACAGGGCGTAAAAAAAGAAGCAACTTTTTGGCAAAGCTAGATGCAGACACTAGACGTAGACAAAGCAAGAGTGTAGCAGCAAGAGGCGGAGATTTGGGCGTGGGTTCTGCCAAACATCTGGCAATGGCGAGGGCAAAAACCATTTTTTTGAATGTCCGCTGGCTCTCAGCGCTACCCTCCTCTCTACCGCTCCAGCGCGCATCCCTAACCATAGTTTTTGGGTCTATGACAGGCATATGCTTGCTGTTTTCGGCATTTTGCGCGTGTCATAGCCAAATATTGACATTTCTTCTTATGGCTCACGCACCAAGGCTAACTGATGTAGGGCCTAAAGGCGGTGGCGCCGCCATTTTGCTTGTGCTTTACAGTTTTGGTGTGTGTGTGTGTGTATGAACTGCTACTAAGAAGCAGCAACCCTCATGGTTAAATTAAATTACAGAACAATACTTTATGACTGCCTTTGACAGCAGCGCACGTACTTACTTACTTACTTACATTTGTATACACTTTTGTGGTACGCCCGCCACCTTAGGCAGCACTCTCCACTGGGTTACTTACTTACTTGGCCTGCCGCGTCATTTGCAGCCAGCAGACGGACGGATTACTTGGCTCCAAACTTAAACTTTGCCCAACTTTAACTTAACTTCTTTCCACTGCGCTTTGGTATATTGACAACGTGCAGCAGTCTCCGCTAGTTGCCCGCTCCCTAAGCTGTGCTATATGATTTCTTTTCATTTGGCTCTGCACGTGTTTTTTTTTTTTTTTTCCATGGATGCGCCATGGGGGATGATAATTTTCAAAAAATACAAGTGGCCCGTACCACTAAGTATGCACGATTCATGACGTCTTCTTACGCCATGCCTACGTACTAACCTCACCCCACACACAACTTCTCGCCTCCACACCCCGCGGGATCCACCGTTAAGTATTACTTCGCGGGGGGGGGTTGCCTATTTTAGGCACTACAGCTCTCTTTGCATCGTCTCAGATCCTTCTGGATGCCTTCGTAGAACTGGGTGTTACCCGTTGAGTCCCATCCTTCAACCGTTCGCTTGAGAACTCTGTGCTTCTCGCCGAGTTCTTTCGCACAGCCTTAAGTCGCTCTGGACCGTGATGACAATTTGGCACATCCTTTGCCACGTCTCCTTGCTTTCAAGCATATGTGCCATCAAATCCTCCGGAGGGTGTAGTTGACCCACTGTACTCCTATACCGTGAGCATTGGTATAGCACGTGTTCTACGTTTTCTCTTTGGTCAGGGCAAACTGGGCAGTAGGGGGTCTCCTCGTGCCTGAACCTATGCAGGTACTCCCTGTAGCCGCCATGACTTGACATAAACTGTGTCAAGTGATAGTTCGGTTGTCCTCCATGTCTTCCGATCCATTCATCAAGCTTTGGAATAAGCCTGTGTGTCCATCTTCCCTTGGTGGAATTGTCCCATCTGGCCTGCCAGACTGCCATTGACGACTCGCGTTGAATCCTCCGGATTTCTGTTACCGTGGTAGTGGCTCCACTTACCGAACGGCTTGCGTAGATAGCCTCCATTTCCTTTGCCAGTATATCGATTGGCATCATGCTCGCGATCACAAGGGCGGCATCATCAGAGATAGTCCGAAACCCTGAGATGACCCTTAACGCGCTTAGTCGGTATGGTGCCGACAACTTCCTTCGGAGTTCTTGGACGTTAAGCGCCGCCGCCCATACCGGTGCCGCATACAGTAGAATTGACGCTACCACTCTGGACAGAAGTAGACGCCTTCCAGCTCTGGGACCTCCGATGTTTGGCAACATTCGAGCAAGAGCAGTCTGCCTGGCCGCGGCTTTTCTGCTTGCATAATCTATGTGTGCCCGAAAATTAATCCTGTTGTCCAGCATGACCCCCAAGTACCTTATAAAAGGTTTTGAGCGGATAGTGACACTACCAATCTGTATGGTCATGGTCTCCACTGTCTTCCTGCTTGAGATTAGCACTGCTTCCGTCTTTTGTCCAGCCAAGTCAAGGCCAGCACCCTCGAGCCAGTTTCCGATTGCTGCTATAGAGATATTTGCAGCTCTCTATCTCTTTAATATGCTTCGCAACAACAACCAGTGCCAGGTCGTCCGCGAATCCAATCAGTTTGCATCCTTGGGGGAGACTAAGCCGCAGGACTTCGTTATATGCAAGGTTCCACAGAAGAGGTCCTAGGACTGACCCCTGTGGAACGCCGGCTGTTACGTTGTAGTGCTTTAGGCCATCATCCGTGTCGTACACGAGTACCCTGTCCGACAGGTAGCTCGAAATAATCCTCCGCAAGTACGTTGGTAGCTCTATGCGAGCTAGAGCCCTCTGAATTAGACGCCAGCGAACTGAGTTGAAGGCGTTGCGGACGTCCAGTGTTATTACTCCGCAATACTCCTTATCGCCCCACCTCCATCTTGTTCCCTCAATGGCGTTCGCCGCTATATCTACCACGGCCTTTATTGCGTCAATGGTAGATCGTGCTCTCCGGAATCCGTACTGTGACTCGGATATTGCTCGCCTTCCTTCCGCAGCATCCAGTAACCGATTGTAGATTATTCTTTCGAAGACTTTTCCTACGGAATCCAGGAGGCAGATTGGCCTGAATCCTGAGGGGTCGTCCATCGATTTGTCTCCTTTTGGAAGTAAGATGAGCCTCTGCACCTTCCAAGGCTTGGGGAATACTCCTTCTTGCAGGCATCGGGTATAAACCTCTGCAAAATCCTGTGGTCTCGTTGAAATAGCTACCTTGAGGGCTAAATTGGGGATACCATCTGGTCCTGGTGCTTTTTTGTCGCCGATTCTGTTGCATGCTGCTGCAACTTCCTCCAAGGTCACTGGGCTTAGCGTCTCCGTCCTGCGACCCTCGATTGTCAACTCCAACAGGGGATGCCGGGGAAACAAGGCCGGCTCTGCACGTGTGTGTGTGTGTATCTGTGTGTGAGAGCTCTGGCTGCTGGCCGATTTGATTAAAATAAAGCAAAGTTTTTTAAGCTTGGATTAGTTACAGGGGCACCACATTGTTGAGCCGATTCAATTGTTTAGGGCTTTAACTTTAGCCGCAGAGTCAAGTTCGTATTCTGCAGTAGCCAAGATGTGGACTCTTGTTTATAGATTTTAAAGCACACACACACACACACAGCTGTTTAGCTTTGTCATGTTGGAACTTTATATGGCATATTTTTAGGCAGTCTGGCAACTTTTCTATTGCATTACAAAGCGCCTCAAGATTGAATAGACAAGACGCCATGCTGAGTGTGTGTGTGTGTGTGGATCATTATTCACATTTTATTTTATTCTTGCCTTATCGCACAAAGAACTTAACTTAAAAAGTTTATTACTGATACAAACATAGAAAACTCATACACACTAACAGACTTGAATACAAACTGAAACGCGCGTGTGCGTGTGGGGCATGCAACAATGTAAGATGCTGATGTCATCTGGCATGAAATATAATTCCTCTAGTGAGCTTCTCTTTCTTTATCTCTAAACATATATATATTTTGTGTTTTATTTCTTCCTGATCCCAGCTGCTAAAGTATTTCGCACGCGTATTAACTTTCACTGCCAAAAACAGTATAAGCCAGCTTATACTTGCCAACAATAGTAATAATAACAGCCCAATGAAAATTGAAACAGATTTGAAATTTATGAGCATACTCATATTTCGCTTCTTGGCCTGCCTAAAAGTAAATTAAAGTTGGCAAACAAATTGAAATGAAAATAAATTGAAAAAAAAAAATGCGCGAAAAAAGTTGGGAAAAACTGGTACAGCAAAACAGACATTCCCAAAATTGGCTTTAAAGCGACGCCCATGCGCTGCTAATTGAATTAAAATCAAACGCAAAGTTTTTGTACGCTCCAACAAAATGATTTCTTTCTTGCAACATGGCTCTGCCACACCCAATTATGCGCATACAATAACAATAATGGCGTTGGGGGCTGCAAAGTTAATTTATTGTAAATTCTTGAAACGAAATGCGTAATTTTTGACTGGGCCGCAGTCAAGACATGCTGTATAGCCAGCCAGTCAGTAAGCCAGCCAGCTCCAAACAAAAACTATTCACAGTTTGTCACAAAGTTGTGCTTGTTGGCCAAAGTCAAATGGCGCCTAATTGGCAAAACAAGCGGAAAATCGCAAATTAAAACGAAATCGCACGTTCGAGTCCAAGTCCGAGACCAAGACCAACGCCTTAGTTAAAATAAGTTTGCCACAGTTAAAACTGCTCGCGATCTTCCTTAATACCAACCGCCACTGCCTCGCTACAAGCCGTATGTTTTGCCGCTGTCAAGACAAATAAAACAAATTGCGTATACGCCCCGCAGCCGAGTTGGGCCTTTGGCTGCTCGTGGCACTCGCCACCCTTGTGATTTTCAATTCCATGCAGCATTTTATGAAATAAAATGAAATGTTTTATGCCGCACAGCGTTTTTCACTTTCAAGTTAACATTGTAGGGTAGAAATTTTGATTATACGTTTTGTATTCTCAGTGGTTTTCCGTAATTTCCAAGTGCTCGCAACGAGCTGAGTATGCTCTTTGTGTGTAGAGCTGTGCAGCACAACCCACTCATATGCCCACGTTGCTAGATTAGGCCAACTTCAAATTCGATACGCTTATAACTCTTGAAAGTTATCCAAAAAAAAATGTTTTTTGACTTTTATGACAACATTTGCGCATATTAACACCATAAATTAACCCTATAAAGGCACGCGTGCACACATGGCCGACAATGTTGTTGTTCCTGATGTTGTTGGTTTTGTTGATGTTGTTCTTGTTGCTGTCATAACAATGTCAAAACTTAAATATTGACAATGCCAATACCGACACAGTCGAAGTCAACGTCGACAGCGAAGTTAGCGTCAGTTTCAGCTTTATTCTCGTCTGTTTTTTTTTTATGGCACGCATAATTTTCCAATATTTTCACTTTCGTTCACTCTTTGTGTCAAACTCAGAGATTTTGCCCCTTTCAAATACAGTGAAACTTCTCCTAAAACCCATTCTTTTCAAAAGCAGTCAGTTTCACATTCTGTCTGGAACTATGGTATCAAATGGGTAAAAATTTGCGAAAGTTCAAATCCTATGCTATTTCTACTTCGTTCATCATTTTTTCCACATGACCAAAAGTATAAAGAATCTCCCTGTCGGTATCAAATGGGAAAAAATTTGCGAAAGTTCCAAGGGCTAAAGACTCCACCATTTTTGGCCTATGATTATATTGGTTAAGGGGGAAGACCGTATTAAAAGTTTCAAAAAATATATTTTTTGGTTGAATCAATAGACTTAGGTTAGGTTAGGTTAGATTATGGCGGCAGCCAGCTTAAAAAGCCAGCACACATAGGCCTAGACTGGCCCGTTGTGATACCGCTTAGGGTCTCAATTTAAACCCCCTTCTCAAGATAAGTGTTCTTAAAGGGAATCCCAGCCTGTTGCTGCGATATAGCTTGCAATCATTTTCTGAAAGATAGGACCTAGCTCTTCTAGATTATTGAGGAAATAATTTCCCAGGTACTTTTTCCTGCGTCTGCATAGAGCTTCACAGGAACAGAAGAAGTGCTCTTCTTCCTCGTCTCTGCAGCTTCTGCAGACGTCGTTGCTCGGAGCATTCATTCTGGTCGCATGTCCATCGACAAGCCAGTGACCGGTGATCGCTCTAACTACTGCCGAACACTGTGAGCGGCTGAGTTAACAGAGTCTGGCGGAACGTTTTGGGTCAATTTTAGGCCATGTTCGGCGACTGATTCTACAGTGGGATGTGTTTTCCCAGTATTTTGCGGAGTTTGCGGCTTCTGATGAGGATTCGATTTCTGAGCAGAATCTCCTCCACTCATTTCGCTTTGCTTGCCTAACAGATTTTTTGTATTGAGCTAAACTAGCTTGGACAAGATGACTTTAAAGATTTATTGGACCCTTCGGTGAAAGTTTTAATGAGATACTCAAGTTTCTCCTTACCGCGTGGAGTAATCTCAGGGAGGGTCGGAAGGGCTTCCGCCAGATTTGTTTTAAAGGATTTCCAGTTTGTTCTACGGGGATTATTGAACTTTACTGGGTCTGGAGTAGAGACAGATAATTTCGTCTTAATATATCTGTGGTCTGAGAAGGAGTGCTCTCTCAAGACTTTCCAATTTATAACTTGGTCAGAAAGAAAATGCGAGATTAGGGTAATAAGTGAAAAGGGGCCACTTTTTTTCTCGACCTCTTCGATTTTGATGGTTTTTACATAAGTGGTAGAAATACTAGCCAACAGTAACCACGTCAAATTGGATTGCAAAATTCCGATTATTTATCGAGTTTTCGATAACTAAAAATTTAATTTTTCATTTTTAGACTAAACGTTGACAAGCCATATCTCCTAAACGAATATTGACGCAAAATTTTTTTTCCATGATAGATTAAAAAAAAACAAATTTTTTATTTTTTTAAAGATTTTTTTTTAAATTTTTTACCAATTTTTTGTTTTAAGTTAAAATTCAAAAGTGATGTCCCACTTTTAAAAGTGTTTATGCCATTTTATGCGTGTAAATTCATAGTGAAAAACAAAAGTTCGTAACTCCTAGAATTGCAGAAGATATGCTTACTACTAACATGATTTGCGATCCTGTTTGTTGTCTCTACCGAATTTACTAACTAATAAATTATTAACACAAGTTATAAGCTTACTTTTTACCACATTGTTGTACTTTACTAGATGTTTGATACTGAAACATTTTCAAACCAAAACTACGTTGCTTGTAAACTTTTTAAGAGTACCTACACAATATTTGATTATATGTCGTGTAATTTGTATTAAAACTTTTAAAATTAATAGAAATAATAATAATGAAAAAAAAATAAAAATATAGTTTCAATTACTTCTTAAAAATCTTTGACAACTGAATAATTTTATTTTTCCTCTGCTTTTTCTTTCTAGGTAAGATTTTCAACTTTATAAGAAATGCCTTAATTTCTGTACAGGTAACAAGATAATTCGTATAATCAATTGATGACTGATGATAAGATAAACGACTAGACATGTTACCCTAACTTTAATAGCGAATATTCATACCTTAACTATATAGTCTGCCCTACCTATAAAAAAACGTATGGTTCTTTAATACGAAGTTCCACTGTACCTAAACTCAACTTGGGGTCTGTTGTGACTCTGGTTTTGACTTTGGCTTTGGCGTTGGCTTTATGCTCAAATTGCGCGTAGTAAATAAAAATAAATGAGTATGAAAATTTTTACTCCTATCGGCAGTACTCGTATATTTCATACACACTCAAGTGATTGTGCACATATGTGTGTAAAAGTGTATGAGTGTGTGTGAGTGTGCATGCCAGCGTCAATTCGCCTACCCCTTTGGTTGGCTATCACCCCCCTTGGCCAACCTAACGTCTACACTGTAATAATCGTAATGAATGGCTTATCATGCCAGCTGGCGTTGTCACCGATTTGCCGCTTTTCCAGCTTTCCCAGTTTTCCCAAGCTCTTTGCCGCCTTTGTTGGTTCGATAACATACAACAGTTGGCTGCGAGTGAAAGTAGGCTGCTGCTGTGCAAAGGAAAGTAAGCAGCGCCTGGCACCCTGAATCACAGGAAATGGTTAATAAACGAAAGAGTTATTCCCGGGAAGGGGCTTCAGAAATGTGCGTACAAGTATTTGTACTATGTAGGCGGGTATAACAATAAAATAAAATTTAGCAATTCATTTTAATGCCTTATTTGTCGTAAATTGTAAATTGTACTTTGGCGAAAATGCAAAATGAGATCAGGCGCATATTGATTTACTACAACAACTCGTTGGATAATTGCAAGGCCCACACGCCGGGAGGACACACACGCACATGAGTCCACGAGCACATGAAGATTTACGGCCCAATTGGCAAAATACGGCAAAATTAAATTGTAATTTTGGGCGCAGCTGTGACTCTTTCAAAAAAAGAATTTTTCAACCTTTTTAAAGCAGCACAAATGGTGTGGCCTCCTGGTGTGTGTGTGTGGCACGTGGCAAGATGGGCAAACACTTTTAACGCATCAACACTTAAAACTGTAGCGACAAGAACGAAAAATAAAGAAAGAAAATGTAAAAACAAAAAAAATGTTCGAGTACATGAGTAAAAGTAAAAGTAAAAATGTGAATCTGAGGCGATAAACGACAGTGAGATACTCTGCATGCAAGTTTAAAAAAAAAAAGTAATTGTTTGCGATAGATTTGGCATTCACAAGCAGGAAAAATGTTATATGGACGACAGGGTCACGTTCTGTGAAGATTCCAAGGAATCTGGAAGCTGCTTGGGCTGTCCTAGGCTCACAATGTAGCTCCTGTATGAGTACACAGGCCCATAAATAAAAGAGGTATGAACTTTGCATGTGAAAGGGCTTTCCATTTAGATTTTGAGCTGAATTCGAATTTTGAGGTTATGTGCCACCGAATCCGAGGCCGAGTTCCACAGAAACACCAACGCGTCAGGCTTCTGACACAACCTCAATTTGAGTTTTCTTTACAATTTAGGCAGACTTTAAATGCACTAGGTTAGATTAGGTTGATAAGGCTGACCAGAGACCCCGAGGTCCATTGTGAAGAAAGTAGTTTGAAAGTGGAAGTAGGGGGGGAGGGAAAGAGGAATGGTCCATTCATAGCCACCTAAGTCCATTTCCTTGCAGAACCATTTTGAGGATTCGACAAAAGTGGCCACATCCGCTATGGGCACATATGCCGGACTACCCAGGTCTTCAAAGAATGGTTTACCCAGAAACTGGGTTTATCTTCTATGAAGCGGGTGGCAATCACATAGAAGTTGTTGGATGCTTTCCGTCTCCTCCTCATCTCTGCAGCTGCGGCAGAACTCATGAGGGATGACGTGCAGCCTCTTAGCCATAAGGCCTATGGTGCAGTGCCCCTGTGTGTAACCAGGGAAATGCACTTTAATTGGTGAAATTGGGTACCTCTTGCGATCATGGTCTCTAAGATGTAGGTGTTTATACAGACAGATAAACGGTTGGAAATGGCTTAATCCCAAGCTATCCAGGGTATAAGGAACCTTTAGTTCGGTATAAGGCTGACCACGCCTTCTTCTGCCTGTCACAAGTGTGCCACAAATCACGTATACTCTCAAACCAATGGATAAAGTGTATAGAAATTTGTATGGCATTTTAAGATGTTCGCAGTGGCATAATCCATCTTGAATGAAATTCCGTGCAATGAACAGGCGCAAATGGCAGCAGGCAAATGGCGGCCAAATGGCAATGACAAGGCAAAGAACACCAAATAACGTTATCCCTTGCCTGCCTGAGACTTGGCGTTTCTATTGCCGCAGCTCTCTTGGTTGTTGTTTGCCTTTTTTGCCAAGCCATGAGGCTACCGTCAACGCGTTGCGCAAACACACTTAAAACATGAGCACGAAAAACATTTACATAAAATCGTCTTAAAGTATTTTGCTCCACACGGTTGTCTCACCCTCTTTGGTTGTCTCTGGCAACAACAAAGGCAACAACTGGGTCTTTGTGCTGCTGTTGGTACCAGAACTTGGGCCCGCCTTGCGATTAGCGCACCCGTAGGCCAAATAAATTACACAAAGTGTCGTAGGACTCGTTTTGTGGGACCCATAACGACAGAGCCAACGCGGTCCATTTTATGGAATTTGATATGAGCCAAAAGAAAAACTTTGAGTGGGTATGGATATGACTAGAAAGGAGGAGAGTGCTAGCAAAAGATAGGAGTTTTGATGTGACACAAAAATGAACTGATTGCAACTATTATTGCCAGTTGATCAACTCAACTAAATTGCTTTTGATAATATTCATTTCATTTCTGATTTAGTGACTCTAAAAACTTAATTAAAAGTGCAAAGAGTTAAAAGTTTATGTGCTACAAACTAATTGAATTTAATGTTTAAATGCATTGCGTAAATAAATTTCGTTTTGTAGTTTTAATTTGCACACACACACACATGCACTGAGCAGCGTCTGTGTGTGTTTAAAACTTTCGAATCAACTTTGCGCCCTGGTTGCATGTCGCCTAATACACGAGGGGAATCAAAAAGTTTAAGCTTCTATAAATGAGAGCAACACAGGGCGAGTGTGGGAGAGAGGGAGTGCAAGGCAGCGAGGGTTGCGTCCAGTCTTGATATAAAATTGATTATCTTCAGCCGCTTTTGGGGCAAGTTTCAAGTGGTACAGTTTTCGAATTGAAGTAGTGTCTTTGGGGCAGCTTACACAAATAACATTGTGCAATAGCTAAATTTCTGGATGGATGATTCCAAATGAATATAATATTGCTTTAGAAGTTGGGAAAGAGAATTGAATATCTTTATTCTGTTTTTATATCATTCTTATATGGAACTTTTAAAATTTCATTAACAAATTATTGTAGTGCCAATTTTAACTTATGGAATCAAGTCAAGTGCACGCAATTCGGTTTTTACACGGTTTTGAAATAACACGGTCTAGAAAAAAAATATTACACAATTTTATTCAATTTCCACGATTCGAAAAAGTTTTTGGAAATTTTAAAGAAAAATATTTTTATTAACCTTATTTTTTTAAATTTAGTTAGGGTTCCCTTTAGAATATATTTTCTGAAACTCTATCTAGCGCGTTAAAAACAGAATAAGGTGTAATTTTTACTTTTCCTTGATATCTGCGTAATCGCATTAATTATCGTGAGCTTTGCGTTATATTAAAATAGTTGTTTATTACCTAATAAAGGCAGTTGTACGTAAATAAAACAATAGAATTATTAATCATAAGGAATTTTAGGATTTTCTTTGTAGTTTATGCATTTTTCAGCCCTTCAGTCCTTCAGACCAAAGTAACAATGGCGTCTAACGTTTTATTTCTGAACTAGTCCTTTAGCTAAATACATTTTGTCCAATAGTTTTCCAATTTTTTTGACTCGAATAAAAGAAAAAGTTATCGCCGAAAATAAGTGAAGCGAGAATCTTTGTTTTTGATGTTTTTTATATACGTGACTAGAGCCACTAGTCAATAGTAACCATATAAATTTTTATTTCGATTTGGTTTTTTATCGAATAATCGATAACTGATTATTGGATTTTAAATTTTAGACTTTCCTTTGCCAAGCCATAACTAATAAAGATATATGTATTATACATTTATGGAATATTTATAAATTTTTTTTTTAATGAAAGATGAAATTTTGGTTTTGAAAATTAATTTTATTAATTTTTGTTTCTATTTTATGATTTTTATAACAATTTTTTTTTTAATATTAAAAAAGTGAAATCCAATTCTCTTACAAATGGGATTAATTCATGCGTGTGAATTAACTGCGAAAAACAAAAAATGGTCGAATCCTATAAATGAGGAAGTTATGGGTATTTAAATGATGGTCGCCATGTTGAATAGTACTTCGAAAAATAACAAACCGATTTTCTCGAAATAGAAAGATAATTATTTCAAACTTGATGTGAACATTCGTTTTGATATGTTCTGATAAATTTTTACTTGAAACCTTATATGAATGTTTTTCAAATCGAAGATGTTGATATAAAAACAATTAGTTTAAGTGTTATAGGAGATGATGACCTGTCATTTGAGCAAAATCTATTTCCGCCCAGCCATTTGTTGAGTTTTTAAAACAGAAAATAGTTGCTTGGGATCAGCTCGATACGTGTCCCAAATTTTAAAATGCAATTTTTCATTGTATTATTGATAAATTCTTTTAAAGTTTTACTCTTCTCATTGAGCAAAATCATACACACTCGGCATCAACCAGACAACTTTTTTTTTTGTTCCCAAAATTGTTGCACAGTGTAACTTGGAATTTTCAGGAGCTAAACTTTTAAATACTGTTTAACAAAAATGTGCGACAAGAAAATCTGTTAGAGAATGGTGACCAGAAAAAAAAAAGAAAAGAAAGATTTATGTTTGGGTTGGACCTTTGCTTCGCTCATTTTCTTGATAATTATTCAGAAAATGTTTTGACTATTTTTTATATTTATTTCTTATTGCTGAGGGGAAAAACACGGCTAATGCAAAGGTCACTCCCCTGGGTCAATTTTAATTACGCTCATTTGGAGCCTTTTAATGCAAATGGAAAACAAAAATTTTAAATTAAAAACAACAAGGCAAAAAAAAAAGAAAAAAGTAAACGAGAGAGCAAAAAAACTTGACAGCAGAAACGAAGTGAAAATTGCGGCGTCTCGCTTCGCACATTTCGTGCATAATTAAAAATACATTGACATTTTATGGGACTTCATGTTATAAAGATTTTCCTTTTTTTTTTTGTTTAAGTTGCTGCTTGATCTACGACTACCTTAGTCAGACAGACAGACCGACACAAGCTATGTTAAAAATGCAGATGATGATGATGATGAAGATGATGATGGTTTTGTTGATGGCGTTGGCAAGGCTCAAAGTCATTTTGAAATTCCATTGGCATTTTTGTCGTACGGACGTTGGGTTGTTGTTGTTGTTCTTTTAGTTGTTATTGTTGTTGTTGAACTCTTTGACGCCCTCAGCCTACGCACTGCATACTTTGCGGGCAACTTGAAATGCCACGCCAGTCGTTGCAAACATTTTTGCATACTTGGTAATCCATTTGCGAAATTCCTTTTTATCTCACACGCTTTCTCTCTCTCTCTCGCTTTCTCTTTATTTCGCTGTCTCTCTTACTTATATTTACATCTAAACAGCACTCTTTCTAATCATTCATCAATCATCATAATTCAAGCACTTTGTTCGCACGCATTACGTATACGCCGTGTGGCACGTTGCCTGCCTGCTCATTTCGCCATTTTGAGAGAAAGCTAAGAAAATGAAGCGCATTTAACAGTTCACTTTAATGTTGTCATACTCGTAAAAGCAGAGACCCGCTCCGGCACCACCAACCCATTGTATACTCATTTCCCGTGCTGCTCGGCTGTTTCCCTCATCGACAATTTCCCTATGCTTTTCATTAGCATACCAGCGTCTTCAGTTTTTGACATGCAGATGAAGACGAATGGCAGTTGTGCCCGCCCAGCAACTCCCAGCTACAACCAGTCTACCATGCACTTGTTTGCCTTTCAAATGTCTGTCTATTAAGTGTACCTCCACTTGAGTCCCACTCCCTGCGCAGACTTTATTGAGTTATTGTTCCTTTTGTGTGTAGGGTATATTCAGTATATTCATTGTTGCCGGCATTGTGGTGTTCATAATGCGCCGGTCTCTTGTTTTTCTTGACTTACTTAGTGCTGCTCCTGCTGCTGCTGTTGTGGTGCTGTTGTGGTGCTGTTATGGCTGCCACAGTGCCGGAAGTGGCACACTCGTTGGGCTTTGATGATTTCCTGTTTCAGCCCGAGTTTCTCTTTAAAACTGCATTAGGCTGTCTGTGTCCCACTCCCTTCAGGCCCAGTTGTGTATGCAACACTCTTTAAAGCGTCTTTAAAAACTTTAAGCTGCACAAACTCTGCAGGCGATAAATCTATTTCATTCAAGTAATATCCTTCTCAAAGCCATCACTTGGTTTTTTATTTTTGTTTTGATTCCTTTTTTTCACCCATTTTTATTCCATTTGGCTTTATGAAATTAGTTGGGCTTTTTGCGAGAAATTCCCACAAAAAAATAAAAGTAAAAGAAAAGCAAAATATTTTCATCGTTTTACGTCATACTAGAAGGGAGCGAGTTACGTATTGTTGTGCCATTGTTATGCCTGGCTGCTGCGTTGAAATAAACGTTAAAATATGATTTGCTATTACGGACTGGACACACACAAACAGTCTCACACGCCCCTAAGACAAATGGACGGGCCGGAAACAGCAACCATGTAGCTTTCCCATTTGTTATCATTGTTATGAATTCGAGCGTGCAATGAGGATATCGTTAGTAATGGCCACAAGAACAACATCTACCATAATGGAACGAGCCAAAGAAAACGGAGCAACAGACAAGTCAGAATAAAGTGTTCAATGTCAAAAGAATTTTTATTGCAAATAACACAAAAATAGTTGCGTTCTATTGTGATTGCTCCGGAACAGGATGAAATCAATGTAAAGATAAATGTTCATATGTCGTATGGCAACCAAGCTGATGACTTATGTAAAACGTTTAATAGCCTCACATACAAAAACAGACGCATACACCTGAGCTCGACTAATTTGCGACTTTGCATATAAAGCGGGCTATCCTTATACTAACTATCGTATCATGTATCATAGTATATGGAGTACAACCTGCGGCTAATAGAGCAGAGCAGAGCAGCATGGCACCGGATCCGGCACGTGGCAATTGCAGCTGTGACAACCGGTTCTCAACCCTTGTCGCTTAGTAATTTATGAAAGCCTACTCTCTCTCACAAACACAAAAACAAACACAACCACATACACTCACATTTACATAAAGAGAAGTGCCCATTAGGCAACAGCGGAACAAAATCACCCTGCAACACCAAGAAAAACCGACAAGATACAAAAGCATCTGTGCTTAGACAATAGAACACGTAAAAAATAAAGATATAAAAAGCCAAAAACAAAGTACTTGCCGCAAAAGAAAACTAACTACTGTTTGGCATGGAAATGAAACTACTTAAGTGCTCGCAGCTCTCTGCTATCTGCACGCTTCTGCTTGCTCTCTTGCTCGTTGACAAACTTGCAACATATTAGTACAAAGCCAGCCAGGTGGCACATGGCAGCTAGAGAGCGCAACGTGTGGCAGACAAACTACAAGCGGCAATCGAGAAATGAGAAATGCCAAAGAAACAACATCTTTGATAAGTCGCATCTTAAACACCTTTGCCAGGAGCGTGTACCTTATCAAGTGGCACTGCCGGCAGCAAAGATTCACATTCAAAGGAACAAATTCCCTGAAAATGAACCTTTTTGGGGGACTTTAAGAGTAAAAAGTTTTTATTGCAAGACTTGTTTTTTTTGCTTCTGATGGAATTCTTAGTAAGATATGCATCTCATCTCAGTAATTTACAGCAAACTATTCTTTAATTTTCATTTAATTGTGTAAAATTTTCAAAGAGTGTGGGAAACAGGGCAAGATACCCAAAGTAATCGACGAACTTCACCTTTGCGCGGAGAATTCACAGCTTTTGGAAATCGGTTAAGTTTCTAGCTTCTAGGGTCCCTTAGATGTAGTTGTACATCTATTGGGTCCATAGTATAAAAAATATGTGCTTTTGAGAAAATTCAAGTTGGCAAAGACATGAATTTTTTTAGCAAAAAAAGTTTCACCACATATTTTTATGGTGGTCATATTTGCCTATTATATTCCAAATATTTTTTTACAGGCTAATTTTTTTGGAGTGAAGCGATAATAATGTTTTTTTTTTTTGAGTTGAAGTTATAAGAAAAAGTTTGTTAATGCAACGTTTTGTAATTTTAACGTCACGCCAGATACTACGGCTTATAAAAAATACGAAAAAATTTATTTTAACTAAGTAACTTATTTGAACAAACTATGCCTAAAAAAACTGGTAATAATAAATTGAAAGTATTAATTAATATTATTTATACATACAATAAAAAACTATCAAAATTTTGGTGGAAAAGGAATTTGGATTTTTAAAGCTTTTTGTCTTTTTAGTAATAATAATAATAAAAAATTTTAAAGAAATTTCTGATTTATTTTAAAAGAGCTATCCGACAGCCTCATTCTGTTGATGTATTCAATCTAGTGCGAACTTCGAGTGAAGCTAAAAAAATAGACTTTTTGTACTTTTTACAAAAATTTCCGTGATTTCCATATTTTTTCTCGATTTTGATAAAATAGATTTTTTTTTTTTCGATCGCCACGAATAAAAGTGTATGAAAACATTTTTTGTAATTTTTTAATTTACGTTCATATAGAATTTTTTTTCCAAAATTGCAGAAAATATCCAAAAATAACTAAATAGCGACCAAAATATGCTTTAAAAATATAAACGATGGGTAACTCAATTATCTACAATTTAGTAAAAAAAATTAGTTTAGTACAACCGGAGATATTTTTTTTGTAAAGTAGAGATACTTTTTTTCTAATTGCGAAAAATAGTTTTTTGGGAATACATATACATATCTCGAAATCCGTTCCATGATAAAATTTTTAGACTGCATTTTCGGTTTTACTACGGGAAGCACTAAAACATGTTCAGGGTACAACATTTTATTGAAACTTTTAAACTAGTCCCTCAGTCCTTTTCCTTTAAATTGTTTGACCTATATAAATTATTATGACTTATGACAATACAAAATTTTATGATGACCATATCGACGATGACGCAAAAAAACTTTTTTTAGAATACAAAAAAAAGAAGAACATATTTTTGTTAATTATACATATTTTTATATAGTTTCGAGCAACTTGAGGAACTTTTGCCGAAATGGATGTATTTTCTAAAAATTAAGGGCAAAGAGGCATAGCTTTGCAATAATGATTTTGATTTCAATTTGTCTATTTTACCTGGCTTTGTGGCAGGAAAATATGTCAACATTTCAAATCCCAAACATGTTATTACATTTGTTGGTTCCGCGGAGCAAAAAACCCGTACGCTCAAAACTTTTTGTATACAAACTGTATCGCGCACGTCGCTACTTATTTTCATCCCAAATATCATCACGAAATAGATATACTTTCAGCAAGTGCATAAAAGAAAATAAGAAATGTGAAATGGAAAACGACATGCGACATACGACAACAAACAACAACAACAACAAAAGCAACAAAAGAACAACAGGCAGACGTGTGCAAGCAAAGATGTGAAAAGCCTGCACACACACACACACTCACACTCGCAGACGTGCGGCAAGTGTTGCTGTTTTTGGTGTTATAAGACCCAAAAAGCAGCCACACTCATGTGGCAAAAAGCCGTGTCGCATCGAGTCTGATTGTCGTCGTCGACGTCGACGTTGGCGTCGCAGACGCTTTCGCTGCCTTTGTCGTAGTGTGGAAAAATGCGCTGAGCTTATGCCGCACGTCAAGCTCAGTTGCTGATCATAAACTTACGTCTGCTGTTCACACACACACGCACACACATACTCGCAGATACTCACACACACACCCGAACTTAGATACTCTGAAATACACGCATAAATAAAAGTGCAAAAGAAAAGCCAATGTCGCCGCAGCCATTATAGTACTTTTGCTTCTTCTGATGCCTCTTGCCCACTACCCCTTACCCCCTACACCTGCTTGCAATCTCCTGCTGCTTCTCTTTTTTTCACACTCAACTTGACATATACACACATACATTTGTATAAGTACAAGGCACAACATATCATTTGTAGCTCATTGCTGTCTCGTCGTCTCTCTGTCCCACTGTCGTCTCACTGTGTCTGCCTGTCTATTTGTGTGCGAGAATATGTGCACTTGTATGTGTGTGTGTTTAAGTCCTTGTGTTTTTATACACGTTACTCATACAGTCAAAAGAGTATATTAAGTGCATCCAAACGAACGCTACACAAAGAGAAAAGTATTTCCGAGTCTATTAAGTATGAATCGAAGGATCAGCTTAAATATTCGCGGAAGTTTTGGATACACTGTATATCGACGAAAATAAGTGAAACACGCCACTTTTTTGTTCGACCTCTTCGATTTTTATGATTTTTTAGAGCTACTAACCAATAGTAACCACGTAAAATTTTATTGCGAAATTCCGATTATTTATCGAGTTATCGATAACTGGAAATTTGATTTTTTATTTTTAGACTTTTAAATAAAGATACCATCACGAGTTATAGTGTTCAGAGTGCAACGCCGAAAGAAACGTTTTTATTGAATTCCCACCATACCACTCCTCCTTGCTTTCCAAGCTCTATCTCAAGAACGGTTATTTGCATAAGATTATCCGCTTACCGATTTTGTACAAAATAGTAGAGTATTCCAGTGTCGTGCACCGCCTCGAGAATCGTCTGTATTTCCACCAGCTATTATTGTTGTTGCCTGCGTTGTCGTGCTTGTGGTTACACTTTTGCGTGCTCCGTGTGCAATGGCCGCTATGCCAGCCCCCGCTCGTCCTCGTTGCCATCATAGCCATCCTTTCAAATATACAACCATTCAGCCTGTCTATGTGTTGGCTTTCTTTTTATGTGAATGTATGTGTGTTGGCTGCTTCTTTTTTTTTTGCGTTATGTTGCGTTGCGGTTGTTGGCAGAGCCGCCTCAGTTCTAGCATGTGCGTGTGTGTGGCAACTCCCAAAGCCACCCAAAAAAGCCAGCTCTATTGTGCTAATAGGCAACACTATCGTATTTTAACAGCTTTTATTTACACATACGAACAGAGCACACAGACACAGCTACACATAGACACACGCATACCCATAAAAACTTATAAAAGATGTGTGTTTGCTTATTTCGGTTGGAAAAAAACAAAAACCAAAAAAAAAATGACTGCAAAGAAAAAAAAATAAAGTAGCGCAAGCATTTCACTTGTTTGCCATAGAATCTGTTATTATTATTATTATTGTTGTTGTTATTGTTGTGTTGTTGGATTGCTGTTATAGTTGTTGTCATCTCTGGCTGCTGTCTCCGCACTATATACTATGTATTGCATATGTCAGTTTTCCCCTTTTAATCGTTCACTTGTTTGTGCCATTTTATTTGCTTTTGGGTTTTGCGGACAGCCCAGCACAACAGCTGCGTTTGCTCTCCCCCGTTAAAGGTGGTTTTGGGATTTGCAAAAGGATTAGGGATTTGAATAGGGATTGGCTTGGATTGGCCTTAAATAAAAACTAAAACGTTGTTGTAGTTGTTATGGAAATGCAAGAGAAAATTCATAGAAAATAAACCACGTCGAGAAACTCGCACTAATGAGATATTCTGTCTTTCGTAGTATAGAACAGTCCAAAATGTTTTTTGATTTAGTTTGGTTTAGTTGGTAAATAATTGTTTAACATTATTTCAGATAATTTTAGCAATTTTCAACAGATATTGGTAACGAATTTAATCCTATATAGTGACGTTGGTCATTTCCAATAGATTGAAAACCTAAAGGCCAATCAGCCAAGGTATCTCATAGAGATTGTGAAAACAATTGTTCCACGGTGTTTCTTCTTATTTAATAAAATTTAAATCTCAAAAAGTGAAACGAATTTTCTTGTTCTTGTTAGCCTTCCAAAACTTTTCAAAATAAATTCATGCGTACAGTTCTTCTTAAAACTATACGACACCCTAAAGTTTTATGTTCGTTTGTAAATACTTCTTTTTGTGGGGGCGATCCACCAAAGCTTCATTGGCCCCAATAACTGTGTATTATGGGACTTTTCGATTTACCGTTAGACCCATTCGTTATTGCTTCACACGATTTTTCTAAATAGGTTTTTCGTTGACATGTTTCTTTTTCTGCAACTTTAAGCGTTTCATAGCTATAGGAAAGTAGTCTTTTATAAGGAAATTAAGTTTAAGGATGGCATAAATATATATTTTTTTAATTTCAATTCATTTTTTGAATGGCAAGGCATGGCTGTTAGTTTAGAGGAGAGAGACCGAATTATAGAAAATTACGACATGGGGCTTAGAATGGTCAAGACTTATGAAAGAACATATAAACCGATAACAAAACTATATTTTACATTTCTTTAAAAACATTGAGAAATAAATAAAAAAGTAAGTAAATTAAAATTCACAGGCTTTCTGACCGTAAAGTTATCGTATTCCTTTAACTTGCTTGTTTTAATCATATAAAATTTTTGGCAAAGATTAAGATATCGTCAAAGGAAAGTGCAAGTTTGAGGAGTCTTACATTTTTTAGAAGCATGACAAAAATTTAAAATGTTTTTCGCCTCAACTGATAAGGTTAAAATTCTAAAAAAAAAAGTTATTATACTTATGTTAAAAAATAACTAAAAGCTAACATAAAATATAAAAGCATATTTTAATATAATTTAATATTAACACTCATCTTTCAAATACTATTAATTATAATAAATTGTTGGGTCAATTTAGTCCATCCTTTTCGTATGGAATGTTTTTGGCCAAAAAAAAAAATGTTGTTTCTTTATATTTCGTGATTTTAGCCAACTTCTGTCCAAAAGCAATTGTATTTAAAGTTTTTTTGTTTCCACTTTTACTTTGTTTCCGTAATCTTGGACTCAAACTCAATGAGCAATAAGAAGCTTATCGTTAGTTTTTCTATGTAACCTATTTTAAAGTCTCTTTGTTTTCGGCTTAATTGTAAACATTGTTCAAAAGGATTACTATATGGAATTATATTCAATTTAAATATACTCTGTGAGTCCCAAGCCTTTTAAATCTTGCAACATTTATTCTTGCTAGTTACTTATGCAGATAACAAAAAAACTAATTCTGTTTAGATGCTCATGGCGTAGTTCAGTGCCATGCCCATCTCATTCGGAGGGTAGAACAGCGCACATATGGCATACAAGAAAGTTGACGTCATCGTCATCGTCACCGTCAGCGTCCCAGTTACCCACATGACAGACATAACGAGCTCCACTCACATGTTACAAGCCATCAACATGATTGGCATTTTCAAGCGTCGGTATTTGCCACCACCTACTTGCCACCAGATCTCCTGCAGCTATGATTGCCAAGGGAAATAACCGAAGCGAGTGTTTGTCCTTTGTTAACACTTTTTATACGCAAACGCATTTCTGATAAGAATGCCAAAATGACAGGTTTTATAATTGGCGATAAAATGCCATTAACGGGCGACATTGTCAGGATTCTCTTCAATCTGAAGCAAGCAACAGTAGCTCACGTGGGTTTCACTATGTGGGAAACGGATTCAGTTGCAGCCACAGCCACAGCCGCGGCTGCTGCTGCTCTTGCCAACTATTTTCAGAATGCTGCACACAAGCAGCTCAATCTATATACATGTATGTTTATATAGAAATTATATGAGCTATTTTTATGTGCCGTACTCATATGAGTGTATAAAAATAAGTGGTTTTTTTTTCCTTTGAAGGTGGCCATTTTTATAGAGTTGCACGAACATATATACGCGTTTATAAATTAAGCGACTCGCCCGTAAATTTTGTTGCATTCGCTACGTGCACATTTTTTAATGGCGCCACACTCGAACGATTTCGGGAACACTACAAACATAAAACTGTTTCTCACTAATAACAGCTGTGGCCATAAAAACCAGCTAAGCTTAACAAATTTGTAACGTTTGGCAGTTTTGATAACACTTTACTATAAGATCCTGCCACACACACAGGCACACACACGTACACAAAACTTGGCCTAACTGTTAGTTACTGACCTTATGCATACTAAAGTAAGATGTTACTGAAAAAACACGGGGCAAAAGTTTCCGTTTGATATAAAAACATTTGCACAAGCGGAAGTTGCAAGTAACTGAAGCTTCCTTCAAGCGGCAGTAAACTGTAATAAACACTAAAAGCAGCGCTAGAAGAAGATTGGAAGGGCAGAGTGATTAGAGGAGCAGACAAATGTGTTAGCTACTCACACACACACACACACGCACACGCACATAAGAACTCTAAAGGGAAATGGCGAGGAAATTAAAACAAATATAAAATGCGAGCAACTAAGCAGCAACAACAACACATCGAGAGAGAGAGCATAAGCAGCGCTTAGGCGCAAAGTCAAGCAAAATGAAAATAAATACGCCGCAAAGTACTGCTGCCCCTGCGCCTTCTGCTGCCTCGCTGCTTATGCTTGCCCCTTTACTGTATTTGAATAAACTTTGGCAGCACATGAAAGAGAAAGTGAAAAGTTTTCGACATCAGCGTCGCTGTCGACTGCGCTGTTGTTGGCCATTTTCTAAGCAAAAAGTCAACAACTTTTGCTGGCGCTAAGCTGATAAAGCTACAGTAGTCGCAAAAAAGCAGTCGACGCCGACGCTGACGACGACGAGTTACGCCGATTGAATTACGCGTAATCGTTTCAAGCCCTTAAAAATGAAATTAAAAATTTATTTACTTAGAGAATGTCAATGGCGCCACCTTATCGCTGCCACACACACACACACATACGCAGAGCCACACATACATGCATATATAGACATGTGGCAGCTTTTCAGGCGTGGCGTTGCGTTAAAAAGTTGCTGTCTGTTGTATTTGGCCATAATAAACCGCAGATTGATAAGAAATCGATTTGTCACTAAGACGTGAGACTCAATTGGCGCTTAAACAAACAAAAGCCAATGCACACGCAGCGTTGGGAGCATAAATCACGCCAACACAGACACGCAGAGAGTTATACATACACTCTCACGCATGCGAGGGTTGCCTTTAATACTTTGCGAATTGAATTTTTGTCATTTGCAATATTCTTCAGGAAATGAATCAATTCAAATCTTGTCAGTACTACCTACATATCGCTATACTTTTAGGCTTAAATCCAACATCAACAACTGGGCGGTAAACCTGCTGGATTCAAGATTCAAGATTGTATTCGTAAGTCCACTCACTAGCAGCTAAAGTCCGTCTGGCCAATTCCTTCTTGCCAGCAGTCTATTTGCAGGATAAGTCTAAAGTATCAGATTTATGAATAATTTTGGGGGGAACCCTTGGATCAGAGCTTTATGTAGCTGTGCAAACCGGGGAAGAAGGAAGGACTGGACAGGTACGCATAGTGCATCTGCAACAGTGCCTTGATAGCTTAAGTGAACTTCAGAGCGACCTTCTGCTCAAAATGATCAATTATTTTGCCAACTAGTTTATAGTGTCGGCGGATATTGCGAATGAGATTGATCCCTTCGTTCTTTCATTTTCCCAATCGCCTAATAATTTAGCTTCAATATAAGCCGTATGTAAGGTGGGTAGACTTTATAGTATCAATTTCTGGCTTAAAACGAAAGGATTATAGGTCCAAAAAATATCTCGTATGAGTCAGGTAAGCCATTAAATCGACTTTTTGAGTGATAAGGAGATGAAGACTGATTTGTCTTTCTGAATCTTAACCAACAAGTATATACAAGAAATGGCCGATTATTTTTTTCCAAGCGTTTTATCTCTGTCAAACTTCTGTTGAGCTTGGACAAAAAAAAAATATTGGGAAGATTGCTTTAAATTTTCAAGCTTATACGCAACCATCGGCAACAAAAAAAAAATATATATATATAACTAATGCCAAGATATGTGTCAGTTGCTAAATCAGTTACCGCAGGACATCGATAATTTCTGCCAATCGACAATTGATTTCGAACGTCACCAAATTTCTCGGTAGGCGATGCTTGGCTTCGAGTAAATGCATTGTACAGATATACCACGGCTTTCGATAATGTTTCACACAAAATCGAATTAAGTTTATATCTTTACTCTTATTGAGATAAATTGAATCGAAGGTTGTAAACAATAATCTCATAAAAACTTTGTTTCTTGGCCTAAATAAATTTTGGTTGTGACTGGAAAAATAACAAATGGCTCTCGTATGGTAAAGTGTTTTAAGTATTTCAAGCTGTCAATTTTTATGTGGCAGATGTAAAATTTAATATATTAGCACTAACATAGCCAGTGTTCGTAATATCTATGACAACCCTCGTGTCAGGATGCGCGACTTTGTGGCGCGTTGACAAACGTTTCGCGACATACGCCCACCTTGAGGAGACGCACTCAAGCGAGTCATTGTGTGCGTGTGTGGCACTGTGTGTGTGTGTGTGTGTGTATGTATGTGTGTGGCGAATTTAAGTTTATTACAGTTATTCCTGAGAGTTGTTTTATATGGAATCCCTCGCCTTTGTGCCAAATGTGCGAGCCTGAGATTTGAATTTATTTTTCTTGGTCTTCTGGCATCTGTGGCTTACGCACAAGCCGAGACAATACACAGGGGAAATACATAAGTTACAAACATCCAAAGCAGAGATTTAAACAAATTGTGGCAAGTGTTGGAGTAAGTTGTAGAAAGTCGAGTGAAACCCGCGTATACACTTGGTTGCAGCAGCTACACTTTTCAAGAAACTCCTGTCGAAGCCAACGTTAATGATTATGTTCAAAAGCATGATAAACACACTCAGTGTGTGGGTGTGTGTGTGTTGATTTACCATCAGCTTACAAGTAAATCCACAAGTGAAATATAATTTCCATATACGCGAATTTACAATGTTTATTTCTATCAAGAAGAAAAAAACCGAAATAAATTTTGGCAACGCAATGGGGCACAATAAAAACCGTTTTGGGAGCCTCCGATCAAAACGCGATTTCAATTTGCTTTATTTATTGTGTGCCACTGTGTGTGGCAACACGTGACTGCAGCTCAACTGCGACAGGTGAGACACAGCCCCGCCGTCTTATGCTCAGTGAATTTAGGAGTGCTCCAACCCAAACAAACCGAGCGAACTTCCCAGGCGCCATAAAATGGCAAGTCAAAGCTACCATTCATTCTGCTTTTTCAATTCCGCTGCTTTCAGTATTTACGGGCATGCCTTTAGCTTCACCTACTCTGCTCTTTCGTTTTCGCATTCTCTTGGTCTGTGTGTTTATTTCGCTTTCCCTTGTTCCATACAAATTCCCATTTTTGCGGAGCACTTTTCTGCGGCTGCACGTCACATACTTTTTGGCGTTTAAAGCAGCTGCCGCCACTGTGGACGTTGCCTTGGCAACCGCAGAAGTAAACAAACGCACTCACATTAACTCTCGCTTATTTTCAGCCGTTGCACAGTGGGCGAGATGGCCGAACTAATGGCAAAATTCACCAATAATATCATCCAACTGACATTCAAATGTTTTGAAATTTTAGTTTTAAAAAAAATTAGTTTTTACTTTCTTAAATGTTGTAACCTGATCTGTATAGGTTGAATGACAATAAAAATATATATCCCCAAAAAAAAAAAAAAAAAATAGTTGTAATTTTTATATATGAAAACCCAAATGAAATATTTGAAAAATTATAAACAGGAATAAAAGTATTAGTATTTCAACGTTTAAAGACCAATGAAAAACTTGGTTCCTAGCATGACAAAAATTTTATCTTCCAATTCTACTGCTTATAAATTTTTTAATTTTATGACCGACTTCAAAGTGCAACTTCTTATAATATTATTTTAAAATATATAAAAAATACACTTTTTCACAGCCCAAAAAATATGGTTTTGTTAATTTAACTCAAAATCTTGGACTTGTTGCTAATACTTAGCGCTAAAAGTTTAACTAATATTAAAAAAAAAAATTTTAATTTTGTGATTAAATTGTGATTCGGCCGTGCTCCGAAAAATGAATCCGAACATTATGCTCGGATTCGTCTTGAAACCGGATGTTTGGTGCTCTCCATTTCACCAAAACTAATTTTTTACGTGGATTGAAACCGAATGTTTTGTTGTAAGAGGAATTGAAACGAATTAGCAAAATATGTTTAAAAAGTACGCATTATTAAAATAAAAAGGTTTTTAAGATGCGGCAACCATACTAGCTTTTTTGTATTAAACGAAAATAATTTTACAACAACACAACAGGAGTGAAATATCGACGAAAAAATTCGTTTTCCGGGGCACGCAAAAACGAATCCGAAGAAAATTGTTCCGTTTGATTTTTTCGTTTTCCGGAGCGCGGCTGTACATTATATAATTAAATCGAGCCATCATCAAAAGTATTTTAAAACTTACTCTTGCATTGGGGAATAAACAAAAATTCCACGTTTTGAGTTTTCAAAATTTATCTCGCATAGAGCTAAATCGTTCCACTGTGCGTTGAAGTCTTTGCCCTTGATATAAAAACATTTTAAACGCTCCATCTCACTTTAATTCTCGACTGCGATTTCAATTTAAATTCCATGATTTTTCTTTGGCTTTGGTTTTTCAACATCTTTTACTTTTGCTGCGATTTTTCCTTTAACCCCCAACTGACTCAACATAAGAAATATGCGTTCGCTTTCTGACTGGATTTTTGTGATTTTAATTTTTAATTTGGGTTTTGCTGGATTTCAATTTGTTTTTGTCTGCGCGCTGTCTGTGTATTATAACACATACAAAAATCCAACAGACAGTCGAAAATTAGCTTTAAAATCACTTTAACCCACTTGATGCGCCTATTTATAGAACTGTAGCTCAGATTCCAGAACAATTTGTTAAACGCTTTAAAATTAAATTGATTCGAACCCTTTTTCGTAGCACTGCTTCATTGTCGGCCATGTTTTTAATTAACTTTTGTTTGCTTTTGCCCAAAAAGTTGAATTGTTTTGCTTGTGTTTTATTTTTTTTATAGAATTTTCCAACTTTAGTCGCAACTTAGCCGCAATTTATGTGCATTACATTTGCAAACGAAAAGCAATGAAACAGTTTCAGTTTGAAAACTTTGCCCCTGAAAGCAGACAATAAATTTTTAGTGCGTTCCCGCCCTCTTTCTAGCTACATATCATTCTCTTCCTCTAAGAAATTTGGCACTTAAAGTTATTAAAATAAAATGCTGTTTACTTTCAATTTACTTTTGTATAGTAGTATGTATGTAGGATTGCAATCGAAGAATACATTGTCCGCAAAAGCAACTCACGCCTCGGTAAATATTTATTTTTTATTAAAATTTTCTATTCCAAGGCGGCTACCAAGTGTCAACATTGTTGCTGCCACAGGAAGTTTTACGCTCAGTAGTGTCTCCAACAGGCAGCTGCTGCTGCTCCACAGTCTCGATCGCATACTACCTGCACGGACGTAGGAGTCGGGAGTCAACTAGTGCCACCCCTCAATATATTAACTTTCATATTTCATAGACGGCAAGAAAAAAAAAACATTGTTGCCGTCAAATAACTGCAGCAGCTGTCAGTTGGGGGAAACGTTCACGCAGCACAAATTCCCCAAAGCTGACAAAAATTTAATGGCAGTGTAGCTACGGCTACACAGAGAGAAAAAACCGAGCGAAAATTTATTTCAATTTCAAGCATGTTAAAAACACGTTTTTTTTTTTAAATTAAGCCACAACGGGTTAAGTTTAAAAACTGAAATTTTGACTGTTCATTCCTAGACCTTCCAATTCCAGGTCAACTTGTCTGTCAACTTGCCATGTGTGAGCTGGCCTGCCTCTGCGTCTCCTTTGTCCATGGGGATTTCACGCGATTGCAGTTCGAGTTAGATCCGACTCAGGCTTTCTCAGTGTGTGGCCTATCCATGCCCATTTGCGTTTTTTGATTGCATCATATACTGGAATGTGTTTGGTGTCATTACTTTTGAAAAATCGCTGGGTGCAGTTTCCGCTACCTTATCCAGCTAGACCCTTTCTAAGATTAGAAAAGCGTAACTAAAGAACAAACAGAAATTATTTTCCAATGGCTACCTTTCTGACACCAATTTAAACGTAACATTTTTTTTTTTTTTTTGTTGTTAAATATCTTTCTATTAAGGTTGAAATTGAATATCTGTGCAAGCCTCAGGGCGGCCTTTAACAAAATGTTTGCCTTTGTAAAAAATATGCCAAGGCCAGGTTAATTTGGTGTCATCGCTTCAAAGGGAATTATTGGTTACGCATATTTTGAGGGTATGTTAGCAGGAGTTTGTTGAAGCATCTCCTCTTCAGTGTAAGGAGGAGATAGGGTTTCCGCCAAACCTACATACTTTTTTACCCTCATAAAGGACTGGCATTGACGGGACTCCCTGTCGATCTGTTCTGGTGACGTAAAACACGTTTTGTATCGACTAGTATGTCTTTAAATTTGTAGCTTAACTGACTAATTTTACATAATGCTTGCGCTCGTTTTTTTGTAAGTTTTTAACTCACGCTTTTCTCTCTGTGTAGAAAAAGCGAAATAAAGTAACAAAGAGTGAGTGAGCATGTTGGAGCGCGCGACACAGAGTGGCTCAAAATTGCAAATGACGCACGCAGTGGCTGGGTGTTGCAAACAGTAGAAAGAAAGTGAAAAAAAAAGAGAGGAGCAGAATGGACGCATTGTTTTCGACTAGATAGGAGAATGCAAATTCCGAGTCACGCCCCGTACGCCCCCTGCGCGAGGTAGATGTACGTTGAAAGTAGCAAAAAGTTTGGCATTTTAGCTTCATCTAACTGACTGGCAGTTTTAACTTTTATGTTTGGAATTTGTTTCATTAGCTTAATGCCTTAATGGAATTTCAAAGGTTGCGCCATGGCAGTGCTGCCAACTTGGAGCATAGTTAATGAGCAGTGAAATGTGCGCCAAGTTGCCGCCTGTCATACAATAATTACTTATAGCCTAGTTCAGCTGACATCGGGTGACGCATATTGCGAAATTTAGCTGAAACAACTATGACATAAGCCGCATCAGCTTAAGTTCCAAAATTCATAGCAAAAAAATTACTATACATATATATAGGGTGTTCTTTTGGAGTAATGCTAGTTTAATGCTTTAGTCAAGCGAAATCGACTTATTTTATCTAGGCTATAGACGGTTGTGCATTGGAAGTATAAGATCTTATTTTTAGATTGTTGCTGTTGATAAATTTACAGCACTATATATGAAAATAGTCCATCTACTATCTGTGTGTACCCCAGTGGAAAAAAGGCTGCTAGAGCTGGTTTGAAATCGTAAATAGCAAACGAATTGGACAAGAATATGATTTTTGGGTCACTGGAACCACTTTAGCTGCATTGAGCTACCAAAAAGATGTATCTTTTAGACCGATACACCATAAATTTTATGCAAATTACGTTGAGAATCTCAAGTTCAGATAGAAATATCTATATCGAAACGCTTGGAGGAGCACCCTCTATGCTGCATAACCATACGAATAGTCCAGTTAAGCTTGACGTAAAGCCGCCCAAGTTAAAGTGGTCGTCACGGTTAGTGGTCGTGGTTGATGGCGGCTTCCTAATGTGCTCTAAGCCCAAATTGAGTAGTCTATGTGTAAGTGCGTGTGTGTTTGCCAGGGACAGGTAAATACGCTGGACGAATTGGGTGTGAGTGTGGTACGCTTAGAGGAGGTTCATCTAATGGCGAGCAATCAAATTCATTAGATGCGGAAATGCACGAAGATGGCAGTCAAGGTAACTATCAAGCCCGGAACGGCAACGAACCCTAACCAAAACAGGGGTATTAGTGGTTGTGGCGGCCAAGTTTGCCATGGCCATTTGTTGGCTCTATTGCTGCGGCTGCTGGCGTTGGCATTGGAATTCGGTGGTTTGGGATGTTGGCGGGCGACTAGCGGTGCTGGATGGAAGCCATTATCACAACTCTACGATAGACAGAAAACGGAAAAACAGGAGGTAGGGGGTGACCGGAAGAGCAAACGAGCAAAGGATGCTGCAACGTGCGACCGAGGCAGTAGCAACCATAAATGGGTTTTTGCCTGCGTGCAAATAACAACAGCAACAAAGTGACATGGACAAGCTGCTGGTAGGGATACTGGCATGCAGGCAAAAATACAGAGACAGTTCGCGTATGTATGTATCTGTGTTTGTGTGTGTGTGTGTGTGTATGACTACAGAAGCACACACCACACACACATATTGCTCATAAACACCGCCATAAAAGTGACACAAACACAAACACACCTAAACAAACAGCCCGCGTTGAGCATGTGATAAAGACAACGGCAACTACACACAGCTACTATATAGTACATACACAAATTAAAGTACGAGTGTGTGTGTGTCTCTGCACCTTCATAAACACTTATGTGCTTATAAGATATGGCATTTTGCACTTTAATGTTCCAACAGAGTTGACTTGGTTAAAACATTTGGTCACTTGCAGACATTAAAAGCAAACAATTTCCTTAGAATGAAACTAACACACACACAGACTGTGTGATTTACGACTATCTCTTCATATCGAAAAATTTTATTTATTTGTTTATGGCAATTCAGTTTAAAATGTATTCAAGCCATAAATTTTCTGGTTTTTATTGCCTTTTTAAGCTCATAAACAACAAATGAAAAATAAAAAAACTTGCAGCCTGACAGCTTGGTCCCCTAGCTAACGTGTTGTATGCGTAATCATCATACTGACCTCTTTAAGTTTCTCACTTGCGGCAAGATTTAACATCTTAAAATCACTTTTGCTTAATACTAATAATTTTTAATTATATTTACTTATTTATTTTTCTCTTGCTTACGTGTCGTATGCGTAATATTCAAACAGACCACTTTAAATTTCTCAATTGCAGCATGATTTATCGTTTTTAAATCACCAGAGTTTCGGGTTTGTGAAGTCAATTCTGCATTTGCTTAATACAACGAAAAGCTTGGTCCTTTAGCTAACGTATCGTATGCGTAATAATCATACAGATAGCAGCATGATTTAGCGTTTTTAAATCACCACACTTTTGTGCATGTGAATTCAATTCTGCATTTGCTTAATACAAGAATACAGAATAATTTTAAATTATGTTTTTTCATTTATTTTTCTCTTGCCAACAATTTGTGATTTAGTTGCTAAGAAAAATGAAAATAAAATATGGTGTGCGAAATGGTTCTTAACAAGTCAGTGTTATAGGCTAGGTTTAATAAGAGCCTACAGAATCTGGCTATATGTCGAAATCAGTTAAATTTGACGCATAAATATTTAGTAAATTATTTTAAAGTGTTTTCATTTAACATAAGCTAAACAATGGATGAACAATCGATCTTACATTGGTTTCGTAAAACCTTTCTTCATCTTGAAAAGGAATTTGCAGAAATAGACTTTACAATAGAAGCATTTTGTCAGTAATGAAAAAATTTATTATGGAATTTGCTGCTGTTTATAGAAAATTTTACTTGAATTTTGCTTATTTTATTTGGTTCAAAAAAAGGAAAAGCCGAAACAGGACAGATGATAAAAGAAAATACTAAAAAGCTGCAATCCTTTCGTATACCACGTACACTTAAGTCTAATTGTTAACGCATTCGCCAATTAGACGCTGAGAGAAAAAATAGAAATACTCAAAAGCAAAGAGAAAGAGTAAAAGAAAAAGAGCGTAAAGCAAGAATAGGATCAGATTGTAGTCTTTGCTTTGCTTTTGCTTTTCCTTTTTAATGTCTATTCTTACCATGCTTTGTTGATAAACGTTTACAGTCATTAATGCCGCAGCAGCAGTAACAGCCGCAACAACAAAAAAAAAGGGAAAGAAGTGGACAGCTGAACAAATACGCAGACAGCGAGAAAGACACAGATTAAGAGGAAAGGACACAGACATAGACAGAAAGACGGATGGGTTTTATGACCAGCAAACAGCCTTAGGGGCCAACAACATATAATAATGTGTACAAAATTGGGCAGACTTTTGATGAAAAAAAATAAGATCTTCGACTGCTTCAAAAGCAACAGAATTCATTTTAGAAAAAAGTCTTTGCAATTGCTCTGCTTGTCACAGACAAACCCAAACCCTTATGCAACACTCACAACTGCAGACACACACACACACACACACACAGGATGCAAACTTAATTTGTTGTTGTTGCTAGTGTTGTAAAACTCACTGTAACTAGGCTACGTTGTTGTTGACGAGGACAATGACAGCCCGGCTCATGTTCAAATTAAACTGAAAATCTTGTCTACAACTCAACTCTCAGACATTGTCTGTGTCGTTCAAATGCCCCTGCTGCCTGCCCGCCCGACAAGCAGCAGCACTTTTTCTAGACCAAAAATCCTTAGCTTCTTCGCACTATACAAACTTTCAACCGCCCCAGCTACCTTCGTCTCTCCACGTTGCCCGCATAAAACCAAACTGAATGTTGTAATTAAAGAAAACTTAAAGAATTGTGCTATGGGCAAACTTACACAAAGATAAGGCCAAAGCAGAGAAGCACAAAAATCTTCAACAAAAGCTCCCAAACATACAACGCACAAGGCACATGGCTAAAGATGGCAAGCAGTGGTAGACAGCAATAAAACAATGGAACGTCTTCAGAGTAGCAAATATTTGGCCATAACTTTGCCAATTTAAGAGCAAAAAATTTCAATGTACAAGATTCTTTACACAAGTTTGGCTAACAAAAAAAATAAAAATAAATGAAAGCTGTTTTGGCCATTTCTGGCATTCGGTCATAAAACTTCATATATATACAAGTTAAGTTCACCGTGTGATTTGTTTATTTCCTAATAACTTTAAAGATCTCTTGTTATGTGACTATTGATTGGTCTGGTTTATTTTTATTTGTCTATTTGATATAACTGTTATTAGTGCCATTAGTAGATTGGATGGTCTTCGTATAACAGGGGATGTTCGTTAAAAGCCCATAAACGAGAAGTATTTGGTTATACAGTTATAGTCAAATAAATGTTGTTGCAAAGTCATTGGCTTTATTAAATCGTGCAGATGTTTTTGAGAAATTAATATAAATACCTGTTTTTTGTAGGAATTTAACTTTTCACTCACTTTTCTTTCAGAATATTCCAAATACGTTCTTGCCTTAACGGCGAGTCGTATGATCTCTACTTGTGACAAGGCTACTGTTACGGATATTAAGCCATCGTATCTAAGTTCCGAAATGACCAACAAGAATCCATAACATTTTGTTTTCGATTTACACATTTCACCGATGTTTTTGCTGTCGCCGAATCCGAATCCTACCGAGCGCTAGAAACCCCTAGTACGTCAGAGTGATGTAAGAACCCTGACTTGATGGGATTTTTTGAAACTCGATTTCGGACTCAGCTCCCCGAACGTAAACGTTAATGTGGTCTGACCTCCCAAGTTGAAAATCGATTTTTTATTTTGTGTGGATGTGTTATAGCAGAGCTTAAAAAAATCCCACAACATATATTTTTTGTGCCAGTCGATGTATGTAACATATAGAAGCAGACGTCGGCGACCCCCCAAAGTAACCTAAAGTATGATCAGGATGACTAGAGAAGTCGATATAACTATGTCCGTCTGTCCGTCTGAACGCCTATATCTCAGAGTTGGTAAAAGCTAGAGCAACCAAACTTTCAGTTTAGATCCCTTGTTGCTCTACGAGAGACAAGTTTATTTTATTTTCTTGATATCAGGGTTATATTATAGCTTCCACAGAGGTGTTTCAGAAGGCTTCGAAAAAAAACGAAAAGTTTGAGATGGCACTCGGAAGTTTTTTATAGTTCCCAAGAACTGTACCTACCAAATTTGACCAAAATCAGTTGACTATATCATATAGCTCCCATAGGACCAATCGGTCAAAAAAAAAAATTGTTTGTACAAAATTCGTCTGTTTTTTGTTTCTTTATAAAGATATCGTAACCAAATTTGGCAATCAAACGTCTTGTGGAGTTCTTAAGCAGGATATCCCAAAGTCATCCGCGCCCGACTTAAACGTACGCCACCTTTTTTTTAGGACCGGTTAGCCTATAATTTTTTATATTTTCTTAGGGTTGCTGAATCCAAATCTGATGTCAAAAAAAGGCCAGCACTTTAGGTCTCTGAGAGAGCCTCTTATTATGCTCAATGCTCAATAGTGAGGTATTTCACATCTCAGATTCAGATTCATCGTCTCCAGATGGGTAGCCTTGTTCTAGATAAAGTTTGCACCATCAAAAGAGTTGTTTCTCTCACTGAGACCAGAGTAATTTACCAAGATTGGTTCTTGTCATGATCTTCATGAACGTTTGAATCATAGATCGTGCGGACGATGGTGCTAAGGTCCATTTCAATAAACATTTTTTTTGGTTAAAATCCATTGCATTTATTAATAAAAATAATCTTGAGACCCAATATAAGGTTGTTAATGACTTGAAAGCATTTAGAATGTCACCCAAATATAGAGCTCGTAAAATGTTAGTATTAAAAACCTTCACGTCCTCATAACGCCTTTCCTTTATCGCTTAATGAATTTTTCCGAAAATGTAGAAGACACATAGTGCTCTATCAGGTGAATATGGTTCAAATTCGGTATTTACTAAGAAAATTGGAAGAATATATCGTCAGCTTCAAGCTTTCTTATTTGTTAAACTCTTTTGGAATACGGTTAAGCGGTTTTAGCCGATGGAACAAACTCTTTGTGGATAATCTTCTTCATTTCGGGATCGTTTTTAAAACACTAAATTTTATCACAATTAATATTTTTACGATCATTTTCAAACCGATTTTAGCTACGCAGTAACTAAAAATCGTATAAGAAGGTACTTTTGAAATGGTATGGTGCAGCTGGTATAGCCACCCAAAATGTTCCTATTGGAAAAAAAAGTCCTTGACTACATTAAAAGTATGATTTTAACCGCAATTCGAAACAAAGATGATAGACGTGTTAATATGCTCCAGCTCTACCTTGTCAGACGGTTTTACTAAATTCAGCTTTTCTACTCCCCTTCAACAAAAGGATTACGCATGTGAATAATCTGAGAAAAAAAAATTTTGAAACGGTTTGCTCTTAAAAACAGCTGATTACAGCACCTGTTTTTGCACACCACGCAACTATTAAATATGTACATAAAATGAATAAGTTCCAATATGGAAAAAAATATTTTATAATGCCACGTCGAAAAAATTAAATATGCATTTTTGTTGGCCATGTGGATTTTTGACAGTTTGTTTTTAACGTTTTTTTTGTTAAGTTACAGCCGAAAAAAATAGCTGTAAAATATTTATTTTTTTGCGCCGTAAAGCTTAAAGCTTTCAAAAACAAAAAATCAAAGGTTTATATAACATTCATTAATTAAGCACGTGTTTGCGCTTTTCAAAAGTGTATTAACCATTTTTTTAACAAAGTCTTAATTTTTTAACAATAGTAGACAGGGTCAGGCAGCTCATGCCTTTAATCCTTATAGTCAAAGTTTGGGAAACACTGTTGTATGGCATTCGTTGCTGCCATAAGAATAAAACACCTAAAGGGCATGACTAATTGTATATAATAATCCATTGCCTATCCTTTCAAGGTTCTTCTTTATACAATATAATCAATAGCTTTTTAATTTAGCTGCCATTTGGCATTGACACTGATGGGTTAAACCCGAGTGCTTAATGTCCGCCCGACACACACTTTTCCTTGCCCTTTCCCAGATATTTACTTTAGTTGGCACAACTTAACTCCTTGCAATAACATTGCTAGGAAGGAAGCCAAGGGGACACTACTCTCACTCGCTCTCTGAAAGAGAGCGTGTTGGCGTAAGAGCACGCGGTTCATGGCCAAATATGAGTCGACAAAACGTTAATGTTGATTTATTAAATTAATTGCTTCCTTGTGGCTTGTGACAGACTTCTTCACCCGCTTAAGCAATTATTGCAACTAGCCAACTTTTATTTGCCTTTAATTTAATTCATATGAGACGCAGCAAAACTTTTTTGTTTAAGAATTTTTATTGGGAAAAGTTTTTATACGGCAAACAAAAACTAAAAGAGCGAGAGAGTCATACAAATACAATCCTTATGTAAATGCTCTTATCATTGTTGTTGTTTTTGTTGCAACTACCTGATGTAAGAAGCAACTCATCACATGGCAAAGATGATTTATTACAACAACTCACGCAAAGGGTGAAGCAACAATATGAATTGATGCACTACGTGTTGCTGTTCCACGCAATTTCCGAGCGCACCAGGACAGCAGAGAGACACAGACTCTTGCTCAAGCCATCCAATACATCTATAGGGTACTTGTAGCAAAATATTGGTGTCAGTTGATTTAATGTTGCTACTGTAGCTACCACAAGCCTGAACTCACCCAAAAGATGAGTTTGAGTTGGGTCACTTAGGGCGCTAGTTTGCCACATCTTCTTGCTACGTGATGTTCGATTTGTTGCGTTTACCAATTTCCAGCAGCTAATGGCGTTAAGATTGTTGCTGTTGCTATTATTGCCATGCTGTTGTGCGGAGTGAGTGCTGGGCCAAAGGATGCTCTGGAAAAATGATGACGCACAGCAGCACGGTGCAAAATGCTCATTTATTTGTAATGCTAGAAGCAAGTGAACGAGGGGTTAGCGGCAGGCAACATGCTGCCACGGGAATATGTTGCACGTTTAGCGTGTGCCGCAAAATTTATAGCTGGGCGGGTTCGCGGTCGACTGTCAACCCATAAAACTCCGACGTAGTCTAAGAGCTGGCTCGCTCGTTGCCTGCTTGGCTCTCTGTTTGGCCATTTATTGTGTTTGCAGTTAGTTAATTCTTTTTACATGAACTTTGCACATAACAATAATAATAATTGTTTTCCATTTCTCTCTTTTCTTCTCTTTTTTTTTAGGTAAGAGTCGTTTATGAAAATGTACTTTAAATGCCTTTAAATCTGCCAAACTGACTGCAAATGGAGCTAGAACAAAAAAATAACAAAAACATATTGGGTCTTGGTCGTGGCTCAGCTGTTGTTGTTTTTATGCACGTAAAGCGTAGTGTAAAAGGTTACATTGGGTTCCTCCAAAGGTTTGTTACAGCCTGCACGAAGTATTCCCGACCCAACTCAGCTTTATGCTCTATTTATTATTATTTTCTGTTCTTCTTTTAAGCTTCATATATTTCGACGCACACGTGTTTGGAGTACAATCTCTACTCCCAGCTTCTTGATAGTGTTGCCAATTTTTCTACCTTTTCCCGCCTTGGCGCTGCCAACTCTTTTCAGCTATTAAACCACTGTTAGTTAGTCAGCTGTTGACTGTTGAAAGCCTTTTCTTCACTTGAATTTGATCAGCGTGAAGAGACAGGTCGATCTATCTGTATGAGAACTCAGATCTTGAAAATTAGAGCAGCCAGAGTCGTAAAATTTTTGTAATTTTGAATTTTTGAATTTTTCCAAAGTAATAAAAAACTAAATGGCGCCTGTTGAGAGCTACGAGTACGTGACTATTATTCGAAGAGGCCTCTACGGCTGCAACTTTTTGACGTCGCCATTGATCCTTATCTATGTACCAAAAGCGTAGGTGTTTTCAAAACTATAAATTTTAAAAGAAATTTGATAGGTGAAAAAAACAAAATCATGAAAATGAGTTGTTAAATAAAAAGTTTTTACTATTTTGACAAAATCCTATGTGGTTCTCTAGAAAATTATGTTTGAAAATTTTGTCAATTTTTCAAATCGATGCGACAAAAATTGTCTGAGCTATTCGTGAAGCCGTTCGAAAAAAAAGTGGTTTTGAGAATGGAACCGACCGCTCGGCCTGGTGCCATGCGCTCAACGCTTATAAGTGGGGGGAAATTTTTGTGTGACAGTGTAATTTGTAATGTCTGTCTAGTCTCTCGGTGTGAATGAAAATTAGTATTGAGGTAACTTACCTATTTATCTCAAGAACTAGTGGCTAAAAAAAGGAATTTGTAAAAACTGGCTAAAAGGTATATCCAAGTCAGTTCGAATGTAAAAGAGTTTAGTTTTTGTTGCTGTTGTCGCTGTCGTTACGCGCATTGATTGTATTATGAGTGACGTGTACCGCAGAAAAGCTTTTAAGTCATTAATTTCATTTTGAAGGCAAGCTCAAAGGATTTTTAAGTGTACAATTTTTGATGCAAAGCCTGCAATAAACGACAGCCACTGTACGGAAGCTGGCAGCAGCGGTTGAGGGGTGTATAGACGGGGTTGGTAGACGTGGATATTTCTGGGTGTTCGGTAATGGAGAGGAAATCATTCAAGCTTGGCTGCCTGCCATTCAGGCAGTTAACAGTTAACAGCTTATAGAGTAGTCCTTAAAATATTTTCAGACCAAAGTGAGAAAGTTGAAAGTCTTTAAGCCTGGTTAGGTCGGTAAAACAATTTTGTATCATTAAATAACTGATGCAGGGCGGGAACGGGGGCGGCGAAATGAATGTGTTCAAGGTGCGTAAAAATGTCAGTCTAAAATAAATTTACTAATAACTTGGAGCTATGCATAACGAAGAAACAAATCAAACATACATACATTTAAAGCACACACATACTACGCACGCATATAATACAGCTAAAAGATGGAAATAACTTAAAATGAAAAACAAACAAAAAGAATATTTAGCATTCAGTAGCGACTGGCAACTGCTCAAGACAAAGATAAGCCAAAGCCTCAACTTAAAGCTAGCTAAGGATCGAGCGAAGCGTAAGAAATCCTTTCCAGCATGGAGTTGTGATATGTGTGCAATATTTTGCTTGTGGTAATCACAAAACACAATCTGCATTCAAATGAATCAAATAAATTAGTTTGGAAATTTTTTTTGAAGCAAACTAAAGGCGGCAAGCCAACGGAGCGTATGAGCGTTGCCAGCTCTGCCTAAGCAGCGCTAGCTCCCACCCACCCTCTACCACTCTGCTAGTTAACGGCGCGGGGCGACTTGTTTGGCCAACTTTTGCCTTATTTGATTAAATAATTTCCACTTAACTTCTTACTTTGTCGTCTTGTGGCATACCAAGGAACAAAGAGGCTGGGAGCTGGGAGAATGGCGCAAAGACCAGGCACACAAAAATGCCAATGTATGTGTGTAATTAAGGACACACACACACATACTAACACTAACTCACATAAACACACAAATTAGTATGGTAAAAGTTAATACCAATGTTGTAGAATTAAGAGGTACACTCGACATGAATGACTCTGCCATAAATTGGTCGCATTGATTGCTTCTACATGATAGTATGGGTGTGAGTATGGATATGAGTATATGTATGAGTGTAAGTATAAATGTGAGCGTCTGTGTGAGTTAGTGTGTGTGTTAGTATGCGCGTGGGAAAAATAACGCCAACTTTGTTGACTTTAATATTCACACTCGCTGACAGAGAAGGAACTAGTCCAGAAGAGATTTAGTAAAAGGTTCTTTGCCATTTTGGGATTCAACGCACAATGGTCGGTTCTGCGCGGTTTCTGTGGTCAGAGAAATTTACAACTTTTGAAACACTCGAGCGATATTTTACAAAGGTTCTAAAATGTTTGTTTGTGTGAGTTATACAAGGTCGAGACCCGAACAAAACGTCAAAAGCGTCAGACTTTCTTTTATGTTAAACTTGTGAAACATTTTGAGTACAAGGTATTGTAAAATTCATCCAAAATTCAGTTCGACTTATCAATGTTCCCTTTTATTCACATGACTAGTCAATATAAATGTATGTATGGATCTTTTTCTAGCCTTATTTTAAGCTGTATTCGCTCCATGAAAAATCGAAAATACATCATAGTTATAACCAGAAATAGTATTATAATAATCGGGCGTCCTCCGGATAACGAATCCGAACATTTTTTTTCCGATTCGTTTTCAAACCGAATGTTTCGTGCTCCCAAATTCACCAAACCGAAATTTTTATGTGATTTGAAACCGAAAGTATGCATTTTATACTGAAGTCAACATCGAAATCACCGTCTTTGAAGCGACGGAACCAATCACGGCACGTTGTTTCGCTTGGAGCAGCATCTCCGTACACTTTTTGGAGCTCTCGATGCGCTTCAGCTGCCGTTTTTTTCGAACAGAACAAGAAAATCAACACTTCCCGCAAATGATGATTTTTTGGCACAAAACTAGACATTTTCACACAACCACAAGTAAATAATGCAAAAAGAAATTCACTAATGTGCCATAGCAGTTTGCTCACCATATGCCTAAGCTTCGTTTATGAAGTTTTGGGTATGTCAAAATCGACCAGAACTTTCTGCTAAAGCTATATTGACAAACAGCGAGACCTTGCGCACCTAATAATTTTTGAAATATTCTTCGATATTCTAAGATTATATTTATGCCAACTTCAAGTTAGATATTTACAACACAAAAGTTAGTACGCACAGCCAAAACGAATTTCTTTTTGCCTTTGTATATTCATATTTCCTGGACAAAAAGATTCTTATTTTTTTTATAAAACATTTAGAACATCATAAGAGCAACTTCGGCATTACTCGAGTAAAATATGGTAAAGTATTTTTTAAGTATGCTTGTGTTTTTTGTATTGCTTTTTGTTAATCCCATCCACTATGCGGCGCCTGTCAAATGACTGCGTCTCTGACAATGAGATTTACAGTGTGGCCACATTCTCAAAATTACAACACACGCAGCGACTATGTAACTGTGTCAGTGTGTGCGCTTGAGTTGGATAAATGTCTAGGTGGCGCCATTTTGCTCTATGTGTATTCGTGTGTGTGTGTTTGCGTGTGTGTTGACCAAGCTGTTGGCTCTGTGGAAATAGGGTTAAAGTTAAAGCAACAAAGCAGCTTCAAGCAATATATGGGTGTGTGAGGGCGCAAATTGTATTGTTTTTGTGTAAATTAGTTCAGTTCTGTCGGAATCGTAGAGTCCAGGGGAGAGCGCGTGAGTGTGGTGGAGGGGAAAATGGAGTGTGCGATGTGTGTTGGGTCTTTTAATTTGCATGTTTTATGTTCACTTCATGAGATTTGAGTTGGTCTTGTGGTTTGGCATAAAATATTAATCGCATGGCACCCTGGACGAAGGCACACATTCGCACATAGGTCACATGTGTCGGGGTGTCGGGGAGTCGGGGTATCGGTGTGTCGTTGTGTAATTTATGGCTGGGTGTGTGTTTTTTTGGAATTTATTCTCTCTTAAACGGAAAAAACTTTCAATTTGGACAAAACATGAACCATTTCTAATGCGTGCGCATTTAAGCAACGCTCGTGTTATATTTATTTATTTATGTCACTCAGCAAAGCCGCACTTTAATCAGTGGGAAATGAGCAAAAGTCTCAACGTTCGAATTAAGTTCACCCTGATAATAAAAGCAGTGCCTAGCAGCGGGCGTTGGCCATTAAGCCGTTTTAGTTATAAGCCGAGAACACGCACAGCAAAAGCATTTAATGACGACGACGACGTCCCATCTCTGGCTCGACATTCAGCCGATTTTATTAATGGTTCCATTTGATGACACATTAAGCGGGGTCAACCAAGGACGTCAAGTCCAGACAAATCAAACATTTAAAGCGTACAAAATTTACAGCTTAATAATGAGCATTATCGTTACTAGTAGTTGCGAAATGTTGCAACTTGTTCAACTTGTTGGTTATAAATTATATGCCAGCTATATATACGTACTGCATTTGGCAAAATCACGTATACGCCATGTGCTATATGGCAACAAAGGCAATTACAAATTGTATTTTCCAAATGACCGCTGGCACTTAAACTTTAGTTATTGAATCGTTTTAACCAACATATTGGCTGGTTGCAGCTTTGCAACCAACTCCTGCTGCTGCGGTTGAAACCAGAGAGATAAATTCCATTTGGAATTATGTAACTATAGATGCGAGTGTGTGTGTGTGAGTATATAGACGTGCTGTGGAAGAAATGCGTTGCAGAAATTTGTGGTCACATAAAATTACGTGCGGCTCGTATATGTGTGCATATGCGTGTGTGGGTAGGGCGGCTGGGGCGTGGTCGTAACTGCCAAATAAAAGCAAAAACCCAACCACAGTCGAAGCACATGTTAAACTCTTTACACCGACATAAACAGCGGTCGAAGTACGTGCATTGCATGATACATTGTATATGTAATTGAAGCCAGTGTGACAAAACGACAAAATACAAACAACAGACTGACAAACAGAACGTCAGACGGTCACACTGGCAACTTCAAATTGATGAAAGCTACGAAATGTCATTGCCACTGTACCGCAGACAAACATATTTCGGCATGATACCTTGTTTGTTTGTTTGCTTGTTTGTCTTGTGTGGGTATATTAAGTGTGTATACACACATGCACATGCCACATGTGATGTGGCAGATGCAATGAAACAGAAAACGCAACAACGCAGCCAACGGGGCTTACTCTTTCGTCAAATAGTTGACATGTTGTAAAGAGAGTGCATAGAAGAAAAAGAGAGAGGCACCCAAACCAAACACTGTTAGTAAAGTGTCAGAAAGGGAGAGCCTTCATATGCTAAAAATGAAAGAGGCCAGAAGCAGCAAGGGAATGTACTCTTTCAACAACTCTGAACGGAAATCGTTATCATTGTTGTGAGTACAGCAGAGGAAAGCAGAGACGTGAGGGTCAGACTCCGAGTCGAATACAGAGGAAGGCAGCTAGTATTGAAATTGTTTACCAACACAAACAGACAAGACTACCAAAGGGAGGGGACAACTATAAATCTGGAAATGAAATAAGTGTACAATGTTGTATATTTGACATTGGGTCACTCAACTAGAGATGAGTGAATGAGTGTGCAATATCTGATGACTCGTACTGAGTGAGTATCTGTTAGTGAACGTTACTGCCGGCCTCTTATATGTACATAGCAGTACTCGTATGTCTATATATATAGGTATGTCTTTCTGTCTGCTTGTTGTTAGGTCAGCAGCATAAAGTTCAATATCGAAGTGTGTGTAACTGTGTGTATATTTATGTTGGACACTGTAATGAGCACATGCGAACCAACAACAAATAAATAAGATATCATCAATTTTTAGTGAAAGCCCTGAGTGACTCATGTTATACACTGTAAGCTGCTTCTTCTTAGAGTTAAGTTTAAAAGCTTGTCAGCTTTAGCTAGCAAAATAATTAGCACTTTTAAATACAATTTTTTTGAGTTTACTTCACACACTACAAAAAAAAAAATGGGGTTAAACGAAAAAACATGTTAAGCCAACATTTGACACTTTTCCAAACTAAGCGCCGCTTCAAACTTATGCCTCATTCGGGCTATATAAAAACTAAAATGGGAAATGGTCAAAACATGTGCCATGCCAAGTTCAAAACCCGGAGGACCACAATGGCAGCATGAATTAAATGGACTACAAGAGCACAAAAAACCAAAAAAACAAAATACTTGGAACTAAAACAATACGGCGGCAACTGGCAAACTGTTAGTCAGAGTGCTTTATTCTATAAAATGAGAGGTCGGAGGGCAGAGGACGCATAGAAAAGCGCACAAATTCGTACACAAATTGTAAAGAAATAAAATTTTAGTATGCGCATATTGATTTTATGATCAGAAATAACTACGCAAACCAATAGCAGGAGCTGAAGGGCAGCAGCAGCGGAGACACAGTTCACAGTGGTCAAAGAACCATGTTTTCTAAAGTGTATAAAAAACACAGTGCAAAGTTTTCGAACTCTTGATGGGAGAGTCTTGAAATGAAGAAAATCCTTTGTTTTGGGAAGCCAGTTCAATTTTGTTTATAAACTATTGGAGGTGTATAGCACCAAGCAATGGTTGTTCGTGCTCTTGGAAAGTGATCTTTGAAGTACACACTGTAGTTAGTTTTCTCAGAGAGAGCGCTTGAGCAAAGCGTCTATTCTATGTTAACCTTTTTAACGCAGTACTCTCTTCATTTTGCTCGTATTTTCGCTCTCTATGTTTATATTCGTTAAACCGAATAAGACATTCTACAAATATACAAACTAATTCTATATTTTCTAGAACCTCATCCTGGGTGTTGCTCAATTAGCAATGCATTCGAGTGGAATTTATGTAAAATTAAGGGGTAACATGGTTTTTAAACATAATTTTGTTTTCAAAGAGACTTTTATATTCAAAATTCAAGGTAATAAAAAACAAAATAGCGCTAGTAGAGAGCTACGAGCACATGACTAATTTTTGGAGAATACTCTACGGCAATGTAAAGAAATTTTTTCATCGTAATCTTTGGACCAAAAGCAAGTGAACCACGTAAGTGCCGTAGGACCTTATCTCTAGGCGCCTCTGTTTAAGAATAAAATTTATAAAAATTTCAATGTGCAGTTTGGATGAGCGCTAATGGTAAATGTATTTTGTCAAGTGAAAATATTTATAAAACATTTTTATTTTATTTTTTTTTTTACAGAACTAAAAGCTCAGAAAGGTTTTTAAACTCAATAAAAATTTGCAAAACCTAAAGCGTTATTTTAACCACTGTGCGACATTTCAAAAATTGCAAAGCAATCACGAGTGTGTTTGAGTATGTTTGGAATCGTGTGTAAGCGTTGTGTGTAAGTTCAAGTGCAAGTTTGTGTGTTTGTATTTGTATCTGTGTGTGAATGCGTTTGTGTGAGTGTGCGAGTTTGTATTGGGAAGCAAATTGCTAGGCGAGAAAACGAAACGAAATAAAATAAAACGAAGCAAGCTATGCGCTTGTACTGTCATTTCTAGATGCTGCCTGGCGACAACAGTAAAGTATCTCGCAGATACATTTGACAGTTGTAATAAATTTTTCTGTTAGCGACGCATTTTTTTCTTTTTTTCTTTTTTTTTTGTCACCCTGGACCTTTGTGTTTGTGAAATTACGTTGAAGCATTGCTTGTGCTATAGAAATTGCTGGTTCGCCGTGAAGCATGGTCCAAAAAATATGTGCTTTTTAATGCAAATTGATTGGGCGCAATGTTGGCCATAAATATTTATGATTTCACTTGATTCACTTGCTATCAAAGAGCATCAGGGTTAGGGGCAAGCAAACTTATAAATACATAGAGATGTTGGCAATAAAAAATAGAAGAGCCAAAAAAAGAAAATGGCCAAAATATGTTGCCAGACAGACAGCTAATAAACGCGCCTATCGAAGGACCACAATCTTAAAGCTACCCAAGCACTAACACAAATATAACAAAAACAAATACGAATACAAATATAAATACATATAAAGCAGGCCTAGGAGTTTGAAGAAGAAAACGAAGCATTCATTCACATTGTCGTGCTTATATTAAGCCCTAAGCAAGTCAAACTTTTAATCTCATTTGTTCATTTTTCACATTACACGCTTCATAAAAATTCTATAATCCGCTAAACCTTCTGCTCTACATGCGCGCCTGCAAAGTTCAGCCCGAAAGGCAAACAACGACAACAACAGGAACATAAACAACACAAACAACAACAACAAATAAAGCAAAAAAACAGCAGCATGGCAAGAAATATAGGAAGAAAGAAAAAAAAGATGTAAGCAAAACAAAGCATAACAAAACGAACAACAACCGCAAAGCAACGCAATAAAAAGCACACAAAATGGCTGCGCCCCAAAGTAGGCAATGCAAAAGAAAATGCTTAAATGCTGTGTGACCCAAGCGTCAAGCAAAGACAGCGCGCGAGGAAGGCAGGGGCAACAACAAAAAAAAAGAGAGCGAGCAAAAAGAATGCCAATAGCAGCGGCAAAATGGACGCCCGACAGACATTATGCCCAAATGTATGCTACAACATTTTGTTTACAAATCTCCACTACAACGCCCCCAATTTGAGCTTAAGATATTCTGTTACTGCTCTTGTTGTCGCTCATTGCTCTCATTGCGACGTACAATGGGCTAATTAACCACAAAAGTGGCTCTTTAAGAAATTGATCAAGGTTCTAATTTATTTAAAAAAGTTTTGCAAGTTGCTTAACTGTGATCATTTTTTATACTTCTTTTTTTTATCACTTTATCTCCAACAACTAACTTGTGAAAGGTTCAAAGTACGAATAGAAATGAAAATATCTTCGAGATGTTTAGCGGTTTAGCTTATTATATCTGTAACATAAGTTAAATTGACCTAAATCTTTATGAGTACTAATGAGCACCTACAATGTCTAGATATTTATGGAGAATTTTAATGTAAAATGTAGAGAAAAAATCGGAACCTTCTGGAATCAGTTACCCCACTGTACGAGTTTATCAAGTGGGGGTCAAACGCTATGCTTACAATATTTCAATATATGGTTTGTATATTGTATTTATACTTGTTCAATATTTACTTTGGCTCACATTTAAATCAAACAAAAGTTCGCAGCAAGTTGGTCTTTTTATTAAATTAAATGTGGCGGCTTGTAGCAACAGTTGCAAGGGAGCTGAGAGACGTCAGCGGCTGCACATTTATGTAGCACAAGAATTAATGATAAGTTTATGTGCGGCGGAGTTGCCACTTGGGCGCCATATAAAATGCCGCCCCATTGCTGACGCCACAGGACTGACATAAAGTAAAGGAAGAGGAGGCTACCAAGTGGCATGTCCAGTTGCCACTTTACACTTACAGCCTTCCTTCCACATATGGACTTGTATCGTATTGCACATTTATCTCATCTAGCTCAGGGCGAGTTTACATGTGTGTGTTTGCTGGCGTGTTAACAGGGCAATAATTATGTCACTTTTGGCTAGATCGATAAAGACAGCTGTGTGCTTTGGCGGCTCCTACATAGATTCCGACAGTCACTTGAACTTTAACTTGACTTTAAATGCGGCCACACAGAGCATAAAAAGTTTGCTCTTGCTCTCTAGCCACATTTGCTTCATGCTTGCGACATTCAATGGCAGCAACCGCCATTATTGTCCTTTAAATGACATTTACGATGACTGCAGCGTACGCCAGCTGCTGAACAAAAGTTTAACCCAACGAGACATTTTCAAAAAGTAGAAACCTAAGCGGAAAAGTGTCAAATAAGAAACTAAATCGCATTTTGGCCATTTCGCTCTGGTCCCCTCTACGACATTGTGTGCCTGACCCTTTTGTGCTCTTGGCAAACAAACATTTCCAAATTTAAAGCAGCAGCTATGTGTGAGTGTATCTGTGTATCTGTGTGAGCTTGTGCTTTGTGTTGCGCCCTTTTTTTTATAGCCGAAATCAAATGCTTTAAGTGTCAGAGAGACGTAAAATTATTTATGCGGTTGTTATGTAGATGTATGCCCTGGCTCATAGAATCCTTTAGGGATCATGCCAATTTATAGTAGAAAAGAAACAACAATGGCCGCCAGCTATCATTTAATTATACTCGTGTTTCTTATAATGAGGCAAATTGCTTTTCGCTGTCAATTAAAGTAAAGTTTTCGCCTTAGCTGCCATTACAGCGAATCAAATGCGTAAGCACAAGGCTAAGGCTCAGTTATCTGAGCTGAGCGGGTGGTGCAGAGCAAGAGATTTTAGTAGTAATTCTCATTGTAAAATGTCTACTCAGTCGACGACCTAATAGCTCTTATTTCTCATACACACACACACACACACACACACACACACACACACACACACACACGCACATGCAACCCAGTCTGTGCACACTTCCGTTTCCGCCTTGGCACAGTTGTTGCTGCCACGCGTTCTATATTCCAAAAACTGACAGAAATACCACGTGAGTGTGTGCGTGTGTGTGTGTGCGAGTGTAACTATACGTCTAAGAACACGTTTGTAAACATCTTAAATGTGCTTTTAATGAGCAGCTTCCTAAGGCGGCTCTCAAAAAACCCCACCACCACCAACGACTTCCATCCATTCTTTTCTTGTGCCCGCCTAGAAATCTAGGCAATCATTGCCGCCATCCTTGCCGTATTTTAATAACGCTAATTAGCGTTCTAATTAGTTGTTGCCTTAGTTCACTTTAGTGCGCATGTTTAACGTACGTTTTTAAAACACGCACAACCCAGACAGAGAGTGCCACACGCACACACATTCACATGTAATCATTTAATGTTAAGTGGCTTTTATAAACTTACCCCACTGCCACTTCCGCTGGCAACCACCACTCTACTGCGGCAACAATTCATTGGCTTTAAGCCATTTGCAACAGCAACAAAGAAACCAAAAAAAAAAAAACTTTTTTTTTTAATAAAAATATTGTAAAAATGTTGCATAACAAAACGGCCGTTCGGTAATTCTTATGCTCCCTCCGCACTGCAGCTCTGCACTGCCACAATCTTGCATCGCGTGCACTGGCCACATTTTGTTGCAACGTGAAAAGTTGGCATTTTTAACAGACCGCAGCAGACCACGAAATGAAGCAGCAATTAATTAGCCATTAATGATATTGCGCGTAGTCACACACGCATGCACACACGCACACAGCCACACACGAAGGCACACACAATTGCAAAATACTCACGCATACCAACAAGCAGCTTAAATGACGCATTCACAACAGTTAGTGGTTATTGTTGTTGGTGATATCGTTATTACTTGCAAGTGCTTAAAAGTATGCAACAATTTATGCAAATCGTTGAATTAAGCAAAACGAGAGAAATTGAGAAATTTTGTTGTGCCGTAAAACAAAATGCTTGATAACTATGTATATCATCCTTATCTAGGAAACGTTTTCAAACGAGTTTGTCGATTTGACGGGTTGCAAGCTTCATAAATCACAGCGATAACCTTGAGCGCGAAAAATCAATTAACATCTCTTTGGCTTGGTCAGCTTCAAGGACGATTTGCAGGAAAAACTTTTTCGCTAAATAAAAAATAATGCAGAACATTAATTAAAACAATCTTATGACTTGAACAAATGGCTTGCTCATCATAGGTATTGTATTATACATAGTAAGTTCGAATTTGAGTAGTTTCTACTACTGGCACAATAATTCAAGCGTAACTAAAACAAAAAGAACATGATCATAAATGTAAAATCAAATCTTTTGAACCAATAGAATTATAAGGATGAACAGTTTGTCGAGTTAGTTATGTACATTGAATGGCACATTTTTTTATTATATTGTTTAAAATTAATTAATTAACCATACTGCATACTTTTTTTTATTTAAAAATTACCAAAAATTATATTTTTTTGCTACCAAACATAAAATTTGATGTTTTTTCCCCTCGTAAAAACACTTTCTTGACAAACTGTATAACTGTATAACTATAACAACGATTTCCATCTGCCGAAAAGTAAATGTTTCCATAATAGCTAAAAAAAAAAAACAATTCCTTGTTACTACTATGTATGGCTCCTCGAGAAAAAACTCGGTACCCGGTTTTCATGGTTAGTTCAGAAATGGACTTCGTTACTTGATGAAATGTTTTTAGGACGGCGAACTTTATCAAAATCACGTTTGGAGTCGAATTCAAAATGACATTCCGTTAACAGTCTTAACTTTATTAACTGAAAAGAAATATTACGTATACTAGAGCGCCCATCTGGAACTATTTAAATGTTTTAAATGTACCTACATACACTTTTTCCTCTACCTTTAAGATTTTGGTGATTTTTACATATGCTACTAGCCATGTCAAATATTATTGTGAATTCCGATATTTATCGAGTTATCGATAACTTAAAATTGGATTTTTCATTTATAGATTTTTCTTTGACAAGCCTCCATGATAGATAAAATATTAAATTAAAAATAAAATTTTATATTTTAAGACTTTTTTTTTCAAATACATTTAAAATACATTTTTTTTAAACTTTAAAATTGAAAAGTGATTTCTTAAAAAAAAGAAAGTGTTAATGGCGGTTTATGCGCGTAAATTCACTGCGCCCTTAACTTAAAGTAAAAAACTTTTTTTTTGGAAATGAAATACATTTTGAATTTTTTAAAAATTTTAATTTGTATTCTTAAAAATTATTAAATTAATTAAATTTTTTCAAATTCAAATTTTCATATCAAAAATATGATGCCGCGGACGGGAGTGGAATCTTCACAAAGTAAAAAGAATTTTAATATTTTTGTCTACATGAGTCTGTGTACCTGTTGACATAGCTGGGAGGGGGTCTCAAAAGTCAAATTTTTACCCATCATTTTTGGAATTTTCATCTGATTGGTAACACTTATTACCAAGGTGTATAGCTATTGTAATATGGATGTAAAACGAAACATTTTTCTAAGGGTGAACTGATCAACAAATCGACAAAAATCAACAAACTTGCTCTGTATTCAGATAATACGCATCTTCTATTAAAATTTTGGCTCTCTATCTCTTATCGTCTAAGATTCTTTTGTTCATACGGCCATGACGATAATGACTCGGCTGTTCATACTGATCAAGAACATACACTCTTTATGGGGCATGCCACGCCTTTCGTACAGATCTACAAAACGTATAATTTTGCCTGCATTTGGATTTACAATTCTACACCATAAATAGCTTAAAAGTTGCGCAGTTCAACTTACCTACTCTTAGTCACATTACGCATACGTCGCGTTGTACAAACTCTATATGACTATTCAAAGGCCTTGTGCACTGTGTACGTCAGACTGTTAGTGGTTGGTTGGTGGCAATTATATTGTAACACAATAGGGTCAAGCGGAAAACGATCCTCTCCGTTATCGTTTTTATTATTTTTTACATACACACAGTCATAAATAACAACTTTACATGCAGTATGTACATATGCTGCAGTATACACAAACACACATAAGTTTAAAGAGAGAGGACTGGCAACAAGGGCTGGGCGAGATTCGATGTAAAACCAAAAACAACAATGAAAATTGCGTGAGTAGTCGAAAACTGTTTTGCTTGTTGAGTGGCAAATGGACGGACGGACAAAGGGACGTAGAATGGACGTATGGATGGACGGAAAATGGACAGCAACTACAACAACAGAACATTTTTAAGTTGGCAGTTGGCTGCATTTCTGGCTCTTGCTGTTCTTGTGGTTGAGTACAAACATGCACAAATCCACATAACCCACACACACACACACACACACACGTACACGCTGCATTACCTATATGCATATGTGACGTCACACGGTCAAAGCCCCAAAGGCAAATTGTATGAGTATATGTAGCAGTTGCATGTTGTTCATTTGTACAGCATGAGTGTCATGCTGTTTGCCCCAGTGTGCGCTCTATCTGTGTGTGGGTGGACGCCAATAACCGTTAAGCGTTAAAATTTCTGCAACTGTGTTGTTGTTGCTGCAGCTGCAGCTGCAGCTGCTTGTTGCTGGGACCAACAAGATTTGTTTTGGAGGCAAACAGTGTAATTATTTTATGCTTGTAATGGTCGATGTGGTGCATGCTGTAGGCACATGCAACACACACAGACACACATATTGAGCCCTGTAGGAAATTTTGGACACTCTGGTAACTGTAGTTACATTCATGTAAACAAAGCCTTAAGCACTTTAAATCCTGCTCTAGTCGAAAATGGACCATTTCACAGTTTTTAACAATTGTTAAAGCGGATTTTTGGACTGAAACTTAAGCTGCAGCTAAGCCTAGTTGATCATTTCAAATTTCCAATTGGCTTGACAAGGACACACACAAATAAACGAACACACACACAAACACACATACATAAGCAGCTGGTTTTGGCCAAGTGCCGATTATTTTGACTGTATTCTGGCTCGACTTGGCTGGGTTGGTTGGGTTGTTTGGTTGAGGCTTGGTTTGTTGTTGGCTCAATTCAAGGATGCTCGTATTTAATTTACTGTTAAAATTAACTATGCCTCTGCCAGTCGTTAAGTCGTGTGTATTTGTGTGTGTATGTGTTTAAGCCAGCAAGCATAACAATTTGGCAGCAATTTGTTACAATGGCAACTGCAAATGATTAACAATACATGCGACATTGTGGTTAAAAGCATATTGTTGGCATACATTTGGGCGTCTCACACACACACACGCGCGCACACACACACATACTAAGGTCATAGGCCAAACAATACAAAGACATATGAAAATTAATTTTCTGCTATTTTGCGCTTAGTCCAAGCTTTTCCTAGATTACAAAGCTAGCTAGATGAGAAGATTGTTGTATTTATATGATCCCACACACACACCCACAAAGCGTATTAATTACATAACTCATTTTGCTTTTTGTGGCCATTGACATAAAATCAATAATTAGCTGGTTCTGTTATGATAGAGTCATCAAGCAGGCAGTGGGGCGGGCAACAAACAAACAATGGCCAAAAACCAAACCAGCAATCAAATAAAACGGAACTAAAACGTGTTGCCTAATTATAGGCCCAGTGCTTAGAGGCCTACGCGTTCTAAAAATACTTGCAAATGGCTAAAAATGGCCAGAATGAGCAAACAAATTGCCGTGCACTAGGTCAGGACACTCACACACACACACACAGGGCTTATGTATATGCCTTGTGTTGTATGCGTGTCAACAAGCAATTTCCGTTTCCAGCGATTCATAAAAAAGTAAGCAAAAGCAATAACAACAACAAAAACTTGATAGATTCCCGTAAGTGAAATACCCTGTACCCTTTTTTCCCAAAAAAAAAAAAATTAATTCTTGTATGCGAGAAATCATCAGATTATTCAATGGCTTTCAAACAGCATTCAAAAGATTTAGCCGACTTTTGTTTCTGTATTCTATAAAATCTGGGCTTCCACTAAATAATTATATGAAATCCTGAAATTCTTTAGCTTGGCGATAGTGCAGCTTTCTAGTCTGGTAACTAGCTCTTCTAAAGTCAACAAGTTGGTACACCCTAAACGTAATATACGTAAATCTGAAACGTGTAAACAGTAAAGTTCCAGTACTCTTAACTCATCTCAAGACTTCATCCAAAAATTTTTAATTTTTATCGACTGGAAAATAGTTTCTAAATAATAAAAATAATGAAAATAACATATTTGATTCACCCTAACCACAAGATACGTTAGTCTGCATGTAAACAAGTGGGACTCATACAATGTTGAGGTCCTTTCAGTTTAAATTTTTCGTTATACTTTGGAAGCGATTTGAAAATCCAAGTAATAAATGCAACGAATGCGAAACTTGGTCCACCCTACAACATACATTAATCTGAATGTGTACAATTGGGTCGGATACAGTGTTGAGGTTCCGAAAATAAACACACCCTACAATCTAAAAAACGATTCCAGTAATATTCACGAAACTCTACTCCAACAGACTTCGAACCAATTTCGCTGCTTAAGGATAATTGATATGAAGCATTTTGTTTTTAGGCCTACTTGAGGCTATATACCAAATTGATAGAATGGTTAGTTCAGTTGAGTTATAAAACTATATAGTACTTTTTGGTGAATTCTCTACTTTTTTGACATGCAATTTCATAGACATAAATCGATATTCATATCAATGGTGATCACTTTGGTGTAATCCGTTCCGCCTCCTTGCGCCTTTTACATGCATTATAAAAATCTTTAGTATCCTAGAACCAGTATGCTCAGGGTATAAAAGTCACTGCAATAGGCAACAATGTAGCTCAACAGTTGGAAAGCTGGCCCTTTTGACGACTTTAGTTGTTGTTGTTGTTTTTTACGATAATATTAAGCTGAACCAGTGGCCACACACACACACACAGACACACAAACAGAGTGAGTTAGCGGCAGGCAATCAACATAAAGTGGCAGCCATTAAAAATTTCAGGCCGCACAATAAAAACATCGTTTCGCAGCGGAAGTGTCACCCGGCCAGAGCCGGACGCCTGGACTAGCCCACACAGAAGCCACTTAATATGGTTATTATTGTTGTTGCCACTGCTGTTGTTGCTGTTGTTGTTGTTGTGGCAGCAATGAAATCAAATAATAAACGAATAAAAATACGCTAAAAAAAAGCAAAGCTCAATTAAAATGCTTACCACAAAATGTCACATAACATGGCCTGGTTTTTGGGCCAACCCCAAAATGGCCACAAATGCATTTCCGCCTTAACGTAGTTCCATTTCAGCATTTCAGCTGGAAAAATTGCAATTTAATGAAGCATGCCGCGCACGCCGTTAGCTACAATTAAGAGCGTGCCTCGCGACATTAGCAAAAACTGCCTACCTGCCCCCTCTGTTTCATTAGGCTCAAACCCTCCACCACAAAGGCACACTCTGTTAAACTTTTGTTTCTTTATCGCTCGATGCTGTTATCAGCAGGCGTCTGTGTCTGTTAAGCCCTCGGCGTCATTTAATTGTTTAAATGTATACAACTAAGCCGGCCCACTGCCTTTTGGAGCTGGCACGTGTCTGACATTTGTGCCCCAAATATTTTGCCACCCATTTTTTGTGTTTTTTTTTTTCTTCTTCTGTGTCATATTGCGTGAACAATTATGTTACAAGCAAAAAAATAAGAAAAACAAAAAAAGTAAAAAACACAAAGAAAGCATACTTAAAGCTGTACTTGGTGGGCGTTAAATTTATTTGTTTGCCTTACTTTTATGACCTGGCTTTGGTTGGGGCAAAATTATGGAAATTCCCGGGAAAAAAAACGTAAATAAGAATTAAAGTAAGAATACATATAACCGCGCTTTTGTCGCTCAAGAAATTTAAGCTGATGGCCAGCAAGATGCAGTCAATTGAAATGCCAAGTTAAAGGAAAAAACTGAGAAATAAAGTAAAACTACAAACGCGCAAATTGGCCATGCAAAGTACAGACTCTACGGACTGCAAGGACTGTAACCCGTAAGCAGCCACAAAGCCGGAAAGCGCACAGTAAAATGGCGATAAAAAAAACAAATAGGGAGCTGTAACAGAAGCAGCGTAAAATAAATAAGTAACTGCAGCTCAACAGACGACAAACTTTGACATTGCACTGACGAGCTAAATAAGCAAGCACATAGATACACACAGAGACACACAGCTGCATACACAGATACACAAAGTGACTACACGCTGTAAGAGCGCAATGCACGCCCAAAGCTATGCTATGATTTTGCAATTGAAAACTATACACAAGTCGCACTTTAGATTTATCGATTGTTTCATTCAATGCGTCCTTGTGCGTCCAGCAGTCAACGTCAGCGTCAACGTCAGCGAAGCGACTGCGTCCTCAAGTCTTCATGTTGTTTAAGAAAACTTGCAACAACATCAACAATAACAACAACGACAATAGCAGAGAAGAGCGGAGAAGAGAGAACATCACCGACTTTGATGATGATGATGATTGTAATGCAGGGTAAAACGCATCCGCCAACGTTCTCAAGCAAGAGGCACTTTCTTCAGTTTTTTTGATTATAAGTCCTGTAAATACTCTTGTATTAGGCTTAAGGGCTCTATGTGTGGAGCATTGGGTTTTCAAAAATATCAATTTAAAAAAAAAAATCACATAAGTTAGAAAAAAAAATTTGTTTACACAAAAAAAATCTTGAAAAATAAGTTGTAAAAGTTTTTAATATTTTGAAAAAATCCTACGTGGTTCACTAGAAAATTATGTTATAAAGATTGCATAAAAATCTCAAATCGAAAAAAATTTACTGAGTTATTCGGGAACCCATTCGAAAAAATGTGGTTTCGGGAAAAACGCGTTTAAAGTTTTAAAAATGGCCCGACCCCTATACGCTCGACTCTTATAATAGAGCTCGCAAAAAACGGTCAACAATTTCTGAGTGTCCGAAAAAAAGCGCTCTCTTACAAACACTTTGAGAGAAGCTATTGGCAAAATACGTTCAGTTGTGTTTTTACTCAAAAGTGTTCGGCTCAGACCAAAACCAATTATTTCGCTTCCTTTTTGGTTGTGTTTTTCGCAGACACTTTTTGCAAAACGGTCTTTTGCTAAGAGTTTGTTAGTGAGCAAATCGCTGAAAGTGTCTCGATATAAGTGTTTTTGTGAGAGAGACACATTTGTTTTGCTCAGCCGAAAGCACTGACCAGAACCGAAAAGCGAAACGAAAAAAGTGTTTGGCTCAGTGAGAGACCGTTTTTGGTTTATTTTTTCTGTTTGTTCGTGAGCCGACCGCATTTGATAAATGGGTTGACAATTTTTGCGAGCTCTGCCTATAAGTGAAGGAAATTTTTTTCTTAAAATCGTTTCGGGACGTCATTTCTAACAATTTAGCTACATCGATTTGACCAAAAAAAAAAAAAAGGAACAAACATCATCCTTAAAAGCATATTACAAAGTGTTTTTAATAAAAATTTAAAATAATAATTATTGGTTAAATTTAAATTTTAAGAAATTTGAAATTTTTACTAATAACTACCTCAGAAGAAGTATCAATTCAATGTTTATTTTGTAAAACTGCAAGCTACAGTGTGTCATATTTTTGAAAGGACTATCCAGATTAAGGAAAAACTTTTAATTTTAATTTTTATCAAAAAAATCAAGCGTAACTTATTTTTTGACTTTAAAAATACAAAATTATGAAATAATACTTAAATGCCAATTTTTATTTAAAAAGTTTCAAAATAACTCTTATTTGATGATTTTTTTTCTAAAAGTTATAAGAGTTGCGATACCTGATTTTTGGTTCAACAAAAATTTTGATGAAAAAACACCGAAATTTTTTTTATGATTTGTATTTATTTTAAAAATTATAAGAACTACGGCAAAATTAAATATGTATTGTGAATGTATATATATATTTTTACTATACTGATTACACTCAAATGAGACTGCACTGCAAAGCCAACAGGAGGTGTACCCCCCTGCATACTTATAAAGTAAATTAAATTCAATATTTGTGTTCTCTACAAATCAGATCTGCAAGAGTATGTAAACTTTGGTTTGGCAAGGTCAGCATTTCTTCCTTATTTTTCACAACGCTTTTATTGTTTTTTTTTTATATGCATTTTTTTTGTTTCTGCTTTTGTGGAAACTTCGGCAGCAATTCGGATTGAAATTCTTTTGTGTTTACAATGGAATTTTTTGCTTTATTTTATTTCTTTTTTATTTGCCCAATGCCACGGGTTTCTCTAGCGATTTCTTCTGTTCTGCTGCTCCGCTGCAGATTTACCAAGTGAGACGAAAGTCGAGACCAAGAACCAACCGGTTCGCCGGCTTGTACTATTAACAGACAAACATTCTTTTTTCGCAGTCGAGCAGTCAGTCAAGTTGTACTTGTAGTTGATTTAGCTTTAATTTCTTCTGCAATTGTTTAAGCGAATGCTCTTAAAGCTAACGTACTTGTACTTGATTTTTATACTATATTGCGCATACGCACTGTGGTAAGAAAGTTTTGATGAAACATTTAGATTGGCAGTTTTTAATTACGTTTATTTTATGCTTGCTTTTACAATGTTTACATTTCAATAAAACTCGCTGGTTTCTTTGCACATAGTAGCTCAACTTGCCCCAAAACGCTTGACTAAGCCCTTTTCGCCAGCCTGGGCTTCATCATCTTTCGCATCATCATCATCCTCATCGTCATGCTCATCATTACCATGTTTTTCCCCTGCCGCTGTGTTTGTTCGTTTTTCCGATTTTGGTTGAGCATAATGAGTTTTTGTTTCCAGCAGCTTAAGTTTTGCATTGCAGCAACAACAAAAGCAAAAACAACAATTACCATTTAATTAAAAACTGCAGAATAATTATTTTTCTTTTCGCATTTACGCTCTTACCATTTTTTATTTTCGTTGGCTTTTATGACGGAAAACTCATTGAAGTTGCTCTAAAGTGTTGAAAATGATCTTAAAAATATGCAGACACTTTTCCAGCAGTGCAATAAACTAATCAAAAATCTTATGTACAAAAGTGTCAAAGGTAATTTAAAAATCTTAAAATTGGCTTAAAATCAAAAAATTTCTTAAACTGCAAAAATAGAGAAAATTCAGCTAGAAGACCAGATGGGCTGCTGAGCTTTTCAATTACATGAAATCCTCTTGGAAAAGTTGCTAGCACGTACAGTTAGTTGACAATTTATTGTATGCGTGTTTATTCGTGCATGTTGCTGTGCATGTGTGTCCATGTGTCTCTATATATACATATCTAGTATATATGTAGTTTGCGTGTAGTTGGAGTCTTTAAGCCGTAATCACGTTGTTGCCACTGGGTCCTGTCGACTTGTCTCTCGACTAATGCCTCTTTAAGCACTTTCAAACTGTGCTAATAAAATATTTTCGTATGCTTTGATATTCATCATTATCAACCCAACCCTAAATAAAAAAAAACAACATATCCTAAAAAATAACAGCAAACTTGTTTGTCCCATGTTATGTATTACCTGTAAATGTTTACGTGTGCATGTGTGTGTTTATGTGAACTTACGTGCTTGTCGCACAAACTGGCGTACACTGCGTATGCGTAACTTTTACTTATGCCCAAAACTTTTTGTCACTTATGAGCTGACAAACTTTTTCCCCAGCTGATGAGCGTGTTGTGAAGTGGGGGCACTGAGCAAGGAGCCAAAGCAACATAAAGCCGTATTCTGAAATATCATTTATGCAACATACTATTTACTAGTTAATACATACTTTTATACATATAAAGGGACAACTATAAACTAATCTGCAAACTCCATATACCAGCAAAAAAAAAAAAAATCATAGGCGCTGTCAAAAATTTTGTGAAGGGGGATAAGGAATTAAAAGGTAGATGTTCTAACAAAAGAGCACTAAGTCCATTGCTAATAAATATTCAAAAGTAAATTTAATAAGTAATTTATTTTGAAAAGCAAATTTAATTAATTTACGCATATGGGGAAAAAGTGCTAGAGGCATACGCTCCCCTTTTTAAATTGAAAGAAAAGATCGCTGAGACATTCGTAAGCATTAACGCTCCATTTTTGCTCGCAGTCTACGAAATTGAAAAGAGACTGGTAGAGAATCTATTTATTTTTTAAGACTTAGCTTGGACGAACCATTTTGTATTACTTCTATAATTAAAGAAAGAAAAAATACTATTTTATTCATCATCATTTTTGGGGATATTCATTGGACCTTCCAACTGAATAATGTCCAAATTGAAACCGCTCCAAAGGTAAAGAAGTGGACTAAGAACCAAAATGTTACCCTTATGGAGTGGCCTCTTCATTCTCCAGTCCTTTATATATCGAAATCCTTGTGGAGATGGCTTTCTCGTAAAGTCTATGAATCTGCTGATGTGGAATCGCCTACAAATGCCATCAATACCGCTTTATGCAATAAAAAACTTTCTATAAATCTTTTAAAATATAGTGTCAATGATGATATTGAGATATAACACAAACTTCTTTCTCATGCATATATGTACATGTAAATAGACGCAATAGTGAATGTGTCTCTTAATATGTCTGTGTGTGTAAGAAGGTGTGTATGGGTATTGGCGATATCTGCGCTGACAAATGCTGTCAATATATCAACAGTAAACCGTAAATGATGAGGCGATATATTATGCTATCGTTGTTCTTGTTGCTGCCGCAGCCTCTGTTGCAAATGGAACAACAACAACAATAACGAAACGCTGAAGCAGCTATAACCACAGCATGCTGCAAGTGCAACAGCAGCCAAGTCAGCTTTATTCAGCAAAGCAGCTTTGAAGCGGCTCTTAACAACAAAAACAACAAAAACTGAGGCAATAAGTTAAAATAGCAACAACAACACGTTCATGCTTAAGTAGTTGTTACCTCGTTGCAATGGCCATATCCCTTCCGTCCACCCGCCTACCAACCAACCTACTCCTGGCCAAACTTACTGCCAGCCACTTGATGTATATTTTGGCAACATTATACTCGACGCTTAATATTTTATGCTTATTTTGTTGCGGCAACTTTTGCGCTTACGTTAAAGTAGCTGACGAAGATGAAAGGCAACTATATAACAATATATAAGTACATATGTATATAGTTTGTGCTCGGCGCCAGGATAAACTTTATAGCCTCAGCTACAGCTACCCCCTAGGCAGAAGCCACCGCTGCCGCTTGCCTGAGGCTTCTGATAAACTGAGCTCTGCTGTGCGGCATTTAAGCCCAAGCTCAGTCGACGTCCACGTCTACGTCAACTGCGGCTTCGACGCCTGCAACGTGGCATACGAGTGCAACTATTTATTTACTGCTCAAAAATTCAATTTGTGTAGCAACTGCTGCTGCTGCGGCTGCTACGGCTGCTGCATGTAAGCGGCTTATACAACTTGAATAAGTTTTATTTCTTGTACATGTTTCATAAATTGCCAGTCGATGCAACGAGAACTGCAACCAGGTAGCTATTAGCTTACAGTTTGCCTTAAGACCACGTGCCGCATCAAACTTTAGCCAGGATTGACTGTCGATTTTTATCATGCTTTTTAGCTCTTGGCTTTGGACCACCTACCTACCTACCTGCCTGCCCACCTACTCCTACTGCCTGTTGCTGCATGCTACAATGGCGTTTCAGTGCGCGCTGCGCCTTGGCCCCTGTCGGGCAAAACAACGTACACAAAGGACTTTCATTATGCAGTAGCTACCACGCCTCCCTGCACAAGAGCAAAGAGTAACAAGAACAACAACAAAAAAAAGGGCAAAACGGAATTTCGCTCTCAAGCAATCTCTTGCATCAAGTGCACTTTTTTGTAAGCTTTTCATCAAAACACTTAATTTGCATAATTTTGTAAAGTGTACGCGACGGCAAGTTAGCCAGACTCAGGACCCCGGAGTCCGGACCCGGAGCGAGACTCGATTCAGAGCTGCCAGGGCAACTAAAGCATACAAAGCAGCGAGCAAAAGGCAGCAGCAATAAAAGCTCAAAAAGAAATGACGCAAAAAAACAAAAAGAGTTTTCTCAATTTAATTCTGGCCGCTTTTGCAAGGCGCACTTTAAGTAAATCAAATGAAATAAAAGGATTCAAAAAACTCAACTGCCAGAATCAGTTTTAGATAAATTTTTATGATTTGATATCATTTATGGTTAAAGAATTTAGTGCAAATCTTGCAGTTTACATTACTCTCATGCATTCAGCTTGTTGCTGCAGTAAATCAGTCCAATGCAGTCCAGAATTTTAAAGGCCGTAGGACTTGGCAACGATAAAAGCCAAAAATTTATTAATTTCAACATTGCCTTTTCTTCTTTTACAGCTAAGCGAGGACATTGGCTACGTGCTGTACTCGGCGCTGGGATCCTTTTATATACCCAGCTGCATAATGGTCTTTGTATATATACGAATTTACTTTGCCGCTAAGGCGCGTGCGAGACGCGGCATTAAAAAGCATCCGCGCAAAACAAACAACGAACAGGTGAGTTATAACTAAAAATTATTGAGATATGTTTCAGACATAAACGAAGTTGGATATTCAATTTCAACATTTGTTGCTGCGATTCAAGAAAATCTCCCACGGAAAAAACTGAAAAGAGTGTATCTTATACGAAGGAAAAACTGCTCTCTGCTCTGATAGGCTACCAACTTTTCTACCCTAAATACAAATACTCTGGCCTAAATAGTATCATAATCAGAATTAATTTACAAATCGGAGATACAAAGTTTTTAAGGGAATGCCTTGATTTATTGATATAAATACGTTAACAAAAAATCAGTGTGGTACCGATTTTGTTCGTATGCGTGAACGTATCAAAGTGAAACTTACACTTTGTGTTAGCCACACTTAAAACGGTGTGCACAATGTAAGATGCGTTGAAATCATGCAGGTAAAAACCCATAAGAAAGATAAAAATGTATCATGAAAGGTGAAATTACAAAAACAAAGCCCAAAGTTGTTTTTAAAGAGAGTGCCATTCCCATCCAATAGTACTTACCAATCTATAAAAATTAAATTTTTTCGTTCTTAATGAAAGTTTGTTTCTCATATTGAACTGTTCCGCGTTCTCTCTCTCTCTCTCTCTATATGCTCACATAATTATAAAACATTTTGCGATAGCTGAATGTCAGCTTAATGGCAAGCCTAATGAATTCTACCGAAAAATGCCGCAATTACGAAAATTCCCCAGAGGCAAAGTATTGTTAAAAGCTGCTCCAGAGAGTACAAGTAACAAAGAGAGTGTGGAATAGGATGGAGATTGAGTTGAAATGGGAAAAATTTACATATGAATGAGCATGCGATGCTGCGTCATATGTGGCGTATGCGTTAAGTTTGATTGAAGTGCAATTTAGTTTAAAGGATTCCGCTTTCCATTTTTCGTATTTCGAATTCAATTCAATGTCTTGAAAATACTCAATTCCTCATCAAGCTGCTACGTGCTGGTTGCACTTTGGCCAACGCAGCAGATTGCATGCTCTATGACGGTTAGTTCTGGAGCAAGTGACATAATACGCACGTGCTCCAATGCAAAAACTTCTTCTACCTTCCAAAGTAAGCTCCACAATTTTGTGGCATTTGCCAGCCAGCCAGCAGCACACAAGGAGTGCAGCACACCGCCATTGATGGCCATAATGCAACGCCATTTTGAAATGGCATTTTACAAAATGGCACCTTTTGTGCTGAGCGCCATCATGTGTTGATTTTGTACGCAATTATCGCACAAAGTTAATCGTAACGAGCATTCACAGTTTTGCCCCCTCTTCTTTTGACTACCACCCCCCAACTGATTGAGTAAAAACTCTCTAATGATTTGGACGAACGTGTTGCACGTCGTTGTCGTCGAGCCAATTACCGTGACGTAAAGCGTCAAATTACCTGCAATTACCCGGAAACAAAGGGTACAATGACATCAGTGACGATGACAAACATATTTGTAGCCAATTGGTGCACAATTTGCATTTTCAATTAACGGCCAGAGGGCTAACGACCCAGGAGTACAAAAACGTCAAAGCAGAGACCATGTCCATGTCCATGTCCATCAGCAACAAACAAAGATGCAACATACTCTGTAGCTTAGCACAGACAGAGAGGGGGAAAAATCTGGTAACAGATCGCGGCGAGACTGTTAATTGCCTTTGGTAATTAAAAATGCAACAGCAAAGGGGGCGCCACTGTAGCCCCTGCACCGCCCTCACCCAAACACGCTTACATCTGTTTGTGTAATCCTTACGCTTGAACACGCTTTAATGGATTTTCCAAATGGAAAACTCTTGTTTTACCAAAATGTTTTCCCACTTGCTTCTGACAACAGCTTGTTTCGCTTCTTTTGCTATTTCAGGTAACGAGCTTCACCACCGCCAACAAGAAAGGAACAATACCGATGCCATCCTCCAGCGGAGCTGCACTCCAGCTGCACCAACAACGTCAGATAGCCACCATCGAGACACCACCGAATAGCGCCTCTATGCCCATGCAAATACCTACAGTGACCATGGATCTGGCCTCGGATATATCCACCTCAGAGGCAGGCGAAATCGAAGCAGCTGCCGCCCAGACAGCGCTAGCCTATGCCAATCCCAATGGTAATAGCGCAACGACTGCAATGCCAGTCCATACAACGATGAGCCTCTCTGCGCCCGGTTCACCCAGCAATGGAAATGGCAAAGAAACCCTACAGGTCAGCACCATTGCCAGCTGCCGTGTGGGCCTCAATGTCCCAGTGCCGCCGTCCATGGGCAGCAACAATACCATCAATGCGCTAAACAATAACAACGGCAGCATAGGCAATGCAGCTGGAGCCGGCGCCAATGCCAACAGCAACGCCAATGCTCTGCCCAGCCAGGGCGGAGTTGCCGTAACCACGCTGTCGCCCTCACCGACGCCGAACGAGTTGCGCGTCTCACCCATTGCGGGTCGCTGCCGTGCGCTTTCTGTGGGTGTGGACACAGACATGGTGAGTGAATTCGATCCTTCCAGCTCGGACTCGGGCGTGGTCAGTCGTTGCGCCGTAGTCAAGCCACTAAAATTTCGCCTATGCCAGCCCATCTTTGGCCGCAAGTCGAACCAGCAAAGGCGTAACGAGGCCAAGGCAGCAGCGGCCGCAGCGGCCGCAGCCAAGAGCAGCTTGGCAGCGGCTAAGAGTGCCGAGCTAGCCAAGAACGCCGAACTGGAACCAGCCATACCCAAGACGCCAAAACCGCGTGATCCCGAAAAGGAGAAGCGACGCATTGCACGCAAGAAAGAGAAGCGTGCCACGCTTATACTAGGTCTAATCATGGGCAGCTTCATTGCCTGCTGGCTGCCCTTCTTCTTTCTGTATATACTGGTGCCCGCCTGTAGCAGTCACTGCCATATACCAGAGTCGGCGTTTGCCGTCGCCTTCTGGCTGGGCTACATGAACTCGGCGCTGAATCCGGCCATCTACACCATCTTCAACAAGGACTTCCGACGCGCCTTCCGGCGCATCCTGTTCAAGTGATGTTTGGCCTACGTGTGCTGTTACAGGTGCGTTTATGCGAGCATCGAGAAGGCTACCGAACGTGCCATGGGCAGCACACCCATGAGCTATGGCATGTATCAGCACTACAGGCGTTAGATTTGCTTAGGATTTGCATGGCGCCGCCGGCTGCAGTGCAGCATTATAGCTATGCCAGAGAATGCTGGTCTATATTTATTGGTTATCTGTGGTTAAAAGGTTTCCCTTCAAAAATTTTCGTTTCCCTTTTTTTTTATTTGGATAGTCTAAACGAACATTGTAGCTCATTTCAAAAGCAATGAACGGCTGTGAATTTGATGGAAAACTTTTCATTTCAATTTCAATTTTATCATTTATGTTAGGCCACTCTTAAAGAGGTAGGAGAAAGTCCCGCCTCTACTCTTGTCAATCCTAAGCGCCAACTATTACTAAGTAGTCCAGCATATAGTCATTGAAATTCATAAGCAGCGCAAGCAAAAATCTTACCTAGACAAACATCTTTTATTCGCCTTCAATGACTGGTTTGCATCCGCGTCCGCGCCATTCAACTCGAAATGTCAAGCCATAATTTTGCAAATTTCCATTTACAATGACCCGACCTGGCCTGCCCTGACCTGGCTGACTTTGCCTAGCCAACTTTACAATATGTTGCCATATAAATTGCAGCTCAGATTGGGGGCACTCGGCAATTGGTATCCAAACAGAATAGTCTCACCCACGCATATATACAATCCATCCACACCCACACACACACACACACACACTTTCAATGCAATCAAATGCACTGGCAATGTGTCAACAGGCGTTTTGACAAACAATTTCGTTGGAACAAGTGGCAAGGTATAACCTAGAGTGGTGGATCAGCATGAGGCTAGCGTACCTATGGGGCAAGACATTGATGCTGCCCATTGTCTGGCACTTGAATAAGAATCGAGGTCAACCGAATTTGCATGGACAAGCAGTACAGCAGGTACACTGAAAAAAAAAATTGGGGGTACATCATTGTTGTGTACCCGTCTTTCACTTTAACTTTCAACTTTGAGTCGGTTTTAAGTTTAAGTTTAAGTTCTTAAATTTGTATTCATACATGATTATCTATTCAAAGACCTGAAAATTTTGTGGCTTGTATTTTAAATTTCAATTTTATTGTTTTTAAATATCGAAACTTTTAGAATTCTTTAAACTTCAAAATACTTCCTAAAAATTCCAAACCGTATCAAATACTTTCAACAATTTTAAAAAAAATTTGAAATTTTCAAATTTTTTTTATACAATGAATATAATATTTACTAGAAATTTCAATTTTATATTTTGAATATCGAAAATATTCAATTTTATTTCAATTTATTTTCAAAATATTTCATAAAAATTCCAAATTGTTTCACAAACTTCCAACAGTTTTAGAAAAAAATTCAAAATGTTTAGAAAAATTTCACATCTTCACTACTTCACTCATCAAAATTTGTTCTATTCATTAAAAAATATTTACTAAAAGTTTTGTAAATTTAAAATATTTAATACTTAGATAGGAACTTAAAAATTATGGTTAATATACTAATAAACGCTAGAAATAGATATGCTTCACCTAGGAGTCAAGAATATTAGTAGTAGTAGAAATAAATTATATAGAAAAACATTTTTTTCATTTTCTATTTAGAATATTTTTTGAAATTCAAAATTTTCATTAAAATTAAATTCAAGTTTCTTTAAGACATATTATAGTAATATCAAAAAAGTTACTATCCAAAAATTTAAATTTCAACACATTTTCGAAAGGCAATTAAAAATTTGATAAAAAAAAAGGCGTAATACGAAACATGCAGATTTTTAATTTTAATTATTGTTTCAATGCTATTTTAAAAGTCATGAAAATTTTGCAATAATATTAACCTACTTTTAACTAACTTTTTTGCTTTTCGTTTTGTTTAATACCAACTGTTCCTGTTTTTTGCTCAGTGTAATAGTCATCAGTCGTTTATCCAAAGAAATGCAACTGAACAAAGGCAACAAATTAATTTTATTTTTATTTAATTTTTGTCAAATTTCTTTTGTCTGCTCTTTGCACTTTTTGTTCTTTACGGAATTGCATTTTTAATGCCGCTCCCGTCTGGCACTTGGCCAAACCAATAAACGTATATGTTTAAATTTATGCACTGCTCAAAAATATCAGCCCTAAATATATCATATACTGCTGCCAAAGAGTTTTAACCAAATCGGCGCCAAAAACTCATCCATATACTAAATGAGATAGAGAGAGTAAGACTGCATTGAAGCACCGAGAGATGCGAGATCCGAGACTCGAGACTCGTGACAGACGCGTCAGTCGCGGCAGCAGCTGCATTTTTATTCATTCACTGAAAGATTTTTTTCACTCAGCGCCAGTGAGAATAAAAAAAAAATGCCTATTGGGCAGACACTCTCATAGAAACACACTAACACACTTCACTGCTCTTTTGATACGCTTTATTCGTAAGGGGTATACTACGTCGATGGAGATTTCTTAAGTCTTTAAGGTCTTGTTTCGATTTTTTCAGGAAACTTTATTATAGATTCAAAATCCAAAAAAGGTGACGATATTGTACATATTTTAAACTTCAAAAATTAATTTTTCCAAATTAATAAAAATCAAAATGGCGCCTATAGAGAGCTACAAGTACTTGACTAATTTTCGGGGAGGCCTTCATGGCTGCAGCTCTTTAACGTCGCCATTGATCTGAAACATAGTAAAAAGTTTTTCTCTTAATCTGTGGACCAAAAGCAAGTAAGCCTCGTAAGAAATAAAAAAAAAAAAAAATTCGATACCAATAAGTATTATTTCGATACCAAAATAAACAAAAAAAGGTTTTCTCTTTAAAACGAAAATTCAGTGTGTATTAAATTCGTTCACTAGTTTTTTTTGTTATTTTTGGTCATGCAACGTTGAATGCATGCGCCTGCCCCAGGCAGCTAGTCACTCATTCACTTGGATGGACACAGAACGAATGGTACCGTCGTATGGACAAATAGGCGGGGAGTCAAATAGACAGTGAAATGTTACAATGACGCACGGACAGCGTGCTCTATTCTGGCATGTGGCCTACAGTCCAATTTGTTGCAAAGATATGTCTTACTGTGTACTGTCAAAAGGAAAATCAAAATGTATCCCAAGTGAGCCGGATACTATACAGACAGATGAACGGACAGACGGACGGGCAAAATATGCATAAATTTCACGTGTAATTTATTTTTGGGTTGCATCTCAGTTTTTTGGTCAGTCATATATTTTTAGGACACGTTGAAGTGCAACTAAGTTTGAGTATGCTACACTCGGTTGTACTTGTATATACCTACAACATATGTACTTACTTATAAAAATGTATCTATTTAATCGGTGTATCTAAGAATCTGTAAATGCTTACTATTTGTTTCTATTGTTTGAATTTATGGCTGCTTTCAACACAACCCGAAGACATATCAAATTTATGGCCACTTATCGAGTCTGTTCTGGAACTAGCTGCATAAATAGATGTATGAGTATGTGTAGCTGCTGCTGACTGCTGCCAAGTGCTTGTGGTTAGCAGAGCTTTTAAATTGTTGTAAAAAAGTTACAGATACTCGAACAAACATGTAGTCGATAAATAATGCGACGAAATCTGTCAAGCGGTTTGGTACCTAGGCCATAACACTTAAGTGTTTTACTTAAATTTAAATAAATGAAGCTGTGTAGGGCGTAGGGTGTATGGATGGGCGTGTACAAAGACCAGGAAATAAGCAAACCCACTGCAATCAACATGCACACTCCAAAATACAACATACAACATTTTTGTGGGTGTTGAAATTTTATTGTCAGCATCAGACACTAGAAAAACTACAACAAAAAACCCACAAAAAACTGCAAAAAATACAAAAATGTCGTGCCATTGTGTGTCAATGTGTGCCGAGTACTATGAGTATCTGTGTGTGCGAATGCATGTGCGAGTGTGTGTGAACAACTGCACTTAAATGACAATTTCAACAATAAAAGCCAAAAAAGGCCCAACAAAACGTGCAGATTTCGAAGCCGAGCGAAAAGCGAAATCGAAAACAATTGAAATCGACGGCAGCGTCAACTGTACATTAAAATGCAAGGCTCTAGGTATTTGTGCAGGACCGAAATGAACTATGCGCCCTAGGAGCCAAGTCCTGTGTTGTTTACATAATGCTTTAAAAAGGCTTCAAGAATGTTGGTGAAAAAGCTTTCACCAGTAAATGTACGTTTGAAAGCAATCGGTTTACTTCGGCGGTACAACAAATTTCGTAGATCGTTAATCTTCTCGGTGCTAGACAGAATGAGGACTTATGAGTTTTTGAATGCTCAATGGAGTTTATGGATGCTGACTGGACCATTATAAAGAACTAGCCTGGAGGTATTGTGGCTCCAAATTAATTTCAGCAAATATCCATAAATAAAAGCAATAAAAATTGATTTTAATCAAAAAGTCATTTTCTGACTTTATTTTATATTCTAAGTCCAAGTTTTCTTCTTGAAAGAAGATCGACCTGTTCATGTGATTTATCTCAGTCCGCAAAAAACGATTTTTTTTCAATTTTAACTAGTCGAAAATCCCGAAAAGAATTGATTTTAGAATATAATCTCATTTTACGATTGCGACAACGTTAGCATTAATAGACTGTATTTAGTAGACAAACTGCAGTACATGTGTTAGTAATATAAGTCAACACCAAAATTATAAAACTAATGGCTAATTGTTAGCCCAATGGAGTAGGGTTTAAAATAAATGTGCATGGATAATTGAATCTGCGATTTATCGTGTTAGCGCCATGCATTTCCTGCGGCCCTTGGGCCTCAACTCCTCTTTCAATCTGGCCCTGTGTAAGACTGTACAAAAGAGAGATGGCTAGATAGCACTTAACAGCACTTAAAGTGCGACAGAAGATGAGTGTGGAAAACACGGTGCATTGTTTTCACATCGAAAGTCATTTTCACTTTAAGTGTAAAACACCAGCAGCATCAGCAGCCGCAGCAACAACTACCTTAGTCAACATCACGTATACGCAACGTGTGCACTTGAACCCGTTTAAGTTCAGCTAGATAGATACATAGACAGATAGATGGTAGTTGTGTTGAAATTGTTGATGCTGCCGCTTTTCCGCCACTTAAACAACTTTTCCAACAACAATTGCAAAAATGCTCTGTCATTCGAACCGCAATTAATTCAAAATGCTTAAATGCATTAAGCCATAATGCAATGCTGCGCTAAATGGAAAAACAACAAAAATTGTTTGAATAAAAATAAGTTTGAATTATTTGCATTTATGCTTATAATTTAATTATGCGCTTTTAATGCAAATTCGTAATAAATTAAAAATACGCTTGTTGATTTGTTTGCCCGTTTTGCAATAATTTGCATGCATTTGTTTTTAGAGACTGGCCGCCCGGCCATCCCAACAACATCTACCAAAAAAATAAACAATCAAATTAAATGAAAATATACATAAATTTATTTAGCATATACCTTCTTTCTCTATCTATTTATTTGACATTTTTTTATTTTAATTTAGCATTTTGTAGACCGCATCCAAATGCCAAAGGCCATAATGCGCTTGTCAAATTGAATTATTGAAAGCATGGCTAGTGGCTACAGTTCAGAAAAGTGTGAAAATTCAAATGCATATTTGTATATTTGCATTTTCATATGTGGTCAACACTGTCAACATTTATTTTGTTAACCAGCATATTAGCCACACCCCGTCTCGAGCCGCCTTCCAATAGTCGGACTAAGCCAAATATGATATTGTACTCTATTGCTGATTTGTAGATATTTGCATTTATGTGGGTGCCATTTGTACCACAAGCCAATTTAATGCCTGATTAGCTTAACAAATTATGTGTCACACACATGAACAAATACACACATTCCAACACTCGCACACACACACAACGCGCGGGGAGCTTTAATTGAAATTAAGTTTGCAGGCAAATGAGCCCGCGAACTTATCATAGCGCAGATAAATATTTGCCAAAAATACATTTTCCATGCTGAAAATAAGAAAACGAGAATAACTATGGGAGAGTACGTACCTCGGTTATGATGATCATGTCATGTTTAACTATTTCACTGTGTGAACACCCAAGGCAGTGATGGGTGCTTTGTGTGAGTAAGCAGCGCAGTAGGCAAAAGCGCACGAGAGTGCAACAACTGCAATCAAGCAAAAACGAGAGAGTGACTTGACACATTTGCACCGTGCGTGAGCCTACTGCGCTGCAGCAGAATTTAGTGTCCTATCCACACGTGTTATGAAAATTGAGAGACAGCCCACCGCTGACTCAATGAAAGTTCGTCCCAAACGAGGTACGGGAACACATGGCGGATGTGTGGTAAGAGGAGAAAAGTTTTAGTGGAAACCCATTAGCAGTACCTATTGCAATAATAATAACTAAGGCGTGGTTAAATGTTAACAATTGAGTATACTGACTTGCGGAGGTAACATTTTAATTAGATAATTATTTAGTTTTAAATTTATTAATTTAAATATATATTCATAAATGACTTGAGTCTGAGTTTGCTTACAACGACTTTTCTGATTTTCATTACATATGAATCCGATCGCTTTTTCTTGCTTAATGTATTTGGTCATCATCATCATAATTTCCTGTATCTCTCACTGGAGCATAGGGCTCCAATGGTGCTCTTGATAGCTTAAAAATTATATGGTATTTCTTGTTCCACTAGAGAGAGAACATCTGTTAGCTGATCAAATGAAAAGATTGCATATTAAGTAGACAACTCCCAAAGCTACCAAGTCGAGCCGAATTTTCAAACCGAATTCGGGAAAAAAATTAGCTGCCTACTTCTGTGATCATGACCATGGCCATGTCGCATAGTTTAATCCTCAAAGCGAGTTGATTTCAAACTGACTCTGTTGCTTTCTCATCACCGCAGAACTGATGAATAAAATTAAGCCAACCCAGGCAATCAAGCAGCTTTTACAACTGAATGGAGTAAAAAATTTGAAGTAGGCTGCCAAAGAGCTATTTTCAAGTCGTATTCTGCTCATATACTTAGTAAGTCGCTTTCAAGAATACACGGAGTGTCATATTTTATGTCGTTATTTAAACATCAAATACTTTTGACATTTATCAACCGATTGACTTGAGTGAACATATTTTTGAAACGTAATTTCAGTAAAATTTTAACCTTGAAATGCTTTTTACCAAAAAAATGCGTCGAAATAATGTTGGTCTATATTGAAAAAAGTTGGGATTTTCCAAATTTGACGCCCTCAAACTTCAGACCATTAGCGATTGTGATATTGAATTCGTGCCAAAATTAAAGCTACACCGCCCGAGATGGTTGTAAAAGTAATGACAAAAAGGAGCGAAAATTACGTATTTTGATATGGCCAATAAAGTCGGCCAGTTAATGATAATAATAATTCCCTGACTGACAATTTTTGTCGGGGGGCATGGGGATCTCTAATAATAACTGTTCAAAGAGAACAGGGACCTACGGCTTATAGCCGAATCCGGCGGTGTCTTCAATTAACAGAGATTTTCTTGGGCAAATAGCGTCTTTGAGCTAGCTAAGCCAATGGTAGGCAAATGTACCAGTGCTACAGCGGGGATTCGAACAACCGACCTTCGATTTGTAAAGCGAGTACGCTACTACTACGGTACCGAAGGCCACAAATGATATTATTGTAAAAATGTATTCCAAATAAATTGTAACGGACCAAATTATATAAAAATACTTCAGCTAGGGAAATCGGTTGTTTTTTTTTTTTTTTACTTAAAGCCGACACGCATCTATGCATCTGTGTATCGTGTCCCTGCCCAGTCCGTAGTGTTATGCACGAAGTATTATTCCTATAAAATAAAACCTCTGCGCAGATCTTTTGATTTCCTCATGGCTATTAAATCTTTAAAAATATTATGAATATTAATCCCAATCGAATAACCAATCAAGTTCCACTTATTAATTCAATGGACTTGCCAGTGAATTTTACTTTATCACCGCAAAAAACTTTTAAATATGCATGCATGTATTTCAAAAACGACAATCTATTGGGAAACAAAAAAATATATATATTTATTGATTTGAGAATTGTTTCCAATTGAATTTAAGTATTTTAACAATATTAAAATAAACACGCATCAATAATGCAAAATGCATATGCAAATTTCTTATATGCATTAATAAAGTTTGTTTTGCATTTTGCACATATGTATCAAGCCAATAAACGTAATTCATTCTAACACACAGATACACACAGTCACTGACCCACTAACATATTTGTAGGTACACAGATACACTTTGTAGTATTGATGATATACATACATAGCTGCCATAACAAGTCAAGTAAACCATTTAAGTCCGACATATTGCAATAAACGCAGCGCTTAAAAGCCTTTTATTGCATAGTTCCCGTCTTTGTAATAATTTGTTTTGTTTACACTTAACAGATGATAAACACAATACTCATAAATGTTGCATGATCTTTCTTTTCATAAATTGATGTTTTATGGTCGAGTGGCAATCGAACGAGTGGCAGACAAGGTCAGTCAGTCAGTCTATTTTGGGTCTTAAGTGCTGAGCTGAGGGAGGCGCAATTGCAATTGAGTTTATTAAGTAGATAAATATCGAATAGTACACAAAAAAAAACATTGTAAATGCTGCTACAAGAGCAAGAGGGCGCTGAGAGATAGAGAGTGCTGCATAAGATTATTTTTATTAATTAGTATATTGAATGTATGCGTGTGTGTGTGTGTATGTATGTGTGTGTGTGTGTACAAGTTGTATATGTAGAGTGCAGAGAGTATACTGAGCACAGAGAGGGGCGGCTGGCAAAACTAAGCAAATCCAATGCCTCTGGCCGGCCAAGCCACAAACTATATGAATTTATTGGTAATAATGTTTTAAGAGCTATGCGCTGGACCACCTGGGAGCAATGAACTGAGCATGTTGTTATACTAAGAGTAAGAGCGTGACAGACAGCAGCCAAAGCAAAGAGAGTGCACTCACTTATAGAGAGAGTGCGCGTATGCCTGTGTGTTTGTGAGTTTAAGGAGTTTTAGGCTTATTTCTGTATTTTAGGTTAGGTCTAAAGCGAAAGCGAAAGTTGTACGCGAAAATGACTGAAATGCTTCAATGAAAATGTTTCATTATAAAAAACAAAAACAAAATTAACATAATATGATTAAAAAGTAAAAAACAAAACTATAAATGAGCGTAAATAGAGCTAATCCATTTTAATTCTATAAAATAGTTAATATATATATATATATAAAGTTTTTTCTATTATTGTATATTATATAAAACTTATATTAGACAATTATATAGTGCAGCATATATCAACGTTGAATTTCAAATTAGACAACAAAAGCCAGCAAAATAAATAAATATAAAACTAAAGTTATATGCATTAAGTACTATAATAAAAAAAAAAAATAAAAATTAAAATAATTATAGCAAAATTTAAACTTCTAAATTCGAATGTGTCTGTTATAGTTGTGTCTAGTTGAATAAAAAAAAAAACATTTATATAAGCGTAAGTATTAAGTACTTAAAAAAAATATATAAAAGTATGCAAATTTATCAAACTCAAACACAGAAATCAAACTTGAAATGTTGCTTGATTTTATTATATGTAAAACTAACTACTTAAATTTTAAGCGGAAGTCTTCCACTATAATTACGCGCTCACTTGCATTAAACAAAAAAAAAAAAAAGAAAATATGTACTATATGATTTGGTTTGAGTTTTTACATAATATGCACATATATGATATGTGCAGTTAAGCAGTTTCTAAAGTTAGTTTTTTGATAATCGATAATGATAATAGCTATATGTATTTCAAAAAGGTTTCTCCCACAAAAACAAATAGCAAAGTACATTACTGGAACATCAAAACTTATACATACTTATGCATATAATAGTCAGTTTAGTCTAAAGTTAAGCAACAAAAAACCAAAACATACAAAAAACAAACTGTAGTTAACAAAAGTTTTAATAAATTTATTATTATTATGGTATGCCATTGATGTTGCTTTTGTTGCTGTTTTAAAATAGAGTATACAACAAGTACTAGATGCAATAGCAACATATAAAATATCTTAAGAGAAATTTAATTTGAAAATAATTAAAGAGATATATAAGTATATATTTACTTGCATATATAGCTAACAACGAAGTAACATGGTGCTATGAGTTACACACACACAACACAAACATACAGACACTTTAGTTATATTCCTTCGTTAAAGCTTTTCACTTTTTAGTTCTTAATTTTTCTCAAGGTGGTCAAAACGTTAAAATCTGAGCCCCTTTTAACGTCTTGCTTACAAAGCCACCAGACCACGTTGTTGGTTGTCTTCAATTTAAATTAACAAAAAAAAAAAAAAATCATTGTTTTTCAGACCAAATGTTGTTGTTTTATACACTACTAGTTAAGAGCAAATTCGCATTATGCAAATTAAAATCAAAATCAAAAATCAATGTTATTTATAGTTATAAATAAATAAAATAAAATAAACTATGCTAACTACATTTCAATTTACAATTAGACAAAAATCTAAATAGCTGCATAAGACAACACTGTACATATTTACTTAACGAATTACTATATCGTATGTCATACTATATATAGCCAAAAAAAAAATAAAATAAAAATTGTAAATTATGCAAAAATAATTGCAAAGTAAAGCCACCAAAGAATTGAATTTTCGCATGTAAGTTATAATATTTAAATCAAATTTAAGTGTAAAGCATTAAACTTAAAAACTAAACTAAAACTAACGAACCATAAACCAGCTGTAACTATGCAAATACAAAAAATATATAAATTAAATTTAAAAACTCTTAGCATTTAGGCAATCATATATCATAGTTCAAGTTAAGTAATTAAAACAACAGCAACAAAAACAAGCTATGTATTTAACAATTGCTAAAAATCCTACATTCTGTATATGTAAACGCATTTCAGCAGTTTCTTTTATTGTTATATACTTGTATTTCCAAAAACTAAAAAAAAAATAAAAATCTACACCAGTTAAGTTTGAGCATAATTTAATACATATAAATATATAAACGACGTTTTCCTAACATTTACTAGCCTAAGTACATGGTTAACTAAACCAACAACAAAACATCAAACTAAAAAAAAAAAAGCATACTAATTTAAACTATTAATTAAGTACATACTTGCATAACATATACATAATAAAAATAATGTCCATTCATGGGACAATAAAGCTTCTGTAACATGCAACAATTTAAAATTAAGCGCAACTAGCTGGCTAATTTTGAATTTCAAAAATAGCTAAATATAATAAAAAAAAATAAAATAAATATGAGCATATTAACTATAAATGAAATGTTTTAAAAATTTGCGCTCGTTAGTCAAAAGACACAAAGTAACAGAAAGCAAAGCAAAAAAAAAAAAAGAAAAACAAAATCCAGAAAATAAACGGAAAAGTATTCTTAAATTCTTTACATGCAAATGTGTTTTTATTTTCTTCTTTCATTTATATTGAATTGGCAACGCTTGACAACCCTACAGCAGCTGCCAGACCAAGGTCAAGGTGAATCTCGGCAGCGGCAGCGACAGTGGCTATAGCCCAGGCGTAGCACGTGCGCAGTTCACAGTCCACGCGCCATCCTGCTACAAGTTGCTTGCAACACCGCTAAAGAATACTCAATTATATGGTTAAAAAAAATTCAATAAATTCGTGTTGCCACAAGTTGCAAGCATATGAGCAAGTGCATCCTGCCATTAATACGTTTAAGGTTACATTTACAGTGCAAACATTTCATTTAATTTGTGCGCGTTGAAGTTTTTTATTGATTTTTCGCAAAAACACATTTTTCTGCGTCTTAAAGCCGGCATGCTGTTGGCCAGGGTTGTCGAGCAATATTAAGAAGGTAAGTTAATTATAATACTTCCAAACTCGCGTCACAACAACAGACGCAATTTAGATGCTTAATTAAGCTTTAAGATCTTCTTTTCTGTTTTTCAGAAATGTTTTTGTTTTTTTAATGATAATAAAATAATTAAAATAACATAAATTTTTATGAATCGCAATTTAGATCATATTTTATCGAATCAGATTTCTAAAACTAATCTTCTTCTTTAAAAAAACAGGTTACAGGTTTCAGCAAAAGGTATATTATCGCGACCAGAGTTGTCATACGGCAGTATTATGCCTAATCCTTTGGTTACGTCCTGTAATTTACGGGGACAATAAAATTGTGTATCTACTGGATTACAGACTTAGTTCTAAGACGCCTGATTGCCAATTCAAAAAAAAAAAATTCTGTTTTAATTATTGTTTTAAGCTTTGTTTTAGAATAACTTTTAGTATGGATAAATTTTAAAATTTATTGCATGCTATTATCACAGGTGCCAATTGAAAAATTCGAATCATTGGATGTCGCGAAAAAGGATTTAAAACTATTTTTCGTTCAGGGGTCTAGCTTGTTTAGGGGTAAAAACAGTATGGAGCATAGTTATTTAAGGTAATTTTTCGATTTTTTTTTTAAAGAAACTTTATTGTACATTCAAAATCCAAATAGTTGACGATACATATTTTTAGCTACAAAATTAATATTTCCAAAGTAATAAAAAACAAAATGGCGCCTGTAAAGAGCTACGAGTACATGACTCAATTTTTTTATCTTAATCTACGGACTTAAATAAGTAAACCCTGAAGGGATTTTCAAAAATATAATTTTGAAAAAATGGCATAAGCTTGATAAAAAATATTTTTGTTCGTTAAAAAAAATCATGAAAAAGGACTTGTAAAATGAAAAGTTTTTATTATTTAGACAAAAATTAGAACTTAGAAAATTATGTTACAAAAATTGTGTCAAAATTACAAAGCGATCGGATTAAAACAGACTGAGTTATTGGTGAAGCCATTCGAAAAAAAATGGTTTCGGGAAAAACGCGTTTAAAGGTTTAAAGGTACGGAGGGGTGTCATACGCTCGACGTGTCGCTTTTTTTGAGAAATCGATTCGGGACAAGATTTCAACATAATTTTCTACTAATTTAGCTAAAAAAATCAATTTTCTGAAGATTCTACACGGATGTCACCCGTTAAGGACTAAAAAGTGCCGCCACCGAATTTTAAAAACTATTGTGTCATAGTTAAAAGAAAATTCTTCAAAATTTAAGTTACTAAACTTATCGCGTTACGACTTCATTTAAAAGAGATTTTTATTTATCACTAAACTGCTGAATATATTAGAATAAATAGTTATAATATAATAATATTTCAATTATTAAAAAGCCCTATTCAAAAAAATTTTTTTTTTTTTAACAATTTTAATTTTTCATTATATTTTAGTATACTCCATTAATGTGTCAATCATCATTTTTTTTTTAAACAGTGTATATATTAACCAAATCCTTTCGGTAGAACAAAGCTCAAAAAATAATAAAAATACAACGAAAATTGTTTAATGTTTTTTTTTAATTGGACGCTTATTAGCTCATATAATGCATACATATTCGGAATACTTACTCACTGTATATATAATGAAATACGTATTTTTATTTATTTATTTTTGTTTGTGCAAAATTGTTAAAATTACATATGTTCTTATAATTTTCTATTTTCTTATTTGGAAATCGGCCATCAAGACGGATGAGCTGGATAAATCTTATATGGCTCACGACGGGCGACGGGATACCCATCAAAAAGCCAAAAAATTGTTTTTTATTTGTATACATATTTATTTAATTATTATAAAAATATATGGATACAATAAATTCATTGTATATATAATAAAACTAATTATTGAGTTTTATGGGTTAATATTAAAAAAAGTTTATTGCTAATTAAAGCTTTCTTAATGATTTGCCATAAATAAAAGTTTTTTCAATAAAAATGTGTGTTTACATTTTACACAAAAAATTTAATATGATTAACCGGCAGCAACATAAGAAATAACCAATTTGTTTTTTTTTTAATTTAAATTTAAATTAATTTAATCTGCTTCAAGCATGTGTAATAAACAAAACTAATTAAATAATAAAAAATAAATAATGGTCCTCCTACATAGCAGCCGTTCATAACAGACATAGCAGCCATACAGCAAATGAATTAAATTCTTTTTATTAACTTCAAATTTCAATTGAAATTAGCCAAACTTACAGTTCAAAGTACCAGGCGAGCAGAAATGACAGCAAGTATATTAAATTTAGCAACTAAAAGTATGCTTCGACTTTTTCGAAAAATTCGGTAACTAAAAGTATGCTACAGTTTTTTTCTCGCTTGCATTACAAAAATTTCTTTTGCAGCAAATATTTAAATTGTATTGTAAAAGTAAAAATGTCAAGCGAGCAGAAATTACAGAAAATGTAATAAAATTATAAACTAAAATTATGCTATAAATTTAAAAAAAATTAAATAACTTTAATTGTTTTTTTTTCCCCCCATTCACACACTTAATTATATTCTATGTGTAGCGATTAATTTGCATGTACTCAATATTGGATCATAACCTTATTCGTATCAGTTAATTGCAAATAAAAAATATATATAAAAAAAAAAAGGTTTTTTTATTTTTTTTTTTTTCACACACGAAGTTATGTTTGGTTTTAGTGTGTAGCGATTTATTTCTTCCATCAATATTGGATTATAACCTTATGTACATATCGTTTGATTGCCAATAAAAAAAATATACAAAATCAAAAAAAAATCTTTTTTTTTTTATTACTTTAATGCCAACCAGAACTAAGGCTATAATCCAATAAGCATGCAAAAATGTAATCGCACTTTTTTAAATAAGAGTTTAAATAATTTACAAAAATTATTTACAAAACGAATAATGGTTTCTGAAAAAAATAAAGTGGTACGCGGTGCTACGGCGATCTTTGACATCACATGGATGGAGGCGTTTAAGTCGTCTTATTGGTCTTTGATAATTACGTTTATTAATTTTCCATTTGTTTAACAACAATGGGCAATTCATTAGTAAAGCAATTTGGCAAACAAACAGAAATGATTATTGTTATTAATTATTATTATTTTTGACATTTCAAAGTGTGTCTAAGTAATTTTGATAATTGCTATACAGCTGTCTTATAACTAATTTAAACAAGGTTACCATATGGTATCAAATATGCAGGTGTTTTCGGCAAAGCTAAGACTTTCTTTTGACCAAATTTCTCTCGACGATGGGTATACAAAAGAAGGACTTTTCAAGCTTTTTTTTGTGTATTAAATCACATAAAAAGGACACAAGCTGGTTTATCAGGTATAGCCCATCACCATTTTTTGGACGTGATCTGTGATAATGTTTGCCATTGTTTTTATAATATGAGCCTTAATAACTGAGATTTTTTAGATCTAATAAATAATCCAGTGGGTTACTGTGTCCGGTTAGTGTACGCAAATCCCGACTTCAGTTGGCTTAAGTTTTGAATATTGAATTCAAACAATTTTAAAGCAGTTTGAACCATATACTGAATGACTGTTTCAGTTGGGCTTCGAGGGAATATAGGGAAAGATTTGTGAAGTTTGATAGAAGATTTTTCACTTTCTTTAAGAAAAGATTTGGGATAACTTGTGAGAAACTGTTACTGAAGATAAATGTCGCAAAAACGTAAAATGATCTTTTGTTTTTGAGCCTCCATAAGTTCTTAGTTTGTAATTTTTGAAAATGGTTCCCACTGATGAGTAACGAAAAATGTCGTAGTAATCAGCAAAATTCTGTTGGATAAAAGTGGCACAAAAGTAAGACCACTGGATACTTTCCAATTTTCACGCATATTTCAATGCAGCTCTTTGAGAATCATCTGTCGGTACAATGTATACTTTTTAAGACTGCGTTTTAAATTTCGTCAATTATACGCCCTGTGAATCCAAAAATGTGGCAATTTCATTAAGCAAACTGCCAAATGAGCGACAAATACAAAACAAAGGGGGCATGGCCAGCATGTAAAGTTTGCACACAGACAACATTCAACAACATTCAACATAGCAGACAGTCAGGTACTAATTACTCACGTGATGCGATGGGTTGTGCTGGGAGTTGTTGTCACCAAGGCGAGAAGTGTGCCGCGGTGCCATGCCAAGGCTTGAAAAGTTTTGCGACAGTGTGCGAAAATGCACAAAAATAAAATATAAGCTAGTGTGTTAAATGTGCGCCAAGTGTTAATTGTTTCAGTAGCTCGGCGGAGCTGCTCCGTTGATGTTGGCCAAACTTTGCGAGTTTATCAACCAAGCAAACAGTCAGCCAACCGACCAAGTACATAGCCAGCCAGGTTACCTAGATATACATAGTCTACAAAGTATATATGCGTGTGTTGCCTGTAAATACGAGAATTTTAGGTGAATTAAAACTGTAGCAGCAACAGCAGCTAGGAATAATTGTCATGAGTGTTCGTCAACAGAGTAGAGAGGGTGAAATATAGCCAACGTAGCCGTGTTGTGCAACTTTTAATTAGTTAATTTAACGCCTGGCACCAACAGCCAACAGAGGAACCAGTGGCACACTGCGTATGAGTAATAAGTGCACCCACATTCATACACACGGACCGACGATTGTATGAGTTCTAGTTTTCTTCAAGCTGTCAACATTTTCCAGAGCTTGAACTTTGGCCTAACGCTGCCACATTTTACAACACTTGCACATACACCCATATGCATGTGTTGTGAGCTTGTGGCTATGTGGTTAGCTGAGCTAAGTAATTTCCCCTTGCGGATGCAACTAATTACTAAACATTTCGCATAAAATTCTCAACTCTTGACAGCATCTAACTGCACTTTTATGCCCTGGTTACGCCTTCAAACTTGCCTTGACTTGTTTTGCCTGTTGTTGCTCTTTAGTCTGCCTTCGTTGCAACGTGCATCATGAAACGTGCAACGTGCAACTTGCGCTGTGTGTGTGTACGTTAGTGTCTGTGGTGCGGTTTGTTATCAACAAATCTACATGCGGTTTCTGTACTAATGCATGCCACCGCACCAAGCTGAGCGCCCTCTAGCGGCCATAAAGTAAACCATGTGTATGCCAACACTTCCGTCGATGATTATGTGGTTCTTCCATTCTTACACAGGACAGCGCCAATTCCAAGTGCATTAGCCAACAGCTGGCCAGCCGCAGTGCCTATAGCTAGGATCGAACTTAAGACCGACAAGACAAGTGGAAAGGAAAATAATCGTAAAATAGCTAAAATTATTTAACACTGTTTTGCATTTAATGCAAAAACTTTATTCTTGTTTTTGTCCGAGCTGCCACTCTTTCAATCTCGCACACACTTCTCTCACTCTGGCAACCGTCTTTGTGGCGTGCAAATTATTGCCGGAAGTTTGCAAAAGTTGCAAACTTTGCAAAATGCAGCGCCGCCAACGTTGCAGTCGACGTCGCAGCTGACGTTCTTGCAAACGCAGACGACTTAAGCGCCAAACGAAGCGGCTAATAGCAGCAGTGTAGCAACTATGATAGACGAGACTCCTTTGATAAATCGCTCAGCCGACGAGTTGTGGATAATTAGCAAGTCTCCGTCTAGCAACAACAACAACAACAACACGAATGTGCAAAAACTTAAGAGCAATTAGTGAGTGAGCGGGTAAGGCAAGTACAGTAGACGCTTACACATTGATGTTTGCAGAAATAAGAATTTCCGGAAATTAAAACCAGAACTATGTACAAGAAAGAAAGTTTTAAAAAATTGCACCAATTTATAGCAGCAACTTTGCAACTTTAAGTGCATCCCTGCGTCCTTTTGTTGCCATCCATCGATACTGATTATAATTGAAAACTAGGACTATAATGGTTAAATTTTAGATTACCTTATGATTACGGAAAGGCTCGTAGAATTCACCGATAATGTTAACTAAGGAATCTACCCTTGAAGTGCCTACGAACTCGCTCAATGAGTATTTTTTGCAAATAAGAGACTCTTCGTGGTGTTTCAAATACCCCACCGCACAATATTGAATATTATGTACTTATTTTTCTTTAACCAGAAATTAAGGCAGAAGAAAATCCATTAATGTGAATTTTGTGTACAATTTTGAATATTTACAAGATAAAATAAAAGACAATATCGGGTAAATATCATAAAACGAGGATTGCAGAATACGCCAAGAGTATTTTAAAAATAGTTGGATAAATAAAAATATAAGTGATTCTGGGGAAATGCATAATGTTGCATAATATACAAATAGCGTTGCAGAAAATAATACATTGTCTTTATTCAAAAAAGCCAATATAATGAAAAGTTTAAAATTAATAAATTTCGTTATAAACAATATTTGAAGTTGTGAAATCTTCGTTCTGTGGTAGGACTCTTTGGTTTGGTGATTTTTCTACCACATACTCTTACTCCAGAAACGAGCGGTCTCAGCTCGATTGAACATAGAACTGACCATGAGCAAATATCAGTTCTACCAAATAAATTTTAGTGATTCTCAGTCACTTTGTTTATTACCATTGCAAATAAGGTATAGGCAGAGATTAAAAGGAAGAAACTATCTAATGGCGAAGTTTCATTTTTTAAGGACCCTTTCGATAACGCTTCTGTTTCTTGTATTTTTTTTTGGCCGATTTTGTTAAAATTTCTCATCACACAGAACAATAGCACCGAGTTTCAGCTTAGTTGATTTCCCTTTGTGAATCGCATCGCTCTGTGGTAAGTTTCAGATCATAATATTAAGACAGGCTGAAAATATCTTTGGTAATTGTGTATAAAGCAATGGGGGAAGCCATATTCACATAATTCAACAAACTTCATCTTCTCAGGAAATATGCGCACCAGCTTGAAGTAATAGTTAGCAAACTCTTCCTCCCTTATATTCGTCTCTTTTTATAGCAATAATGGTAGCAAAGGGACTTATATGCAAAGTTCAATAGTAGCAAGCCGGATAAATGTATGTAACATACAGAAAATGGAAGACGTCGGAATGGAACCACCAAACAATTGCAATGAGCCTCAAATGCAAGATCGGGCGTGTGAATAGCTTTATTGATAGTATTTGTCGATATTTCCCATTTTGATTGAAATTTTTTTTATAAAAAAAAAATTTAAAAAAAAAAAAAAAATCCATCTGATCCGTCATTTGTATGAAATCGCCTAGTTCTCAGTGAAAGAGCCTTATATATATTTACGGTATGAAAGACTTTATTTAAGAATTTTTTTGATATCGATGGTTATAGAGCTTATATGGCAAGTTTCACTAACATAGATGAATAAATCCAGAGGGCCCACACCCATTTATGCACACAACCACAAGTTTCTGTAGATTGAATAAAAAAAAGGATAGTTCTGATATTGTTTATAGAAAATATCAGAAACCAAAATTTGGCATTCTGGAAGGTTTTTAAAAATAGTTACCCAAGCACTGGAGTCAAATTTTGATCAAAACTTCTGTTGCATTTGGATGTTTTTTTTTTTGATATAGCTCGCGTCCATGACGAAACGCTCTATTATGGTACCGATCAAAATATTAAACGTCCGAAATTCGTAACCAAATTTATCGGCAACGTTTTGACATGAATTAAGCAATCTTATCCGTTGACTTAATATGCGCACCATGCTGGTGGGTGGTACAGAATACAGAGAAAATAAAAATTTTTGTTAAACACAACCAAATTTTAGAACTGCTTAGAGAAGTCATATAAGCGTGTGTATAACGCCTTGCTCATTGAGTTGGGAGTAAGAAATTTTCAGATTATATGCTTATTTTTTACGGGAGAAAAGCTTATTATTCTGATATCGAATTAAAGTAAAAAAAAAACTTTTAGATGTCCTGGTTGTTTTGAAAATATCGTAACCAAATTGGATCGGAAGGTTCTATAGTTCCCAGCTACTGGATCAAATTTCTTTACTACCGGGTCATATAGCTCCGTCAGAGCACAAGTACCCAACTCAACAGCAAGCGTGAATACCCTAATTATTTTAGTGAATGCGGTATGCTAGTAGTGTTGCGAGCTTTCCTTTAATCTACTTAAGTTTTGCGAATTCATTTATTTATCCAATTCTTATTGGCGAATGTCTACCGTATCTTATTTCAAGTTGACTTGAATTATAAGCGTTACGATTGACCTGTGTGTCAGTAGCATTCATTGTATTGTATAATTGCTTAAAGGGCACTTAATTGATACTATTTGCTTAAAAAACACATACAATAACTTTTCATTGAAGTTATGGTTGCATGTGTTAATTTTGAATATATTTCTTTTTAATTAAGTATCTCACATGCAATTCTCATATTTGCACGATTCATTGGCACAGCAGGCGGCATTGCACTCCAAAGTCTGCCCTGAGATAGCAGAGAACGGAGGCCAATAGGGCTGCCTGCACTGATGGTCAGTGTGCCCAAAAAACCGGCTCTGCAATCAATTCATTAACAAAACTATAATATTTGCTTTTAAAGCTAAAGATTGTAAAGTGAAGTCGACGTTGGCGTCGCCGCCAAAGTCGCAGTCGACGTTGCGAACCTCACATCAACAACAACAGTCACTACTAAAAGCAACATCATCGTAGAAGCTTCTACCGCTGAGATCGGGCCAAGAAAAAAAATCACTGGCAAGATGTACGCGCAGTCGCTGCCGCAGCTGCTGTCGACGTTGATGTCGCAGTCGCAGCTGCCGGCCAAGAGCCAAAGCCAATATATGAAATGACAGACAAACCCGTCGCAGCACTCGCAGATATAAGACGCAGCGCGAAACGTTCGATGCTCCAAAAGTGAAAATACTCGCAATAATCGAAACTTTTGAAAAAACACTCGAAAAAAGTCGAAAACGGAAGTGCAGCACAAAGTCTCATGTAATTTAATTTAATTGTAAATATAATATAAGCTGCGGCTGTAATCACGATCACGGGTCATAATCACGCGATCTGTTAGATAGGCGCCAAAACGAAACTAAACTAAATACGATTATTAAAAGTATTTTGAATACATGTGCTAGGTTAATGAATACAGTGGGTTTTGGGTTAAGCAGGGTCAGCGCTACGTGTTGAAAATATTTGATTCCACGGAAATCACACGTGACTTGGAAAACAAAATCACTTTGAAGGTCGAACGCCCGCGATAGACAGACGGACAGACAGAAACGTGTAAAAATAGGCCGTGGAAAAATATTGAAAATATTTCGTAAAATTGTGTGTGCTGTGGAAAATTTAACAAGGTATCTATAAAAACGCAGCGGTTTGTAATTTTTTTTTCTTTTTAGGGGGGGGATTTTACTATGCCGCATGTTTTTACGTTTTTGTTGACAACTGAGAATTTTTAAGTGCGACTCATTTGCAATGCAAACGAAGTATTTGAAAACGAAATAAAATAATAATCAAAAGTTGTTAATTAGTTACACATATGCTTTAAATATATATTGCATATATAGCTGGATATCAAATAATCAAACAGGTTTCATTTAATTTTTGTTGACAACGCCACACGCCCAGTATTTATTTATTTATAGAGCTTGTGGCATATATCGGTTTGTGGGTAAAACAGGGTTACCAACAACGCATAAACAAAGCTTATCAATAGCTTTCCAAATCTATATACAATTTCAAACTCAAAACAAATTAAACTCTAATTGTGCGCGCATCTGGCAAAAAAAAAATAAAAAATCTGGTAAACAATTATTCTACTAAAAATAAATATAAATAATAATAACAATGATAGCTGAGAACAAAAAACCGACAGTCTGCTGACTGAGCAACGCGAGTATCCATTGACTCGAATTCGAGTTTGAGTCCCCCAGCTTGCTCCACAATTACATGTGCCGCATTTCCGCAAATTATACTTAACTGTTTATACCCATCGCAACAACAACAACGACAACAACTCTAACAAGCCCCAAACCAACGTGAAACTAATTAATGCCATTATAAATAAAGCATAAACATTTGAAAGCCAAATCATTTGACATTCAACGTGGCGCGAACAAGACGCAGCCGTCGTATTGTAAAAACCAAAAAAAAAAAAACTTCGGCTGACTTTGACGCCTAAGAATCCAACTAACATATAAGTACGTAGCTATAGAATTCCGAATCGGGCACTTCGGGCACACGCCGGTCACGTGATGTACGTATACGCAATATTTGCTCGTCCTCGTTGCATCTCATTCAGTGTCGCCTATCTGCTTCCATTTGCATACTTATTGTACACACTGTGCATTTGCGTTCATTGCAGTATTTCTTGTTGCTTTTTTCTTTTGCTTCTGGTTCCTTATTGTGCTTTGTTTATCGCTGCGTTTATTTATTTATTTCTTTATGAGACAATGTAAGCAAATGCGCTATAAATTTGCACTGGGCACACGGCCAGTAAAAACAGCTGATAGATGCATTAACGGCAAAAGCAGAAAATTGTCGCGCCGTTAGCTAGCAACAAGAAAAAACAAAACAAAAACAAAACAAAAATTAACAAAACAAATTGCAGACCTATATAGCTGCTATGCAGACCATGTGTGAATTTCCGAAAACGTTGTAGAAATATAAAATTTAAGTGACATCAACTTATTTTTAGATCACAAAACATAATACTATAAACATAGATGACTTATATATGGAAATAGTTATTGTAAATCTACTCTTTGCTTTTGAATTTCGTGCAGTGCTAATTGTTTATACAAATTATCTTCTTCTGCTTTTTCCTCCTCCTTCCTTTCATCAGTGTTTAGAAAATCAACGTTAATTGCCAAAAGCTGACTAAGTGAATATTTGATTTGACACAGGCGAAAGTCATCGCAAAAGAGCTCAATTTAAAGGTAAGTGACTAAGTTAGCAACGGTAAATAGAGTTACGAGATCCGAGACGGATCAAAAGGGGTAAAAACATTATGTGCAGTCTGACTTTTAGCTGAGTTTATAAATTAGACTGCGGCTATAATACTAACTAGTGCTGGAGAAAACATCGATGATCGAAGTTTAAAGTCTCTATATATCGATGTTGGCCAACAAAAATGTTTCTCCAGCACTTCTGCACTCATCAAATGGGTGTTTAGTAGTGCTAGAAAAACTTCTCTGTTGGCCAACATCGATATATAGAGATTTTAAACTTCTATCATCGATGTTTTCTCTAGCACTAATACTAACCTTTCTTTACTATCAATCGATAGACTGAAGGAACACATTAAGTTAAGTCAACTGAGTTAATAATCAAAACTCCTTTTTTTATTATTACTAATTTAAAGCTACTAAAGCTTCGATCAGAAAGCTGTATCGGCAATTACTGAGCTAACAAATTAATGACTCAAACTTTTTTCTACACATAATAAATTTAAACAATTTTCTGTAATATTTTAAATAATGTTGCTCGGAAATGAATTTGTGTTTCTTTTCAAATATTTTGTTAAAACTCTATGAGGGAAATTATTGTACATTTGGCATAATTAGTTTTTAGTTTTTATTTTTTTTTTATCTCAAATTCGTACCTGCCCGAATTTATCGTACTCCTTCTTTGTTTTAAAGCAGAACTATTGATATTTTATTGATGCTTGTTATGCGCAGAGTTAATTGTGTTGTTTTATGTGTGTATCTTCCTTGGTAGGCTGTGAGTTACTGATTTGTACTATAGTGTTAATGCTCAAGAGTTTACGAACTAGTATGAACAGAACCTGTTCGATGATTACATATAATTTGGTTCATTTCAACAAGAACAAATGTCCGCAACTTTTGATTTTTTAATTTTTGGATGCACCTGAACATTTATGACGCAGTTTTAAATTCTCAATTATTTTTCTTTCTTTGACGTATTTGGGTTTTTTTTGGGTCCGCAAAATTCACTGAAAATTACGCGAATACACGATAACCTCCATAACTACCTCCGTTTTTTGTACTTTCGACACGAATAACTTTTTTTGCCAAAAATAGTTAAGTAAAAATGTTAATGTCATTTGAAAGAGCTCTCAAAGAACTTTTTTGCTGGAAGTTGTATGAATATATCTCATTCAGAACGCCAATGGTATTAAAAAATATGCTTACGAATATAAAATCCGCAACGCGCGAAAGGCCCATATTTTCTTTTTTTTTTTTAATTAGTTAGGTTCTCTCACAACAGAGAGTGGGCACTGCGACCTGAAGATCTATTGTACCTTACCCATTCTTTAAGGACAAAAGACCATCTGCCTTCCTTATGAAGAGCAGTAAGTCTTTCGTTGGGATTCGGCGTAGCTGAAACGGGGTGATCCGTTCATTCCCAAATGTGCTCTGTCCCACACTATTGTTCGAGTCACACAAGATTGTTTGGTTTTTTGTCGTCTTTAGGCAAAGATGAACCTGATCATTTTTTGTAAGTGATAAGTGACAGTATGGTGCGACAAGTTATCTACCAGGAACCTTACGTCCGCTTACCAAGACCTATATTTTTGCATCGATAGACAACCACTCTTTCTGTTTTAAATTGGTAAAGCAGATCAATATCTCCATGTTCAACTTAAGGTCCATTTTTTTACCATAGTTTTCATTGTTGATGCACCTGAGACAGCTTATGATGCAATTTTAAATTCTTCAATCATTGTTCCTTCCTCTTTGACGAGTGTGACTCTTTTTGGAGGCGGAGTTGGATTTTTTTTGGGTACCAGCTTGGAGGAGATTCTCCACTGAAGACAATGCGCTGATGGCGGTGGTTTCTGTAAATATGTGAATGTTAACCCCTAGTGCCCATAAGGAGGTACTTGGAGACCTCTAAGGCGTGAATTTCTGCTTGTAAGACACTGGGCCAGATACCCATGCAATAGAGATTCTATTGTTGGGTCCGACAACCCAGCACCTACACCCTGTTCCGTCTTTGACCAGTTAACCATTGCTGGCACCGGAGGTTACCACAGGGGTTGCCTTCAGTCCAAGTCTTGCGATTCGGAATGAGAGATCTAAATTTCCTATTATGGAAAAATTCCGTGGTCATATAATCTGATCTTGAGCAGATCAGATACGCCAGGAAGAGAACTTAAAAAATGCAGCATGGCCGTGTCACTTACAACGAGTCGCAGACGTGATCGATCCGCAGAAGTTGCCCTTTTTGATATGTATGCTACAGTATATTCAGTCCGAGGACTTATTTTGAAGCAAAATTTATAAAATATTTTTTCTATAAAATTAAATTGATTTTAATTAAGGTGTTCACTTTGTCGGGCAGAATTGCACAAGCACACGTCTAACAACGATGCGTAAATGCAGAAGTGCCAGAGCAAAAACGTAAGCAACATTAAGCAGCTGTTTACAAGTGCCATATGCTACGTTTTTAATAAGAAAAGTTTTTAAATCTTATTGACATTAGATAATGAAAGTTCTGGTTAGGACATGGACTATTTTTCGTAGTCAAAAGTCAGGTTTGGGCGAGAATGCAGAATTTTTTAGTGAAAGTTTTTGTTGGGCACTTCTGCTTTTCTGCCTGATTACATGCATTTGTGAAAATCGTCGCGAAATAATTCTTTGTCCAAAATTTTTCTCAAATTAAAAAAAAAAAGTAAACAAAACCCCTAAAAAAATCAATTAAAACCGAACTCGCACAATTTGAAAATAACCTATTTTAAAGATCTTACAAAGTGTGTCTAAGGCATTAAGGAGTCGTCCAAAATGGTATTGTTGTTCCACCGATGGCTCTTACAATATTCGCTTGCAATGGCACTGTAAATATACTAAAGATGACGCAGCTAACATACAATTTTCTCTATCATCTGCCTCTAGAAATTGTTGCCCAGAAGTTACATTTTAGTTGAAATTGCAATGTTGTAAAATTTAAGTAGTTGCTTATTTTGAAGTGGGGTTCCCCAGCTGGCAGTACAAAGCGCCCAACAAAACCATTCCTAACACATAATATATACATATTTACAACTAGTATATCATGCAATTTTAATCGCAATTGCATTTTTAATTTTCCTTTTCCACCTGACGGCGTCAACGTCGGCGACTCGACATCAGCGTCAGCGTCAACGTTGACGTTGGCATAGTTTTTGTCACAGTGAGAGAAAAATGTGCGCTAGTGCGAATAAAAGCGCAAAAAAAGCGAAATAAAATAAAAGCAAATAAATATTAAATGCAATACACTCAATAGTAGACATAGAAAGGATGCCTAAAGCATAGAAAAAATGGGGAGAATGGCAGTCAGCTGGCGAACAGACAGTCAGTTGCAGGGAAGCTATATAGCACCATAGATGCTATGCCAGGATGAAAGACAGCGCCCGAAGGGCTGGCTAGCTGACAACAACAACAACAACAAAAAATGACAAAGACAACAAGAACAACACGCACAGCGACGTTGTCGTCGTCGTCGTCGTCGACGTCAACGTCGACAGCAACTTCGCTTTAGGATGCGAGTTGCCATCGCTTTTGCTCTGCGTTATTTGCATAAATCTACATTTTAACTATTTTTTACCTCAAAAGAGTGGCGGCAAGTTACGCTAGAGGAGATACTGAGACTGCTTGAAAAATATGCGCACAATGTCGACGTGAAATATGCAACAATTTTTCTTGTGCTTTGGCACACAGCTGACTCTCATCTTTTTTGTTTATGGCAGGAGTATGGCCAAAATGGCCATTAGCATAATAGCCAAGTGCGACTGGAACTGCAACAGCTAGTGGAAGTGTACCCCAACAGCATTGTCTGGGCAACCGCAAATCAATAAGGTAGAGACGATTGATACCCTGTCCTTTGGTCTATCAACTGTCAGCAGCCTTGACTTTGACTAATTTAGCATCGAGCAGGCCGTGTGCGCTTGAATATTGACCAAGACTTTGAATTGAGCACTTTGTCAAACATGTTCAAACATGCATACAAAATGAGCGACGTAGCTGTTAATGTCAACAAACAACGGCATTAACATGACAACAACAACAACAGCAACAGCAACAACGGCTTCAGGTGTCATAATTTATGAACTTTCCAATGAATATTTTAGTGATACATAGCGCAGGTCATCAAAATACATACATATGTATATAAACACACAAACATATATATAATATATGTAACTCGATACATAACCATATTATAATACACACTTTTGACAGTTGACAAGCGACAACAACAAAATGCCATATTATAAAATTTTTGCATTATTTATAAACTAGCGTTTTTCGCGCGTTTTGTTAGCGTTTTTGTAGTATGATGCGGCTCATTTATGGCTCGTTGTTCGCTTCTTAATTATAACAATTTGCTAAGTAGTCAATTTGCATGACAATTTCTTTGCCCATCGCAACAAATCCAAACCACACCAAAAAACAACAAGTGCACTTAAAAAAAAGTTAGCTATACATTAGAAAATAAATAAATATTTTATCAAGCTTAAAAGATTTTTCATCAAAATATCAAATTTAATGCAGTTTATGCAAGATTATTTGCAATTTATAATTCAATTCAATATATACATAGATGCTTAAGTTCTTTCAAAACCACAAATTTGCTTTAAGCTAGCTAAAATTTTTAATTAACTTTAGATTATAATCGATTTCTTTATAGCCCGCAATTTGCTTACACTAAAAAGTTTTTAAAATTTGTATTCATTTATAGAAATTTATTCCGAATCTAAAATTCAATATAAAATATATTTACTTCAAAGCAACAAATTTGCATAAAGCTCGCCACAATTTTTAATAAACAGAGTTAAGACGAAGCCAACTTAATTTAATTCTTGACTGACCATTTAAAAATATTTTTTCAATTTGAAACTCATTAAATTGTCAATTAAAAGTCACAAAACTTAATTACTTTGTTAGATATATTTCAAAATAACAAATAGAATTAAAATTGGTTAAAGGTAGCTATTGTATATGTATTATTTCTTAGAAGACAGCAAAAAAGCAGTTTACTTAACAATTTGAATTTGGTTGATCTGTTTTTTGAAACACTTTGTAGTTAAAGATGATCTAAAGATATCACTGACATATTGCCATATTTTTTAACTAGCGTTTTACGCGCGTTTTGTTCGCGTTTTTATATTATATTTCGGCTTCTTTGGTTGTTGGCTCAAACAAGTACAGTGTAGTTGAAAAAAATATTATTTTAATACGCTTAAAATATTATTCATTTAAAAATAGTTAAAATATGTGTACCCAACTATTTGAATAAATAAATATAATCAAAATAATTAAAAATATTCGAGTTATGTCTACGCAAAGCCTTGGCTAAAAATGTGTACCGAATTTTAACTTTATTTGGTTTAAGTGTAAAATATATTATTTTATAAAAAAAAAAATTGGATTTTAAATTAGACTGAGCACCCTAGCTCGAAAAAAGTAAGAACGACCAATGTAAATCTATATGCCTATATTTATGAAAGAAGGGTCACATCGAAAAAGGTAACATAAGTGAGTAAGTAAAAAACTTGAAACTTGGAAAAAACAAATTTTTCGACTTTTCACTCCTGTTTCAGATTCTATCGTTCAATTTCCAAAAGAATGTTCATAAGCTTTTCAAACACATATTTAATGAAAATGATAAAAAGAATTGAAAATAATATGGTAAATACACTCAAACACATTTTTCATCGCCCTTTGCTTTTAATGCAGCCGCACTCAATCTTGGTATTCTTTCGACAAGTTTTCTTTTCTCTTTTCATTTCCTAATATTGTTCCACGCTGATTGATTACAATTTCAGAGATCGAATTGATTTGTTGGTTAAAGTTTTCTGACTTCTCGATGGAGCTCTTGCCAAAAAAATTCAATCGGGTTCAAATCGGGTGATTCTGGAGAATTTGCTGCCTTTTCACAAAATGGCCGCTTTTTGACTGACAATTGTTTTTTGCTTGCCATTACCCTCCAATTCTATTCTCTTATTATTCGCCTCGAATGTATTAAAAAAAAATCTTACATTGTATTATAATACGACTCGAAAGCTGCAAAAATTAGTTTTTTCATCATCGGTGTAGTTTTTTGGAACGGCACTGTAATAATAGCGTTGAAAATGAAAATTAATTCAAATAAAATAATTTAACAAAACGAAGAACTGCTTGTCAGTTCTTTCAACTACAAAATTTATTTGTTATGCCAAAAATTATACTATAGAGAAATTTCTCATAAGTAGATCGTGGCGTATACTTGATTAAAATGCCTAATAGAAAAAGTTGTTCTAGAGTAGTTCGTAATAGAGAAGTTCGGATGTATATGACAGAATAAACAACAAAACGATTTCGACCATTTGATCATGTAGACCCCTCGACCCCCGCAATCGATGATTTTTAGGACAGAATTTAGGTAACGCCTCCAGATGAAAATTCACAATATGTAAATAATTTTTTTTTTTTTAATAACATTTTAAAGTGCAAATAATCACAAATGCATATAATTTGATAAATCGCAATTTTCAAATTTTTAAACGCCAATCCAGCCTGATTAGCTGGAGATATCATAAAAGGGGCCGCAAGAAAAATTTAAGCGCCTTGAATCGATCTTATTTTTTTTTTTGTGTAATTTTGTTTGCAACTACAAATGAATGAAATGAGAGGCGTAACATTTTCTAACCACGTGTATAGAAGTCATTGCAGGCTTTGTAGGCATTGCGTGACCAGTCCACAACAACTATAATGACTGACCCATCGTACACGTAAGGTAATTTATATAAAAGCTTTGGCACCTCTAGGGGACTGAATGGCAAGTGTTTTTAAAATCAAATTTTAGTGATTCAAGCTCCCCTTACGTTGAATATGAGTCAACCAATTTATATGCTCTAATCGGTTAACAAATTATCAACTACATACTATTATTATGAATATCTATTAGCACATGGTTGCTTTTCCGGCAATAAATTGGTTCGTAACAAAACAAACAAGCTACATCATTATTTGCATAAACTTTATAGAGTTGCTCAGACTTTGATAATTTCAGTGTTGTTAATAAAACTAAAAGTAAAATTAGCCGATACAAAGTTGAAACTAAACAAAAGTTGAATGACTTGTGACAGGGTTTGCTTACCTTTGGCGAGCAGCTGACTTACCGATTACCTATGGGGTCATAACCCAAATTGGATTCCCTAGGGGGGGGCCCATAGAACTATGGCATATTTAATTTTGGCATGCCATGCACAAATCGAATTGCAATCGAACAAACAAAATGGAAAATTCTAAAGACGACGACGACCTGCTAAATGTTGATTTATGCACAAACTACAATAAAAACAACCAGAAATATCAAATTGCATATGGGTTGCATGTTGCATGTTGTTTGGGGCACCATTTATCAATGAAATTCAATAAAACATTTACAAAGCAGTCGCTTTATGCCGATTTTCGATAAGTACATTGAACCGGCTTAGTTAAGTCATTTCTACCTTTAAGCTGCTTACTTATGTATCTTACGAGTCTGGCAGCGACGCAGCAACAAATTAAGAACTTGCCACAAAAACGCAAACAACTTTAGCAGAGCCTCATATGAGGTCAAGCTTTAAATAGCGATGACTTGAGCTGCAGCTGAACACGCCCCAAACACAGTTGATAAATGTGGTAGCAAAGGTAATGCCGCAGGAGACAGACTGCTAGAATAAGAATCTTATGTGGGCTCCTCAGTTAATTTTTATGCAACAGACCAAGTAGGTTGGTTTTTTTTTAAATCTTTTAATATGACTTTTGGTGACTTTTAGACTGATTGGGATAAATACTTTTTGTTTATAGAACATTACTACATTCTTTTACTTCAATTTTAATTCCTCTCAATTGCAGACATATCTTGTCGCTGAACTCGAACTTTCTGTCTTAAACATATTCTGAATTAAAGCAGTGTAAACATAGCATAACACCCTACTGATTGTTTTGCAACTCTACCGTGGCCTCACAAGATACTGCTGCGGCTTGCAGCACTGATAGCCAAAGGTAATTCTGCTCTTATCTGCTAGATGCCTACGCCTTGATAAGCTATAAGAGCAAATTCTGCAACTTGTTAAGTAGTCCGAATGCTGTGCTTTGAATTGATTTTAAAATTACACATCCAATGGATGCAAAAAAAATCAATATTTTATATATTTTATGAGTCGACTTGCCACACCTGTGCTTCATTATGCGGATGCTACTGCTTTGAAAATCAATTTTATTGCATTGCCTCAAACGAATGGATTGAGTCAATGAATAAATGGGCCAAGTGAAGCTGGGATTTTTTGGTATATATTTCAGCATGTGAGTTCATATCTTTTACAATTTACGCAAAGTAGCTTAGCACGGTGTGTGTGCGTGTGTGTGATGCAGATTGAATATCAAATTGGACAAACACTTGGCGCCATTTCGTTAGCTTTGATTGCCACAATCAAATCGGCAGTTGCATGCAGCACACACAGCTTCCCTCTAGCCACTCTCCATTCCCCCTGCAGTACTGTTGCAGTTCAGAATACAAATTTTGCTTGTTGTTGTTGTTCTGTCTGCAAAATTGGCAAAAGAGATGCACATAAAAAAAAAGACAAAAAAAAAAAATGGGAATTGTTGAAACCAAATCAGCCGCACAAAATCCATAACAAAGTAATCAAAGAATGACGGCGCAATGCGGCATGGAAGGGAGCGGTTGCTTGGTCGGAAGCCAAAAAAAGAAGACCACTCGTTTCTTGTGGCTGCAATTTGTTGGCCGACACGCAACACAAATACAACAACAATGGGCCAACAAGCATAGCAGAGGCAAACAATCGAGTGTACTCGTACACCCAAAACCAAAACGAAGCGCATAGTGTCCGGCCTGTTTCTCCTGCTTATTTGTTCCTTTTATGATGCAGCTTCGTTTATTCATCCCTGCATTTCAGTAGAAGATGAGACAGCAAGAAGAACTGAAAGTGTGTACCAAAGTTTGAGCTGCTTCCCCCCTTTTCACTTGACACATAGTTATCGAGCTCATATTTGCTTTAGATACACTTTTGTTGATTCTCGGTTATGTCATGTGGTCATAAAGTGAATACGTTCAAATAAAGCAGTATGCAAGCAGTTTATCACAGATGTATCCATAGGCAAATTGAGTTGGGAAGCTCTTTTTATCAAGTTATTACAGCTGTAGTTGCACCAGTCGCCGTATGTACATTGTTTAAAGAGTATCTGTTAGTTGTTACCTCTCAACTTTCAATCTTGTTTACTTTGTGTTGTTGTTGTTGTTTGTTTATTGCTGTGCAACATTATTTGGCAAAGGATCGAACTCAGCTTGTTACCAGCACGAACACAAAGAGCGCCTGCTATTTTTTTAAGCTTTTCGTACGATTTGGCTTCCATTCTAGATTTAGTTTGGTTTGGTTGCAGTTTGGTTTGGTGCGGAGGATTGTTGCCCCATTATTGAGAATAATTTTTTATTGTTGACTGCATTTGCCTGCGGCGGACATTTTGCAAAGCTCTCTCTTTTTGTGCAACTGTTTCACTTGGCGTATGTGCAATGTACACAGTTTGTGCAGTGGCGCCTCCAGCAGTTGCTTCATAGGTTCGTGCCTCTTTTTAAATCGCTATCTCAAGCATCGTAGCGTTTTTACTACTCAGTCTTAAGTCCCACACATATACCGCCCTACCCCCCCTGGAATCCGCTTTGTATACGACCCTGTGAATATTTGTGTATCTGCATTTTCTATGATAAAGCAAATTTCATTTTGCTTATGTTTGCATTAAATCTTCACTGAGAGCACACAAAACATGTCGCTGACAAAATTATGCAAAGGCAACAAGGCGGCCAGCAACAACAACAACAGAAATGATTTTGTTGAAGACTTAAGAAGGCTGCACAATTCCCTCAGGCAAAAGTCAAGTGCAGTGGAGTGTAGTGTTGTCGTTCTTGAATCCTTTCGTGCTGCAACGCTTAAGTCAAGTCAAGCCAACAGCCAACAGGCAGCAGGCAGCTGCAGCCGTGAGGCAACGCCTTGAAGTATGCTGCACATGCCTCTTCTCTCTTAGCTGCCACACGCAACATAGTCATAAAAATTAAAGCCTGCCTGCCAGCCTGACTGCCTTGTCTGCCTGCTGCCGCCTAAGCGTCCTGACTACAGCTCAAGCTCAAGAGCTATGCAAGTTGCATGCAACAACGCTATTTATGAACTCGACTACAACGACGTTGTAACGCCCTCTGCTCTGCCAGTGTATGCAACCCGGGGGCAACTCTACAAGCACTACACAATAAATCGCAGCAGATAAATTTCGGATTTCGTTTTTTTTCTACTTTTTTGCTTATGTATTTTAACACTGTGCAACAGCCCAATGTTTTGGTGAGCCACTCATTCCGTAAAAGTACTTTGCGGCCAAGGACAAGACTTTTTAATGACCATTTTCGAGTTTTTCTTCGGTAGTCTTAAATTTGTGAAAACATCGTTGGAGTGAAAATTTAATTAAAAAATGTGTCATTATATTTATTGGCCATTTTTATGTTGAACTTATCACTACAGGTATAAAATTATGAATTATCGAACAACTGCCAACATATAACACTTAAAATTTATATTTGGTTTTGTTAATAATATAGGCATACACTATAAAAATATAAATCAAAATCAATATACCAAAAATGTACATATTTTTCTATTCAACTAAGAAAATCCTATAAATAAAAAATCAAAATCTATCTACAATGGGACTCATTCACTCACCAAAAAAATGTTTCCAAAATTGTTGCGCAGTGTAAGATACTTGCCCGTTCGCCTGCTCAATACACTCTCAGTGCGGATTTGTATCTGTGTGTTGGGTGTAAGTGTGTGGTTGTGTGTATGAGTGCAGTATCTGTGTCTTTAAGTGTGCTACGAAAATATTATTTCAATGTGCAGCAAAAGTGCAGTAAGCAAGTAAATTGAAACTTTTCATTTTCATTCTCTTGGCTTGCTGCCTCTTTTATTTATGTCTCGTTTTGGTCAATCTCCGCTCACCACGCTCAGTAACCTAAGCACAGTGGTTGAAGTCATCACTTTCTTATTCATTTTTGAAAAAAAGGTGAACTATTTAAATTTGCCAGAGCTGTATTAAGCAGCTCTGCAAATACAGCTCTTTTTTCGTTAATAAGTGAAAATCAATAAATTATATCAGTTAAGCTTCACTATTGGGATCAGAGACCTGCAACCGGTATGAACAAGTCAGCTTAATCATGTTTGTTGAAAATGCGGTCCCAGTCGGATGCGGTAACGACAGGTTTCAGTTTCAAGTACCGGACGAAGCTAAATTTTTCCGAACGCGTTCAGGATGCGGTCATACCGCATTTTTTTGTTTGCATTCATGCGGTCATTTGCGGTATATTGTGACTGACTTGATTTTAAAAAACAGAGCTGCCAACCGGTCAATTGCGATACCAAATCGTATGCCAGCTGACCGCAAATCCAAACCAATCACAGCCGGTACTGACCGCACTTTACCGCATGAACGCAGGTCATTTGACCGCATAGTGACTGATACCGCTTCAGAACGCAAAATTCAAGTCAATGATCCGATGTGAATAAAAAAAAGGTACTGGTTGCAGTTCTCTGATTGGGATTGATTAAATAAAATTGTTATCAAATAAGTAATTACGATTTGTGTTTAGCCGCAGACTTAAGCCAATTTATGTAAAGTAAGGCAATGCGGAGGATCCTTCCGTGGGCTTGGGTACGATTTATAATTTAACTTGCGATTGAATAAACAAATTAAAAATATTTCGAAAATTGGATAATTTTGGAATGTAGAGAGGAAACGGAGCGCTTCATTGTCCAGGTTGCCCTCCATTTTCCTGTAACGTTTTTTTTTTCAAAGAAGCACAGCCACCAGTAGCATTTGTTAGCAAAATTGATATTTTTACATTTACGTACAAAATTAATCAAAATTTTTCATTAAGAAACATGAAGAACGTATTTCATTGAATATTATAAAAACACATCTTTTGACAAAAAAAATACGAAAATTCCGTTTTAGACTAAGAACAAGATCCCTACCGATCCCTGAAAGTTTCATCCATTAAGTATTTTTTCCAGATGAACTCTTCGTTTACTGTACTATTTCATTTATATAACTATATATTTTAAGCCACGAATTTATAAATTTACCTTCGAATGTAATTCGTGCTACACGTCAAGACCTCAGGCTTATTCCGTATGCACACACAATTTCAATAGACAATTTTTATAATAAAAATGATAAAAAAAACTAAACAAAATCCGTACCAATTAACACTTAAATATTTTCGTAGAACAATAAAATGTAATACATTTTAAATTCAGTGGCATTAAATGTATATGTAATTTGAAAAAATTGTTTGTATTGGTTTTGGTACTTTGTTTCTAGCTTTTTGAACCACTGCACAATGGGCCCGCGTGGCCAGATTTTGGCCAAAAGCCCTCCTGATGAATATCAAAATTTTTGCAAAATGAAAATTTAATATTATTTAACACATATTAAGGTATCCCATGCAGAAAAAAAATTTTAAATTATAATTAGTGGTTTTTAAGTTATTGGCAATCAAAGTTGACGTTTTGTATTTTATGAGCTTCCGCGAACATTTTTAGAAAAAAAAAAACTTGCATTACCATGATACATGTAGCTCTGAAATCTTCATTCACTTTATTATTTATAAGTATAGCTTCGGAAAAAAAATAAAACTGAGCTTAATAACTTTTTGGTTTTGAATATATTCGAGTAGTCAAACAAATTTTTTTGGATTTTGTATCATTTGGCTGCTTTGCTTTAAGGGTACCTCCGACTAACACTCGATACTTGAATGAAAAAATTTTTATAAATTTCTTCACATGTTTTACAACAAAATTTAATTTCTTCCGATTTTCGGAAATTGAATTTTGTATCTAAAAGTTGAATTTTAAAAATTGAGGAAATTTTACTACTTTTTGAATTTCTAAGCTGCCTAAAAGTATGCTTCAATAACCATTTTTTTCAAAGTTTGTACCAAAATGTACAATTGGAAAATTTTATAGCATACTTACAATGATGCAAAATCAAAAAATGTAAAAATGATCAATTTTGACGAAAAAAACGTAAAATTAAAATATAGATTTTTGAAATTTTTTTTTCTAAAATTAAAAAAGCATGCAAAAAAAATAGTAACAGTTTTTTAACTAATGGATTGGTGATGTCGTTTTTCTGTAATTTGCTTGGAAAGCTGAAACTATTTGGGGCTATAACTCAAAACCATTCAATATTTTGGGTACAGGCTATTTTTTCAATGTATGATGAGCTCATATCTACCTCTGTATGAAATATGGTCCAATTCCAATGAACCGTTTTTTTGTTTTAATTGAGTTAAAAAAATTGTTTGGTTTTTTACATTTTTTCCAATTTTAGTCTCTATTATATATATCTCAAAAAAATTTGAGGAGGCTCAAACTTCCCAGAAAAATAGTTCAATCATTTAGGAACACGTGTGTAAAATTTCATCACTCTTAAAAAATTTGTATGGAAATGACAGGGTTTTGGCCAAAATATGCAAATCTGGGCCCACAGTGCACTGCTTGTCGTAAATACTCAGCACTGCCACCATGGGGCGTCCGTCCAGGAGTAGGCGCTGAAAATGCATACCTTATAAATAATGAGCAGGCACAACGCCCGCTTCCTGTTGACCAGTTACTTTCCTGTCCATCTATCTCTGTCTCTTGCTCTAGCTGCCTCTTTCGCTTTATGCTATATGTTGCACGTTGTTTAAAGTGTTGCAATTGTTTGCCCGTAAATTGTTATTTATATTTCATTATTTTTTGGCTTGCGGTCGGTGTTGTAAATCGCTGTAAATTCCTTTCAAAATGTATAGCATTTTTTTCAGCACATAGTTTTGTCAATTCTTTTTTTATTAAAATTAAATTAATTACTTTTTAAAAGCATGCATAATTCCAGCCATGTGTTAAATGACTTTTGCCTATGTGTATTTAAGCCGATTTAAATAACGCCAACAAAACTTTCCCAACAGAAAACAAATAAAAGGAATAATTTTAAAAATTTATTAAACAATAGCAGTTTAAAAACTAAAACAAATGTTATTGTATTAAACAAACGTCGGTACTTGAAAATTTCCATAGAAAAAACCCATTAAAGTTTAAATAAAAATTTATAAAAATATACGCCACCTTGGGGTCTGCTCATTCCATCTGTCGTCACATGTTCGAAATCTATTTTAACATTATGTATGTGCCCAGAAATGATGCCAAATATTTGCTTAACTTTGGGCCCATTAAAAACCAATTTGATAAACAAGGAGTGACTAATTTTGTCTTTTCAATGGAACTTTCCGAAACGTCTGGAAATTTTTGTTTTTCAATTTGCTATATTAATATACATTTATCTTTTACGCACTATCAAAAACTTATTTACATTTTAAGTAGAAAAAAAATTAAAGTGACAAATTGAATATTCCTTTAACGGCAAACGTGTGTCTCTCGCGCATTTTTATTACTTGCAACTCAATATGGAGCCATTAAAAATAATTAATAATGTACGGAAAATTACAATTTTATTCACATAAGCGACGACGACTCTCATTTATATACCATGGGCTGTACTATATATTATGTATTTACGTGTAAGTAGAGCTCGTAAAGAGTTGTACAGTGTCCCATGCTGCAGGCAGCGACAGTCTTCAACGCATTTTAATTGCTTGTCAACCAGTCCTCTTTCTCACAGTTTTACACTTTCTCTTCTCTCTTATTTCTCTTTCCGTCTATTATCAACTGTCATTAACATTTGTTGGGTATTTCTCCCAGTTCTGAAGCTTTTAATTTGGCACATGTCAGCATCTCGTTATGAGTAGTTTGTCCATCTCAGGGTCGACACAAGAACTCAATTTAAGAATAACATGAGCACTAAGTAGATGCTCTGATAATATTTTTCGGATGTTTCGTGGGGAAGCACGCAAAATATTTACTTTTTATCACATCGAATGACAGTCTACGACTGTCATGAAAACACATACTATGCCAAAATTCTTCTCTATCTGAAGTCATAACTCCAACGCAAATAAGGTCTAATTTTTACTAGCAGAGGGATTTTAACTCAATTTTGCTTATCTTCAAGAACTTTTCAATTTCAAAACCTGTGATCAATTTTCTGTCCTTTCACAGTTTTTTTTTCCAAATTTTCAGTTAATGACATGCATGGGAAATTAAGGGATAACACCTGTGGTCCATGGTTTTTTTGTTCACTTTTAGATTTTTTTTCAAAGAAACTTTATTTTATATTCAAAACCCAAAAAGGTAACGATATTAAAAATATTTTGAGATACAAAATAATCAAAAACAAAGAGGACGCCTGTGGAGAACTTCGAGTACATGACTAATTTTCGGAGACGCCACGGCTGCAGCTTTTTGATTTTTTTTTGAACAGATAAATACAAAAAATTTTCTCCGCTTAATCTATGGACCAAAAACAAGTGAGCCGCGTATGGATTTCCAAAAATATCAATTTTAAATTCGTCAAAAAATTCATGAAAATTTAGTTGTAATAAAAAACTTTTTTCTTATTTTGACAAAATTCTAAGTGGTTCACTAGAAAATGATGATGATGACAAAATTTCAAATCGTTCGAATAAAAAATGGCTGAGTTATTCGTGAAGTTTTAAAACTGAACCGTCGGCGCGGCGGCGTGGGTGTTGCTTAAAGGTGGGGGAAAATTTTCATTTCTAAAATAGTTGCCTACCAATTGAGCTAAAAAAAAATCCTATTTTAGACTGATCCAAAAATGTATGTAATTAAAAAACTCTACAGTTTTACTGGTCATATCGAGAAAAATCGACCTCAATGAAAAAGAACTAACTTTTATTTAATGAATATATGTATATAACTACGCCAACTGCAGTATAATAATATAAATAAATGTTTTAAAAACATATTTGTTTTTAAGCTTTTTGTAACTTCTAAATAAAAATTGCGTATACGCAATGTAGAATTATATTTAAAAGCAGGCTTGGGTAGATCAGACAAAAAGTTAGGTGTTAGCATAATCAAATCCACGAATTTCAAAGTCTGTTCAAACATTTCATTTTATCTTTAGCGCAAGTTAACGTTTTTCCCAAAAAAAAAGTAATCCCTTTGTTATTTTGAAGACTTGATGATATGATGATGACTGATGTTTTCAAACGCTCGTGTGTGCAATTAAAAATTAACTTCTAAAGAAAAATTACGTATACGCAATGCAGCCTTATTCGGACACTGTAAGTAGGCGTAAGAAGATAGGTCAAATATCTTACATCCATCAAGTTTCAGCCCTATACCTGCATTTATCGGCTATATTCAAACAATTTGACATAAATTGCGTATACGCAATGTAGCCTTATACGGCGTGAGTATTATTATTTCCTTGAGTTCACAGAATTAGTTTATGCATTTAAAAATTAAATTAAATAAATCTGTGTTGTCGCTCTGACTAGTTCCTTCCATCGATCTCGATTGATAGCGATTGTTTTAAGTTGCTGCCATGACCGTTGCGCCTCGTTCTGAACACTTCGTTCCCATGTTGGTTTGGGTCTTCCTCTTCTTCTTAAGCCTTGCGAGTTCCATTGTAGTGTCAATGAGTAGATAGGTCAAAAATCTTAAATCAATCAAGTTTTAGACCTGTACTAGCATTTCTCAGCTTTATTCAAAAATTTGACGTACCAGTGCATTTTACAAATACTTTAATAAGAGCAAAACGAAAAAAATTTTTCTGATATCAATTTTCTGTAGAAAATCAAAAAAAAAGAAGTAATTTTTGTTTATGTCAACAAACAATGCACATATAAGTATATTTTTATTTTTAACTCATTTGCTGCCAGATCTTTGATACTACTCACTAGATCTTTAATTGAGATAGGTTGAAAACTAAGTGATTTCTATACTTTGATGTACATAGATGTAACTTATCAGATTTTATTTTGCTGTTTTGTTTTGCTCGGTTTTGTTTTGTCAGTTATCAAATGCAATTAAAGCTAATTACAAGTAAAAAAAAAATTATACGCCATTAAGTGGAAATGGTTGTTACGAGTCTAGTTGAGATCATTGTTGTTCCACGTGATTCTTTTTATCACTTACTCTCACTATTTTCACACTCACAACCGCACAGCGAGAAACCCATTGTCATTATGTTTTATCTCTTCTGTCAGTGGCGAGTGTGATTTTTGACGCGAATATTCGTACAGCCCAAGATAAGAGCAACAAAGCGTTATTCAGAGAATTGCGGCATTAAGCGTATCGGTTTCTTTGTAATTTCTCTTTTTTAATAATTTTTCAATTTTAACTTTAATTATGGCTTGATATATAATTAAGATTGCAATTATTCCGACGCAAATGCCATGAAAATGAATTTATTAAAACTTTCGTTTATGCAACAACTAAATGGAGCAGTTTTTGGCGGCATCTCTTCTTAGCACCTAACTCTGACGCACTTAGGCATTAAACTTTCATTCATTCGAATCAGTCGCTAGTTAGTTGAATGAATCAGTCTAGAAGCATTCTAGACGTGCGTATTTTAAAGATAGAATTTTGTTTGTTATCACAACATGTTAAATTTGTTGGGCAAATAGTTGAATTATTCACACATTTAAGCTGTGCACATATTTGCACTACTTTTTTTTTTTTTTTGAGTATTTCATCGATGGAGATACACTTGTTTTAGAAAATCTCATAACTCAATATGAATACAAGACGATTGTTTTGCTCAGCTGTTTAGCAAAAGGCTAAAAGAATCTCTGCTCAGCTAATTAACACGCTGCAAATGGCAAACATAATAACAACAATTAAGCGACAAAACAACAACAATAACAAAAATAACAACAACGACAATAGCATTAACATGGCCAATAACAATATTAGCCGTAAGTGAATAAAAAGTGCTAACAACATAGCACCAACGTTCCCTCTTTCTTCTCTCTCTCACTCTATGAGTCAAGCCGCATCCGTAGCATCCGTAGTATTCGTAGTATCCGCAGCTTCCTTAAGCACGCCCCCACACACATACACAGCTGGAATTTAATTAGCGACAACGTAGCACAAAATTAGCATAAATCATTTAATTAAAGGTAAGCGCTGCCTTGACGCTAAAAGCCTCACACCTTCAACAACAACAACAGCATTAAGAGACGCAACAGTCGAGAGGCCTCTCCGTCTGGTTACCATAAAAACTCTTCAAAAGACTGAGCTGCCAGACAAGTGCCAACAACACTGCCACTGTCAGACGGCAGATCTCTCTCCACATTCTCCCTTGCCTACAACCATAACCACACTTTTCAACACTTTGCCGCACAGCTGCCAAACAAAATCATGTGTTAATTTTTTAACGACATTTAATAAATCTTTTATCACAGCCCTCCCAGAAAGCACACACTTGTAACAAGGTATGTCTCGCCTTTGGTGGCAGCTGTTGATCAAAAAATTTAAATAAAGTTATCACCACGAGCGTCAGCTCGTGCAGCTCAGCTCCAAACCATTGCAATGGAATTTTAAAAACTTTAAACGTTTTTTAAGCCGGCAAAGCTTCCAGAGATACTGAAATTTATAAAAATCCCAAACTTTTACTTCTATATTTCCTAACTGGTTATAACATACCTTTATCGGTTTGAGGTAGAGCTTCGCGCACGAATTCTCCACTCGTAGGTACCTAGTGTGGTCACTTCTTGGTGCTTCCAATGAATGCACTTTAAACCATTTTGCCTAATGTCTCAGGACGTTAGTACCCTCTGCAGCTTCCTAATCCACTTGACCACAAGCCAGCAGACCCCCTGTTTGTTTCATCGTAGAGCTTATCGAATCCGACGGCACATTGAATGCCAAAGAATTTAAAAGATCTTTTGAAAAGTTTCTCTCACTTCAAGAATATTTGCATCAGAATGGATCATCATAAAGCAAAACGGATGGGATAGACGTCCGGCTAGAGAGGTCCCTATTTCTCAAATGCCAACGGAGTGCGAAATAGCTTCGAGTGGTAAGAGTGATTTATCCCAGGATCTACACGCGACATTCCAGTCACTACATGCCCTTAAGCAAAGGTAGCTAGTGCGCCCACTACCTGGTCCCTTCCATTTCGGGCGTGTTAACCGTTAGACTATGTCATTATCATCATGAAGCTTATAAATTTTAACGATAGATTTTGATATTCCATTGTCGCCACAAACCCTTAAGAGCCAAAGATCTCACTCCAAGATTACTTGCATCAGAACGGCTTAGCAACCTAGTTTCAGCGCCATAAAACAAAACGGATAAGTGGAGCGTCTTGTATTATGTCAACTTCGTACGACCAGAGTGGTCTCTAGAGTAATTCTTCGCTTGACCTTTAGGCTGACATCATTGTTCTTTGTGCAGAAGGTGACAAGATAGACGAAGCCCTCACAATATTAAAAGTATAGTTTTGAACCTCCAAATATGAGATATAGTCTCCGAGTACCTCTACTTGAAGGAAACACATACTATGTTTTGCTCTCAATCTCCAACAGACCCACTTTTGGCTGATTCGAGCCTGGTGCGACTAATGATGTCTATATCAATCGCATAGGCAAGCACCTGGACCCATTCTGGCCTTGCGCAACGTACTCTTCATCACAAAGTTTAAAATGTTTGCTCTATACGGAGCCCCAATAAATGGAGATATGTAGCGTAACTATAAGGAAAATATTGAAAGCTTAAAAGAAAATAAACGAACAATAAGTAATTTCTTTAATTTTTTCTAGAGTTTTCCAAATTTCCACACTAATTTCCCATATGAGCCTCAATAAAATAAATTTGTTTAGGATAAGCCTTTCCACAAAGCTTTCGATTAAAAGCACGTTTACATGAGGTTCATGTCATTTAACTAAGTTTGTTTTCTTTCTCTTCGCCTTTTTTTATATTATTGTTTTTGTATTTTAATTATTGACAAATTAAAATAAATAATTTCGTCACATAACTAGTCAAAGTATCACCTTATTTATGTGAGTATTTTGTGACAAGAAGACCTCTAAAAAAAATTCAAAATACATGACGATACATAAAAGTATTATTTTTGGTATTTAAAGTTCAAATGGCCCATAAATCTTTAAATCGAGACAGAAAAGAATATTAAAATAAAATAAGCTTTACAAAAATTTACTTAAAGCCATGATTTATTTATGGAGTGCATATTATGGCATCATTTTTAAACTTGGGCGTTCCGCTCTATTAAAAAAAGTGATTTTATAGTGTGGGTGTGATACGTGAGCTCGTATCTTTTGATGCAGTTTCCTGTACCTTATCCAGCTAGACCCTTTAAAAATTAGTTAACTATATCAAAATTATTTGACTATATCATATAGCTCCCATAGGACCAATCGGTCAAAAAAACGTTCTTGGTACAAAATTCGTTGTTTCGATTGTTTATGAAAACATCGTGGCCAAAGGCGTTCCGAAGTTTTTTAGAGCTTCCCAGCGCTGTTTTTAATTTATATCAAAGTCGGTAGACTATATCACATAGCCCCCATAGGAGCGTTCGGTCAATGAAAGTGTCTGCTGCTAAATTTGTCTGTTATTTATTTGTTTATGAAGATATTGTAACCAAAGGCAATCAAATGTCGCTTGCAGTTCTTAAGCAATATACCGCATTTAATTGCAATGAGGCGGTACAGAGTATCCCAAAGTCGTCCATGCCCGGCTTTGACATACGCCACCTTTTTAAATGTTGATATCCCTAGCCCTTGTGGAAGACAAGGTATTCAATGGTTGAAAGGCTATGAGTCAATTGATACACGAGTCGATGCTAAAAGAAGCTTATGTCTCTCATCATCATCTCATACATTCTACATATCCATAATAATACCCTTGTGTAGGGCTTAAAGCAGGGTCTAATAAATTGCAAGCACGTGTAAAATATCGATATTAACACTTTTATCTTCAATGGCTATAATGCCAAATACAAGTTAAACAATTTGTAAGAGCATTTAAATGCATATAAATGGGTAACACCTTTTCACGTAATTAGAGACAAACAAAAGCGGAATAGTTTACATCAAATATTTTGTTTTAATTTTATTGTTTACACAGCAGTAAAACCTTGATTATTTATATATTATTTATTTACATACATTTTGATCACAGCTGAAAATTCAAGTGTTGTATAATTTTACTAAAATGTCGATATACTTTATTCCATTTTTGTTACAGAACAATGGCCGCACAGAAGGCAACAAATACATACATTCATATAGTTGTTATCGTTGTTATTGTTTTTGTCGCTGTTGTTGTTGTTATTATTGTTATTCGATAAATAAAAACCGCATCAAAAAACTAACAAATCGAAATGAAACAAAACAAAACGAAAGCAAAAACAAAAACAAAAACCTTTTCAATGCATTTTCAATACGCACAATGCGCTCACGCAAATTGATTTGTGCGGTTACATACATATGTCGGAACGTAGTTATGACGTCACTCGTTCTCTTAACAACTCTCTCAACCCTGTCATAAATAATTGAAGCGCAGTGCTGACGTAGGCAGCGCACAGCGCCTATTGAACCTTGTAAATGGATACAGCCCTCTCTACATTTCGAAAAAGACAAAAAAAAATATCAAAATCGGATTGTGATAGAAAAAATATATACATCTATATATGGTATACAAATACATGTACGCAGTATGCATAAAATATTGTAAGCAGTATTGTAAAACGTATGAATTTTTGATCACGCATTGAATTCAATTTAATGCATTCAAGAGTATGAAAAAAAAAACAACAACTAATACAAAATTTAAAAAAAATATATATTTTGATAGAGCGGTGACAGGAAAAAAGGGTGTACAAGTAACCTTAAACAATAGAATACACGGGCACTTATATAAATATTTAAGGACTCAAATTTAATACAATAGCGGCTTAATATTACGGAAAAACTTTACAAAAAAAACAATTTGCATCGAAAACGTTTTTATTTGGGAGAGTTCCCCAAATCGAACGATTTTGCTTTTTTATTCTAAATAATGGGTTTTCAAAGCTCCAAAAGATTTGTAGGCGAACATACAACCAGTTTCCAATACGACTCGCATTTGCAATGACCATAAACAAAGCGCAAGGACAATCGCTACAAGTATGTGGATTGAATTTAGAGAATCCATGCTTCTCCCATGGACAATTATATGTAGCCTGCTCACGTGTTGGAAAACCATCTGACTTATACGTTATGCTCCAGATGGAAAAACTAAAAACATTGTGTATCCAAATGCACTTCAATAAATAGCATTCAATTGAAAACTTGAATTGCCAAACTTTTCTCGATAAAACGAATTAAAATACACAATTATCCAAAATAAAAATTGAATATTGTTGTAACGATTTTATTATTTCTTTAAGTTTAGTAAACGGCACAGCAAGGCGTGACGGGTATAGCTAGTTTAAAATAAAAAGGAATATTGGAGTGCTTTTCAATTAAATTTGTTCAACCGATTTTTGGCTTATATGGAAACATACAAAAACCCAACTAATATCTATAATAATCTATAAAAGATTAACAGACAGCTGCCACATTCATTCTGCTATTCGTTTTGTATTTGATTTTTTGCCTGGAGTTATTTGTTTTTTGGTTTACTCCCTGAAGCTTTGGGTGACCAAGGGAAATCATTTTTCTATTGTCATGAGAGAAATCAATTAATATGCAATATTATTTCAAAATTCTTTCAAAAGCATTTGTGTGTATTCATTTGTTTCAGTGTATATGCTAGGTTTGCATTGTTTATTCGCACACCGATATAAACGCATTAGACTTTTAAAGCTTGAACAATCCACTAACATCGTAAATTTCAATTAATTTAAAAAGCCGGCATTAAGGATGCTGCCAAATATGCAAACTTTTTGGCAAGTTCCCCGCCACTCCCACTTTTCTATACACATAATGTTAGCATGTTTATGAACATCCATACATATGTAGCACATAGTAGCCTATATAATCGCGAAAATTTCACTAAATGAAGCATAACTTTAAAAAAAAAAAAGTAGCGAAAGTTCATTTTGAAAATCGTACAAAAGCAACAACAATTTTTGAAGGAGCAGCTCGACAGTTTTACGAGCTTTGCATTTTAGCCTAATGAAAATTTATGTTGCCAAATCCGAGACCAAAGCCAAAAGCCAACCAGCAGCAATTCACTTGAAAGCCTCAACTCGAAATTCTTCATCCAACTTTTGCTTCAAAATTAAATTAATGTCTCATTATTTATAGTAGGTATGTTTGTACAGAGTAGCTTGTCTGTGAGTTGCCATAAATTATGCTTTATAAGACTCTAATACTTCATCTACACTAGCTTATAATTTCAATACTAAGAAATTAATCATACCAGCGACCCAACTGGTCAACTGGACATTGAATGCCGGAACGGGCAGCTTAATAGCTAAACACAAATCGCACATAATTTAAAATTAATTCTAAACTCTGGCACTTACGGCTGCCAATTAGTCGGGTGTGCCATGTCAAGGCCCAGATGATTAATGAGCGTCATTTAGATAAGCTTCCTGCTACAAGACGCTATGTAAACTCGTCTAGGCGCATCTATATCTGTCTGCCTGCAGCTAAAAGTCAGAAGTAAATACACACATAACCCCTACACTGACAAACGAAATTGGGTTACGGGGGGACTTAAAAAAAAATTTTCAAAATAAAATCGAAATATCAAAATTTTTACTTTTCAAAAAAAAAAGATGCTGAACGGACTTTGTGAACACAGAATTAAAAGAACTTTTGTGTAACTCCGACACACATTTTCCAGTTGTGGCAACCTTTGGGTCATAGAGCATTAGCTGGGCACGGGAAAAAAAGCTCGATGACGCTCCGACTAGTCTATCGATATCCTATTTAAAAAAAAATACTGTTCACGTTGTTTTAGCGAAGGTTCCTTATTTTTGTCTATAATCACCAAAGTTCTAATCGATTAAAAAAAAAAAGTTTTTTCATCGAAAGATTATTTATTTTATTTCAAATATAGCGCTTTGAAATTATTTGAAGGAAGGGAGCGTAGTAAAAGATCTAAAAAATTGTCATGAATTGACTGGTCACATAAAGCGTCTAAATCTCAAGTTTTGTTGTCCAAGCTCTTTTTTGGTCACTTAACCTTGTAAAATTAGATCTTTAGCATAAGCATAGATAAAGAGAGAATAAATTGAAGTTACACTGTTAAATAACATAATATGTACATGTTAGTTTAAGCTACTATGTTAAGCCGTGAAGACAACTTACATTACATTGTAAACTCACTCTCTATTATAAACACAATACGCCAAGACGTTTTGTTAGTCCACAAACAAGTTGTAGTTCTGTTACAGAAATCATCCCGCGAATCTTTATATACGTTAAATAACTATTGTTAACAATTAATACTAATTACATGCACTGTCAACTAGTACTGGAGAGTACATCGATGATCGAAGTTTAAAATCTCTATATATCGGTGTTGGCCAACAGAGATGTTTCTCCAGCACTTCTGCACTCATCATAAGTGTGTGTAGTAGGGCTGAAGAAACACCTCTGTTGGCCAACATCGTATATAGAGATTTTAAACTTCGATCATCGATGTTTTCTCAAGCTGCCATGTCAACATTAAAAATCAAAAACTCACAAATATTCAACCGACAAATTTGTATTAACATTATAAAATTCGCGAACATTCACCGAGATCCTGGCGTTCAGATAGATTGACAGACAATCGGACGAATATCACCAGCCGAATTTCTGTTCATCTCCTGACCATTTTGGGGGGTCTCTGATGAGTCCTCAACTCAATATTGCCCCCAGGCAATAGTTGCCGTTAAGCGGCATTTATTTGTGACCAACCGCCCATACCGCCACATCGCTCATTCCACTGATCCCACGTTGTAAGTCTCTCTTTTTTTGCTCAGTGCATGTTCCAAAGTGTCTATGAAGTTAAGGGCAGCTGCACAGCTGTAGAAACACTTCCTCGGGCAAACAAAGCCATAAAGAACACAGTGCGCTTGGTGACAATTAAAATTTCCCATCACTTTATCTGAGATCTGCCGACGTATGACGTAGACATTATTAAAGAGAGTGAAAAACTGAGAAAGCGAAATTATATGATCTTGACATAGGGGATTATAATTTTACAGTTTCGTTGTTAAGTAAATATTTGCAGGGCGTCTACGAGGCAAGAATTCCATTTAACTAAATATTGCAGAACAATAAAAGTGTGCCAGCTGGCGTAGACGCAGCTATTTGTTGAAATATGTTTTTTCATACTCGGAAATCGTTATTCAAACTAATTCGTTCAAACCAGTATATAAGTTGGAAGCAACAGTTTGGCATTACCATTTAATATTTGGACCTTGACGGGTACTAACGCGAGCTCATGAACAACTCTTACGACTAGAAGAAAGTTCGCGAAAGTTTCAGAACATTACAAATAAGTGCTAAAGTGCGGGCTTAATTTTGTGAATAGTAGTCGAAGTGTGTAGAGTAGCATATTGTTAAATAACAATACCTTATATAAGACCTTGCTTTCACGTGAGCGTAAGTACTATACATATTATTATTATATTATTGATATTTGTTTGTTGTTGTGCCTTATCTGCTAGTCATGAGCCAATTTAAACAGCTGTAAACTGTAAGCTGTAAATTGTAAGCATTAACCAGAGAGTCTATAGAGCTATCCAAGGTACTCTATAGGCAAGGGTTTTTGCTGCAATGCTGCGACTTTTTGACTTGTGCTTACCTTATGCGACTGAGATTGAATTAAACCTACAGTTTCAATTGAAAAGCAGTCAAGTTTAAACTGATTTTAAGTGAATGTGCCAAAAAGTTGATGGATAACAAAACAGGATTTGTTTACTACACCGCATATGTTGCAGTGTAAGTTGGAGCTTTTTTTAAAGCGCACTTATTTGGTTTGCTCGAAGACAGTGTGGTCTACTTTGGGATTGCCAAGAGTTTTAATGAATTCCCAAAAACTCTTCACTTACCGAGCAAAAAGTATATGTAAATTGATTCACTCGCAACAACTTCATTTGAGTTCGTTATATATGCGGGTTGCCTTTACCCACTTGCAAAAGTCCAAAAATTTGCAAGAGCTTCATGACACAAGATGTTGCAAAATAAATTTCACTCGAAAGAAGAAGAAGAAGAACAGCAACAACAAGTGCTACAACCAAACAGCTTACTTTGGTTGGGGGTTGTTGCTGCTGCTGCTGTTGTTGTTCCAGGGTTAGGGGCAGGTCAGTTGCCTAATAAATGATGTGGATGTTGTCGCCAGTCTCTCCGAGCTAGTTGTAGACAATAACAAACATTTTTGTACCCTGTAACCATTGGATCAAGGCTTAGCTAGCTTTGTGCAACGTTTGTAACAGGCAGAAGCAGACGAGGCAGATCTCTGAGAGCAAAAAATTTACTAAATCTCAACAAAATAAATCTCAAAAAGACGCGGTCTAAAATGTATCACCTTACTAATATTAACATTTAACATTAAATAAAAAGAACTAGACTCTCCTAGTTCGCTCTATGTAGACTGACGTGAGACCTTAGAGACATTTAGAAAACATTCCAATTTCAACAATTTTTATAAATATTACATAAATTTATAATTAGCCGTGCACTAGAAAACGAGAAAACCAAACCGAACAATTTTATTCGGATTCGTTTTTGCGTGCTTCCAAAATATCGTCCATATTTCCCTTTTTATATTCGATAGATTTGCATATTTCCCTTATTTTTCCGATGAATTATCCTGCTGTGTTGGCGCAAAACATGTACAATATATAGATATATTCATATAGAGTATTTAAAAAAAATTATTTCTGTTTAAAATTTCTACTTTTTAAACCTATTTTGCAACAAGACATTCGGTTTTAAGCCACATGAAAAATTCGTTTTGGTTTCATTCGGTTTCAAAATGAGTCCAAATTAAATGTTTTTATTAATATTCCAATAATTGCATTTTTTAGAATAATGTGGGTGCAGGGTATCCCACAGTCGCATTGACACACATTTTCCAATTTATTTCTTAAATAAAAAAACTTCCGCTATGTAACGTAAGCCCTCAGAAACTAGGAAACGTTAACACTTAGAAAATTTCCCCCATAATCCAATCGTCAATGTATCAGTTAAAAATTTTTAATAAATAAAAAATAAAAATTTTTAATAAATTCAATATAATTCTAATAAAACAATTTTTTGGGATAATATGGGTGCAGGGTAGTCAACAGTCGCATTGATATCCATTTTTGTTTTTGTTTTAGTTTGTTGTAGTTGTTCAACACTGTTTGTTGTTACTGTCAATCAAGATGACAATTTTTAGCATAAACATAAAATAACATTGACTTTGTTGTTATTGTTGTTTTTGTTGTTGTTGATAAACTTTGTTGTGTTGTAATTGTTGTTACGCTTGGCAAGTTATTAAGTGATTTGTTGCTGCTGTTGTTGCTGTTGTTGTTAGTGTTGCGCCAACTGTTGGCTGGCCAAAACGCTTGCAACATTGTTGTAACATAATATAATATAATGATTATGACAACTTGTGCTCTTGTTGTTCTTAATGTTGCTGTTAGTGATGTCTGCTACACTTTTGTTGCTACTGCTGCCACTTCTTCCCCCCACCCCCCTTGTGCTAGCTCCCCTTCTTCTTGTTTGGGTTTTGCCAAAATGTAAATTACACTTGAAAACTTTTTAGCCAAAAGTTGTTGCGGCTGTCACCAAGTTGCGGCTGTTGCTTCTAAGAGAGTGAGATAGACTGAGAAAGTGTGAGTGAGAGTGGCAGGGGGGTGTGTTAAGCGTGTGTGATTGTGGCAGCTCATTAGCATGCTTTCTACTTAAATTGTGATTGGCTAAAACTGCGATAAAGTTTAGCGCATATTTTGTTGTCTACTTTTAGGCTGAGATTCATGTACAGTAGCAGCTCATATACTATTTAGTGGTGCACCAACAGCACAAATCTCTTTCAACCAAAATTAATCCAACCGCAATTTGTCTCATTAGCGTTAAACATTTTTAAATAGAACTTAGATGGCCTTTTAACCTAATTTAAGCCAGACAGCATTGAGTCGTTAAGCTTTTGACTTTTCAAAAGGTTTTAAATAAAACTGAAGCCAAATCCGTTTTAAGATTTCTGGCAAAGCGCTTGCACCAAATAATGCCTTTTTCTAGCACTAGCACAGAGAGTTCAAAATCTTTGAAATTTTGTGGACCCAAGACTCATTTTTCTGGGACCTCCACTGTCAAGGTGTATAAGCCTTAATCCGCTGTTTTAAGTCAAAAAAACAATGTTTCTTTCATAGAAAGCAAAAACAATTTTATCAATGTACTTGCCCTTGCTAGCTACACATTTTTCCCATCTCTCTGGCAATTAATGGATACCATGCGAAAAAGGTTCCTTCTCTTTCGAGGCAAACCTTTGATCAAGCCATTTTCGGACGTCATCGTAAGAATCAAAGTGCTGCTCAACGACGAAAGCAGGTGGTAGTCGGAAGGGGCCAGGTCTGGTAAATGGCGGAATGGGATAGCACCTTCCATTTCAGTGTCTCCAAGTAGTTTCAAACCGTTTTTGATGTGTGCAATGGTTTAGAACTCTCGAATTATGTGCATTTTTCATCGCCTGTCACAATCCGATGCAGGTTCGACTATCTTTTTTTTCTGGTGAGCAAGATTTCGTATGGGTTTTTACGTCGCTCCATCTGCCTATCATTCAATTCATGCAGCACCTATTTTACGACTTTTTGAGCCTTTCCCATGGTATGAAGACACATGGAAATGTCTGTATGACATCGTCTTAAAGAGCCTGCAATTGATGGTCGTCAACGTTCTTTAGCCAATTTTCACGCTCGAAGCGAGGAAACCAATCTCTGCACTTTGTTTCCGATGAAGCACTGGCGCTTTAGGCCTCCAAAAGCATTCGATAAGATTCAGATGCCGATTTCTTCAAATTGAAACAGAAAAGCAGAGCTTCCCGCATATACTCTTTTTCTGTTGACAGATGTTGCACTCATAAAAAAAAGTATAGCGTGTCCTTGGTATCTTAATACGCTGACTAACGCCATCTATGAGCAAACAGCGGTTTTAAGCGTATACTTTATTAAGAGCCAAACTTAAAATGATCACCTGGTTCCCCTAGTCCCGCTCTTTACTGTTTGGCTACCCCTTCTTGCCGCTTCTTGTTATTTATGTTGAGCATCTACTGTACTTAGCTGTAAAGCACTTGAACATAAACTAGCTTGCAAATTTGATTTGACAAAGTAATTTTGATATGTTAGCCCAGGGAGTTGACAAGAGTATTTCTCATTGTCAAAACTCCTTATGTGAGGTTGCAGCAAACTGTTGCATCTACATTGCAACTAATTACCTTTAATTATGAATTGCTTTCGTAGGCAATTGTCACATACACACACACACATATACACACACTGTATAGAGAAAGCTACAATGTTATTAAGATAAATTTGAACAGCTGACGGACGTTTGTCTTGCCTGTCAAACATGGCGTATGAGTAATGTCGCATTGCAGTCGCTTTTTGTTGCAGTTGTTATTCTGGTTGTTGTTGTTGCTGCTGCACTTGTAGTGCTGGGTATTGTTGATAGTATGTAATATTAGCTTATCGATTCAAGCTGCCACTCAAAATGCTGCTGCTTATGGTCTAAAGTGTCGTTTGAGTGTGTTCTGAATGCCTCAGCTAATTGCACACTTTTTGTTGTTGTCAATTAGCACACTCTTACATACATATACGTATCTGTTACATGACATTAATTGCATTTTAATAGCAGCTTATTTATTTATTTATTTGTATTGTTTGTTTGTCTGTTTGTTTAATTTATCCACGTTCAAAAGCAATGAGTTGGTGTGGCGCCTCCTGTACTATCAACACATTGATGGTTTATGTTTTTTTTTAGCGCCAACTTTCAATTAAATTTTGTTTACATTGATGTATTGCATTTTCTTTGGTAACCACAAGTGTCAATCAGTCAGTCAATTTATCAAACTAGTATACGTTCAATTGTTCAAATTCAATCGATATAGTAGACCATATGAAAAAGCTCAGCATATAGTTTTAAAGAATTTTATGAACTTTAAATGTTTAAATTGATTTCAAGTAAAAAATTTTAAGTTATTGAATAAATTATTTTCTGCACAATGTTTCTTTTAAACACTGTTATGATTGCGTAAAGTTTCTTGACCATTTTTATTGCAAGCAAAGGCATCGTTGAGGGATTCACTGTAGTCGTTTTCGAATGAATGTGATGTTTGAATTGAAATGATTTTTTGATATTTTTAAGTATCAGTAGCAGAAACTTGTAGTTATAGTGTAAACACTGGGCTACCATCAATAATCGACCATCAAGAAAAGCTATTACTCGCTCATCGATATCGATTTATGATAACACGGTCAGTAGACCGTTGTCTCCCTCCTGGCCTTGCCCCATTCCCGCATTAATTAACAGCGCTACATACAATTTTTTTAAATTTTCTAGCTATCGTTGTTATCTGACAAGACAGCTTTTAGTATTGTTAAAACGAAAAAACATAAAGAGAACAAAGGTTACGTGAGAACACAGCTGATTCAATCATGTGACGTCACGCGCTTAGATTCTTTTGAGCTGCCGATTAAAGAATTTGCATCATCTTCTTCTGTTAACATGTTGGTTAACTATTTTGTTTAACAAATTTTTAGCTTAAGGTTATATTTATTTATTTATTTTTGAGCAACTATCTAATACTAAACCGAATATGTACCGAAAAGGGCGAGCTACATGGCCATCGATTCAAAATGCAAATCATTAAACATCTATTATTATTTCTTTAAAATGGTCTTTTTCGCCATGTTGTATCATTAAGGAGTTGTTGGTGGGAGAATTCCGTGTGTTTTATGCGCAGCCTTTTGAATAGACCAACGTTCCGCCGGGATTTAAATTATTGCATGACGGAGTGGTTTTATTCCACTTTTTATTGATTTGCTTTTAATCAAAAGCAATATATCTTTGAAATTCATCACAATCGATCAAATAAAACAACCCTACAATTGACCCATAAAACGCCGGCAGGCGTTCATGTTTATAAATATCCTCGCAACTGCTATGTTAAAAACTTTTCTAGCTACTTATTAGCCAGGCTTAGGGAACATCTCTTGCTTCCGGCCATTTTCAGCGCCTTTGTTAAACTTGGTTAAATGCTGTCAACACTTTGTAACTGTTAAATGCAATTTGTGTGTACTTGTGTGAGTGTGTATCTGTGTATGAGTGTATCTGAGTAAGTGAGTGAGTGCTGCTGGCACTCATGAATATTTATATTGTCATTAAACATGCAAATTACAACTGATTGTACGCAAATAATTTGCGCAATAATTTGAAATTATAATTTAGCTGAAAGCCCCATAAGCACTTCAGCTACAACAACTACAACAAATGCGTGCAAAATCGCGACCTCAAGCTAAAAGGATGACACCAAAATTTCATCTGACAATTTAGCATAAAATCAGCGCCGCACTAAAGCCATGGGTTGTTGGTTGGTTGTGGTACAGTGATAGGGACGAGGGATTGCTGTCACTGGCAACACTGTTTAACAACTAACAACAACTGTAGCCAATTTCAGTCTCAACTGTCCCCCAACATGGGAGGAGCATAGACTAGAATTACATAAATTACATTGTTGGGACAACTTTTTGTTGCAACAAATGCTGCCAGCCAACAATTTGTGCAGCTGTCACACACCCACATACACACAGGACACAGGACCAATCGACCAAGTGAGAGGCGGTTAGTGCTTTACTTGTACCTGACCTGAAGCCACTATAGCTATTGTTGCCGCTTATCTCTAGATGTAGCTGCCACATCAGCTAGTAGCTTGTAGCTGGTAGCTGTTTGGACCTGCCCCACTTGGTTTTATATTGGACATTTTTCCATGCTTGTAACCAACTGATGACACGAAAAACGTTGAACCAACTAATTTTTATCAACTTAAGTGAATTAAAGTTTTAATAACTAGCAGAGTACGACACTCAACCGGGTAACTAGGTAACCAACCAGCCAACCAACCAGGTGGGTCGCTGGCAATGTCAAAGATCGCCAACTGCCACGGCAGCAGCCTTGTAAAAGTTAATTGAAAATCTAACGACATGCATATAGAACTGTACTATCTCATCCCATGCCATACCGTACTACTATACTCTACTCGTATATGGGGCAACAAGCCAAGTTAACTTGCAGCCTTTTGGCAAAGCATTTTGCAGCCCTTTGGCAGCCAACTTAATTACTGCAAACTTTATACCCTCCAACCCAACACCCCCCCAAGCTCTCTCTCTCTCACTCTGTTTATCTTTTTAAATAGTTTCAGTTTAAGCTTTTTTAACGCCAGTCAGCTGACATGACGCTGCCAAAAACAGTAGAAAACCCAATTTGGCCAACTTGCATTCACTTTAATTGCTACGAGTAGAACAAATTAGTTGGTCTTAAGATAAACTTCAGTGGATTGACGTGAAAAGTCGTTACCAGCAAGAAGAAACTGTTTAAAAGAGTGTTGTAAAGTTTTAAAATATATAAATAGAGAATAGATAAAGCAGAGTGAGTTACGCAGTTTTTTAATTAAAAGACTCGCTTTTTTTTTATGATTACTACCAGTTTTTATGTAGATTAGGTTAGTTTAGATTAGGCTACTCAGTTAATAAACCGAGATCACCTGGAGACATTGTGGAGAAGAATGATTTGTAACTACTTGGGTTTAATAGAAGCCCTTTTTTTTGAACGATCGAACTTTTTATCACACTCCTAGCTCTTATAATCTTCGAAAAGCAGCTGCCCTGGACAGATAATATGGAGTATCGATTTTTTTCGCTCTGCTGGTTACTTAGGGGCTTTTACCCCATTAACTTTAGGATATATTGGTCACAAGCCTACATCGTAACAGTTTTGTGCCCAAAGAAAAATATTTTGTTGTAATCCAATTAGCAATGCAACCTACGATTGGAGTCCCTAAATATGACTCTTAGTATGGCCTGGGTTTCGTAAAGTAGTGGGTCGCCAATATAAGGCGAGTGTTGTGCATAACGTTTGAGGCCCACCCCATGAAAAACATAGAAAAATACTCAAAGACGTATCCCACGAAAGTTGACGACATCCGCAAGTGCATAAAGGACTATAAAATATATTACTCTTGGCTTATTCTGATTTTCCAGCTCATTTTATTATTTCACAAGACGTAAACCCATTTGTCCCGCCCTTAAAGACAAAACATTACAGCTCTGCTATTAAAGTTAATTGCATCACGAGAACCCAGACTATGCTGATACGAGTAACAAAGATAACAGATCCCACTCTGACCAGGCTATGCTCTGCACGTGTTGCTGCCCAGCCAGACGGACCAACCATAAATATTCATTTCAAGCAATTCCATGGTGACAAAATGTTGCCAGTTTAATTTATTATCAACAGCCTTTGTGCTACCAACAACAACAAGAATAAGAATAACAGAAAGCAAAGAGGTTTTTTATTTGCTTACCCATAGTCGAAGGAGTCTCGTGGCCTGGGTAAGGAAAAGCAAAACAAGAAGAAGTAGCATTCGGGTCGGTTGGCCATAGCAAAACATTTCATTAGTTCAATTAGTTGCCGAGTCGGTTGGCCTGGTAGCCACTGAGCGGTGGGCACTATAAGTGACCAGGTGCACAATAGATAGACACCCAAGCAGAGCTGCTAGAGGGTAGTTTGTAAGAACAGAAGCAAAGGCTGAGGCAGCTTTTTAAACGATGATTAGTGGCTTTAATGTCAGCTGCAGGGTAAATAGAATCCTACAAAGTGAAATACAAGACAAACTCTGGTTTACTTTAGCCCTAGCCAGCAATAAAATGCAAATTTATGATGATTGGCAGCGTAGGGGTAGTGAAAGTTGGGTCTGGAGCTGAGTCCAAAGCAAAGCAAACTAACAATGTACCATGATGATGGCACTTAACAGAGATACATACAGTTAGATGAACTACAAGTGACCGCTGGGAAATTATAAACTTGCGCTGAACAATTGTCGGGTATAAAAAATTGAAGAAGGGTCAGCCGGAGACTGAGAACGAAGTTGACAAATTAAATATTTAATGACTGAATGAGCTATGGACAGCTGATAAGCAATATTTCTAGAAGAGATCTAAAATGTTATGCCATACAATGCCAGCTTTATTAAACTTATTCCTTGAGTACTTGCCAAAGTTCCCTTCACCGTATAGTGTTGAGTAACCGTCACCACAAAACACGCTAATATGTCCGATAGGAAAAACTGTCAGACTACTGTCTCTGTCTCTGCAACTGTCAGCTACGACGTTCCGTTGTAACTAACCTAATTATCTTGTGGAAGATGTGGCTACCAAGCGACATGGCACAAAACCACAAGACCCCATTGTCTGCCAACAGGCAGGTGAGTGTGGCACGCGTAATGAAAACTTTGTTAGACCAAAGTGAACTGCACAAAGCAGAAATAGCAACAGTAGCAGGAAAAAAGAAAAGTAGGGAGTGCAAAGCGTGAAAAACGAAGGAAAAACTGTCGGCACGATAGTGCAAACTGAGTAGCACTCAATGGTGTAAAGTGTGTAGAGTGTGCAACAGCGCAAGGACGTGGCGACAACGTGAAATTAGTTGAGCACGCTTGCAATGTAAAACCCCGGAATTAGCCTAGAGCGGCAGGGGTGCCAAATGGCGCAGTATGGGGTTTGGAGACAGAAAAGGAAGCCTGGATTGTGAGTGACCACTAAATTGCCAGATAGGGCCAACTATACAGCAGCACGAACGATGCGATGCTGATCAAATTAAGAGCATGTGGCTATGTGGCGCCATCTAGGGGCTGCGCTTTAATAGCTGCCCGCTGCCATTTTGTATTTTGTATAGCATACTTTTAGTCAGCTGAACAAATTGCTTAAGCAGCAAGCCGCTGCTGCTGACTGCAGCTGCCTAATTGCTTGACAGGACAACTTGTTAAAGGCAAACTTTACAACACTGTGTTGTTGTAGTTGTAGATGTTCTCGGGACAGCAACAATTGTCGCGCGCTTAAAACTTTTCAAAATTTGGCGAAAACTGCAAAGAATGGGGATTTTTGTTGTTATACATTTTATAAAAGTCATGCTGCAAATAAATTTTATAAAATGTGCGCTGACAATATTTTCTAGCAAAACTAAGTTGTAGCAATAGTGAGCGAGTGACAGTGCAACAAAATGGCGACCAAGCTATAACTGTGCAACTGTGTCGCGTTACAAATGAGTTCAATTGAAAGTTTAACCCTTAGCAGACAGTTGAAAAATGATCCTATACCATTTAACTTCAAAAAGTAAACAAGTAGTAGTAGTGTCTATAACATGGCAAAGCTTATTTTTGATAAATGGCTCAAGGAAACCGCCTACAATTCCAAACGACACGCCTCAATGACTTTTCCCATTAAGCTGCACAGTGTTCGAAAAGCGCCAAAGAAATGCAACTAACAAACTATAACTATGGCTAAACATGTGTAAAGAACCGAAGCTTAAGTTCTTAAAAAAATTTAAAAAAAAAAGTAAACAGCCAAACAGTTGCATGTTGGTAAAGCAAAAGTTTTTTGCTTCCCATTTTTTGTGGCAAGCCGCATTGACTTTGACTTCAACAACAACAACAACAACAACAACAAAGACTGCCACTGCAATTTGCAACAGTTCTCACAAATGGGCAGAGAAGGTAACTCAGTATCACTCGTATTTCATTACTCGAACTGGTATTAAGTGGCAAACTTTTGTATTTAAGAACTTTGAGCAGCAGCAAAACTCGTACAAATGAAACTTTCTTAAAAATAAAAGCAAAACAAAAACAGAAAAAACACGGAAAAGAAAACAATGAAATAAGTATTCAACAACCACAGCAGTAACTTGCAACACTTGACTTAAATGCACTTTTCCACACTGTTGTGGGAGGAAGAAGAAAATGACAACAGCTGAGTGAAAACCATTCGAACGAGTTATTTGCTCATAAAATAATAATAAATAACGAAAAGCCAAAACTTTACATATTTCCATGCATTTTTGATTGGACTTAATTAGCGTTGCCAAAATGAACTTGAAAATGCAAGCAACGGTAAAAGTTTTTCGTTTTTCCGGGCATTATAATGGAATGGATTAAAATGAAAAGCATACAATGTGGAAAAACTTTGTTAGCTGTTTGTTGCTTTGCGAGGCTTTTAATTAATTGACTTGACTTGACTTGACCAGCTGCTCTCGCATTTGGCCATAAGTATGCAATGAAATTCATGCACTGAATGAAAAAACCGAGCACTTTTGGGGAAACTTTAATAAGTTCACAAGGTAATTCACTGAAATTATGCAAATTGCATTTTCATGACTTTTTTGGATTTCATTTCCGATAAATGTCACTTCGAGAAATCGGAGTGGAAGCGAAGTTCAGAACAGGCGTGTACGTTTGATTTAAGAGCTAAAGCAGATACAGTCCATAGTTAAATTAGTTTTTCCTGTACCTTACTGGCTCAACTGTAATATTTTTGTTTCGAACGTACCACGATGCTCCAGTAATGGTTTTCAGGATAATTCAAAATGTATCTCTACCATAAAGCCACAATAGCTTTTCGAACGCAGTTGTCAATTTCCGAGCGAGGCTTTTCGCTCAGTGTATTAATAGAGCATAAGCTCTGCAGAGGGTGTGACTGCTTCATGCTTCGTACGTAATTTCCAACAGCTAACAAGACAATTACCATAATTACTTTGTCGCTGCCGTCTACTTCTTGGCCATTACCATTACCATCAGCTACAGAGCCATAAAAATTGATCAAGATACGGCTATTGGCCATATTGAATGTGCCAAGGCGAGTCCGGCCATAGCCAAAGCAGGCACGGAGTAATTTCAAGACCCACAATTGGCCACACCTCGTTGATTTCCTTGTTTTCTCTCTTACTCTCTTATTCACTTCTGCCTCTGGTCAGCTTGCCAAAAATGCAAAATCATGCATGTGATTGCCGTTTGCTCTTTGGTCTCCGTGCAAAAGTAAAAAGTGCACAGTTTTTCATACGTTTTGACGTCACATTAAAGGTGGCTACCACTATTTGGCCAGTAGCCAAGAACCAAAAGATACTGTCATGTAATGCAATGCAATGTTGCACTTTGGCCAAATTACATTTTCAATTTGTCAGTGCCAGCGGAAACGGCCGCAGCAACTTGCTGAGCTGAATGTCCATCAGCCTAGGACCAAACTATAGAGCCAGCGGCAAATTAAGTTTCGCGACACGTAAATGCAATTCTGATACGTTTTCATTGCATTGACCATATCATCAACTCTTGGATGTATGTGTGTGTGTCCAATGAAAGTTCGGAGTGAGTTCTGCAGGCGGAGAACTACTCCGAAGAAAATTTGTAGCAAAATTTCTCAGTTCGATGCTGTTCAAGCAGTTACCTTAGATTGGGCTCAAACCAAAGCGTTTATCAGTTTTAATATAAAAATCAATTTAATAGCAATAGGACAGCCTTACTCACTAAAAATTGGCAATGAGCTCCCAAATTGCAAGACTAAATTAACTAATCCAAGCAAAAGATTTGGCGACATACTATGGCAGGTATTAGGCTACTACAAAGGCTATTAGGACAAAAGTCCAAAAGGAAAAGTTTAGGGACCATTAAATTATTTTAAACAATAGCTGAAGGCCCTAGCAGCCATGGCTTACTATTGAAAGCTAGCTTATGGTTTTTAAGTGTGGGCAAATTTTGTGTAAGTAAATAAATTATTTCTCGTCGTCATACCCGTCATTATTTTTTCTGCTGGGTACCGTGGCCGCTAGGTGGCGCTAACAAGTTACATCGCTAGATGGCGCAAGCAAGTTGGTAAATATTAGCGTGTTCAATCTCTTTTACGTGCTGGTAATAATAATATACTATAAGCTCAATCTGAAAGATAGTGCTGGCTGATTCGTCATTAAGTCAATAACATGGCAGACGACCCAAAAAAAATTCCATATCGAAGAAATTCTCATAGTATTAGTCAAAAAGAAGTTCAAAAGCTGACTTGCACATAGTTTCTAAAAGAGAGTAAAAAAGCTTAAAAAAGTAACTAAAAAAAAAAAAAATTTCGAAATACACCTTGAGCCAAAGCCCAATTTGAGATTTGAAAATCTTCTTCTTCTTTTTTGATCCTGAAGTACCTACTGTCTATTTAGATTTGAATCTTTAGTGCTCTCCATGCTGTTGCATAATTTATGACCCTTGTATGTGGCATCGACAACTTATCCAGCATGTTAGTCGGAACTTGTGTATAATTTCCAAGCTGTGCCTTCCAAGTGCATGAATATTAACTGCAAGTGGCTTTTGGCTGCTTTGCATCTTATGAAAGCAGCATCATCTGCAGCATCTGTCGCCATCATCTCCATGTCTAGTCCGTGTTCCGTGTTCGTTGGCCACATTTTTATTATGTGACATGTGAAAATTTCAAGCTCCGTGCTCGGGGCTCGACAATTTGCCGCTGACTTTGGCAACATCTCGTATCTGTGTCCTGCCGTCCGTTTTCCTTATTTTGAGCCGTCTTAAGCGCCTGCTTAGTTATGCATACGTGTTGGTTATGTTAGTTCTGCCTGCGTTAAAGTTTTTGGCAAGATTTTGCATACTTGACGAAAAAAGTGTTTACAAATTGTCAGTCCTGCCCATTGAATACTGTATTATGTGGCATGCATTGCTGTGTGGGTAAAAAGCCGTGGCACAAGCCACGAAAAGCTGCCACAAAAACGTATACAGAGAGAGAACAATGAATGGCAAGGACTTAGCAAGATCATCTGCCACTAGCCTGGAGCCAGCAACCGGTAGCTCTAAAGCCAGCAGGTAACACGGGTAATTTGCTTAAGCTCAGAAAGCAGAAAATAACATTTTGCGCACAAGTTCACACGCACAATGACAACTGGGCGGGTGGACTACGGACTAAGGTCCCTCGGCTATGCCTTATCACAGAAGCCGTTCTCACGGGCACCCAACACACGAAAAAAAACCCCCCTCACTGACTGACAAACGGCTGGCTGACAGTTTGGGTACTGCTGTCAGCCCAGTGACGCAGCAGCAACAGGAGCAGCTTCCAGCAGTAAATGCTCAAAATGTGTTACCAAAAAATAACACATAAAAAGAGAGAGAAAATTCATGACCAACAGTTTGTAAAACAAAATAACATAAAACATAAAGCAAACAAGTTAAATGATGGGAACACCGATTAAGGAATACCTCACATGCAGTTTCATAGAAAGCAAGGTGATCTATTTCACTCCGAAAAAACATTCGATGTAGTAGTTCATACAGAACCCTCACGGATCCATCAGCTGCTTGTTTGGATTGTCAGCTACCCCATCCCATGCTCTTCAGCGTAAAGTGAAATATCTTGTCTCTCTAGCCAATATTCTATCTCTAGTGCTAATAACTAATTGCTTCTAGGTTAAAAATCGAGTGAATATATATATATACAATTTTTTTTTTTTGTTAAAATCTATAACATTCAAAGTTTTTAATCGCCTTGAAAATATTTTTAACTCCAAAATTTCTCATTCGGTTTTAATTATTTCTACAAACCCGAAATACCTGATTACAAGGTATTTAAAACTAAACTCTGACGATATGTCATATGTGTAAAAGTGTTTGTAGAGTACGTGTTTTTGGATGTAGTAAAAAATTCATGCTAAATGTTGTCAATTAGTAAGACATAAAAAGTGATGATGATCGAGTGACAAGACATTATTTTAATGGCCAGCAGAAAAACTGTTGGCCATTTAATTGGGCTTATGACAAATGTGTTCGGATAAAGCTTTAAAGAGTAACCGTTTATCCAACTACACAGTGGTAATATGTAGAATTATCTGATGGCCTTGCAACTAAATGCTCAACAGTTTGTTTGCCAACAACAGCAACAAAAACAAACTAAAAGAAAAAAAAAAATAGAAAAAAGATATGGGACCACAGACCAAGCGCACTTAAGCTCCGCGCTTTGTGGGCCACTCAATGTTGTCACTCCTAAGACCACAACCCGCACACACACTCGAGCACGAGCATACATTGTGGAGCAGAAGTGAGAGACTCCAATTCAGTATGGCAACAATCATGGAAACATGGAAATGTTGGGCCAAAGCCGGAGCAGAGGACACAGTCCATAAATTTTGCAACAAAAAGTCAGTTACAAAGAAGTGCCAACATTTTGCTTTGTTTTTACTCATTTGCTCTATCTCTGTTGTAGTATGTGTTATGATGAGCCCCACACACACACATTCTCAAACACTCACTTCCCTGCAGGAAAAATTTCAGTTCTGAACTGGTTCCCAAGCACACCAATCGTGTAAGTAGTGACAGGAATAGACTGCAGGCAGATTGAAAGTCTGCTCCAAGGGGAAATTATGGGTTCTCTCTTATAGATACTAGAGTCAGGGTAGTATGTTTGTTAATTCTCACTTCAACGATTGGGTATAATTCCGAGCTGATATCAAACTAGTTTAGTACTCCAATCGTGTAACTAGTGAAAGAACTAGAAAGCAGGCAGATTGGGAGTCTGCCCTAAGGTGTAACCGGAAATTATGGGTATCATCTTTCCTATCCTCCTTTTTTAACTTTCTTATGGGATTTTCGGCCACTCACCAATTAGTTCTATCTGAACGACTAGTATGATTGTTCATTGTTACTTCGAAGATTGAATACGATTCCGAACTAGTAGCAAACTAGTTTAGCTGGGTATGGAATAATAAAAGTCACTACTTTTCTGTAAATAAAACAGTTCAGCAGCTACTGCTGGCAAGCCACTGTTTACTGCTTATAAATTAGACCAACTTATTTTGTAAAAAAACAAACATTTAAATTATAGTTTATTTTTAAAATATTTGTAAAGATGTTGTAGATAAAAAAAAAAATATTTTAATCACCAACGGCTTTTTAGTCATTATTTATTTTTCTTAAAAAACTGAAAACTAAAAAAATATATTATATTTTGAACTAAACAACTTTAAGCGACCAAAGTCTTTCTTTTGTCCATTCTCTTTTGAACCCGTCCCAAACTAGTTATATTAGGTGTAGTGTAGGTCGTTCATATGACGACAAATTCTTACATGGGTTGCTTGCACTCTCACACACACACACACATAACCCCTTAGCCTGGCTATATGCAACACTGTTGCCAACAGCGACATTATGCTCGCCGGGCGTGACTAACATGCACATGTTCAACTATGCTAGAAAACGATTTGTGAAAACTCCCCAACCCCAGTGCTAGGTGCTGCTTTAAAGTTGTTTGCCGCAACTTGCAAACTTTTCCTTCAACTTGCCATTTGATTTTTGCATTTTCTCATTGCAGCAACAACAGTTACAACAAAACCAACAACATGGCCAAAGATCTAAGCACGCTCGGCTGGGATTACCTAATGTTCGTGTTATTCATAGCAATAACCGTCTTGGGACCACTTTGGACGCGAATTTTCGGCAAGCGTAAGGAACGCAGTAAGGCAGATTACGTATTCGCCACCGGCGGTGTTTCAATTGTGGCCGTCATGATATCCATAGCACGTGGCACGCTCGGCGTGCGCTCTGTTCTAGGTGAGTAGCAAATTTGGCATATAATTTGAACTTAGTGAGAAAATCACCTTGGCTTAAACAGGTTATCCCAGTGAGCTGTACTATCGCGGTTCAGCTATGTGGGAGATAATTTATGGCATGATGACCGCCTATCCCATTGTGTGCTTTATTTTTGTACCAGTCTATTTTAATCTGGGCGTAACTTCAGTTTACCAGTATATTGATCTCAGGTAAGTGGCAATTTATCCGAACGATTTAAGCTTGGTGTACAGCAGTCATAGAAGGTCTAGATTTTTGACAAACAAAATAATTGTACAGGCGATTTTAACTAGGACGGTTTGATTGACTTAAATCTTTTTAATTGATTTGAAAATAGACAGCACCTCTAGAATTCTGATAAATGTTTACTAGCTATACATGTTTAGGAAAAAGGGTTCGTCTCGATAATCTCAAGATATCTGATTAGATTTTTAATAAATTTGTACTCAATTATCTGCATAAAAAAAAGTCGTATCAATATTTTTCTTACTTCGATCCTGCTTTGTCAATGAAAACTTCAAGTGTAATGTTTCCATTTTCCAAAACTGAATAATTTTGAGAAAGGCAGATCTTTTAAACTGCATGTCAAATCTTTCCGCTTCATTTTTTTAAACACTAAAACCTAAGAATATTGCAATGCCTTAAAACAAAAAAATGTCAACTTGTAAACTGTTCGAGCTCAGCATTTCTTTTAATTCTGCAAGTTAGTTTCAGCGAATGTTTCCTTCTCTTGTCACTTCCTATGCACACAATTTTATTCTTCATTAAGAAAGCCAAATGAGACTAAGCAAAGCCATGGGCAACGTGTACTGCTCCTGGCATGAGCTGCTTCTTGGCCAAATAAATTTGAATTACATTTTAAGTACGATTACAAAAAAAAAAAATGAACAAGTCAGCGACAAAGTAAAGTAGAAATAAAAGTAACAGCCAAAGCAGAAACAAAACAAAAAATCTATATATACAATAGTATATATATATTTATAGCTGTACGTGTGTATGTATAGACTTGTCAGCCAGCTTCATTGAGAGCCAGTTGCCTGAAGTGGAATCAACTCGATTCAGCCGCGCAAGTTGCCGCCTTGACGCAGGCAAAGCCTAATTGTTTTTTAAGTTCGAAATTAGTTAACAAATTTGTTATCAAATGTTTGCAGATTCAACGACAAAATTCAATTAATTGCAAAAACTGACAAATGAGCAGCGCACAGTTGGGGGGGCAGCAAGCTGTTCAGCAGTGGGAGTGGCGCGAGTCTTGGACATAATTTGATTCAAATTTAATTGGCATGTGCTGGGTTGGGCAACTGTAACTGAAGCTGTGCCAAATTGAGAAATTATTTAAATTTCGTATGCGACGTAATTGAAATGAGCTTGTCATTATGGCCAGCTTATAAAATAATGTTGCCTACATTTGGGCGCTAGTCAAACAGTGCCACAACCTAAGGCGCCTCAGGATTTTGGGAAATTTCCATATTTTGCGCATACTTATCAGGCGCTATTTCAAGCCTTTTGGTGTTCCAAATTTATGCCGTAGTAGTTCAAGAAATACGATTCATTGACTGCCAGACGGCTCTCACGCTACACATGTAGCACTTAAGCTAATTGAATAAGGCTGGGTGTCAGTGGCCAGTCGTTCAGTTTCCGTTCGGACAGGTCCAGCCAGTTGCTGTTTTTCAACCAGTCAGCCATCAATCTTAGTCACGGCTACAAGACTTTGTTGCGATTTCGTACAAGTCGTAAACATATGCAACAGCAACACCAACAACAACAACAAGAACATAAACAACAATGGCAATTTCATTTGCGATTTAGTTAAATGGCAAACAAATGATAACAAACACATGCGCTTCATAGGCGCTTGTGGTTTGAGATAAAAAAGTTTGCCAAAAGTGGCAGCACCCCTGCTTGATTTGAGAACCCATGTCAACCAAGTAGCTAAAAATTGTACAAATTTTAAGCCTCATTGTTGCTTGTCATCACAACTGGCACTCGCGACATGTTTATGCATACAACTTTATCAAAATCGCTTGGTGTGGGGAAGGGGAGGTCGAGGAAGCAGCACGGCCGATAAGTGAATCTACCATAAACAGGCACGACATGTGGCCAAAAACAAGAAGAATACCAAAAATTATTACGTATACGCAGCGTTGTTTTAGGATGAGTGTAGACGACAAATCCTTGACACAAAGTCAACATACTAGAAGAGAATTCATGAAAAACAAAAGATGTTCACACACACTGACACACACACTCACAGTCCCACAAATATGCACAGCTTCCAACACGCTCAGAAACAGACTGTTGACAAATTGTATGACAATTCGTTTGTGTCATAATGTTTATAAATAGCGCGTGTTGTTGCTGTCAGCCATCACGCAACGCGGCGGGTTGTGTCACACTCTCTGTATCCCAAAAGTTGCAAAACAAAAGTCCGCACACAGAGACACACACGCACACACTCGTAGAGAGACACACACTTGTCATACTGAAAGCATTGGTCGCTTGACTGTCGCAACTGACGTTTGCCATTCAACACTCATTCACAAACATTCACTTAGACACGAACACGAACACTCACTATGGGAAATTCAGAAATAGGCTCTTGAAAATTCCATAAAAAACAAAGCCCATCCAGTATTCTATTGTTTAAGCTGTGGTCCGAGGCTGGTCTCGAAACTGTCAAAAAAATTATTTTTTCCCATATGTGCACAAAAATTTTAACTACTCTAATCGCGTGCTCACGACCCAAAATAGATCAACGAACAACGTGAGTGAAGATTTTAAGTCAAATGCAAGCAATGGACCAGACAAGCCTTTAGTATGAAGTGTCTCCGACAATTTTTATACGCTTCCACTAAGGCTGATTGACGTGGCCAAACTAATCCTCTTAAATATTAGTCTTTACCTCTGCTTAACTTGGTCTTAGCGTCTGCTTTTCGACATCCCACCCAAAAACACCTTTACGTTGTACAATTTCGAAATTCATCGAAAAATGTTGATAATTTGCCCACTGTGCCGTGGTTCAAGTGTTATCTGTTTTATGTGCACCCTTAGCTCATATAAATTTGCTGGCTTTCTTTTTGATTTGCCATTCGGACACATTTTTTGGCCTTTACGGGTTATACGGGTGCATTGAGTTAGCTTCAGGGGCGTTGTTCTGGCCAAGTTCAATGGTCAAGTCAGACGCTAGTTTCCAAAGGCTAACTAAAGTGATAGCAATCCGAACCGCCTCATGTCAAAGCCAATTAATGTTAGAAGGATATATACGAGGCAAACAAAAAGCAATTAAATCCAAATTGATATGTTTACCATGAACCAGGCTAAAACATGTTACCAGCTTACTTACCTGCTGCAAGTGGTGACAACTATTTGCACTTAACGACATGTTACCAATATACAAAGAAAGCGTCGTCAGCGGGTTTTAGCCCAAAGTGCGCGCACTTGTAAGTGCATTTAAATTTCTGCTACAATATTTACGAGTACAAGAGCCAGACGAAGTGCTGGCAAAGGAGATTGGCTAGGGGGATGAGGGTGCGCCACTGGGAAACTGGGCAAATAAATAAAAAGCAAAAAAAAAAAACCGAAAAAAGGGCAACATGCACGCATAAATAAAGACGCCCTCACATGGTGGCAAAGTAAACACAAATACGTGAAGTGGTTGGGGAAACGTTGGTTGCGGCGTGGATGGGGGACTGAGTGGCAGCGTGATTTGCAATTCAAAGACAACAAAGTTGTTAAGAGAAACACGTTTTTGGCACAAACAGCGTCGCTACTCCTCTCTCACGATCTCTCACCCGCTGCCAATGTGTTCCATGAAAAACTGATTCAAGCTGGTGGCATGTGTCAAGTAGGAGATGGCAACCTTTTAGTCAGTTTGTAGCTGCATATAGGGCTGGCTTTTATTGCTCACTTCACCTTACAACCCACACCTTAGTCACATGCCTGATTATGTTTATTTATGCCAATCAAAGGACGCTGTTCGGCCTGGTACGCCTAGTGGGCGTCCTTTGATAACGAAATTAACTTGGCCCAATGCTTCGCTCCGAAATCCCACTGCAACGATTAGACACAGGAGTCACCAGTCCGGCGCCAAACAAAACACACTCTTTGTTTTATAGTATTAAATTAGCCACTAATTTGGTGGCCTTTTGTTTTATTTCAATCAGCCTGAGAATTTATGATTTATGTGTGCGGAACTTACACACGCACACACACGCACAACTTTATATACACATTATGATAAATGATGTGCGGACCCGTGAATTAGCAGAGCAGACAATCCCTATTAAACGCCCTCTGTAGCCAGTCAATGTCACGAATGACAATGGCCAGTGTCAGCCAATGCAGCGAAATGTCTATGCACTTAATAATGGCTAAGGGGCAGTTACATAGGCGTGGCGGGGTCTGGGTCTGGAATCGGGTCTGGGTCTGAAACTGTTGGTCGTTGGCGCTACAACGACTTGACCTTCGTTCAAACTGCTTGTTGCCTGCTGGCATTGCGGCACTGCAATTATTGCATACTTTGAGGCACTTACATTTAATTTGAAGTTATTAAACGCAGTGCGCGAGGACGTAGACCAAGTTAAACCAAGTCAACTGGTGGATGCCATTGTGTGACACTTAATAGACTATGCTGCAACAACGATAAAGCCAACAAAGACTGCAAAAAAAAAATGGGGGGCAGCAATAGTTGGGTTAGTCCGACTATAACCTACACTTTAGCCAACACAGATTTAGTTATATTTTTAAAATAAGTTTAAAAAGTATAGAAAAAGCTACGCGACGAAGAGTTTGTATATAAACACTGGAAAACTATTATGCGAAGCCGAGGGATACCTTTTCAAATAAGTCAATAGATTACATTCAAATGCTTATGTGCTTTTGAATCCAAAAAGAGTTAAGGCACTCGAAATTTAAAACATACGAATTTATTCTAAGAATATCTGAAAAAAGTTAAGAGAAGATTATAGAAAGAACCCCATCCCCTTAAAACTGCACCAATGTTTCACTTACGTTGCTATATACTCAAAACAATCCACAAATAGATTGCAATGCTAACCTATTTATTTAAGTACGCCCTAAATTCTCTGTGTAGCAATGAAAAAATGTTCGCAACAAATTACGTTTTTTGGGAAAACTGGGTGCAAGGGGTACTTCAAACCTTTTTTACCGAGGGATATAAGTTTTAACTTTTGTGCCAAAAATTGACTGCAAATGATGATTTCATGATCAACGCTGATATAGTCTTCGGATATTTCTCGATAAATACTTTCTCTATATGCTGTTCAGTACACTTTTTTGCACTAACTTAATGTACCTCTTAGCCTTCTGCTATAGGGTATTGCATGGGCGGACATAGCTGACTGGCGAACTAGTAAATCAATTAAATTAAAACAATGGCTAGAGGGAAAAGAGTAAGGCAAAGGCAAAGCCACAGCTATGCGCTCAATCAATTGACATAAGCGTCAGCCTTAGGTCATTACTCACACACACACAGATACACACCGACACACACAAAGACATCGCACTTATTGTGATGAACACAATGTTAACAGGCTGAATGAGAGAGAGAAACAAATGCTTCATACACTAGAAATAAAATGAAATGCAGGCAAAATAAAATCCAAAGCCTAAAACAGAAACAAAAACAAAAACGAAAACAATAAATCCCATAAATCATATTAAATTGACATATCAAGCTAAAATTGACCGCAAGCAAATGCCGGCCACTTGGTCATCAGGAGCAGCGGCACTCATACATTGTCAACACAAATATTTGTATGTGCGTGTGTGCATGTTTATATACGGCAGTTGTCAGAATAAAGTCGCGATTTCACTGGAGTCCTTAAAACATTGCCAGCAAGAAAAAGTGTCCTGTGGCCCATTGTCAAAGCCCCCAAAGCCCGTACAGTCGGAGGACAGTTATTTTCCATTAATCTTTGGTTCCACACGGCAATATCTTGAACTATGGGTGGAAAAAACGGTGGCCGTTTGTTACTGAAACATTTTGAAAGTTCAATTAAAAGAGCCAGGTCCAGGTGGGGAACCTGCACCTTATTAACCCTGCCTATGTTGCAGTACAACGTATCTACAATAGAGTGGCCGCCTCTAGTATGGCAAATGTTCAAACCAACGATAACAATAAACTCACCGCCAAAAAAGTTTTCATTTTACCTGCATATAGCAACTGTAACATTTAAAGACGCACTGAAATTATTTGATGGGCCCGAAAAAAGATCAAAGATCAAATATTTTACCTTTTTAATTTTTGACTGTATTAAATATATTATGGAGCCTACCTAAGTAAATTTGATAGGCTTGAATTCTACACCTATCAGGATCATGGTCCTTTTTTTTTTTGTAAAAACACAGGCATGTGGACATTCGATTTACATTATTTCATGGCCATAATGCCCATAACATGTGACAACCAAACGTGTTTCATTATCGTTCTGCCTTGCTTTTAGTTATCCCCTGTAGAAGGATAATAAATAAAAGTCATGCAGAATTACTTTCTGAAGTAGTCGTCCAATTTATCATCGTTTATTTTTCTCTCCATAATATGTCATCATCGTCATAATTTATTTTTCTATTAAATATGGCCGCTAGATGGCGCTAGTGTCAAAGCCACGGGTTTTTTTTTCTTACAAACATCCATTGAAGCCTACTCGCTTATCAACATATACAAATTCCTTGCAAATAGTTTTTTTATACAATTAAAAATTTCTAGCTTATCGCTATTTGTTATCACGAAATGAGCGAACTGCATAAACATATTATATATAGTGTGCGTATAGAAGAGGGAGATAGGTCATGTTTACCAAGGCACTAGGAATAACATTTCTTTATCAATTTCCGTTACAAGCACAGCAACAACTTGAAAAAACAACAGCAAAATAACAACGGGAATGTGCAAATGCCAAAATAAATGTTATACACTGCTGTTGCTCTTAGCCCTTAGCCCCACTCGGAGTCTCTTATTGGGTTGGGTGCTTTATATGCCATACTTATATTTATACAAAAACAAGAGTATGTTTTATGTTTTTGCTGCCCCGCCCGAACAGTTTATGGACAGCCAGAGATGCCAGAGACGCCAATCAAAGTGTCCTCATCGCCATCAAGTCAATCTACACCACACTGATGTACTTTGCCCATGCCAATCATTACTACCCACAAACGAATCTGTGCGCTCGATTGCCTGAAAGTATATTACCTTATTTTACCTCATAGCATTGTAATTGAACAACTGCGTCCTGGCTGCCTGAGTTATGCCACGATGTGTTGCACGACAATGTTAAGGTGACGCATGTCACCTTCAGAGCATCAGAGCGTCAGCAGAGCAGTCAGTGGTAAAGTGCCAGCTCATTATACAGATGTTGGCCACACGATTCAATATTGAAATATCAAACAGAGAAAATATGTATACCATGTAAAGAATATATTGAGGCGTTTGTAATGTGAGACCAAATGAGCATGAGGGTCTGGCCACACAATGAAAAGTGCAAATATATTCTTGCATGTGGGTGTAATGGCAGTGTGTAAGTGTTTGTGAGTGTATTTACAATACTTATTGATTTACGCATCTTGTAATTTGCATGCGATCGATGTGGCGTATGCGTGATTTTTAATATTAATAATGGCAAGGCGTTTGCATGCAAGCAGCACTTTTTAAATTATGTCAATATATATGTACAAGCGATTACAGAGGATTTTCTTTTGTCAAAGGCATCTACTGGACCAAATAAAGCCAAGCAGATCAACTTGCCCATGGCATGTCATTTTCAACTTAATTTATGTGCCGTATGCGTCACCTGCTACATCTAAACCAGAGAGCTGTCCCATCATTCAATGCACAACATGCAGATAAGCTACAACCTGATGACAGCACAGACTGATAAATATTTTCTCTTGATAATTAATCATCTTGTGATTCATCAATATACGCAGCATGCATAGAATTGTCGGATTTTCTGAGAATTTTGACCTAGACTAACTTTCAACCCAAAAGTGCGCCATTAAATGCCAACACAGTAGAGGGTACAAATAAAGTGCTACAAAATTTGCGCTCAAATGTATGCTATAAAATTCTTATGCTCAACTCAAATGCAAAGTCAACGAGTCACTTGAATATAATTTTATGCGAAATGTCACACACACTCGCTCACATACGCAGCGCCCTTTTGGAAATATAAAAAACAAAATGAAGTTAGTCTGTGTCGTGGCTCTGCTCCATTTTAGCTCTGTGTGCGTGGCACTTTACTTTAATGATGTTTACATCCACGCATACCCACACACAAACGCATACTAAACGATCATTAGGTTGCCCGTTATGGGAGACGCCTCCTCCCCCACACCTCCCTCCACACATACTCATTTTACAACACATTAACACAGAAATTTTTACAACCACACCAAGTTACTGAATCCGAGTTCGAAAGCAACCCAAGACACTGCTGTGCGGCTTTTGCCATAAACCCACAAAACTATAAAAACAATCAAACCAAGGTACAAGCTCTAAATTTTGTTATATCGTTTGGGCTGTTGTTGTTTTTGTATAGGAAGCCCTTTTTTCGTCGTAAATTTTGCGCGGCCGCAACAAGAACTGTAAATGTGGCCATTGTTTCCCTATTTTTGGGTAGTTTTATGGTGTTCAAACACATCGCTACCAAGTTTATGCCAAAAGCTTTAGTTTTCAATCGTGATTTGCATTAGTGTTGCCACACTTAAGCCGTCTGTAATTATCTGGCAACACTTGCAAATGTCTTATATCCGATTCACACAGGCGCCGCAAGATGGCGCCCTTTCCATAGCAGCCTGCCCATATTCATAACACATGTTGAAAAGATTTTTTAATTATTATTTGATTTTTTGGCGCTAAGTGGAATATTATATGGGAGTCACATTTGAAGTTTTAACCTCGTCGATTTCATTGATTTTTTTTATTTAAAAATAAGTTATGATCTGCCCTAGGACATAGTTGAGATAAAAAATGGTTGCCAGATTCGTATAAATCAGTTGTGTTTTGTTAAAATATATCTAATTTGATCACCTTAGTATGTACACAACTATAATGCATTTGGCGTATATATTGTGTTTTTAATAGACTTAAAAGAGTAATAGGGTGGGCCGACCTAGTAATTGGTGTTTGCTATAAAATGCTTATTTAAAATCGCCTCAACTTGTCCGATATACCAAAATGAAGCTAAAGCTTTTCCGCAACTTTCTAGAGCTTTTGATTTCTTCTGACCATTATTCATTTTTGAGCCATTTTTCAAAAGAGAAAATTTTTGAAATTTTCAAAAATGGTGGGGTAAGCTTGACCGCCTATTTTTTTTGGCTGATTTAGCACTAATATGATCGAAATTTAATGTTTTCGATAATAAATTAAAAGAGCATGTTATTGTTTCACAAAACTGAATATATTTATTAAAAAACAACGTTAGAACATATAAATCGAAATGAAAAATGAAAGAAGATTGGATTGAATAGCTAAGTAAGTAATCAGAGTTATTTGAATTTCTGGCCAAATAGCTTACTGGCGTTTTTCGGTTCGAACTGAACGTGTGGTTGGCCCCACCATTTAGTGGTCGGGTATGCCCTACTGGGGCATTTTTGAGAAATAGTAGAAGGTCGGGTTTGCCGCACCTTACCCTATAGTCAAAACAAAAGTGTTTTAAAAAAAAGATGTTTGTTTAGTGACAGACTTGTTCGATTGCAGATTATAAAACAAAAATCATAATAAACTATTGCTGCATAAACGCAGTTCCAACACACACACACCTTAAACAGCTAGAAACTCTGGCAACATTTAATCGTGAAAAAGGTAAAAAAAGTTAAGCTGTGCATGAAAAGGTGTACAGCCATTAAAAAACTTTAATAAACGCAGCTAATGAAATATTGTATACTCTATGACCGCTCGTAAATGAAAGGCGATAGCACTTAATTACACCCGCAAATAAGCTGAAAATCGAGTGGAAGACCAGCTACAACAATTAATGTTGCCAACTTGCACTCACTGCCCTCCATTGCATTCATTTCAGATTCAAGAGCCGCACCGTGCGTTGCCTTGCCTCGGCCACTTATATGGTACGGCAGATTTGCTCCCTGGGCATTACCACGTATACGCCCAGTGTGGCGCTGTCCACAGTGATTGGCATACCCTACTGGGCGTCCATTATGGGCATGTCCGCCATATGCATATTCTTTACCATACTGGTGAGTTTAATATAGCAAACGTAACTTTTGTGGCGTATACTTAATCTATGGCATATTAACAACAGGGTGGACTTAAGGCGGCTATCAATGCGGATGTCATTCAAACACTGACCATTTTGGTAGTAACTGTTGCAGTCTGCATCCAGGGTACTATTTCCACTGGAGGACCCAAACGGGTTTACGATTTAAATCGTGACAATGGTAAGTCGCTTCAGTCAATCAGAGTATACATATAGTATTAGTTGGTGGGTAGGGTTGACGTGAAGTAGCTTCCAGTGCAGGCATTGAACATGGCTTGTCTTATTAGCGCAGCTGTCATATAATCATGTGCGTGTGTGTATACTCTGGATATGCCTCATTTATGCTGACGAATGATGACTATTAAAATGTTATCCACTGTTGTTCCCATTGCTATTGTTGAAAATGAGATGTTGTTGCCACTACTGTGTGTGGCGTCTCATTATGCGCATAAATGATGATGATAAAAGCGGCATAAAATGGCAGTGGCAACAACAACAATTCATATAGGCACAATGGGAAAACTGACACTACAAATGTGTGCATGGGGAGCACGCCAGAGCGAACTGTCGTCCGGGCCTTTCAATCCACAGACCGAAGGCTTGACTTAAGGTACTTACCAAGGTTCAACCATTCTGGCGGCTTGAGCTTAACTAATTTTGTGGGATCAAGAAAAATCGAGAAAAAGATAATCAAAAAATCCGTGTAAAAGGTGCACACGAAACTAGTCTAAGGACCATGCAAAGAGACGCATTGACGTCACTTCTTAAATTTTTCAAAAATTTAATCAATGACGTCACTGTCTTTTATATACGCACCATGTGCTCTATGCAGCTCGTGAAATGTTTCAGAACTTGCTAAAACGCGAATTTTCTCTTTTTTACTCTCTTTTACGAAATAGGTCGCCTGAATTTCTGGAACTTTAGCGGCGACTTGACAACTCGCGTGGACACTGCTTCAGCCTGGATGGGCCAACTGTTCATGTCGGTCTCACAAATTGGTTGCCAGCAGAACTTTATGCAGCGCTATGTCAGTCTAAAATCGCTAAAGGATGTGCGTCGGTAAGTTTTAAGGTGTTAATTCCTGCTTCGAATTTCAACAAAATAAATTTGAATATTTGCAGCGTCATGCTGACCAACGTACCGCTGGTATTCTTTTTCTTTTCGCTGTCCTGGGTATCTGGCATGGTCATCTACTCCACCTATATTAATTGTGATCCCTTGGCGGAGGGTTACATAAAGAAACCTGATGAGATTTTACCATTCTTTGTGGAAGATCAGCTCGGCTTCTTGCCAGGCTTTGTTGGCATTTTCATGGCTACGCTATTCAATAGCGCCTTATGGTGTGTATATCGGCAGTATAATTGTGACACTCATAACTTAACGACATTCAATGGCATTCCTTAGCATGATGGTGTCCAACCTCAACTCTTTGGCAACTGTTTGCTGGGAAGATTTTCTATCGCTGCTGCCCCGTTTCAAGGGCCTTAATGACAAGCAACAGTTGAGCATTATTAAAATCACTACTGTGATATTTGGACTCATCATCATGTGCGTTGCCTTTGGCGTAGGACTGCTCTCTGGTGTTATTGAGTCTTCGTTGCTTGTCTTCTCTGCCACATCTGGTCCACTGTTGGGCTGCTTTGTGCTGGCCATGTTAGTGCCCATTGCCAACTGGAAAGGCACCTCTGCGGGCATGTTATCGGCTTGCGCGTTTGTGCTTTGGATTATTGGCGGCAGCATGACAGTTGACAAGACATCGGTAATGCTGCCCACTTCCACGGATGTAAGCCATTATTAATTTCATAGCAATATTACATCTTTTTCTAACTAATTTTGTTCGCCGCCACAGGGCTGCTCCAACTTTACCTTCTCAGAGTCGATTGGTAAGCCCAACGCTGATATGGAAGGCCTACCCTGGCTGCTGACCAATACACCCATTGGCGGCCACACTCAAAGCTTTATTCAGCCCACGCCCAGTGTTACTCATGAGCGGTAAGATTGTTGCAACAATTTTTCAAGACAATGCCTTAATTATCAAATCTTTTTTTAGAACTCCAATTGAGACATTCTACTCGATCAGCTTTATGTACTACAGTTTGATTGGCACAGCGCTGACAATCCTCATTGGGACACTAATAAGCATGCTAACGCAGCATCCCGACGACTCGTATGATGCCAAGCTGTTGCATCCGTTTGTCTTCAAATATTACAATAGACTCGGTGGTCCCAAGCCCTACTATATTAAGAACGAAGAGGAGTCGGGCCTTAATGGGCGCAATGGCAGCAGCAGCAACTCATCAACCATCATAACGGGCAAGGAGGAAAAAATAAACCACGCCTTTGAGTCACATGGCGAGATTCACTTGCACAATGAAAAGGAAAAGAGCAAAGCCTTGGATGTGGTGTTTACCAATGGCAGCTTAGAGGGCGAGGGCCAGAAGTCGTTAAGCAGCGATAACAAAATTCAGCTGGATGCAGTGCCCGGTGGCGAACAGGGGATCTATCGACCTATTAATCCCAAAGTAGCACTTTGAGATGTTGAAACTACTATCCTAGCTGATATAATACAAAAAAAAAATACTTCGTAGTATAGATAGTTTAAGTTAGAATTAAGCAATAGCCAAATTAAATAATTAAATAAACTGTATATATTAACTATACTTTATGTATCTACGATATGCTATATGAATGCTTAGATTGAATTTTATATGCAGATTGTAAGGTCATTAAAGATGCTGTGATTATTGTACAAGTATAGTATATATGTATCTATATAAATATATATATATATCATGTATGTATGTAATATTATAATATTTAAACTTATGCAGATAGATGATTTATACACTATGTTCTGATAATAGAAATGCACATAGTAAAGACTTATATCTATTTAGCAAACCAGTACATAAGTATATCAATAAAAATTAAATACAAATTTTAAGCACTTTTTTGTTCGTTGCAGTTGAAAGAAAACCTAAAAGGTTTCATATGCGGTTTATAAAGTTTAGAGCTACCAAAATGTTATGTATAGTACAGATACACATAAAAGAAACTTCCGAATGCGAAATTCGGTTATCTGCATAAACTAAAAAAAACAAAATTTTTTTTACAAAAACACATTTTTTGACCGATTGTTCCTATGGTATCTGCATGATAAGTCAACGGATTTTTTTCAAATTTGGTAAAGTGCTTGGAAACTATAACGATCTGGGCGTGGACGCAGAGAAAAACATCCAAAACTTATTAAAAATCTTCAAGACACACCGGTCCAAAAAAAAAATTATTGCAAAGATGGTTGGCAAACAGATGAGAGGCTCAAATCCAAATATATCGCCTCAAATATTAAACACGGTGGTGGTTTGTAATGGTTTTGGGCTGCTTCTGCATGTCCCACTCCAGAAAATTAATGGAAAACTCAAGAAAGATTCATATCATACAATTCTTCAACAACAATCTTTTCCATCTGGAAATGATTGGGTCCAAAACATACTTCGGTATTGTGTACCGGCGATTTGAAAAAGAAAGAAGACGGTGTGACCAAGATCATGGTATCGCCGACACAATACCTCGACATCAGCTTCTATGAGATGATCTCGACCGCCGTGGGAGATATAACTGCAACCATTAAGCCATCATCGTATATAACAATGTCTCTGGGTTACGTAGCAAGATATTCTAGTGGAAACACTTCACAAACAAGAAATAAGAATTCTAAAAAATATGTTACGCTGTGATCAAGGCTAAAAATTCAAATTTTTTCAAAAAAATCGACATAGTTCATATTATTATAGTTTTTTATACCCTGTACCGTATGGTACAAAGGGTATATTAAGTTTGTGCAAGCCGAAAATGTATGTAACATACAGAAGAAGACGTCGGAGTCCCCCGAAAGTTACCTAAAATATGATCAGGGTGACTAGAAAAGTCGATATACCCATGTCGGTCGGTTATATTATATAGCTCCCATAGGGGTGTTTCAGAGGACCTCGAAAAAAACCAAAAGTTGTAGATAGATAATTCGTTTGTTTATGAAGATATCATAACCAAATTTGGCACTTGGAAGTTTTTTAGAGTTCCCAAGCACTGTACCAAATTTGATCTAAATCGGTTGACTATATCATAGAGCCCGCATAGGACGGACCGGCGAAAAAATCGATTTTTGTACAAAATTTGGTATTTTTCGTTTGTTTATGAAGATATCGTAACCGAATTTGGTTCTCGGGAGTTTTTTATAGATCCCAAATCTGATCAAAATCGTTTGACTATATGATATTATTCTAATAGGAGCGGTCAAAAAAATGTGTTTAGTGCAAACTTAGTTTTGTTTCGTGTTTTTATGAAGATATCGTAACCAAATTTGGCAAATAAAAATCTTTTAGAGCTCTAAAGCTATATACCGGATTTGATTGCAATGTGGTGGTACAGGGTATTCCAGAGTCGTCCGCGCCCGACTTTAACGTACGCCATCTTTTTTTATACCCTGTATTTTAATATAAAATTGTTCCAATTTGTCATAAATACATGGAAATTAGTCAGTAGAAATGAATTTCCCATAACATGTATCAATAAAAAATAGATAAATCTGTACTGTAGATACAAAGATAGATAGATAAATTAATTTGCTTTCGATAAAACGCTATATTTAAAGAGTTAGCCATACTTTTGGCCTGTACTGTAGATACATAGATACATTGATGCATAGATACATAGATACATAGATACATAGATACATAGATACATAGATACATAGATACATAGATACATAGATACATAGATACATAGATACATAGATACATAGATACATAGATACATAGATACATAGATACATAGATACATAGATACATAGATACATAGATGCATAGATACATAGATACAATCTATACATAGATACATAGATACATAGGCATAGAGACGTATGTAACGTAATTTTGTACATCCAATTTTGTTCTATAGTTTCAAAATCTCCTTGTATGTTCTATCTTAAGTTTTGTTAGTACAATAATGAGCGCCTGTGGGCTGATAATATGTCTATATTTGTATTTTTTGTATAGCATTTTTTTTTTTGAGTATTTCACTTGGTATAAACTTTGCTACTTTAAAAAGTTTTCCGAAAAGATTTGTTTATTCAATGGTTATGCCTGCTTTTATTTTATTTGAAAATTATAATTCAAATAACGCGGTCGAATAAAGTGCAGCCCAACATAAAGCGCTGTCCATCTGCTTCGTAACAAAAGTGCTGCCCATGCACCTTACAAACAGCTGCTTGTGCACACAATACAAAAATATAATTCAAAGGGGATTTTTTAGTTTGCGGAAAAAATGCTGCAGAGACGCAAGAGTTAAAGAACATTACAAATTTGTGATTTATTTTGCAAGCGTTTATTTCACAATATCTAATAAATACTACTCATAAAGATGGCGACTATTGCGAAACCAAAAACAGCGGTAAAATCAAAAATAAAGCAAACTTTTATCTGTTCTTCTATTTTAAAATAATTGCGACTTGGTTTGCAGAAAACAAAGAAAAATAAACAACAGCAAAGGGAGTCCATAGAAGAAAATCAAGAAGAAGAAGAAAACGCTGATTTATCTACAAGTAAAGTTCTAGAGGAAATAGCGATTGCGACAGCCCCAAGCCCAGAAAGCAAAACAAAACAATCAGATAACAATGCGCTGCTGGAGGAGCTTGAGCGTATAGCTTCACTGACCGGCAGCCGCAGTGAATTAGCGATTGTTAGTCACGGTTGCGGAATTTCAGATATGGTTGTACACAATACGGATACATCGTCAGATGAAACTCAAGCCAGTGCACCGCCGGCAGCTAAGACAACTTCTATAGCACATGTGGTACAGTATCCCAGATTGGGCTCCATGCAGTTAGCTGAAGACATTGCTGAGGAGCACATTTCAAAGATTTTCTACAAGCAGCCCAAACAATGCAGCTTGCCAGGTGTTACTCTTACGCACAGCCTGCTAAAGCCCTTCACCGCCGAACAACTTAGGCAAGTGTATCAATGTACGGATCTTGGACTGGCCAAACAATTTGAACAGGAATTTCTTATGAATTCGCTGCTCGAGTCAGGAGAAACGGATCCGCTCTTTATAGCTCTTTTGGAGTACTATAATCTACAGTGCAAACTATCGTCTAACTTGCATGATATCAAGAAGTGTCGTAAGGCTTGCCAAGACACACAGCAAGTTATATGGACGCGAGAGTCAGTTACACGCACCTTTAGCGCAAATTGTGGCGATAAAGTCACATTACGCGAGAGCATCACCTATGAGTAAGTTAAAATATATGAGAATCGAGTAATTACTAAAGCTGCCTACTTGTAACAGCCGCATCAAAGTGGATCCCATCAAACTGGAGGCTGCCAGTTCCGCCTTAGACGGTTTGTATAATCTGGTCTGTCACACGTACATTACGAATCTTATCGCAACGAAGAGCACCAAAGTGAAAATTGACAATCTTATTGACAAACTACTTATATCATGCCCAAAAATCGTTCCCAATTCAACGCTTGTGCTGCACACGCAACTTGACGACGCAACATTGCAGTGTGTATCGCAACTCCGCCGTGCCATATCAATTGCCTTTACCTTTGTACGCAAGCTGAGCCCCAATGCAGTAAGTAAACCAACTAAAATGACAAAACATCACTTATCAGTAATCTTTGCAGCAATTTGATGCAGATCTGAAACTTTGGCTACGAAAGCTGATCTCACTCCAACTGCTTTTGGCTACCAAGGAGGATCATTGGTTTTTGCTTTTTAACATTTTGCGTTGTCCCAGTGGCGTTGGTGCTTGGTCTGCAGAATTTCTCCAGCTGCCTGGCATGGATGTAGCAGCAGGCAGTATTAAAGGCAGGCAGTCCGAACTGCCGTTAGCTTTGAATGCTCCAGAGTTAAATCACTGCATTGCCGTGTTGCAAATTCTGCTTTTACCTGTTAAGAAACGCAATGAATACCTTAAAAATTACGTGCAAGCACACAAAGAGATATCGGGCACAGCTTCGGAGGAGCGTTGGACAGTTGTTGACTCAGATGGCGAAGATACGCAGACATCATCAGGCGATTGCGTTGGTCTAAAAGAAAGCGATTTAATCGCTCTCTTGAATCAGCTGCCATTTGAAAGGCTCTTTAGGTAAGTTCAAGCTTCATTTCCCACCATTCCGAAATTGTACCAAACAACTCTGTTTTGCAGCTCTGCCATGTCCATTGAGAAGTTTTTGGATGACTACATCATCGAGCCGGATATGATAATGCCTCAGCAAATGCTTGTGGTAGTAGCTTTCTTTGCGCAGCTAATTGAGACCTTGGGTGAAGGCATGCTGACGTACAATAACGAACGATACAAGCAATTGGCAAAGCGATTGGGACGTTTAGTTAGGCACTCGTTGCAATATGTCTCCGACTACCATGAATTGTTCATGTAAGACCACACGTGCATAACGAAAAGTAAGAGCTTATTTCGTCACTCTGTCTGTATTATTGTTTAGACAAAACAACATCAGTAAGCCGCCTGAACTCTGCGAACGCATTGAGGTAGAACTAAATTCTTTACTTATACGCGCCTGCAGTTACATCTATCGCACTCGGAACTTGGCTACATGGCAGTACTTCTCGTCATTACCATATGCCAAAATGAATGCTGACATAATTTGGCACCTTTTTTACTATCTCAACGTTGGCTTCCCTAACGATCTGTCAAAGGAGCTGGTTGCAGATCCTGTCGCGTCTTATGAAACTCCAGAGTTTTGGACCCTCTTTAATGTCAGCAACGCGGATGTGGCACCCGAGGACATGTACTATTTGCTACAGGCCTTTTTTGAGATGGCTAATGAGCGGGATAGCGCTAAGGATTGGGATATCATTAAGGCCATATGCCTTCATATATTTTATGTAAGTAAATTTGAATATATTATCATTTGCATTAATTTTTGTATGTAACCCGATACATAGATTGGTTTTATTAACAAACCGACGCGGGACTTCGCCTACAAGACAGCTCGAGACATGCTTGTTAATATTACCCTAGCTTACGAGGACCTCATGGCTTGCCTTTTGTTGCAAGTAAAACTATGCTTTGCCAATATTGAGCATGTCATGTATCTTTTCAAGTCGCTGCCCTTGGAAAACTGGAAACCAAGCATGGAGAGCTTTGAGGTGCTCTCGCATTGGCTGCTGCACTTCGACTATAAGACGCAGGAAAATTTGCTGGCGCGTCTTATTATAACAAATCTAAATTGGGGCTTCGATTATGATGGGCGTCTGTTTTTGCCCCACAACATTCATGTTCGCATGGCCTGTCTCATAACTGAGGCGCTGAACAAGCATGCACCGGAGACTCTTGGGTACTCGGGAATTTCGGAAAGCGTACGACAAGTCTCAGCGCTTATTGACTTTTCGCAACCCACCAAGGAACAATTTGCCCACTGGTGCTGGTCAATGACTTCCATACTGCGATTACATTTGATGGATCAGTGCCTAGAGTCAGTTAAAAGCACATTGCAAAACCCCACAGAATCGCTGCTTTATGTGGCCGAATTGGAACGCATTGATTTAATTTACCAGGGGGTTAAGGAGCAACGCCCGCTAGCATTATTTGTGGGCGTGCTGGTAAGCTTACACGGTCACTCCATACCGTTAATTTGTCAACACGGTTTTGATCTGCTGCAAAAGCTTTTAAGCGATTACCGTCATGCGGCTGTCATACGCTGTCTGGAGCTAATTGTTCCGCTCTTTTTCGAAGCGCCAGATACGTTGGCAAACTGCCAGAGGTAAGCAAAAAAATCTTCGAAATACTGCCGTCACATATTAAAACCTTATACCTCATGTTTTCCTATAGTAATTAGTTTCTGATTTATTGACTAAGAAAACTTTTCGGTTAATGTTGACTATAAGGCGGAAGGGCGAAACCAAAGAAAAGAGGTTTCTTAGTATTAGATTAATATTTAATATGAACAGAAAACCGAAAAATTACAGATAGTAAGTATTTTAACATGACCATAGTCTGCATTGTAGTTTGCACACAAGTTAAGAGGTCTTTCTGAAGTTTTTATATATATTAAACTATTATTAGCACTAGCTTCTGGGGTCTTCTGCTCCGTATATTTAACTAATTTCATTTAAACGTATTAATCGATTTAAAGTTATTACCTGAGTTGTTTTGTAATACACTTTTTATTATCGACAGTTTTCAAAAGGTGCTGCTTACAGTGTTGGACGCCGATAGAACCTACCTTAAGATGGCCAAAGATATTATCTACGAAAATCCGGTTGGTCCAGTTGTGGAGCTATTTAATGACATGCTGCATCATCAAATATTATCATACACCAGGCAAGTAAATAACTTTAACGCTTAGAGAACTCACTTAACTTTTTTTAATATTGTGCAGCTTTGGCCTAAGCTCCCCGCTCAATATCCTTAATGTGTGGTTAAATGCATTTACCACGTTGCCGTACTGGCCCATGAACGTGCAGGTTCTGTATTTGCTTGATCAAATGCTTCGCATTGCATATCAATTTACGGATTGCCGCGCACAGTCTACTGAATTTTTTTACAACCACTTCAGGGTAAATTTGTATAAAGTAGTATGTTAAAGTGATAGGCTTTATATATTACTTTTATAGGAATGTACGGACTGGAAGACTGCCTCGAAGTCTTCCACTTTAAAAGCACTGTTTGGCGGAGCGGTTGCCTCTAAAATTCCAGTGCTTTCACATCGCTTTTGCTGGCTGAATCTGGTATTGCTTGAGATTGAGTTTCGCTTGCAGGACACGCAATTTTGGCCGGAACTGTTGCATCAAATGGTAACCACTGTAGGTAGCAACCAATTGGAAGCTACGCTTAAGAAAACATTGGGCCTTAAGAAAATTCCAACATTTTCAACCCAAATGTTGGTGCTATACAAATACGCGAATTTGATTGTTAGCATGGATGTAAAACACGTGCTGTTTCCCATCGTCAATCAAATGTTCTTTGAACTTTACCTTTGGCGCGTACCGCTTGAGTTTAGTGAGCACAGCTTTAACAACAATTACGGAGTATCAGACAAGTTTTACGAGAACAACGTAGCCCTAATGAAGCGAATCAAAACCCAGCTAAAGACTGCTGAGGTTTATTACAACAACACTGCCACCCAGTATGCGAACGATGATGCGACAGGTTACTTCTATCGCAGTTGCGCAATGCTTATGAAGACCTTTGCACTATGGCTGGAGGACACAAGTATTAACAAGTACTCTAAGGATGTGGAGCATGTACCCAGTCAATACAATGGTGAAAAACTGCGAGAGCTTCTTAGCGGTCACATGGCACACTGGACAGAGTTTCTTAACCCTGCCGCAATTCGCATGGAGCAAAAACAGCAGTCAGAGCTATGGGCCCGGACATGCCATCGATTGCAACTGAAAAAACCCCTGCGAAGTCCTTTGCAGCCCAAGCCATGGAGCACGCCTGTACAGCGCATCAAAAGCCATTTAAGTTCGTACGATAAGCGCTGTGCACCGCCACCTTATAGTCGCCCGGAAAAGGTACTGGATCGTTGTATAGATGGCACAACGCTAAAGGAACTAGAGCGTATTACAAACAAGCTGAGTAGCATGGCGAAGTAAGCGCAATTAAAATCTATGTTCCACTGTCATTTACTTTCTTATTTGTACTTGCAGTAAATTTCACTACAATACAGCCGAGTTGAACTCACTTAACCGTAACTTTTTGGACACCGTGCCGCAACTTTACCAAATGGTGCCTTATAACGAAATTCGCAATAAATTTTGCGACTCGTTACTTTTTAATCGGAAGTGCTCAAGTCCAGCCCAGATTAAGTTGACTCCGGAGCATATACGCCGCAACCAGGAAGTCTCTCGCAAAATCGACAGCTATAGGGAGCGTCATGACAAAATAGTTGATGGAATGCTGGTGCTTAATGTGGACAGTTTTGTGCTCGGCATTGAGGATTTAAGAGAAAGTATAAAACTTATGCTAACAGACAAGCACCAAAAGATAGTCATAGACATTGGAGTGAAATTATTCTATCACATTGTGGAGCAATCGACCGCTGTTGCCCTGCAATTCCAACCCACCCACGATCTTTACTTGACTGCACTGAACGAACTTGGCGTGAGTCTAAATTTTCGTACATTTTAGCGATTAATTATTACTTGTTTACGGAAAAATGTTTGTTTTACGACAGATTTTCATACAAATCAATCAGGAGCAACAGGGATTAAAGGTTCTTAAGCTTGCGCTTAATCGTGCAGACTTGCTGGAAGTCCTTGCTGGCGTGTTTGTGCCATCGAGCACCGCTCCCAATCATTTTATAGAGATGTACCAATTTCTTATCGAATCACATCTGAAACGATGTGATCCAAAAATTCTATTTGTTCTGTTTTCCAAATTCGATTTAGTCAGCTGGCTCGAAACATTCCAACCAAAGTTAAGTGAAATAAATCAGCTGCTACATTTAGTACTCCAGGGTTTGGAGGCATGGTCGCAGCCAGACAGCAATTTGTTGCAGGCACAGTTTCGCCGGCAGTTGGTGCACATTTATGACTATGACTTTCCCCAGCATTATGGCGAGGTCATGCAGCTGGTGTTAGATCGCATTTCGGATCAAAAGCTGATGCCGTTAGTGTTACTAGAATTATTAAATGCTTTGCTCGCGCGTTCTAACACCAGTACTCTTTCGCTGGAAACCCAAGACGCGCAATTGAATGATTTTGCATTGGACTTTGCTCGGCGCCAGAAGCTGTTCACCCTCAAGGCCGCCACCGATACTTGCTCATTACTAGCGCGGCATTTTCAAAAGGAACGTCTACATCATGGCCTCCACGGGTTGTATCCGAAGCACGAGACTTACTGCAAGCCCTTGGCCATGTGGTTTACTTGCTTTGGTCATGTTGTTCTCGCTGCGGCTATATGCACATACCAGGAACTGCTGGCAGATCAAAGTAAGAAAAAATATTTTTATATGGGTGTGAGATAATTTATATTTGTTTAACATTTCAGTCAGTGAAATCGTCTTTGGTTCTATAATCGAAATGTATGCTCCCTGGCTGATAACCTACACAGATCAGACCGCCACTCAACAGGGAGCCGCTGCTAATTGGATACGACAGCTGACCGGACAAGTCAAAATGATGGTGCCCTGGAGCGAACAACATGTATCCAATTGCAAAATCATGATTTCATCCTTTATATTCACTGTGCAGTATGTGCTAGAGTATTTGCCCGCCTCTCATAAAATTCTGGAGCACGTGTTTGCATGGTATGTACACCATTTTGTACTGCCCAACATGCCTGGTCATATTCTTGCGCCCATCCATGAGGGTCTGGCGATGCTACCATGGCAGCGTTTTCGGCCCCAGTCTTTGCATATTGATTTGCTGTACGATAGTCTGCAAAAGTTTTTGCCTGAATCGCACGCTATGTTGGGACATATTTTTATACGCATTGATTGGAGAAATTGGTTCGTGGAGCAAGCAGTGCAAGCACCCACCTTATCCCGGCTGTTCGACATTTTTGTAAAGATTGCCTTTGAGCCCAACATCCATATGCATCCGAACACAAGCAAGATACTAGAGGAAGCCATTCAATACCCTTGGCATCTGGTGGAGTACAATGAGCTGGAGCAGTTGATGAAATGGTTTGTAAGCAACGTAGAACCCGCCATTGTTCTTAAGCTGCCCACGGAAAGCAATTACGCTGACCGTGCTGTCTTAGAGTAAGTATAAGTTAAACGTATAAATGACTATAATGACTACAAGTTGGTGATAAAATATTTTTACCCCCTTTTAGACTACTTCGCTTGAGCTGCGCCATGCTGCCGGAGCGGGCAGCTCCGCAATCGATTCACCAAGCTCCAGCCAAGCGTATATTGTATACACGCTGTCTTATGCGCATGTACCGCATATGTGGAAGTAAGCATAAAAAGCTGCTGGACACCAAGGAGGGCGCGCGTTCATTTTCTGCTTCCTTCCTGGAGTTGTTGCAGTGCATCGATCACGCCATTTGCATCGACATAGAGCAACGTACCCCAGAGGAAAGACGGCGAGAAGCACTCAACTTGATGTTGGAGATTATTGCACCAACACAAACGCAGAGCGAAGAGATCTCTAAGTAAGTTAGTAGCACATCTAACGTATATTTATAAAAAACGGCACCCTCTTCCAGTATACACATCGAGACACTTGTGCGCTGGCAGCAACAATGCCAGCCAGCCAATCTGGTCATGTGTGCTACACTCTATGCTATTGGGCATCTGAACACGTATATCAGCTGCATCTACTCGCTGCTAGAGGCCAGTATTGAAAGCTACTTCCGTACGTCCGTTGCTGTAGATTGGCATGCGCCTACTTGGCTGGGTCTTTTTAATGCTCTCGAGATGTCTCTGCCGAAGCTGGAACTTATGCCAGTCATGAGTGGCGGCTACTTTTTTTCACTGCATGTTTTTGTACTCTACAAGCTTGAGGAAATGGAGAATAATGGAGAGAAGGTTACTTTCTTACAGGACCTTGTACAACTAATGGAAAGCTTTAAGACGAATCCTCAAACGGAGCCACGCTTGGCTTTGGTTTGGGGTCTAATTATATCACGCGGATGCCAGCTGCTATGCGTCTCAGAGCATGTAAGGAAACCACTGTTCATGCTGGCACGTTCTCTGCAAATCGCATCAACCAAAGCTGAGAGCTGGGGCGATGGACTTTTAAGTGTCATCGGACTTAAGTCAGAGATAATTACTAACAGGTGTGTGTAATGATGGTAATGGTTATGATGAATCTTTGCTAATTTCATATTTTTCTGAGACAGACGTAAAGTGTTAACCCGTTGCCTCGCTTGTGTGATATTTTCACTATTCCCAGCCAGTCAAAATCTGCGTTTGCCCAGCGAGGAGTACCAAAGTTCTATGAGAGAGTTATCTATGCTTTTAGCAAATAAAAAGTTTTCAGACGTAAAACATTTGATTGTTAAGGCCGTAGGCATTCTTAACGAGCAGGCAATGCCCGAGCCACGCGCCGTTCCACATATAATCTGCCGTTTAATTGACGTCTTCTATGAGCAAAGCTATCTCACAACAATTCCAGAGATCTGGGACTTTGACTTTAAGCTTAAAGCTAATTAGTTGAAATATTTTTATACCGTTATAAATAAACAAAAATGAATTAAAAATTATTTTCTACAGGAAAATTTAAATTATTGCTATTATAATTATTAAATTGCGCGTTACTTAGTTGTGTATGTAAGTGGTAGAGTGATCGTTACTTGAGGGAGGCATCGGAATTTTTGAAAATTGTTAAATGAGGTTACTTAATTTATTGTAGATTTAAGGAATTTTTAACTTTTTTGCTGCAAAAGGGTACAGGGTAAGGGTAAGGAAGGAGTTGCAATTGGTGCAAACTGCAAGCGAGTTTTTTTAAGGATGTAGCTGAGGGAGGGGTTAGTGTGGTCACATTAAGTTGCTTAGTGTCTTCGTTCTGTACAAAAAATAAAATAAATAACGATCCAAAACAGTATTGTGTAAGTTAGAGAGTAAGTAGCAGAGGCAAATTTTAGTCTAATTAAGTACTCAAGGCAAACGCAGGAAAACATATTTTATAGCTATGATAATTTACAATAATTTTTATTCAAAAGTTTTATGTGTTGCTTGCCTACTTTTTGCACAAAATATTAATATTCCGATAACTACATAATTTTGTTTTATATAGCATTTTAAACGGTTTAAAACTTGAAGCTATTTCTAAGCGTAGTTGCGTAAACTAAATCGAGCCGTTAAACATAATCACTTAACGAAATAATTATAAAACAAACATGCAATTAAAATTCTAAGCGAGCAATAACAATGGAACATTTAAAAATTACAACTTCAAATAAATATATATGTATCAATAACTTTAAGTTTAAAGGAGGCAGGCCGGCTCCGCTTTCTTATTCTTCTAGAGCAAAGTTAGATAATTTTAGGTGCTGTAAATTATTACGCGCCTCAAAATAACCCGTGTCTGTCGGATTATCGGGTGCAGGCACAAAGGGTGGTTTCTGCGTTCCTATGTTCTCCCAATCTAAGCAGGCAAAGAAGCGCATTTGCTGTACTTCCTTCGCTGCTGGTCTTTCTGTAGGATCCATTGTGAGTAACATTTCAACTGCTTCCATAGCTTCCGGCGACAAGGCCTCATCACCTTCTGGCCATTCAATATCTGAGCCATTAAATTTACGTTAGTTTTGATTCTGTATGAAATTTCGATAATAATAAGTACTTACTTTTATTGAGAATGTTGTCAAAGACTTTCTGCGGAGTTTCGTCATTAAATGGAGGAATGCCGGTAATGAATTCATAAAAGCACACACCTAAAGCCCACCAGTCGACAGCAGGTCCATGGCCTTTTTTCAATAGCAGTTCCGGTGCCAAATAATCAGGTGTGCCCAGTATGCGCTCGTTCGATACACGATTTCCCCGTCGCACTGATTTCGGCGTTCGAAATGGAGTATTCAGTTTGTTTTTTGGTGTTTTTGGAGCAGATCCCTCGCCGTGATTAATGGGGGACATGGTCGGATCATCAGCCATCTTTAAATGGTATTGCACGCCCGATCGCTTTTCTGTTACCGCAGCCTCGCCAAATTTCTTGTTTTCTATGGACAGCGGTAGAGCAAATCGGGTGGCCTTCAGTTTTCCAAGTAAGCCACCATCGCGTCGCGTCGGTTTCTGTGATGACACTGGTGTGGAAAAAACAACATTGGCCACATTGGCCTCAGGGCCCAGCAAATGTTGCATAGGCATTTCATCGTCGGATAGCGAACGTACCTTCAGTACACCACGAATAGGCGAAGAACGTGCTTTGCGCTTCTTAGGCGTGCTGCTGCCAATATTGAGTATCTCTATTTCTTGTGTTAAACCAGTGCTGCTGGTGCCTAAGCCATCGGCATCATTGCTAGATGGGGTTTCAGAACGATTAACCAGATTGATTTTTCTTTTCATACCGCGCATAAAATCCGGCCGCTTAAAATGTTTGGACAGATTCCGAAAAGGCGAGTTCATGCGTATGCCGCTTAATTCATTACCATTGGTCACATTATAGCTAACAAAAACATTTATTAAACTTATGTATTCAAAGTCGTTAAGAGTAATTGCTTACCTTCGCGAGTAATCGAAACAACTGTAATCCTCTTTAGAGTGACTTAAATTATCAGTAGTTTTTTCAATGGAGGAGGCTATGCTCTCACTGTTCAAGTTCAGATGGCAACTAGAGTTGTCGTCGCCCTTGCGACTGGAGACGCCAGAGTCTTCGTGTTGCTTGAAAATGCGATTGCGCTTTGATATTCAAAAATAAAATGAGTACGTTTATTAGTTTGACATATACATATATATTTTGGTTTTTTGTTTTTCCACAAATTAATAAGTCATTCTTAAAGCAATATGACCCGCTTAAATTATAAGGCCTCAAGGGCATACATACAATCACGGACATACAACGCACCTCATCAAGCGAACGTCTGCGCACCATCGAAAGCTCAAAGGAGCCTTCGTTCGTGTTATCCAATTTTTCTACATTTTTGATGGAAACAATGTTGTTGTTGTCCTGTTCGGCCAATTTGCAGCCCTTTTAGAATCAAGCATTTATTGCAATATGTACATAAATTTCGCTAAGCTGAAACTACCAGTTAATAATCTATATCTTACCTGACAACTGCCACGTGCGTTATCTAAAGCAAATTCAACGCGTCGATTACTGGATGTGTTCATTTTGGTTGTTTTCGTTGTTACTACATCGACGGGTGGCGAGGCCTTGCTAATCTCGCCGGAGGTGCAAGTGTGATACGAGGAAAAGCTGCTTTCTGCGAGCTAAAAAAGAAAACGTGCATGAAAATCATAAGACAATTCAATTCACATTTTAGCTACATTTGTTGTGCAGGTGTGTGTAGTGGAGAGATTTATCTCCTCAGCAGAGAAGAAGGGTGAGACTCCAGAGATTTTGCTGTCACTTGTCTTCTCTGCATCATTAAGCGAAGTGTCCGCTTCGCTATCCGATAATTCCATAACCAAACTTTGCTTATGAATTTGAAGAAAATGCGAGGTGCCCGTAACAGCTATCGTTTTTGTTCCTGCTGGAGTAGAATCAAGCAGTTTTTTTTCCGAACCAAAAGACAAGTGCGAAGTGAGAGAAAGCAACTGGCCAGGCGTGCGCGCATTTAGATTGGGTGAACAATTAATCAAATCGGATATTTCCAAGTCACGACGCATCTCGATTTTGCTGAGACCAAAGTCAGTTAACTTTACGTGTCCGCTGGCCGAAATAAGCATGTTATCGGGCTTTATATCGCGATGCACAATGCCATGCTGATGCAGATACTGCAAAGCCATAGCCATTTCTGCTACGTAAAAGCGCGCAGCCGGTTCGTCAAAATAGCCATACATTGCTAGCAGAGACTTAAGATCTCCGCCCACCATGTAATCCATGACCAGATAGACGCTGGACACCGACTGCAGTGAGTAAAACAGACTCACGCAGAAGGGGGAGCGCGAGAGCGCCAGCGCGTTCCGTTCGGTTATCACCTGGGAGGCCATATTCTTGTTTATCATCTCCGACTTGCGCATTACCTTGATCGCATACAGCTTATTTGAATCACTGTTCTTATAGCCCAAGAACACTTTACCAAAGGCTCCACGGCTGATGGGCTTGATGATGACAAAGTCTTTGATCGTTGGCAGCTTTATAAGAGATAGAAGTTTGATTAAATAAAAGCAATCCTAACGGTAGCCCTCCTGTGTGTGCGTTATAACAGTAAGTGCTCTTGGTACAGAAACATTTTGATTGCACAGCCACAAGCAAACACACACACACACACACGTGGGCATATTATCCAGTTACCTTTGCATTTTGAGACTGATTTTCCGGTTTAGTTGTTAAAATGTTTATTTTTTTCAATAATTGATCACTATCTATCAAGGAGTTCGATTTCTTTGGAGTCTCGTAGTCAATTTGCTGCTCAGAATGCGAAGTATTTTCCATATTAGTATAAATTTTGTTTCCTGTGATTGCCGCCAAATCTTGTTTTTTATTGTTTGCACACACTATATTACCGACATGCACAAATTCTTGTTTATTATCTCATATATCACACAAAAATTATTTCAGTCATGTTTCTGAATTATTACGTGTTATCAACGCCTTTTAAATTCTAAATTTATTTAACACAACGAAATTAAAAATATGCTTACAGCGTCCAGACAAAATAGTACAATAAACGCAGCACAGATGGCGCTGCGGAGCCGTCAATAGCAACTCTGTCGATTTATCGATAGTATTTTCTGTTGTTATTTAAACAATAATTCGTATTTAACGATTGATATTTTTAATAAATTTATTTTATTTTTCTTGCTTTATTTACAACATTAATGTAGCCACAATCATTTCGATCAAAGCGATTTTTTTTCTATCCATGCCAAAAAATAACACATAATTTCTGTGTACTGATGTAGTACCCTTATGCTTCTACCATATTGCCAGCAATGAAACAGACTTCTACCTAACGTACAAGACTGAGACATCCTGTCCCTCGGTACTTGTTATCGAAACAGGTCTTTAGATCGCAAAGCCTCCAATCCCATTATATGTGCCGCAAATCGCTCCCAGCACAGGTACGTACCTCGAAATTGGCCGCGACTGAACTTGATCGCTTAAACGCGTGGGAGTCTTGTACATCTTGGCAGCCATTTAGCCTATCATTTTTAAAAGAGCTCGTAAAATAGGGTGAAGTGTAAGCAGCAGTTTTAAAAGTAACTCCTGGCAGTCTAATGCTTAAACTTTGGATGCTTTACTATTTCGCAGTCGAGATCAGCATAATGCACTTGAATTGTATCGCCCTTTGTTGGAAAATGTTGCCGACGGACTCCTAAAATCCAAGAAAATATAAAAAAACTATCTTGACAAAGGATAGGTAGCTTATGACGCAAAAAGTTATCGCCCTAGTCGATCGGCTTTTCACCTAACAAAATTAATTGCATATAAAAATGGTTCGTAAGACTGCAATTTGGACTGCTGATATTTTCCATCCATTTTCGCAAATTTATTACTTGAATTCTTCCCATAAGTGCCAAAGAATGTTATTGTTTATTAAACCCTGAACACATCAACATTTCATTGATTCTTGCAATATACAAAAAGGAAGTATGTAAACAAACTATTTTATTGAGACGCCTGCGAACTTCAATTTGCTTTTAAAACCCCACTGATCTTGTCTTTGTTGTAATTAAAAATGTACTTTATTTATAAAATATGCGTTACATTTCTTGCATTTCTTACACTTATGGTACCTAAATTTATGTATATTTGTATTATGCTTTAATCAATTACAATTATCAGCAAATATTTTCACGGAAATACGAAAGGACAATACTCGATAATTATAAAACATAAAACTTATTGATTTGTGTATTGTCTACATACATATACATTGTTTAATAATTAAGAAATTGTACTGTATTTTACTGATATCTTTTACATTATACATGAACCGTAAAACTTGTCGTTAGATGCCTGCGCTCAAAACCTCAATAATAGGAGCGCAAGCATGCAACGAGAATTTTACACGAGAAATTTAAGTGAGGGCTGTCTTGTCTAGTATAAAACTCAATTCTTATTAATTTAAAAAGTGCAGCCAACATGAGAACACGCGTAGCTTTTGGCCCAACTAGCTGCTTACTCTTAATGTGTAATTTTTGAAACCACAAATTACAAAAGAGTGCACCTTTACTCCGTTAATGAATACGAAAATGAAAATTTTATAAAATACATGATATGAAAATAAGGAAGTACGTGATGGTATTGCCTATTCACATGATGGCACATCGTGATCGGTTGGCGCCCTCTTCTTGAGTTGATTCCTCAGCTGCATCATTCTTATCATCCTTTGCAGGTGAGCCACTCTTTTTGGGCGTCTCTAGACCCGCCTCTTGGCCCACAGTCAGCTCATTCGCATTGGATTGCGATGATGTGTTTAGCTGTTCCTCTTCAATGACAATGCCTGACACATTTTGCACCTCGCCCTCCTCATCACCAGCAGGCGGTGTCTGCTCCAAACGCAGACGTGCTGGTGTACTAATGCTAGCCTTAGAGAACCGGGAGCGCAACATTGTAAACGGCGTGGCCAAGCTGTTCAATATTTCAAAACGTGCGCGCTTTGGAGGTGACATATCGACATCATGAGCCAGCTCTGTAGCTGACTGAGATCCTGACATGGTCGGCGGTGTGCGCTCACGTTTACGGCTTCGGCCGAAAAATGAAAAGGAAAACGACGAACTGTTGGGTATTTCTGAGCCCACAGTTGCGTTCATACTGGCATTTGTGCAGCTGGATGTGTCCAGGTCACTGTTAATGCATCTGTAGCTGCCCACCTTAGATACACTGAGAGATGGAAGCGGCCGAATGCTGCGCCGTCCGGTGATCTGGTTATAACTGCGTGGCAGTGCGGTCACCGGAGAATTAGAAAGCTGTGCCGCCAATTCCACCTCGCTAGTTTGCTTGCTGTTGCCTTTGAAGCCGAAAAAGCTGCTACGCCCAGGGGTCGATGTAGCGGCAGGCTGTGTATTGGTAACGCTGCTAGCGCTCTCTATTTTCTTGATTGGTGAGGCATCAACAGTCAAGGGCTCCATATCAACATCTTCTGGTGGTTTGGAAGTTACAGCAGGAGCTTCCGCTGTAACAGATTGCGATTGCTTTTTTTGAGCTGGCAAGGAGCTTTGCTTGCTGCTTGGAGATTTTTGTTGCTGGTTAGTTGCCTTACGCGTTGACATGCGCTCGGATGTCGCTGTTGCAGATGTAGACGGCGCCGCATCTTTTTCTATTACAACGACGTCATCGTTTGTAACAGCTGCACTTTCAGTTTTCTTAGGTTTGTCTGTTGAAGCGGCGACAGTTGCAGCTGCCTTTTTGTTGGTAGCCGATTCCTTTTCATCTTTTTTAGCTTTGGAGGCGTTTTCCTCTGTATCTTTGCGTGCAACTTCAACTTTTGGCTCCTTTTTTTCAGTTTTTGTATCTTTCTTCTCAACGACTTCCTTAACAGTATTAGCGTTACCATTCTGTGATGATTTTTCCTTGCCAATTCCAGGCTTGGTAACTCCGTTTTGATTTTTTTTTTCATCACTTGATGATAACGCAACCGACGCCTGCGGCTGCTGCTGCACGTTTGTTTTTTTTATATCTTTGATGTTCACATGGACATTAGAATTCTGTGGACTATTGGATCGACCATTGCTGCTACTCGATTGCTGTTGTTGAACTCGGGCCACAGCGTTACCTGCACCTAGGGAAAGCGCGGTTCGCCCTCTGCCGGGCCCTCCGGTACCACCAGTTCCTCCAGAGCTGTTTGGTTGCGCCATCTTGCTAAGCATTTCAGTTTCTACAGATACCTTTTTTTCTGCCGTGTTGTATGAAGAGTGCCTATAAGTAAAGAATGTGGAAAACACGGTAAAAATAGGATGATCGAGAATATGATCTTAAATAAACCTAAAACTACGACAAATAATTCTCCCATTACATACACTAAAATAATACTTAAAATGCCGTCTAAACCAAGGCGAAAATTGTAACTTTAACCAGCTCGTTGCGGTTTGTTTACATTTTTGTTGTGGTCGCATTAACGCTAAAAACAGCTACAGTTTTCCGACACCCAACTAGAACCACATTGTCACATTCCTAGAATTCGCAAAACCGGCTCCCCGTTGCACTCACCACAGTGACTGCCGACTTTTAAAACTTGTAGTTTGTAATCACAGTTGCTATAAATCTGGCTGGATTTTTTTTGCGAATCGCATACGCTTAGCGTTTTCTCACACGTGTTGACGAGGCTGTGACTGAACTTTGTCTTTGATGCTAAGGGATTTGTGCACCGTTTAAGTACTGATACGGGGAAGACGATGCTGAAGAGCCGCACCTACCTGCGGCAGCTGCAAAAACGATTGGTTTATGGCTAACATTTGCTGCGTGCAGATATGTGTGACATCTATTTCGCAGGAATCGTCAATAAAACGGATCAGCGATTATTATGTCGTAAAGGAACTAGGAAAGTTCTAGGATTGTAAAAAATTCAACGCAACAGAATGCCAACAGAAAATTAAGTAGCCCCTCGATTATTCGTTTATGCATTACTGGTTCAGCTTGAATGCGTATCACCCTCGAATTGTACATTGTGTTTCCGTTGAACACAGCCTAACCCAAACAAAACAGAACATAAGCTTCTGGTTACATTATTTTCCAGTTTTTTGACACAAGCCAAGCACATACAACACGCGAAATAACGTCCTAACAAGATTGGTTGCAAACAAAGTGGGCCAAATAGAAGAAGACAAGACAAAAGCCAAACTGCAATGTAGCCAAAGAACGCGCTGGGGCGAGCAAAGAAAAACCAGAAGAACCAAGCGAAGGCGAACAAGAAAAGTGTACAGAGAAAAGTAGCAACAAAAACTGCACAAGCAGACACTCTGATGCCCGATAAATGCAATGAAAGTCTTTGCTGCGAAAATGCGAAAGGAAAAACAAGTTCAATGCATAGGCCTAGGCATAGATAGAGGGGCAAGAGGTCTTTGGTGATGTTTAGAAATTGCGGCGATATTTTTTTTTAGAAAGTACAAAAAGGCAATGCAAAAATAAATTGTCAGATAAATAGTGGTTTTTCTTAGTTCGATGCAAACGAAGCTGGGCGAGGGAGAGACTGTTGTAGAAGCGTGTAGTGTAGACGCCCTGTGGCCCTGAGGAGGCGACAATCAAGTGCATATTCACATGCACTTATGTACACACACATGCAGTACAGTCAGACAGCAAATTATTCGTACACCCTTTACCAATCAAGTTTTTTACCAAACCTTGGAGAAACTATTAGACCTGCTCTAGCTGCCGCTATACACACCACCGTTCCCGTGCATGAAAATTATGTTCATGCCACACTTTGGGAGCACCGTCGTATCCAAAATTGATTCTCCACTAAATGCGGCAATCTCAAGTCAGGGTATAATTATAAATTTGCAAAGGCAACGATTTTTCAATTGCATTTTTAGGATTGTTTGACGTCAAACATATGGCATAAACCTTGATTTCCCTTCTTTCCGTATACTTTTTAAGGAAAATATTTTTAAAGTTTGTAGACACAGCCGTTAGCGTATGCAATGACGAGTGTTCGAATAACTTTTGCCCCAACTGTATGCGCATACATACAGACATGCAATTGAGCGCAGTTATGCGCCAAGCCCTCTGTCTTTGTCATTGTAACTATTTTGTTTTGTTTTGATGTTTTTATATAAATACTACAGAGCAGCAAAGTTTATTACACTCTACCACCACACACCAACACACAGAGCATAAGCGCGGAAGCATAAGCATATGCATATGTGAAAATATGTGTGTACATGCATGTATATAGTACAAACATGTGTATGCACTGCAAGTATGGGTTAATTTAATTGAATGCTTACATTGCTATTCCTCGCTCTGTGTTCTGTGAGAGAGAATGAATTAGAGATCACCAAAGCAAAATAAAAAAAGATAAATAAACTTTAAGTGCTCAAAGCGCCTCGTTTCCTTTTTCTCGTTCGTACAGCCAACTGAAACCCAAACGAAATCTCAATCAAGCACACACACACAAACACGCGTAGCATAAAGGCGGTCTACAGTACGCGCCAAAACTATGTTATATAGTGGTACAACAAGTCAAATGCAACGGACAAACCTATTATATTTGTATTTATATATAAAATTGAATTTATTTTTCATTAAAAAAACGAGCGAAAGCACTTTTTACTTATAAATTATTCGCACATAACCATTAATGTTTGGACGCTACTGTGGCACAGACAGGCAATTCTGTGCGAGGCTCAATGATATGGGATTTGTTTTCAAAATGGCGTCGCGGCTGCTGCAGCGATGAAAAAAAATTGTGCACTTTGGCAGTGCCTAACAAAATATCGTCAAATTCAATGAAAAAAGAACACTTTTCAGTTGCAAAAACCACACAAAGAAAAACAATATTTGCAAACTTTTCCTCGCAATTAACACCGACCGGTAAAAAAAACTGCAAGCTCAAATTTCTTTATGTATACTAAATTGCAATCCTACCACAACAAGAAATGCAACAATATACATTAATTATTTGCATAAGCAAAAATGCAAAACTTTAAAATGAAACTAACACAAACCTTTTTTCACTTTATACGAGTAAACACCACTTAAATTTAACCGATTTGTAATTTTTGAAACAAATATATTACACAGAATACAACGCTACCACAAAACAAATGCCACCAAACGCTGCCGCCGTTTTGCAATGAAAAAATTAAATAACGCGGCGGTCGCACAGTATGACCGAAAATTCTAAAGTAATGCCCAATCGGGCATAAAAAAAATACCGCGACCAAGCGGTATAATACCGTAATAAAAAACTTTAGTATTATTTTGTAGCTATACTAAAATGTTTAAATTTGTTATCCATTTATTTAAACGGTACAAATATACTTGTTTGACCACAGATTAAAAAAAAAATTGTTAAATTAAAAGAAGCATAGGAAAATAGTGATGAATTAAAGAGTGTTTTTAGCCCGATTTACAATAAAAAGTAAATAAGGTGAATTAAAATTATGCTTGATAACAGTCTCATAACAGTAGAAAAACAACAATTAGTAATAATTACTTAAAACATTCATGCTTGAGCATGACATAAGAAAAAATTTTTAAAATACATGCTGCATTGCTCAGTAAATCAGTTCATTTAAATTATTTTAAAATAAAACCGAAAGGCATTACATTTCTACTCGATTTGTTTTAGTCCCTAATCGATTGTTTTATGGATTTTGTGCGTTTTTGTGTGTTCTGTCTACGGCCTCACTACATATAGCTACATTGCGTTAAATTAATAAGAAAAATAATTAAATAAATTCAAATTAAGCGTAAGTATTGCATGTTGTGTGATTTAAACCGATTATTTATATTAACCATATACCCGTTCAAATGTTTTTATTAACTAACATTGGCTACTTTATTGTATATTCCATAAAACATGACGCATCTGCGGCTCCATGGCTACGCCTACCATTTGTGCCGGACACACACACATACGCAATGCTTTTTAAACGATGTAGCACACAACACACACACACAGAGCCAGAAAACTATACAAAAATCTTTGCCACAAGTTGGACCAAAGCTAATTATCCCAAAAGTAAAAGACATGGAGCAGTTAATGGCAACTCAATTGATGACTGCAGCTCAAACGATTGAGAAGCAACTAGACCAACAGTTGGATCGATTGGAAAACTTGGACTCTGATGATTTAAAGACAATACGCGAGCAACGTCTTCGCGAGATGAAGGATCTTAGTAATAAAAAGCAGGAATGGCTGAGAAATGTAAGTGGCAATGAGTTTATGCCTTAGTATATATGTATGTGTAATTCAACTTTTGCTTTTTCAATAGGGACACGGCAACTATTCCGAACTTGCAGACGAAAAAGAATTCTTCGAAGTATCCAAAAAATCGCCCAATATTGTGTGTCACTTTTATAGAGAAAGCACCGAGCGCTGTCGCATTGTAGACATGCATTTGAAAATACTCGCTGGCAAACATATCGAGGCCAAATTTTGCAAAGTAAATGCCGAAAAGTCGCCCTTCCTCACGCAACGTCTGCGCATTAAGGTGATACCAACCATAGCATTGGTTAAGGATGGCAAAACGAAAGATTTCATTGTGGGCTTCACCGATTTGGGCAACTGCGATGACTTTTCCACAGAGATACTCGAATGGCGCATAGCTCAGTCTGGAGCAATTGACTATAAAGGCGATCTTACTCAGCCTCCAGATACAAAGCGAAAACCATATATTAATCGCGCAAAGAAAACCATACGAGGTGGTTATGATTCAGATGATTCCGACATTGATCTAGATGACTAACTGACACCCACACCATACATCGCACAAACATACAAAAACACAAACTTAAAGTACACTAGCTGCTTGGCAATTGGTTACGCCTAAGAACTCAACAAAAACAAATCAAAATCTAGCACATGGATGTAACCCAATTAGGCATACTTTAAATAGCGTTATTTATTTAATTGTACGAATTCCCGCAAGTTCCCTAACCCTGTACCTACTATTTAAATGGCATAAGGGACTTTAGTAAATGCAGCGAGCTCTTTCAGTTGCCTTTCTCTTAAAAACCTAATAATTAATTAATGTATCTTCTAACAAATGCGCCCAGCTGGTTGGCCCTTATGTAAGTAGTTTATTTATCCACTTAAAAGGCACTTTACAACCCCACAAACAGGCGTTCGTGTGCTTGGGGATACACAAAATAGTCGTAAATATATCTTAATAGACTTCCTAAATGAAAAACATATAAAAGACAAAATCTGAACTATATATTTTTTTAAAATTAACACAGATATTGCGCATTTTCAGTCTTAGAAATAACTAACAAACATATGTACAAGTTTTTTATATTTATTTTTGTAATTCCATAAAAGATTTGGAATGAGATGAAACAATTATAATGCATGTTCATAAAATCTACTTGTGGCAATTGTATTTTAAATCTGGATGGTTATGGAATGGTTTGGATACATGTGCAACGCGATGGTAATTTCATAATTTTTGTAAAACTCTGAAAGTTTCTCCCCAGTGCAAAGTGATTCCTGTTGTATGGAGATGGCGGCCAAATATACTTCCAGTAAAGATATCGGCTTACAAATTTTTATATGACTATATAATAATGTTAAAATATTATATTTATGAAATAGGCATGGTTATTGACCTCTACCGCTTACCTCGCTCCCTCAAGGGAAGTATTAAGCGCGTAAACTCTAAATTTTTCAACTTTAATACGAAAACCTGAAGATAAAGCTTGTAATACGGTAGCACATCTATCCATTAAATTTCTATCCAGGCCTATTATTTTAGTAGAAAAAAGTATGCAGTGGCATACTGCTGTCTATTAAAAGGCATTAGTTCAGTTTCGAATGGAGTTTTTATAGCTATAGATCTGATATTTGAGCAGATTTAAGTTTGGATAAATAGTTTTCACTCTAAGGTTTAGATATGGTTTTGCTGCATTGTACCCGACAGGATCCGGTACAGGTAACAGTTGCTTCATATTCAAAAATTTAATATACATTTAATGTAATTTCTTGTATTTGAATATTTCAAAAAAATTGCGGAAAAAATAATTACCATCACCTTGCCACAATTGAATTTAATTTTTACCTAATCTTGCTAGTTTTCAAAGACGCAGTTTTATCCAAAATCTACACCAAGCCCTTTTACAATCAATACCAAATCTTTAAGCCGACAACATAACAAGTCAAAATATACCATTTAACTTTAAGGTCATAATAGCCTCGCGTTGACAGAATTTATTTATTTTACTTTATTTACTTTTACTAATTTGCCCTGGACCACCCTACCCAAAAAAACTTTAGGGCTGCCAATATCAGTGTTGGTCAAATACGTTGGCAGCACCACGAATAACGGAATGTAAATGAACGTGTTGCTATTAAAAAAAAATTTTCCGACGGCCACAACAGGAAAATAATGAAACTAATCAGGTAGGTGCCAAAATATGCAGCTTGCAAGTTGCCATTTTTAGACACCTGACGTTTTAATTTTTACCTGTCTTGCATATAAAATCTGCACTCAAATTCTGATCGTCTCAATTGGCAGGAAGCTGCTGCTCAGGAATCTGCAACAAGTAGCAGTTCAAGAACCAGACATGGTATTGACGACAGATGCGCACAATGTGGGAAAATCTTTTGCAGCGGATCAAGACGACGAGGAAGCTGCCGAAATACTCGATTGCAGCGTAGAATGTGTGGTGAGCATAACTGAATTTGAGCATATGGAGGACAAAAAATCAAAGTTCAAGCCGCAGTCGGAAAAGCTATTTAAGCACAATAGCCACTCGAAGGTGCGTGAGAATCGTAAGCTGGTAATGCGGATGCTCAAGGAGCATCCAAATTTTAGCTCAGTGGATGTGAAGCGTATGCTAGAAGAGCAATACGGCATAGCTGTAAGCCAACGCACTCTGCAGCGGCGCATAAGCGAAGTGCGTCCAGTGCTGCATCAGTCGGAACAATCGGAGTCAAAGACGACGAACACATTGAGTGCAGCAGCCAAGCAGCGGCGTCTGGATTGGGCAATAGCACACAAAAACTGGACTGCACGTGATTGGCGTAATATACTAAATATGGACGACACCAAATGCGTTGATGCTGCTTCCAAGGAAATATATATGGACACACTCGTTGGACCCGATCCAGCAGAATGCAGCGATTTAAATTTACTGGAACAGCTTATGAGCATTTTAGCACCGAAACTACAAACGCAAGCACCACAAAACGTCGAACAATTCCGTGCTGCACTCTACGACGTCTGGCATAGCGATCAGGAGCTGGTGGATCAAATTGAATACCTTTATAGCACTATGCCCTTGCGTGTCGAAACTGTCTTGCTTAGCGGGGGCGCTGAAACGGATTTTAGTATGCACGGTTTCATAAGCATTCATAAACCAAGTTAATATTGAAAATAAGCGTTTGTTTTGTAACTTTAAGTTCAATGTACAAAGAGTTTCATATGACAATAACATATATTATTATTAAAAGCTATTGTAAAAGCTTGCTTAAGATCTTTCACTAGCGCCATACCGCTCAGTTGAGAGATTGATTTATAAAAACTTTTAAATCAAAAGAATTTGAGCCAAACGGCGAAGTGTGCTCCAATTCACGTACAGTATCATTTGAAAATCAAACCGCTTACAGTGCAAGCATAACAACCCTGACTAAGCTGTGTCTGCTGGAAAGACCAGAGTTGCCATAAAACTAACAAACGCACAGCTGTTTGCTATCGCTATCGGCTTTCCAGCGTCAGCATCGTCGTCGTCATAATCTTGGCAAACGAGGCCGGCCGCCGTTTGTATGCTTTTATGTATGGGGCAGGGGTGGGGCAGCGGTGCGGCGCATGCGATGGATGAGCTCATACAAAAAGAAACAAGTTTTTTGCTTTTTGGAATGGAATAGAAATATTGGCGCAGTGTTGTGCTGTCACTGCAGTGGAGGAGCCCAACAATCAGACCCAGCTTCAATCGTGAAACGGCTAACGACGGCGAAACAGCACTGCGCGCAAAATCGAAAAATTATATACAAAGCGAGCGAATGTGACTAGTGTGTGTATTTGTGTGCGTGTGTGTGTGTGTTTGTAAGAATAATACTACAAACGGCAGCGTTTTTTTATTTTTTTGCTGTCCACTACTAATTGGTCCGGTCGGTCAGTCAGTCAGTGAAAAGCAGCACTTTGTGTTACGTGGCCGGGGCAATTTATTTAAAGAATTAATTAATTAGCTACTCAACAGCTGAGTGTAGCCGTGTCCAAAAACTTAGCAAAACTTTAACGCAGGACACATACTTTGGCACTTTCCAACACTTGTGACTCCAGTTTTTGGCAACAACAAATTAAATTGTACAAATTTATTTTTTGCAATCAAGGCAAATCAAGGCATCGCGTGCGTTGCTGCTTCTAGGAGACGAAAATCAATAATTGCGTGTACCTGTGCATGTGTGTGTGTGTGTGTGTGTGTGTGTGTTTGCAAAACAATTGGAGGAGCAATAGAAACAGCAATGCCATTGTCAAGCTGATTGAATTGTCGCCATAAGTAGTAGTAAACAGACAACGAAAGTAAAAAAAAAAAACACGCAAAACTAGCTACTAAGCCGCTATCATGCAGCAATCCACAAATGCAGCTGCAGCGCCTAGTCCCGGTGGCAGTGCCAGTGGCAGTCAAACACCCATTAACGCAGCTGCCTCGCCAGCTCTGCCAACAGCTCCAAATTTCACGGCCAGCAGCACGCCCATACGCATTGGCAGCGCCAAACATGCGTCAGCTGCCGGTGGAGACTCGTTGGCACCACCAGCTGCAGTCAATGCTGCGTCATCGTCGCAATCTGTGCCCGGCACACCACATCAGCAGCAGCAGTCCAGTAGCGTGCCAACAGTCACTGGCAGTCACTTGCAGCTACAAACGCCAGGCGCTGGAACACCCGCTGCCCTATCTATAGGCGCCTCAAATCAATCGCTAGGCGTCAGCGTAGGTGCTGGCAGCAGCGTCAGCGGCATTAGTATAACGCCACCTAATAGCGCCGGACTACGTCAGGCAGCAGGTAAGTGACTCAATCCAATAGCTGCTCCATGTCGTTATAATTACAATTTGCAATTGTCGTTGATTATTTTTCGAGTTTCGTTTGCGATAAATTTGGTCGTCTGTGCTGATTATACCAGCTGATTTGTTATTTACTATTTTTTTCTTTTTTTCTGTGCCTGCTTGAAGTTTTTTTTTGTGTTATTGGCGTTGTCACACAGCACACTCTTTACCACAATCTGCAAGTCTTTGCTGTTTTATTTCGTCATATTGCAAAGTGGTCTCCCTTCCGTTCATCTTGCCATCTTATCATTTCATCATGCACAACGTCATCGTTAGCATCCATAGCTGACGACGAGAGATTATCGCCTAGCACTTTGAATTGTTCAACGCTTAAAACGCTTCCGCTCTGTCACTTGGTCACTCATTTGTCCATATTTTCATTTTATGGCTTTTGTTGTTGTTTTTGTGTGCTGTATGTTTGTGTCGCCGCCGCAGTATTAAATTGATTTAATTGCGCCTTGTCGGATTGGTATTGTTGTAGGCGTTGATGAGGCTTAACCCAAGGCACGTTCTAAAATTGCAATTAGTCAGCGTGTATTTTGAACTTTGCAATAGTTTTTACAGTTCTCAGTTTAAGTAGAGGTTGCCATAGAAGCCCTTGGAACCAACCGCTAGTTGCCCAAATATTTCGTATCAATTGTTTTTGTCGCATGCCCATTAATAATTTGTGCATGTTACGGCTGTCGTCTTCTAGATTACTATTAAACAGTGCCAACTTTGTCAAAGACCGATATGGGCCGAGCGTATGCCCATCATTAAAGCAGATTCATGAGCATGTCTGGATTAGACGTTGCCATGGTAAGGATAAACTAAATGAACTTGTTTTGTTTTCCTAATCAGAAATAGGTATATTTTATGTTTCTGACTGTCTATTAACCCACTATTATTGCAAGCAGCGTGACAAGAACGAAACGTTCATAACTTCCACCAAACCACCTGGGTCAGTTCGACTGTTGTATCTATGTACACTTGATCTCGGAGACCAGAAGTGGTAGAAAATAGAAAATATGGGACCAATTTTAAACCATCTCCTCTATAAACTTAAAAAATTTTGTACCTTCACACAATTGTGTTTATATATAATATACGGTATGAGAAAAATTTGCCTACAAATCCCAAAGAAAACTTTTGAGAAAACTGGGTCAGGCACCGCAGTGACGGTTTAAATCGTTCCTTTTTAAGCGTTGCTTCCATCTACTCTTTTCTATATATCAATGATGATATTACTATCGCTTGGCTTTATTTTCCTGCAAAATTAGATAGCCAAGTTTAGCTTTTTGTTCAGCTATATAAATTTTATTCTTCACATCCCTCCCTATATAGTCAGTGGGAACAAGGTTGAGCAACTAATCAATGTCGAAAACCTAATTTGCACTTTGTACGGCATTAAACACGCACACAGTTTGATACGGCTTTGTTGTTTGTACCTTAGATTTGTGTTTATTGTTTGCAATTGTCATAAAGCTGGTTTAATTAGTTTTATCAAAGATGCGAGGGCAACCTTTGGCACTACTTAGTATACTACTTATTTTCAATGTGAAACATCTGTGCACTGGCTCGCAATTTACGGCCCATTCGCAGTTGTTACGGCGGAAACACTAGTACAGGTTAAAAGAAATGCGCGCCCACCTTTTGGGCCCTGCCTTCCTATTTTTTCTCATCCACCCTATGAAATGTATACCTACGAGTGGCGCAAAAACACGAAAAAAAATCGATGTGGTGCTCGGCGTCTTGATGTGTCGGTTTAACTGTTTATTCCAATCAACATGCCACTGCGTTGACCACTGCAGTTTGCCGGGAGCGATATGAAGGTCCCGTCTAAGGCCTAACTGCACTACATTTCTTGGCAGCCTTGCATGCGCTATTTTTATTTCGGCTTGCTTTTTGTCAGGTCTAAAGGTCAAATATAAGAATTGCAACATGAACTCTTGACGCACTTTGAACAAGGTTACTGCTTTGCAATCTTACGCTCTCCAGTACCTGTTTGCAATTGAATTTATTAGCATATTAAGCGGGAGTATATATCGAAGGGCTTCTGCCATCATTTCTACAGCGCACAAGCGTTGAATATTTTATGGCCTAAATTACTTAGCTTGCGATAAACTAAGACCGTGCAACTCCATCCATATGTATGCTTCCATATTGATTGCTAGCCTGCATAACTAATGAGCAGCAGGTGTATCTCCCAGACCAGACACAGACCACCCTACCACTATTTTTCATATGAATACATTACCTGCATAAAAGGACTTGATATACTACCATGTAATTGGATTACATAAAAAGCAAGCAACCCAAAACGACCCAGCGTAGTGACGTCATACAACAACTATAGCGTATGGCTGACCAACAACTCTCTTGAGTCGAAAGTAAAAGTGCATTGGCATTGATTCTCATGTCATGCCTTGCAACAAGCGCGAAATCGATTTTTAATGGCGCGACGTTGTCGTCCACTTGTCTGGCATGGCTTTGTTGTTGCTGCTGCTGAGGTTTTAACGCCCTGTAAAATGTGCAAATGGCATTGTTGGTTGGCATAGCGTGCCAATAACTAAGTAGCTGCCGCTTAGAGCCAAATTTTGAACTTTTCCATTATTGTGCCGCTTGGCTGGAAGATGGCCTGGGCGTGTTCTAATTGCGTAATTGGTTGGTCCAAGAAGCGCATTACTTAAAATCAATCAATGCAGCACGACGTCGTCTCTTATCGCCATCTTAATTACGCCGCATGCAAGCAGCCCATTGGCGCCTAGTCCGACCTACAAAGACAAGGACCTATGCTGGTAACTTGGCTAACGTGCTGTGCAGATGGTAGTAAATTGATAAAGCCACTTAGTTGAAACTGAACCACTTAATAGCGATAGAGGGTGGCAGGAGTACCTAGAAAGTATATAGCTGTGTGTGCGTGTACGTGTATTTGTGCAAGTTTTATTTTCTTAATTATCTATTCTTTTTTTTTTCAACACTTATCTTAAACCACATCGGACGCTCGACTTAGTTATTTGTTGTTAACCGTGTCAATGTCGTAATTGTATATAATGTACATATATGTGCCTGTGTATATGTGAGTCTATACACATTATGTTAATTAACTTAATATAAAACTTTTGCTCGAAATTTTTCTCTCTCTCTCTCTCGCCCTGCTGCATTTGCTGCTCCCTGCTCCAATCATCACATAATCAGCAGTTTTTGATTTCAAATTCAAAAGGCGACCCTCGCTGAAAGTGCTCTTAACGAAACTGCCCTCTACGGATAGTTTGAGCAACAGCCCAGCGCCATCATCGCCAGGTGAAGTTTCCGAATTGGGCACAAACACATTTGCAACAGCCATATTAAAATAAAAACAACAACTACACCAACACACACACGCATCAGATCACTCGGATAACTGCAAAACGCGCATTTGTATGCAACTCCCAAGCCAAAATCCATATATCGTCGTAGTTCTCTTGACGCACATGGCAGCCATTTTGAATTTTAAATGTCATTTTATTATTTCATGTTTTATTATTGCATAACTTTGACTATTGACAGTTCTGTCGTGGATAAAATAAGCGCAGGAAGACTATGCTTATCGCCGCCAGCATGTGATAAGCGGAATCAATGTTGATTTGTGAAAGTAAATGGTAGAAAAAATTTTTAAGTGTTGTCACTGCTATCTTTCTGCCCAAGTTAACTTTACGATAAAGTCCGATAAGCGACTTGCTATGACTCAAACGCTTTTAGGCTCTAGAGTCTAGACTTTCGACTATGATTAATGGGCTAAACACCTGTTCCCAAGCCAATAAACTAATGTGTATCTATCTGTTGAGCAAAGAAAAACACGCGTGAATTGCCGGCAAAAAAAACATCTGGCGAATCTTCAAAAGACAGTTCCGCCGGTCGATTTATCCAAAAACGCGTCTATAAAACAATTAGGCATGCCATAGCAATCGACACATGTTCATTACTGCATGGTCGCACCCAAACCAACAATAGTCCGCATGTGGTAATATTGATTGATCAAAAAACGCAGCGCGGAAAGCGTTGCTGATAACACGTAGCCGGCTGGCAGAACTGATATCATATCATATCATTTCATATCTATAAAAGCATGTACTTACTACTAAGTTGCAGTGGAGCTGAACATTTTTTAACTTGTATACTAAACGAGATATACTGTATAGATATACCCTGCACACCAATAGAGTCACGGGCTAGAATGGCGTGATGTATGCAACAGGCAGAAAAAAGCATTGCAGACGTACTAAAATGTTTAAAAACTTCTGTGAGCCTAATGAACAACGAAGCGTTACATTTGCACAACACACCCCTTGTTGCCCTCTATTCTCTATATGCATGTACAATTTATAGCAGCTAACTACTTTACAGGGTATCCCACTGCCAAGCAACGCCTCGTCTTTATCAAATTAAATTTGTTATTTTTTTTTTTTTTTTGGATTTGGCGAGCGTGCTGCTCATAGTATAAGAATCTTTAGACAACTAGCAGGCAGTATGCGTATGTATGGTCGGTATGTGTGCTTTGATATATGCATATGCGAAATGATGGGAGCCCGTGCCGCTCGTCTTTTGTTTTTGTTGTAGATTTATTATTATTATACTCGTACTATGTATGGGCGAAGCCAGCAGCGTCCGCGTCATCATTGTATAGAGCGTTTTTGGCATTGGCGTCGTCGCAGTCGCTGTCGCTGCCTCTGCCGCTGCTGGGCCCTGCTTTGGGGGTTTTTAAGTTGTTGACGTCGGCGCCGCTGGCTACTGCTGAGTTTTCGCTGCTTTAGTCAAAACACGATACATCGTGAGCGTTTTGTATCTCAAATCAGTCTGCGAGAGTCCGCGGACGGCATCTAACACGCAGTTGGATACGCATTTGCGTTACAGTTACAGTTGCAGCAACAGTTTTGTTACAGTTAAACATAGTTAACACGTTTTTCTTTTATCTTTTAAATACACGTTACTTATACGCCATGGTGTGCAGCTTAATAAAATAATAAATATGTTTGCATATAATAGTTTTACTAGTAGACAAAAAAACTTTAACCAAACATAACAGTGTCGAATTCCTGAGCTCTGAGCTCAGCAAAACAACTGAAAGTTCGAGTGGCCGGCCATATGAATCTACTACAAAGCAAGTGTCCAAACACCCAGAACTCATCATCTTCATCATCAACAATGCAGTCAGACATTATCATCAACATCATTATTAGCATCATCAGCTTTATCGAGAGCACGCCCCCAGGCCAATTAGTTAAAGAAATTTTATTTATTTTGAATTTCTAATTTATATTTATGGCACCTACGGCCATTGGCGCCAAAAGCGTATATGCTCGTGTATTTATTATAGTACATGCTAAATAATATTTTGACTTATTTTTAGACAGCATATACAATAATAAAGCAGAGGCTAATGATTAAAGTGCATCAAAATGTCTGCTCGAAAAGTCTTTAAGAATATTGCAAACATTTTTAACGCACTTTATTGAGAACTGCCCACGTACGTGTGTGGTTGCGTGTGTGTGAGTTTTGCAAAATAAATTAAAACAGAAAATTTAAATTCGAGTAAATAAAAAGCATCGTATACCTTGAGACATTGTTGATTTTAGTAGGCCGCTAGCTGTGTTTTTGTTTTTATTTGCTTCTCATCTCTTGGGCCAGCCAGCACTCGATCAGCCCCAGTCCCATCATCTCCGAGTCGACAGAATGATATAGTTGTATTTTGTTTGGTCTTGGTCATAATAATAAATACATAAAAAACACCACGGGCCGGCAAGTGGATAAGTTATTTCCATGCTTAGTCTAAGCGGTTACTGAGGGCATTTAAATTTAAATCTTTTTGAATTATTTAAAATGTTTTTTAATAGCCCTAAGATACTTCTGTACTCTTTATATTAATGCAATCATTTTCGTATTACAGGAATCGCCAATTGGGCCACAGACAATCGTGATGGCAATCCGGCAGATAAGGCAAGTTCCTACCTAGAGTCAAATCCTAACCAAACACCACTACGAAGAGTATTTGTTTATGCGTATAATTTGTCTAATTGTTTTCACTTTTCAAAATATGAAACGTTTTCAATGTGGGTCAAGTTATTTCTTTAGTTGCCAAGAATAGTGAATATGTAAAGGCATTTTGCTTTCAAAGCCCCGTCACTGATAAGGGTCCGTTGTCTAATTTAGCTCTAATCGATCGGAGGTCATGTGAGTCACTCACTGTAGAAATTGTATGTGTTAACATTAAATAAACTTCCGATATTTCATAAACCATTCTGTTCCTTGTCGTATGAGAATTTTGGTTGGAAATGTTGTCAACGCTAATTAAATTAGCAGCGCAACTTTGATTTTTGTCATACTCCACATGAATGAATTCAAACCAAGTTAATCATTGGCTATAAGCACAGGTGTTCAAACATAGTCTAATGTTTATAGATTTTTTCAAAATTCTCCTATGCTGCGTTAAGGTGTAAAATAATACTCTATGATCTAAATACTTGGCATAAAATTATATTTATCGCCCACAGTCTCCAGGAGATGCTGCCAAGCTTAACCGCAAGGAGTCGTACAAGGCACAGCGTAAGAACTATCGACGTGAAAAGAAACGTGTTGCCAGTGAGCTGATGAACTCTCTTCAAGACCCTGCGGTCATAGTACTAGCCGATTGGCTTAAGGTAAATGAAGAAAACAGCATTTAGTTGACTTGTCCAAAAATAATGATTTACATTTGCTGTAGGTACGTGGTACGCTCAAGTCGTGGACCAAGCTGTGGTGCGTGCTCAAGCCTGGCCTGTTACTTATCTACAAAAGTCAAAAGACCAAAAGCAGCCACTGGGTAGGCACCGTTATGCTGACCGCCTGCCAGGTAATAGAAAGACCAAGCAAGAAAGATGGCTTCTGCTTTAAGCTATTTCACCCAATGGAGCAATCTATTTGGGCGCCTCGTGGCCCTGACAAGGAGACCATTGGTAAGTTTCTGCCATTGTATTGTCCTCAACATGTCTTTACTTTCGAGTATTTCAAAACCAGGCGCAGTTGTCCAACCCCTACCAACTGCATATTTGATTTTTCGCGCCCCAAGTCAGGCAGCTGGTAAATGTTGGATGGATGCACTGGAGCTCTCACTGCGCTGTTCCGCTCTGCTGCTGCGCACCAACAGCAGCACTGGCGCTGCCTCCAGCAACGCCTATGTCAGCGAAGTGGTACCAGTCTCCCATGAGACCCAATGGTCAGAGGCTGATTATGAGAAGCATTTTAATGAGCATGGTAAGTGTGGTGGCGACATGGGGGCTTCACCTAGTTAAGCTTACGTTTCTAATCTTAAAAACCTATTAATGCACGCGAACCAGAACTGCTGTTAAGCAGTCTGCAGCGTTGCCAAGCGCAGTATTTGGCACTGCCCGACACGGAAACTTCTCGCTCCGATAACAGTTTGCCCTCGCGTGCGCAGACGCCGCTGTTGCAGCAGCTGTACAGCAGTGCCGTAAACAATTGGGAGCGCACTAAAAGACTACCAAGACTTCGCAGCAAACAGTCACATCAGCCACATCGCAAGGCTTCCTTTGGCGATGCCATACTTAGCGATGCTTCCAGTATTGAGTACTCTCCCCAGCAGCAACTGCAGTCGCTTCAAATGAAGCGTCGCCGGCTTAGTCCCATTACCAAGTCCATGTCACTAGGTGCAGTTCTGCGTGTGAGCAGCTCTAGCGATGACGATGAAGACGAGCCCAATAGTATTTTATGTGTGTCAGGAGCTACTTCCCGTCCGGTCAGCGCTCCACCTGACTGTCTCGTGCATCCGAAATTCCGCGTCAACGTCAAGGGTTTAAGTTATTCAAGTTCTAGTAACTGCTGCAAATTGCTTATTGAACGTAGTCCAGCTTGTCGTCTGTCATTTCATTTACTAGACAACAAAATAATCTTGGTTTACACTTTACAAAATTTCAAATGTTGTATATTGAATAATAGTTTCATCTATGGTAAACATTCCGCTTGTAGAACTTCCATTGAATGCTGTAAATGATTCTCAGTCAGTCGACTTTCAATAAATATATATTTCGTAGGGTAAAAGAGCTAGACAAAAGTCAGTGGTGAAAAGTTTGTTCTGCTAAGGCATATTAATAAAACTTTTTTCCTTTTCGTTCGCCCTCAGATCTAGATGCAGACAGTCAAAATGAAGCTGTCAACGCGGCCATGTCGGGTCTTGACTCGGAAACTGAATCTGATGGGCCAGCACAGAATGAAGTCGGTGACCCAGCGGAATGTGAAGAAACCAAGTACGTGCCCCGTCCTGAAGAGGAATTTGGCTTAGTGAGTAGAATTTTTAAGTTAAAAGGGCAAGTTGTTACTGAGTTGTGCTTTCAGCAAGGCGAACAAGTGGAGGAGCTGGCTGATGAGAACAAAAGTCTCATCTGGTGTATAGTTAAGCAGGTGCGGCCCGGTATGGACTTGAGCAAAGTGGTCTTGCCCACATTTATTTTAGAGCCACGTTCATTTCTGGACAAGCTTTCGGATGGGTATTATCATGCAGATATACTCTCCAAGTAGGTTTTTGACTTTTTGTGTCCCCCTTATCATTTCTTTACTATTTCGAAAACATTACAGGGCCGTGCACGAGGACGACGCCTTTACGCGTATGAAGTATATAGTACAATGGTACCTGTCATCTTTCTATAAGAAACCCAAGGGCTTGAAGAAACCATACAATCCGATATTGGGCGAAACATTTCGTTGCTATTGGCAACATCCAAATGGCAGCCGTACCTTCTATATTGCTGAGCAGGTCTCGCATCACCCGCCGGTATCGGCTTTTTATGTAACTAATCGCGAGGATGGTTTCAGCATCACCTGTTCCATTTTGGCCAAATCGAAGTTCTACGGCAATAGCACGTCCGCCGTGCTAGAGGGCACGGCTACGATGACGCTATTACCACGCGGCGAATGTTACACACTGACATCGCCCTACGCCCACTGCAAAGGCATTCTGATGGGCACTCTGTCCATGGAATTGGGTGGTAAAGTCAACATTGAATGCGAGAACACCGGTTACAAGACGGAACTCGAGTTCAAGCTGAAACCATTCCTCGGTGGCTCAGATTCCACCAATGCAGTGACGGGTAAGATTAAGCTAGGCAAAGAGACTCTGGCTAGCATACAGGGTCACTGGGATAAAGAGTGCCGCATTAAGGACTCCAAAACAGGGGAAGAAAGCGTGCTCATGGTTAATGACGCCGAAATGCGTGCACGCAGACTTACTCGCTTTCTAGTACCAGTAGAATCACAGCTACCCACGGAATCAGAGCGCCTTTGGAGTCTCGTTTCAGAAGCCATCGAGCGGGAAGACCAAGTCGCAGCCACAGAAGAAAAGACCGTGCTCGAGGAGCAACAGCGGCAAGACGCTAAGTCCCGTCTTGCAAACGACACCATCTGGGAGCCGGCCCATTTTGCGCAGGATAGCTACGGTCAGTGGATATACAAGTATGCTGATCTGCGTCCCTGGGATGTTCGCAACGATGTGCGCCAATACGAATGCAATTACAAGGTGTTAACTCAGACGCGACACAAGTCTGTACCCATCGTGCATGGCACCGAAGTTATACATCCGTTGCGAGTCTCTCAGGAGGCGACAGGGCGCAAGAGAGGACAATCGTCGCCGATTATTGCAGCGCCCAAGGCAAAGAATAAAAGTTTGGTGCTGGCACCTCGCGATACTAATTCAGATTCGAGTCAATCGCCTCAGGGTGCGCAGAAACGAGCTTCTACCAGCCGTACTATCAGACAGTAAGTTAAACTTGGGGAAGTCTCCGCTTTAAATTAAACCTAAATCGCTTTCAGAATTGCATTGGCTATGGAGCAGATAAATACCGCCTTAGCAGCCCACTCAAAACAGTTACAAGAGATTAGCCAGAGGCTAGAGCGAATGCAATATGCCCCGCCCGGTAGCGCATGTAGTTCAATAAGAAGTCAGCATTTCTTGAGTGGTGGCGTCTCACAGAGCAGCGTGACTAAGGGCCTCATCTATGCGGCAATGGCTTTGGTTATCAGCATTTTAGTACGCTGGCTTTTCAAGTGATCGGCTAAGGACTCGGTGGGCGTGTGCAAGTCAAAAAGTTTGTAAGCAAAATTCAAACTAGACGTATACAGAGGGTATGGAGTGAATGTGGACTCGATCGTTATTATATGGAAAACTCTAAACTGCATATATTGTAGTTCTATGTAAAACGCCTTTGCACCGCACCCAATCCTCGGTCATTCTGTGGCCCTGTGATGCGTTCTAGTAGTTAGTGCATAGCTGAAATTTATTATGGAACTCAAATTACAAATTGAAATCTTATTGAATTAAATCGTAAGTCCTATTTACACGCAAGTCCATTATTATGTTTAGCCCCAAATCAGACGAAGCATCTTTTTGCTATTTGGGTTTATTAGTCTTGATTTCACCAGATACAACTATAATTCCAACTCTAACACTAATTTAGCTTTTGTTTTGTAATTTAAACAATTCGATTGATTAGTCTGAGACATCTAGAGGCTTTTCACTTCAGACACAATTAGGAGCTCTGCTTGAGTAAAATATGTTATTCGTAAACCAGAAACCCCAATGGCCGATTTACGCCTTTTTGGTCTCAATTAATGATTTTATGTTCAATTGATATGCTCTATTTAGTTACTACAAGTTCTGTCTTTTGAATCGTGGAATCTTTTTACGAACTATAAGTGCTGAGCATTTCACTCATGCAGAGCATTAAATTATATATTAAAATATGTATAGCACTTGTATCCAAAGTTAGAAACTCTATTTAAAACAATTTTTGACAACCTTATTATTGCAATTGGTACAACCTGTAAACTTTTTAAATTTTGAATTCAAATAATAAAAATTTACCAGTTAAGTGTTTTTGATTTAGACATAGAAATCAGAAAAACAAAATCGCCGTCTTTGGGGTTGCTTGATATTTAAGGTAAGTGCTTCAATAGCGATAAAAGGAACCATAAATTATATAGGGGTGAGTTATGTAAATATGGATATTACAGTGCGCTGACGTTTAAGGGTTTTATAATTGATACGAATGAACAATGAAATATTTTTTAATTTGTTTTTATTGTTTCGCTCATCGCTTTGCTTACATTTACAAACTGTTTATGCGTATATATATATATTTATATATATTCTCTACAACGTTTAAGATCTTTCCAATTATTAGCAATATTTTTTTTATTTAAGTTGGGACTTTTGTCTCTTAGTTTAATTTTTAAGTTTTGTTCTAAGCAAATCTAGTTATCGATTAGACTTGCAGGTTTTTTTCTTTGTTATATTATTGTTATTATTTTTGCGACGTTTGCACTGCTTTAGTTATGTGAGTAAAAGATGCTGCTAATACGCGCTAAGAGTACACTTACATAAATAGTTTCTGATTACGTCTTACACTTAAAAAAGCATACGCGAAATGTACGCCGGGGGGGATTACACAGTATAGCAATAACTAGTTTTACTTTTCGCTTAACATTTAACACGACGACGCTTAGAAGCCAAATCTCGGGGACCTGCAACTAAAATGGGCGGGGGTTCTATATTTAATGACAACAGTGAAGCTAATAAGTAGTAGTTGGGGGAGTAGGGCTTAGGGGAGTAGTATTAGTAGTATAGTTTAGTATGTATATACTCAGTCGGATTTGGCAGCAGCAAAAAATTTACTAGATAAGAGAGCATTTTACTAAGCTCTGATTTTTTTTAAGCAGACTAAAGGTGGTCGGATTCTAAAGTTTCTTAATCATTTATGCAATATATAGCCTACTAAGGTTTCCTTTTGCGAAGCATAACCAGCCCAGGGAAATTATCTCTTATGCGGGGGCTACTCCAAACTCCTGGATTTTTGCTAAAATTAAGGGAACATTATTTCGAATGAAGCAGTATTTTCAACATCTGATACCAGACATCGAAAAATAAGAGCAACTTTAAATTTCCTTGATGTCTGGGTTGGCTACCATTCCTTGTAGCGCTTCTTCGCGCCCGATGCAAGCGCCTCGGTCGCGTCACCCTCGTTATGGCTCTGAACAAACATAAAGATTTTAACATTTATATAAATGTAAGAAGAATAGATAGAAGATAGTTTTCGCATTGCTTCAAATCCGGCTGAGTAGTTTTAAACACCCTGTATTATGTGTATACACGAATAGTATGTATATGTACGCCTAGCCTTAATTTACAGTTGGACACGCATGTGGATCAGCTCTACTATAGTTACAATTGCGCTCTGCACAGCAGGTAAATAACATGTTGAGTATAGATTTATATATATAATTAGTTCATATACTATATATGTTTTATGTGGGGATTTTGGGGGTTGACGGTGAATAGCTATGCATATTGCACTATTCCTCAATGGCTGCTTGGGGATGCTGTCTGTTAAGACGCTGCCTAGCATGTGTGCACGCGCAGATGATTCTGCAGAGTGCTTTTTTGCCGGAACTGCTTGGGACAGTAGGAACAGTTGTAGGGCTTTTCCCCGGTGTGTATCTTCATGTGATTATTAAGTGTGGCCACCTGCCTAAAGTTAACATCGCAGATTTTACACTTGTACGGCTTCTCACCCGTGTGCGTCTTGATGTGGTTGACCAGAGTGCTTTGCTGTGAGAAGAAACGACGACAGACGCTGCATCCAAACGGCCGATCCGGGTTGTCACCCTTTAGCATGTTGATGTTGCCTACGCTCATACGGCCGCTTTGCGAGGCCTGGTATTGCTCCATCTTCGTGTTGGCTGTTGTCGCATTGGATGCCATCACAGAGCTAACCGTGGTGGTGCCATCGAGGAAATGCAGCAACGGATGGTGATCCAGCTGTATGATGTTGGGTGTTGTGCTGTGCAGGTTGTTCGGCAACAGGCCTGGCGCGGCTGGTGCTGGCATTGAGTGATCCACTGCGCGTACAATTGTTGTACATGGTTGTTGGTGTTGATTGGTTGTCATTACAATTGGTTGGTTGGTTTGCATGCGTACAAAATTTAAATAAAAGCTTCGTTAGGGAAGAGCGTTAATATTCAATGCACACAGTGATAACAACAAGCGCTTCAGTTGTAGGGCGAACACACAAGCGGCTCACCTGTGGCTGTGGCTGGCTGCGCGAGGTGCGTATGCGTCTTCATGTGGTTGGTAAGCGTGCTCTGCTGCCGGAACTGCATATGACAGTAGGAACAGGTGTAGGGCTTGTCACCAGTATGGATCTTTTTGTGGTTGGCCAATGTGGCCAATTGGCTGAAGGATTTGTCGCACGTCTCACATTTGTACGGCTTGGGGTCGATGTGCGTCCGCTCGTGATTGTGCAGCGTGCTCAGCTGTGGGAAACGCCTCTTACACACGTTGCACTGGTACGGTTTCACTAGCTCCTCGGCCTGGGGCGAACTGTAGCTACCCGAGTATAGAGTCTTTGAGATTTGTACACGCTGCTGATGCTGCTGCTGGTAGGCATTTTGCATCTGGTTTTGCGACTTCCGACTGTGCTTGCCAGACTGGGGCGTCGCTGTCTGTGGTTGATAGTTAAGCAGCGATGTGGGTGTACTTGACTCTGCCGCTGTGAGGAACAAATGGGAGGATTTGTGGATTTAAATGGTGTCGCCACAGCGCGCGCTCACTTACCCTTATGCGTCTTGATGTGATTAATGAGCGTGCTCTGCTGACGAAAGTCCTTAGCGCATATGTTGCAGGTGAATGGTTTCTCGCCGGTGTGTATCTTCACATGGTTGGTCAGCGTGGATATTTGCCGAAAGGCTTTATCGCAGTGTTTACACTTATACGGCCGTTCATCGGTATGGATTTTCATATGATTGCGTAACGTGGTGAGCTGACGGAACTTGTTTTTGCACACGTGGCACTGCTTTTTCTTGCGCGGATCGTCCACTACAGTCTCCTCTTCACTGACCACGCTCTGCGCCTCCTGCTTCATGGGCGATATGGGCGTGTGATTTCCCGCACTATTCGTTGTTGTAGTGGATATATCGAGCAGGTGCACCAATGGATGCTGTGGATGCAGCATAGCTTGATGCGTGGGATGCTGTATGGCCTGCACAGCGGTAAGTTGATGCAGCGCAAAGGGGCTTTGCTGTAGTCCGGCAATTGTGGTGGGCTGCTGCAATGAATTAGATCCACCACCGCCGCCGCCACCACCACCGTGCGTGGTAAGCTGTGAGGGTGCATAGTGCTGCTGGTAGTTTGCCATTGCTGCACTCGCAGTAGCATGGTTCAGATGCATTTTTTAATAAATTCTTTTTTTCTATTACTGCCTTGGCCGAGGTATTCGAGAAAATCGATTGCGCTCGATTTATTGTCTGCACATTTAAGATGCAAGCGTTAAACAAACAAGTTGAAAATTTGCAGCCATTTGCTAGGGTACACCACACACACCGTCGATTTGTTATTTTAGCTGTCTGCTGCTGCGGCCTGCTTTGGTGGCGGCTGCGAGCGCGGTGTGGCTTGCACGTTGCTTCCACGTATGCTAAATATGCGTAAAAGCATAAACAGATTGCACGACACAATGTTACACACACTTTGCACGCTTTTTGCAGTTGCTAATAGCGCTTTTCGTGTGAGTTTGTGCAAAATTTTCCAAAATTTTCTTTTTTTTATCCTTGCGTGGCTCAACTGTCAACTTATCAAAACAAAAATGACATTTCTTTGGCGTGGTTTTTCAGGGCTGCAGCACAACCAGTGTTGCAATGGCGACTATACGAAGTTATCGATAAGCGTATATCAAGTGAGTAATCGCTATCGTTGCGCAGCTGAAGCAAAATCTTACTCGTGGAGTAAACAAAAATATAAACAAGACGGCTTTAATTTTCATAAATGTGCGCAAAGCAGGCCTTAATGGCTTAAGGCATTATTTTCAGCAAACAAAACTACATAATACTTTATATATAAGCAACATGAGTGAAAATAACAAGCAAATTAAAAGTGATACCGAAGCTGAAGATTCAGCGTCAACAACACCATCAGGCTCTGGCTCTGCACGGGATCCACCCGACAGCGATGAGGGCGAAGGTATGCATACCGTATACAAATACTTCAACAGGCTTTGCTTTAAACTTTTGTAATAATATTTTAAATATATTCTCAACACAGACGCAGACACAATGGATATGATACGGCGCTTTTTCTCACAAACCTTTGGTATGGGCAACAGTTCTTCAACAACTGATGGCACAGCCGTGGACAAGGTAATTTAAATACTTGATTTTCGCAATAGCCTAATGGTAATTTTATTTTAGGTTATACCGGATTTAACGTTCGAGGGATTATCCGCGCACTGGCGGAAAAACGGCTTTAAGAAAATTGTCACCATGGTGGGCGCTGGAATTTCAACTTGTAAGTAGAGCACAGTCAATATGCGAAAATCGTTTGTTGAAAATTATATTATTTAGCTGCTGGCATACCTGACTTTCGTTCACCCGGCTCTGGCTTATACCATAATCTCAAGAAATACAAATTACCACATCCTACGGCTATTTTTGACTTGGACTACTTTGAGAAAAATCCAGCACCATTTTTTGCACTGGCTAAAGAACTTTATCCGGGTTCATTTGTGCCAACACCAGCGCACTACTTTGTGCGGCTGTTGCAAGATAAAGGACTGTTGCAGCGGCATTATACACAAAACATTGACACACTTGACAGGCTTGCTGGCATAGCCCAAAAGAAACTCGTGGAGGCACACGGCAGCTTTTATACTAACCATTGTACAAAGTGCCGCAAGGAATACGATATGGCCTGGATGAAGCATGAAATTTTTTCTGACAGATTGCCAAAATGCAAGAGTTGCAAAGGCGTTGTCAAGCCTGATATTGTCTTTTTTGGCGAGAATCTGCCCGCTGAGTTCTACACCTGCCCTGAGGTGGATTTCCAGGACTGTGATTTGCTGATCATCATGGGCACTTCATTGGAAGTGCAGCCGTTTGCTTCGCTAGTGCAACGCGCAGGCCCGCGCTGCATGCGCCTTTTGATCAACCGAGATTCCGTTGGTCATGGCAGTTTCGTGCATTGGACGGGCGCCTCTGGCAGCCAGCTATTGTATGGTAAGCCCAATAATACGCGGGATGTAGCGTATCTGGGCAATTGCGATGATGGCGTGTTGGAGTTGGCCAAAGCTTTGGGTTGGCACGACGAACTACAGCTGCTAATCAAGACAGAACGTGAAAAATTGGAGAGCGTGGAGAGTAATAAACAGCCCATGGACAAAGAGAAAAAAACTATACCAGATAATGCCGAAAAGAAAGCATCAAAACGTACCTAATTTAAGGTATCCCTTGTAATTTACGCTTAGTGCAATATAAAATTTACCTAAATGCTTAATATCTATTAATGGATTAATGAAAGAAACAATAGAAGGATGCAATTTCGACCCATTTAATTTCGTTCATTGGCGGCTTTCAATTATTCAAGCGTCATTTGTGAAGCATCAGTGTCGTTTGCTTCTTGGCTTGTACAATTTCATAAACCGCAGCAACTGATTCACTTGCTCTACTGCGTTTCCGGCGTACAAAAAGCAATGCGCCAACAAAGGTTAAATGCCAGCTGAATCCCTCGTCTGTTTTCAATTGGAAACAGACATACATACTCTCTAGCTGCAACAACAACCAGCAGTAGCAGAGGATTGCGGGCGTTTGTTGTGGCCATTCTAACTGCCGCTTGTGTGCCATTGCATCAAGTTAATGACGCACAATCTATCCCACACACCTACACCCACACACACACCCACACACTTTTTGGGTGATGAAGTTCCTGCGGTAAATTGGTCAATAGAAAATACTAGGTAGCACGAGTTCGCAGCCAACTAGTCAACTCGGTTGCACTAATTAAAACCAAGCACTGAGCATCGAGCCACAATTGAGAACACACACAAACACTAAATAGAAGATGCAGTGTAAGAGTGGTGTAAAAGCCTGGGATCTGCTCCCTTCTGACTTTACGTTGGTGTTAACATGTCAACTATGTCTGTTGGCAAATGTTCAAGTGCATTAAGAAAACAGATGCAGCAACTTAAACACACACATATTAATGCCATGGAAACATTGATGGACACACAATTTGTTGCAGTTTCACATTGTTGCAGTTTTCTTCTCTGGTAGACATATTTTGGCAATTTACTGAGTGTAATTTTGCTAATGGATGTCCTTAGCGGCAATTAAAATAGTTTTATTTTCTTCACTGAACGCGATTTTTGGCACAAAGTCTCCAAGCGCAGGAAAATTAAATGTGCCACTTGGGAGCAGTAAAATCAAACTTCTACAGATTGTCACCTTTCAAAAACGGCTGCCAAATTAGTCAGTTGAGACAAAGGTAAGGTTTTCTCTTTCATTGGTAAAGTATAAGTCCATGAGTCAACGAACAGTAGCAAAGTAACTTTTTCAATCTCAATCGCTATAGTCTCCAGCAGCCAAATTGAGCGTGCCATAGCGATCTTTAAGAAATAAGTATAAGTATCCAGTATGAACAATACCTAATAATGAAACACATGTGTACCTTATGGTACAAAAAGTGTTTTAAGTTTGTGCAAGCCGAAAATAATAACATACAGAAGGAGACGTCCCAGACACCGCAAAGTTACCTAAAGTATGATCAACGTCACCAAAGAAGTCAATATACCGATGTCCGTCTGTCTGTAAGTCTGACTGTCCGTCTGTCGGTCCGTCCGTATGAATGCCTAGATCTCAGAGATGGTCAGAGCTAGAGCAACCAAACTTTCATATTAGAGCCCAAATTATTCCATAGGAGACAATTTTTTTGATATCGGGCTTATATCATATAGCAAAGGAATTTTACATAACTGCTTGTTTACTGCAAACAAGATGTGCTCACCTTAATCCAATTCACATTGTATCTTAACGTAATTAAAAAGTAAAAATCTACAGATAATAATGTATGCCAAAAATTTACAAATTTCACTAACTTAAAAGGCCAGGGCCAGATCCATTCTAGAGTATTCGTCATCATCAGTGGTTTTTACAGCCCAGGTCGGACCAGAACCGCCTCATGTTTTTGTCTCCAATGATCATTGTCTTTGGCTACTGTTCTCCAGTTTAGAACTCCAATCTTCGTAGCGTCCTTGTCGACTCCCTCTATCCACCGTAACCATGGACGCTCTTAGTATTCTTCTGAGCGGATTATCTTCGTCCCTTCGGACAATATGCCCAGCCCATCTTAAGCGTGCTTGTTTTATGAAGGATACTACACTATGGTCGTTGTACTGCTGGTACAGTTCGTGGTTATAACGAATGCGCCAACTTTCTTGTTCGAATACAGGGCCAAATATTTTTCGCAGAATTTTCCTCTCAAAAGTTTTAAGCGCATTTTCATTCGTTCTTGACATCGTCCATGTTTCCGAAGCATAAGTCAGCATTGGTCTTACCAGTGTTTTGTATATTTTAATCTTTGTTTTTCGGGTAAGTAGCTTACTCTTAAAATGAGGCATTAATCCATAGTAAGCACCCTGAAGATTTGTTGAAAATTGTTCCGTTTGTTTCCATACGAGCCTCACGTATTGCTTTTTCTAGTGTGAGGTTAAAAAGAAGACAGGACAAGACGTCACCCTGTCTTAGCCCTCTATGTATTGAGAATTCTCCAGAGAGTTCACCTTGAATTTTAACTTTACATTTTACCTCCGTCATAGTCATTGTTATCAGTTTGATTTACTTGGTCGGTATGCCAAGTTCAGTTAGGGCATTTACATGTTTCTCCCGTACGATCTTGTCATAAGCGGCTCGAAAGTCAATAAATGAATGAATAGACATTTGTGTTGTATTCGGTCATCTTTTCAAGTATATGCCGTAATGTAAAAATATGGTCCGTAGTTTATTTGTTCTTCGAAAATCCGCATTGATATTGCCCTATGATGTTTGCTGTGATATTCTGAAGCCTTTCATTTAGTATTGTTGTTATTTTATATGCCGAATTTAAAAGACAGATTGCTCTGAAATTTTCGTATTTGGATTGGTCCCCCTTTTTGAGAAGGGGACAGATAACACCAGTTGTCCATTCTTTTGGTATGCATTACTGTTCCCAAATTTCAGCAATTCAGGCATAAAAGCTTTCGAGAAATTTTGGGCCGGCGTTTTTAATTATTCTACGGGTACTATATCTTCTCCAGGCGATTTACAATTTTTTTGCTTTCCATCGTTTCTTCGATTGTAGGCGTTTGCGCTGCCTGTTCTGTCTGATCATGTTCAGGTATGGTGAATTGATGCGTGCTCACTTGATCATTATTGAAGTGGTTGTCGTAATGCTCTACCCATTTGTTAAGTATGTATCTTTTCTCATGCAGTTGGTTTCCTTCTTTATTTATCTATCTTCTTTACAGAGTATTAGGAGACATAATTATAAGAAACTTTGAAGAGAATAGTAAAGATGCAGATGCACTTAGGACTGTAAATAGCTCAGTTAGGGATATAAAAGACAGTTATATAACGATATACTTACACAATATGCAACATAGTGTATATAGTACACGTGTGTAGCTGTATAGGTGTATTTCTATACATTTATCAATTGCACTTTTAACACCTTTTTAAGTTGGTTAAATCCAGACTCATTCAACCGGACAGTATTTTGGCTGATTTATTGCAAGTACTCATGTATGCATATAGGTACAAGTGCATATAGATATGTAAATATGTACATATATATATATATATAATATACATAGGTTTGTATAAATATGTCCTTGTGCCACAAAATGGTTGATGTTGGCTTATTATGAACTTGACTTGCGCCACATTGAGAGTCGCCCCAATGCGAGTATTTGCCTTCATTGAGTTTTGAAACATCATTAAGTGCACTCCATACGCACGCAATTGATGATGCTACAGGACTCGCATACATATACATATTTATGTATATATATATGTGTGTGTGAAAGAAAATAGATGTAACAGTTGCTGGCACGCAGTATTTTAACATTTATATACACTGAGAGTAAAAAGATTACGGACACTTAAACTGTCAATGTATCGATTGGAGTTAAAGGATCAAAATAAAGCAGTCTCTCCGTAGTTTGTTCTTGAGCTATCTTGTATCTAGCTGTTTATATGTACAGACGAACCGAGCTTATGGCTTGTCACGCCTGCTTCTAACACTTTATGAATATAGGGTATCCGGCGAGAAGATTAGGATTAGTACTCAATTTACAATTCGATCGTCAAGTTAGGGAACAATGTATAATACTTCTCATAATTTTTATTAAGACATGAAAGCAGCAAAATAAAAACAGCCAGAACTTGACAAAAAAAAAAATTAAAATTGTTTCTTATATGTAAGATAAAAGCAAAAGTAGTAAATTTTGAGTATCTAGAGTATTGGCCGACGGTGTATTTTTGTATATAAATGTGTAGACATGCTTTATATTCGTAATCAAAACGCGACCTTCAACAACACATACTACACACACACATACAAATGTCTTTCGCCTTTCCCCCCCACTTTAAAAACACAGCAAGCCAGTTCATCAATGGCTCAATGTTGACAGCAGCGACGTTGACGTCGTTGTTGGCGTCGATGTCATCAGTGGCAGCTGCGCGCGCGTTTTATATTGAATTCTTGACACGATTGTATGTCACAGCTTGTACTCATCGCAATCGGGATAAAGTTATTGAGTTGGGCCTTTTAAAATCAACACACACATAGATACAATAATTCAAGCATTAAGCGCTAATAAACTACGATAACAACTCATTAGATGCGCTTTTGCGTCAAAAAGCTTCCAACACTATGTAGATAGCCAATCCCGCCTCCTAACCCAATTGCTTAAGAATTATATTGTAAAATATGAGTCATTGATATGGGTATCGCAATGTGTGTATGTGTGAGGGGTGTTGTCGCATTGGCATGTATGAAATCTTTATGAATATTTTATTATTGCTTTAATAAAAAAAAGGAACAAGAAAAAGAAAAGGAGCAGAACAAGCAGGCAGCTGGCAAATGCCAACAGCGTGTGGCAGCATTTTGAAAAAGCAATTTGTGTCAATAAATGTGTACATATATGTATGTGTGTGTGTGAGTGTGAAAGCGTTTAGAATTGCATATGTGTTGGCAACGCCTTGAGCAGGGTGCGTTTAGGGGGTCAATCCCCTCATAAGCCTACAAAAGATACTTTAAAATAACACTAGTTTACAGCAAAATGTATCCCCAACATGTTTTACTCGTTACCGTAGTAAAATGGCACGCTAAATCCGAAAATGAAGTCCAAAATTTTTTTCATGGAACGGATTTCGAGATATTTTGAAAAAAACATTTTTCGAAACTAAAAAAAAGTATGTCTACTTAAAAGCAAATATCTCTGGTTGTACTGAACTGATTTTGATTATTTTTTTACCGAAGTGTAGATAATTATATAATCTATCCATTATACCTGGATCATATTTTTGTCAAATTTACGGTTTGGACGCTATTCATAGGAAGTATACTTTAAATAACTTCTTGGACGTAACTTTCGATTTTCATCAAAATCGGTAAAAATTTACGGTCCCTATAGGTATAAATATCGAATTGCACCAGAAATATAAATTTTCCAATTGGAAAGTTATTAGAAGGACTATGCAGAAATAAATGTTTTTTTGGGAAAAATTGTAGAGGGAATTTCTGTCAGGCGCCGCCTAGACTGTATCACATTTTTGATTCATTTGGCTAATTAACTTTTGCTACCTGTCTGTAAGTGGATTTATGATTACAGTATGAACCATAATTGACGAACTAATTGTTCTTTACATTTCTTTTTATCCACGATGACACATTCTTCTCCCCCTGTCTACGCCACTGTGTGTTTGTGTGCCGTTTGGTGGCTGTTGCTCTTGTCGTTTCATCTTTGTTGTAATATCAGCAGCAGCTACATAATCGTCATAATCATTTTATGTGCATGTTTGTATAGCATACTTTTGTGCGCATAAATTTTTATTTACGTTCTCGGCAAAGCTCAAAAAACCATTGAGACCCGGCGACCCGGCACGCCCCGCTGCAGCAGCTCTTCTATAAAAAGGTCGTGTATTTCGGCTTATATTGAGAAATTAAAGTGCGATAAGGTTGGTTTATTTTTATGCCGCATGTTTTACAAGCCCCTCAAAATGCCATATATGTATATAGTACTAAAATAATGAATGTGTCTCTATCTCTATGTCTGGGTGGTGTGTGCGTGTGTGTGTGGTTGTGCATTTTACCCATCAATTGCATATGAAATCAAGCGGCTCACAACACAACAAATACTCAATGGTTTTTAGTAGTGGTTTTTACACTAATAACGATGATGTTCCAGCCGCGTGTCATGCGAGTGTGCGGGATGCAACCACACTGCCAAATTGGCGGTTAACGTGGCTACAAATGAGCTATGGATGCGGCACATGCGGTGGCATAAAATAAGTTTTCTTTGTGGCATGCATAAAATGTGCAACAAAAATTATTTATTATAACAATTTCAAATGCATACAAATCGATGAATATTTATAAAACAAACAAATGTAAAATTTGCATAGAATAGAGCACTACAGCTGCGGTAGGGCGGAAGTTCACAAAAAAAAAAAAGAGCAAAACAGAAAAAAAATGGCGCATTAATTAACTGTGCACCAAAGTGAAGTGTAACGAATTGGAAAACCAAATAATTCGCATTGATTTTGTTGGTTTCAATCACGCGCAGCCGATACACAGATACTCACATATACACAAAAACACTGACCGCGGTGTGCGTTGATTTGCTGCGGAAAATCTCGGCTAGCGCATGAAAATGGTCAATTGATTGCCAAAGCCAATCTTCAATGAATAAATGAATGGCATTTCTGTGTGTCACACATGGCAGAGGTTCATCCACTCACACATATACTGCCACAGTCACAGATGCACATACAGATACTTACTCACAATTTCAGTATATGAACATACGTTTGTTTGCCGCTGCTGTTGGTTGACTTTTCACTTGTTACACACACACTTACTCACACAGATACTCTCACACACACACACACATGCACTTTCGCATGCAAACATCAATGCAATGGTTCGCATTTAATTGTTGCGAAGCGCGCTCTTAAACAAAAGGCTTTTCGCTTTGTACCATAAAACAAAAATTCGTGGCCCACACACAGACACAGAGACTTTTTTGAATGGCCAACAACGAAGCACGCACACATACATACATATGCAAAAAAAGTCAAATTAAAAATTGTTCAAACAAACACATGCATATATGTACAATATACTAGACCAAATGGTCACAACTTGCAAAGCTTTTTCACAATTTTTATGTTCTAACAAGAAGTACATAGAATTTCATTTGAAAGGAAGATGGAAACTACGATATCCACAAACAGAGTGATAACATGGTATTTCTCAACTAGAAAAGAGCCACTAATTTGGCACACACTATCATGAGAGATCGCATTTATTCCGCATTCAAAACAGGTACTCTAATGTTAATTAGTTTAACATGGCAGGATTAGCAAGGAGCGTTGATCTCACAGACTAACAACACTGTATGTGGCAACTGTCAGGTCTTAAGCAGTGCGGCCCAAATCTGTTTAGCGTGCCATTAATCCCAATGTCATATGTTTTCGGGTCCGGACCCCTTCCTCTTCTAATAACACTAGTTTACAAATTTTAAACAATTTTGGTATCCTCAACATGTTTTAGTAATTTTTTTTTTTTTGACGCTTTTTATGCATTCATACGAAAGGGTCTAGCTGGATAAGGTACTGGAAACTGCCCCCAGCGCTTTTTGTAAAGTAATGATGCAGTTCGATGCATAATCCAAAAAAAAAAATTTTCGCAAAATTTCAGATCTTAAACTTAATGCGTTGCGGCTTAATTTAAAAAAACGTGTTTTTCGTTTTTATTTGATTGTGACTAAACTACTGAATATTTTTGAACCATTTTTTTTTTTAATCTAAGTTGGCAACAGGGCTGTTTAAAAAAAAATATTTAATTATTTTTTAGCCAACAGATTTTCTTAAAAAAAAATATGAAATTTTCTTATTTTTTTTTAAGTATGATCCAAAAATAACTCAATCACCATTTTTTTTTTAAACACGTGTTTTTATACGATCTTTATTTGCTGTGAATATGAATCAAATCGATTTGGTGGAACAATGTTAAAAAAAAATAAAACAAAATTTTTTTTTTTTTAACACTAAAAAAAAATTTTTTTTTTTTGTGTAATTCATAATAAAATGGTACCAATTTTTTGCGATATTAAAAAAAATTTTTTTTTCAACGTAACTGTAAAAAAAAATTATAATTATTTTAATATAAAATAATAAAAATGATAATTTTGTATTTTTTTTTATTTTTTGTCCTTATTTATTACCAATATTGTTTTACAATAAAATTAATTAAAAACAAAATTTTGTTTATAACATTATTAATTAAGGTTTACATCAGGTTGCTAGTTCATCTTCGTCACTATCTTCATTTACTACTGCATTAACTTTTCCACCTTTAAACAAACGGCTTAGTATCTCAGCTGGTCTAATTATTTTAGACAAATATCGTGCATAAGATAGATAATATATAATAGATGCAATGTGGGAACAGCACCCCACAGTTCGCCTACCATTAGCACAGTCACAGCAGTGTCGTTTGATGCCAGAGATTTCATTAACATTTGGTTCAAAATCAATGAAACAATGGTATGTTTTTGAAGCAACGTGCCGAGACTTGACTAATAGTTTGATTATAGATGGTGCTATTTTTGCGTATTGTAATGTGATAGTACCGTCTTCATTAATCAACTCAGCCAAATATGATACTGCTTGTGACATTTGATATGTACCTTTTTGTTTTATTTTTTTTTAACATTGTTCCACCAAATCGATTTGATTCATATTCACAGCAAATAAAGATCGTATAAAAACACGTGTTTAAAAAAAAAATGGTGATTGAGTTATTTTTGGATCATACTTAAAAAAAAATAAGAAAATTTCATATTTTTTTTTAAGAAAATCTGTTGGCTAAAAAATAATTAAATATTTTTTTTTAAACAGCCCTGTTGCCAACTTAGATTAAAAAAAAAAATGGTTCAAAAATATTCAGTAGTTTAGTCACAATCAAATAAAAACGAAAAACACGTTTTTTTAAATTAAGCCGCAACGCATTAAGTTTAAGATCTGAAATTTTGCGAAAATTTTTTTTTTTGGATTATGCTTCGAACTGCATCATTACTTTTCAAAAAGCGCTGGGGGCAGTTTCCAGTACCTTATCCAGCTAGACCCTTTTTCGTAATTTTTAACAAATTTTTGAAAAAATTCTATTTCGAAAGTAAATTTAAAAATTTTAAAAAATTTTCTCATACAGTTTTTTTTATGGCTCGTAAAGTTTGATCGAATACGAAAAAAATGAGTGGTTGTTTATCAAAATCGGAGAAAAAATATGGAAATATCAAGTATTTTTGTAAAAAGTGAAATGTGTAAATTTGTTTGAAAAACCAAAAGTTTTAGATAAATAATTCATTTATTTATAAAGATATCGTTACCAAATTTGGCATTCGAAAGTTTTTTACTGCTCTCAAGCTCTGTACCAAATATTATTAAAATCGGTCGACTATATCATATAGCACCCATAGGATTGATTGTTCAAAAAAACGTATTTGGTGCAAAATCCGGTATATTGCTCAAAAACTTCTAAAGATACATATATATAATTGCCAAATTTGGTTACGATATTTTCAGAAACAAACTAATCAAAACGAGTTTGGCACAAAAAAATATATTTTGACCGATCGATTCCTATGGGCGGTATATGATATATACAACTGATTTTGATCGAATTCGATACAGTGCTTGGGAGCTATAAAAAACTTCGGAACACCAAATTTGGTTGCGATATCTCCATAAACAAAGAAAACACAACGAATTTTGCATCAAACGCGTTATTTTGGCTGATCGATCCTAGGGGTGCTATATGAAAAAGTCAACCGACTTTGATCCAATTTGGTACAGAATTTAAGACCTCTAAAAAACTTTTGAATACAAAATTTTGTTACGATATGTTTATAAACAAACGAATTATCCCTCTAAAACTTAAGGTTTTTCAAACAAATTTACACAAAATTTAAAAAATTTAAAATATACGTTCAAAATAGAATTTTTTTTAAAATTTCATAAAAATTAGGAAAAAATTTTATACGTATGGATTAATAACAACCAAACCGTAAATTTGACAAAAATATGTTTCAATCATAATCGATGGGATATTTCAATTATCTACACCTTGGTAAAAAAATAATCAAAATCAGTTTAGTACAACCAGAGATATTTGCTTTTAAGTAGACACACTTTTTTTTTAGTTTCGAAAAGTGGTTTTTTCGAAATATCTCAAAATCCGTTCCATGAAAACGGACTTCATTTTTGGATTTAGCGTGCCATTTTACTACCGAAACGAGTAAAACAGGTTGAGGATACATTTTGCTGTAAACTAGTGTAATCATTCTGCTTGCAGAACCATTTTGAGGATTCGATAAAAATAGCCAATTGCGTAATGGGCAGAATTGCAGAAATAGTCGGATAGGAAATAATTTGAATGCCACTATTCAATTTCAAAATCTATGTTTGCCAACAGCAACTCGTTCAAAACAATCGCTCCTAACATTTTTTGTTTTTATTCACTCTAGGGAGCATATGACCTCAACAAGACTTTTCTCCGGTTCTGTGCAGTTGTTTTGCCGTCTCCCACGTAGTGTTGGGTGCTACAAATTCTTGGATTGCTCTTAACGTTTAGCGCTTCAAATATCGAGTACTAGATACTTTTATAATGTATCTCTCCACATTTTTTGTATGTTGGAGCAAGAATTAAACGAAACTATCGTTATCCTCGCTTTTCAAGTACGAAAGAAATAAATAGGAGACTGAAGTGACGCTATGGATATGTCATTCGTCCTCAAAGAATACCATTTCCTATGCACCTCGTGTTTGCGATAACGATTTGTAAATAACAAGCCCAATTACGACAATATTCAGACTTGGTCAGTGGTACATGGCAGAATAGGAATAACAAGTGAGAGAGAGAGTTGGAAGAAAAAACAATCGAAAGCGAGACGAGCAGGTGGCGAAGCTCCCTAGTTTTCCGTTAGTCATTAAATTAAAAAATAAATTTTTAGTAGAGAAAAAAAAAAAAAAACGAGAGCTAGGACAAGGAGCAAAAGGAACGATAATAGAGATACCTATCAATAATACAACCAAGGCTTGGCATCCACTGAAGTGAAACCAATCTCGCAAGTGTATTTGAAATTCATTTCCCATCAGTTAAGTTTCTTGTTTTGATTTGCTAGTTTTTTTCTATTGTAGTTTGTTTTTGCGGTAGTTTTTTGTGGTTAATTGAAATTTTGTTGCCGCATTAAAGGCTGCCAAATGTTTCCCTTCATTTAAATGCATTTCGATTCAATTCAATTCCATGCAACGTTAATCCCATACCAGAGCTCTATGCATTCCCAGGCGTGCTGCCACGGAGCTAATTTTATAAAAAAAATTTGCAATAAATTTGCTAAAATGGTATTCAAATATCTACCATACAGTTGCCGATGTACGTAGTGGATTAAATCTTTATGAATATATGAGCATAAATGTATAAAGTATTTAAAAGTATATATGCATATATATGTATACGTGTGTGTCTAGTTGTATATGTGCAGTTAAATCGATTTGGAAAAACAATTATCAATATTTAATGCGTCGGCGGTTTTAGAAGCATAAATGCAATTGTTAATAATAAATAGAAGTGCGGTTTAGATAGCGCTGCTGTGTGTGTATATATGTATACATAAGCACACGCACAAAACAATTAGTAAATACCCAAAGGAGCAGCCAGTTATAGGATGAGACTAATGTTAATATTGTTTCAATTTGCATTTAGTATCAGATATTTGGCAACTTTAAGCGATTAGAGTGCAACCTGAGCGTATTCAGAAGGCAAGAGCCAAGTGGCAGCAAGGCAACATTAAAATAAAATACTTTTAATTAAAGAAATAATTTCACTTACACCCATTTAGACAGGCAAAACACAAAAAAAAAAAAAGAAAAGTTTCATTACGAAACATTTCCTGCATTTTGTTTCTAGTTTTTCAGTTTTCACCTTGCAACTGCTGCAAGTACTTCTAGGATGTGCAGCGCACTCACCTTATCGCCGACATACAGAGCGAAACGAAAAAAAACACGTGAATCAGTTGAGACATTGTACGACTGGTTGATGCACTGTACCAACTGGTTTTATACGATCTGAACATTTTTGCAACTTTCTATTCATAGAATTAATACGTACACCCGAGCCAAATGGATAGCTTTTATAGAGTGTATGCTAAATTTTGACATAAATTCGAAGCCTCTAGTTTTGATAGTCTCGACGGGATCACTATCCGAGATTATGATAAGCATTTGGATTTGCCACACCTTCTTGTGTCTGTTAGGTATACCCTTGATCCAATGGATGTAGGGTATATAAACAAGCAAAACAAGTACAAGGAAAATAAATGCCTGCTTGCTGGCATTTTGTATTGCTTTTTCGATTTGCACTTTACACGCTTTCATTACACCTTGTTTCCGGCGCAAAACATTTGACCGAACCCGGTCGGCAACGGTCCAAGGCTTCCCGGGTCTTGAGGCATGGAACGCCGGGTATTGTTAGCATTTAAACTGGCTTGCTGTTGCGCTTCATTTCGATTGCACACTTGAGAGCAGAGGCAAGGCTTACGAGGCATTATCTAAATACAAGAAGGAGACCAAGAAGTAAATGCAACATTTGGCACAGGAGTCCAGCCGTTGCCTGCATCATAATCATTGACAGCAGTAAAGTGTGGCTGCATCAAACGAGCTCATGAACGTCAGCCCCAGGAATGCCACCTTGCAACGGTTGGTTGCCACTCAAACTCTCTCTCTCTCGTTTCCTCTCTCGTTCTCTCATTCCCCTTGCTGTTGCAACATACTGCCTTGACACTTTAAGCTGCAATTTCGTTAAAATATTTCCAATCGATTTCGTTAGTTTATCGCCAAGTTTATTTCCACTTTCTTGTTGTTTGCTTCGCTAGTTGCAAACTGTTCTCTCGATTACTTTATTTTTTTAGTTTTGTTTTTGTTTTTTGAGTGCGCCGCTTTACTTTAGTATGTATGCGTGTGTGAGTGAGTGAGTGTGTATGTGTTTGCCTGTATTTCCGTTTCCACTCAGCTAGGTCTTACGGAAATGAAATGTGTTTCTATTTTAGTTTTATTTGGTATTTATACCCTGTCACGGGTGTACTACATTTGTGTAACGTACTTAATAGGCATAAAGAGGCGTGGCAGACCTACCTCTAATTCCGGGTAACGATTGAGCTATGTCTATCCGTATGAACACCCAGATCCCAGAATACCATAAAAGTTGAGGGTTATTAGATAAAAGTTGATCGGTCATGTCCATATATTTTTCGTAGCTTACTATATATACTTTAAATGTCATTTGGAAAGAATATATATAAAACATTTGCTAGAATAGAGAATAATTTAAATGTTTTATTTTTTGTGCAATATCAATTAGAGCAATTTATTAAAAAAAAATATCACCCTGGAAAACGAAATAAATTGTTCTTATATAGACGCTTAATATGAAAAATAAATATATATTCTGTCTATATGTATAAAATATTGAAATTGAAAAAACATCTGTCGGGTCAACTAGTAATATTCAAGGAACGTATTGTAATTTATTACTTTATTCAAATAGTTTTTTTCAGGGATTGCACCTTTTATTTATTTTATTTTAATTATATTATTTTTAATGGCTCTGGATATCATCTTTCGAATGGTATATATATTTCCAATATCTTAGACTATCGCCAAAAATTTTTAAATTTTTTTTAAATCGGGTAAGAACCCTAAAATTATATATGTATGCCAATATGTTCATCCACACATAAAATAATAAGAGCACTAGGTACCCAAAAGTTTTTCGGAGCATGCGTCTTATGATCTTATTCTGCACTTACAATCAGGAATCGCAACTATTATAATATTTTGAATAAAAATCATCGAATAACTCTTATTTTTTTTTTTTTTTATTTAAATTGCATTTCTTTTTTTTTGTTTATTTCAAAGTAAATAATAATGAAATAATATTTAAATGCCAATATTTAAAGATTGCAAAAAATGGCATAAGTTTAAGGAAAAACTTTTTTTTCGTCAAAAAAAATCATGAAAAATGAATTGTGAAATAAAAAGTTTTTACATATTATTTTGACAAAGTCCTACATGATTCACAAGAAAATAATGTTATAAAGATTGTGTCAAAATTTCAAGTCGATCGGATAAAAATTGACTGAGTTATTCGAGAGCCATTTGGAAAAAGTGGTGGCCGTCGGTGGCGTAGCGGTAGCGTACTCGCTTTGCAAACCGAAGGTCGGTTGTTCCAATCCCCGCAGTAGCACTGGTACATTTGCCTAGCACTGGCATCGCTAGCTCCAAGACGCTATTTGCCAAAGAAAATCTCTATTAATTCCAGACACCGCCGTTCGGATTCGGCTATAAACTGTAGGTCCCTGTTCTCTTTGAACAGTTATTAATAGAGATCTCCATGCTCCCCCAGGGGCGACTGACACAATTGTCAGTCAGGGAAATTATTATTATTTGGAAAAAGTGGATTCGAAAAAAACGCATTGAAAAAAAATTGATTTTCTGAAGATTCTTCACTGGTGTTACCCCTTAAATGAAATGTTTAAAAATGTATAAATGAGTTTACATATGAATCGATCTCTCTCTTTGTTCCTTAAAAAGTTAGATCTTTGTCGAAAGTAATTAAATTTTTTTTTGTTAAAGTGCTTGCAGGGTATTGCATTGTCGATACAAATTGAAACAAATTTATTTATTTTTTTGCTTGCACTTACACGCTTGAGTGTTTGTCGGGGTCGCCAACAACACGACCAACAACACTGCAAGAACCACCACAACAACAACAGAAACAGAAGCAACGCAGTTCAAGTTTGTTTACAAATCATGGCAAAAAATGCAATTTGCAATGCTGTTTAAATATTGCCAAAAATAGCGAAGTATACAAAAAAAAAAAAAAATTCCTCAAAATCCCTATAGCATACTTTGCAATTCAAATAAAATTTACGTAGTAATACCTTGGAGTCAAAAAGTCATCAAGGTACTAAAAGGCACTCGAAGGCATTGAAGCTAGCAAATATTTTGGCATATTATGCATACGCCATGTTGGCATAGCCATTGCTCCCCCTCTCTCTCTCATGCTCTCTCTCTCTCTTTGCGGCAATCTGCATAATTGTGCGGCAAATATTATAGTAAAATACCTAACAGTAAGTTTGTCATATTTGTTGCACTACTTATGTGCCACACACACACACACAGAAACACGCTAAATGTTGCATTCCAAGGACATATTCATATATGTATCTGACAATTGTCCCTGAGATCTGTAGGCGAAATTGACATGTTAGCTAATTGCTATGTAAATATTTACAAGTGTATCTGTGTAAGCATGTTTGGGTGACTGTGCGTTTGTGCGAAAGTGTGTAATTTTTGCATTAAGCTTGTCATATCATAAATCTGTAATCTGTCAACTTAGATAAATTATACGCACAGTGGGCCCATGCGTTAAGTTAGCAACTTTTGACAAATAACAACTTTTATTTAATAAACGCGAGCTACTTTAAAACAAAATTATTTACATGTAATACAGTGAAGCTTTCTGTTAGTGAACTTTTGATGCAGTTTATCTTTCAGTTTGAAATATTTGGTGCGGTCGATGCGGTCTTCGACTGTGTTAAAAAGTTAATATCTTTTTGGAGGCTTAGGAAGATTGATTTTTAATTTAGTTGGACTAAGATTTTATGTTGCCTCAAATTTTCTTAACGACAAACTTTTTGAAATTCTAAAAGTATGTGAATATGGTCTTGCACGATATCGGAATGTTGAGAAATCCTCTTCAGTTGCCATATTTAGAGGTTTTTTTCTATCGGACAACAGAGGCCTTCAGATAGATGTTCATCTTTAATGAAATGCAAAAAGTTCAAAATTCGTTTAAAAAATCAAAATAATATTTCCCACCCAATCCTAACGCTTTTATATTTTCATTCCAAACCCATTGCCGCTACAGATATTTAGAAAGGCAAATTTGTAGCATCAGTTTAAAGCTTAAAACCCTTAGATCCGCTTAACTGAGTTTTACCAATGAGTTGGGAGGCTTGTGTCCTTAGTCAGCTTTCCGTCTGCCAAGTGAGGCAGCAGGCAGTGAAAGTTGAAGGGAAAACTCATTTCCATGAAAAGCAGCTCTATTGTCGCGTGCCCGTATTTGCCTTTGTTGTTGTTGCAGTTGGTAACTTATTGCAGTTAATAACACGCGCTGCAGTTGTTGTGGCTATTACTGTTGTTGTTGTTTGTGCTGTCGTTGTTGTTGTGTTGCAACAACAGCCGTTGCTCATAATGAAGTGGCACAATTTGTGCTGAAGGTTCTTGCCACCATTGTTTGGCTTGCAAATTTCAAGGACGTTCTCATTGTTTGGTATTCATTAATGCAGAGCAGTTGATTACTCGTATTTATGTTTTATTACTATTATTTATAGTTTAAACTTAGAGAACAAACAAAAAGCTAGTGGAGACCCCCATGAGAACTTTAAAAGGACATTCGTTCGGTTGGTAATTTAAAGTTTTCAAAAGACAAGCATTGTTTTTGTCCTTGCTGCTACTACTACGACTGCCGTTCTTCGCTCCTAGTGGAGCATAGGGCCTTGTTGCACTTATCATTTACTAACGTCAGAAAATGTGCAGCCAACTACAACTTCAGCTGCATTTTGTGCCAAGCAAATTGGCCGCCAGCGGCAGCAGAAAGTGTATCCAAGAAGTAGAAGAAAAAAACGATTGGGCCGCTAGTGACATTCCGACTACAATATACTCTACACTTTTCTTAATTTCTCAAAGTAATTTCATAGTGTCCATCTGATTTTGATGCGCTTCGATGCATCGGTTGCAAAAGATTATTTCATTGTTCACAAAAAGTTTCAATGTAAAAAGAATTTTAACAATAATTTTCCGAAAAGTATACAAAATTTCTATATTTATTATAATTTTATTGCAAATCCTTTTCAAATTCAAATATTATCACTTTTGCGTGTAACTCCCGAAATAGATATAGTTTTTCACTATTGCGAAAGACTGTGGCAAGGTTGTTCCGAAAACTAAAATAATAATGTCATACAGGTTTACATACGCCTTCATATCGATATTGGTGAGTGTAGCTTCTTTGCAAAGATAGAATTTGTATCATTCTTAAACGAATTTCAAAAATGATTTAAATAAATTATGCGTTACAAGAGAAATTTTATTTGTGTAACCCGAGAGCTCTGTTAAACTAATCGGTCATATGTTCGTGTATGATACGTGCACACACAAAAAAAAAACGTTTTGGATTGTGCATACTATTTTTTGGGTTGAGACAGAAAATAAAATAATTCAAAATAATTTTAGGTAAATATTTACTTTAAGTTGGCATAAATATAATCTAAGAATATTAAAGAATATTAAAAAAATATTTTTGGTATAATTTGCGTATTTTTTTAAACCTATTTTGACAACAAACAACAACAAATCATTCGGTTTCAAACAACATGAAAAATTCTGTTTGGTGAAATTGGGAGCACCAAACATTCGGTTTCAAACCGACCAAACCATGACCGATTATTTTGGTATACAAGTGGTCTTATTAGCTTCCTTCCAGACGTTACAGAAAAACAATTTTTTAAAACCCACTTTGTATACCCCTTGTAGCCAGAGTACAGGGTATCAAAACGTAAACCTTAAGCAAAGACAAGAAGAATTTAGAAACTTTCTAAAAATGCGCACGTACTCAAACATTCAGACACACATACACACATACACACTGAAACATCCAAACACATAGACATACACACTCACACACACATCCAAACAATGTGGCATCTCTCGGTTTGCCGAGTTTCTGGTTTGCCATATGTTGCGGCATTGCGAACCGAACCGCAGGGCAATCCTCCCGCTCCTTCTCTATGTGGTCGGTTTGTTGGTCAGCCTGCGGTGCCGGCTTGTAACTTGATATTTGCGTGTGTGTGTGTGCGAGGTGTGCAAATTCCATAGTTAAGAGCACGTCGACACGCATCCAAATATGAGTGCTAACTCCTGAATATGTATGCATAAAGCAGCCAAAATAGATAAGCATTTCCTTCTTATGGGGCAGCTTGCAACTAAATCTTGGCAGTTAATTTTTGACGTTATTTAGTTGCAGCTTGACTTTTGGCCAACATTTGGCAGACTGCCTAATGCTTGTAGCCATTTTGTGATATGGTACTAGCTGTTTTTGGGGCCAACCAACGTACTACACTTGACTTTTTGGCATTAAGAGCTGTTGAAGAGCTTAATTGCCGCCATGTGCAGAGCGAAACTTCCACTTCCTCAATCCAAATGGAGGTGTGTGCATGTGTGTTGAACGCAGCAGGTTACCAGGCAATAAAATCTTTGCCTGCTGGGCACCATGCCGCGCCACAAATGAAATGGCCAGCATGACAGCTCGCTATCTCTTTCTCTCTCTCTCTGTGCCACTTTTCCGTGTGTGTGTACTTTTTTAAGCGCCTGTGGTAAATCCTTTAAGCTGTCTTTCAATTTCAAATACTCGTAACCGAATGGTTAAGCACTTGCACAGAGAGATACAGATACAGAGAGTGAGTTCACAGCCGACGGCATTCACCGACCAATTGAATTGTTTCAATTGTTTTGAATGCCTCTTGGACTGCCTTTTGCTTCCTGCGTTCTCGCTGGAGTATCGTTTGCATTCCATTTGTTCAATAATTAAAGTTCATGATGCAGTTTGTCGCATCCTTTGAAGCCTACAAATCGAGTGCCCAATGAGTTAATAGTTAATTGGCGGGATAGTGACTTTATTTCGGTCTCTTCTTTTTGAGACTATACCTTCAACTTGACCTTAAGTTGAAAGCTAGACTACGCATTTAAAAAACTTTTCCAACTCTAAACTGATATACTTCTCTTGGGTAAAATAAATCCAATACCGGTAATCTCATTAAACAATCAACGTTGTTTGGTTTGTTAGGGTTACACGAGTCTACTAACCAAAATTTGCTGCCTCCAGCAAAAAATGAAATTTTGAAAAAGTTTATAGAAACGGGGTCTGAAATGGTCTATAACTTTAAAACTTTTCATCCGATCTAACCGATTTTATACCAAACATGCTCAGTGAAGGGGTGTGTAACTATACATAAGCTTCTATGAGTCAACAAATTTATAATCTCGGGTCCTGGTGGTCGAGAGGATGGTTAATCACAAGTCAAAATCGATATCCAAATCGATTTTGAACGGCTAAAAAATAAATCTTTTAGCGCTGGGCATAACAACGCAATGATGACCAGAGAATTCTTGACCACTACTGCAAACATTTTAATAAAATGGGAGGGAGGTATGTTCAAAAGCTAAGGTGACTTTTTAAATTTCGTGCGCTAAATAATTTTTTTCTACTTTTTTGTGTTGATACACTTGTCCGGAACAAATGATCTCAGTTTGACCTATATAGTATTGTTAGTTTATTTGTGAGAGGCATAAAGGTTAGACGTAATCTGTGTGCTCGGCCATTTTTTGCTGTGCAAAAAAATTTACCGAATTATTTTCATAAAATTTTACGTAACAAATGGAATTAAGTTGTTAACTACGGCGAGTCTACTCTGACGCCCCAGCACGTCGACAACAGTTGCAAAGTTGAAGAAGTCATTACAAAAATCCCATAAGCACCATTTCAGGAGTTGCTAATAATATCGGCTTCTTTAGTTTGCTCCGGAAATTCTTAATCAGACCGAAAGAAACGCCGCATGAGCATCGCACATTATTTGTTGAATGACTTCAATGATGATCTTCGATTGCTGAAATGGTCATAGCAGTTGACATATCAGGGATATTACGTTGATACCAATGTCCCAATATTGCAATGGAAGCTCCAGACGAAGATCAAAGAAAGCACGCCAAGTTCAATGAAATGTCAAAGATCATAATGCCCCTGCTCACTCACCGCAGCTTTTACGTGATCGTCTGTGCGTGCATCTGTTTGTATGTATGTCCGGATGAATAAAATCATCGTGGAGGCTTTAAGAGACACAGAGCCCCGTGTTTATCTAAATTATCTAAAAGATGTGCATTTCTGCAGGCAGACAAAGTTTGCTGATTCATGACGATGTCGTGTTCCGATCACCAGTAGGAGAGTTTCACGGCTTACACTCGCCCTATTTGTTTGACTTTTGGAGTACCACCCACCTGTGCGACTTTGGTTTGAAAAGGTTGTTTAACAGTCAGGCAGGTACGACTGTAGAACTCTCAATCTTATGAACACTCTGAATGGAAATGCAGCAAATATAAGACTCGGGATGTCTCGAAATTAATGCAGAAGAACATACGAGGACCGGCGTGCGAAACACGCAGAGGACTGAGACCTTAGTTAATTTACCACTAACAGGTTATTATAATTGAAGCACTTTCATCAGTATTTACCTTCTGTTTGGCTTAGTTGATAGTGTTGGTTCGCGTATTGACCAGTTTTTAAGTATTTAAGGACTGACTTTATACAGAGACCCACCCGCTTAGTTATTAAATTGGGATTACAAGTTATATACTACATTATGGTTTGCTTGACTACAGGTTAGGCTTTCTGTTTGTTTAATTTGTTTGCTTGGAATTGACCTAAACATGCTTTATTTAATGTTGAGCTCTGTGTATCTTTAATTAAGCTAATGCAAGAGTAAACAAATTTTTCCATTACATTTGCCCCATTGCAGCTCATTAAATTCAATTAGGAACCAATTTGCTGGCTGCATTGAAAAAGGCATATAAAACCAGGATTCTTAAGGGTAACTTATCAATTTCTTGCAACATGTTGTTGCCACCGCTGCTTACGCATGTTTCCACGCTATTACATATTATTGGTAAGATTGGTAAGTTTTCTAACTTGGCATACAATCATACTGAGCTTTCAGTTGGTCAATACTTTGCTCGGCTGTCCTCTGTTCTTATTGTCTACGATTCGGGAAGTGCGAGCCAGTTGCAGTTAGAGTATCTGCAGACTTTGGAGCACACGCTGCTTAATGTCAGTATTGGTAAACGCCCCTTTCTGCTGCAGTGGCTGAATGTGGCCAAATTGCAAGAGGAACAAGACATGTCGCTCGAGTGGCAAGTGTTGCATGCTGTAAACACTACGGTAGTAGAGGTAAGCTGGCGTACAACCCGAAATGTTGGTAAACTTAATCCTTTGTCCTAGGGCTTCATAACAGTGCTGACGGACACGACTAAGTTCCTCCACGCTCGATACTTTGCCACCCGCAATGCCAATGTGAGACTTAAAGACAAATTGTATCTATTTTTGTGTGAACATGAGTCTCCCAAGGATTTACTGGCCATGGAAATACTGCAATGTAAGTGTCTTTTGGCATGCAGTCATTTATTGAATGCTATAACTAATTGGCCAGCTTAATGCCGACCAAAAGCGGCTTTCTTTTGGCTTCCAGTTTTGCTGCTGTTGTAAATATTTCTCCTGTCCTCCGGACATGTAGGCAAATCCAACAGATTGCAACAAAGCTTAACTGAACAAAAATGTCAGAAAGATACGACTAACTGGCAGCTTTGATTCTAGTCTCTTTACACAGTCTCTTCTTTTTTGTTGGGAATACCTCAGACTTTAATTTGGGCATATTCTAGGAAACCCAAACTAAAGATTCAACTTATCAAATGAAAATTTAATTTTTTTCTTTGGTACATTTTTGTAAAGTCGTGAATGTATGTTATAGAGATTGAGAGGTTAGTGACCCGCCAAAGATACTTTACCTGTAAAGTCGATATAGTCCGTTCAAATAAAAATTTCTGATGAGGATAAGAGCTAGTAAAAACAATTTAGATCCCTTATTATGTCACAGGAAACAATTTTATTATTTTTTTTCAATATCAGCGTTATGTTATTTAGAACCCATAAGTATATAACAACTTACAAAAAAATATTTTTTTTAAATAATGGAATCCATTTTTTCAGTTACCTTAACCAAGTTTGGCACTCGGAAGCTTTTAATATTTCCACAACAAAAAAAAAGATCTTAGAGCATACTTCATTTATTTATGAAGATATCGGATCCCGATTCGGCATCAAAAGTTTTTAGGAGTATCTTAACTCTATGACGAACTTGTTTCATTTATGGTATTTAATTGTTTTTTGTGATGATACAGGGTATCTCAAAGGCACTGTGCACCATAAGTCCACTTTTCACTGAGTATATTTTAATATCTTACATTAATTTCTAGATTCGAATAGGCTATACAATAACGAACTTACATATATCTATCGGGATAACTTTCAATTAACTAATGTTAAAGCTTTTGATTAAATATTGGTACTTCAAGTAAGCTTTTTTTTAAATCTTTTATTTAACTTCAGTTTATTAGCCAACATGTGACTTCTAATGCCCCCAGGGTCCAACGACGACATAACAAAAACTTAAACTTTGCGAAACATTTTATGGACATGGACAAGAACCGCCAAAGTGTGACCGAGTTTGATCAACTTTGCCACTAGCCAATAATCTCCGTGTTCCGTACTTTGTCCGCTTCCCTGTTGTAAACTTTTGTGCTGTGACTTAATTTTATTCCTTTACTTGATGCTTTTTATATATATTTCTTTTTTATTTTAAAACTTGTCTAACATGGCCAATTGTTGTAATACCTTATATGTTTGTTTGTACTCAGTTTACCCACACCATTTGATGATACGCCCAGGACAAGTGGTTGCAGTAAACAAGGACCTGCTAAGTCCTGTAACTGCAGCCACTGAGCCACATCGCGACATCAATTTGGAGCTATGGACACAAAAGTTTGTCGGTGCTGTTGGTAATTTGGATGCTGTCCTACTGGACGTATACTTGCCGAACAAAACTTTTGCCCGGAATGCCAAAACCAATGGGGCAGTCGAACTTTATCCGAACAAACTGCTCGATTTGAAGAGACGCACACTGCGCATGGGTTCCGTTACTTATGTGCCATATACAGTTACTAATTATGTGGTAAGTAATTGCCAGTTAAGTTTATATTTATCGTTGTTGTACTAGTTGTTGTCGTGCTCGCACCCGGCGCCTTTGCCCGAGCTCAGTAGGAAATTTGCACGCTGACATTGGGCGAAGCCAATTGGTCGTCCTGGCATTAAGTGCCACGGTACCGAGGGTCCTTGAACAAATGGCAAGCGGTTAGTTCTTTGTTTTGTCAGTTGACGCTATTTGTGTAAGTGTGGGTGTGTCTTGTATCTGTGTATGTGTGTGTGTGCAGTTATTTGCTCTTGTTGTTGTGGGCAACGGCTTCGGTAACTAAAATGTAAACACATGTTGTGGTCCATGTTTATGGGCGCTTTAGACTCCACAGTTGTCAAGCTGGCATCTACTTAGTTTGGGACAAAGTTACTGTGGACAAAACATCGACGGAAATTTGTTTGGCACATAAAATGTTAATTTTGCACCACAAAAACCTTAAATTTGCTAGAATTTGACCACTGTTCCAACTAAGATACGAGCCCACACAGTGCATCCATAAAGGGAAACCAGTGGCGTTAAAGGGGGGATCTAAGCGGTAAATACTCTGTAAAAACTCAAATAATGCCTAGATAATAAACGAATTTTAAATATCCACATTTTTTCTAATGGAAGAATCAACCGAATCCTGAATCTTGCTTTTTTATACACTGTACTAGATTTGTGCAATGTATGTAACGGACAAAAGGCGGCGTGGCAGATCTCAAGTACTTTATACCAAAATGCTTATCATAACCTCGGGCAACGATTGAGCCATTTCCGTCTGTATGAGCACCTAGATTATAAGAGCTAGAGATACGACAACCAGCTGGTGCGCATATTTCCTGAAAAGATTAAGTTTGTTCCCGTTCTCGCGGATTTTAGCTAAGCCGCTTTATATTTTGATCTGAAACTTAACAACGCGATGCGTCATGGTCTCATGTATTTGTATTTCAAAATGAACAAAATCGGCCAAATACAACAAAAGTCAGAAATGTACAAATTTCACCTCCCCTTGCCTATAAACTAGACCAATATTTGACCCTATGTAATTTTGGTAATAAGTAACCTAGAATCAGCAATTTTGGTATGCTGATTCATGTGGCTCTAGTGAACAAATCTGCATCCGAATTTTAACGATACGAACCTTCCATCCCCCGCAATCGATTCCACACCCTTCAATATAAAGGGTGATTTTTTAACAGCATCCGGATTTCCGAAAGGGATATCTCTGAAACCAGTTGTTACTTTTGATAAATTCAAATTTCATTTTTTTCAGAAAGGACTAACAATTCATCATGGTAAGATTTACACCACAACAACGTCTTCAAATCTTCGAGATTTACAATCAAAATCAGTGTTCTGTTGTAAAAACTTATAGAGCTCTTCGTACAATTTATGGACCAAATAATCGTCCATAAGAACGTGCTATTCGTCGCGTTCTTGATCATGCACGAACTCATTTGACATTCCACGGTGTCTGACCACTAATCAGAATGAGAACAGCAAGGTCCGAAGAAAATATCGCTGTTGTAGAGGCCAGTGTAGAGGAAAATCAAAATTTATCGATTCGCAACGTATTACCGTCAATGGTGATCGATAAAGAGCGATGATCAATATTTGTTTCCAAATTTACGTGACATCGATGTCGAAGAGTTCTGGTTTCAACAGGATGGCGTTACGTGCCATGCGGCGACCGCAGCCATTGATTTACTGAAAACTCAATTCGGTGAGAATGTTATTTCAAGAAGTGCGCCCACCAACTGACCGCCGCGGTCGTGGGACTTAACCCCTTTAGATTATTTTCTTTGGGGACACGTCAAGTCAGCAACAATTGACGACTTGGAAACCAACAAACGCATCATTACTAAAATACGGCCCCAAATGCTCAATAGTGTGGTCAAAAATTGGACCCACAGGATGCGCTTTGTAACTCGTAGTCGTGGTGGTCACATGCCAGAGATCTTTTTCAAATATTAAATGATACGAAATTATCTATCTAAGTAAACCATATTTGGGGTCATTACATTAATTTTTCTATATTTTATTTAAGTTTGAAATCTGGACGCGCTTAAAAAAACAGTCTTTATAAATTTCAAACTTATCCCATAAACTTTCAATAACTAAACCAACGTAAATTTCGATTTTCATCAAATCTGTTGGAACTTACGGAACTTATAAGAATAGATATCGTTTTGCACAAAAAAAAATCCAATTGGAAAATTCTTAGAAGGAATATGCAGAAATACAATTTTACGATAAAAATGGTACAGGGTATTAAACTGTCGGGCACCGCCTCGACTTATCACATGTTTTAAATAAGTTGTGTTTTATCGAGAAGTTTAGGATTTCATTTTCGAAAAAAAAAATGCTACTTAAATTTAAAAACAAAAACTTGTAAAAAGTAGGTCACGTAATTTGGATACAGCCCCTTATTTCTTTAGAGTTTTCAACGTTGCAGATAGGAGCCAGATTATAGTCTGTCCAAAAGAGAGGGTGTGCGAGATATCGCATAAGAACCACGATGATATCCAATGCACGTTTGGAATTTTATCTATATGTACTATAGAATTTGCTCAGAAATACACCTAATTCTGTTTTAACACGGTATTCCCCAACTACATTTCTAAAAGATTAGGTTAATAAAAATATTTAAAATTTCACTCAAATAGCTTTCTTCTTCAAGACTAAATTAAATTAAATTGTGTCAAAAACTTTTTTTCTAGACCGTGTTATTTTTTTAAAACCGTGTAAAAAAAGACAGTGTAAAAACAGAATTGGGTGTGTATCCAAAATCTTTTTTAGCAAAGAAAAATTAATATTATACCATAGATTTTTTTAAATAAATAATTCATTGGTTAATGGTCACATAGATATTTCATTAGCCTAAAAGTAAGGCCACCCTTTTGACTGGAGTGTCCAAGAGAATATTTTCCCCAATACCTAGATTACTGGTAAGAACGTTTATTGCAGAATAAACATAGGTAAGTTGAAAACGAAAATGGGCAAGATTTATAGAAAAATGTTGAACGAAAATGGAAATTTTCTATCTAGTCGAATAGCACCCGTTTCATCTACGCCACTGACACACACAGACAAACAACGCTAACAAAAAACTTCTTTGTTGTCATTTGGAGAAAGTTTTGTTCGCACTCAATTGTTTGCCTTAAGGAGATTTGCACATTTGTAAACACATACCAGCACAAACACACAGACACAGATACACAACAGATGAAAAAAAAAATAGTTGTTGTACGCACACATGGCAGGGATAATGCCCAGCCGCAAGCGTGTCCATGTGGCTTTGTTTACGGCTTAGCTTTAGAACAACATTGATTTAAATTACGTGTTTCTATTTAATTGGCACCCACTGTGCCACTCTATGGCGCACTCCCTTGCCCAACATTTTGCTTTTTTATTCCTTGTGCATTGTGCTAACCATTAGTATGCCATTAAATAAATGAACATAGACAGTTGCAATCCAAAGGCCATTGCTAAACAATGCTCAATAAACTTCATACCCTTCTCGTTATATTGTGCTTCCTCAATTCATCATCGCCTAACAGGCGGCCGGTGAAGGTAATGAAGACCCAATTAATCCGCATAGCTCCAATCATTCGATATCCTACTATGGCTCCGAAGCAAACATCATGAAGACCTTCTGTGAGCTACGCAATTGCCACCTGCGGGTGGAGGCTTGTAAGAGCAAAGTGAATTGCTGTATCCGGTAAAATACCCTGCTCAAGTACTATTTACAGATGGAGCCGACAACTGGGGCAGCATTTACGACAACGAAACAGGAGACGGCATGTTGGGTGACATTTATATGCAGCGTGTGGAGCTGGCAATTGGTTGTATATACAATTGGTATGATGGAATTACCGAAACCTCACACACCATAGCCAGATCTGCAGTTACCATTTTGGGACCAGCGCCAGCGTAAGTAAAAGTTGAGCAGTTTAAAATGGGTTTCCCCCGAAAGTATGCAATTCGAAATAAAAAACCCCCCATTAAGACCAAATCCTGGATCCGCTGCTGCTTACCACATTTCATTTGATTTATGGGAGCTCACTCTTTGCTCCTCTTTTAGACTCGTGCCCGCATGGCGAACCAACATATTGCCGTTTGATGGACCCACTTGGTTGTTACTTTTCTCCACAGTTGTATTCTGCAGTTTGTTGCTCTATGCCTTAAGATACTCCTCTTACACACTGAATCAAGTCAACTGTAGTGGGGAGCATGGAAAAAAAACAAGTTTTTGTCATATACCAACTCTTGAGAAGTCCGTGCTGGATATATTTGCGCTCTTCATACAGCAACCATCGGCTCCAACAACGTAAGAGATTAATAACGAGTTTCTAGCAGTCACAATAAAAGATTTTTGGTTCTTAGATTTAATCGCTTTGCTGGACGCATTTTTCTGGCCAGCTTGCTGTGTGCCACCATTACGCTGGAGAACACCTACAGTGGTCAGCTTAAGTCACTGCTTACCGTGCCCTTCTACAGTGCACCTGTGGATAGCATTACGAAATGGGCAAACCAAGACTGGAAGTGGGCAGCACCTTCCATTATATGGGTTCATACAGTGGAGAATTCAAATTTGCTCAAGGAACAAATATTGGCACGTAACTTTGAGGTGCGGGACTATGATTTTCTATACAATGCCAGCTTAAGTCCCAACTATGGCCTGGGCATAGAGCGCTTGACATCTGGAGCCTTTAGCTTTGGCAATTATGTAACCAGTTCGGCAGTGGAGAATCGCATTGTACATAATAAGCACTTTTTTTTTGGGAAAAACTAAAGTTAGTAAGCTTTTGCATCTTGCAGGTGTTGCAAGATGATCTTTACTTTGATTGGACACGTGCTATATCCATACGAGGCTGGAGTTTGATGCCTGCTTTGAATAGACATATACGCCGTTGTTTGGAATCGGGACTGTATGTGCACTGGGAAAGAGAGGTAAGTTGCATGCAGTTTCATTATTATTTTGTAGGTGGTTTCATTAGCATTGAGCTTCTTAGTATATTGCCAAATTACTGGATAAGAAAACGGGTGAGATACTGCTGAATTTGGAAAGCGGACATACGCACAAGCAGGGCCCCAAGCCTTTGGATATGCACAACATTTCGGGCGCAGTATTTGTGCTGGGCTTTGGCCTATCCATTGCCAGCGTCATACTGCTGCTGGAGTGCCTGCTGGCTGCCCAAGTGCTGCTGCTCCTGCGTGGACCACTCCGCAACTGAAATCGCAGCTAATTTTGGTTTTGCCAGCGTTGCGCAAACCCCAAGCCATTGCAATACCCTACCATTTCTCATCCTCATCCACACACACGCACTCACTATGCTGCTGCCTTCAATTTGACAGCAAATATTGGTTGACTGCACCCTCAACTGTCGCCCTTTGGCATTGTGTTGGCCATTTTTGAACTGTTGCCAAACATTTTGGGCAAATCCTAGGACCAAAGGGTTAAGTGGAAAATGCAGCCATTTCCATTTCAGTGGCAACCACTGCCACTGGTGCCCTTTTATTGCAACAGTTGTGCTGCTCGGTATCCGGCACACTGCTAATCGTAATGACGTTGTTTACGTATGCCGCTGCTATTGATGGGTTGGGCACTTGGTTGGCTACGGATATGCAAACTGAAACTGACTTTTGGGCTTGACTTTGCTGGTACATAATTGGTAAACCGTTTAGAGCTGGATCCGAGGCACAGCGAAATGAGTTGAAACTCTTTGCCTTTGGCAGCTGACGGAGTATGGCAAGTGGCATAAAGTGTTGCAAGAGTTGCAGCTTGGCAATTACTTTTTAATGATGCACTTAATTACTGCTCGGAAATTATTCATTATAACTAATTTGAAGCAGCTTCAAGGCTGAGCGATTAAAGCGCCCATGGAGTGCATCTCATGGTTGGCGTATGTCGAAATGGATTGAGTATCTTTTGCACTCACTTAAACTAGTGATGGAATCTTGTGGGGTTCGCAAAAATCTCTGAAATGGGCGAGACGTAAAAAATTTGAAAAGGTTAAGTTCGTAAGTCCTGTGGATCCTGAAATTAATGCTGGGTCGGACAAAGTCTCAATATAATTGGAGATCTCCTTGGTGTTTAATTTGAAAATATCATCAGCTACTAGTGAGAGTTTTCTAGCGTACTGAAAGAGAGACAAACAAGATTTCTGGGCGAAAAATTTTGAATTCTTTTAATGGGATGGATTAGGTAATATCTGTTGTATGAGGGCAGTACGGAATTGAATTTCCTGTCTTGATCCTGACTCCAACTGAGCGATTGGTTAGCGGCTCGTTTGGAGTCACACGCACACAATGACAGAACACTCACACAAACGCACACAAACAAAAATGGAGAGCAAAGAGCAAATATGGCGGCTGCATCATTTCCGTTTTTGCCCAAGCTTTTGCATATTTCCGTTTTGTGTTTGGAATTTTTAAGTGAGTAACTCAACTCTCTGCTCAACTTTGTTGTTGTTGCAAGTAGCAAGTAGCTGTTGTTGTTGCAACTTGTTGTTGGTGTTGTTGTTTGTGCTGATTTGCTTTTGCTAATGCAGCTGTTTGTTTCCGTTTGTCGGTTTAACTTGTGGTTGTTGTCAACATTTTAGGATGTTGCCAAAACTTTTTTTACGGCTTTTCACATTTTGGCTGTTGACTGCTGTTTGTTGCACGTTGCCGTTGACAACAATATGAATTTTTATACCCTTTAGCCATTGGGTTAAGAGTACACTAGGTTTGTACAACTTGTATGAGAGGCAGTAGAAGGCGTAAGTTCTTCAAAATATTTGCAATAGTTTGAGCTATGTCTGTCTGATTGTTCATCCGTCCGTATGCACACCAATAACTTAGATACGGCTAGAGCTAGGTATCTGACAGAGGCGCATTAAACCTCTTTAGGTAAAGTTTGTTTAATGGACTTCATATCTGTTGCTCTTTCCACCCAGCAGAGCGGCTATTAGCCATGTTCTTAATTATTTTGATCCGAAATAGGCAACTAAAAACTTCCGCCGATATTTTGAATTACATTTAGGACAACTTTAAAATTGAGAAAAGATGAAGGGTATCCCATTGTCTGGCACCGCCAAGACTGTTTCACATTTTTAGCTCTATAGTGCAAAGTGCAAGCAAAGTGGCCACTCAACTGTCAAAAAATTGTGCGTTCAACTAAAGGAAACCCTTTGTATGCCCTTTCCTAATTCTGACTTTGCTTGTGGCAACTTTTTGGCAGTTTACCTTTAATGCAATCCCTGCTTTTATGTCATCTCAATTCACTAGCGACAACTTTATAAGCTTAACATATAATGAAATTTGCACTTAATTAAAATCAGCAGCCCGAAAAACCCAGAAAGAGCTCCTCTACAGCTGCAATCAGCGCCTGCTGCGCTCTGTTGCGACTGCAACGTCACAGATTTCAGGTAAATTTATGGTGCAGCCAACAGGCGATAATTGAAATTATATGGAAAGCGCGCCGTGTAAATGAAATAAATCTGCACCCAGCTCTCAGGCAGCCAGGCAACTTGCGACACAAAATTTACGCGCTCTGATAAAACATGCCACGTGCCACTTGCCACTTGGCACTTGCAGCCAGACGACAGCGCACAGATAGGATAAATTATGGCCATGGCCAGCTGTTGGCTGTTCTGGATTGTGTTCTTCTATTGGGCCGTTCACCTCTCAGGTGAACTCCCAAATTGAATTAGCAAATATATAGACAATCATCCAAAGCGAACTTTTGCGTCAGATACTTAAAAACTTGGCCTTAAGCTTTACATATACATATGTATAGGTTTTATTTTGGAGGTGGAGCCGGAGCTGGTAACCATATTTGATTTGCTAAGTTAACCAGAATTCTCAAATTTAGCCTGTTTTGAATTGCCTTTAATGAAAAAAATATCAAATTCTGTAGCTGCATAAAAGTTTAAAGAAAGTATTTGACTTGAGAATTGTGCCCACTTTTTAGGCGTTTCGGAAGATTGCTTTATTTGAAAAGTAAGCTTAAGTCCTTAAAAAGTAATGTTTTGAAATTTAAGTAAAAACAATTGACTTGTTATTATTATTATTAGGATTCATTTTGAAACCGCATGTGTGGTGCTCCCAATTTCACCAAAGCAAATTTTTTATTCGGTTTGAAACCGAATGTTGTGTTGCAAGAGGAATTAAAAGAAATCGGCAAAAAAGGCTTAAAAAAACTACAAATTTTATACTGAAATAATTTTTTTAATATTCCTTCTTTGATATTCTCAGATTATATTTGTGCAAACTTCGATATTTACTGACAATTATTTTTAATAATTTTTTTTCTGACAACCAAAAAAAAAAGCATGCAAAACCCAAAACTAATTTTTTTGTGTTTGGGCACGTATCATACACGAACACATGACTAATTAATGCGCCAG